>JARHVA010003730.1:0-1485000 GCA_037957365.1 Torreya grandis
ATATGGTGCTAGTGTCCTTAATTGTGAGCTACCATCCTTAGCCCTAGCTCTTGCCAATGGATATTTTTTCAAATATGTGCCCTTCCTAAGGTTAGCCTAATCTCATTTTATTATCCACACAAGAAACAAAACCCTATAAATACAAGTCTAATCCACCTCTATTGACTAGATGGAAGATATATGCAAAAGTTTTTCAAATCAAAGACAAAGTTGAAGAAAATCAAGGTATTTAATCCCTATTTTGCCCTAGTTTTTGCATACTAATATCTGCATCAACCTGAAGCCCAATTTTCAAGCATTTCAAATATTAAGCACATTTAGGACATCCAAGGCCACTCTCATTCTAACATTCACTTGCACATTCAATCAATCACTAGGTGGGATAACTACATCGGGCTTGATCCCTCTTTGGATTATTAGTATGTAGGCAACTCTCTACACAATGGGTTGTTGAAGATGTCTAGCCCATCCTATTAACATACACAAAATGATTTCTCATG
This sequence comes from Torreya grandis, assembly GCA_037957365.1. Lineage (NCBI taxonomy): Eukaryota > Viridiplantae > Streptophyta > Pinopsida > Cupressales > Taxaceae > Torreya > Torreya grandis. The sequence goes on from JARHVA010003730.1 coordinate 501, forward strand.
TCATGCTTACAAGGAGACTAGGGTTTGCACATTAAATCAAGTTTTTCAAGCACAACATAGAGCTCCAAGTTTTGGTCTCGTAGGAACAAGACATACAAACACAGGGGTTGGTGCTCCCATAAAATAGAAACAACCCTGTAAAGAGGATGTTAGCACCACATTGAGGACACTACACATAGATGGCACTACTATCCATATTGGGTGCTTCTATCCAGTGAAGAGATGAACATCAAAATCATGTTGATGACATAGACTACTACCCAAATCTCAACTTATATAACCTAGATCATCCGTGATAGTCAATTTTTAGATAAGTCTCTATTTATGCCTATTTATTGTTATTATTAGAAATTCAAACAAGGTCAAATGTCATAACAAATTAGTACTTAATTATTGAATATTTATTTAACCAATTTAGGCATCTCAACCCTTTAATCTAACATAGGATTTCATTGTAAAACCCTAAAAGGTTAAATCATTTGGTGAACCTGACTTACTTTGAATATTGCATCAAACCCTAGTTTGCATTCATCCAAATTTTGTGCAATAAATTTAGGGTTGAATATTTCTAATTTTTTGATTTTTTTAGACAACCTAACTAATTAAAATCCATTTAACATTATGGTTTCAATTTATTTTACATATCATCTAAATTGGTACAAAGAAACCCTAGATTACACAAACCCTAACTTTAGATGCTCTTAGGGTTTGTATCCTCTTTTATCCTATTTTCATTAGCTGATATTAATTATTCAAAATTCATATATTCTATCGTAGTAGCTCTATTTTAATTTATTTTCTATATGTTATCTAAAAAATCTCTCTCTCTTCCTTTAAGAAGAAGAGCTAGACTAAGTGGTAATCCTATAGAGCATATTCAGATTCCAGTTATCTAAACCTATAACAAGGATAAGGAACCTATTAAAAGTTTAGATATGAATGCTTCACACCCTGATTATGTGTAATTCAATGACAATGCATTTGAGGATAAATAATATAACCAAGAAAAATATCAGGTCCATATTGAGGATCAAGACACACTACCTCCACTTAATGATAATGATATACTTATGAACAAGGATGAGGTATTTTAGGGCTTCATAGATAGAATTCAAGAACAACCTCATGATCATGCATAAATTTTATAGGCCATATTATAAATAAATAATAAGACAAACATTGGTCAATCCTCAACCCCTTTAGTAAATAATGTTGTTACACCTTTAGTGAGGCCCCCTCAACCAACTCATATAGCACAACCCAAGATTGTTATTCTACCATCACTAGTAGCCACACCACTTTTGGATAGTTTTTTCTCCTTTAGATGTAAAATCCCTTATGCAGCAAGTTCTTACTATGCAATCTAAGGTGTTACATCTTGAGTAGGGAACAACTAAGCCATCACATGCCTTGGATTTCAACATTCTCTTGCATACACCTTTGGCACATCACATAACAGTAACTCCTTTTTCATCCAATTTCATGGCACCCAAGCTCACATTATATGATGACAAGGGTCACCCAGAGCATCACCTCAGATCCTTTTATGCATCATGCTTGTAATATGTTTCCAACAATTGGCTTCATACAAAGTTATTTCCATACAATCTCAAGGATTATGCCCTACAATTACTCTATGATTTTCCCAACCAATCTATCACAACATTCAATCCTTTAGTCAATATATTCTTAGCACACTTCTCTATCAACATGAGTGATAAGATATCATATGCATAAGTGGCATAGCTAAAGCAAAAGTCAAATGAGCCCATAGTTGATTATGTCTTACAACACAAGATAATATTATCCAAATTGACTAGCCCCATGGCAGACAGAGAGCTTCAAGATATATTTAAATCGAGTATATTACTAGCACTTCATGAAGCTATCTTATTTAATATGCTTCCCATATTTACCGATATGTGCCACATAGTTAAGGAAAGAGAGGTTAAGCTCTTAGCAATTGAAAAACTCAAGTACATAAATGGGCCAAATTCAATTATTAAGATTACAAACAAACCTTTATACAAGGTCAGGGCCATAGAAAAACAATTGATCAAAATGTCATAGTCAACGTAGCTTCAAATCCTTTTACCTTGTTGATTTTATCATCTCCTTAGTGCAAAATCTTCACTAATCTACCAAAGTCACTAGCATGAGTTCTAAAATAACTAATAAAATGCAATGTCATATCTCTCCCTTCCATTAAAGGGGTTGATATGACATTGGCCTCTTCCAAAGAGTTATGATTCAAATGCATTATACGAGTATCACAAGACACTAGGCCACATGACAAATAGATGCATTAGCCTAAATCACAAGATACAATATCTCACTAAGGCTAACATTATTGATGTGGGTACACCCCATAGAGGTATTCAAACATGAAACAGAGGCAAAGACATTTAAGATATTTTTTAGATCCTTTCCCAAAGCATACAACTAATAAGGTAGGGGAATATCAAGTGTTCATTATACATACCAGGCTCATCCACCACCATCTTGATATCACATAATTATATAAGAGACATATCCACTACATAATATTATTAGCACTTATCACACTACAATGCCACCTAAACCACTTATCACATTTTTAGAGCAGGCTATTATGGATGATGAAACAAATTTACATGCACTCTTCATACGAGCATATATAGACCACCATCCTATTCATAGTGTTATGGTTAACAATAGGTCAAGCATAAGCATGTGCACCATGACACTCTTACAACACTTGGGCTACACAGAGTTGGATATATTCCTTATAGATACAGTCATTAGTTGTTTTAGTGGCCATGTTCAGAGATCCATCAAGGAGATTGTGCTTCCATTATAGGTTGGATCAGCACACATAGCCACATGGTTCCTAGTAGTACCTAGTGCAAGTGTATTTAATATATTATTGGATAGGCCATGGTTACAAAAGCTTTGTCCATCCCATCTATAGTACATCAATGCTTGAAGTATATACATGATAACCATGTGGTTAAGATTGAGGGTGTCCCATATGAGTATCAACTTCCCATCCCATAAGTAGTTCTAACAAAATTTCCATCTTTAGTTCCAGTATAGACACCAGTTATAGTTCTAGCATTACCAAATATAGCATGGTTATTAGTTACAGAAGAGAGTAAAAACTTCTATGAATACATCATAGTGTTCAATAGAGTCTTCAAAGTAGGCTAGGTCCTACTTTACAATGTCTACATGTATGCATACCCTCCCTCAAAGACTATTACTAAAGAGACCATTGCATCAAAGATACATCACAGATTCCAGAGGACCTTCATCTACTTAGTTTACACCAAGATCAATTATATTTGGGTCTAGGGGTTCTCAGCACAAGGCACCTACATCACTTATAGCTTCTACTTCTACCAGATGGGTCCCTAAGACCCCTACTAGTCATAAGGCATCATAGTCAGTGCCATAGCATCACTACTTAGGTAGCTTCATATTCAAATTATACAACACACTAGATCATGGGCTCACAATTGCCCTTTCACAGCACACACACAATCATAATTCCCCTCTTTGACACAAGTCACGATGATGGTGAGTCTCCCATGAGACTAATTGGTTAGTATGGTTCTTATCCTTATATATACTTCCCTCTTTCTCTAGCTCCTTGTACATATTTTATTTTCATTTTCTTGTACATAGATTATACTCAGAAAACACAAAAATAATATAACATGTCAAAATCCAAAAACATTCAAATATTTCAAAAATACAAAATTTCTATAGATTGTATGCATTACTCTGTTTACATTTCTAATACTTGCCAGTTATTGCATATTACAAGTTATCCTAGTATAGTCAATTTTATCATACACATATGCTTCACTTCTTGTTGAATGCTTGCAGATTCTAGATAGGACTCCGATCCACTAAATTGATCCATACCATTTATCATCTACCCATTGGGGGCATTTTCTCTTATCCAAGTTTATACATTGATACATCCACCCACTTGGGGGCATCTCCTATATAGTTATTATAACTAGGTTTTATCTTTACATACATACATTCTAATTTATGAATTGATTTATCTTGATATTGATCATTGCTCATCCTTGCTCAGATTTTTTGTCGACTATCACTAACTAGCCTCGATATAATGCATCCTAGCATTTACATATATTTGTATTACACAATTATACATGCTTTCATTTCTAGTTCTTATATTAGACTTGATTGTGTTTCCTATGCTTCTTCCATCTTTAAGGGCATTTGAATATACCATTATTCTTTGGCTTCTATGCCACTTCTCTATTTGTATGCCTTGGACATGTGCTTATGTCTCTTGTGTGTGCTCTTTCATGCTTCTATATGTGGACATTTGAACATGTCCTTTTATGTGGCTCTATGCCAAATTTCTTGTTGTTTGCATATATGGAGATTTTAACATGTCATTATATGTCTTCATTCGTATATTTAGTGACATGTGTCCATGTCCCTTGTATTATGGCCCCTTGTCCTACCTTTTGTGTGCCTCATGTGCTTGTATGTTTACTTCCTTATATTTTATACATCATGACATGTGTATTTGCTTGTTACACACACACACTAGTTTTTGATGCTATGAGAAATATCATGCATATACCCTTCCTACTTAGGATCTGTGATGGACATCATGCTCCATACCCTTAGGTAGTTACTCAAATTTTGTTGCTACATACATTGCTTAAAACTACCTTGACACCCTTGTGCAAAGGATATATTATAACATACATCTTACATTTTCTACTTACGCTCAGATACATTTACATTCTGATGTTATGTTTGTACATTATATTAGAATATCATGCACATTCTATGGCTAACACATTTTGTAGAACTACTTATTTATAGGGTGATTCTTACATGGGTTTCACAACTACCCTTAAAAGACGGGGAATTCATAAGGGTTTGTCATAGAGATCAGGCTCCTACATTACTTTTCACATATACATTTTAGCACACAGGCTTGATTTTAGACATCAAACTCAGGGCAGACACAAAACATAACAAAGATTCAAAATTTATTCTAGATCACTCAAAAATTAGACCAGTAGTTATTAGCACCCATATTAGGACACTAGCACCATTGGTCACTACTATCCACTACAGTGCGTTACTATCTAGTATCCCCAACTTTAGGATAGTAAAGATCATTTGGACCAGTACACTAGGTACAATCTATATTTGCACATATATAGTCATAGGTTTGGTAGTTATGTTTAGATTTAGCTCAAATACATTCATTTTAGCTAAGATTCATACCAGTTGATCAGTTTGGGGGCATCATGCATGTCATGATAAATCATACATTCAGATCAGTTATATAGGTTCAACTATTACATACTTGATTCAAGTTCAGTAAACTTAGATACTAGATTGGGGGCATGTCTGCAATACATAATTTCCATATACTCAATTTTAGACAAGTTAATCAAATGGAATGGCAAAATCCATGCCATTCTCTATGCTATATACACTTGCTATCTTATTCCAGGTTGTCAATAGATTCAAGACTTATTCCATATGTAGTGGTTGGAATTCTTGAGTGGCCCAGATTTTCTTAATATACCCAAGTGGCTATGGGGATGAATACACATTTAAATCTACTCAATTAGATACTTTCAACACTTTGCACAATATAGTTATAGATTTATCTACTTCACATAGGGGAAATGATGGAGTCACACCCCACTTGAGTTCTTGAGCCACCTACATGAGAGGGTTAGGCATAGTTACAATCTTACCCAAGCTACTCATAGAGATCAGGATCTACCAAGTAGGGGTGGGCAACGATGGAGTCAAAACTAGATTGAGTTATTAAGTGACCCATATGAGTGTCAGGCACCTAGAACAACAAACAGTTCTGATGCCAACTTGTTAGGATCCTGCTCCTCAATCAGAGCACAATATGATTACCTCTGTGTAAGCAACTAAACATGGAATTTAACCAGAATGAATAAGTAACTAGAAATATGAAACAACACAGGATATGAGAGACAATACACAATTGTATTAATATTCATCCAGAAGGAAATACAATAAAGAAGATGCCACACTTCTTCTTCCCACACCTCTAGAGCTCCCACACTTCTAGGGTTCACCTGTAATTCTCCTCCAACACTTTCCTCTCTCAATATAGGTCACAATAAACAACTCACACATAGAGTTATTGTTCACCTCCACCAGTCAGTAACAATGCTGCCAGTACACCAAGCACACAACCGTACTCCAAGTAGATCTCCCTTTCCTTGCTGCCACCTGCAAATCAATAGACCTTACTTACCATGTAGATATCTCTACACCTTGAAGAACCCTTGTCCTTGCCTCACCAAGTCCTTATGATTCTTCAACCAGTACCCCGGTGGATCTCCTAGTAGAACTTGCACAACCTGCAACTCTCCTTGATCATACACACTCAGCACCCCTTTGGAACTAGGAGGAACACACCTTGCTCTCTTCCCTCTGAAGGAGCTAATATTTGCTCTCTTACTCTCTAGCACACTCTTACAATATAGCCCATGAGTCTATTATATAGATCTCATGCATACAATAATTATACTTTCTTAATTACAATAATTAGACACGCAACTCTAAGACTATAATTAGCCTTTAACATGCAAACTAACAGTCCAAAAATAGACCTGTTCAGAACCTGCATGCAAATTGCATGCACACATAGGTTGCCGACGTTGGCTTCCTCCTAACCGATGTCGGCCGACTTATAACCAACGTCGATTGCTTCTGCACTATTATATGACTGACGTCGATTGATCAGAATGACGTCAGTTGCCTTGCAACTAGTTCTGCAACTCCATAACCTCCTCCTGTTCACATCCTGGTGAAGCTTTTAGCTCCACAACCTAACAATCTCCCACTTGGAGATAAATAGTTACACTTGTACCTATACCTGTACACCATCTAATTCATTTCCTGGCTTGTATCCCTCTTCAAGCTCAATCTTGAAGACCAACCACCACACACCCTGTGGTGCACTACCTGTCATCCAAGTAACCTGCCACATCCGAACCTACATATCCATGTAGTGAAGTCCTTGACCCTACATAACATGTTAACCTGTTGTTGGTCCCTCTCAGATACTTGAGAATCCACTGAACTGCCCTCTAATGCTCCTTTCTTGAATTGGCTCCAAACTTTCTGACAACTCCCACTGCTTGGGAAAACTCAGGTCTACACTAGACCTCATGTGATTTCAAACACTGTTCTAAGCTCTGCGTGAACTGTCCAGCCCTTGGTGTGCTTATCGATTTTGCATCCTATGAATTGAACCCTGCCAACACCTTCTTCACATCAGCTCTCACTTGAGACAAAATCAACCTGTGATCTTCCATGTCTCTTATGCCAAAGAATTTTGCTGCTCCCAAATTCTCCATGACATACCTCTGAACTAACTTTACCTTTAGCTCAGAAATTTCCTGTATGTACGAACCTGCTCTAAGCATACCATCCACATATAATAATAGGATAATGTCATGACTCATCATCCACCTGGTAAAGTAAACACAATGGTTACACTGACATTGACTAAAGCCCTACTTTGTCATCCACCTGTCAAACCTATACCACTGTCCTACAGCTTCCTCAAGACCATATACCTTGGCCTTCCATCTCACGTGTCCATCCACTCTCTTCTCTAACCTAGGAATCCATTCCTCTAACAGTGCTTTCTTCCAGCTGACAACTCCACCAACAAACCCCTGTTTGGTTCTTCTCCAAGGACTCACACTCCTCATCCATGCCTAGCTCCCACTGTTTCCTAGATTCTACCTGCATTGCCTCTTCACATCTTCCTGGTTCTTGACCATCAATAAGCAACAAATAAAGAAGGTGAACAACAAATATGAGGTTCACTTACCCTTTTTGACCTCCATATGGGCATTTGAGACTCCTTGACAGCTTGTTGTCTGCCCAACATCCGTTCCAGTGACCGATCTCAGCCATCTCCCAGTCTGCACCCGATCGATGTCAATTCCCTACACTGACACTGACTGCCAACATCATTTCCCTAGCCAACGTTGGTGTCCCTTCTGCCGACGTCGGTTCTTGTCTGACCGACGTCGGTCTTCCTGTTGTCGACATCAGTTACTATCTGACTGACGTCAGTCTTAACCTGCCTGACACCACCGACTCTGTTGATCTGCACATGACTAACATCGGTGACTGTCTATTCGATGTCAATTCCTCCTGACCGATGCTGGTACCTATGTTTTCCTGTGAGTGATGACTTTTTTACCTGCGAGCTCCTTTTGGATCAAACCCTTGTCCATATAGTCCTGCTCAGAATATTTTAGTCCCCTTAGCTTATCTATGTCCGTCATCTCCTCCATGAACACCAAGGCTTTCCAGTTCTTAAGTTTGTCAAAAACACCTATCTTCCGCTTAAGAACATGCATTCCCTTCTTACATATGTAACCAAGCCTACAAAGCCACATCTCTGCAACAGAAGGTGAATCAGTAATATAAGTAGATAGATAAAGGATACCTACTTTCTTACCACCATCTAATTCAAGTGCATCCGTTGTGAGAGTTACTGTGCATCTCTCATCACCCAACTTTCTAGAAGAAATTAGACTCATCTCCAAGACTAGTCCTTGCATGACCTCATTCAACACCTGTGTGTTATTTTTCTGCAATTTCAGCTTCACTTCCCCTTTGCCAACAATCTGACAAGGCTCACCAACCCCTAAATAAATCTCTCCAAAATCTCCAAAGACATACCCATGAAAAGATGCTCTATTTCAGGCTGCATGGAAAGAGGCAACATAATCTATAGACCAAGATTCTACTTTATCCAGAGCAACCTGTGCAACAACACCTGTAACATTTGCTTCTACATGCTGATCTTCTACCGACCAATAATCTTCCTTTATCTGCTCTTTCTTTCCATCAATCAGACCATTTGTGCTATTCAGTTTCTCCATTCGTAGCTTACTTTCTTCTGCCATTGCTATACTCCCACTCAATCTGAAACCCCTGAGAGTGACATGTAATCAACAAACACTAACCAGATCTGAACCACCTGTTAGTAACCCAACTAAAAGCTCTGATACCACTTGTCAGGCACCTAGAACAACAAACAGTTCTGATACCAACTTGTCAGGATCTTGCTCCTCAATTAGAGCACAATATGATTACCTCTGTGTAAGCAACTAAACACAGAATTTAACCAGAATGAATAAGTAACTAGAAATATGAAACAACACAGGATATGAGAGACAATACACAATTGTATTAATATTCATCCAGAAGGAAATACAATAAAGAAGATGCCACACTTCTTCCCACACCTCTAGAGCTCCCACACTTCTATGGTTCACCTGTAATTCTCCTCCAACACTTTCCTCTCTCAATACAGGTCACAACAAACAACTCACACACAGAGTTGTTCACCTCCACTAGTCAGTAACAACACTGCCAGTACACCAAGCACACAACCGTACTCCAAGTAGATCTCCCTTTCCTTGCTTCCACCTGCAAATCAACAGACCTTACTTACCATGTAGATATCTCTACACCCTGAAGAACCCTTGTCCTTGCCTCACCAAGTCCTTATGATTCTTCAACCAGTACCCCGGTGGATCTCTTAGTAGAACTTGCACAACCTGCAACTCTCCCTGATCATACACACTCAGCACCCCTTTGGAACTAGGAGGAACACACCTTGCTCTCTTCCCTCTAAAGGAGCTAATATTTGCTCTCTTACTCTCTAGCACAATCTTACAATACAGCCCATGAGTCTATTATATAGATCTCATGCATACAATAATTAGACTTTCTTAATTACAATAATTAGACATGCAACTCTAAGACTATAATTAGCCTTTAACATGCAAACTAACAGTCCAAAAATAGACTTGTTCAGAACCCACATGTAAACTACATGCACACACAGGTTGCCAATGTTGGCTTCCTCCTGACCGATGTCGGTCAACTTATAACCGACGACGGTTGCTTCTATACTGTTATATGACCGACGTCAGTTGATCAGACCGACGTCGGTTGCCCTGCAACTGGTTCTGCAACTCTGCAACCTCTGCAACCTCCTCCTGTTCGCATCCTGGTGAAGCTTTTAGCTCCACAACCTAACAATGAGGATTAAGCAATCCATCATCTTAGTTCAATTTATTCAATGATATAATCACCATGTGCACTCACACACAGAGGTTATCATGAGGTTCATGCATTGGTTCGCATAGCTAATGAGGTGTATTCATTCTTTTCCCCTCTCTTTACTCAACTTTACTCAGTTATTTCATTTTAGCATAGTCTTTTACTTTTGATCATCTCTTAAGTAAGGACTTATTTTTGCATGTTTCATTACGGGACATTCCTTTGGATCATGTTCCACATACCTAGACTTATTTCTACATACTCAAAGTTAGCTACATGGGCTTCACTTCCAAGGTAAGTCCAGGTATGTTTCTTTTTCCTTTACACTATTCATTTCACTTTATTGCACTACTAGCGTAAACAGGGGGTAGGTATATGTAATCACCTAAAAGTGGTAATTAGATGTTAAGAGTGTCATTTGAGTTAACATATCCCTAGGCTAGCCATAGACATATCCTTGAGCATTATACTTATTTTCTCAATCATTCAACAAACCACAGTCACCTATAGCCAATCAAGACATAGTCCCAAAACTTTCATCTTAGACCCCAATCCAACTTGCTTAGTAGTATATAAAGAGGACATTAGCACCTAATTTGGGATATTACAACCACATGGTGCTAGTGTCCTCAATTGGGTGTTACTATCTTTAGCCCTAGTTCTTCTAAATGAATAGTTTTTCAAATGTGTTTCCCTCCTAAGGTCGGCCTGAGCTCATTGTCTTATTTGCACAAGCAACATAACCTTGTAAATATAAGTCTAATCCACCTCTATTCACTAGATAGAAAATAGATGCAAAAGCTTTTAAAATCAGAGACAAAGTTGAGAAAAATGAAGGCATTCAATCCCTATTCTACCCTTTTTTTTGCATACTACCATCTATAGCAACCCTAAGCCTAGTTTTCAAGCATTTCAAATCTTAAGCACATTCAAGGCATCCAAGGACACTCTTATTCTAGCATTCACTTGCACATTCAATCAAACACTATGTGGGAGAACTACATCAGGCTTGATCCCTCTCTAGATATTGGTATGTAGGCAACTCCCTACACATTGGGGTGTTAAGGATGTCTAGTCCATCCTACTAACACACATAAAATTATTGATCATGTTATGCTTGTAAGGAGACTAGGGTTTGCACATAAAATCAGGTTTTACATGCACAACATAGAGCTTCAGGTTTTGGTCTCACAGGGATAGGACATAATATCATAGGCGTAGGATATATATCTTTCTCAAGAGTATAACATGTACATAATTCACAATTAATACAATTTTTTATCCCATTTATATTATCTCTCTTCTGATTATATGAATTATATCTCATATATCTTCTACAGACACGTACAACACATTTAGATCCTTATTTAGGATGTTGTCAACTGGGACTCTCTTGGGCCTCAAATCAATAAACATAGAGATACAAGATTTACAACAAAATGAAAAACTAGAGCTAAAGAGGTATCACACTAAGCAAAACCCTATGAAGGAACAAGAAATAGAAATTATGGATAAATAAGGCTAACATGAGATAATACAAGCCATAATAAAATGTGACACTATGGAAAGAAACATTGAGTTCTAGGAAGAGGGCACACCACAACAAGTGTTCGTAAAACCATAACCAAATCAGATCCACCACAACACAAGACAAAATTAACTTTAAGGGGTGTAATAGAGCACATGTCATCAAAATGTAGTATGGTAAAATGGTTTTACATAAAAATAAAATACACCTAGTTATATTAATTATATACTAGGTCTAATCAAATTTAATCAAATAAATTAATAAATCAGACCTAATTTATAATAAATAATATTCTCTAGAATTAATAATAAACGAGAAAAAGAGGTTTTAAATAAGTATCTTGATTTTTCATAAATATGGAGACAATTATGATAAATAAATAACGGAATATAGGTCCATAGGCGAGGCAAACATTACCTTAAAAACTTAGGATGATAAAAGACAAGTTTTTGAAATACACTTTTGTAGCTCAATAAAGATGTTTCCTAGAGAGTGAATACATTTTCAGTAAAGTGCAATTATTCAAAACCTAATTACATGATCTTATACATCTACTCCATGGACCTAACAACCTCGCTCACTTTTCTCAAATTTTACGTACATCTCTGTGAAACTTATGTCATCCATTACCATAACAACTCATCATAGTCTAATAAAAAATTAGGGGATTGATTGGAGTGCTTCTATTACCCCTCCATTATTATTAAGCCCCCAGGTTAGAATAAATTTTGGAAAACAACACTCAACATAAACTAATAAGAAAATTGTGAATAGGGGGGCTAATCTTAAATGTTTCTTTTTGCACTAGAATGAATATGTGGTAATGGAAATAAATGCCTAAAATATTCCATCAATTTTGTTCAAAATGTTTGAATTTTACTCTTGCTCTTTCATAATAGATCTTTAGAAAAATATAATGTGTCTTGCTTAATCATTGATTGTACATTCATGTCTTATATGCATGCATGCATATTTATAGACTTCTCAAATTTGAATCAGGGTGAAATTGACATTAAAGCTAATACACAATGAGTGGGAAACAATGGAGGCTCAGAAATTTGAGGCACATGAGATGTAATACAATGGTCACAAGGGGACACTTCTAAATTGTATATAGTATATTCATGGTGCCCTAGAAATGTACATTGTATGCTTTCTATAAAAAATGTATATAATCCAAGAAAACATGGCATAAAGGCAAGAGAAGGAGGATAAATAAAAATAAAACATGGGGAATAGAGTAGGGACAACCAAAACAAGGAAAAAAGAAACCAATAAGAGCATACTATAAACTAATAATCAATAGACACATAAATACCCTAGAACAATGAAATTATTCAACTAATAAATACTCTTGGAGCACAATTAGGTGCCTAGATTTGTTATGTTACTATTTGACCTATGTATTGGAACAACATGGGGAAATTTATCATTGGAACATGTTCCTAAATGATATATATTTGCACATTATGATTATATATCTTCCATATTACACATGTTACATCTAATATATTTCTTTTGAGATATAAGTTTCATAGACCTTCACCCAACATCTCAAAAGGTGGGCATATATCCTAGTCATTACATTCATAGTCATGATTTTGGGGCATGTGTGTGAGCATATACACACATGGTAGATATGGATCTATGTGATAACGTAGCAGACAAAAACATAGTGGTAAAAATGTATTATGACAAAAACGTCGTGAGGATAAAACATATTGAGGAAAAATGTAGCAGTATTGGTAATGTTGCAAAAATATCACAAAGAGCATAATTGGGACATTTTAGTGATTATCACATTGTTTATTTGTGGTCTAGTTAATTTTGTTGATAATAGTTAACATTTCATGGTGGAAAAGTAATGCACCAAATTTACAAGCAAAATAACAAAGGAAAATGTGATTTCATGAGTTTAGACCTTTAGTTGAAATTTGTGTCATCTTTTATGTGAGTGCATCTTTTACTATGTTTTGTTCCTGTGATGTTTTTTCCTCACCACATTTTTTCCTTGCTAAATTTTTCATGCTATGTTTTTAACCACTACATTTTTATTCGCTATTTTTTTGATGCTCGTTGGTAGATATGGCCAACTATATCTAAGAGGGTTCTTAACTCCAATGACTCAAATTTTATTCAGAAGTAGATGCCCATATATGATAAGGGTGTCTAAATCAACTCCATCTTCATATTTTTTTCAACATAATGAGGTATTTTATTTTGAGTATTTTACATTTCAGCAATTATTATTATCTAACACTTGCCCATGTGTTTATAGAAGAGAAGAATGGCTTTGCAAGTTCCTAAGTGCATTAGTTTTAGTTCTAGGATATCCAAGCATAAAATTATATCATTTTCATATATTTTTTTTATTCTTTGAAATATGTGCTTACACACATACCTCAAATTTTTTTTAAATATAGACACCTAAAAATGGCCCAAATCATTCATCGGTCGCTAATTAGCATGATTTTAGGGTGATTATTTATTTTAGAGTATTGGGCCAAATTAGGTGTTATTGGTGCATCTATTGAATTTTAATGGTACCCATTCTTCTTCTCAACCCCTCAATTTTTATTCTTAGTCTCTCTCTCTTTTTTATTTTGAGCTATGTCCTAGAAATGTTCCAAAGTTTTTGACACCTATAAGAAACATTCAATTTAGCCCATCTTTTCACTTTTAAGTTGTTGAATGTAAGTTTATACGCTATTAAGGTCCTCATATGAATTCAATTGTCTATAAATACGCAATAATAGTAGTTCATTCGGAACTATTAAATACGCACAATGTCTATCAATCCTTCATAGAGAGTTTAGTGAGCATTCACAATCTAGAAAGATCAAAAAAGCATTAAAGCATTTATTATTCTTTGAAGCTAGTATTTCCTTGGAGAACATTTGGCACATGACCTAGGGTTTTGTATATCTCTAAATTTGATATATATTTTATACTAGTTCCTACCACTAGGGATTGATAATTAGGTTATGTTGTATAACCCTACAAACCCTCAATACAAGCCCCTAAATCTCAATTTCTCCTAACTTAAATTACATATATCATGACCATTATAGGGCAAGGAAAATAAATTATGTTTTATAGGTACATATGTCATGATGTGAATATTGGAGCAAGGAAATAAGAAATTAAGATTAGATGAACACAACCATCAATTTATTTTGGAGCTAGCTTGTTGTGTGCTAAAAATTTCCCCAATGTTTTAGGCACCTATCATTGATGTCCTCAACATTTTATACCTCATGTTTTGATCATATCCAAATTTCTAGGTGATATTTTTGACATTGTTAGGCACCCGTTTCTAGGTTCAGATTCAAGAAACTATCTTCAAATTGTGACCCATTCATGATAAGTACTGAAAACTTGTGTGAATGTCTTAAGACTACCTTAGAGTGTTATGTACCTAAGGATATGATATGATAATGTATTTATTGATGGAAGTTTTGACATGTGGCACACATCCCCTTAGTTAGTTGTATGGGTCAAATTTATTGGGTCACATGAGTAACTTATAAAACTTAGTTACATTGGGTAACGGGTTGGCCTACATTGGGATTAGGTGTGTGCCCATCTATTATGAGTAATAGAGGTCTATATAAAGCAGATGAATATCATTGTAAAGGATATCAAGTAAGTTTTGAGTATTCTGTTTGTTAGAATGATATTGGAGGTGTCCCCCTTGAAGTGTAAATGTGGACTTATTCCTTACTCAAGGAGTATTGTATGGTGTTACTCTATCTTAAGGGTATTATTTTATTTCTAGATATATTGCATATACCAATGTCTATTATGTTGTGTTGATCTACATTATATTATGCATAATTATATTATTATATGCATGTCCATCTTACTAAGTGGTATTGAAGCAACAATTTGGAAAAAGTGACTAGATTTTTTATATTTACAAATTTATTTTAAAGGAAGCTAAATAGATTGTATAAGGTTGTTTCTAATGTCTCCATTTTTCCCTCTTAAATAAGCAGGTACAAAGATCTTTAGTCTATCTCCCCATAGACTAAAGGAGCCCTTTTTGGGGAAAGTTATTTTATTATTTATTGTCAAAATAGTGATTTTTATCACAAGGCAATTATTAATTAATTAAGTAAATATTTTAATAGTGGTTTTTACCACTAAAGTGCTTAAGTGAAATAAATATTAATATATTTACCTTAAATTAATTTTAATTAAGACCAATATTTACTATATTATTCAAAAAGGAGATTTTGGCATGGGAGCTAAAGTGAAGATAAAGGTCTTTTATCTTCCCATAGGGGTTTAAACCCTTTGAAAAGTTATAAATACATGACGAAGGCTACAATAGAGGATATGTTGAAATTGATATTCTTGTTCTTCTTGCGTGAAGAAGGCTATTAGGATGCATGCCCAATAGAGTTGCTCTACTTGGTGATTAATCAATCTTACAAAGGTGTCTATTGACATCACCTTTAGCAAATGAAAGCTTATTTTGATTCCTAGAGGTGGAGCGAACTACATGGGAAGATTTTGGTGCTTGTTTGTGAGGGTTTGGTAATATCTTTCTTGCATTTTTGACTTGTTAAATATTTATCTTAATTTTTCAAGTGGAGCGAACCACTTAGAGAGGTGGACGCTAGCATTTAAATGCCATTTTAGGTCAAAATATTCAAAAATAATTATCTGCAATTTTTTATTATTATTTTTATCATTATTGTGGCATTTTGGATGATTTGCAAAAGATATTGAAGATAAAAAATTAGTGGATGATTTTCAAAATTATTATTAATTTTTCTAACAAATTTCTAGATATTTTTTTGCTTGTGAAAGGTTGAAATAATCGTACTATTTTTCCAGGGTTCCCAAGAGTGTGGTGATTGACCTAGGAGGGTCAAATTGGTAATTTATATGCCAAAATATAGCATTGGTATTTTTCTATAATTTTTAGAGGTTGGTAGCGATTTTTGCAAGGGTTTTTGAAGATATTTTAATCTCTAAATAGTGGTAGAAAATTAGTGATTAAATCTGATTTTTCCTTCATCATTTTGTGGCAAAGAGGGAAAGAAAAAGGTATTTATTTAAGTGGATTTAAATCTAAAATTTATTATTTATTTTCAGATTATTTCAAGGTGTTTAACTGGAAGAAATTCCCTCCAAAACCCTCACTTTTTGGAATCTAGGGTTTCTTACATTGAATAATGATTTTGAAAATTTAATTCTCAAGCTAGGGTTTACTAATTTTTAGATCAAATTTAGAAGAAGTTGAGAAAAACCCCTTTATTTTCTAATTCATCCTATTTAGGGACATTTCAGTGGTATCAAAGCAACGATTTTGTCTACCTTTGAGTTTTGATTACAAGAAGATAAAAATATTTGGTGTTATCATAGAGAAAATGTAGAAAGAAAGGCTTTACAATGCAGGTAGAAGGCTAGGGGACCTAAGCTAATTAGTGGAGGATGTAATCAACACCTTGGAAGAAATAGAAAAGAGGTTATCCAAGGTAAATCAATCATAATATGAGTCCATAAAGTGGGTGGCACAACCCTCAATGACTTACTTGGTTCAACATAAATTATTGAGAGATACAAATGAGGAGGTAAGGCTCTTGATTACTAGTTGTATTAATGAGGTTTTAAGACTAATGATTCTCAGAGATCCCTACAGTGATAAAATCATAAGGGAAATATTTTCATTGATGGTGGAGAGCTTCCAAGGTCTCAAAAAGGACAAAGGACACTCTTTGGCTAGAAGGGTCAACATCTTAGAAACTATGGCTTCAACCAGGTCATGCATTTTGATGTTAGATAATAAGTGTGATGAACTTGTTGTTAGGATGTTTCAACATTTATTTGAAATTGCTTGTATGAATCCTACCAATAATGTTGTAGCTTCTATGCAAAAAATATTGACCATGATACTCAATGAGAGTGATGATCTTTCCAATCCATTATTATATATCTTGTTGACAGGTTTGGGGCTAGAAAAGAAATTTTTTCCAATTGCACATAAGATGTTTGAAAATGTTGCAATTGATTGTGAAGAAAAAATGAGGCCTTATTTGATATTGGAACATGTATAGGAAGATAATATTGAAGTACATGGAGAGTTGGAAGGAAGAATGAAGGGATAACCCTTTATGAGGGTTCCTATGAGGGACCCAAAGAAACAAAAAAACCAGATTTGAAAGAGGAAGATGAGCTACAAAAAGATGACACTTTGGGGCAGCCTAGAGTGGGAGATTGTAAGGAAAAAAAAATTGAGTTCTTGGAGCAGCAAAGAGGGCTGCAAATGATGGATGAAAATAAGGAAAAGCTAGGTGCTTTGGGGCAGCCAAGTACCCTAAACTTTGGTATTACAAAAGTTGATTTTAAAGAAGCCAAAGAAACCAAGGAACATGAAATAAAAGAAGTGCAAGGTAAGGATATTTTATTGATAAAAGATGTTTATTTATATTCTAATGATTGTATACATGACAGTGAAGTCATTAAGGGTGATAAAATGAAGGATATGGTTTTAAAATTAAGGCATGAGGATTCTTTGATTCAAGTTCACAATCATTACCACCAAGAGGTATGGGATCCTGGTAATTTTTTGAGTTTTACAAAGGTTCTCAATTATAATTTTAAATTCTTTATGACTAATTTCAAGGGAATGAGGAAAGAATCAAAAAATTATTAGCAACATTTTGGGATTTGGAACCCCATAGAGAGAAACACAATTGATACAAGGCAGCCAACTAAGAGGTCAAAAGTTGTTATTGAAAGGTATGGAAATTTCACTCCCAAAAGTTCTATGTTGAGCAACCTATGGAAGCCACCTATCATGCATAATAAATATGATTTTTGGAGCATTCTAACACTTGTGACAAGGGAAAATGTTGCTAGGTGTAATTTTTATTTGGTACAATCATAAAACTTAGTTTCTACATCTCTATTTCGGTCCTTTCACACGAGTAATAGGTCTGATTTTGTTATGTACTTTTAGCTGCCCATAAATTTTGAAAATATCAATGACCAAGGTCACAGTTTGCATAGAAAAAAGGGAAGTATAAGGACACATAACATCAATATATAAAAAGGGATAAAAATCAATATTGGTGGGGTTTTTTTGATGATGCATACATGTGTGATGAAGTTAACAAAGGGTAGCCAAGAGAAGGACATACTTATTACATAAGGGGATCCCTACCAATGGATTTATATGATTATGTTATGCACTTCCAAGACATGGTTGTGTTTTACTATGGCAGCCAACATATTTACATGCACAACTTTGGGGAGAGGTTTCAACTCATAAGAGGACCTTGTGGATAAGTTTAAAGCATGATAAGAGGTATGATAGTTGTTATTTTGAGTTGCATAACACATTGGATTTTTTGAGCAGCATACTAGGTACATATATGGAAAGGTAAGAAGTTTTGATGGCACCCCATAAATCATGGGAAGAAGAAAGAATGCAAGTATTAATTTTGAATCTTCTCATCATGAAAAATCAGAATTAGACATATACTTACAGCAGTATCATGGAGGAAAGACTGATTTCTAGGGACTCTTGATGAACCTATGTAGTGTTACATGCATACATGTGAATATTGATAAGGGGTAGCCTTTGATAGGCCATATATCACTCCTTTGGAGGATATAAGGGAAGGATATTCCTCATCCACCACTTGGTATTGAAAGGAGTGGTTGATTGGGAATGTGTGGAGCCTTTGGAAGGCTATAAGGACACATCTAGCACTTGAAGACAACCCCCAAAGTACAAGAACAATAGAATGAAGAAGCCATCTAAGGATTTCCTTCATTGGGAAATAAGTAAATGTGGACATTGTTTGCTAAGGAGTGTTGGGACACCCTCTTGGATTTTATAATTGCTTAAGGGCAAGCAATTTTTGGAGGGAATGACTATAATGTCTGTTGGGAGATATAAACCGGAAGCACACAATTTGATTACTAAACCAAGCAACTTAATATGCGGAAATTAACCAGATTCACCAAGTAACTAGAATTCAGAATAACACAAGATATGAGAGACAATACACAACTTGTATTAACACTTTATACAGAAAAGAATACAATAAAGAAGATGCCACTTCTTCTCCACCACCTTACAGAGGTTTCCCACACCTCAAGTGAACAGTAATTCTCCTCCCCAAAGCTCTCCCTCTCATAGGTCCCAACACCCAACTCAAATACAGAGTTGGTGTTCACCTCCCGTGCTCCACGCACACCACAAGTGATCCACGCACTCCACAAGTGCTCCACGCACTCCACAAGCACTCCACGTGCTCCATAAGTACTCAAGGTACTTCAAGTAGATCTCCCATGAATCTGCAACAACCTGCAATTCAACAGACCATACTTATGGAAGGAACTCCCTTGCCTTCCTCTTGCTCTATCCGAGTACACACCTGTACTCCAAGTAGATCATGCCTGATACTGCTACCTGTTGTGTTGCTGTCTATATGACCTTGCACACCTGCAAATCAAACAACGGTTCTGCTCACCTGTGAACCTCGACCTTGCACACACATACACCTGCAGATCAACGATCTTACTTACCATGTAGATCTCCTATATAGGCCATGCAACTGTGACCAAGATCCTACACTCTTGAAGAACCCAGCTGGCTCTCCAATCCAGCACCAACACACCTGGTACTGAGGCACTAGGAGGAACGCACCATTGCTCTACCTCACACACAGAAGGAGCTTATAATTATGCTCTCTTACTCCCTAGCACACATTTCCAATACAACCATGAGTCTATTATATAGATCTCATCCAAACAATGATTAGACATCTAATTACCATAATTAGATCCGCAGCTATGATTCTAAAATTAGCACTCATCATGCAAACACTTGGTTCGTTAGCTCACTGCCCGTAATTAGCTCGCAGTCGAACCACACAGGCGACCGATGTCGGTCCCTGTCCGCCTGGGGTCGCCGACGCCGGCCGATATATGACCGACGTCGGTTGCCTTCCTGTCTTACCCTGCCGACGCCGGTTGGCCAGACCAACGCCAAACACTTCTGCAACTTTCCTGCAACCTCCTCCATGTCTGCATCAGTGAAGCTTTTAGCTCCACAATCCTAACAATCTCCCACTTGGAGATAAACAGCTGCACTGTACCTGTACCTGTACTCTGTCTAATCTGTTTCCTGGTTTGTATCCCTCTTCAAGCTCCCACCTGAAGACAACCCACCACACATCCCGTGGTGTACCACCTGTCATCCGAGTACCCTGCCACATCCGAACCTACAAATACATGTAGTGAAGTCCTGACCCTGCATAGCAACACCTGCTACCGGTCCCTCTCAGAAAACCTGAGAATCCACTTCCCCGAATTGGCTCCTAACTCTCTGACAGCTCCCACTGCATGGGAATACTCAGGTCTATACCAGACCTCATGTGATTTCAGACACTGTACCTGTCCAGCCCTTAGTGTGCTCCGGCTCTGCATCCCGAACCTCGCCAACACCTGATTCACATCAGCTCCCACTCGAGACAAAATCAACCTGTGATCTCCATGCCTCCCATGTCAAAGAATTCCGCTGCTCCAAACTCCTCCTGACATGCCACTGAACTAATCTTACCCTTAGCTCAGCAAAACCCTGTATGTACACCCCTGCTAGCTAGCATACTATCCACATACAGCAACAGAATGATGTCATGACTCATCATCCACCTGGTAAGGCAAACCACAGTAGTTACCCTGACACTGACTGAAGCCATGCTTCGTCCTCCACCTGTCAAAACCTGTACCACTGTCCTGCAGCTCCACAAGACCACATACCTGGTCTTCCGTCTCACGTATCCATTCTCTCTATTCTTCTACTAAGGTATCCATTCGTCTCTGTGCTTTCATACCTGCTGGCAACTCTACCAAAACACACCTGTTTGGTTCTTCCTCCAAGGAATCACATCCTCATCCATGCCAAGCTCACACCTGTTTCCTGGATCCTTCCTGCTCTATAATCAGCAACAAGTATAAAGAAGAGGAACAACGAATTTGAGGGCCTACTTACGCCTTCAGTCCTCCGTATGGGTGTTTGAGACTTCTTGACAGCTTGCTGTCCACCCAAAATCCGTTACAGTGACCGACCTCGGTCACTCCACAGTCTGCATCCGACCGACGTCGGTTCCATGCGTCTGTACCTGACTACCAACCTGCCAGCGTTGGTGTCCCTGCTGCCGACGTCGGTCCTTTGACCGACATCGGTCTTACATACTGCCGACGTCGATCTTTTGACCGACGTCGGTCTTACCCTGCCCGACATCGCCGGCTTCGGTCTGCACATGACCGACATCGGCACCTGTCTGTTCGACGCCGGTTCCTCCTGACCGACATCGGTACCTGTGTTCGCCTGTGAGTGATGACTTTTTACCCGCGAGCTTCTTTGAATCAAAACCCATGTCCAAATTGCCCTGCTCAGAAGTATCCAGCCACATCCACTGGGTTCTGTCCGCCATCTCCTCCATAAACACCAAGGCTTTCCAGTTCTTAAGCCTGTCAAATATATCTGTCTTCCGCTTAAGAACATGCATCTCCTTCCTGCTCATGTGACCAAGCCTACGAAGCCACGTCTCCGCAACAAAAGAAGAATCAGTAATATAAACAAGTAGATAAAGGATACCTATTTTCTTACCACCAGCGAATTCAAGTGCATCCGCTGTGAGAGTTCTTGTGCATCTCTCATCACCCAATCTTTCTGAAGAAATTAGCCATATCTCCAAACCTGGGACCTGCATGACCTTCATCAACACCTGTGTGTTGGCCGCCTGCAATTTCAGCTTCACTTCCCCTTTGCCAATTCTTTGGCAAGGCTTACCAGCTCCTCTACCTGGAACTGCATGGAAAGAGGCAACCGAATCTTTTATCCAAGATTCAACTTTATCCAAGAAACCTGCAAACACATCCTGTGCAACAACACCTGCTACATCTGTATCTTCAATTTCTTCATGCTGATCTGCTACCAACCAACAATAATCTTTTACCTGCTCTTTCTTTCCATAGGACCGTGAGTGACCATCTGTGCTTTTCAACTCCTCCATTCTTAGCTTACTTTGATCTGCTGTTGCTCTACTCCCACTCGATCAGAAACCCCTGAGAGTGCCCTGTAACCAAACACAAAACCTGCTTCCTCCAACCTTAGCTCTGATACCACTTGTTGGTATCAAGCTATGAGCCAACAACCTTGCTCTGATACCACTTGTTGGGAGATATAAATCGGAAGCACACAATTTGATTACTAAACCAAGCAACTTAATATGCGGAAATTAACCAGATTCACCAAGTAACTAGAATTCAGAATAACACAAGATATGAGAGACAATACACAACTTGTATTAACACTTTATACAGAAAAGAATACAATAAAGAAGATGCCACTTCTTCTCCACCACCTTACAGAGGTTTCCCACACCTCAAGTGAACAGTAATTCTCCTCCCCAAAGCTCTCCCTCTCACAGGTCCCAACACCCAACTCAAATACAGAGTTGGTGTTCACCTCCCGTGCTCCACGCACACCACAAGTGCTCCACGCACTCCACAAGTGCTCCATGCACTCCACAAGCACTCCACGTGCTCCACAAGTACTCAAGGTACTTCAAGTAGATCTCCCATGAATCTGCAACAACCTACAATTCAATAGACCATACTTATGGAAGGAACTCCCTTGCCTTCCTCTTGCTCTATCCGAGTACACACCTGTACTCCAAGTAGATCATGCCTGATACTGCTACCTGTTGTGTTGCTGTCTATATGACCTTGCACACCTGCAAATCAAACAACGGTTCTGCTCACCTGTGAACCTCGACCTTGCACACACATACACCTGCAGATCAATGATCTTACTTACCATGTAGATCTCCTATATAGGCCATGCAACTGTGACCAAGATCCTACACTCTTGAAGAACCCAGCTGGCTCTCCAATCCAGCACCAACACACCTGGTACTGAGGCACTAGGAGGAACGCACCATTGCTCTACCTCACACACATAAGGAGCTTATAATTATGCTCTCTTACTCCCTAGCACACATTTCCAATACAACCATGAGTCTATTATATAGATCTCATCCAAACAATGATTAGACATCTAATTACCATAATTAGATCCGCAGCTATGAGTCTAAAATTAGCACTCATCATGCAAACACTTGGTTCGTTAGCTCACTGCCCGTAATTAGCTCGCAGTCGAACCACACAGGCGACCGACGTCGGTCCCTGTCCGCCTGGGGTCGCCGACGCCGGCCGATATATGACCGACGTCGGTTGCCTTCCTGTCTTACCCTGTCGACGCCGGTTGGCCAGACCAACGCCAAACACTTCTGCAACTTTCCTGCAACCTCCTCCATGTCTGCATCAGTGAAGCTTTTAGCTCCACAATCCTAACAATGTCCCCATTTTTCCCTCTTAAAAGGCAGGTATGAAGATCTTTAGTCTATCTCCCCATAGACAAAAGGATCCCTTTTTGGGAAAAGTTATTTTATTATTTATTTATTTATTGTCTAAATAGTGATTTTTATTACAAGGCAATTATCAATTAATTAATTAATTATTTTTAAAGTGGTTTTTACCACTAAAATGCTTAAGTAAAATAGATATTAATAAATTTTCCTTTAAAGTAATTTTAATTACTATTTTAATTAAGGCCAATATTTAATATATTATTCAAAAAGGAGATTTTGGCATGGGAGCTAAAGTGAATATAAGGAAAGGTGTTTTATCTTCCCAAAGGGGTTCAAACCCTTTGGAAAGTTATAAATACATGATGAAGGCTACAATGGAGGATATGTTGAAATTGATATTCTTGTTCTTCCTGCATGAAGAAGGCTATTGGGATGCATGCCGAATAAAGTTTCTCTACTTGGTGATTGATCATTCTTACAAAGGTGTCTATTGACACCACCTTTTGTAAAGGAAAGCTTGTTTTGTGCCCTAGAGGTGGAACGAACTACCTGGGAAAGTTTTAGTGCTTACTTGTGAGGGTTTGGTAATATTTTTCTTGCATTTTTGACTTGCTAAATCATTATCTTATTTTTTCAAATGGAGCAAACCACTTGGAGAGGTGGACGCTAGGGTTTGAAGCCCTTTTTCGGTCAAAATATTCAAAAATAATTATCTACAATTATTTATTATTTTTCATATCATTATTGTGGCATTTTTGATGATTTACAAAAGATATTGAAGATGAAAACTAACAAATAATTTTCAAAACTATTATTAATTTTTCAAACAAATTTTTGGATTTTTCTTGCTTGTGGAAGGCTGGAGTAGTCCTATTTTTTTACTATTTTTTTAGGGTTCCCAAGAGTGTGGTGGTTGACCTAAGAGGGTCAAATTGGCAATTTATATGCCAAAATATAGCGTTGGTATTTTTCTATAATTTTTTGAGGTTGGTAGTGATTTTTACAAGGGTTTTTGAAGATATTTTACTCTCCAAATAGTGGCAAAAAATTGGTGATTAAATCTAATTTTTCCTTCATCATTTTGTGGCAAAGAGGGAAAGAAAAAGGTATTTATTTAAGCGGATTTAAATCTAAAATTTATTATTTATTTTTATATTATTTCAAAGTGTTTAATTGGATGAAATTCCCTCTAAAACCCTCACTTTTTAGATTCTAGGGTTTATTGCATTGAATAAGGGTTTTGAAAATTTAATTCTCAAGCTAAGGTTTACTAATTTTTAGATCATATTTAGAGGAAGTCGAGAAAAACCCCTTTGTTTTCTAATTTGTCCTATTTAGGGACATTTCAGGGGAGATAGACTAAAGGTCTTCATACTTGCTTATTTACGAGGGTAAAATGGGCACATTACATTTTTCTCTTCACATAAGCATCTAATTCAAACAATTCTTTTGTGGTTGAAAACATGAGTTTGAGAGCTTTCTTAAAAATGGTCACACTAAGGATTCTAAGTAGGATCAAAGGGAGATATGGCGATATGAAGTGGACAATGTGACCCTGATTTTTTATGTGCGACCTAAGAAAAAAATCATAATTTTTATTTTGGGTAAACAAATCAAGTGTCATTTTATGCAATTGAAAGGAGATATTTAGGTTTATTTGTATACATGTTTTTATTCTCAAATTTGGGGTAGAAAATGAGCTCCAATGGATATTAATTTTCATGAAACTATAAATTTTACATGAATCATTTATGAAGAAAAATTTATAAAATTGGTGAGAGTTTTACAAGAGGGTATATATATTATGGTGATGAAGAAGAAAAAGAAGAGGAATAAAATAACGATGATGATAATGAGGAAGGGAATGTAGATGAAGAAGAAGAACAATAAGAGTAACATAATGATGAGGAGGAGGAGGCTACAAATGATGTAGAATGAAAGGTATAGGATTATGATGGGAAATAAGGAGAGATTAAGGATATCGGTTCAAACAATTTAAATCCAAAGAGAGATGCTTCAATATGTCAATTTCATGGATGCATTCAAAATAAGTTCATTGTGTCCATAAACTCAAGTAGCAAGTATAAATTCATCAACACAGAGTTGGCTCAACATCTATAGGTTCAAACAAAGAATATCAAGGAGGCTCAAGTAGATGGTAAGAAGAATTAAGTTTTTGAAGATTTATAGGTCACTATGGACAATATATTTTACATTCAAATTTTAATGCTTTGGATATGGATGGTTTGGATTTTATTCTTGGATATACTTGTAATATTATTATGTCGAAGTAGTTGATGAAGTTTTGATACAAGATAAAGAAGGTCACTTTACAGGGTATCACACTTGGTAAGGAACAATGAAAGGTCAAGGTAGAGCATGATGATGAATCAAAATATGGTGAAGAATGGTATAAGGAAGATCCAAAAGAATAACAATAACAATATAAGGAAAATGTATAGGAAGAAAACAACACTTCACTTATTCAAGAGACAAAGGCACTAGAAAATGAACATGTAGAAGAGGAAAGAGAAAAAGTTGATAAGGTAAAAGTATCATAAAATGATACTAATATTAAGGCATATAGACATCCACATCATCATGAGTATTAAAAATCATAGAGGCATGTCAGGGAGCATCATAACAACAATC
The DNA here is from genome assembly GCA_037957365.1 of Torreya grandis. Lineage (NCBI taxonomy): Eukaryota > Viridiplantae > Streptophyta > Pinopsida > Cupressales > Taxaceae > Torreya > Torreya grandis. The sequence continues at coordinate 27,219 of JARHVA010003730.1, forward strand.
ATTATGGCTATACATAAAATTAAAAAAACAACCGCTTTGGCAACACATGGAATCAAGGGATAAAAAACTATGGCTATATACATGTGGAATCATAGTAGTGTAGTTGATTATGGAACATGGAATCAATAGAGAAATCACTCTTTTTTTCATGTAATCTAAAGAATACCTACTATGGTTATGCATGGAATCAAAATAACATAATGAAATATGGAACATGAAATCAAAATAGCATAATAGAATATGGAACATGGAATCAAAAGATAATTCCTTATACATGGACACAAAAAGGGTACAACTATGATCATAAATGGAATAAGAGTATCATAATGGAATCTATAAGAAAGGTTCATGAACTATCAAGATCATATATGGGTGGTTGGATGATCGGCCAGGAGACAAATGTACAAGGATTTAAAAAACACACATTACTTGGTTTCTCTCATGTTTTGATAATGAAACATGTCAAGGAGGGATGGCATGTTATATATATAAGGATATTATATGATCATGTGTACGGTTTGATGGAGATGCCAACATATGGCACGCATCCCCCTTAATTAGTTGTATGGATCAAATGAGTAACTTGTGGAATTAGTTACATTGGGTAGAGAGTTGGCCTACACTAGGGTTAGGGGTTTACCTATCCATATTAGTAATGAAGGTCTATACAAAGGAGAGGAATATCATTGTAAATGATATCAATTATGTGTTGAGTCTTTTATTTGTTAGAAGGATATTGAAGGTGTCCCCCTCGAAGTGAAATAGTGGAGTTATTCCTTCCTGAAGGAGTATTTTATGGTGTTGCCCTACCTAAAGGGTATTATTATATTTATAATATATTGTAAAATTTGGGAAACTTAGCCCACCAATATCTCATGTTATTTTGATCTACATTATATTCTACATAATTCTATTATTATATGTATGGATCTTACGAAGTAGTTTCAAAGTGACAATTAAGAAAAGTGGGATAATTCTTATTTTTGCATATATGTTTTAAAGGAAGTTGAATAACTTGTAAAAGATATTTTTCCTCACACAGGTGTCTGATTCAAATAATTCTTCTATTACTAGAAAGATAACTTTGAAATATTTCTGAAAAATGGTCACACAAAAGATTTTTAGCAGTATCAAGGGAGATATGGCGATCTGAATTTAGCCTTGTGAACCTAATTTTTTATGTGTGACCCTTAAAAAATCATATATTTTAATACATGAGATAAAAATAGGTACCATTTTGTGTAATTGAAATGAGATATTTAGATTTATTTGTATATATGTTTTATTCTTGAATATTTATATCCATCTTTTTATAAATATGATAGGTTAATTAAAATAGGCTTCAAATTTGTAAAATGGCAAATATTAATATTGTTGTAAATTTGATTAAAATTCAATATAAAACTATATGTAAAGAATCTAAAAGTGGATGACAATAATTGTTTTGGCATTAAACAATTCAATTTAAAAAAATAAATAATAAATAATACATAACATATCCAGTCTTAATGCTTAAATATTATTTTGAAATTGATTAAAATAAGTGTTTTATGGTATTATGTGGATATGACATAAAACATTGAAAAATAGATAGAGATTATTACTTAAGTATTCAATTCAATTAGGAAAAACAATATTTAACACATTCCAATCTTAAAATAGGTTATATTACAACAACAGAGTATTGTGATAGAAAGATGGTAAACATGACTATGTTTTTGGTCTCTTCTTGGAAAGTTGTAAGTTTTGTTTTGGTGCTTGTGGTCTAGGATCCATATTGTTCGATATTAAAAATCAATGATGATATTTTTATTGTCAACATCAATTGCATATAGGGCCTTCGGGTGTTCAAGAAACATTTATTCTAATATACTTTCTTAACAAATATCGCATATGATTGTTGAAGCAAGATTATCTAAACCATGTCAAAAAATGATTTGAAAATTATTTAAATCTCTCCCAAGCATTCTATTGGGATTAGTTATTTTTTGTTTTCTCTCATTTTATGAATCTTGCATTCATCTTCTTCTAAGTTGTGATGTTGATTCTTCTTCTGAATCAATATTTTTCATTTGTCTTCTTCTTATAGGTTGTGATCTTGACTCACTGGGAATTCAAACTATATGAATTAGGGACAAAGGTGTTAGTTGTGGTTCCTTCAACAATGATATTATCATTTTTGACTTCCTTCATAGTAATGTTACCTTGTAGATGGAATTTGTTCTTTTGATCTTGATGTTATAAAGTGCTATGAACGTGACTCCATTAATTTTTCAAATATTGGAATAATTAAAATGTGGAAATGAACATTTTCAAATGCTCTAATGTATATGTATGATCTGGTCTTGAAGGCAGGGCACAAAAGTGTGAGTCCTATTTCAAGTTGTAACAGTGGCATGCTAGGGCATGTATGTTTTATGCTTATTGGCATGTGAAATCTCTCTATTGTGTTTGGGATGTATGATTTATGCCTAGTTTTAAATGTTTTGTTGAGTGGGCAGTGAGTAATTTTTATACTCATTCATGAGATTGTACCCTCAGTTAGAATATTGACTTGTTTTCTCTGTGCACTTTATAACTATTTTATTCTTTGTCAGGTACCTAGAACAACAAACATGCTCTGATACCAATTGTAGGGGAATCCAAGAACAAACACACTTGTTCTGATCCTACTTGTTAGGATCTTGCTCCTCATATAGAGCACAATATGATTACCAAATACAAGCAATTAAATATGCGTAAATAACCAGAAGCACAAGTAACTAGAATTCACAAATAGCACAGAATATGAGAGACAATACACTATCTTGTATTAACACTTTACAGAAAAGAATACAATAAAGAGCCGCCACACTCTTCCACCTTACAGAGGCTTCCCACACCTCAAGTGTACAGTAATTCTTCTTCAAAACACTCTCCTACCAAAAATGGTCCCAACACACAACTCACACACAGAATTGGTGTTCACCTCTCCAACCAGTCAGTAATAACCCTGCCAGTACACCAAGCACTCTATAGTATTTCAAGTTGATCTCCCATGAACCTGTAACCTGCAATTCAACAGACCATACTTACATATGTAGATCTCCTATGAGCTTGCAACAACCTGCAACTCAATGATCTTACAATGGAAGGAACTTCCTTGCCTTCCTTATCAGCTCATCAGTGGAACTAGGAGAAACATACACTTTGTTCTCTTCACTAGCACACGTTACAATACATGCCAATGGATCTATAAATAGATCCCAGACTTAAACAATAACTTAGACTCTTAATTTGGACTAATATCCACGCAGCTCAAGACTCTAATTGGCATTTACATGCAAACAATGCGTTCACTTAACTAACTGTTCGTGCAACGAACAGTTCTGGAACACACAAGCGACCGACGTCGGTCCCTACTTGCCTGGTTCTATCGACGTCGGCCGACTTCCTGTCGTCACCGGTTGCCTTCTGCACTGGTCATGACCGACGTCGGTCATGCTATCGACGCCGGTGCTTTTGGGTCTTCAGCAACCTTCAGTTTCTGTCTGCAAAGTTGAAGCTTTTAGCTCCACAACCTAACATTCTTATGACACTATATTGTCATGATGTTCTTAATACTTAATCCTATATTTTAGTTACTTTAATAGCATTGGTTTTACTAGCTTAAGTTGTGGAGTGTTGATTGTTCCTTAATATTAAGTGTAGTGATGCAATACCTTGATAGGTATTATTTTCTTTATGGGAATGAACATCTAGATTTTGTTCATTCATGACTTCTTCAGTTTATATTTTTATTTACTAAATAATTTGCATCTATTTATTATTGATTTATTAACAATTTATCTGGCATTTTCTAACATGATTCCAGAAATAGGATGCTTAAGAGGTACTTATGAAAATTTAAGGAAAGTTTAAAATTCTTGAAATTCAATATTTATTTTTATGGTAGGCCATTATGTCTACTTTTGGACTTCTTTAATGTTCGTCAGTTACTATAGTATATCATGCAGAAAGACTGGGTGTATAGATATGGGTACTAGTACAAGGTGGGGGACACCATTCAAAGCAGTCTACTAGTAAAAGAACAAGGATGTGATTATATTTGTGCACAAAAATTTCAAGTCTAAGCAAATATTATTAAATGACAATGAAACTCAAAACTTGATGGCACCAATAAGAATGGATAGAGGAGATAAATTAGAGCATAAAGAACATTCTTGCCATACACTTTACCTTCTCATGCCTCCATTCCAGGATTTGAATGCAAGTGATTAATGCAAAATGCTTGATTGTTGGATTGCTTGTGATACTTTGACAATGGCTTCCAGTGGATGTATGGTAGAGATGATGGATTCAAGTGGACATTAGAAGGCTGTTATGGATGCTATATGAGTGTTAAAGGCTTGCTAGACAATTTCTCATTAGTCCCAAGGGTGGAAGGAGAGCTTAGTTTTATAAGCTAATGGAGGGAAGATCAAGGGTCCAAACTCAAACTTGGGCCTTTGAGATCTAGGGCAAGGGAGTTTCTATGGAATTTTTAATTCCATGGAAATTTCTAAAATTAGAAAATTCTAGAGGAATGGACCAATTTGGGGAAGATTTCTAGAATCCTTCAATTCTAGAAATCTCCTCATAGGATTTAGGGTTTCTAGGAAAGACTGGTGTAGGGTGGTAGGTGGGTGGTTGGACTATTTTTGAATTTAAAATTGGCTAGTGGGATTAGGGAGTATGTTAGTAGGTAATGGGGTTTATTAAAGGCTAAATGAGAGGATTATTGGTTTTATAATGGGATAAAGGTTATGTGGGATATAAGAATGGGATATGGGTGTTAGGCCAATAGTTAATATAGCTAGGAAATATGGGAATTAGGCTAAATTAGTGGGAATTAGTATAATTAATGGGGTGAGCATATTTTAATGCATACATTTTACCCCTCTTTGAAAGGGCATTGTGAGTGGGGTGAAGTGAAAGGAGTAAAGGTCTTTCAAAGAAAAACCATACTGTTAGACGATGTTTAAGCTTAGTAGGGTATGATGATGCCCTCAACTTCACTATCTTGGGATGCTTGTCAATTCCAATATTAACTTCAATCACTGGGTGATTGATCTTGTAAATAAGAGGGAAATGATATTTTTGGATTATCAGAAGCAAAGCAACCTAGTAGTTTAGTGTCAATTTAAAAATAGTCTTTTGGTGTGAAGGAGCTATATGGAGGTTTGCCCAATTCTTTGGAATATTCTACCTCTTCTTCAAAATATTCCTCCTCACTTTGAATATGGGATGTTTGTTGTTCTCCAAAATACATTGATTGACAAAGATTTATGGAAAATCCCTTTTAATGATCTCCAGACAGCATAGAATCTTGAGTTCCCATGAATTCTAAAATGTCCTCATCACTTTGAAAGGTATCAAAGGTGGGCTCTAACTTTGAGTCTATGAGAGAAGGATAATGGAGGGAGACATTGATGGTGGAAATAGTGGTATCAAGGAAAAGGTTTATGGTAGAAATCTCCTCAAAGTGACTACAGATAGATCTTATTTTGATGTCTTCATCAAGGAGAGACAACTCATTGGTCAAAAGAGAATCCACAATGATGTTGGTTGGGTTATCATCATATAGTTTGTATCTTAAGCCAAAATTTTGTGGATGTTCTTGAAAAATGATAGGTTATAATCGGCCTTGCTCTTCTTTACCCAATCGCTTTTCTCTAAATTGCATATTGTCCATTATTTTTTAGACTCCAAGATAATTTTGTTTGGGAGAAATGAGATTTCATCATCATGAATGAGCCAAAAATCATCTCCATCATCAATGCATTCATTTTCCAAAAATCTAGCACTTAAAAAATTAGTTGGCCCAAATTGATACTTAACAGGATTAATATTCCTCATAGTTGGGGACCCATAACTTTGTGGAAAGAGGGGGAGGTTACCAATGCATAATGTTTTGTACTCATACTCCCCACATCTTGTGGATGTAATCTTTAGTTGTGTGACATCAAGTTCTGATGGGGGCATATACTTTAGCTGATTTGGAGAGATATACTTAGTTGTTGTGGGGTTTAAGATGGTGTTATCAGTGCTCATGTGAGGTGATGGAGATTGATCCATTTGACAGCTATGGAGATGGTCTATAACTCTAGGAATGGTGACCTCCATTCCTAAATGGGGGAATTTTAAGAATTGATGTAGAGTGGATGGTATAGCTTACATTTGATGAATCTATGAACTCTCGAGCAACATGTTATATGGTAAGTCTACATCCACGATATGAACCATAGTTTGATGGACTACCGATGCTATGGAAATAAGAATATAGATAGTCCTGACTAATGGCCTTTCATTATCATCATAATATTTGATCATTATTAGAGTTGGCCCAAGTGATGTCTCTGAGTATCCTAATTTCCTTAAAAAGTCTATGTTACATAAATTACGTGCAGATCCTTCATCTATAAGGACATGGGAGACTTGGTGATGGGAAATGGTAACTTCAATATACAATGGATAATTATGATATGGGCCAGTAGGGGGTAGATCCTGGGTATTGAAAGTAACATGTTATGATGGGGATAAATGTCCCTAGTGCCTAAAATTGATTTGTATATAGGTCACTAGGTACTTTCAAATCATTCAACACTTGATTTAGTATTTCCCTATGTAAGGTAGATGTTTTCATAAGTTTCATTAAAGATATTTGAGTGGGAGTCTTTTCTAACTACTAAATGATGTCATAGGATTTATTTGAACTACTTAGTACCTTTTTATAAATATTCTCCTTATGGGCAATAGATGAAGTGGAAGGATCTTGAGAGGGTGTCATGGGAATCACAATCTTATTTCATCGAGTAGTGGCAATGCAATCAATTTTATCCCTATTTATTTTTAGGATGGGAGATGGAGGTGGAGTGGGTTCCTAGATTTTTTGGATTTTGATGGTATTAATATAATGATAAGGGACATTATGATAATCAATGTGATTGGAAGACGATGCCTAACCCTGATCTCATTGGGATCTCTGGTTCTTTTGATCATGCTTTGGGAGAGGATCTTTATAGATGTCAGGGTGTTGATTTGCTAATTGATTTGATGGCACTTCTTCAATCTCGATATCACTTCTTTTTATTAGGTTTTAGATATAGTGCTTTAATGGCATACACTGCTCAAGATCATGTCCTTTTACCCAGTGATATTTGTAAAACTCATCTTTATGGTACCAATCAAGTTTAGGTTGATGATTGTCCATCGATCAAATCTTAGGTAGAGTAATCATGTTGGCAGCAATCAATTATTCCTAGATAATTTCTAGTGGGACTCCCAGGTTTGTTAGTAGTATTTTTCCTATGCGAGGCTTAGGCTTGCCTCATGGGATTTTGATGGTAGAGACATTAGAGCATTATGTGGGGCCCTTCCTTTGGATTATTCACACATGTTTTGTTTTAGAATCTGTCATTCCATCACCCATAATGTTTTTACTCTTTTTGAAGACCATGGGATTCCTTGAAAAAGAATTCTCTTGATTCAAAGTGTGCTCATTTTGAGAATATAGTTTTATGTTTCCCTTTGCTATGAGGGATTTTTCTATCTGCATCCCTTTTTTGATGATTTCATCGAAGGACTTAGCACACTATAATTTTAATTGATATTTTAGTTTTGTTTTAAGATTATCCATGAAGATTTATGCAAAAAAAAATTTAAGAACTGTGCACCTTAGTTGGCTTGCAAAGCTACACCATCTATGTAGAAAATATACGAAGCTCTCACCACTTTGTTGCTTAGTATTGTATGGTTCAATGATGGAGATGTTGTGCTCTATATTGTATGAGAAGTGGTGAACAAATTGCTCTGTCAGTTCTCCAAAACTAGAAATTGATCCCTTTGGTAAGTGCATGAACCATTTCAAGGCTAGCCCGATAAGACTCTTAGGAAAGAGTCACAATAAATAGGCATATTTTTAGGCCACTTCATGACAAGCCACATAAAATTCTTGGATTTAGTCTCTTGGATATCCCTTTCCTCTATATTTTTCAAATTTGGGTATTTGAAAGTGTGAGGAAAAGGGGATTTGCAAAATGCTCATGTCTAATGGTGATGAGCAAAAGTCTTCATATCTATACTTATGGGCTTGTTATCTTGGATCCATTTGTTGGAGAGTCTCTTTCATCAGTTTCCATTGTTGGGCAAAAGAGGGATCCCCAAGCGGGTTAGTGGTTTGGTTTTGACTTCCTTGAGGGATGTGGGTGTTATGGGTATTATGAGTATTATTTATGTTATTGGTAATATTAGGATTATAAATGGTGTTATTATGGGCATTTTTATTTGTATTATTACATCTAGGTGATGGTGGGCATTAACTTTGGAGTAATAGGTTTATTTTTTGAGTTAATTAGTCTAGGTGGTCCTCAATGACAGCATGTCTCCTATTAGCCTCAATGTGCTTGTTATGAAGTGGATGTGGGTGTTCCTCTTCTTCAATAAATGTGTGGTCTATGGATTCTTCTTCTTGAGGATTAGGTTGATGGGGTGAGTTTGGTCTTGATGGATGAATGAGATTATGTAAGAGGGTATGATCAAAGGTAAAAGGTAAATTGTCCCCAATTTTTATAGCGTGGGCTAAGACATGATCTTGGTTTTCATATAAGTATCAGTCAATGAGACTTCTTACCTCATTATTTTGAAGGGAATTAAACCTTGGTATATGCATATCACTATGATTTTCCTCATATTCTTGATTTGGGTCCATCATATTCCCTAATGGCTCATTGTCTTAGTTGGAGCCCTGACCAATTTGGAGTTCAGCTCAGGTATGGATGACCATTGTGAACGATGGTTACAATAAAGAGTGATAGATGAGATGGGAGTCTTCAAAAACTATTTTTTGTTTAAAGACTAAAACCTTTAGTGGTCAAAGGGATGATGATATAAGAGGATGGGTAACCAAGAATTACCATAGACTAATCTAGCAAGGATGAGAGAGAAAAGTGATAGGATCAAATATTTTTGTCTACTAGAAAATAAACAAGTTGATGGGTGCTAGAGGACAAAATTATCTGATAGAGACAGTGATGGGTGCTAGATTAGGTTCTTACAAGATTGTGTATAATGATAATCCAAAGTCAAGAGAGGTGATAATTAATGATTCAAGAATGATGGGTGACCACTTAAGACCTTAGTTTTTAGATGAAGTCTTAGTATTTAAAGAGAAGTGTGACGTGGACAAGAATATATATGATATATGTGATGAACAAGGCTATGGACAAAACACCAACTCAAGGTACCAAATAGGGGTAACGAAGTGATGGATGAGTGGTGAATATATATATAGCGGTGTAACTAAGAAGAATGGATGCTCAAATGGATATGGACGATAGATATAAGATACTAAGTAATGAGACACACAAAATGAATGGGGGATCAAATGAAATTAATTTATGTGGATGTGAAGGATAAATGGACACTATATAAAATGTGATATGGTGTGGGGATTATAGATGAAGTTTTCTTAAATGGATATGAGGATATATACACAAGCTAGTTTGAATGATGCAAGGGTGTTATTATGTGATAATAGGGTTGGACAGTATATGTATATATAGATAATGTGGATAATATGTGTGTGTGTGTGTGTGTGTGTGTGTGTGCATGCATGCATGCGCGTGCAAGGAGTGGATATGGGATGATGAGATGGACATTATAAAAATAGATATGAGGTAAGAGGATTTTTAATCTAACATATAGAAATATGAGAGTGGAAGATTATATGAGGATGTGGTTGAGGATGGATACTATAGTCAATATGATGTGGATGGATAAGAGATAATGCATATGGATACAAAAAGGAAGTGTATAGGTGAGTGATGATGGAGTGATTAAAATAAATAAGAAAGGATATGGATACTAGATGAAAAATAAGAGGTGGATAATTGAGGAGATGTATAATGATATGGCAAGTGGATGAATATTTTATGGAATGAGTGAATGAAGGGGGAGTGAATGAAGTAGATAAAAGGTGATAAATGAAAAAATAATATACAAGTGGATGGATACTAAATGTTATGAAATGATTATAAATGGAAATGATGTAGGTAAGATGTAGTTTGGAAATGAGAGATGGATAATGTTATAGAAACTAGATGCACATGTTAGGTGATATCAATAGGATGATCTCAAGAGGGTGAATACGAATGTGATTAAAATGAATAAAATGATATACAAATGGGGATGGATACTAGATGTTATGGACTGAATATAGGTAAGACATGGTGTGAAATGAAGGTGAGAGATGGGCAATGATATTATATAAACAAAGAGGATGTTTTAGATGATGTCACTAGAGGATGTATGAAAGAGGAATGTGTTATGGATAAACAAAAGGATGTACAAAGGGATAAATACTAGATATTATGAAATGAATATGGTAGATAATGTTCTATGAATAGGTGGTTAGGATATAAAATGAAGTGGGGATGAGAGATAGATAATATGGAAGAAAGAAGGTGGATGAATATTATGTGTGATAAGGTGTGTTTATACAAGATGATAAATAAGAAAAGGGATATGAAAAGGAGGTGGATACTAAGTGTTATGGGATGGATGTAAATGATGTGGCTGATGCAATGTATGATGAAAATGATGAATAGGAAGAGGATATGTGGAGATGTGATAAATTGGTCTCAATACAAAAAAGGATTTGGGAAGGTAAAAAGTACTAGATGTGAATGAGTGTAGACAGGATGGTTACTATAAGATCAATGTAGGATGAATGTGATGTGACTATAGGATTAATAGGGTGGTCAAAGATCAATCAATTCACATGGAATATTGATGAAAAGGAGGTAGTGAAATGGATACAAGGAATGGAGTATGTGAAGATAATGGTCAAATAAAAATATGAAGCTTGGAGGAGAAAAAGGTCTCTAAAGTGAATACTATATGGGTAGTGGATATGATGACTAAAGAAATGAGTATTATGAGAGGACTAGATGTGAAAATACAATGTGGTCAAAGGAGATAACTAGATGATGTGATGATGGTAGAGGGGGATAGGTGGATATGTCTAAACAAGTTGAGGGTGGATAAGATCAAGATGGAGTTAAATGACAAAAGGATGGTGACAAGGATATGTGACAAGATGATGAGATGATGGAAAAATGATGGGTATCTAAATGGATGATGAAAAAATAAGATGATGATGACATATGCAAGTTATCCTAAAGGCTTATAAAAAGGTATCACACAAGATAAGGGTGTGGTCGACTTAGCTAGAAAACAAAATGGGTCTCATCACAACACACAAATAATCATGCACAAACACAAACTTAATTAGTAAACTATATGTGAATGTAACATGATGCCCACACCATTTGATAGTTACACAAGTGAGTTTCTAAGCCGGTGACCCATTACAAAATTGATCGAACCCTCCTGATCTTACTTATACTTGATGGTCACTTTAGCATTATTAATGATGTTTGTAGTAGAACACTTGTTATGACCGCAGTCCCCTACTCTAAGGTATAAAATAGGATCTAGGGGAGTCCTCGATATACATGATTGTATGTTAGGGCCCAAGCCCATGTAGGAGGTTGTCTGATTGCCCTAGGTATATGGGCTTGATCTCCCCTCACTCCATGAAACCCTTTATGGGGAATTCTACTTAGGTTGTAACAATAACTCTCCTTATATTTATACTCTGTTGGAACATGGATTTTGGTTAGATCACGATGGTAAAATCCATGAAACTAACCCCTATGTACTAAGTTGCATGTGGGGTGATGAAATCCATATCATGTGTTATCCCAAAGGAGGGCTTAACAAACAAGCAATCACATAATACGATTAATTAATGGATCTAATTACTTATGTGTGTTTGGCATGATACGATAAATTATTTACAAATCAATACACTCACACACACACAAACAAGCAAGTATTTACAAACTACTAGCAAAGATCAATGATAAACTTAAATCAAAAGATTTTTCACAAATGCTATAAAATTAAAGACAAAAATAAAAAGTGGCACCCCTCACTGCAATCACAAAGGTTAGACAAATGATTGGGGTGCCAAAATCTCCTATCAACCTAAAATAAAAGTGTTAGCAACTCAAATTCTAGAAATCTCATAAGTTACTACAATGTCATGAATACATAGGGCAATCCCGTGACTAGAATATAAAATCCCACTAGTGGACTATCAATCTGACAAGTAGCTAGTCATGGGTTTGTAAACAGTCAGATAACTACTACAATTAAGGACAAAAATGTGACCATCAAACAATCCCACTACTCTAATCAACAAAACTGTGATTGTCAAAAAAATTCAAGTAGTAATATTGCAGCCCTAGACCAAAATAATATATATGTCCTAAGTAAAGAAAAGTCTAGAAAATTAAAAATAATTACAGGGATTTTGGTTTAAATACAATTATTTATGATAAAAAATTTATCAAAGTCAGATACTAATCCTAACTATCCTAACTACAAAGTTGCTACTGAGAATGACAATGTCACTATTTGCAAAGCAATCCCACAAGTAAGGCAGTCACAATATTTCAAGATGAAGTCAAACAAATCTATAGGATGGATATTTAGACAATATGCCTTCTTTTTGTATGAACCCTGCAAGATAAAAAATGTCCCTTATGAGTAGATTATTTTTAGATATGGAAGGAGGTTAAGTTATCTATATAAAGGAATGCTTACAAAATTTATTAACAAAAGAGGGACCTTTTTTGAACTTTGTAGCTTATAGACCTTGACCTCATTGTTGTTAGAAATTGAGAGCCCAATAAATGACAATATAAAGGTGACAGGGGTAGGGTTTTACCTATTTTTTATGAGTATGTAATATCGTTATTTGAATTTACAATACTGTAATTATCAGAACAATACTGCCATTGAGACAATCATTGTATTGTCAAAATAGGATAGCTACTTGGGCTTTAGATAATTCCCTTTCTATCCTACACACAAAATCAACAACAAAAGATAAACAACCTATAGGTGCAAAGGGTTAGCAGAGATAGGATATATTAGAGACCCAACTAGTAGATTTAACAATACCGCTACTGAAATCTTCAATATCACTATTAACAAGATAATCTCGCTATTTGGAGAGTCATGGAATTGTCAAAAATGTTTAACCTGACTAAATTTTGAGGTGTTTTATCCTTGAATTGCACACAGAAACAACAAACCTATGGGAAATAAAGAGTTAGAAAAATAGGCTCACAAATATAAGACTTGTTGATGGGATTCCAGAATATTGGCATTGGAAATGGCAATCTCGCTACTAGCAGGGCAATCCTGTGACTAAGGGAGTCATGGTATTGTCATAGACCTTAAACCCTACTCGAACCCTAACCTTTAGTGGCTTAAGTGGTAATATCTTTATTATCATTAACAATGCCATGATTGCAATACCGCAACTAATAGTACAATCCTGCTACTTACCTAGAACACGCCAAAAATTGAAAATATGGTCTTGGTTCCATGTTTAGAGGGTCCTAAAGTCACTTAAATACACTTCCAATAATTGTATTAGACTAAATAAGGGAGGTTAGTCCCACCGTGGTCGTCAAAATGTGCAACAAAATTTCAAGTATAAGTAAATATTATCAAATGATAATAAAAATCAAAACTTGATGGCACCAATAGGAATGGATAGAGGAGATAAATTAGAGCACAAAAAACATTCTTACCATCCTCTTTACCTTCTCATGTCTCCATTCCAGGATTTGAATGCAAGTGATTGATGCAAAATGATTGATTGTTGGATTGCTTGTGATATTTTGACAATGGCTTCTAATGGATGTATGGTAGAGATGATGGCTTCAAGTGGACACTAGAGGGCTATTATAGATGCTATAGGAATGCTAAAGGCTTGCTAGAAAATTACTCATTAGTCCCAAGGGCGGAGGGAGAGTTTAGTTTTATAGGTTAATAGAGGGAAGATCAAAGGTCCAAATTCAAACTTAGGCCTTTGAGATCTAGGGCTAGGGAATTTCCAAGGAATTTCTAATTCCATGGAAATCTCTAAAATTAGAAAATTCTAGAGGAAGGGGCCAATTTGGGGAAGATTTATATAATCCTCCAATTCTATAAATCTCCTCATAGGGTTTAGGGTTTTAGGAAAGACTAGTGTAGGATAGTAGGTGGGTGGTTGGATTATTTTTTAATTTAAAATTGGCTAGTGGGATTAGGGATTAGGTTAGTAGGTAATGGAGTTTATTTAGGGCTAAATGAGAGGATTAATTGGGTTTAGAATGGGATAAAGATTATGTGGGATATAGGAATGGGATATGGGTGTTAGGCCAATAGTTAATATAGCTAGGAAATGTGGGAATTAGGCTAAATTAGTGGGAATTAGTATAATTAGTGGCGCGAGCATATTTTAATGCATACAATATTACATGTAAATGTTGATAGAAAAAAAAGTTATAGCATGTCATATCATACTATTCTACATGTATAGAGTATTTGAATTTTTTTATAAATAATTTTTGAAGGCTTGTGTTGGTTAAGATCTCAAAATCTCGAGGTGTGAAATGGTTTTCTATGTTTTAGCTAATAGTTTGAATTGTGTTTTTATTTTTTTCAAGAATTAGCATGTCAAAGAAAGTGCAACAAAGTGAAAATTACCAGTTGATTAAACTAACAATTTTTTACTATTCTATGAGTTGCTTAGTTACCTTCCTTGGGGTCTCTTTTTCTATATTTTTTGTACTGCATTTACTCTGATAACACTCATTAAACTAAATAAAACCATCTTAGCATCAATATGTTCCTAGACATGATTATTTGTTTTGCATGTCCATCAAATGATTGTCTCAGAACTTTCTAATATTTTGTTATTCATTTTGGAGACAAGTTCTTCTATGTAAATGTAAAAAAGAGTTTATCACTTTGAGAAAAACCTTTGAGTTTAGCCGTGTTACTAAATTACTATGTTCATTATTGATAGATTCATTTGGACTTAAAATTGAGCTCATATATCTAAGGATTTCCATTATCATTTTTTAGTCTACAAATTCATGATTTCTTTGTAAATATCTACGAGAGATTTCTACTTCAAGTGACAAGGTGGTACTGGAAATGTTGTTACAATTTTATATGTAGATTATGGAAGGTGGTAAAGCAGTTGAGTAGAAGACATAATTGTACATACCATATAATATTCAGAATTCTTCCTCTTGTTCCTGCAGGGGCACAACAAGTAATCATGTAATTTTGTTGCCATATTCAATTGGTTTGGTTGTTCATTTTACAAATGCAATTCTGAATTTGGGTGGTAGTAAGGATAATATATTTGGGTGGTGTAAGATGCTTGTATTTCTGAATTTGTATTCCATTTTCAACTATCTTTATAATCATTGTTTTTAAGTTAAAGCAGTTGAGTAGAAGACATAATTGTACATACCATATAATATTCAGAATTCTTCCTCTTGTTCCTGCAGGGGCACAACAAGTAATCATGTAATTTTGTTGCCATATTCAATTGGTTTGGTTGTTCATTTTACAAATGCAATTCTGAATTTGGGTGGTAGTAAGGATAATATATTTGGGTGGTGTAAGATGCTTGTATTTCTGAATTTGTATTCCATTTTCAACTATCTTTATAATCATTGTTTTTAAGTTCCAAAGCAAAACTAAATAAGTGCCCAAATTGTTGACCATATTAAATGGTTTGGAATTAATATATACCCTGAATTCTTTTGAACAAATCATATAGAAGTGCTCAAAGTGGTTCAAATGGTTGGTATACCAAAGGTGTTGATTAATTCCAAATTATTTGGAATGAATTTATTGTTTGTATTTTTTGGGACAAATTTGGATAGATTAAAAAAAATTGAATATTAAGAAGTAGTTTTTGTCTAAGAGGAAAAAAATACATAGACCACCATTTATTTTGGATAATTCAAATAAGAATAATATAACATTATTATTTAGATTGGGCCACATAAAGAGCCTAATATGTCAAAGTTCTTAACATAGTTGAAAGCATTGTGCTGACCAAAACACTTGTAATTAGTGGTCAAGGTTCTTAACAAGACACTCTGTTGACCAAAACACTTATAATTGGTGCTCAAAGTTTTTAAGAATACTTGTCATAATATGGTCTTGTTCAAAATTATTGATGTTAGATTTGTCATATCTTAACAGAGATAATATAGAGTCATTTTGAACAAGAGTATCAACAAGACTTGTTATATGTTATATCATGGTCCTGTTCAAAATGACACTTATGTTGTCTTTGTTCCACTATTAAAGTTGATAGAAATACTTGGATCTGATCAATGATTTTACCACTTGAACTCACTATTTGATGGTTTACCCCACATTTTCAATAGTATGTTTTTTCAGTCAATTTTTCATTATACCAACATCAAGGTGAAGGGGACTTTTAGAATCTTTTCTGGAGTGTGACTTTAGTTATACATGATATTTTTATCATGACCAAACTTTGATGCTTTTATGTCAAAATTTCATTCAAATGTTCCAATGCTCCAACTAAGGTGAAGGGGGGATGTTATTAACAGTTCCCAAACATTTTATCAAAGCAAGTCACCCTACCTAGTGTATGCTTCACACTATGCACATGTCATTCAAGATATGCCAAACCATTTTATTATTATATATTTGGTTAAGTAGTGAGGATTGGTTGAAGGAGGCGCTACACATTCTATATACTACACACAACCCATTGTAGACTTGCATTTACAAGAAGGCTCATCTACTTCCACTCCCACATCATGTTATGCATGGCCCTGCCCTACCTTGCCTTACCATGCCATTATGTAACAAAATATAAAATAAAACAAATCCTTTTTAATGATTGCAAGATATGGAAAAAATGACTCAAATGCTTGGAGAAATTGCACATAATGGGTTTGTTGTTGTACAATGTGCACAACATGATTATAGTCTCCTCCTTGATTTCATTATTTTTTGATGTGATCAGATTTTGGTTAATTTTTGTCTCTATAAAATTCCATTTTTCTCTAATTCCATATGACTTTGACTAATGATTGATTTGGATTTTTTTCAGTGATTGGCCCTGTGATAAGAAATGTTGATGTATTCAACTTCAAAGTGGTGTTAAGCTCATAATGGGGCATAATTACAAAACATTATATGAGAGACAACTTGAAGAAAGTAATAAATCATAGAAGAGACCTTCTAAAGCATCTACACTATGTTTTATTTGTAGTTTACTACAATGTCTGAGAACCTACCCAACACGTACACATGGGTTATGTCATGAATGTGCTCTTTCCTCTTGTTGAGTAATGAAAACCGACATAAATATGATTTCTATGGAATAGAGCTTGATATCACCTTGATGCAAGCACTCATAAAATGGTAGGCCTTTGAGGGAGGGTCTTCAACCTAAATTATAAATTTTAAGAGTTGCTTCATATTTTTTGGTGTGTTTCAATCCAAATTTTATTAGATGTTTGTTTTTACTGGAAGCTCAAAAACTAATATTACATTTTGTACTTTTTTTTGGAGAATTGATGTTTTGCCTTGTGAGGCATTTGTTCTTAGCTATCCACTGTCTCCTGTAATGTTTTTCATTAAAATTAAAGATTTCACAATCAATATTCAAGTTTTGTCAAACAACCTTGAAAATCAAGTGTAAAATAGGGGAACTCAAGTTTGAAATCTAGTTTTCCTTGATTTTGTATCCTTCCACCTATATTTACACAATCTAACATCATTGCATCTACTTATCATTTTGTGCGATTCGTGTTTTACATTATTGGGAAGCCATAAATGGATTTTATAATGTGTGTTCTCATTGATCCAAAAAAAAGGTCCAATGAAGGGTCATAATTTTGGATAGATATTTACAATTTAGAATAACAAGAGACTAGCAAAACTAGTAATTTGATGAATTAAAAAAAAACTAACTTCTATTTTGAAAAAGAAGGAAACGAGAAATACAAATGCATGGTGCATTCATACACTAATTCAATAGACAACACTTAAGGTGTCTAAATTAATTTGATGAATTGCAAACATATTAGTGAGTATTTATCATTCATGTCGTGACATTTTTTGGAATATATTTTTCGTCTTAGGCAATTTCTTAAATATCAAAGATTTGCCAAATTCATATGATCTCTATTGAAAATTGATAATTATTCACGTATGTTATGTTTACAAATGATTTGAGGATTTACCTACCCTTCTAAACTATATATTATTTTTCAATCCTTAAAAAATACCTTGGGTTTGGTCATTTCTGTGTTTTTAGCCCCTAAACACTACCAGTGGCTCAGGACACTAGCATCGACAATAGTGTCCAAAGTCAATGTTAATTTCCAGCCTTAACTTTTGATCATTTTTCATACTTTTCGTCTTATGACTATTTGTTAAGACTCATATGTTTATTCTATTGTCAACTTTAGTGCACCCCTAGGTTAGAATTCAAAATCAAAAGAATTCCTTATATATACAAAACTATGGTATAATTTATAGACACTAAGAAACCTTCTCAATTAGCATGTACTTTGTCTTACTCAAAAGATATTGAATTACATAATATAACAAATTACCAAAAGTGTAAGTCTAAAGTATTTAAAAGTCCATTTGCATTTGCATTGCTTGTACAAAGGGTTGCAATAGGAGAAATAGCATATAGTTGCACAATCAGTATTGCACACACATACGTAGAAGGGAGAAGTACATGCAAGTTTGAGGCCCTCTTTGGAGTATATGGTTATGTAAGAAACACTTAGTAACAACTAGATTGCTAGGGTTAACTCGACTCACATACTAACCCTTTTTTTCGAGTCATAGGATGTCAAAGATGAGATGAACTAGGATGTCAAAGAAGTCTGGATCAATTTCAACATATTTAATGCTGGACACTTGCATCGAATTTGGACATTTGCATCGACAATAATGTCATTGGGCGACGGTAGTGCTCAGGCGGCAAAAAAAAGTCAGAATGCAGAATGAATAAAACACAAAGCCTCTTCAATGGTCTAAGATGAATTTGAGTCACTATTGCAGTTAAAAAAAAATATTACTAAATAAAACATTATCTCTTCACCCCTTAGTTGTACAATATTCATTGTATTTATTGCAATGCTTAAATAGGTTATAATTTCTACTAGATTGTCATATGTTACTAAAATCTTAACACTACTTTATGACATTCAAATGTTTTATTTGTAAAGTGTGTTTATGTTATAGATCCTTTTCACATAAAACACTACGCATATTAATTAAATAAACTAGGCCTAATCAAATTTAAGCAATGAAATTAGACCTAATTTACAATAAAGAATATTCTCTAGAATTAATAATAAATTAGAAAAATAGGGTTTAGAAAAGCATCTTGATTTCTCACAAACTTGGAGCCAATTGTGATAAATAAACAGTGGAAAATAGATTCATAAGGCGAGGCGAACATTAACTAGAAAACTTAGGATGAACAATGACTTGTTTTTCCAAAGCACTTTTTCAGCAAAGTAAAGACATTTCCAAGAGAGTGAAGACATTTCTGATAAAGTGTAAATATTCAAAAATTAATTTCGTGATCTTTATGGCTATTCCAAACTTGTGTTACAACGTTTGATTTAGACATAATTAATTAGGCTTTATTGTTTTGTACATGTGTTGTGATATTTAATTAATATAATTAGATTATTTATGTTGCATTTAATTGTAATCTATTTATCCATATCACGATATCATTATAAAGTTCACTAAAATCCCAAATCTCATATGAGATCATATGGAAATAGATAATTAATTATTGATTCAACATTCAATAATTCAATTTAAAAAATATGAAAAGATAATAAATGATATATCCAATATTAAAACAAGACTTAAAGTTGTAAGAACTTTAAACATTTAGTGAAGTTGATTATAATTCTAGGTGTCATTCCGATTACTATGACTATTATGAAAGTTTGTTATTTGTTTTTAGATGTTGGGTTTGCTTAATCCATATGGATGTTGTGAAAGTTAGTACCATGATTTCTTTTCAGCTATTTTATTCAACAACCTTCTATTCTTTATTATTTTTATTAATAAAATTATCATAAAACATTCCAATAATAAATTCTAAATATCATATAAAATTATATGAAAAATATATTTCAAAATTCAACAATTCAATATAAAAAAAATAAAAACTATTAATAAATAACATATCCAACCTTAAAACCTCAAAATTTAAGTAAAAGGTCAAACTCTAAAATTATTATGAAATTGATTCAAATCTCAGTACCCATACATATGCAAGATTAAAAAATAGAAAATTAAGCATATATTATTTCTTTGACATTCAACAACTTAATCTAGAAAAATAAAAATAAACGATGCCAGGTCCAAACTTCAAAGTAGGCTTCAAAGTATAAGAGGTCAAATTTTGATAAATTATTGCCAAGTTTCATATGAAATTATATGGATATAATGTGAAAGGAACATAAATAGTTAATGATTAATGTTTAGATATTCAAGAATTCAATTTAGAAAAATATTTAAAAAAAAAAAAACACATCCACAGCCTTCTGTTCATCCTTGACTCGATCTTATCGGATCTGCATTTCTCTGTACTCAGCCGTACAATTTGGCTGTCTAAACACAGAAAAATCTCTCTGGATATTTCATCGTTTGGTGTTGGAGGCAGGGATTTCTATCAATTTCTTCAATGGTGGGTCATAGGACTGGATTTTTAATATGTTTTTTTGTTTTTATAAGATTAAATTTTCATTATTCTTGCATATCAGATTGTGTGTAATAGTTATATTTGGCATCGCTTTGTTTTGAACTGTGTGTCAGAAATATTCCAAATTTTTTTGACGTATGTAAGAATCTTCTAATTCTATTCATCTTTTTTACGTACGTATGTTAAGTATTTATTGACTTTCAATGGTTCCCATTTTTTTCATATTTTCTTTATTTTGAATTATGTATTAGATATGTCTTATATTTTTTAACACTTTTAAGAAACGTCCAATTTTATCTATCCTTTCATTTTTAAAATGTTAAATCGAAGTTTGTGTACCAATGAAGTCTTAATCTAAATTCAATTTTATATAAATACACAAAAATAATAATTCATTTAAAATTATTAAATACATACAATATATATCAATCATTATATAAATATAATGTAAAAAACACAAAATTTATAAAAAATAATATTTCAAAATTCAAGAATCCAATTTAATGAAAAAAAAAGCAGCTAACAAAATCTTCCATCCCAACCTTAAATGTAGCCCTCCAAGTTGTAATAAGTCATTTCAAATAAAGTTGAAAATTATAAAAGATCAAATTTATGATATGATAATGTATATTGATTGATGGAAGTTTTGACATGTGGCACACATCCTCTTTAGGTAGTTGTATGAGTCAAATATATTGGATCACATAAGCAACTTATAAAAATTAATTATATTGGGTAATGGATTGGCCTACATTGGGATTAGGTGTGTGTCCAGCCATTATGATTAATAGAGATCTATATAAATGAGATGAATATTATTGTAAAGGATATCAAGTAAGTTTTGAGCCTTCCGTTTGTTAGAAAGATATTAGAGATGTCCCCCTCGAAGTGTAAATGTAAAGTTATTCCTTCTTCAAGGAGTATTGTATGGTGTTACTCTACCTTAAGGGTATTATTTTATTTCTAGATATATTGCATATACCAATGTCTATTGTGTTGCATTGATCTACGTTATATTCTGCATAATTCTATTATTATGTGTGTCCATCTTACCAAGTGGTATCAAAGCAATGATTTGGGAAAAGTGGTAGATTTTTTCTTTTTACAAATTTGTTTTAAAGGAAGCCAAATAGATTGTAGAAGGTTGTTCTTTTCACACCAACATCTGATTCAAATAATTCTTTTGTGGTTTAAAACATGAATTTGAGAGCTTTCTTAAAAATAGTCACACTAATGATTCTGAGTAGTATCAAGGGAGATATGACGATCAGAAGTGGACATTGTGAACTTGATTTTTGATGAATTTTTTATGTGCAACATAAGGGAAAAAATCATATTTTTTACTCTGAGTAGGTAAATCAAGTGTCATTTTATGCAATTGAAAGGAGATATTTAAGTTTATTTGTATACACTTTTTTACTCTCAGAATTGGGTAGAAAATGAGATCCGATTGATATTAATTTTCATTAAACTCTAAATCTTATATGAATCATGTATGAAGAAAAGTGCATAAAAATTGGTGAGATTTTTGCAAGAGGGTATATATATTATGATGATGAAGAAAAAGAAGAGGAAGGAAATAACAATAATGATAATGAGGAAGGGAATGTAGATAAAGAAGAAGAATACTAAGAGTAACATAATGATGAGGAGGAGGCTACAAATGATGTAGAAGGAATGGTAGAGGATCATGATGAGAAAGAATGAGAGATGAACGATATCAATTCAAATAATTTAGCTCCAAAGAAAGATGCTTCAATATTTCAATTTCACGGATGCATTCAAAAGATGGTCATTGTGTCCATAAAGCTAAGTAACAATTATAACTTCATCTACATGGAGGTGGCCCGACATCTATAGGTTCAAACAAAGAATATCAAGGAGGCTCAAGTAGATGGTAAGAAGAATCAAGTTTTTGAAGATTTATAGGTCACTATGGACAATATGTTTTGCATTCAAATTTTAATGCTTTGGATATGGATGGTTTGGATATTATTATTGGATATCCTTGGAAAATTCTTGTGTAGAAGTAGTTGATGAAGTTTTGGTACAAGAGAAAGAAGGCCACTTTGCAGGGTATCACATTTGGCAAGGAACAATGAAAGGTCAAGGTAGAGCATGATGATGAATCTAAAGATGGTGAAGAAGGGTATAATGAAGATTCAAAATAAGAACAAGAAGAATATGAGAAAAATGTACACGAAGAAAATAAAACTTCATCTATTCAAGAGACAAAAGCACTAGCAAATGAACATGTAGAAGAGGAAAGAGAAAAGGTTGATAAGGTGAAAGTATCAGAAAATGATACTAAAGCATATATATTCCACATCATCATGATTATTATAAATCATAAAGGCATGTCAAGGAGCATCATAATAACAATTTCTATAGCTATACACAAAATTGAAGAAACAATTGCTTTGGGTATACATGGAATCAAGGGAGAAAAAATTATGGATATATACATGTGGAATCATAGTAGTGTAGTAGATTATGGAACATGGAATCAATAGATAAATCACTTTGTTTGTGCATGGAAGCTAAAGAATACCTACTATGGTCATGCATGGAATCAAAATAGCACAATGAAATATGGAACATGGAATCAAAATAGCGCAATAGAATATGAAACATGAAATCAAAGGAGAATTCATTATACATGGACATAAAAAAGGTAAAATTATTATCATAAATGGAATTAGAGTATCATAATAGAATTTGGAAGCAAGGTCCGTGAAATATGAAGATCACATATGGGTGGTTGGATGATCGTCTATGAAGACAAATGTGTAAGGATTTGAAAAGCATGCATTACTTGGTTTCTCTCATGTTTCGGGGATGAAACATATCAAAGAGGGATGACATGGTATACATGTAAGGGTATGATATGATAATTTGTATGGTTTGATAGATATGCCAACATACAACACACAACCCCCTTAATTAGTTGTATCGGTCAAACAAGTAACTTGGGTATGTGCACGGAATTGGGGGACAATTATGTGGACACTTTAGGTCAGGCAATTGTGTTATTAAATAACTTGATCACGTTATTTAATTAAAATGATCACATTATTTAAATTACCAAGCCATAACATGTGCATGTTATTGAAAAAATAATAACACATACGTGTTATTGTAAATTCAAATCATGAGTATGCGTTATAGAGTGTATTATATAATGTGTACACATTGATATGTTATAAGACCAAAAACCATCTCCAAAAGCATGTGGGAGTTACACGTGAAGCCAACTTTGGTCATAACCTTATATTTACTACTCTAAATGTTAAGTAATACTTTAAATTTATTTTAGTAAATATAAGAAATAAGGGTCACTCAGCATCTGATAGAGTTGGTCTCACAATTACATGCCTTACAATGTAGAAAATAGTTTTTTCAAAATCCAATCAGGTCAATACCTAGGCATTTTCAAGGTCTGAGTATTAAACCTAGGGATTTTAGGACAAATTTTGCAATTGATATCCATTTTTGGTAAATATATAGTCATTTTTTAGGTTTTTATGCCTTTTAAATTGATTACTAGCATTTTTAGGGGTCTTAAGTTTATCAAAATTAAAGTTTGAAAACCACTCACTTTGTAATTGATGCAAAGTGGTGTGATTGGGGTAGCATAGGTCATATTGATAACCTACACACATCAACCAACTACTTTGTGTTAATTTTACTTGTTCATCATCCTTCCCTCATCCTCGATCACTTCCTACTCATGCCTCATCACCCCTAATCACTCTCACATCATTCTTCATTGTCCCTAATCACTCTCTCATTGACCCTCACTATCCCTAGTCATCTCTAATCACTCCCTCATGATTCTTGATTACTCCCTCATTGACCCTCACTATGCCTCATCATCCATAATAACTCACTCCTTGTCCCTCCTCATCCCTCATCACTCTATTTACCCTCACCATCCCTCATCATATTTAATCACTCACTTATCATCTCTAATCACTCTATCATTAGCTCTCACCATCCCTCATCATCCCTAATCACTCCCTCATTGGCCTTTACCATACTAATCACCGCTTCATCATCCCTAATCACTCCTTCCTCATCCCTCATCATCTCTAATCATTCCCTTATTGACCCTCACCATTCCTCATTATTTATAATCACTCCCTTAATTCCCCTCACCATCCCTCATGATGCAGAGCCCTATTTCATACTCTACTTGTCCAAGATCTTTGCCAATATCCACTTAGCTTTCACTGTGTCTTTTCTTGTGTGATCTTTGTCTTTGGACCCTTCACACATTTTAAATTCACATGTGCATTTTATTCATTTCATGTATTCTCCACCATTCTTTGGATGTCTCACTAAACTCTTCATTCTATTCTCCTTACTCAATACATTCAATTTCTCTTACTTTGAGACTATCCCCCTTACTATTATTTAAAATTTATAACAACTTGGATCAAATCTTGTCTCTAACTCATTAGGATTTAATAGGGCTCTGAAAAACTTCCTGCCACTCCTTTGAGTTCTCTCTAACTTCTTCTCAACCCTACTTAACTTCTCAACACAATCCTCATATCATACACTACCTCTTACTATGTAATAGACTCTTCTTGTACAGACTCAAATCATCAAATCAACCTCATTTATGGATACCTTGTAACATATCCCATTTATTCAAAATGTTTTAGACTTTGGCTCAACTATTTGATAACTTCTTTTGGCTCTTTCTAGTCTCAGATTAGGTCTTTAGGTTTCATTATACCCTATCTACCACACAGTCCTCCCCCATTCATACTTATCCATACTTACACAACTTAAAAACACTATATTATCTTTATGCATGTTTAACTCAAACTTTTCACCAAATTTCATGAATTATTGACAGTTACAACTCCTAAAAACTCACTTTGAAAGTAGAAACCCTAATACAGGGTTTGGATTGGTGTCACAGAATTGAGAAGGGTCAAAATGAGATTTCAATCTTCCAAAGGCATTTATAATGACTTTGACTATTGGATTAGGTTTTATTTGACCCTATACACATTTTCCAAGTTTTATATTTCCCTTTTTAAGCTACAGTAGATTGACTTAACCAAATTTGAATAGACTATGTAATCAGTCATAGGTTTGTAGTAATATGAGAAGAGGTTATTTATTCTAATTCATTCCAAAAATGGTTCTAAATCAACATGAAAGTTAAAAATCCTCTGAACAATTCTTACACACTTTAAAAAATCAATGCCTTCCATCTATAACACTCAATTTGCCAATTTCCATGAGATACCATTTTGACTGTGTTAAGTTTCTTGATGACTATAGGACTGTGTTACTTTTCATTTTGATGATCTAAATACATGAAATCTACTTGAAATAATATAATACTTCATGATCATATGAGAATAAACTCACCAACATATACATTTAAATGTTCACTCCAATACATGCATATACCTTCTCACACAGATGTATACTTAAAACTTTTGCTCATAGAAGATAGGGTTGTGTTGTTTAACACAGATGGTCCTGAGCAAAATAAAAACATACAATGTTTAAATACTATTAAGGAATAATTATTTTAAGTTACTAATTACTCATACATTCCAAAATCCCACAAAATAGAATCTCCTCTTCCACAAGACTCTGACTTTCACTCAGATTTCAAGGCACAATTTGTAAAATCATAGGGTATATAGTTTATAATTTAAACATTCAAAATATTTGAAACTCAAATGACAAATGTTATAATCACCATCAAATAAAAGGTATTTTCAACTTACCACTCACACCAAGATCATAAATAATGTTTTACTAATCATGTTTCATGATCATGCACACTGTCAACTATCTTTGCACATATTCAAGAAGATGCAGGGTCTATTTGCTTTCTTGTCTAAAAATAATCAAAAATTGTCTTTATTCACTTGTTTGTAATTATTTACATTCATCCTTTAGAATCCTACCCCCTCCAACTCTCTTGAATCTGAATTTGAATACAAAATAAGACATGGACAAGACTCTTATTACCAAATAACCATCAACTGAATTCTTCTTTTGTATGGTGAGAGTGTCCTCAACTAACTCAACTACTAACATATTTCTCAAATATGAGTTTAGGTATATGTGTTGTGACAACCTAAAATCCTTGCTAAAGTCTAACCACACTGAATTCAATGTTGGACTTCTTGAAACAAGATTTAAGTCTCTATGAAAGTTGAAAAATTCAAATGAAATATTTGGTGGGAAAGTCCAATAGAACTCTAATTCAAAATTGACACAAAAATAAAAACTTAGAAAGACTCATGTAGACTTCTTATGACCTTGACCACCTTCTAAAGACTCAAAACATGTAAACTAGATCACTATTTATATTGGGTAGTGATTCTCCTACATCGCCTCATCATCCCTAATCACTGCTTCATCATACCTCATCATTTCTAATCACTCATTACTCATCCCTCATCTCCCCTAATCACTCCCTCATTAATCCTCACCATCACTCGTCATCCCTAATCACTGCCTCATCCTCCCTAATCACTCCCTCATTGACCCTCATCATCTCTATTGACTCCCTCATCATCTCTACTCAATTCCTCCTTATACATCCTCATCCTTAATCATTCCATCCAATACCTTGATAGTGGTATTTTGTTGGATTTTGAAAATGTTAGGATCTACAAGTGGAGAGTTGAGTGCTAGCATAAAATATAAGACATAGTGATCAAAATGATGTGGAGGAAAATTTGAAACATAAGTATTTAACACCTATTAAAAATATGGGCCTATTAGAAATGATGTAATTCATAATTGAAAATCCACCAAAAAAAGAGAAGCAAGTAACACCACTATAGTGCCAAAAATGGGTAGTAAATACATGAGGATTACCAAGCTATGCAATTTCTTGAAACCAATCAATTACTTTTCATATGAGGACATTTTGTGATCCAAATAATTATATTTAAGGCCTTCTATTTGTATGTATATTGATTGATTCATCATACCAGAGAGTGGAAAATAATTTTCAAATGATTAGAACAAGTTGTCCAAGATTGGAAAGTGGTGCTTAATTTATAACTTCAATATTCAATCCAATGAAGAGTGTCACACTATGAGATCTCTACTAGGACATCTCCAGAAGTGGGTACAACTTATCTAACACTATTAAAATTTAAGTAGATAATAGATTATGAACCCAATGATATATTCGATACTAAAAATATCTCTATTTCCCCCAACAAGAAATTATATGAATTAAAAATATTGTTTCATTAACAAATGTAGATCAATGGTGAAACAATACACTTCATCATTTATAATGTAAGTTAGAAGAATTTAATTTCTCCTAAATCATATTTTCAAAATTTTAACTTGAAATTTATACATCATCCATAACCATACACTAGTGTATGGTCTAGTGTAGGCCTTGATAAATGGATCACCTAGTAGTGTCACTTGGTGTACAAAATCAAACTTTTTAAAGATGCAATCCTTTGTGACATCTCACCATTATAGGTGTGTGATTTTTTACATGTGGTCAACCATGTATTTACCATGTATTCTATGAAGAAAATTCTTGAAATTTTGTGATAGATTGTCATGATCTGAAATATCATATACCATAGTTAGTTCATAAGCTTTCAATCATTAGTGCTAGGAAGTGCAAGAATATTTTTAGTTCTAGTAAGAAGTATACTCTTAATGGTAAGAATTAATTGTTTAATGACATCCTTATGTGATCCGAGCAACATTTCAGGTGACAATTCGGGAGACGGTTCTACCCCAATTGGTGGCAGAACTTCTGGGAGCCATAACTTTTGCACCATAGCTCCATTTGACTCCCCGTTTGAACCGTTGGAAAGATAAGAATGAGAAAAACATCTTGATATGACATTTATCTCTACTTAGTGGGTTTTTACCCTTAAAAAATAAATATAATTGTTTTAAATTTTAATTTTAGTAGTGCAGTCTAAAAATAGTAATTCCTCAAATTTTGTATTGTTGTAAATCATGGAATTCAAACCACTTAACCTACCTCGATATTGGTGACCTTCCACATCCTCCTCATACCTTCAAAATATACATAAATGAAGATGTAACCTGAAATGGAAAGGAGACATCTCTTCTCAGAGATAGGCATATGTTTAGATCTACAAATTTAATCAATAAAACATCTCTTCTCAGAGATAGTATTATTATAATTGTGTTGTTCTTTTTTATTGAATTATCTTTCAACCAAATATTTTGAGTTTTGGATTGTTATGTCACCATATCATATGTGGTTTATCCAATAATAACAAAGACAAAATAATTGAACCATAAACTAAATGAATATAAGGATATCTTTCAGTCACCTAAATAAGTTCTTGTATACTATATACTAATCAATATTATTGATTTGATCCCTTAACTACCTCTAACTCAAACATCTCTATACAACATATCATTTCTAGAGAATGAATAGATCAAGTGGTAGATCCATGAAATCATGGATAATGGACACATCATGCCCAAATCATTGCCTTGCAGAAACCCAATTGTGTTTGTACCAAAGTTGTGAATCAATTAAAAAAAATTAACAATATTAACGTGAAGAACTATTATCTTCATTTAAATATTAAGGCATTTTTCTGCCACATTTATGGTGTAGAAGTTTTTCCAAAATTGATCTTAATTTTGGGTATCATCATATTCATGTTAAACCTCTAGATATTTGGAATGTAATCTTAAAAACAAAAGAAGGATTGATTGATTGATTAGTTTGTTTTGCCTTTTAGGTTAAATCATGTAACGACTTCATTCATTTCAAGATGTTGAATGACATCCTCAGGCCCTTTACCTATGTCATTTTTTTAATCCACCTTGATGACATCTTAATATCTAGAAAACATGGGATGAACATCTACACCATGTTGAACTAGTGTTTCACATTTTGCAAAAACTTTTTTTTGTGATAACATGAATAAATGTTCATTTTTCATGCAGGAGATAGAATATTTGGGACACATTACACACAAAAGGAGTGCATGTATGAACCTAACCAAGATTCAAGTCATACAAGAATGGGAAACACTAAATAACTTTGAATCTAATTCAAATCTTCTTAGAATTAGAAAATTATACAAGAGAATTGTTTTTAAATTTTATCTTTTGAACTAAACTACCAAAGGTGGAACCAAATAAAGTTTCATTTAGTCAGCTGCACAATAAAGATAATTCAATGAACTAAAATTTAGAATCTATTTTGTGTTGATACTTATGTTACTTAACTATAAATTTGGAAGATCATTTAATTCATTCATTAATAAAATTGACTATCACAAATGGGTATTAACAACACAAGTCCTACAAAAGAGTTAATTTCTATTATAATGGATTAAACAACATATGATTGGAATCAAAGACATCTTTAGAGTATGCTTAAGCCAGATGATAAGGGAGTGATTAGGGATGGTGAGGGATGGTGAGGGTCAATGAGGAAGTGATTAGTGATGATGAGGGATGAGATTAGGTATTATGAGGGATGAGAAGTGAGTGATTAGGGATGATGAGGGATGGTAATAATCAATGAAGGAGTGATTAGGGATGATAATCTTGAGTGATTAGAGATGATAAGAGACAACTAAGGTCAATGAATGAGTGATTAGGGATGAGGAGGGAGTGAATAGGATTGAGGAAGTGATTGGGTATGATAAGGGACAAGGAAAGAGTGATTAGGGATGATGAAGGATGTGGAGGTAGTGATTATGTATGATGAGAGATAGTGAGAGTTAATGGAGGAGTGATTATGGATGATAAGGGAGTGATTGAGATGACTAGAAATAGTGAGGTTCAATGAGGGAGTGATTAGGGACAATGAGAATTGATGAGAGAGTGATTAGGGGTAATGACGGATGAGTAGGAAGTGATCAAGGATGAGGGAGGGACGATAATCAAGTGAAATTAACATGTAAAGTGGTTGTTTGATGTGTACAGGCCATCAATATGACCTATGCTACCTCAATAATACTACTTTGTATCAATTTCAAAGTGAGTGGTTTGAAAACTTTAATTTTGACAAACCTAAGACTCCTATAAATGCTAGGAATCAATCTAGAAGGTACAAAAACTTAAAAAATGACTATATGTTTATCAAAAATGGATATCAATTACAAAATTGTGTCTTGAAATCCCTAGGTTTAGTACTTAAACCTTAAAAATACCTAAGTACTCCTCTGATTAGATTTTAAAAAACTATTTTTCACATCGTAAGGTGTGTAACTGTGAGACCAACTCTATCAAATGCTAAGTGACCCTAATTTCTTATATTTAAGAAAATAAATTTAACAATATAAATGTAAACTTATACTTAACATTTAGAGTAGTAAATATAAGCTTATAGCCAAAGATGGCTTCACGTGCAACTCCCAAATGCTCGTGGAGATGGTTTTGGTCTTATAACAAAGTAATGTGTATGCGTTATATAACGCATACGCATTGTATAGTATATTATATAATGCGTATGCGTTATTTGAATTTGAATTGAAAACCAAGCCTTTGGGCTCATAAATGGCTTGCATTTGAGAGCCAAAGGCTTGTAACTGTGCATCTACAATTGAGACCAAGAGTTTTGAGAAAAACTAACAAACTTCAACTTCAATCACCAAATACGCTATGGATTCCAACATCAAAATTCAAAAAATTATTACCATCATAACGAGCACGTTGTCCTCTATATAAATATATGATTTTCATAATTTTTGGGCTATTTCAAGGGTTCAAACTATATTTATTTCTAACTACAATTTTTTTAGGCCACTGCATGCCTCACCTATACATGCCTATTCATGTTTATCTAATTTGTTTTTCGTTGATCCAATTGCAAAACAAATCATATGGTAACAAACTAGGCTTATTTCTACACACATTCAAAAAAAATTAATTTTCATTTTTTTGAGGTAGTTAGGGTGGGCCGCACGGTCGGCTATCCATTTTTCTATTAGTTTTCAGGATCTACTTAATTGCAAAATTAATAAAAAAATCATTGAAAAAATATTAAAAAAAATCGTAACACACTAAAAGATCTTATCTAAATATGCATAAAAACATTTCAAACAATATTTAACGATGCTCAAAAAATGGTGGGCTGCACGGACATCTATCTACTATGTTTTCATATAAAAAAGTAGGTCCTCTTCAAATTTTAGATGTTTGACCTACTTATATTTAACCATTTTTCAAAAAAAAAAATGGAAACTAAACTCGAAATGATACAATTCATATTTTTATACCATCTTCAAATTTGAGTGTAGCCATTTCAAATTATCTACAGAAATTCAAATTTTTTAAATTTCAAAAAAATCATGTCCACGGGTAGGACCTTTTTTGTCCCAATTTGGTGCACTTACCCACTTGTGGAATTAGTAAAATTGAGCAGAGAGTTGGCCTACATTGGGATTAGGGGTTTACCCATCCATTATTAGTAATAAAGGTCTATACAAAGGAGAGGAATATCATTGTAAAGGATAACAAGTATGTGTTGAGTCTTCTATCTGTGAGAAGGATAGTGGAGGTGTCCCCCTCAAAGTGGAATAGTGAAGTTATTCCTTCTTGAAGGAGTATTTTATCGTGTTGCCTTATTTGAAGGGTATTATTATATTTCTAAATATATTGTAAAATTTGGGCATTTTAGCTCACCTATATCTTTTGGGTTATGTTGATCTACATTATATTTTACATAATTCTATTATTATATGTGTGGATCTTACCAAGTAGTATCAAATTAACGATTGGGAAAAGTGGAAGAATTTTTGTTTTGCATATTTGTTTTAAAGGAAGTGGAATAGCTTGTAAAAGGATTTTCTCCTCACACAGGTGTCTAATTTAAATAATTCCTCTGTTGCTGAAAGAGGACTTTGATATATTCTAAAAAATGGTCACATAAAAGATTTTGAGCAGAATCAAGAGAGATATGATTATCTAAATTTAGCCTTGTGAACCTAATTTTTTATACATGACCTTTAAAAAAATCAAATCTTTTAATGCATGAGAGAAAATCAAATACTATTTTATACAATTGAAAAGAGATATTCAAATCTATTTGTATATATGTTTTCATTCTTAAAGATTCATATCCATCTTTTATAGATGCAATAAGTTAATTAAAATAGGTTTTAAATTTGTGAAATGTCAAATATTAGTATTATTGTAAATTTGATTAAAATTTCATATAGAAGTATATGTAAAAAACCTAGAAGTGGATGAGAATAATTGTTTTGGCATTAAACAATTCAATTTAAGAAAATAAAAAATAATAATACATAACATATCCAACCTTAATGCTTAAATATTATTTTGAAGTTGATTAAAATAAGTGTTTTATGATATTATATGGATGTGACAAAACATTAACAAGTAGATAGAGATTATTGTTTAAGCATTCAATTCAATTAGGAAAAACAATATATAACACATTCCCATTTCAAAATAGAGCTTAAAATTGTAAGGAGTTAATTAGAACACGTTTAAAATTGTAAAATATTAAATATTATTATTATTGTAAAATTGATTGAAACCATATGAAATATAAAAATAATTGTATTGATATTCAACAATTTAATCTAAGAAAATAGAATAATAAATGTCATATTCAACTTTAAAAATAAATATTCTATGAGTTCAATTATTAATAATGTTTAACAGTCGAAAAAACAACATACACAACCTTCAACCAACAATGCTAACAAATATTATAAAAATAATTTAATATTGTTATAAAGTTGATTAAAATCTTTAAGTGTCATATGGAATGTATGAAAGTGATGTAAGAATCTTATCTTAGAAAAACAAAAGAATGATATTAACCTTAAAACAATCTGAATATCGTTATAGTTTATCGAATATCCTAGTAAAAACGTGGGTGCCGTCTCTAATCTTAATCTGCTTTGACGTAATGGGCCCATGCGATCTTACTCTGGGTATGACGTAAGGGCCAACAATCGAGGATGATCCTGGTATTGCTTAAACTGTATAAATAATTAGGCTACTGCCGTCTTTTTTCTGTGTCTTCCACTACTTGAAATGAAGTGCTGCTTGTAATGTATAATTTGGTTTTGTGAATGGCCATCTCAGGCAAATCCTCTGCCCAGCCTCCTCGAAATGGCAGGGATCTTTCTTCTTCTTCTTCCCTTACAGTATGTGTACATATGTTCATAAATCGTTCTTTCTGAACTTTAATTGAGATGAGATAAGTAATTGGTGTATATTTACTTCACCGAACAATTTTTTCTGGTTTTTAACATTTCAGGGATCAACATATTTGTATGGCTGTCTTAATGTTAAAGGTTTTTAAGATCAATGTTTCAGCTCTTTTTTCAGTATTTTATGAGGTTGAGAGGTTTCCTTACGGTAGCTGAAGTTCATTTTCGGTGTTTTTCAAACTCTTGTGAAGAAGGGTATAGAATAGAGTTCAAATGTCCAGGATTGCCAGACGATTATTATCCAAATACTTAATTTGGCTTCAAGATTTTATAATGAATACATTTTGAATTTTGTTTTTTTTCACTTTTTTCTTAAGAAAAGTTATGAGTCACTGGTGGCATAACCATGTTGGGACCTCAAATTAAAAATGCTTGTTATAATGCAGAAATAAACAGAAACAACTTCATTGACTGGAATTCATGACGAAACACAACTACTATGACGCTGTTAATGAGGTATTAGGGATCCCCAAGATATCATCACATCATACAGCCTTCCCAGTTCATTTTTTTTCGAGATACTTTTAATCTCTTGACTGTCCTTGAAATGGCGGAAATAGCAAAGATCTCATCCCCAGAATTGTAGGGAAACGAGGGCCTATCTAGACTATATATGGCTAGGACTCCCAAGCAGACGGTGTGAGGGCCTATCTAGACTCTATATGGCTCGGATCTCAACTCAGTCTTCATCACACAAGCAGAATAGTAGAATTCTAGAACACTAATGCCCCACAACATGGATGTCTAGGGGATCTAGACTCTAAATCCTCACTCAAACCCATCATGGTGCTTGAAGTGTGGAGAGAAGGCATAATAGTAGAATTCTCAAACACTAATGCCCACAACATGTATATGTAGGGGATTTATTCTAAATCCTCACTCGAACCCTTAATGCTTCTTCAAGTGTCGAGAGAAGGCATAAAGGCAGAAATCGATCTATTCTAAATCGTCACTCGAGCCCTTCATGCTTCTTCAAGTGTGAAGAGAGGCATAAAGGCAGAAATCGATCTATTCTAAATCTTCACACGAACCCTTCATGCTTCTTCAAGTGTGGAGAGAAGGCATAAAGGCAGAAATCGATCTATTCTAAATCCTCACTCAAACCCTTCATGCTTCTTCAAGTGTGGAGAGAAGGCATAAAGGCAAAGATTTCTGGCTTTAAAATATCAATCAAATAGTTAATAATAAAAAACTGGATGACCTAGGTGCTTCATATGGGTGAGCATGGATTCTTAGAAACATTTTTTACCACCCCCTTCTTTCATCATCACTTTTTATGATCGAGACAAATGCATTTGTCTACAAGAAATGTAGAGCTCACATATTGAATGCAAATTAACTTCTTTTGATTTCCTCCCAATTAAACTTCAATTTTGAAGATACAGAGCAGTTTGTGCACTCCGCTACCAACTAAACTTCAATTTTGAAGATACAGAGCAGTTTGTGCACTCCGCTATCAAACTTTAAAATGGATGCAAATGTAATCATAAGTGTGCAGACATTAGATACTTTCAAGAATATAATCATCTGATCAGAGTCTCTTTTACTGGCAGTTATCCTATGGCAGTGGTGGTTTTTTGCCTTTAGGTATATAAATATAGGGATAAGGAGCAAACAACAATTTTCCTTTCGGGCACAATCTGAAAGTTTTCACATTCATTGGATGATTCCCAACTAAAAGTACAGAAAAGTGTGACGGCAATATATCCTTCTTTTCTTGAGGGCAGGGGTAGGCAAGTAATTCATTGTACACAGAGTAAAAGACGTCCAGAAGTCCATTTTCCATTCCCTGCTTGTCATAAATTTTACTAATTTAAAAGAAGGATGTGAGCAATATAACTGGGAAGCAAGCCATATGAAGCTAGCTCTCTGAATTTTAAACTCGCTTTTCCATTTTCTTCTTCACCACTCCTAGCAGAAACACCACTGTGCAGTCTTAATGAATTTCTGTTGCCTTCTTTGTAAATGAGCTGGTTATAATTACAGGTCAGCGTTTACGGTAATAAGCTGTTGCGTACAATTTTTCTAGTGTAGCACAGAATCTCATAATTTGTCATGTGAGTAAAACCCACATAGAAATTCATATCCATAAAAAGTCTCAGCAACCTATCTTATTCAGTATCCTTCAATGTATTATTATCTGTAGCTTCAAGAGTCATAGAATAGATAACGGAGTCCATCAAACCAGAAAGATGAGAATGGCTAGTCAGTCTTATCAAAATATGAGTCTATTATGGACTTGCTTATGTTTGATTGTCTATTCTGCTAAGAGTATTAAGCCACATTATGTGGATAATCAGCCATTGGCAAGAGTGAAGCAGTTGTCTTTGCTGAGGCTCTGGCAAATTACAGTGAAGCATTTGTCTTTGCTGAGACTCCGGAAAATTATGCAGGCCATCCCCGTCAGCTTAAAAAATAACTTACTGCAAGCATCCATAATTCTATGTGATCATCACTTAATCATCTTCATCCTTATCAGAGGATTGGACACAGCATTGAGAAATTGGCATGGGAGTTCCTTCGCAGATCGACACCCTTGTTGGCAGCCCAGTAAGTGACTTCGTTTCCTTCTCTTTTTTGAATGTCCATTTAGTTTTCTTAACTAGTTCTTCCGATCTTCACGCTTTAATCGATCCTCCTTTCATTGTATTTATCACGATTTGCGAGTTCCCTTCCACTGCCAAGCTTTTCCAAACTTTAAGACGACAGTCTATATGTCTTTTATGAATGGCATTACCTCTGGTCCTCTGCTCAGTTATTTGTTCCTCATCCAATATATAGAAAGAAGACTAATTTTGGCTGGCCATTGTGGTCTTGAAAGCATAGTTACCAAGTTCGGAAATCCTGATCAGTTTGGGAGGGGAAAAAAACTCAAATCCTAAATTTTTAAAGAAGTTCCGAAAAATCCTATCTGGAATATATAAATATATATTTGTGAATATAATTTTATAAATATATAAAACTGATAAATAAAATTAAAATATTAATAAAATAATATAAAATATTAATATTATATCCTATTTATGGTCTCTGGACATTTTTTTGGACAGAAATCTTAGAAAAATATAAAATAAAATAAAATAAAAAATTGAAAAAAACAGGGCCTGCTGGACAAACTTATCTGGACCGGTCAAAAAATTTGGATCCGACTGAATTTTGTCCAGATCTGACTGAATTTAGGTAACTATGCTTGAAAGACTCCATCCCCAACTGCAGGTCTCGAATTTCCTTTTTAAGTTCCATCAAAAGTTAGTTTCAGCTGCCCATGGTGGGGAGAAAAACACTTCATTTTTCCCAAAAAAACTGATCCCTTTATCGTGATTTCGAGTAATATTTTTTATAATGCTGAGTTGTGATTTTTACAGGGATGTTTTGACAAATTTGTATGATGATTTTTTGGGTAATTTTCTGTTATAATTTTTTTCATGAATATTTCAGCGCTGTTTAAAGTCATCTTCAGTATTTTTTGGTGAGGTTGAAGTGTTTACTTATGTCGTGTAGAATTTTTCCCCTCTTTATAACCCTTATCAAGAAGTGTATGGAAGAGATTTGAAATATTTATTAAAAAAATTAATAAAGAAGTACCAGAAGATTATTATCCAAATATTTGATTTGGATCTAAAATTATTGCAGGAAGAGATTTTGAGTAATATTTTAATAACAGTGGGTTGTAATATTTATACTGGGCATTTCAAGATATTTGTATGGCGATCTTTTGGTTATTCAAGTTTTTCTTACTTAATGTTTCAGCACTTTTTTTTATATGCATCTTCATTATTTTATGAGATTGAGGGGTTTACTTATACTCACTGAATTATGTTTTGCCCTTTTCGAAACCCTGGTGAAGGACGTAGAAGAGAGTTGAAATGTTGGAGAAAATCATTTTACAAATATTTAATTTTGAATCTAAGATTTCTGTAGGAAGACATTTTGATTTATATTTCTGATAACAACGGGTTGTAGAACAGAGAGTTGAAATGTTGAGAATATTATTTTAAAAATATTTAATTTTGGATATAAGATTTCTATAAGAATACATTTTGAGTAATATTTCTGATAACAGCATGTTGTAATTTTTATGCTGACATTGCCAGATATTTGTATGTTGATTTTTAACTAATTTTGTGTTATAGTTATATTCATAATCAATGTTTCAGATCCTATTTCTATATGCATCTTCATTATCTTATGTGGTGAGGGATTTGCTTACACTTGCTAAGGTTAATTGTTCCTTTATTCAAACCCTCCTAAAGAAGAGTATCGAAAAGAAGGTAGAGTCGTATTGTCTAAAAACCTTATCAAAGAGTTTTCGTATGACTGCTACACAAATATTTATCTTAGATGTAAGATTTCTGCAGGAAGACATTGTTATATTTATGATAATACTGTTGTAATTTTTATACTGACTTTTCAAGTGAGCTGCCTTGCCAACATGTAGCGAGCTGTGTTCCGTAGGCTAAGCCAAGCACGGTTAGGTGCATGGGGTGGTCTCGTATGCTACAAGCTATCCAGTAGTATAAGGCTATAAGCATAGTTAGGTGGGTAGGGTGCCATAAAAGGACCTTTCCTTTTCCTGACGAGGAGGTTCATCCAGACATAATACATACTGATTGATTGTTTCTATAGATGTCAAGATTAAATCTAATTTGTTTGTAATTTGATTTAGAATTTTAGTGTATCCTTTTGAGATTTCATACTGCAAATATACATATAGTTGTATCTATTATGGTTGGTTACATGGCAGCATCTAGTTTGACAGGAAATGTGTTTAATTCAGGCAATTAGAAAAGAAATTGTGTTTCACGCTCTGATTGTTGTTCTTTTAATTGTAGTAATGAATTAGGGATTGACTGTGCAACAGACAAATCTGGTGGTGAAGATTGGCACTATTATCTTTCCACTGATAGCAGTTTTAGAGACTGCGATTGCCATCTTTGCAGGCTGTTTTACTGCTAAATCTCACACTCTCCCTCGCGGCTATGAAGAGCCAGCTTTGTTGGCATCCGAGACTCTCTGTAAGTTAAACTTTCTTAATGCATTTGGTGTTTCTGCAGCGATCTATATTGAATATCAATTTTGGGAATAAATTGCCAGTACAATATCGAGTCAAAATATCATTTTTGGGAATCACTTGCGAGTTTAATATTGAATCAATCTTCTTGAGCCATCTTTCATGGGTAGTGGTGGTTCGCAAGAACCCACCCATCTCTAATGAACTTCAATGATCCACTTGGTACTTTATTGCATCAGGTGATGCTCAGAATGTTTAAATTTTTCTCTGTAACAAGAATTTATTTTCCTAGGCTTAACACTTACACAGTAAACCCACACCATCTGATCCACTACTCTAAACGAGATCAAACGAGGGATAGATCCACACCATGTTTAAAATGAAGTGAACATGCTCCGTAAAAGTATGAACGCTTTTTATCAATATTTTTTTTTTCAAGTAGAATCATAGTAGTATTGGGAATAAAATCAGAGAGCTAGTTGAAAGGTCAATCCACACTGGTGGAAAAATAGAACCTTCAAGGGGTCGGTAGCTCAGTCGTAGAGTACACCAGCAAGTAGATGGGAGGTCCTACGTTGGAGTCCTAACTGGTTCGTGCTTTTCAGCAGAGATTATAGATTCTTTAAGAGGGCCTCCAGCACCCGCGTATTGCACTGAATCATCTCTATAATATGATTATTTAGATAGAATTAAATGTACTAAACCGTACACCCCTGTGCAAAATATGAAAACTTGAAAAACACTCTACTCTGCAATTCGCATCCAGCAATGCTGTTGTCCACGTATGAAATACGATCAGATAAACACCCACTTCCCCCTTTTATTTGTATTCCAACCATTAGAGCTTGCTGTCTCTTCATGCTACGTTTACATCATTAACATCTATGAACGCCGTGATGTACGAGTCTTTTGCTAATAAGAAAAACTAGGGCCATTTCTCATTCTTTGTTGGATTGAGATGACTTTAATTTATCAGCAGCAGCGAACAGGATCTGATTCACTCGTGATTTCAAGCCAAACATCAGGGTTTGTTTCTAACTGTGTCCTGGCCCACCTGAAGGGTGGGATTTCAAAAAGGGATTGGGAAAGATGCAAGTCTCCAGCGACTTTGGCAAGGTATATATCCCATGGACCAGGCATCTAAGCTAGAGAATTTCTGTGTTTTGCAGTGCAGCCTCACCGGGTAGGTTTGTTGAAGCTTCAGCAAAAAATTCAAGAAGAGTTTTACTTTTAATGAGAGATCATTTAACAAATGATTCTGTAAGAATTTTTTTATGGTATACTAAATTTGACAAGCATCTGCCTGTTTTCCAGACTGTCCCTTTACCTTAAGTACCTGTCAATCCACTTTAAAGACTTTAGCATGCATTTTTATATAGAATACTAAAACTATATAGTTATGGGGAGAATAGGATTTGATCCTAGGTGGTCATAGCCATAAGCACTCCAACTCACTGCTAGGAAACAGCCCAATTAACTAACTATGCACGTAGTTGCTGAAGTGAAATCTATATGAAAATAGGTAACCCAATATTAGGGCCGTATTCTACTAGCAAATTTAAAGTTGAAAATTATAGGTGAATACAATTTGTGCAAATTATCAAATAATTAAATATAATATTCTTAAACTAAATCAGCAAATACTTTAGGTCTGAGCCAAGTAACGTGAATCTCTGTCAAATCTTTTGAGAAACAGATTTTATGGACGGGATACTTTGCAAAACAGCCCTCAATTATTTCTTAATTTAATTTGCTTTAATAGCTTATGCAAATACACTAGTGATTAAGGACAAGGCTTTCTATCCCCTTGACCAAGGTCTAGACATCATCTTGGCTTAAATTATGTGCACTGAAAGGGAAGAACCACTATGTGGATTGAAGCTCACGATAGAGAATTTGAAACAACAAAGATATTAGAGGACTTGAATTGTAGCCCATCATGGAGATGTTAGATTTAGTACTTATGCAATATTCGCGTTGTATATTCCTGTATTATGCTTACTATCGAAGATGTATATCAACTCCAAGCATGTGACCAGAAATTACCAAAAAAATGAAATAGTGGAAGATACTTTCTTCAAATTGACAGGTATATGACTCTGACGAGAGAAATCCAGAGCAGAATTGCTGGAAAAAATAGACTGTGGAATAGATCTAGTAGTCAAAGATTAAATCAAGTAATTTGATTTACAATTCATTTCTTTCAGATCAGAAAAGAGCCTCTTTAGATCTGTCTGTTGGGAAATTCACCAAAAATTGTTCAACAGGAGGGACAACATATCTAATATGCTAATATAGTGATATTCGGTTAGTCTAATGGGTTTTTCCTCTTCCAAGGACAATTATGTTTCACAGTATGGCTTTGGGGTCTTTGCTGGTGTATAGGAGTTTAAACTGCAACATATATGCTATTGTGGCTATTAGATTCAATCTCGTTAGAGCAAAAATTGAAATTGGCTGCACTTGAAAAAGTACTGCCTAATATTTATCTTAGACTCCTAATGTTTTTTTCGTAGCCATGCATTTTAAATTTTAATACAAAACAGTGTTAAATATTATATACTATATGAAGAATTTCTTTTTTTCTCATTCTGAATGAGAAAATCTATTTCAAGGGAAAGAACTCTGACAAAGAAGATACCAGCATTTTCTAGGATATCGGCAGTATTAATGGTTTAGCACCCAGAACATTTTCATCTTCTATAATATATATTTTCTAAAACTGGCACAGTCTTAGTCGATTGTCATGATTCAAGAAAGTCGGTATTCGTGGGTCTGTTGACTTACTGTTTCGTAAGGAATTTTTTGAAGACCTGCAAAGATACCTGTAGGCTGTAATCATATTTCTCTTGTTTTGTGAAGGCTTACACTCAGCTACTGAATGTTACAGCATTTCTAAAAGACCTTTCATTATTTCAAACATTTCTTTCTGCAACATATAGATCCGTAGCAACATAGCGTTGAACTTCCAGAATATCAGAACAATAAATCCAAAAATGATCTAGATTAATAGCCTGGTTGTAGATTTAGTCGAGTTTGAGTGTGCCCTCTTATTAATCAATAAAAAAATCCTATGTAATAAAAACATTGCTGCAATATACTTTGGTTTATGTGCAATGTGTCAATGAGTTTGAAGGTCATAGTAGGAGTTACATTTTCTAGCCATCATTGTACTTGTATTTTTTATATTAGTTATACAGAAATTGTCTAATTCGCTCTTCTATTGTCAGTTTTCCCTCATTCCTGAATTTATCTTCATGTTTACATTTTTTCAATTTATCTTTACAAAAATATAGTTGTTCTTCATGGGTTATACACCTATATATCTGATCATCATATGCTATATTTTTTTGCGAGGTAGTCAGCATAAATGAAGTTGAGGCCTTGTATGACCTATTTAAGAAATTGAGTAGCTCTGTAATTGACGATGGCTTGCTACACAAGGTACTTTTGTTTATGGAATTCTTGTTCTTTTATATGATTTCATATTCCTTCGGATCACATCTACAATGGCCCATTTTAAAATAAAAGATACTCAGTTTAGACTCCTGCATGATAAGGATGACAGTGGTCTAAATTATCTACACTTCATATACTTTTAAACATGAGTTCGAGAGGGTTTAGTGTTCTGTAGATATTAAAGGAGGTGAATATAGTGAACATCTTTGAATGGACATTTTCTTTGATACATACACTTTTAAAGCCATTCTTGATTTTTTCTTCAGGAAGAATTCCGGCTAGCATTGTTCAAGAGCACCAAAAAAGAGAACTTCTTCGCAGACAGAGTAAGTGCATAGGTGCTTTTTTCTTCTCAGAGATTTTGTTTCATTAATGAGTGATAGTAAAATAGGGAGAAAGAAATAAGGAATTTATATGAATGCCTACAAACAACCAGAAGCAATCAATAGGATAAGTCCTCACATGCCTTGAATTATCCCCGAGGGAATGCATAAGGTGTTTGTGCAGTATATTGGTTATTGTATAATGTGTAAAATACCAAAACTCAAATTTTAAGCAAAAGTTTAGTGAGTGTACTGGCAGCCAGAGTGCCAATACTTTAAGATACATTTTTAGGATATACCTTGGAAGATGCACCTTTTCATTACAATCATTAAACCTGTAGTTATTTATGGGTTAGAGGTTTAGGGCCCTAGTCTTGGGTCCATCGAGTGGGATCGTATCAAGAGGGTTTAAACTTTAGACTATCATGCTTCAGCATATGATCCATTGCAAATGGGCAGTTCCCTAATGCATTGTCCAGGTTGAGTTTCCTGTTGAGCCCCTTCACATCAAGCTCAAATCCTTTAGTTGATTCAGCCTTTGGTTGTGAGGGATACCCATACTTAGCCCTTCGTTCTTTGTAACAGGTTGTCTCCTTGGGTCTCACTAGATGTCGACACAATTGGTATGTTGTGACCACTTCACTCAAATCCATCAAATTCTCTATTGATTGACTCCCTCATTTTAGGTACTCCTCGAATCCACCTCAGTGCCTTCTTCCCTCGAAAGAGGTGATGAATAAAGCTGTTATAGAGGACATATGTTGACAATACATCGAGGTCACTTGGACTTCTCCTCTGCAACCTCTCATCAGCCCAAAGCAGACCTTCTATGATAGCCGATAGGCATTTCTTACAAATCATGGATGCACCATCTTTTGGACCAACTATCTCCAACACAATTGATCGCATGGCTTGAGGATCCTAGCCCAGTGAGGGTGTGCTCCCTTTAGTTATGAGTTGGGACGTATCACCATATTTTGTCTACATACCCTTCAGAGGTGGAGGATGTTTACTTCGTTTTTCAGTTGTTATGTCGAGTATGAGATGTGGGGGATGTATCATTTTCTGTATAGAGACTCGGGTGGTTCTCAATCAACCTTCTTCCGCTACCCTGATTAGAGATGTTTGGCCCTCTTCGTTAAGGATATTGTCACATTAAGCCTTTTAAGGCATAGAGC
The DNA here is from genome assembly GCA_037957365.1 of Torreya grandis. NCBI lineage: Eukaryota > Viridiplantae > Streptophyta > Pinopsida > Cupressales > Taxaceae > Torreya > Torreya grandis. The sequence goes on from JARHVA010003730.1 coordinate 71,081, forward strand.
TACTAGGTTGATTACCTGCTGCTTTCAGCCCATCATCACAATGGTTGCGGGAGCTAAACACCCTTTTGATGTTGTTGATTCATGTACAAATGGAGACAAATCAATGATACTACAATCTTCTTTGTGCACCACCACTTAGGTATTGTAATTTTTTTATTCTCATTTAAAGAGCCGTAGGTCTTCTTCATTCCGATGTTGGGAGCCTTCTAATCTTATTCCCTTGCCCCACAGTTAAGTTTGTGAGGGTAGGTGCCAATTTCCAGTCTTCTCTGCCACCGGATGTTCCTTGACCTTGGGTTTTAGGAGAGATATGATGGGGAGTGCCTTGCTTCTTTCTAGAATAGTTCGGTTGGGCCTCATTAATGCTGAACATTATGAGATGGAAATTATCACATCTTGCATCGCGATTTTGCAATGGTCAAAAACTTTTTGTTTGTTCTTCTGCCCCAAGCCTTTCTGCAACTCTGTTCTTCCTTGGGAGCGCTCCCCTCACTTGGTTATCTTTACTCAGATCTTATGGTCTGTGTATTTTAACCACTTTCAGTTACCCTCTCTTGCTTTGCTTCTTTGTAGCTTTTTTGTTTAGTTACTTTCATAGGCTAGGGTCCTCTTCCCCCAGTTTTCTATCTTAATTAGTTGTATTTTCAACTCCCACTGAGGTCATTTGTGGACATTAACATAATTTCCTTTTTTAATTTCTTTCTTTTTGGTGTATTTTTATTAAGTCAAGTCTATAGGATCCATTATCTGAAGTCTTGCATTTCTCATTGATTGAAAATTGCGTGTCATGGAATTATAAAGAAGCCATTGAGCAGATTAGAATACTACAACATCTTCCTTCCTTTTAACGTCAATTTTCCAGTGAGGTGAAACTGTTCGAAACTATAGATGCAAGACTTGTCTTTGTGATATTCCATTTTAGGGATTTATTTCTTCACCTCTTTAAAGCATACTGATGGCAGATTATTACACTCTTAGTGAATTGAAAGGCAAGAGCATATTGCTATAATATATCAATTATTATACCTGATCTATGTGACAAATTATTTATCCTCGAGGCAGATTAGAACTCTGTAACTACTAGTTAAGCATTAGGTATATGACCATTATCCACTCATTTCAAGGTGGAAGTGGAAGTGGAAGGGCCATAAAAGTGAATTTTTGAAGTTGAACCACCAAAGGAAGCCATGAGCGTAAGCAGTAGGGAGGCTTAAAGCACAGTGAACCCAATTTTTAAGACATTCTTATAAACATACAATTGCAGTCTTTTCTAATATTTCTTATCGTCTTCATGTTCTCTTTCTCTTCATATTAAATGTGCCAATTATTGTTGTTTATCTCTGTTTCACTAGGAAATGTGCAATATCTACAAATTGAGCATGGACAGATCATGGTGTTTCGGCATTTCTTTCCTAATCTTTTGTATATTTTTTTAGAGATGCATTTCTCTAGGATATTAATTTGGTAATGGCTCCATGTTAATTTGTGAACAGCATTTTCTGAATTAAGCGGGGATAGTATAGACCTGTAGCTGGTGAATTGTAAAACCAGTTATTGTATCACCAACTCTAATAAGATGGATTTCTATTTAATGCTCCACGTCTTTGTTCATAGGATACAAGAATAAAAAATGCTTCTTATGATTCTCTTTATCATCCTTGGAGTCTTGTTATGTTAGGAAATGTTAGGAACTTGAGGCACGAGAATCAAATGAGACTTTGAAAAACAAATATTGGAAGTTCAACTATACTCATTCATACCTATTCTCACTAACCTATGTGGGAAAAATACTGTATATAAATAGATCTGGTTGCAGAACAAATATTAGTGGTTAGGAAAGCAGAGACTGCACCCTTCTTCCTGAAAACTGATGAGTAGTTGCAAATAAACCAATTAAAATATAACTATGACTTGACCAAATGTTTGGTGTCCTGTAGTTTTGTAAATAGCCAAACCAAATTTGTTCTGTTGCCGTATTGCCTTCCCTCTTATTAGCACACAACCCATTTTTGTCATTTAATGCCAACTGTTCCTCTCCTTTAATGAGAGTTTGTTGGCAATTGCAGGTTAACATTTGTAGACATTATACCATACTAACAAGGAGACGGGGATGGGTATGGTCTCGGAGGTGGAGACGCTAATTTTCAGACATTGGGTATGGGAGACAAATAAAATACAGTATATTTAAAATTTCATAAACATGGAAAACTTTTAACTTCTAAATTTAAGTTTTATTTTTAACTTAAATTTTTTATTTTTATTAAGTTTCTAATATTTATTATACAACTTTACCATTGAGATTTAAAGTTATACCTTTTTAATATTAAAATATATATATATTTTCTAAATTTTAAGGTAGGAGATGGTTGTTTTTAGGAGATGCGAGAGACTTCAAGCAAAGTCTCCAGAGACTTGGGAGGTGTCTCTCTACCTGTCTCATGTCGTACCCGAGACACATCCTAGGTACACAATGTATACCATTATTGTCATTTTAGTAAATGCATCTCGTGGTTACTATGCATTATAAGTTATAACCTTATTGCCATTTTGTTAATCTGTACATAAATTTGTATTTCAATTTTCTATGTTGAGTGGCATAGATACTACACTAAGGCACAGAACATGCCTGCCTTGTAAACAATGTGTAAGTCGGTTTGGACGCAGTCAAGGTGGGGGTCCAATGAAGGACTGCTTTAACCTTGCATCCTAACTCAACTTTCTCTGCAATTCCTTCTTACACGCTTTGACCTCGCAATGCAAGCATTCCCTTTGAACACAATACTCATAACAGGTATACGATCTCACAGAATATTATTCAGTGCCCAACTGATGCAGAAACTACAGCAGCCTTGTTTGAAGAGATGATCCACGGTCAGTGCTGTGGTCTGCTGCTCCCAAAACACACCCAACTGCAGAAAATAAACAGATAAAACTTGCTCACCTTTAGCAATTTGACAGTTGCCAAACCTACTAACATCTTTTCTGTAGTATAATTCTTGGGAACCTTTTGTGCAGCCTCTTCCACAAGCTAAGGCAGCCTTGCAACTTTCACACAAATAACCCCCAAATATAGCAGCATATGCAGTAAAAAATCAGAATCTAAAACAAGGAAAAAGAAGCATTTTGGACACTCCACATACACAATTTTTCTTCTCATTAAAACATATAGTAAAAAAATTACAACATACTGGTTATGCTCAGCTATTACAACTCCTTCAACCCACTTTTCTTCTTTATCTATTCCTCCCTAAAAATAATAACAATATTAGATATTTAAAAAACTCTTCTGACCCCCTCTAACTCTCTATAACATCCCTAATACAGGGGGAAATGCCTCAAAACAAGGAAGAATCAGTTTTAGCTCCATTTTTCAAGGACAATTCACCTTCAGAGGGGAAAATCCATCAGTTTATTTCGAAACTCCCCACAAGTCCCCAACCTTTACTTGGTCTTCTTGTGCCTTGCTGGAAAATCTGGGTTTTCCACTTATATGAGACCAAGTCTTTTTCAATCCCTTCCCATTGCATTCTTTATGAACTCCTTGAATATTCAAGTGAGAAGACATAGCAACAAGGGCCTAAAATCCTTCAAGCTGAAACCATTACAATTATTGTTCTACCGATCATTGATATTATTTTTTATTGAAGTGGGATAATTAAACTGTCAAGGATGCTCCTGCATTAGACACCTTGGGTAGGTGAAATTGTGATTTCCTGCTCACATGGCAGTTATCAAAGGCAGATCATTTGTTCTGATTCTTCTCCATTTTCAGTTCCTTCTTCTGAGTGTTCTTCTCTTCTGCTGATGTATGTCATGCTCCCATAGTCCTATCATTCTCTTATGTACATGGCTGATTGGTTGGACTGTATCATGTCCAATTCTTCCTCCTCTCCCACATCTTAGCAACATGCTTTCATTCCAAGAATGCATCCTATAAGGCTATAACTGCTTCATTTTTCAAGTCATGGTTCACAAAGTCTTCATTCTTCTCTTGAGCTGCAAAATTATTGTGTTTATCAGTCATGGCCTTCAATCCTTTATCTAAAAAATCGTTCAGCTGCTGCTGCAATATCATATTCTCATTCCTTTTCAGTCTCCATTATTGCTTCAAATAGTTAATTCACTTCACTTTTGAAGGCTTCTTCTGTTGACTGGTTGAATAAAGGACTTTCTTTGGCTGAATTGCAGGATTGCCCCTTTTCTTCCTTATTTCTGCTTCGTATTCTTGTGTGATCAGCATTGGAATTTTTCCACATGCTTGGTCTCCAAAGGTTTCATCTCTCAAATGCTGTACTTATATTGGGTCTGCTGAGTTCTCATGTTCTTCCTCAGTTCTTGCTGCATTTTTTTGTTGTTTCTCCCTTTTTCATAATTGAATCAAAAAATGATAAATCCTTCAATCATCCTCATCTTTTCTTCAATAGGAGATGGTCTTCTACTCCTCCTTGGTCAAATATCACTGCCCTTCACGGAATTTCATGTTTTTTTTCTCCACCTTCTACACTAGTTTCTACTATCACTTTCAGGGCTGCATCTTTTGCATGTTCCTCCAAAGGATAGCTTTCAATACTCCTTTCTTCATTGCTAGATTGATGTCAACTCCCTTCTCTTCTTCTGCCAAAATTTGCTTATTAGTCATCATAAGAAGATGGTTCCTATCCTTCTCAACTCCAGTTTCCTCCTTTACAGAAAGTAATCTCCACCTCTTTCCAGACTTCTTAACTGTTAACGATGTTATCTCTTCCATTGTACATGGTTGCTCTATCAAATTTCCATGGCCTTCCTAAAAAATTATGACGAGTATCCATGGGAAATACATCACATAAAACCCTGTCATTATACCTACCAATCTTCACATCAACTTTACACTTTTCCCACAGCGATTTCATGTCCCTCTACTAACCAAGACGCCATATATGGATCTAGGTGTGGCATACACTTCAAAGCTTATCTACAATTGTAGTGGCTTTTTAATTGTCAATACTTTCACTATCAACTATAACATCACAACACTCACTTTTGATTTGTACTTGGTTCTGAAAATATGTTTCCTTTGGCACCGTTCCTCATGGTTTTTTCGGTCTTCAAGCTTCTTATTATCAGCAGAAGGTTCTTTCTTGGTTCTTTGGCTGTAGCTGAACTCTCAAATGCCACTGAATCATCTTCTTCCCATTAATGTACCACTAATTGGTAATAGGACTGCTTTGATGTCCCTTGACTTATTCTTGTCTGACTTGTTTCAGCTTCTCTTTGAGGACACTCAAATGCCCTATGGCCATACACTCCACTTTCAAAACAATCTCCATGAAATATCCGACCCCCTCCTTGAGCTTCATCACATTCTTGATTCCATGAGCTATAGAGTTCACCTTCCTTTTCATTTGCTTCATATGGAGAACTGTCTTCCCCTTCCAACAGCAGAACTTTGCCTTTTACTTCTCCTTGTAGGCCTCTTTTCCTCATTACACTTCCTCCGTCCTTTCTGCTTTCATCTGCCTTCTATTAAGGTTTTCTTCAGCCTTTAAGGAAAATTGGTATGCTTCCTCAACACTTCTCTTCGTCCATGTTTAGCTCATTTTTGAATACTCAATCTTAGGCCATTGATGTACCTTGCCACCTTCTCTTGATCCATCTCGCTATGAGCAGACCTCATGGTTACTTGTATGATTCCTTGGTATAGTCCTTCACAGAAAACACTCTTTGCCCTAGATTTTGTAAATTCTTCAACAATGTCAATTGGTGATGTAAAGGATGAAACTTCCCTTTCGTCTTGGCCACCATTCCAGCCCATCTTGTAATCTTGGCCTTGCCTTTCCTATTTCTCTGTCTGTTCTTCCTTATGCAAAAGGGCTGCATGACCTTTTGGCTTGATGTGAGCCACCTTCACTCTTGTTGGATCTTTGACCTCACCAAATTCAAAGTACTCTTCAATCTCTCAGCAATCCAATCTATTGATTCTTCTGGGTTTAGAGTCTTAGAGAAGTTTGGTACTTTTCATCTCTGTACCCTTTCCAATTATTGATATAGTTGTAATAAGCTTATATTCATCTGCATCTAACTATTGTTCATTTGCTTGCACTTGTTCCTTCTTTAACATCACTCTCATCTCCCCTTGGTACAAAACCTCTTTTTTTGTTCTTTTCAACAATACTCGATCTTGTTTGCACATTTCTTAAGAAATCTACAGCCTCTTCCAATCTTCCTGCCATGCTGGCAGCCACTAGTATACATTTTCTGGAAGGCATCTTGACTCATAGTCAACACTCAAGCCTACTGCTACAAATCTTGCAGATATACCCTATTTTTAGACTACTCTTGGTCTTTTCTCACTCACACATTGTCTTCTCCCTGAATCTCTCTTTCAACTCTTTGTTTTCTAACCCCTATACAAAATGGAGGACACTTCATGCACCCGCTAACCACTATTCACTCAATGGAGGATGTTTCTTTTCTCTCAACACATGCAAGCCTTTTATTGGACCTTCAGTTCTCTATTTACCTATGCAAGATAGAGAACAACTCTTTGCATATAACACACCTTCTATCCAATACTCTCTTGCTGGAAGATGTTCTCTCACTCCAGTTAGGCAAGATACATCCTCTCTGATACCATATGGTGCAATCAAGGTAGGGGTTCAATAAAGGATTGCCTTAACCTTGAAGCCTAACTCAACTTTCTCTGCAATTGCGCTACCTTTTTACACAGTCTGAACTCACAATAAAGTATTCCATTTGAACACAATACCCATAACAGGTCTTTGATCACACAAAATATTATTCAATGCCGAACTGATGCAAAAAGTAAAGAAGCCTTGTTCCAATAGCTGATCCAAGGTCACGGTTGTGGTCTGATGCTCCCAAAACACACCCAACTGCAGAAAATATACAGATAAAACTGCCTCACCTTTAGCATTTTGACAGCTGCCAAAACTCTGAATGTCCTTGCTGCAGTAGAATTCTGGGGAACCTGTTGTGCAGCCTCTTCCACAAGCTGGGACATACCTGCAACTTTCACACAAACAAACTTCAATCACAACAGCATTTGCAGTCAAAACTCACAGTCTAAAACAGGGGAAATGAAGCATTTTGGACACACCATATACACAAATTATCTGCTCATTAAAACATTAGAAAAACAATTACAACTTGCTGGTTATGCTCAGCTATTACAACTCCTTCAATTCACTCTTTATCTCTCTCTATTCCTCCTAACTCAATAAAAACCGTAGTATATATTTAAAAAACTCCTCCAACCCCTCTTAACTCTCTGTCATCTGACCTCCACTTCCCTATAACATCCCTAATACAGGGGAAAACACCTCAATACAAGGAAAAAGCGGTTTTAGCTCCAGTCTTCAGGGATGATTCACCTTCAGAAGGAGAACCCCATTAGTACTCTACCATCAGTTTTTTTCAAAACTGCCCATAAGTCTCGAATCATGACTTGGTCTTCTTGTGCCTCACTGGGAAATCTGGGTTTGCCACTTGTATGAGACCGAGTCTTTTTCAATCCCTTCCATGGACAATTAGGCATATAGCATCCAATGCATTGTATTATTTCTGAACTCGTTGAATAGATAAGTGAGACAACATAGCCACAAGGCCCTGAAATCCTTCAATCTGAAACCATGGCATTTATTATTATGCCTATCAGGCTATCACTGATTCTTTTTGATTGATTCAAGATAACTAAACTGCCAAGGATGCTTCTGCATCAGTTTTTGAGTTTGGATGTGATCAAGTACATGATAGTTAACTCAAGTAAGGAACACTGCTTAAGTAGAGATCGGTTCAAATTGAACAGTCAGAATTCTTAAATGTCATCCAGCTTCGAAGTTTGTGAGGTGGATGCTCCTTGTTCACTAGTTTATAAGTTTATTGATGTTGAATAGTAATGTAGAAGTTTGTATTGTTAGTAAGAAACATGAAAGAATGAATAGAATGGAAGGGACACCGACATACTCCTGTGTGGCTGTGATTTATTAATAAAAAGGAAGTTACATATCAGTTGAGGAGGTTGATATCGATTTGATAACATAAACTAACTATAGTTAATATATTTAATACGTCCCCTTAATGGCCAAACTGGAGACTACTCCAAGTTTGTCCCGAAATTTTCCACACAAAATGGAACCAATGGGTTAGTCGTTTGATCTACAGGCTGTCTTAGAGACACAATCGTGAAGACAATTATCAGCAGAATCAATCAATTGTTGTATATAGTGACGATGACTCTCAATGTGTTTGGTGTGAGCATGATAAATCAGATTCTTTACCAACTTCAATACACCCTGATTGTCATAGAAACGTGGAGTAGATGTAGTGTAAGGACGCTGAGGATCAATCAAAAGCCGACATAGCCAAACTGCTTCACAACTGGCACTAACTGCTGCCATGTATTCTGGTTCGGTGGAAGATAAAGCCACAGTGAGCTGAAGCTTGCTCTACCACAAAACAACTCTTGAACCAAAGGAATAGATGTATGAGGTGGTGGACCTCCGAGTATCAATTGATCATACCCAATCAAAGTCTATGTAACCTCTCAATCTGAAATCTGTAGTCCTCTGATATAGGATGCCAAAGTCAAGAGTTCCTTTGACATATCACAAAACTCATTTTTCTACCATCCAATGTATGGGCTTTAGTTGGGACAAAAACCGAAAAAAATAGATAACAACAAAACATAGATTTGGTCATGCGGATGTAAGATATATCAAGCTGCCCACCAATTCTTTGTAGAGTGATGCAGCGACTGGTGATGAATCATCATTGGCTGATAACTTCAGCTTGACTTCCATAGGCGTAGAAGAGGAATTGCAATCTGTCATTCCAAACATATCCAAGAGACTTGTAGCATACTTAACTTGAGCCATGAAAATGAGATGGAAATGTTGTCATATTTCTACACCTAAGCAACAATGTAGGAGGCCTAGATCGGTCATGTCAAAAGCATCACATCTGATTTTACTCGTTGAATTATTGTGGCCCCACTACTTGTGATGGCAAGATTGTCAACATAGACAATAAGTATCATAATTGCATTGCCATTGCTTTTGACATAAAGATTTGGATCAAAAAGACTCCGTCTGAATCTAGAATCTTGCAGATGTTGATCAATCTTAATATACAAAGCTCGTGGAGCCTAATTAAACCCTTATAGAGACTTAATCAACCTACAAACTAGATGATCACATCCAGGTACCCAAAAACCTTCAAGCTACACCATGTAGACCTCCTTGTCCAAATTTTTGTTCAAGAATGTGCTCTTTACATTCATCTGAAACATCTTTCAACCAAACTGAATTGCTACGGAGAGAAGCAACCGAAATGTAACCATATTCACTATAGCAGCAAAAGTCTCCTCATAGTCTATTCCCCCTTCTTTTGTGAAAATCCTTTCGCAATAAGACAAGCCTTATACTTTTCCAAAGTACCATCAACTTTGCATTTGACTTTGTACAACCATTTGCATCCAATGGGTTGTTTACCTAGAGGTAATTCCACTAACTCCCAAGTATGGTTTTTCATCAATTTGTCACATTCAACTTGCATGACAATCTTCCATTCATTTTTGCCTTTGGCTTCAGAATATCACTATGATTTAGGCACCGTAAAAAATTCAGAAGCGAGAGCAAAATCGCAATGCTCACCTGAATCAACAACCTTGTTTGTGGTCCTTCGGTTTTATGCATTTGATTGAGGCATTCATCCTCCCACACATCCTATAGAATGGAATAAAACCACTTAAGCCTTTATTGCACCTGAGAACTTTGGGATGGCTGAATCTAAGCCAAATTGTCACTGATATACCCGTGTAATAAAAATATCAGCCATAGACACCATAGGTTGTATTGGAGTTTGTGAAGGAGTACTATATGAACTAGATTTTGTAACTTTCAAAGGAACCACAACACTAGATTTAGGTACCTCAATGATTGCTTGTTGGTTACAAACAAAGAAGGATTTTGTATCCTTCACATCAACATCTTGACTAACGATAATCTTGTTAGTGGAAATATCAGTAAGTCTATAGGCCTTAGATTAGTCACTATAGCCAACAAAGAAATATCTTGAACTCTTAGAATTTAGTTTACTCCTTTTTCTATCCGGAACCAAAGTATATGCAGCAGAACCAAAAAATACGAAAAGCTATTAGCTTGGGTATGATTCCGGACCAAACTTACTCAAGTGTGAGATTCTGCAAAGCTTTGCAAGGACTCCTATTTAGGATATACACTACTATGTTCACTGCTTCTGCCCAGTATTTATACGGCATGCCCCTACTATGCATTATGCACCATGCACAAAGCCATCTCCATGATAGTTTTGTTGCGTCTTTCAACCACCCCATTCTATCGTGGAGTGTACGAGGTTGTTGAATACCTTCCTTGTTGCAATAGTCCTTGAACTACTTGGAAGAGATTTCACCCCCATTGTCAAATACAAGTGTTTTGATCCATCTACTTGTTTGATTTCCCACCAATGCTTTGAACTTTTCAAACGAGGCAGAAGAGTGAGATTTTTTTTTCAAGTAGACCCACATTTTCTTGGATAAATCATCCACCAACAACAATTTATACTTCAAACCGAGGATTATTGGTGATTTCCAGGGTGGCTCACAAAGATCTGCATGAAAAAAATCTAAGAGCCCCTTTGCAAGCCAAGTACCTTCAATCGGAAATGGCTTCCGCTTCTACTTCTCAGCCAAACACCCTATTCACATATCCTATTTTTATTGGATAGTTAGCAAACCAAGAACCATATTGGCTCTGTTAAGTTTGGCTAAGTACTAAAGGTTGTGATGTCCAAATCTCTCATTTCACAAAACACTCATACTACCCTTCACAACAAATGCATATAAGTTGACTATGGTAGGGTCAACAAGCCACATCGCCCAATGTTTAGGGCCACTACCCTTTCCTGTTTTACATCAGACACAATACACTTCTTCCCAGAGAAATTCGTAAAAATTTTGGGATTTTCAATTAACTAACTAATAGAAAAGAGATTTTTATTCATTATAGGAACATACCTAACATTCCTTAATATTAGTTTTGTAGCATTATTCAATACTATGTGGATATCTCCTAGCCCATTCTACAGCATGTGTTCACCCATCACCTAATGAAATTATATAATTTTTTGTTTGTTTTTGCAGTAAATTTGACATCCCAGTCCTTACGACATGTGAAATGTATGGATGTACGGAAATGAAAGAACTAACAACTAGTAGCTCTATCATTTGAGCATGATGCCATGAGAGCATACTCTTCCTTAGAATCCCGCCCGGCTTCAACCACTACCTCATTTTTCTGACCCCACAATTTTTTGTTGTGGGAAAGAGCATATTGTCACTTCCTTCAATTCTTCTTGACATGCCTAGGCTTATGACACTGAAAGAATTTTCCTTGGTGCTTGGAAGATTATTCCCTAGGGTTACATTTTCACTTCCCCTTTGATTGATTAAAAAATGCAATCTTTGTTTGTCCAGAACTAGACTCGTTTGTGTCTACCTGCATTCCTTCTGTGACAAATAGGAGGTGATCTGATCAAAGGTCAGGGTCTGGCTTTCTGCCATCAAGTGTAAAGTCTCCACAATTGATTCATAGGAGGTCATTAAATTGTTCCAAACAAGAGCAACCAAATCGTCATCATCCACATTTTTGTTTATGGTAGCGAGCTAGTCTCGGAGATCTTTCATCCATAGGAGATATTCTGACAGGGACCCACTCTCATTCTTCTTTGCATAAAACAAGAGATGTTTCGGGTATAGGATCGTTCTTTTCCCTGAAGTTTGATACTGCTTTTGAAGACTGATCTAGAGATCACATGCCATAGTGGCACTTTGGACCTCAGGAAATAAATCATTCGAAACAGATAATTTTAACAGCAAAAGAGCTTCTTATGATGTTTGTCATAATCGTACAATTTGTAGCAGGTCTTGATTCAGTTGTGAGAATAATTTTATTGCCGTCCTAATACTCTGCAATATTGAGTATTTTGTGACTAGATGTTATGGTTTTGGCTAGTTAGTTTCTGCACTTCCGGATGAACCAAATTCTGGATACTGGCCATGATACAACAGTGTTGATCTATGACCCATGAATCAGTACAAAACAAATTGCCCTCCGGCCAATTGGCTCTGTTTATTCACAAAAATAATTCCTACAACTTGGTGAAAATCACGTCTGTTTGCACAAAAGACGTCTACAAATCTGTCTTTTTCCTTTTGCGGTGTGCAATGTCGTTCGAGCCTGCACTTGTGTTTATTTCCTTCTATGTCTGGTCTGTGGTTTGCAAATTTACCATTAAAATCACCGACACCATCATCCTCTTGATCACAAAGGAAATTGCATCTTTTGTCTGCACCGTCGTCAGATTCTTTCACTGCAAATCATGTGTGTACTCTCCACATGAATCGCATTTTTACTTTGTTTAGTCTGCAAAATTCGTGTTCTATGTCTTCCTTCTTCAACACGATCTCCCTCCTAGTACGATCTCTCTGATATTTTAGCCGTGCCCTAGCGCGATTAGCACTCTCGTCTTTGCCGCCTCTGCGAATTCTTCTCTGCCTCTCTTCAACTTTGCCCTTTGTACCCTTCTTAGGGCTTTTCCGAATGCTGGCTCTTTTCCATTTTTACCCTACCAGGGCTTCCCTGAACTCCTGCTCTAATACCAATGTTAGCAGGAAACAATGAAAGAATGAAGGGAATGGAAGGCACACTGACATACTTCTGTGTGGCTGTGTTTTATTAATAAAAAAGAAATTACATATCAGTTGAGGAGGTTGATAACTGTTTGATAACAATAACTCATTAATACTTAACTAAATATATTTAAAATGTATCACTTTGGGTAGTCTGCTAAATGGAGCAGAAAAATGTCAAATTGACGTAAAGTTCAGTTATCACAGAGTAATTGGTTTCTTCCAAAGTAGCAAGGAGTGTGATTCACAGATTTCACACTCTCCATGTATTTTGTGCTGGAACTTTTTTACTCTTTTTGTTAGCCAATCTCCTTTCACAACAATTGTGGACATTGGAGGCTTGAGGTCTATTCTGTACTTAATAATATAATATGGCACTCTATAATGCAGCTTTGTTTAGGCTTATCTTGTCTATGTTCATAATGTGATATTAGACTGTAATGACTATTCAAAGATGTCTGTTGCACCTTTAATCTATTCTAAAGTTGTAGTACTTGTAGACAATCATGACATATTCTGTACTCTATTTTTCTATGCAGCTCTGTTTGATCCGAGTTAATCTAATAACATGTGATGTTTTTGTTTTGAGTTTGGTATCTTTGCAGTGCAATAAATGGTAGTGTACTTCTGGATTCAAGTGCCTAACAATTTTGAAGCCTGACGTTTTGGATCCTACTACTGGATCCATCTTCAGGGAAGTAAAGAGAGAAGCCAATGCTCAACTTCCCTGAAGATGGATCCAGTAGTAGGGTTTGAAATGTTGGACTTCAAAAGTGTTACCCAGTTGAATTCAGAAGAACACTACCAACAACATATGATTTATTGAATATTACAATCTAGCTATTATCTATCGTGTATATCATTCTGTGCATAATTACTCGAGTTCAGCTGACGAGCTTGCTTTGTTTTGAGGAATTATATATTGTGACAGTTCTGATTACTACTTTGATTTGCTTCATAGCCGGTGCTTATTTGAGGACCTTCTGGTACATATTTTCTGCATACGGCAAGGCCTTATGTTCATTGTATTATTTGATAGGTTTTTAATCTATTTGATATAAAACGTAACGGAGTCATTGAATTTGGGGAGTTTGTTCGCTCTCTTAGCGTATTCCATCCATATGCATCCCAAGATGACAAGATTGATTGTAAGTAAAACTAGATGTCTTTTAAGGTGCATTTGATATTATGAATCTTCTTTTTTGTAAGTCATTCACACAATGCTCCATATATTCATATGGTGCCGTATCATTTCAAAAATAGAAATGCGATTTTGATGATAAAATTGATGAGACATTTTCCGTTGGAATTTCTCTTGCAGTCGCTTTTAGACTTTACGATTTGAGGCAGACTGGGTACATTGAGCGTGAAGAAGTAAGTATCTAAGCTTTGCTGGTAAAAGTTCATGTATGAAATTTGGAGATTCAAATGTTTCAATTTTAAAATATCAGGCATCCTGGAGATGTGATTTCAATAGTGTTGTAGTTAGACATTATAGGCTGGCATTACCTTTTCCAGTTCAAGTTAGTGTAAAATTTCTAGTTGTTCTAGTTTTTTTTCAATTCTGAAGTTAATCCCCTAATGAAGTATTAGATAAGTTAATGTCTAGTTGATATAATCTAGAAATTGTAAGGTTTCTTTTTCCATCCAGAATTTTTTTTCTTTATATTTAAAATGAAAGGAACAAATAATAATCATAGCACTAATCACTGAACAAAGTGAGCTCTTGTACTTGCCACATGAAGTACATGCTCCTTAAGCTTTGACAACTACTAGATCCTCCCCGTTTTTCTCAGTTTTCCAGTACCATTTTGGGTTTTCATGTCTATGGTTGAGCTCCTTTAGAATGTAGACCCAACTTATTTGATGGTGTTTCTGCATGCTCCTCATATCCCTCAGATTTTGAGCTTTCATATTTACCACATGAAGTACCTCCCTAAGCTTTGACAACTACTAGGTCCTTCCCGTTGCCCTCACTTTGCCAGTACCATTTCAAGTTTTCATGTCTATGGTTGAGCTCCTTTAGTGTAGACCCAACTTATTTGATGGTGTCTCCGCTTGCGTCTCCTACCCCAGATATTCTTCATCTCTTTCCTTTTTCAGTTCCTCAAATTCTTTTAATTAATTTATATTTTTAAGTTTTTTGAAACATCTGATCTAACAAAACAAATTCGTGCACTTCAGCCACTTTGTCAACCAATTGATTCTCTTATTGGACATTGGGTTGAACTGACTTTACCGACACTTGAGATTTCTCTTCTGCAGAATTCAAATTACTTAAGATTTTTAAAAATTACCAATTTAAACTGGTTAATGTCTATGATGATTTGCTTATGTCCCAGCCTCCTTCTCCACTCTCGTTGAAGTTGAATTTGATTCTGAATTTGAATTTGGGTGTTCCTTCGATAAATGCCCTTCAAAAAAATCTGCACTTAAAAGGTACTTTAATTGGCTCCTGCCTATTTCCATGCATAAACTAACCATTCCAAATTTAAGACGGCTTACCTTTTTCTAAATAAAAAACAAAACAGATTATAAATTTATAGCATATGGTGATAAAATATTTTCTTTGGTAGCGTGACACTACCAATTTTTGTAATGAATTCCCAGTAAGCTGAAAAATGGAATCATTACAAAATACCAACGTTAGAGGCAGAAGAATTGCCTGTACTGATGCTTCTGATGGGAAGTGCTCAAAAGGGTCAAAATGATAATGTTTTTTTTTTTGGTAGCCTGTTTGACTATTATCATTTTCCTTTACGTATTCATTAAAACTAAATAATTTCAAAACTCAAGGATAGAGACGAGAGAATTCTTTCTACGAGCTTGTATTAATGTGTTGTTCTTCATAGCTAAAATATAGTGTGTTAGTAGCTATGGAGCCGGTTCAAAATAAGGTCCATCTATGTTTTGGAAAATGTGATTCTCCTTTGGATTTGTAGCAGTTTTCTCCTTTCTATGAGCTTGCATAAATCTTGTTAAATCTTCAATCAAAATGGTACTGCCTCTGTGTGGTCTGTTATTAAGCCTCAGGGAGATTAAACCTTGGCAGTCCATTGTATACTGTGTAGCTGACTCTGATAGGATATCCCCACTTTGATTGCTGTTGTGTAGTTTGCTCGTCAAGAGATCTCTAATGGGAAGAAAATATAAATTATTGCATTTCTTCGACAACCACTATCCTTGTAGGTTATCTGGAAACAGAAACGGAAATGTTTCCAAAATGCAGAAACGCCAATTTTCACTAAAAAAATCTTGTCAAGGGTTAGAAAAGAATGAGCGTTTCCTAGGAGAGAGAGAGAGGAGTATTTTCCTTTTATATGCCATGACTCGTAGATATTGTACACAAATAAACGTCTACTCTGCATTTTGTAGATAAAATGTGGTTTTCACGAATAGTTATGCAGGTGCATATCTGATTGTTTTGGTTTTTTTCAGCTTACCTCTTTTTTAAAGATTCTTTAATGTGGAATTATATTTGCAGGTAAAGCAGATGATAATAGCTCTTTTGAATGAATCAGACATTAAATTGACGGATGATATTCTTGAAGCTATATTGGATAAGGTGGTGCTAAAGTATTCATCTCTATTGTTAAAATTCAAGAAGCTTCAAATTTTACTAAATTCCTCGCATAGTTTTCAATCAATCCAAGTAAATTGATTTTGTTTGCTGGATTGGATCAGACATTTTCAGATGCAGATTTTCGTCATGATGGTAAAATTGATAGAGAGGAATGGAGAGAGTTTGTTATGCGGAACCCTTCTTTGTTAAAGAATATGACTCTTCCCTATTTGAAGTAATCAACCTATTCCTTTCTCAAAATTTCAATAGATTTGCATTCAAAGGTCCACTAGATCTCTCGGTGCACTGAGCAGAAAGTAATGACTGTACATTGAATGCGACTTTTGGTGGTGTGATTAGTTATTTATATTTGCATCTAGGTATTCCTCATTATGACAAATTATGCTTGCAGCTTGATTGATGAGTTATGTTTTACACAATTTTTAGTTTTATGGAGATCTTTTAAAAGTTTCTTTTGGCATGCAATCATCTTCATATTCTAGGAGTGCATGCCAATTATCTTTGGCTTCATTCTACTTGTAAAATTGGTAAGTTCGGTGCAGAAAAGAAGTGAATATTTGATTTTATCAAAATAATAATCTAGTCAGTGTTGAACATGCTAGTAATGCAATAGTATATCTTACTGTTGTATCATGGCTATATCAAGAACCCCTATGAATAGGTGGTTAATTTCATGTTGTCAACAACCTTCTGTGTTCTTTTCAGGCTAAAAGTGCAGAGACACTGTGTAGAAAGGCTTAATGAAGCAAATGTAACACCAATATAAGCTAGGAACCACTTGTCCAAGTTGGAAACGGCTAGCATCATGCTGAAACCTTTCGCATTTTCTTTGTTTCTTTTCCTACAGCACGTGAATTGCGTTTCTTTGTTTGTGTATGTCTCAACTATTAATTTATATCAGTCTAGTTATGAGGTTTGTACTGTAGAAACATGTTGTTTAACTCTATCTTGTATTTAAACTAGCATTCTGATCTATCAGTTAAACTTATTATTTGCAGGAATATCACCACAGCATTTCCAAGTTTTGTCTTCAACACTGAAGTGGATGATTTAGCAAACTGAGTCTCCATTAACTGCTGAGGAACTTTTGTGTAACAAAGGAAATTCCTTTTCAGATGGTGGTTCATTGATTATTTGATCCAAAAGTTTCCACCCGGAGAATGAAAATGATTGGGATGTTCAAAAGATAATGGTGACAGAAATGAAGAGTGGAGGGAAAGTTCTTTGTCTTAATTGATAACTATACTTGGGTGGCTTTGGTTCAAAAGGGCCACCCGCAACAAGTATGGTGAG
The DNA here is from genome assembly GCA_037957365.1 of Torreya grandis. Classification (NCBI taxonomy): domain Eukaryota; kingdom Viridiplantae; phylum Streptophyta; class Pinopsida; order Cupressales; family Taxaceae; genus Torreya; species Torreya grandis. Next base: position 88,663 of record JARHVA010003730.1, read on the forward strand.
TTCATGAATTAGTTAACTGTGTACTTATATGCAATGTACATGGATGGGGTTTGTTTCAGAGTAGTAGAAGCCGAGTACAAATGTATAATGAAAATCACTATCACGTTTTGTTATTTGCTTGGCTTTGCCAATCTTATAATTGACTTGCTCATGTTTTGGATGATTTTATATTCATGACACATCATCTTCAAACATGCATGTTGTGTACCTATAGACATCTAAAAATGGCCCCAAGGTATTCATTAGTTGTTAATAGCATGTCTTTAGGATGCTTGTCTATTTGTCAATTATTGTTCCAAATTTGACATTAGTGGCATCTTTGTCGCCTTTCAATGGTCATGTTCTTCTTAATGCCTTATCACTCTCTTGTCTCGGGTTCAGTGTCCGAAATGTTCCCAACATTTTTGGGCCCTTCTTTTGGTCTTGTTCTACCCAAAATTGAACACGTGCAAAAATTATGAATTATTCAATTTATTTTGATTGCAAACAATCAAAATCTTGTCTAGTTGGTTAGAAATAGGTCATCAATGTTAAACATGTTCAAAATCGAAGCATGTGTTTTGAAAAATCTCTCTGAGCGTCAAAGTGTCAAAAATAAGTTGTAAAAATGCCAAGTCCTTTTGCTTTTTGCCGGTTTTGACCCCTTGTAAAACACATCTCGGGTTTCCGACCTCTGCTTGACATCTCTCAGGTTTCCAACACTTTTTAAACGTGTATATGGGTTCTAATGCCTTGCTAAACATCTTGCGGGTTTTCGACACCTGTCGAACACATCTCAGAATCCCGACCCCTACCAAACATCTCTATGGAACCTGATTACTTGCCAAACATGCCTACAGAATCTAACACATGCTCAAGCATCCCAAAAAACTTGCCATTAATTAGGCAGTTATTTCACATGCACAGATGTTTCGGCCCTCCTTTTTTATTTCCTCCTTCATTTTCATCCTACCTTGTTCCCACTACCTTCCATGCTTTGCCCTCTTGCAACCCTTGCCATTGCTTTCATTATTCTCCGTGCAGGTGTTCCTTCAAGCTCGTTTGTGGTTTGCTCGATGAAGGTGTTTGGTTCTTTCTACTTGGATTTCTCTTAGCATTTTAGTCAACTTTGTTAGGGTTCTAATGGCCTCTATTCCTTTGTTTGTTCAAACCCTAAAATTCAACTCAATTCTTTGGATCTTGATCTCCACTCATCTTTCTCGGAAGTTTATTTCTTGATTCATGGCACCTATCAAAATGACGAAGCTGAGAACATCCTCATCGGGATTTTCTATGCAAAACACATTACAAATTTTTAACCACTACCAAGCATAGCTCATAACTCTGACTACTATCGAACACATTTTAGAATCTCGAGCTATGCATAACACCCATGCAGAACCTGCACCCTTGCTCAACATGCTTTAGAGTTCATGTCCAGTAAACACAATTGGTTGAGACACATAAGTTTATGTCCAATAAACATAAATCTGGAATACACTTTCCAATTACCATAAACAGATATACATGTACTTCATTGTCCAAGGCAAAATCTATTAATGCAAAAATGACCCGAGTCACCATCCAATCATTCAACAATTTAGAGTCTCTTTTGATGCTAGAGGTCTGATTGAGAACATTCTCAGTTCCACATACTAGTATGTACCCCATTTTGAAGACTTTTGGATGGACTGTGAAGATGATCAAGAAGTCAGGGCTCGTGACTATTCTTGCTTCACTCTGAAACAAGTCATTGAATTTAAAAGAGCAAAAATCTTAAATAATTTTAAGGTGATGACATGTTTTAGATCTCATTTATGAAAATGCAGATATTGAGTCAAAGCCTCTTCTATGGGTCGATTGGAACAAAACAGAATCCACATCTGTGGAAAGCAGGACTCAAACAATGTTAAACAGAGCACTTAAATGGTTGAAGAACAAAGGCATCAATGTAGACAAAGCAAGTTTTCCCCCACCAATGAAAGAGATTGAGGTTGGCAATTTTCATCAACAATAATCAGAGGCAAGCCCATCTTCTACAAAAGAAGTAGGGGATGACATAACATAAATTTAAGAAGAAAAAGTTGAGGTACTCCTAGAGACTACTCAAGTGCAAAAACCACTTAAGCTCAAAATCAAAAGACTAGGGGAAGGGTCTTCATGTACTCTTGGTATTTTCGCTGCACTTGATACTCCTCTTGTGAATATTGCTCATCCTTAGAATTTAGTGATGAATACTACCCAACAATTCTTCGTTGCAGGCACTTCCCTATTACCACCTGCATCCACTCCTTTCCAAATGATCATTCCATTACCTCTGCTTCTTTCTCAAGAGGTTGAGCTACTCCATGTTTCAACTCCCAAAGTTACGATGGAACCACCTAAGGAAGATCAAGTTGATATTCAACCTATAGATTCTTAAGATTTGGTAATTTCACCTCCTCCAGATACTCAAAATCAACCAAAGCATGCATTTGTACAACAATCACCTAACACGAAGGTTACTAATTGGTTGAATGAGGTAGTGAAAAAGAGAAAGAAGGTAGTACAACCACAAGAAAGAGCTTTAACCATTCCTACTCCTTGTGCATTAAAGAAACCTAAAATAGTTTCTAGAATAATTACAAATGAAAAATGAGAAAGATATGCTAAGGTGGTAATTCCTCCTGCTAAAAAAGACAAAGATAGTGTCAGTGCCACTGACTATCAGATATCAAAAGTGCATATTAAGAAAGCTACCAGAGGAGTTAAGGAAAACATGTAGTCTGCAATTGGCACTCTCTTCGAGAAAATAGATCAAGACAAAGTCACTAAAGGAAAAAGTTGAACAACTCACATCAATTATTCTGAAGTTGGTAAAGACAATTCAATCTTCTTCTTTTGTTCATCAAATTTCAGATTCTGAGACATTGAATGCAACTAAAGAAATTGGGTATATGGGGAGAGCAACAAGATAATGATCTGAGAAATTAATCCAAGAAAGGACCAAAACAATAAACATAACCAGGACTATTTATGTTGAGATCCAGTCTGAATATGATATTGCAAAATATACCGAAGATAAATCTACAATTGAAGCAGGTAAATGGGAGCAAATGATACCAAAATTGGAATCCTTCTCATATATTGATCCTGATGATCTCATCATAGAAAAAGTTTTAAAACATGAAGATAGTGTAGATCTCACAGAATTTCTAGGTGTCGCTAAATTTTAAACCCGCATTATTGAAGAATATGTAAATGAATTCAGAGAATCTTAGTCATTCGCCGTTGATACAATAATTGAGATACAAAGAGAAATTGAGAAGCTTCCTTGTTCATTTGTGGATGACAACAAAAAGTTAGTTCCAGAACAAATGATTGTGTATGAGCTCAAACAATTGGTGGAAAAAGAGATGACTCCAAATCTGCCTTCAATTACGAGTCAATCCAGAAATTTGTAAGTGATCAAAATATTATTGATAATTTTGATAAAATTTTGAAGAGACTAACCAACATCACACCAAATGATCGATCTCCAATGTGATGTAAAAATTGCTTTCATTCATTCAGAAGGTCCTAATGAAAATAAATTCAAGAGATTCGATGAATACAAGAAAAAGATGCAAGAAGACAGAACAAGAGGAAGAGGTCTAGATCATGTTTAACGATGAAAATGAATAGACAGTAGTGAATATGTGCTAACTCTAATACTTGTAAATTGTCAAAGTTGTTTTTGATATCTCAAGTTGCGTATTTTTGTAATAGCATTTCTGCATATTGTAAGTCGTGCAAATTTGTTAGGTCCTTTTTGCTAGTTTCAAGTTGTGCAAAACTGTCAAGTCACTTTGGCAAGTCATATGCATTTGTCAATGCACTTTTGTAACTTTTAAGTTGCGTTTTTTTGTCAACATGTTTTTACATGTAGTCTAAACTTCAAAAAGGATGGTTATATAATATAACCACCCATTGTAACTTTTATATACAAGTTCTTGAGTCATTTAGAGGGATTTTTGAGAGTTAAGAAATTCTTGGCAAGAATTAAGAGAAAAAATTGTATTTGCAACTCATAGAATAATCAATACAAAGAGTTTTTACGAACTTTGTGTCAGAAATTTTTCTGAATATATAATGTATGTGTATATGCTATTTTGTTTAAATCTTTATTCAAATATTGCTAAGTTTCATTGTTAGATAGTCGATACATGTGAAAATTTTATTGTAGATCTCCTTTTGAATCTACATTAGGAATTTCCATTATTGTGAAACCTTGGTGGGATTAAAATAGAATTTTCATTTGTTTTATCAAGGAATAAGGGGTTGTTGTTTATCTATGTTTTTAGTGCTATTCAATCTCCTTGGCGTATGCATTTTGATCTTCCGTTTAAAATGTCTTTTTTATCTCATTTTTATGATAAATGTTTCATATGCTAAAATCTCCATTGCCAAATTATTCTAGTCAATTTTTGTGTTTGGCTACCTAGAGTTATCCTTTTTTCCCCTATTTTTTTGCACATATTTCTTCCATCCGCCATCATTTCCTTTCTTTTCCCTTCTGCCACATTTTTGTACTTTTTGGTTAAAAATGCAACCCCCATATAAAACACTTTTGTTGTAAATAACTTTTTCCCTCATCCCTTTTGTTTTTGATAAAACTAGCTTCGTCTGCTAATAAGGAAGGGATTTTGCCCCGACACTATTGACTAAAATTTAGTATTTGTCCTTCTGACAATTTTTTCAACAAACGAGGCTTCCCTAGGGCGGGGTGCACCCATCTTCTTTGTCCCATCTATTTCACTTTTTAGTCGTTGGAGGACGGCTTGTGTGCTAATAGAGTCTTAATGTGAATTCAAATAGTTCATAAATACAAAAGCATTAATTCATTTAGCACTAAGAAGAACATAATATTTAGCAATCATTCATACATGATTTATTGAGCCCTCACAAGCATTTTAAAGAGATCAAGTAATCATTAGAGCATTTAGCATTATTTGAAGCTAGTATTTCATGTGGAACACTTTTGTGCACGACTTAGGGTTTTGTGTATCTTTGAATTTAATATTTACATTCATGCAATTTACTGCTTTTCGACATTTTATTAAAATGGTTTCCACCATCAGGGGCCTAATATTTAGACAATGTTGCACAACCTTGCTAAGCCTCAACACAAGCCCATAAGCTCATGTTGTTTTCTTTAAGTTTTCAAATATCATGACCATTCTAGGGAAAGGAGAAGAAAGCTTGTTTTGTAGAGTTACAAGTGCAACAATGCAAAGATTAGAGCGAAGAAACAAAAAATCACAACCAAGCAAAGATAATCATCAATGTATTTCGAAGCCTACTTGTCAACTCTCAAAAGTGTTCCATTGCTCATGGGAACTATCTAAAGTATCCACAATGCCCTTGGTGAGTGTTAGAAGCATCCCTAATACTCTAAACCCCTATTCTGAGCAAATCCAGACTATTGAGAAAATTTGTTGACATTGTTGGGTGTGCATTTTGAGGGTCATATTTAGGGGATTGTCGTCCTGAGATTGCAACCCCTTCAAGATAAGTATTGAAACTCTATGTGAATGGAAATCTTGTGTAAATGGCATATTGGTTAATCTGGAAATCTTAATTAGGCACTAGTGTTGTATTGTACATGTTATGATTAATTAATGTAATTAGGTTATTTGTTTTGTGTTTAGTTGTAATTGATTTATCCATATCTATGAGTTAATTTGGGAATCTTAATTAGTGATTACGATTCTATTGTACATATTTTGTTTAGCTTAATTATTGTAATTGAGTTATTTTTTGCATTTATTTGAATCAACTTATCCATATTACATCTTGGGGAACCCACATTATTTTACATGCTCTTTAGGGTTGCTCATGAGAATTGTCTAAAGCATCCCTAATGCTCTTGGTGAGTCTTAGAAGCATCTCCAATACTCCATACCCCCTATTCTGAGCAGATCTAGACTATCGAGAAAAGTTGTTGACATTATTGGGTGGGCATTTCTAGGGTCATATTTAGGGGATTGTCACCCTAAGATTCCAACCCCTTCAAGATAAGTATTGAATTCCTATGTGAATGGAAACCTTGTGCGAATAGCCTATTAGTTAATTTGGAAATCTTAATTAGGCACTATGGTTGTATTGTACATGTTGTTATGATTAATTAATGTAATTAGGTTATTTGTTTTGGTTTAATTGTAATCGATTTATCTATATCTGCTAGTTAAATTTGGAAATCTTAATTAGTGATTGTGGTTTTATTGTACATATTGTGTTAAGCTTAATTATTGTATTTTTTTGCATTTATTTGAATCAACTTATCCATATTACATTTTGGGGAACCCACATTTTTTTGAAAGCTCTTGAGGGTTGCTCATGTCAATTATTCAAAGCATCCCCAATGTGTATACACATAATATTTTTATTAGCTTTAATATTTCTCTTTTAGGAAGCTGTCAAGTTTCAATATTTCTAAGTGCACGCCTTAAAGAGTGCATCAGGAAAGGGGTGGATAGCCCATTGGTGCTTCACAAGATTGTTGTGGCTTTGTATCAGTCTTACCATTTGTCCAACCTCCTTACAGTGTCTATTCATTTGTCTCCTATGATGCCTCCCTGAAATCTTAGAATCCTAAAATATAGCTAAATCTGAAATCCTAGAACCCTGAAATATAGCTAAGTCTAAAGTCCAATAGGACCTTCAAAAATCTAGAATTTGCATTATAGCTTCTCGAGGTTCAAAACCACTCTCAAACATCCTAAAAGTATAAACATAAAATATAACTTAAAGTATAAGAAATTATATGTCCATGTCTAAATGTCAACTTATACTTGAATGTTTATTTCATATTTATATTGCATATTTTTAGCCCCTGCCTAAGCTTAAACCCCTTTTTGACAGTTTATAGTCCATTGTCGCCCTGGGCTGACCCTGCATTTAATTTGTTAAAATCACGTTATGATAGACCAGGACCTAACTTGTTTTTTTTTCAAATAACAATACATGGTCGAATTGGGTCACCCTATCAACGAAACTTCTGGAAAGTTTTAGGGTTATATTCAACTATAAATACACATCCATTTATGTCATTTAGAGAGAAAGAGAAAAAGAAGAATATTATATTATGCATTTGCTTATCCACCATTCTACTTGAGCATTGCTTAGGGTTTCAATACTTTCTTTGTACTTCTCTCCCCTCCATTAAGATTTCTTATAAATTGACTTAGTATAGATCTTCTATGCATGTTTACTTTTTATGTTTATGACCCCCACTTTGTGTCACAAGCTTTGGTGAGCACTAGATTAGATTTCATTTTACTTTGCATTTACTTTGTGAATATGAAAACATAGGACCTAGCTATGGTTATTGCATAGTGTTGCTTGACTAGAGGCTTTGGAACCCTCTCTAATAATGATATTGAGGTAAGAGATCGATTGATTAAGTTTTGATTTCATTGATGAGAACATTTCATTAATAAGTAAATTTAATTCTGTAATCCTATATAGCAAGTGTGTTTTTAATTCTAGTAAGTGTGTTTTCCATTCCAATAAGTGTGTTTTTGAATCATCAACAAGTTAGATCCATCTTGGTCATGACCCCAACTATCTAATGTGTAAACAAATGGAAGTGTAAGTAGGATTTATTTCTCCGAGCTAGGATTCATTAATAAGTCAGTTGCATTTTTCTTCGAATACATTTTAGTGACCCTGACGTGAAACTAACCCTTGAAGGTTTTCTTTTATGCATTTATTTATTTTCATTTTTCATTTATTTCATTTTTATACTACTGGATCAACCCAGTCGACATAGTCTAACATTTTATGCTCGAGTTTAACACATTTGATCAAATCGACTCTATGTCTTCTTTGTGCAGGTCTTCTCAAATACAACTAGATCGGCTCAATCAACTTAGTTTTTTTTTGCTTACAGGGTTTCAAACACAGTCGACTCTATTAACAGGTTTCAAAAACACAGTCAACTCTGTTATCAGGGTTTACAAATACAATCGACACAATTGACTCTATTAGTAGGTTTTATAAACATAATCGACACAGCCGACTCTATTAGCAGGTTTCACAAATATAGTCGCCACATCCGACTCTGTTAGTAGATTTTCAATATAAAAAAATAATAAATTTAGCATCTTCAAAATTATCAAGTTCATTCTTACCTTTTTAGTCATTTTTATTTTTCATTTAAAATCTTATTTTTCATAGTTTTTAGTCTATAAAATTGTAACCCTATAGTGAACTAGGTCAACTAACTCGACGCAGTTCTATAACCTATCTTCTCTCTAAAAGACACAATCGCATGTTCAATTGTGTTCTTCCAAATCTTGCTTCTACATAATAGTAGCAACCATGTTGACTCTATGATGTATTATTTGCATATAGTGTCACTTGAATCAACTCTATACTCTTCACAGTCAAACTAATTAACCTATATTTGTTAGTAATTAATTCACTTTTCATTTTAGTTGTTTGCATGCTTAAAGTAATAAACATAGACTAATTAGGAGGTTTTTCAACTTACCGATTTAGTTACACTATTTTTCTTTTTTGCACACACTTCCAAATCACTTTACACTAAAAAGCATTAAACAATTTCTATCCAATGTCTATCTATTTGGATTTCATCACTAAGGGGGGAACCAATTTATTTTTTGGTCAAGTATAAATAGGGGGTTGATGGTATATATTGGCAAAGCACCTGACACCCTTATCATTGTGAGATTGTGAAGTGAGTAGGTAGATCCCAATACCAAGTCAGTACCATCACTAATACATATCTCTTTCAGCTAAACCACCTAAAACCAGCTTTAGATTGCCTTTCTAGTTCTTTCTTACAGTCAACTCCCTATCACATTAATTTCAAAATTTATTATAAACTTAACAACATTCATGAATGACCACTTAGCTTAGCATTCACATTTAAGTTTTGTTGCTTGCTCTCTGATCATTGTATTTTGTATTGCAAAACTTGTACTAAACAACATTAGTAAAAGGTTTGTGGTGTGTGCTAAAATTAGATCAAACACAGTGATCTAATTATTTGTGTGCTCAATTATATTTACTTAGTTTTTATCTTTCAAAAAAAACCCTATTCTCATAACATAGTCGCCTAGTTCGACTCAGTTTATTACAAACTGTTCTATTTAGCTTTCCCACAGAACTCAATCGACATGTTCAACTTAGTTATTTATAATTTTCTTATTATTTTTAGCTATTTAGTCTTATTTCATAATTATGTCATCTTTTCAACCTCTAATTAGTCAAAAACACTACATAATTAAGGATTTGGATCAAAATCTCACTTATTTTATTACTTCAAATGAAACTATTCGATTCCTTCATGTCTTCCTAATCCCAAAACAATTACTACACAATGCAAGACAATTGAGGTCGTTCATTCTAGTCCTCATCCTACTAACAATGTAAGCAATCCTTCACTCACCAATCCATCCCCTACTACCAATATAGGGAATGTTCCTCCTACCAACACTAACATTTCACCTCCTACCATTAGCAATCCTAATTCTCCCATTGATGCAACTCAAATTATTGCTCAAATTATTCAACAAATAAATGTTATGCAAACAACTAATCATTCTCAAATGATGCAAATGCAAACTCAAATGTTACAAATGACTAGTCAACCACTTCAAGTCATCGTGAATCAACCAAATCAAACTTTTGTCCCTTCTCCTCTTAGAGATGCCAATAGAAATATCATCTATCAACCAATAATTCATAACAAAATTATTCAACATCTTCAAAAGGAACCTTTAACTCCATTTATTACATCTATAGACATTGGAAACATCTCTCCAACTATCACATATGATGGAACTAAAGATCCCACTACATTTTTTAAATATTTTGATAATCTATATAAGGAATAGGTCCAAACTAACACATTTGCTACCATTAAGCTCATAGACAAAACCTTTTTGAATAGTACAACCAACTTCTTAAACATTCTATCTCACAACTATAGGGTTTAGTCAATGCTCTAGTGAAGGAATTCCAACATGATGACCTTCCTAAAAATTACCTTAGCCATTTCATCAAAGCCAAGCAACTTCTTAACGAATCTGCTCACACTTTCATCAAATGATGAAAGTCTCTAGCTCACAAAGTGGACCATAACATGAATTATGACACTCTTTTGAAACTATTTGTTTCTGCTCTTAAAGCTCCTCTTCAATATAAAGTTTGGATATTTTCCTCTAAAATTTTAGAAGAAGCCTTAGACCAAGCAAAAAGGCAAGACTTTCTTATGACTCAATTTGAACTACCTCAAACAACTACTATGGAACCTTTCCAATCATTTGTTCATAACATTGATTCTTATAAGCCTCCCCAAACTCAAAAGGCAGCATCCAATTCAACCAATTTAACACCACCCACCCTCACTTGAGTCTAGAACAAGTTAAGAATAAATTTCCATCCTCTAAACCCATGAGCTTTGATCCTTCCAAACCTCCTCCAAAATGGTACAATCCTGATAAGTTTTATTGGTGGCATGTTACTATAGGTCATTCTCGTGAGTTTTGTTATGATTTTCACCGATTTCTTCTTGCTTCCTTGTTTGGTCCACATTTCAATATTGATACTCTAACATAAAATGTTATCAAGACTATCTTAAAGCTTATCAAATCCAATCCAAAGAACCACAATCACATCAGCATCAACTACCTAATGATCAATGACAATTACCCCACACCTCTACCTCGTCTACTAATGTTTCCCAAACCACAATTGATCCTTCTTCTGATATCAATAAGGAAAGGATAGCTAACATGAACAACTTCAAATGGGTGGTTGCATTTGTCCAACTTCAACCTCTTAGGTCACATGAACCCAAGGAGCACCTAGTCCAAATGCCTACTCCAAAGCACATAATACATGGTCCTCCTTTGCCTTATAGACCTCTTCATACCTATCCTACAAATCCTATTTCAATTTCACCACCCTCAAAATCTAATAAACCATCACATTTACATACCTCCAAATGCAACTACCAACCCAATACAAATAATTCTAATGGTTCAATTTCACCTCACTCTATATCACATGTTGGGGCATCTTGAGATGCCCATCCACATATCACTTTAAACTTTGGGAATTTTGTGATGCATATCCCTACAAAAAATAATCTTATGATATCCACTCTTGTTCTACTATGCATAACAACAAACAAATTCAAATTCAAGAAAGCTTCTGAGACATATAGACTTGTATTTCACATGTTCATCTTTGATGTAGACGTTATCATAGATTTTGAGTGTTATGTTTTTCTCATGTTTCTTTATTATTGTAGATTTTCTTTCACTTTATCATTTGTGATTTACGTTGTAAAACCTTGGATAGGACCAGGTCTTCCCTAAAAACACATTTTACCAGCACCATTGTTTATTTATTTAGTTTTATTACACATTACATTTGGCATTTGTTTTCATTTGGGTTCTTAGATATCTTTTTCATTGTTATCTTTTTACGTCATTCTTTGTGTTAGTAGCTTTATGATTATTTTTTCCCCTTATTTAACATTCACCTCATTGGCATTCACCTTGTGAGTTGTAATGTAAGACCGTGGATAGGACCAAGCTCTTCTTACAAATTACCACATTAAAATATATTAAAATTATTTCCCCCCTCTTTTGGGATGACTACTACTTTCATTGGTGCTTGTGCTAGATCCATTGTAGGTTAGTATGGCTTCTCTAATGACATGACTATCATAGCATAGCCCCATCCCCTTCAGAGCACTATTTTACCTCCTTGTGATTAGATACAAGCATATTCATCATTGTATCACTTATTACATGCACGGATCTCTTAAGATTCCCATCATTCCCTTATTTTCATTTGAGTCACACATAGGTCAATTTTGACATTGCACACTTATTTATGGGCAAGTTTAGGAGTCCTTAGACACCTTGGTCTTTAGGTCATTTTCTCTAGTGACCAAGAGTAAGCTCTCTTGTGTTTGTCACCTATGTCAATCATTTTTGGTTCTCCAAATCCATATGGAGGAGGAAGAATATAAAAATCCAAAAGATTTAAAATGCAAATCATAAAAGAAATAAAAGGCAATGATTAAAAGGCAAAAACAATCTTAAAAGTCAGATCACACCAAAAGACATGATCTTTATTTGGCACATCTCCTATCTTACTCAAAGCTCAAACTCCACAATTGGTCTCATGATATAGCCGAAGTCCATTGGGGTACGATAGGCCATTAGATTGAGATAGGTCTCATTATATCATATACTTCTAGTGCCACCTAATTTCTCACACAAGTTCCTAATCTTTGCAATAGACCGATGGCTCTATAAGAGGTCTTGAAGAACGAAGAATAGGCTGTGGGAAGGTAGATCCATTTTACTTTTCATGCATATAGCCTTCATGAGTTGATTTATGTGCTTCATTTGTTAGCCCAAACTTTGTGTTCATTAGTCAAAGTGTCATAAGTCTTTGTTGTTGACAGTTTCTTGTCTTGCTCACTTGCCTAGTGTGTCTCACCCTTGTTAAGGATGTTCACATCACCCATGTGGCACCTCACATTCCTTATTTACATCATATTTTATTGATATTCCTCTTATTAGATATTGTTTTTAGCTTATCACATTTTTTTTATTATGCCCCTTAATTTATAGTTTGTGAGTTGCATTGTAAGACCTTGAATAGAACTAGGCCTTCTTCACAAACACCCTTACACCATTTGTTTACCACATTATCTCATTGGCATACTAGTCATGCCATTAGGTGGTCGTGTTTTCTTATATTATATCTTATAACAAGCACTAATTTTGAGTAGTCATCCTTAGAGCTTTTGACTTTCACATATCCATCATGTTCTTGTTTGCTATTTATGAACATCTCTTATCTTACATAGGACATTTAACATTCTTACATGTTTCTCTTTATGTATGAATTTTTCATGTTTGTCTTACATCTTGACTTACATGTCATTTTCATTCATTTATGCTTTCTTCATCTTTACTTAACATAATTGTATTACATCTTGACTTACATTTCATTTTCAGTCATTTAGGCTTTCTTTATGTTTGATTCGAGAGGCTTGTCTTACATAAGGTTATATTTCACTTGCTTACATATCTTTATTAGATTTTTCTTGCATTGATATTTCATTTGTCATTCATGTTTTACATGCTTCCCAACATGATTTATTATGTTCTACATTTCTTTTTGTCATATTTGTTTTACATGCTTTCCAACATGATTTAGTGTGTTCTACAATCATTTGTCATCATTTTGTCATTGACATGCTTGATATTTTGTTTCTAACTTAGCCTTAATAGTCCTAATTTTTCATTTTTTCTAATTAATTTATTGTTACTTTAACAATCCTATGTACGCACGCATTGATTCTATTATTAGTCTTGTATCCCTAGGGTTTATCAAAATGCAGATATTGTACCCTCCATGACCAAGACTAGGATATTTGCATGCAGTCATTCAACAGAAAGGTAAGTTATGTATATGGTATTTTTAGTTACTTTCATTTTATTTTCGTATTAATTTTAGTAATTGATTTTTAGTTAGCTCATTTTCATGTGTTGCCATGTTCTTGCTCGAAGCGTCATTCCATGTTACACTCATGTGACATGTGATGAGATTTGGGTAGGGCATATGTATACACACAATATTTTTATTAACTTTAATACTTACTAACAAGTCCTTTCTTGCAAGAGACTGTCAAGTTTTAATCTCTCCGAGTACAATCCTTAAAGGGCGCACTAGGAAAGAGGTGGGCAGCCCATTGGTGCTTTGCAAGATTGTTGCGACTTTGTATCATTCCTACCATCTGTCTAACTTCCTTACAGTGTCTATCCATTTGCTTCTTATGATACCTCTCTGAAATCCTAGAATCCTAAAATATGGCTAAATCTAAAATCGTAGAACCCTGAAATATGGCAAAGTCTAAAATCCAATAGACCCTCCAAAATCTAGAATTTACATTATAGCTCCTAGAGGTCCGAAACCACTCTCAAACATCCTGAAAGTATAAATATAAAATATAACTTAAAGTATTAAAAACTATATGTCCATGTCTAAATGTCAATTTATACTTATACTTCTTGTTTTTAGCCCTTGCCTAAGCCTAAAATCCTTTTTAACAGTTTACAATATATTGTCAATCTGGACCGACCTTGTATTTAATTTGTTAAAAGCACATTATGAGTTTAGGTCAGCCTTGGCTGACCTAGGCCGGGACCTAACTTATTTTTTTATCAAATAACGATACATAGTCAAATTGGGCCAACCCTGTCGGTGAAACTTTCAGAAAGGTTTAGGGTTAGATTCAACGATATATACACATCCATTTCTATCATTTAAAGAGAATGAGAAGAAGAAGAAAAATAAATTGTGCATTTGTTTATCCACCATTCTACTTGAGGAACATTGCTTAGGGCTTCAATACATTTTTTGGAGATATAAATCTTGTCTTGTTGATAAGTCTTTTAGGTACATAGAGAAGTTGTGTAGCCTAGAGCTGACTTATCCTTGTTATGCTTACATACCACAACAACCTCTTGTGAAGCACCTTGTCCAAGGGAGAGATTAAGGTTCGATGGATTTGTCTTCAAAGAGTACGTATTTTTAACTTTGTTCCTCGTTTGTAAGAGTAGATAGATTAACATTTGTACTTTTCTCCCATCCATAAAGATTTTTTATACATTGACTTGAGTATAGATCTTCTATGCATGTTTACTTTTTATTTTTATTACCCCCACTTTATGCCACAAGCTTTGGTAAGCATTAGATTAGATTTCAGTTTGCTTTGCATTTACTTTATGAATATGAAAACATAGGACCTAACTAGGGTTATTGCATAGTGTTGCTTGACTAAAGGATTTAGAACCCTCTCTAGTGATGCTATTGTGGTAAGATATCCCTTGGTTAGGTCTAATAGATTCATCTTGGTCATGACCCCAAATATCTAATGTATCAACAAATGGAAGTGTAAGTAGGATTTACCTTCTCTGAGCTAAGATTGATTAATAGGTCAGTTGCATTTTCCTTTGTATACATTATGTTGAATCTGACGTGAAAATAACCTTCATAAGTTTTCTTTCATGCATTTATTTATTTTCATTTTTCATTTATTTTATTTTTATACTACTAGATTGACCCAGTTGACATAGTCTAACATTTTGTGTGCAGGTTTAACACATAGTCGATTAGATCGACTTTGTTTCTTTTTTGTGCAGGGCTTCTTCAAATATAGGTAACTAGATTGGCTCAATTGACTCAATTTTCTTTCTGATTACAGGTTTTCAAACACAATCGACATAACCAACTTTGTTAGTAGGTTTTACAAACACAATTGACACCGTTGACTTTGTTATCAAGTTTTACAAACACAATTGACATAGCCAACTTTATTAGCAGGTTTTACAAACATAGTTGACATAGTCAACTCTGTTAGTAGGTTTTACAAACATAATTGACATAATCAACTATGTTGGTAGGTTTTATAAACATAGTCAACACAATCGTCTCTGTTAGTAGATTTTCAATATAAAAAATACCAAATTTAACATCTTCAAAATTATCAGGTTCATTCTTACCTTCTTAACCATTTTTGTTCTTCATTTAACGTCTTATTTTTCATATTTTTTAGTCTATAAAACTATAACCCTATAATGAATTGGGTTGAATAGCTCGACACAATTCTATAGCCTATCTTCTCTTTAGAAGACATAATCGACATATTTGAATATGTTCTTCTGAATCTTTCTTCCTTAGAATAGTAGCGACCCTATCAACAATGTCATTTAAACCAACTCTGTACTCTTCATAGTCAAAGAAATTAACATATTTTTGCTAGTAATTAATTCACGTTTCATTTCAGTTGTTTACATGCTTAGAGTAACAAACATAGACTAATTAGGTGGTTTTTGAATTTATCGATTTAGTCACACGATTTTTATCTTTTGCACACACTTCCAAATCACTTTACACTAAAAACATTAAACAATTTCTACACAAGGTCTACCTACATGGATTTCATCATCAGAGGGGAAGTTCACTTGATTTTTTGGCCAAGTATTAACACGTGGTTGATGGTATATATTGGCAAAGCACCCAACACTTTTTTCACTATGAGATTGTGAAGTGTAGGGGTAGGCCCCAATACCAAGCCAGTACCATCACTAATATATATCTATTTCAGCCTAAACTACCTAAAACTAACATCTCTAATGTATCAAGAAACAAAAGTGTAAGTCAGATTTATCTTCTTTGAGATAGGATTGATTAATAGGTCGACTGCATTTTCCTTTATATACACAATGCTCTTGGGGAGTGTTAGAAGCATTCCAAGTGCTCCATACCCCATGTGTCCTAACAGAGCTGAACTATCGAGAAACATTGTTGACATCATTGGGTGTGCATTTCTAAGGTCATATTTAGGGGATTGTCATCTTGAGATTGCAACACCTTCAAGATAAGTATTGAAACCCTATGTGAATGGCCTATTAATTAATTTGGAAATCTTAATTAGGCACTCAAATTGTATTGTACATGTTGTTATGCTTAATTAATGTAATTAGGTTATTTGTTTTGTGTTTAGTTGTAATTAATTTATCCATATTTGCTAGTTAATTTAGAAATCTTAACCAATGATTGTGGTTTTATTATGATTAATTAATGTAATTGAGTTACTTTTTTACATTTATTTGAATCAATTAATCCATATTACATTTTGGGGAACTCACATTGTTGTACATGCTCTTTAGGGTTTTAATCTTTTGATAAAAACCAAAATTTTAGGGTTAAATCTTGTCCATATTGTGCTAGAGCTAAAATTATATAATTTTTCTAAGGTTAATGTTATTGTATGTTCCTAGATTTAAAAGCTTTAGTTTCATTTTGATTGATTTGTTTGATCCTAAACCCTATGTTGATTTCTAAAGAGTTATATAAACCCTAATCTGCTTGTATGGTGTGTGTTTTCAAGTTTAGTTTTAATTTATACCACCTCAATTGATTAGATATGCGATTTTAACTAGGAAACATGTTAGACTTAATTAAAAAACAATAAGACTTGCTGGAATTCATTTTTGTTTTTTTTGGATAGATATGAAGCTTTTGACTAGAGCAACCTAACCAATTACATCAACAACCACAACCGGTCGATATGCACATTACCACCACAATCGATGTTTTACATTCTTTGCCACAATATTCCTGCCATAACCGGCATTTACATGCCTTGCCACAATATTCCTACCACAACCGATGTTTACATTCCTTGCCAACGGCCACAATCGACCTTCCAATACCTTTAAGATTTGACCCTAGGTGGTGCATATAAAACTAAGTTACTTTACCAACGCACCCCCATCTCATCGGTAAAAGTGATTATAGTTGCATTCTATGCCGTAGCCCCAAAACATGTCTCATCACATTGAACATAGGTTTCATGCCTAACCCTGACCAACATCGCATTGAACACTCAATTAGGTTGAGGCTACGTCAAAACACCACCTCTGCCACCGAAGTAGCTAACCCACCAGACATCTAACAGGGAATGAGTCCTACCGATATGGTCAGTCCGAGGAATGAAATGTGGTTATAGTTATATTCTGTGTCGTAGCCCCAGAACATGCCTCATCGCATTGAACACAAGTTTCATGCCTGACCCTGACCAATGTCGCATTGAATACTCAATTGGCTTAAGGCTACATCAAAATACCACCTTTGTGACTGAAGCAGCTAACCCATCAAATATCTAACAAGGAAGGAGTCCTAATGATATGGTCAATCCTAGGAATGGATCCCAAGACCTCCCGCTTGTAGTGCTTATCTCTTCATTGCAAGGACAAACCCATCAGGCTAAAAGTGGTTATAGTTACATTTCATGTTGCAACCCCAAAACATGCCTCATCACATTGAACATAAGTTTCATGCCTGACCCTGACCAACGTCACATTAAACACTCAATAGATTTGAGGCTACATTGGAACACCACCTCCACCACCATAGCAGCTAACCTGTCAGACATCTAACAGGGAATGATTCTTACCGATATGGTCAGTCATGGGAATGGATCCCAAGACCTCCCCCTTGTAGTGGTCAGCACTTCACCACTAGGGTAAACCCATCATGCTAAAAATGGTTATAGTTACATTATGTGCCATAGCCCTAGAACATGCCTCGTCACATTAAACATAGGTTTCATGCTTGACCCTGACCAACATCACATTGAACACTTCATCGGCTTGAGGCTATGTTGGAACACCACCTCTACCACCGAAGTAGCTGACCCACTGAACATCTAACAAGGAACAAGTCCTACCAATATGGTCAACCCTGGGAATGGATTCCAAGACCTCCCCCTTGTAGTGCTCAGCTCTTCACCGCTAGGGTAAACCCGTCAAGCTAAAAGTGGTTATAGTTACATTCCATGCTACAACCCCATCGCATTGAACACAAGTTTCATGTCTGACCCCAACCAACTTTGCATTGAACACTTGATTGGTTTGAGGCTACGTCAGAACACCACCTCCACCATCGAAGTAGCTGACCTACCAGACATCTAACAAGGAATGAGTCCTACCTATATGGTCAGTCCTGGGAATGGATCCCAGGACCTCCCCCTTGTAGTGCTCAACTCTTCACCGTTAGGGTAGACCCGTTGAGCTGTTGTAATTCCTTTTTGTTAATCCTACGTCAAGTTTGGAAAAGAAAATGAAATACATAAATGTGTCTAATGGCATAAAAATTAAGGTTATAGCCAAAGATATGAATGATGTCTTCTTTGAATACCAATGATAAAAATGTTGTGAATGGTAATGGATCACAAAATGTTGATTTGAATGAAAATGGTGAAGTATATTTTGATCAAGAAGTTCTTTAGATGACCAAGATAAGGCTAAGGTAGAAAACATGGCTTGATTTAAAAATATATCTTAGAAAAATCTGATGAAATTTTAAGATTCATGAAATGTCATAAAAAAGTTCCTTGTCAACTTATGCCTTTTAATGTAGCCATTTTCCAAATTGATACTCAGCCATCTATTTCTAATGTGGTTTCCATTCTTTTTGTTTATAATACTTTTTACCATGTTTTTATTATTCTTTCTCAAGATGATACTACTGTCCTTTCTCAACATGCTTATAATGCCAATATTCCTTTTATTTCTTACAATCTTTTGCTTATACCATTCATTCAACTTCTCCACATTACCAATCCCTCAATTTTTCAAAAAAAAAACTGTCTCAACTTATGCTTGTCCACCTACTATTTCTCCAAGCCCTTAAATGACTATAATGCATACTCTGTGATAGGTAAAATCAAATTAAAACCCTCACCCAACAGTCTCATAAATCAAATAATAGGGGTACTTCCAATTATATCACTTAAAAATTCATTGCATATGATGTGTTTATTCTTTTTCAACAGGGTTTGTACCCTCAAAATATGAAATGTTTAATGGGAAAGGACATTCTTCACATCAAATTAGACCTTTTAAATGTTTATTGTTTATATTTTGTTTATAATGACAAACAACTGACGAAGTTATTTCCAAGGAGTTTTAAATATCATGCTCTTAATTTGTTATGTGCTTTAACATGTGGGTCTGTGCATACCTTCACCAAACTACTAGATGATTTCCTAGCTCACTTTCAATATGCTTTACCATGTAGATCTATGCATATATTCACCAAAAAAGTTGATGATTTCCTAGCTCATTTTTTGATGCAGTTGCGGTTAGGAGATCCAATTAAGGATGATCTTAGACCACACATCCATAGATTCAACACACACAAATGACTAACTTGCAACCTTGCACATGGAAACATAATGAAATAAACACAAGATTGGTTCTTTTATTGATTTAAAATGACATAATTATATCAGCACACTACAATCTTGTTATGACCATTACAAATAAATGTAGTCCTATAGCAACCTCAATGAGATGCTTTAACTCTTTTACTTTCAGATCTAACTCTCCTAGCTATCTGACCAATATATCAACCTCTAGTTGTTTTCTTCACAAGTGTAAGGATGTGTTTATATAGATAGAATATCTACTTATATTACTATTGATGCTACAATCATTAAATACACATAACACATCACTATGCACCATAATCAATAAATGCACAATACAATCCCATTATTCCATAACACATCAACACATCATAACACATCACAATTTTCATAACATATGGCCACGTGATGTGATATCAACTCTATTATTTCTAATGTCGCTCATATTAACAAGTAGTGTTAAGTAGTTGAAATGAATCCTTTTACCAGCTATCAACTAACATTCAATGACGCAATTTCATTAGACCATTACATGAAACTTTTAAAAACATGTTGGTTCACCATGAACCTCAAACTTGACACTGAACAGATCACACTTGTCACAAAACAATGATGTGTATGTTTCAAGGTTAAAGGAGCTTTTGTTAAAACCCGTAACATTGCACCATATTCTAATTTGATAGATGGGCTTGTAATGTTGTCACTATGTTACCTATAAATCATGAGATTCCATGGAGCCCTATAGCGTGTTTTGCAAATTTTGGGGAAACCATAATAGTGTGGCATGCTCTATTTTGGGTGATGAATTGAAAATGCTAACAAGATGTTGCCTACAAACTATGAGTTATTACAAAGCACTGTAGTGTTTTTTGGATTTTCATGTAAAACCATAATTATCATTACATTTTGATTTGACATATGAGTTCTTGAGGTTATTTCAGTGTTTCTAGCAAACCATAAGTTATCACGGAGCTCTATAGCACTTATTATATTCGTGCATTTAATTGCATATATGTGTTAGGTTTTCAAGCATTGTGGCACTATAAAAGAATGTGTAGCAAATAATATCAATTCTCTGATGATTTGAGAGATACTATAGACCCCCTGAAGTGTTTTTAGAACACTGCAAAAATTATAGTACCAAAGACCTACAACAATGCTTTTTGTCACTTATTACTATTGATTTTGGTTGATGCAAGATTGCTTGTGACCCTAGATGCTCTTGCATCACTTTTAAATCAAGATTGGTATGAAAGTTACATTTGTTAAATTATCTCAAATCAAGCACAGATCAAATGAAACCATTACGAAATATGTGCTTAGATGTAAGACTAGTTACCAAGATAATATCGTTGAGTGAAAGGTAGTGACGGGACAATAGGGGGCCCTAAGTAACAATGAAAATTTTGAAAAGTTGGCATACCTCAACTTTGACTGACAATTTAAGGTCTTCCACATGGAATTTTGTGGCAGTGTAAGAAGAGAAGTTGTGGAATTTCAAATGTAGTTTATAATCCCACAACTCTTTTTAAAATGTATTCACATTTGGTAGATGAAAATGGTCAATTTTGAAGGTATCACTCCTTATTTTTTATAGGTTCAAAAAGAGCAAATGCCTTTCTGTTAAGACTTATTGAACTCAAATGAAATAATTTTGCCATACTTTTTTAACAATTTTAAGAAAAGTAAATGCCTTTCTATTAAGCGTTATTGAAATAAAATGAAGGAATTTTGTCATAGTTTTTGGTGGATAAATCAAACGAAGGAATTTTTCATAGTTTTTTTTTGGATATGTGGAGGACATGATTAAATGCGCAATGGTAATTAAAATATATCTATTTAAATGAGCACGTACGAAGACTGAAATATCAATTTTCTACCAAGCCTAGAGTGGTTACAAATCCTTATCATTTTTAATCATACCCCGTGATGTATAAAACACAATCATACATAAAAATTTCAAAAACATAAAATGAGCCAAAAGTTATTATCATTTTTCAAAGTGTGTATCTATTGACCATTAGGATACAGTGAAGGATATAAATTAATATTAATTAATAATTAAAATTAAATTCCTATAAAAAACTACGTATCCTATTAGACAATTTGTTTGACAAACACCTTTTGCCATTTTAAATACGAATTTTGATAAACAAACTAAATATGTGGATGAAGACAAGGAATTCCCAGGAAAGTTCATTCTGCCAATGTGTCGCAAAAAAGAAGGTAGGTTCAGGGTTCCACACCTAAAATTGAGGCAAACTAACCTAAAAATGAAGGGAAAAATCTTTAAAGGGGACAAATATCCATCTAGGATGGAACATATATCTGTTTATCCCCACATAATAGCATGTAGTTTATATGTTACGCAATTGAAGGCTTCCATGAGCAATTTAATATTTGAATAAATAAATTAGATTATTAACTTTTGTAAGATTTTGTTCGTTTACCTAAACCTTTACTAGACCTTTGTACTTCCTGTTATTCATATTCATGTTAGGTACTTGACCATGAAAGTAAATCCAAGAAAACTTAGCCAATCATCTTAATTATAACAATAAAGAATGTCTGTGTATGTGTGTGTAACTTGCATGAAACTAAATAAAATGTCAATTCACATGCTGCATTTTTATATGTGGAGTCAACCGCTTCAACAATCCAATCAACCTCTTTTGACAAAGCACAAAGAACCTCATTTATATTTGTTTTAGGCACAAGATTGTAATTTCCATGTCTCCTATGACCTTGGAATATTTTGATGGTAAAATCCTCCTTGTTTCACTCCCTAAACTTATCTCTCTCTCTCCACTACCTTAAGCTTTAACATTTGTTCACTCTTCCTACACCACACACTCCACTCAACATATATTTACAACATCTCCACTCTCACTGTCATATCAAAAAATCTCAATAAGATTTGTTTGCAGAAGTATACATGTGGCAATGAAGCTTTAACAACACAAAAAACATTTATTATTAAATCATGTCAAGATGTTCTTGATGCATCGACGAGCATAACTCTAGAAGAGGGTAGCTCATCACTTATCACATCCCTCCTCTATGACATGAAAAATCCCTCATCTTTGTCAAATTTGGCCCATTAGCGACCTAATCACACAAAATATCGACAAACATTGGTAATTGGGCATGCACAGATCACAAATTTGTCATGCATTACACCCATCACCCCTAAATGGGCTCAAATTTGACTTAAATTGCTCTAATAACACATGAATGGATCCTAAACCATTTGTAATTGTTTCAGCCACAATTACTTGGGGTTTGTTTTGGCGATTTGGCGTATTAGAGACCTAATTACACAAGATATTGACAACATTAGGTGGTTGTGTGTATGTAGGTCACCAAATCGACCTACGTTACTCATATTAAATTTAATTGGACTTGAATTTGACCTAAATTGCTCCATAATGCACCCCACATCATGTGTAATTGCTTGCAATCGATTTTTTAATCAATTTTGGCCTATTGATGAGATAATCAACTAAATGTCGAAAAAAAAAAAAGTAGAGATTGGATGTGCATAGATCACAAAATCGCTATGCGTTACTTCCATCACACCTAATTGGGGGCCTAATTGGGCCTAAATTGCTTTGATCACACATGAATGTGTGCTAATATTTCCGGAATTGCTCTAATCGCAAGTGATTGGGGTTTTGTTTTGACAATTTTGACGCTAGGTTTCTGTTCGGATTTGAAGGGATTGTGCAAAGAGGGGTTTACTGGCAAATTTTTCTCTCGATTGTCACTGGTCATGTTTTCCCACATCTCAGCTTCTAATTCTATACAAATCGAATCTTCGTAGGGTTGCAGGTTTGTTGCGATGGCTGCAAACTTTTCGATTATCTAGTGCTCGAAGATTTCCTGAATAAGATATTGCGGAGATTCTTTGCGGATTACATAGCCAGTTTCTGCCGCAGTCGAGAGAATTAAGGAGGAGGTTTTCGACAGCAATTTTTCAGGGTTTTCATGACCTCTGTGCTCACCTGTTTTCTCCACCGGAGTCTTTGTGCAGGTTATCCTTTTCAATACGTTTTCTCACAGAACTTTACAAACATCTAGTATAGGTCCACACCAAGAGATTAATTATCTCCCCTCTAACCATTGGCCATTATACTTGTATGACTCTTTTTGTAGCCAAAATGGTTGAAAAATATGTCTTCGTTCGCTCTTTATCAACATGAGAAGAGGTTGTCCTTTGATACACAAAGATTCATTGAATAAATTCTTGTTTTTTGCTCATTGTCATATCCCCTTTTATGAAGACTATTGGGCAGATTGTGCAGATGACACTGAAATTAGGCAAAGGGATTGTCTATGCATGAACTTGAGTAGATTTTGGAATATAACATCAAGATGTGTCAAAGGGAGTAACTAATGATGAAAGTGATCTCCAAGCATTGTTCACTTTCAAAACAATTTATCTTGATCCCCTCCCAATGGTTGGTTAGTATATTTCTAAAGTTACCTTTTGGAGATTCACACCATAATAAAACAATTTACCTTGATCCCCTCCCAAAGGTTGATTGGTATACTCTTGAAGTTACCTCTTCAGAGATTCACATCAAAATATGATCATTCTATCATTGACAGGGATAGAGAATATTTATATATTTATCTAATGAAATAGAAATAAAAATACTACTATAAGAGGAAGCTCAAAAGGGACATGGATCATCATCCAAGTCATCTAGGCAACATGCTCCCATTCTTAATGAATATTTCACTACTGATACTAATGTCAATGTTTTTGAAATTATTGGTGGTACTCATGGTGAGGGGGTGAAGAGGCTTTGAATTAAGAAAAGTTTCCTTAGAAGACTTGTGGAACGGGTTAACCAACCAAAGTTAAAATTAATTTTAAGAAATCACAAGCTTCAAAACAAGTGTTTGTATAAGTATTTGGTGCATCTCCTTCCCCTCCATCTCTTAATATTCTTCACACTTATGTTTGCATTGATAATACCACCCATCAGTTCATTGAATCTAATCATAGTCAAGGTCATGTATCCTCCACTTCCACAAATCATAAATTTGCCTCGATCGCTCATCAATCACCCTTAACACCTCCTTCTATCATCGTTCCTACTCTTGTTCCTGCACTTTCAGCCAACAACTCCTTTTCAAGAACTACTTTTTTTGAAAGTGTGAGTTTTTTCTAACTCTATGCATTGGTAATATTATCGTGCCCTATAAATTTGAACCTCTACTTATTATGTGGGGTTGTATTTCTTCTTCTACTTTACATATTTGTGTTGCTTTTGTATATGTGATGATTTTATATGCACTCGATTATAAAGTGCCAACTTATGCAATATCGGGGAGAATTTGGTGACTATTGCACATATTCATTTAGACTCATTTTTTACAGAGTCTGAGATCCATGACATTGAGCATGCATGGTTACTTGTGGTCATGTCAACTCACCTATCTCTAATTGAGAGATACCAGTGGATGGGGAGAGTTGATTTCACACTAGATGTTCTTTTTGGAAAGACCAACTATGCTTCTTGGCATGTGTTTATGGAACACTTGCCCATGGAAAAGAATCGTACTACATTCTTATATGGATTGATTCCTACCCCTATTGACTCGGATTAGTACAATAAGTGGGCTAACACTTGTGACAAGGTTTTTGGTCGCTTACTATTGCATGTTTCATGGATCTCCATTGCCATGTGGAGCATACACAATGTCCCTACATTTTTTGGAGCATTCTTTAATGTCTTTTCAAAGATCCAACTAAGATTTATATCACTCCTTGTCCTCATCTTTCTATTGCCTCTTCAGAGATTTGTGTACTCTCTCCTCTACTATTTTTGTGATGACATATTCCTGATGGACAATGCTCTTCCTTTTATCGAGCCACCATTACAGGATGAGATTTTGTCAGACCACCTCAGAAGACTCTATTGTTTCCAGTGAGAGTACACTTATCAAGAGGATTAATGACTCATCTCTTCCTGTGGGTATTCATTTTGTTGGTTTGTGTGCTTCATTTGCAGAGTCTTCTTCAGTTACGAGAGTTGTTGATCCATGCTCCACATTTCACATGGACATTCTTTTAGCGAATGTTCCATGCCATTCTTTTGACAGTGCTATTTCAGTGGCATTGCCTTTAGTTTTTGTGCACGATCTTGCCAAACCTATGCCATACTTTAGATTTGGAACATATTTAGAGATCTTTGCATTTTTGCCTTCATCTTTCATTGTGAAATGGGCAGACTTTCAGTACAATCATCGTGTTCTTCCTCTTGCAAAGGGAAGAAACATTGTCCTATGCAAATGAAACTTATTCAGTCTTCAGGGAGGTGATCTCATCATCGACCTTGGTCATTTTGTGAGCTCTACTACAAGCAAATTTAGTATCTTCTATGGGGACTTCTTAGTTCTCTATTTGTCATGTACTTGGGTACCTCTTCAGGGCTCGTTGCTGGAACCCAATTCTTCTACCCACCTAAGCTATGCTTTGGGGGGTGTTGGTGTAAGATTTTTCTCACCACGTGGTTTTACCTACACAGTCTAGTTAGCTTATTTAGGTGACACTTAAGTGTGTAATAAAGGTCATTGGGGAAGATAATTTCACATTCATGAAGATGTGAGGACATGATTATCTTTCATCTATATAATGAACCTTCCTATGTACTTTTGGCTAATGAATGAGTGTTAATTGCAACTTTTGGTTGTGAAGACAAACTTCTTCCCTTTTGAGTTGTTCTTCAGATTTCACTACAGATCAAACTTTGTGCATTCAACCATATCTAGTCCAATCCTTAATTGTGACCCACTCTGACAAATGCATGTTGAGGAAGATGATTTTTTTTGTAAGATGCAATTTTGGCATTACGTGAGAAGACGTTTGGTTCAGTTATGTGGTCGAAAACTCTACCAACATCCATCAAATTTCTAGATTGTCATACATTTTAATGAGTGTATTTTGTAAAAATGTGTTTGATGCAAATGCAAATACCTTCTGCATGATGTGAGAGTGGATTTGTTTACCCTCTGAAATGGCTTTCTTAGCAGTATATGTCTACCACAAATGAATATATGTATAAGAGTCTACAGTGTGTGAAATAAGCAAAATATGTAGTGCCTCCTTCAAGCGACCCTCGTTGCAGAGTGTTCTAAGATTGAGATGGGCAATGGATGGCATTGTATAATGTGTCTCATTCTACACAATAAAATAAGATCATCTTCTTTAGTGGATTGTAATTACTTATTTTCTCCCTGATAGAGTCCTCTCTCGAAGGAAGCCTCTATATAAGAGTCTACAGTGTGTGAAATAAGCAAAATATGTAGTGCCTCCTTCATGCGACCCTCGTTGCAGAGTGTTCTAAGATTGAGCTGGGCAATGGATGGCATTGTATAATGTGCCTCATTCTACACAGTAAAATAAGATCATCTTCTTTAGTGGATTGTAATTAATTATTTTCTCCCTGATAGAGTCCTCTCTCGAAGGAAGCCTCTTTGGAGGCTTCCGCCAATCCTTACCTGTTTGTTGAGCCTTTTGTCTCTCCTTCCAGGACTACGACTACTGATAAAAAAGGGCATAGATCTCATGGAAAAAATTGAGAATTGAAGTGGAAGATTTGGTTAGAATTAGTTCCCAATGGATGATGAAAGACCTTTCTAGACGCGAGAGAAGATTGGCTCTAGGTTGACGCTGAAGGCAACTTTGCTTAAAATGTTTCTCTCTTTGTTTGTTCCTTCTCTTGTCTAGTTGCTTGATTACTATTGTTTTGTGAATGTTTAGTGGAAGTCATGTGGGTTTTTATTCCATTTGACTTCCCTTGGTAGGGGTTCTTTCTCTAGTCAATTATTGACTGTTGGAGTTGGTGTTTCTCTGTACTTTTGTCTTTTTGTTCTTTTTTCATTTTGGGCACTGGGCCCCCAATTGTGTCCCAGTGTCATTCATAGCTTCGGTCAAAAGCATTCACCCTCAATCAAATAAAAAACATTTCATTAATGGTTTAATTTATTGGAGTGACGTGTGGATAGATCTAATCAGACCTTGATTATATTAATTACTTATACGATGCCCATTAGTTACTCATACGAATACCATTGCTTTTATAAATATCTTCATTTACCATGATTGGGCATTGGGGAAGGTGTCAAGCATATGTTGGAGCATTAAATTGTAATCTTGGCAAATTGACAAATTGCATATTTAATTATTTGCCACCTAAATTTATAGGTTTTTAAAAAAGTGTATTTATAACTACATTATATAGAAAAAAATTCTTAAATAACCCTTAAAGAATATGCCGATATTTAATGGTAAATTTTTATAAAACTTTACAAATGTTAAGACCATATATATTTTAAAAACTTTTTGATTCATTAAGTGCGAAACATAGTATATGAAAAGTGAAACTATTAGTATGGTATATAAGATTATGTAGATGTGACATTTAAGCATTGAAAAATAGATAAGCATTCAACAACTCAATTAGAAAAGAATAGAAAAATAATAAATAACACATCCCAACTTAAAATAGGTCATAAAGTCAATTATTAATATTATTGTAAAGTTGATTAAAATCTCATGCCATAGGAAATGTATAATTGCTTTGGCATTCAAGAATTTAATCTAGGGGACAATAAATTATACGTTCAAATATAAAAGTAAGCCTCAATACCATAAGAGGTCAAATCTTAATTATATTTTGAAATTGATTAAAATTTTAGATGTTGTATGTGATTATATGGATGTGACATAAAACAATTAAAAATAGATAAGAATTATCATTTTATTAATAGTTTGATCTAAAACATAGAAAAGACAATAAATGGCACGTCCAATTTTAAAGTAAGCTTTAAAATTATAAGATATCAAATTATAGTATTATTGTAAAGTTGATTAAAATCTCATTACCATATGTTATTATATGGATATGATGTAAAGAGTCCAAAAATAGATAAAGATGATCACTTTAACACAAATTTTATCAAAATAATAGAAAAGGACAATAAATGACACATCTCAACTTTAAAATAAGCTTTAAAATTGTCTGAGGTAAAATATTAGTTTTATTGTAAAGTGGATTAAAATCTCACGTATCATATAGAATTATATGAAAATACAGTAAAATATTAAAAAAATACTATATATATATATATATATATAAAGGTTAATGTTATTGGACTATTATATATATATATATATATATATATATATATATATATATATATATATATATATATTATAAAAGTCGTTTCAGTTGCTTTCATTAAAAAATGGTGTTGTTAGGCCATCTGATGACTTGGAGATTGGAACACAATCTTAATATCTTGTCATTTAACACTAATTTATATTAGGCTCGGGTTATTCTTCTTTTTTGATAATAATTTAGCATGGCTTGGGTTCTTCCTCTGGCAACAACGTTTCCCAGTAAGACGTCACTATCACCGAATTTGCTCTCCCCAAAAATCACCCTCCAAAATCACGAGTGGCAAGATTCGCATCTCCAAAACCGTGAGGCGAATCTTGGGGCTTTGCCCCTCAATAACACACCTCTGGCTAATGATATATTCAACCTTAATGTTTAAGTATTAATATTATTTTGAAGTTGATTAAAACAAGGACCACATAGCAGTTAGTCCCCACGTTTGTACTTGACTTTGTATGTAAATTTATAATTTAAATTTGATTAGTAATAAATTTTTGGGAGAAGTTATATTAAAATAGTATCTAGCTAAATTAAAATTGAAACATAAATTGTACTTTTTACAAATGTTTTGAATTAGACAAATTAATTTGATCTAAATGATGTTATAGATCATCTCAATTAAATATGCATTTCTTAGTCTAAAATAATGTTAAAATTAAAAAAAATCTAGATTTATTTTTTTTAAATTGATAAAAATGATTATAGGCTTGCACATACTAACGATAACAAGTCGTGTAGCCATCTTTAGTTCGTATAAAAATCTCAAATCAAATTTATTATTTAAACTTATCACGAAAAACCAAAAAATAAAAATAAAAGCGAATTATCGAGTGAACAATAAAAAATGAAAGTACAACATTTTTTAAAAATAAATAACAAAGATGATGATAATGGAAGTAAACTACTTTAAGCGAATGTGAAAAAATATGAAATGAAAAATGAAAACCAAGCTATAATCTTGGTGTCTTATAAATTTTGGTGGAGAGACTCTGTAATAATAATCCTTACAAAACCAATGGCCCATAATTGCCAATCCAGGGTTCCAAAATTCCCAAATAGAAATTGTATGGATGTTCCATTACTGATTAGAGTAAGATTTTGTTATATCAATAATTGATCAAAGACAGGAATTAAAGAGGCCAATAGGTTGCTTGTGCTTTCATTGTTAAGGAATTTATTGCATCGTTTTAAGAGATTTATTTCTTCTTACTAAAATTATTGATATGACCTAAGATTGATCTTCATACTCGATATTGACATATTTCCTTTTTTATGGAGCACATTCATTATACAACACCTTTGCAAGGAACATTTATTTCATCGACTATATTACCATGTTTTTAGTCTGTTATTACACTTGTACCTCCATCCAATTAGTTACTTATACGATCACCATCGCTTCTATAAATATCTTCATGTAGACTGATTTAACCATCCTTTGCATTGGATTGTACTTCAAGTCTGATCCAACTGGGAGAGATTATTATTTAGCCCAATTTTTTGCTATGTATTTGTTTATTGTATTGGGATTAGTCTAGGTGAATTTTCATTGTGCAAACTCCATATATAGAAGGCCATCGTTATTGTTTAGTAGTTAAGTCAGTTTCTTCCACTTTCCTAATCCATGTGGACGTGATGAATGGCCTCAAGATTGATGACGATGAAGTGTGGTCCATGAAACCAGGGTTGCACTTTGCATTTAATCAAACAGTAGGTATGTCTTTTGTACATTTCCACATTTTTCTACATGTTTATCGTAATAACATCTTAATGAAATCCACATCTATCTACAAACCATGTTTTAGAGATGCCCTGTTGGCACATACAAAAAGAATAATGGAGAAGGTGAATTCATCGAGTTGGATAGTCTAATCGTACTCCCTGTGACCCTACTCCTCCCTATGATTACACATCATCTCATGTGCAAACTACCAAACTTAATTATCTCACTTAGAGACATTTATCTCTTGCATGGACCTTCTCACATCATATATCTATCACCCAAATATCCTTGACACCTTATTAGTCCTCCCACTTGCTGATAGGTTTTTCAGACACCTTCTAAGGCCCTTCTGGAAGCTTATTGACCACCCGAGATGGGATTTTGACCCAGGCCATGACTTATAGGGGAAACCTGTAGCCTAGGCCACACGTTTCCTTAACAAAATTTGTGGCCTAGGCCATAGACCAAGCAGAACACGAGAAAAAGGGCCATGTTTGGTCCCAATGACAAGGAACAAGCAGTTTTTGGCTTTTGGCAGATTAGGGCTGCCCTATATGATGGCTTATCACTCATTTTTCCCTCTCTCTCATACTATTTTATATGATCTCTTCTCCTGATCATCACTCTCTAAGCTCTTGTGCTTTCTTGAATCTCACTTCGTTCATTCTTGGCATCCTTGAGATTTCATTGTGACATGGGATGCCCTCCTGCTATACAACATGTTTTGGTGGTTCACCTTGCTCTCTACAATGATCCTGAGGTTCGTTGCTTGCTCCTAGCTCTGTCAAGCTCCATTGCACCTATTCTTGTGCTCTACACATTGGCGCTCTCATAGTTTGTAGCTTCTCCTACGCCTCCTCCATTGCTATTGGCTCTTGGTTTAGACTCAGCGCACATACAGCTTGGACTTCCTCCTTTATGGCTTCCTAGCTTAGATATTTGGTTGGTAGAACGTCCGCACAAATTTTTTGAGCTTGATATAAGGGCACTTTGCTATGCAAAGTGAAATTCTCATTTGTTTGTAGTAGTGCATTAGTTAAGTTTTAATTATTTTAGTAATTTAGTTTGTTTTGAACATTATTTAGGGTAGTTTCTGTAGATTTTGCATTTGTATGTAGTTAGAACATATTTCATTGCTTGATAAATGTCTTCCATTACATGATATGCTTGCTTATGAAACATCTGCAATTGCATAGTAGAATCCTAGTTGTTCAAAACATTTTATACATTTTCACAAACAATCTCCTCTTGGCTAAACTAGAAAGTTGCATTATTAGGAAATAATAGTGTTGAAAATGAAGATTAGCTTAGGATTAGATTAGGCGTTCTTTTGCACCCTTGCTTGAAAACATCTTTGCTTCTTGAAACATCTTTCATTTGGCCTGAAAGTGTCTTTCTCTTAAGCTTATACATCATTTGATAGTTCTCTCAATTCAACATTGTCATTTCCATAATTTATATGTAAGTAGATTTCTTATTTTTAGTTGTTCATTTTACTATGGTTATACTTGTTAGAGATACCCGCATCCTTTGTGTGCTTGATCATGTTAGGCCTAACCTAGTTTATGAGTCTTTTTATAGCTTAGTGCAAGTCGTCAAATTGGATAGCCTCTATAGATCATTAGTTGCCCATAGCATCCCTGAGCCTTTTAGCCTTCTAGGTGTTTGCCTAAGTATCATGTGTACCCCCTGCCAAACCCTAGTGGTTCCATTTGGATTCTTGGAGCTACATTCTAGCATGCCTGATGGGACCTCACATGGTCTCTCACCAGTTCTACCCTATTTATAACTCTCTTAGCCAATTCCCCCTGTTAGCCACTAGGCTTTAATTTTAGTTATGTTTTGGCTCTCACCTCAGTTATTTCATCCTACTTTGGTTTTGTTTCCTTCTCCCTACTGGTTTGCCATCTATTTTCCTTTTTTGTTGTCTCTTGTGTTGCTCTTGCTTCATTGCATCCATGGTCGGCCTCCCACCCTTAGGATGCTAATCTTGTTGGATTCAGGGTCTTGTCTATGAGCTCACTCATGATCAAGTTGACGCTGCAATGGAATGCCATGGACATCGTAGGGCAGGTTCACTCAATCCAACATAGTGACCTTGACCCTCTCATGTTCCACCAGGAGCAAGATTGGTAGATTTATAACCAATAAAATTAGTCTTCTTTCCACCAGTCTGAGATCCATTCATCTAAGGAGCGTTCCCCTCGGCCTCACACCATGTTTCATTCACCCATTCAGGGTGATGATGACCCCCTTTCACATCAGAGGCCTAATGAGCTATGCGTGATCATTGATGATTACCGTATATGGTTTCAGGTGAATGAAGTACACCCTTATACCTTTAGGGGTAGGCGATGTGCTTCCTCTAGAGATAGAGATCGCACTCACTCTATTTTGAGTGCCTCGACCAGTTTTCATGCGATTTCCCCACCCCCTTCGCGATAGGAAACTTTGCAATAAGAACCCCCTCATGTCCATATTTAAGACACAGGCACTCCAACTTGATGAGGCATACACATCACATAAAGTCCTCCCATCCTCCTAGTCCCTCCTTTAGACTCTCAGACAGGAGTGTTGATTTTGATCACCACTTGTGAACTAGAGATCCATGGGATGTTTATCCCAAACATCAGCTCTCTCATGTAGACCCTCATCTTATCACACATGGCTAACATTATGGAGACCCAAGTCATCATGACTATTTTCATGGGCATGCCCATTGTCTCACCATCCCCATAGGGAATGATACCTTGTTCATGGTCATTCCCCACCCTGTGATAGGGATGATTTCGATCATGAACATCTCCCACACCATAAGCCACCTCATCATCATCCCCTTCATGACCAAAGTTGTGATGAGTCTTATTGGCATACGCAACATCATAACCTTCATGAGCCTCCTCATGAAGCTTGTTGCCAACCTACTATCAATCATGCCTACAAGGATCTTAGTAGGAATACGCTATCCCCTTGGGTGCATGTTATTCCCCTTCCTACTCCTATCCCTATACTACCTAAGTTCAATGGGACTCAGGATGCTAGTCCCATAGAGCATATCATGGCATTTATGATGGCGTGTATCAATTGGGAACATGACAAAGGCATGATGTTGAAGATCTTTACTCACTCCCTACGAGTTAAAGCTCTCGTTTGGATTCCAGAATTTTCCTTCAGGTTCTCTTTCTAGCTTTTAATTCCTTTTGGATGACTTCCTCCAGTACTTTGATATCTCTAGACCATTTAACCTTGGCATCCAGTCACCTACCTCCATGGTGCAAGCCAAGGTGAGTCAAACTTTGAATTTGTATGTAAGTGGCATTCAATTGTCCATACATGCAGGATAAGGTTCTCAAATGATTAGCTTTATGATATGTTCATGTGAGCATTGAGGTGGGAGGTTCACCTTGAGGTCCTCAAACATGAACTCCCCTCATATGATGAAGCTGGTAATGAGTGTCTGAAGATTGAAGTCTTTGAGGTGCATTTAGGCATTCACCCTATGCTAACCCAAAAGCCATCCTCTTCATGTGATTATAACCACAACATGACCAGTGATGGTGTCATTGATTCCTTGAGAAGAAGGATAAGAAGGATAGTTGTGAGGTCAATTCTTTGAGTAAGAGGCCAACTAAAAGAAAGGCCTCTAAAATGAGCATTGCAAAACCATGAATGATGTTCCCTTATGATGTCACCAAGTTTTTCAACTTCCACCGGATGAAGGGCTCTGATGATGAAAATTGTGCTTCTCAAAAGTCTAGTGCACAAGCCTTGCCTCCTCCTTAGAGCTATCCACTTGTAAAACCCAACCGCAAATTGAATGTGTTGAAGGAGCCTTTACTGGACCACAACAAAGAAAAAGAGAAGGAGAAATAGAAATCCAAGGCTAAGGTCCATCATTCTCCATCTTGCTCTTCTAACTCTTTTGACTCCTCTTCCCAAGCTGACCCAAAAAGGAAGTCTAAGCATGAGAGTAGCAAGGTCATTATTGCTATTAACATAGCCTTTATTGGGTATGAGTGCTTTGTCAACATGCACTTAGGTTGGGCCACCAACCTTGTCAAAGATGCTAGTGTTGTGGGGCCTCCTTCCCAGCCCACGGGGGCAGGGAACCCCAAAGTTAGGTTTGAATTTTGACGTAACATCCCTCCCCAGGCCAAACAACATATATACTCTATCATAGAGGAGTTACAGGGCCTCTCAATTGGGATATCCATTTGGGACCTTCTTTGCCTTTACCCTAAGCAAAAGGGTCTCATCTTTGATGAGCTTAGTCTCTCTCACGAGGGTCCATTTCAACTATAACATTTTTTATCATCCTCATCCTACCATGTTATCTTTCAACCCTACCTCAGTGCCAGATGCTTTGATTCTTACAAAGAGGGCTAGGTTCTCACTCTACATCAAGACATCCATAAATGATTGTCATGTCAAGAGATGCATCATTGACGAAGGATCCATGTTTAACATCATGCCCTTACATGTGTTCAATGAACTTAGGATTAGTCAGAAGAAGCTCTTTGATTCTCGCCACAACTATGTTGGTTTCAACAATGACACGGTTGCACTAGTGGGAAACATGAAGCTTTGGGTCAAGTTCAATTCCAAGATAGTCAGGATCAAGTTTTGTTGTTAGACTTGGATCTCTCATACAACATGATCCTCGACCATTCCTAGACCGCCACGATGCAATTTATCACATCATCCACCTTTTGCATGATCAAGTTCATACATGAAGGTGAGATTCATACCATTCAGGTTGACCTAGATACCTGGGCATTGCTTTACATAAAGGCAAAGCCCTCAAGTGAGGCTTTAGTTGTCTCCCTGAGGGGACCTTGAGACTCCCACACACCCCCCACTTCTAAGTGTCACTTTCTCAAGGATGAACATTGTGATCTAGCTAAGTATTGATCAACATTCACTCCTTCAAAATTTAGCACGTGTCAACCAAATCCCTCTCTGGCTTTACATCGCTAGGTTGGATCTTCCCTTCTCAGAGACCTCTTTTAGGAAATCTCTTTGACTGTTGAGCTTTTCCTCTTGTTGTGCTTCTCCCATCGAAGTATCAGCTCTTTCAATTCATCTCTCATGGAGACCACTAGAGTGATTGAGTCTAATCTCAAGTGATATTTCATTTATGTTACGACATGTAACCTATTCAAGGATAAGAAGGCATATGTCAATCTCATTAAAGCTTGTTGCAAGTATCGCCATCCTCTTGACCAATTAGGTTTGGAGATTTTACTCTCTGATGGCCCAACCCCTAGCATCCCCACAATGCATGTCATGACAATCGAGCCTAAGGATTTCTCCCTCCCATGCCCAAGTGTTTTGAGGAATGCAATGTTATGGATGTTGAAGGATCTATCGATGTCAACCTCGGTACCTCTCTGCAAGGCCAAAGATTATTAAGATCAGTGCTAGCCTTGGTGAACAAGAATGAGATATCTTGGTCACCTTTTTATGAGATTTTTTTGATGAATTTACTTGGGAATACACTAATATGAAGGGCATGGACCCCAAAATCGTTGTCCATAACCTTGTTATGAATCATGGGGCCCATCCTATTCACCAAAAATAATGACCAATGGTGGTTAAAATCTCAAAGTTAGTCAAGGCCGAAATCAAAAAGCTCATCTGAGTTGGTTTCATCACCATGGTTGACTACCCATGATGGGTTACCAATATCATCCCTATTCTCAAGAAGAATGGAGCCATTTGCATCTGAATCGACTTTCAAGATCTCAATTTGGCTTGTCTAAAGGATAGCTTTCCCACTCCTTTGACCAACCAAATTATGGATTCCACAACTAGTTTGAAGATCATGTCCCTCATGGATGGATTCTTGAGGTACAATCAAATCCAAATTGCACCCAAAGACCAACATAAGATATTATTCACTACCCATTCACTACCCCATGGGGTACCTTCTATGATGACATCATGCCTTTTGGTATGAAGAATGTTGGGGCCATGTATCAGCATGCTACGACCCACATTTTTCATGACCTCATCCACAAGATCATGGAATGCTATGTTGATGACCTCCTCGATACATCTTGCAAGGGTGATGAGCATGTACGATACCTCATGATCATATTTGAACATTTTAGGGAGTATCACGCCAGTCTCAACCCTGAGAAGTGTATTTTTGGCATCTCCATTAGAAAGCTTCTTGGCTTCCTCATCTTGTAGCAAGGTATTGAGGTGGATCTCGAGAAGATCAAATTGATCCTAGAGATGTTTCCCCTACCCGATCTCATGCAGTTGTAGTCCTTCCTTGAAAGACTCAACTTGCTTAGATGTTTCCTTGAGGAGTATGTGCATAAATCCATACCCCTCATGCATCTCTTATGAATGAACACCCCATTTTTGTAGGCCCCTGAGGTCTAGGTGGATTTTGAGGAATTGAAGTGCATGCTTCATAACCTTCCTATATTGATGGCACCCATCGAGGATCATGAGTTTATCTTGTACACCTTTTTCATTGATCTTTCCATCGAGGGCATGTTGTGTCAAAAGGATGATGTTGGTAAAGAGAGAGTTGTCTATTACATCTCTCATACGCTAGTTGGTCCTAATCTCAACTACTCTACTATCAAGAGGCAGTGCCTATCCCTTCTCTTTACCATGAAGAAGTTGTGATACTACATGTTTGGTCAAACCACTAATGTGATAGTCAAATCCGATCCACTCCTCTATTTGTTTGGAAAGGCACATCTTGCCAACCTAACCATAATGTGGATCATGCTTCTTTAGGAATTCGACATCTATATTATTAACCAAAATTACACGAAGGGTTTAGTTGTAGTTGAGCAACTTGTTGAATGTCCACTACCTAACCTTAGTGATGAGTTGGTTGATAATGCCTTCCCTAATGAGATGGTCTACTTGGTTAATTGAATTGAGGTTTCTGAGTGTGATTGGTATCGGACATTGTACGCTACCTTGAGACCTAGTCTTATCACATCAACACCTGTTCATAGGAACTCTATCGGATCCACAAGCTCACCTCTCACTACATTATCATAGGTGGTGTCTTGTTCAAGAGAGGTCTGGATGGCATGTTGATGTAGTACCTAGCCCTCGAAGACACCTCTCTCACATTAGAGGAGTCTCACAGGAGTATCTACGATGGCCACTTGGGAGGGCAAGCCACTGCTCAGTGTATCATCAAGATGGGTCACTACTAGCCCACTCTTGTTAAGGATGTCATCTGATATGCCAAGACATGCAAAATGTGTTAGTTTATCAAGAGTGTTATTAATGTCTATGTAGGCCTCTTACATTTTATCTTCACCTCTTGGCCTTTCTTAGTTTGGGATTTCAACTTCGTCAATGAGTTCAAACCCACCTCTTCTGATGGGCATCGTTAGGTTATCATTGCCAGAGATTATTTCACAAACTAGGTTGAGTCTATGCCTCTTGGTGGCATGTGTAGGAAGATTATGGCCAAGTTTGTCCTGAGCCAACTAATTTTTAGGTTTGAGGTCCTCATTGTGATCAATACTAATAATGGCTCAGCCTTTTAAAACCCTGAGATGTATGAGCTCACTGAATGCTTCAGCTTCAATCTTCATTTTTCCTCTACCCATTACTCCCAGGGAAATGGGCAAGCTAAATCATCAAAAAAAACTTTGAAGAAGATGCTTGTCTACATTATTGCCCAATCCAAGTGTGAGTGACACCTCATGCTCTATCTTTCCCTTTGGGCCTACTGAACTAGTTTTTAGACGGCCATGGGGGGCAACCCCATACGCGCTCATAGACGAATCCAAGGCCATTCTCCCTCTAGAGGTCTTAATTCCTTTGTTGTGGGTTAAGACGTTTAGATTGCTATTTGATGAAGAAGAATGGGATGCTCACGTCGTCAAGCTTGAGTAGTTAGACGAACACTATATTGATGCTCTGAAACACAACTGTGCTTACCA
The DNA here is from genome assembly GCA_037957365.1 of Torreya grandis. Taxonomy (NCBI): domain Eukaryota; kingdom Viridiplantae; phylum Streptophyta; class Pinopsida; order Cupressales; family Taxaceae; genus Torreya; species Torreya grandis. The sequence continues at coordinate 127,288 of JARHVA010003730.1, forward strand.
ATACCATCAATGCCACCAATTCAAAAAATTGGTGCATCTACATCCATTTTGGGTAGGTGATACAGTTCTCATCTTTGATAAGGAGCACCAGAATAAGGGTGAACTCACTCATAAATGGTTTGGCCCCTTCTTGATCACCACCTCATTGCAAAATGGTTCCTATCATCTCTTGACTCTCAAAAAGAAGCCTTTATGGCACCTGATCAATGGGTTCCACCTCAAGATGTTCCATATCTAGGGCTCGTGTGGCCCTCTTGAAAAACCTACCTATGATGGTATGGAAGATCTTCCTCTCATCTCACACCACTAACCTCTGTGCTTCCTATATATGTGTGTGCATGTGGGTTATTTATTAACAATTCCTACTATTTAATCACATGCATCTAGTAGTCTATCTTAGATGAAGCATACACATCACACACAAAATCATATACACATGTGATAACAATGAGAAATGACTGTACACACACACACACACACACACACATATCTATATCATAAAAAATACATTATTTTTCTCTAGGTACATCACTTGGCTTTCTCTAAGCTTGGACTTGTAGTCCCTAAAACTACCACATGTGTGGCTACATATATGATATCTCCCAATCAGAGTATGACTGGGCCCTATATATGGTAGTCTTGCTCCAGGTGGAGATCTTAATCTTTGCCTCTTGACTAGTCAAGACATGATCTTCTCTAGGGTAACCAATTGATCTACCCTCTCTCTAGGTGCCTTTGCTCCTCTAGCCTGCTTTCGAGCTAGCTCAACCCATATTCCATCGATCTTGACATTTGTTCAAGCCATATATGCCTCAACTTGTGCTACATTTGCCTCATGTCATGCCGTAGCATCCTTGTACTGTGCTGACTCTGCCTTTAGTCATGGTATCTAGTGTTGCACTCTCACCAGCTCAAGCAAAGCTTGTGTACCTACCCACAAGTAGAAAGTATGTGGCTCTACCCTTATCGGTAGGTGTGGCACTCTCTCTATGAGTGGTGTTACCACCACATTAGGGAATATCTCCCTCAATAATAAGTCCAACTAGGCTAGTCTCCTATACATACACACAGATCAAATATGTTAGTCACATATTGGCTTTTGCTAAAGGAAGAGTACTAAAGACAAGCGATATTTAATAAATACTCTTTTCTTACTAGTTCCTCATGTTGGTCTCTTCAAACATCCAACCGATCGTACTCCTCTTGGTGGTGATGGCCCTCATTTTGGTTGCCTCTCTCCACTATTGGCTCCCTCACTCTCTCTTGGCTGCACTCCCTATTTAGCTCCAACCAACCTGGGTTGTACCCATCTCTCTCGTGCTACCAAAGCCTATCACCCTGGATGTTGATATGGCCCCTATTGACCTCAGAACTCCTCCTAGCCCACATGGATCCCACTTCAACATTTTCCAACCACACCATGAAATTGTATGGATCTCAAACATAGTTATCCATGACATCCCAATCTAAGGTAGTTCATATAGGTTAGCCCTGTCTGTGATTCATGTGACCCATGCAACACCCTCCTCTAGTGTAGTATATGCCTCATTACCCAATGGTGTCCTTGACCGGGTCAATGAGAGTTTCTTATAAGCCCAAGATAGAAGTATGTTAGGCTATGTCAATCCCCCTACCCTTGTGCAATGGATGTGATCCAACTACTGTTATAGTTCATCCAAGATGTACTGGCCCCAGGTGTACCTCTATCCTCATGCTATCTAGATAATTCTAATCCAAGATAGTGATAGATGTAGACACTCAAAAACTACACATGACAACTTTTGATGTCAAACTGCCTCTTTAACCCTCGTTCAACCATGTGTTTAGTGGAGTACCTAGTCAACTAGACTCACTAACTTGACCCCTAACTTAACACATTTAATGCATCCATTCAATTCAACTTGTTTTAACTTATTTTCTTCTGACCCCTCAACTGTCGATAGTTAGCCTAATTGTCATTGGTTAGCCTAACCATCAATGGTTAGGTCCCTGAACCTAATATAAAGTATTAAAGCAATCATAGCCTTGTGTGAGATCAACATCTCCCTAAATGACAACTTGCTTTTAAAACCTCTTGAACAAGAAACTTTCTCCCCTTATCAAATTAGTAACTTCCTCCATCCCAATTAGTAACTTTATCCTAAAAAAGGAGAAGAAGAGGAAGTGAAATGGATACTTAAATGAATTCATGTCCAGACTATTGTATTTTCTTGTGCTGGCATCCAAGATCCCTTCAACAAGCAAGCAACAACATTGGAGACCCAAACATCTATATGCATCACTTTCAAAGTTTAAAGTACCATCACTCTAGCCAAATTTCCTCAGCCCTCCACCATCAAGTTACAGGTATCTTATGCTTATTTTCATTAATTTATCTTATTTCTAACCTCCCTACCCCAACCAAACCTTTTAACAACTTATTCTCCCTCCCATGAGCCTATATCAAAAGCCCCCACTTGCTTATTCATCATTTTGAAAATCCCCTTCAATATCCTCCCAGAACACACAGGCAACCGCTGACGGTTAGCCTAACCATTGATAGTTACCTCAATTGTCACTGGTTACACCAATCACAGCCAGTTAACCTGACCCCCGTCGATCATTATGGCACAAAAATCCAACAAACTATTTTGAGCTCGTTACCCTCAACCAAACCCACTTTTCTCTATTTCTACCTAATAACAGTAACCTTTTTGATTTGCCAAACCAAACCTTGACCATTTTAGCATAAGTATGTACCTGATTTTACTATTTTTAGTTGTTTTCTTTAGTCAAGCATTTACTTTCTCTTCCTTGGATACATTTACTTTCATATCGTTGAATGCAAGTATCCTTTCTTTCTATTTATACCAACATAATTATTATAATAGTGATTGACAACCTCCTAGTAAGCACTATGCTTCTTGGATCTAGCTCATGCTAGGTAGTCCACTCAACCATCCATCTAACAAACCCCTTTTCGAGTGTTTCCTTATCTGCATGTTATTCCTTCCTAGCCAAAGAGGAGTTCCCACTATCATCTGGATTCACGTTCGCACTTTACCAGGTATTTTTGTACACAACCTATTACTAGTTTCATTAATTTAATTTCAAATTAAGAAATGAGTGAAATTAACTTAAACATTTGGCATGCCCAATAGGCCCAAAACTACTACCACCTACACTATCTACACCTGGACCTACATTGCCATCTGGTGGTGGCTCCCCTGATAACTCTGCCAGTCCCAATAGCAAAGCCCACTACCCTATAATCACTATAGATGGCCCACTTGCTAAATTGGCCCTATACTCCCCATATCTCATCTCCAAAGGTAGTTGCACTTGCACTATCACCTCATAATATCTAAGCTCCTCTATAGTGTCTAGGTACTATGCCATCAAAACTATGTTAAGTGGTCCTCCTACTACTGTAGTAGCCACCCCTACTCTGTATCTCAATGAGTGTCTCTCTTGAGTCACTAACCCTAGAGAGACCCGCACCTAATCATGCTCACCTGTCAAAGTCATAACTTGCCCTTGCAAGGTGACAACATGTGCCTATAATGTGGCCACTTGCCCCTATAACCCTATAATCTAGGCTTGAGTTCCTGCTAATGCATGACCATCTAGTCCACCACCCTGTGCTAGTGCCCCTATAGGATCCACATTCATAGGTTGTTTCTTCCCGTCACCCCATCCAAAATTAGTTGTTGCATACTTGGCTTGAAACCACGATGCATAACCATCGATAATCCCTGCATCATATATGGCCATCCTCATCAGGAGCTCCTCAAAATCCAAGATAACCTCATGTGGTTGCAGTTGTGGCTCTGGCATTGGGAACTCTGCATCTTCTCTTTTGTATCATGGAAAATCAGAGGGGATCCTCTGCATTAGTCCAAAATATCTCCATACTAGGTTAAATGGGATCAACTCAGTCTCCCCATCCTATCTCCCATATATTTAGTGTTAATTCTGGAATGATAATTTGTGGTACCTATGTTCAGGACAAATAGGCCAATCTACATATGGCCTCCATATGACATCACCTACCATTAATCCCTTCATGGTATCCCTAAACCAATCAATGTCTTTGGCTCTTCCACTGGCACCTGTCAATGCATATCCATTGCATGAAACCCACTGGAAAGGCTACTTGAGTGAATCCTTGCCATGGTACCCCCAATGCTCTCACAACATGAATGAGCTCAAATGCCCAATAGTGTAGCATGAAACTAACATTAATACCATACCATTTGTGTGCCTGAAAGACCTAGAACTCCTTATAGATCTGGACTAATAACACTGAGGCCCATCCAAATACGGTCCTCTTGAGTAGCATCTCCACCAATACACCCAGTCATAGGTATGGAAACCATTCATGGCTTGAATCTAGCAAAGTAAAACATGTCATTACTATCATCATCATTAGAAGACATCTATCCTTTAGGGCCCTCTGGTACATCAACTTGATCCCAAACCCACTTGCATGCCACTGAACATGATCCTGATCGACTCTATATATAAGATCCATATAATAGTCTTTGTCCTCACTCTCGATATTGTTGGGTGAATATTTTGTCAACCAACTAATTGGTGAGCAAAATAGGTCTCTTCAACCACATCATATGGAGATTGGTCGGCTAGATGTGCAAGTTTACTACATCAGCAAGGGACAAATCTCTCCTCTCATCAAGGGGAGGTTCCTTATAAGTATGAGGCGCTATATACTATATATATAAGAAGAAAATAACACTAAGGGGTAGGACAACACCATCCATCTCTCTTTTTTTAGAGATGATGTTCATAGAGGAGAAAATCCTGGTGAAGACACTGAAGGCACTTCTCTTCTTTCAAAAGTGATCTTGTAGGGAATAGCAGGAGTTCTTTCAGGTAGTGACAAGTAATTGGTAACCAAGGGCGTAGTAACTAGCAGAATGAGATGTAGCACAAAGTCTCCACCTCGACTGCCCAAGAGTGAGATACGAAGGATAATTAGGGCACAAAGTCATCCCAAGGTCTTTTACATAGAAACAGAATACGAAGGATAATGAGGGCACAAAGTCATCCCAAGATCCTTTACACAGGAATAAACTAAAAACACACACTAAAGACAACTATAACAGCATAAAGTCTAAAAGTAACTGACTTTAGGACATTTTCCCCTTTACTTGCACTAGTTGAGCTTGTTAAATTAAATAAACAAGAATGCATCTAGAAGATAGACATAAGAACAATCTCCTAAAATGGCACAAGCTATAACAACACAAAGTCTGCAAGTAACTTGCTTTCTCATTTAGATAAAATAATATGAACAACAATCTGAGCTCAAAGTCTCAGTATTTGCCTTTCAATTTGGGTAGAGTTTTGATTCTGTAAATGAAAAGATCTCCCTTAAAATGACACAAGAGACTACAATATATAACAATCCAGAAAGGCTTGGCACTTTGTTCCATGGAACAACCCATGCTGCACTCAATGCATTGAATGCACTTTTAGTTTTGTCAAAGAAGGTCATGTTGGAACAGGGTGGCCGCCTTAACTATGGCATGTTGATTCATCTCAAACGTCTTCTCTTGGGCCTAATTCATCTGGTCTATCCCTGATATCTGTGTAGTTGTCTACTTCGCCTTTATTTCAAAGGAGATAAACAAGCTGTGCCTTTAATGTTTGCCAATCAAAATATCTACTTGGTGGACTGTTCCACCTACTGAAATAACTTCTGCACAGATATTTTTGGTCTTCTCCTCTTTCCTATTGCAATTTGAGCTCTCGAGCTATCTTTCCCCTGTTTTTCTGTAATTTGATCTCTCAGGGTGTCTTTTCCCTTTCTGTCAGCTCTTTCGGCTCCTTCTTCAGCTGGTCACTGAGTTTGTTTTTAGGTTTCGTGCCACATTTGAAACTTAGCAGATATTTCATTGCCTTAAATTTGACGTCCATGGGAATGTCATTGGTTGACTATTTCAACGGTTCGAGCGGCCTTCACGGCTCTTTGGTTCAATCGCTTTCTTGCTTCGATCGCTTTATTGGTTCAATCACTTCTTTCCTTTGATCTTTGAACCAATGTTCCCTACCTTCTACAAGGGCACTTGCCCTTAGTTCACTTCCCTCTGTAAGGGCACTTAGTCTTTTCGCTTTGGGGCACTCCTTTGAACCGGTCGATTGAACCAACTATAGTTCAACAGTTCAATCTTTTATTCCTCTCATTCACTTGGCCGCTTGAACCAACCGCATTGAACCTTTGAACTGTTGAACCCGTTGAACCATTTTGGTTCAAGGTTCAACAGTTCAATGGTTCAAGCCTTCTTATTTTTGCTAAGTATTTTGGAGTTGTTTGAACTTGCTGAAGCAGTTGAACTTTGAATTGTTTGTTGAAGTGCTCAACTCTTTAAGCTTGCCATCGTCATTGAACCTTTGAACTCGTTGAACCAATTTAGTTCAAGGTTCAATGGTTCAATCCTTTGTTTGAAGCTTGGCAAATAATATTTTTGGTTGAACCAAGGCATTGAACTTGTCTTGAAATTGCCTAAGTGTTGAAAGCTTGTTTCTTTCATGTGGAGTTCGTAGAAATGTGTCTGCAAAGTCTGTATAACTGAGTCCATAGAAATGAGCCTCTGGAGTCTTTAGAAATGAGCTTGCAAAGTCTGTAGAAATGAGCCTGTAGAGTCCATAGAAATGAGCCTACGGAGTCCGTAGAAATCAACCTGCGAAGTCCGTAGAAATGTGTCTGCAGAGTCTGTTAGCTGAAAAAAGCTTTAAAAATGGAAAATTTGAATGCCCAGAAGAATTTTTGAGAAGGGAAGAGGGAATTTTGGCTTGCAAGACCAAAATAGTTCATATGTTGTCCCAAAAATGAGTGACAAATTTTGGGAACAACATATATGATAAATGGGCTCTCCATGGATGGGCAGTCATGTGACCCTCATCACATCCTCGAATAGGATGGTCATCTCACTAGTCGACAACATAAAGGTGTTCATCACTGGGTCCTATCTCTTGATTAGTGTGATGATCATATCCGCATCCCATAGCAAGCATTTATAATGTATCATAGCCCCTAAGCCAACTGTCTCCATGTGCCTCCACTCCTCTACTATCATCTTGTCTCAAACCTTAGCAACGATCTTAGGGGTTCAGTCCCTCATTTGAATCTAACACGGGCTTGCACAACTATCATATTTGCATGAACATTTAGCTTTTCACATATCAACCTACATCTACCATTTTCAGCCTATCTTACATCTTACACTCACCGTAAACCTTCACCTTTACCTGCATAAATTTTAAAAACCTAAGTCATTCTATCAACACCTACCTCTACCCACACACATTATTTTTCACCTCACTCTCCCTACCATTCCTTTTAAACACCTCATCCTATCAAAACTAAGTTTAACCTTTTCTCTCATTAGACCCATCTCTTCTGAATACTTTACAAACTTTCACCTACTTGTTACAAAACTTTACCACTACATTAACACATTTTGATATTTCACATTCAACCTTTCAAAACTATTCCAAGCACTTTCATTTCATTCTCTTTTTACCCACATTTACTCCTTTAATACTTCGATCACCAACGGTCCCTTATGACTGTTTTACCCCTGGATCTACCGGTGATGGTCGGGTTGAACCACTATCGATCACTGTGCATGACCACTGGTGGTGAATCCCTACCACCTTCTTTCTCCTTAACATCACTAAAGTCACTTAATATCAAAATTAACCCACCTAATATTTTTCTACAGTCTATTACCACTACGATGCACTCTTTCCCTCCCAATCTACCTATCTAAATAGACTAATTTTATCCACCCCCCAAAAACTAGGGTATCATGGCCCAAAGATATTTTCACACACCTTGCGCCACTACTCTAACCTACTCAAATACAATTATACATTCACAAATTTATCTATAATATCAATTTGAAAATAACCCCTACCTCGTTTCATGATCACTGGTGTGGTCAGAGTCCTGGTGCCACCGCTCGATCAATACTCCAATCAACTAGACTAATCACCCACTCACAATTATCCCAACACACCTCCTAATCAATCCCTTGACATTTTTTGCAAGCCTTTTCCCAATCATGCTCCTTCCACCCAACAGTATGACAATAAACCCGAATCATCTCCCTCTCATGAGGCATATACAATCAATGTCATTAATAAAGAGCCCATTGTTGAACAAACCATTACCTCAATCTCCTAAGTGGAATACTAAACTCACCACCTATTCTTTTGGATACCCAAACGCAAGAATCAACAACCCCTATCTCTTCATTTGATGACACCTTGTCTTTAACGACCTCTCCTTGGGTGGAAGCATCGAAGGAGGCAACCGTTAATTTTACTACCCATTTTTCTTCCACTCCACCCATTCAAGTGGTAGAACTACCTTTTATTCCATTATATACCCAAACAAAGGAAGCAACCATCTCTATCCCTCCCATTTAAGATGCCACACCAACCTCCCCTATCATAGAACCCTATGCTCTCCCTTGGAAAATGATCCCAAAATTGGAGATTAATTCATCTATCCAACCACTAAGTTTGGAATCTTCCCTCAAAGACAATAATGAAGGAACCATTTCCTCTTCTCCACCTATGGGCTTAAGTTTTGAAACCAATAACCAAGGAACTAAACCCATCTACAAGCCCTTTTCTAGACTAGTCCAAAGCCTATAATTCACTTCTCAACCCAACTTTGATAGAGCCACCTTTTGGCATCATCGTGGACTCCCTTACCAAAACAAATCTAAATCCTCAACTTCACTTGAATCCACCCTTAAACCTATTATTACCTATTCACCGAATATCTCTTCAAAAACCATAAGTGAACCCTCCCAACCACCCTCCATCTAAAATTACCAAATCACCTTACACCTCTTTCACCAAACCAATCAAGAACTTAGGAATTCTTCCCACACCTATTCATTCTCATCCCGCTTTGAGGATGGACTTAACCCCATCTAGTCAACCAAAAAACCTCCAACTAAACTAACTAAGAAGGGAGAGTCACATAAACCTCCACCTCGAACTAGACCCATACCACCTCCTTCCCACTTAGGTTCCATCTTAGGACCCCATCCTTCTACCATACTAGTTACCTATTCTTTCTCTAAGAAACCGTCCCCTTTTACTCCACCTACACCCATCAAACCATATAGTTCTCCATCATTTTTTACCAATCTACCCACCTCTGCTTTTCCACCTATTACAAAACCTTCATCATCCAAGTCTTCCACATCCAAGTCTTCAACCTTTAAACCAACTGTAAACAAGCAAACCCAACCAAGACCGCTAGCCAAAATCATTCCTCCAACTCCAACTTCCACTCTAAAACCTCCCGAGAAGGTTACCACTCCTAAAACCAAAAACCCATTACCTCCAACACCTTTGCTTGAATCCTATTCAACCATTTGGTAAAGGTTGTTGCAACCCTCTTCCATTAGCTTACCTCTAATCAAACATTTTGACCCTTCACACCCTAAACCCTCCTGATTCAATAATAACTTGATTTGTGTATACCATAGGGCACTGGGACATGACATGAAGAACTGCAAAACTCTCTAAGTAATTGTTCATAGCCTATATGATGAGGATGATATGTTATCGAATGAACCCTTCTTACCCCCATTACCAATCTTGCCATCAACCCAACCCACCCAGCCTTTACCAACTCTCCCTTTCTCATCTAAGGATGAGAAGCAAGAACCGAAGTAAGCATCAAACCCAATAAACCCTCTTACCCATAGTATTCATGTGGTTACATGATCCCAATCCCAACAAAAAGACAAGGGAAAAGCCAAAGCCTCCATTCCATGGATCTACCCATCAACCCCTCAAACCACTAACCAAACCCAAGTAGCTCTACCCTCACCTTCACAACCACCAAAACCCAAAGTATCCATTTTGGGAGCTTCTCCCTCCAACCCTTTTGCATTCATACAATGGTTAGTGTTGAAATAACTTCACCAAGCATTGATGAAAATGAGCCTATATGAACTAATCAACACTTTACCCCACCATCTTCAAGGACTGATCAAGGCTCTGGAATATATTGAGGTTTAGCTAGATGTTCCTCAACCTCTTGCACCCTTGGTTGGAGCTCTCCAACTTTCAACCCTTGTTACCTTTCAAGATTTTGAAATAGTACCCATTAATCTTAAGGCCTCTGATCCTTCCCTTTTTTATTATTGCATACATCAATCAAACCCACATCAAAAAGGTTATGATTGATGGAGGAGCTAACATCAACATTATCTCCTCCCATACATATGACTAGCTTTAACTACTAAAAAATATCATGTTTGAAAGTACAATAGTCCTTCACTCCTTCAATGATACCATGGCCACTACCTTAGGGATTGTTGTCCTCCATATCTGCTTGGGGCCTCATACCATTCCTAAATTATTTTATGTTATAGAGGGCAAGTTTCGATATAATGTGTTACTTAGACACCCTTGGATTTGTGCTATGGGATGCATGCCTTCCACCTTACATCGTTGCATCAAATTTGAGCATGAAGGATAAGTTATTAACATCAAAATTGATCCTAGTCTTGTTGCCTCTTGAAATATGACATATTGACTTAATGATGTCCTTTACCTCCTTCATCTACCTTACAACCAGATTCTAACAAAGCCACCTAACCAACCATAACCATCAACACTTCCACTTATAGCAATGATGAAGCCTCAACTAGCACAATCATTTCATCATCCCAAATTCCAGTCAAGGACCCTTTTCAATCTACATTTGAATGCCTCCCTTGGGGAATATCGCCTTTTAGCCTTAGATATCTTCTTTACTCTGCAAGAGTATGGGAATCTCAAATATGACCCTTCCTATGATCCCAACATCATAACCATTGTCCCTTTTGGGCTCTCTAACAATTAAGCAAATTTTTTCTATGAGGGACTTGATTAGTCACTTCTCTCTCCCACCACTACACCATTCATTTGACCATTTACCATCAATTTCTCCTACCTAGACAAACCAACCTTTATTAAAGCTTACCTTTATAGGTGTGCTTGGAAGGGGTTTGGTCTTGGCCTTTATGAACAAGGAACTCACAAATTACCCACCATCAAAACTCAAAAATATTGTAATTTCTTTGGCCTTGGGTTCATACCACCAGAAGAACCCACCTCACCAAAACCCATCGCGACTATTGACAAAGATCTTCCATTCTCATCAAACCCACTTTCCCTGAAGTCAGAAGACTATGATATCATCATTTCTAACTTTTTTTTATCAACACTGTTAGTTTGGGCTCCCTGACCTATCAAAGGAATGGCCAAACTAAGATCCTTCCTCTCATCCACCCTGAAATGATCAAACACGATTCCTCTATCATTAACACCATCCAACAAAAATATGATGATTCCATTCTCACCTACCTCAGTGTCAGGGATTCTTCTATCCATAATTCTCTACCTCATGAGAACTAAAACATGTTGAATGAATCAACCATTTATGTTAACTTGGGACCTAGGATAACACTTGCATCATCAAAATCAGTCAATCCTTAAATTTTGTGCAACAACAAGATTACCCTTTTTTCCTTCGTGATCGTAGCATAACATTTGCTTGGTCCTACAAGGATATGCTCTATATTTATCCTTTTATCGCTATCCATAACATCATCACCCATCCTGAGGTTAAACTAGTTTGTCAAAAACTGTGTAGGATGCATCCTCACATAGCTCTCCTTATCAAAGAAGAACTTCAATGCCTCTTATTTATTAACTTCATTCAAACCATTGACTATCCACAATGGGTCTCTAACATCGTTCTCATCACCAAACCCATAGGGGGCCTTCACCTCTGCATAAAATTTTGTGACTTTAATCTCGCCTGTCCTAAAGATAAGTTTCCTTTACCAAACATTGACCAACTTATTGGTCTTACAACTGGCCATGAAATGCTATCTCTCATAGATGGTTTCTTAGGATATAATCATAGCTTGATTAACCCTAAAGATCAACATAAAACTTCATTTATCACCCCATGGGGAACCTTTTGTTATAGGTTCTTGTCTTTCAGATCAAAAAATATAGGAGCAACCTATCAATAGGCCATGACCTACATATTTCAAGATCTCATCCATAAAATCATAGAGGACTATGTGGATGATCTCCTTGGAAAATCCAAACACCACAAGTATCACCTAGTTATTCTCACTATCATATTTGAATGATTAATCCATTATCATGTCAATCTCAATCCCAAGAAATGCATCTTTGGGGTCTTATCTAGAAAACTTCTTGGCTTTATCATTTCTCTTCACAGAATAGAGATCAACCCCAACAAAGTCAGAGCAATCTTGGAAATGTCTCCTCCTACCAACCTAAAGCAACTTCACAGCCTAAAGGGAAAAATTCAATCCATCTGTTGTTTTATCTCCTACCTATCTGACAAATGTCAACCCTTCACCACCTCTTAAACAAGGACACCTCCTTTAAGTGGACCAAAGAATGTCAACAAGCCTTCAATTCAGTCAAGGAGTATCTTCTCTCCACTTGTCCTCACCCCTCCTAAGGAAGACCAACCCTTTTACCTATATATATACACCACTGATCATTCATAAGGGTAATGCTCACTCATCGTGATGAACATAATAAAGAGAAATCCATCTATTATATCAACCATACCCTTATCAAGTATGAAACTTGGTATAACCATCCCAAAAAGCTTTGCCTCACCTTAGTTTTTGTGGCCTCCAAAATCCATCACTATCTTCTTAATCGTAAAACCTATGTTATCACTAACACTGACCCCCTCAAGTTAATGCACTCTCAACCATATCAAAACCAATGTATGGCTAAGTGGCTCATGCTTATAGCTAAATTTGATCTTGAGTTCTTTCTGCAAAATTCCATTCAAGGGCAAGTCATTGCTGACCAATTAGTTGAGGCTCCTCTACCAGATAATTAACCACTTCCTCTTGCCTTTTCAAATGAGTCTATTGCAACTCTTTCTCAAGAAGAACCCACCTACCAAATGACCATGTTTTTTTATGGCTTTAAATGCCAAAATGGTGGGGGTGAAAATGGGTAACCTCTTCCCCTTTATTTTAAACTTGACTTCAAATGTACCAACAACATAGTTGAATACGAAGCCTTAGTCATAGACCTCCAAACCACCTTAGCTTTGGGAGTCAAAACTATCAGTATCTTGGACAACTCCCAACTAGTCATTAACTAGGTCATATGATCTTATTAATTTAAAAATGATGTCCTCTTAAAGTATAAACAATTTGTGGATATACTCTTAGCAGCATTCGATCATTACATTATCCAGTCTGTTCCCTGATCTACCAATAAATCTGTAGACACAATGGCCTCCCTTGCTTCCCAAATTTCATCTCAACCTGCCGAATCTAAACTATTCTTTGCCATCCACCACTTTATCCCACCTTCATATATTAGATCTGATCTCCCTACCATTTTTAGTGTGGAGATGTCTCCTTTCGACATTTGGTATGACCAAGTTTTTGACTATCTTAACCTTGGCATCATTCCTCCCAACCTTTCAAAGAATTATCAAAGAGCCTTTGTTCAGAGTATCTCTCATTACACCATACTAGGAAGAATCATTTACAAATATGCCTTTGATGGCCTCCTTCTCCATTACCTACGTAGCCAAGAAGCTTCCCATGCCATTAAAGAAATGCATGCCAAAATTTGTGGGGGACACTTTAGCGACCTAATTGTTGCCAAGTGTATCCTTCGACTTGGATAATATTGGTCCACCCTCAATAAAGAATACTATGATTATGTGAAGAAGTGTGTCAAATGTTAACAACATGTTAGTCTACATCATGCACCTCCTCATGGCCTTCAAGTACCAACCGATTATTGGCCCTTCTCTCAATGGGGTCCTGACCTTATTGGGGAAATCAACCCCCAGTATTCATAATGACATCAATATATCATTACCACCACTAAATATTTCACCAAATGGGTGGAGGCCATCCCCCTTATATCTACCAAATCTAAACAAATTATTGCTTCATTAATCACCATATCATCTGCCACTTCGGTGTTCCCCATAAGATCATCACTGATAATGGAAAATATTTTAGAAACCAAAATGTCCAAGGTCTTTGCAACACTTTTGGCATCAATTTAAGCATTTCCTCACCTTATCGTCCACAAGCCAATGGACAAACAGAAGCCTCAAACAAAAATTTCATCAAGATGATTACCAAAGTAGTAAGCACTTTAGGTCAGGATTAACACATGCGTATCCCCTTTGCTTTATGTGCCTATCACATTAGCATTTGAACTTTTATGGGTGTTACTCCTTTCTCTCTTGTCTTTTGATCTAAGGCAATCTTGCCTCTCAAAGTCCAAATTCTACCCCTTCACATATATTTACATGAAATCCTTTTCGAAATAAACTATCATCAAGAACGCATTACACGTCTTAAACTACTTTACAAACATCACCTCGTAGCCCTTAATCATCTTCATGTCTATCGAGAATGGATCAAATGCACATACAAAAAACACCTGAAAGGGTGAGATTTCAACATCAAAGACCTTGTCCTTTAGGAGAACCAACATGTAACTAATATCAAGAAAAGAAAAAAGGGCAAGTTTGCTTTTAATTGGCTTGGACCATACATCATAACCCATAAGTATGGATTAAGAGCTTATCATTTGTCCTCTCTTGAGAGCAAACCAGAACCTGGGCCTCTCAACACTTTTTATTTGCATCTTTTCTATTGCTGAAACAAGGATCAAACTCATTTCTATATCTAACTTAAGCTCCTCCCTTGGTTCACAAGATTTTCCCTACCTTTCACATCCTTAACTCCTTTGGGAATAACTGATAACAATGTAGAGCCATGTGATTATCCATCACAGTTATGGCCTAATCTTAAGCATGAGCACCATGACTCTACCCATGGCATGGTTCTCATGGATACTTTTCATCTTTAATAAGATGGAATCCCATGGCCAATTGTCTCTCAACCCATTTTCCCCATTTAACATTAACCTTTTGTACTCAAGCCTTGCCTCTATAAAGGTCAACTTTTGAATCCTAAATAGACTTGTCTATGTCTAACATGCATTAAAAATATAACTTGCATTGCAAATTGTTTACTTGAAGGATAGTTGTCTAATAAATAAAATTTGCTTAAAAATTGACTGCTCCCTTGAAGGATAGCTATAAAATCCAATACTAGACCTCTCCCTTGAAGGATGGCTGTGGAATAATAATTTGAAGCTTCATGCATCAATCAAATTCAACAACTTATCAAAATAGAAAAAATAACAAACAATCCTATGTAAAAAATTAAAGAAAGTAAACCGTAGTCGGCTCCTATAAGTGCCATTTGTAGACTTACCGTATTGATCAATCTGCACATTATCCCATTAAGTCATAATCATCTTCTATATATGGCATTGGTAGACTTCTCACATTGATTAGTCTACATCTCATATTAGGGCATGGACTTGTCTATTACAGTTCTTTGGTCACCTATAGAAGGGGCAAACTAACCCACATCAGGCTACCATTTCACCCATTTCCCATTTAACTATCTACTTATCACCTACTTTTCTTTTACACCTCTTCTCAAGGGACTATGAGCTTCCTTGATACAAAGTGATCAAGACCCCCTCTTTCTCAATCAAAGCATGCTCCTGCAAAACGTTTGATAGGTTTATGCTCATTAAGTCAATCCAGTTATGGTTTCTCATTGATACATCCTTGCCAACTAGAAACATTATGCCTTTTTATTATGCTTTATTTGTTAGTTTATGTGGTCATATGTCTCACATTTAGTTTGTTGTCTATACCTACTTTACGTGTTTGCATTCCCATTAACACAATCATGACATTATGCACTAGGAATAAGGCAAATATAAACCAAACACATGTCTTATCCATAAACAAAACATTAGAAACCATAACATTGTAACCATTCACAACATGCCATTATAGCATTATAACATTATTAGATCATCATCAACATCATCCCTACAACAAAATATCATTCTATCTATCAAACACATTATCACACTCCTACCTAACCATAATTTCTTTGTCACTCATAAACAACATCATCAAAATATATCTATCAAATGTTCACTCTCATGTGCAACCTAAATTATATAACAACAAACATCTCAATCGATATCAAATGCATCATCATATACACAAATGATCATCATTGTATCCATCAAAACAAAATACCTATACTCAGCATGAAACATCATTTGTATCATCCCTAATCATGCCCATCATTACATCATAAACATAATACGTCAATATCTCATCCCTGAAACATCATGAACATAATATAATCATCATAATAAAAAACTAATCATCATATACATCAATAAGGCAATGCATGTCATAATACATCAGTTAGTCACTCTCTCATATACATATCACATCATTGACACGCAGGTTGGTATCAAAATACAAATCATGTATATATCACAACTCTCCTCTGTTAAGCTCTTGGGGCAACAAAACCACTACCACCTGCACCATCTACACCTAGACCTGCATTGCCATCTAGTGGTGGCCCCTTAACAACCCTGAATGTCCCATTGTTGAAGCCCACTGTCCTAGAGTCGCTATAGATGGCCCACCTACTAAACTAGCCCTATACTCCCCATATTCCATCTCCAAAGGTAGCTGCACTAGCACTATCCCCTCATAATATCTAAGCTCCTCAATAGTGGCTAGGTATCATGCCCTCAACACTGTGTCAGGTGGTCCTCCTGATACTATTGTGGTTACTCCTACTCTCTATCTCAATGAGTCTCTCTCCTGAGTCACTAACCCTAAAGAGACCTACACTTGATCATGCTCACCTATCAAAGTCACAACCTACCTCTATAAGGTGATAACCTGTGCCTGTAACATGGCCAGTTACCCTTATAACCTTGTAATTTGGGCTTGAGATGATACTAATGCCTATCCCTCTAGTCCACCATCCGATACTGGTGCCCTTATAGGATCCACATCCATAGGTTGTTGTTGCATGTCACCCCATCCAAAATCAATTATTGCATACCTGACCTAGAACCATGCTACATAACCATCGACAATCCTTGTATCATCTATGGCCACCCTCATTGAGAGGTCCTCAAATTCCAAGACAACCTCCTGTGGTTATGGCTCTAAGAGTGGGAACTCTGCATCCTCTCTCTTGTATCATGTGAAATCAGGGTGGATCCCCTACATTATTCCAACCTATCTATGCCCTTAGTCAAATGGGATCAGCTCAGTCTCCCCATCCCATCCCCCATATATCTAGTGCCATCTTTGGAGTGATAATGTGTGGTACCTGTGTTCAGGCTAAATAGGCCAATCTACATACAGCCTCCATATGACATCACCTACCACCAAGCCCTCCAAAGCATCCTTGAACCAATTAATGTCTCTGGCTCCACCATCAGCAACTACCAATGCATTTCCATCGCATGAAACCCACTGGAAAGGCTACCTTAGTGAATCCCTACCATGGTACCCCCAATGGTCTCACAATAGGAATGTGCTTAAATGCCCAATAGTATAGCACAAAATTGACACTAATACCATACCATGTATGAGCCTGAAAGGCACATAACTCCTTATAAATCTAAACTAATAGCATTGGCCCCCATCCAAATATAGTCCTCTTGAGCAACATCTCCACCAATATACCTAGTAGCAGGTATGAAAACTATTTGGCAAAGCAAAACACGTCACTACCATCATAATAATTGTTAAAAGCATCTATCCTTTGGGGCCCTTTGGTACATTGGCCCGATCTTGAACCCAACTACATACCATCGAACATGATCTTGATCAGTTTCATATATAAGATCCATATAATAGTCTTTATCCTTGCTCTTGATATGATAAATGGCTCGCCCTGGATGGGCAACTATGTGATCCTTGTCACATCCTCCAATAAGATGGTCATCTCACCAATCAAAACTATTTTTCACTGATTGATTGATTTTTTCACCTCACTCTCCCTACCATTCCTTTTAAACATCTCATCCTATCAAAACTAAGTTTGACCTTTTCTCTCACTAGACTCATCTCTTCTGAATACTTTACAAACTTTCACCTACCCTTTAAAAAACTTTACCACTACATTAACACATTTTGATATTTCACATTCAACCTTTCAAAAATTTTCCAAGCACTTTCATTTCATTTTCTTTTTACCCATATTTACCCCTTTAAAACTTTGACCATCGATGGTCCTTTATGACCATTTTACCCCTAGATCAACTGGTGATGGTCGGGTCGAACTGTCAATGGTCATTGTGCATGAGCATCGATGGCAAAACCCTATCACCTTATTTCTCCCTAATACCATTAAACTCACCTAATATCAAAATTAACCCACCTAATATTATTATACATTCCATTACCATTACAATGCACTCTTTCTCTCCCAATCTACCTAGCTAAATAGACTAATTTTTTCCACCCCCAAAAACTAGGGCATCATAGCCTAGGAACATTTTCACACACCTTGACCCGATACTCTAACATACTCAAATACAGGTCTAAATTCACAAATTTATCTATATTATCAATTTAAAAATAACCCCTACCTCATTTCATGATCATTGGCATGGTTAGAGTCCTCGTGCCACCGCTCAATTGCACCCTCATCCATCCTCCATCTGTTCAATGCTCCAATCAACCAGACCAATCACCCACTCACAATTCTCCACCTCAATAGAATCCATGCTAATTCACTGAAAAGACAAAATGCTCAAAGCACAAGCAATCAAGATCCAAAAGTCAAATGGTAAAAATGATTAACCCTTTTCTTTTTACTTCTCAGATTTAGGGTTTGATCTAACCATTGACAGTTAGGGGTAACCATCATCAGTCAATCCTAAGGGCCACCTTGACTGTTCTTAGTTGGGTCCCTTAGTATTTTTCCCCCTTCTCCCTAAGACCCCCAACTTAAAATGTGACTTTTTTAGAAGAACTACATTTGGCTTGAAGTTCTTTTTGGATTCCTATCCATGGAACTATGCAGGCAATGTCCACTTGTCAAGTGCATTTGGAGTTAGCTTGACCATCCCCTTCCAACCCATACCAATCAACCCACGCTCACACCACATCCACCTCAACGTTTGTAGATTTTAACCTTGATCATTCACATGTTTTGTGATGAATTTTCATGGTCATTTTGACTGCACCGACCAACCTTGTCATGTTGCACTTTAAAACTTTGCACCACCTCATGCACAACTCGACCTATTATGTTGTTTTGTGGTAATATTTCCTACCCTGGATACTTATGACCAATACTAACCCTATTTAGATGGCTTGACAGGCCTAGCTCACTCAGTTATGACCAATGTTGTGGACTGGTCACCCTTATTATGTGTCCTTCTAGGATTGACCTTATTTTCACCAACATTGGGAACTTTAGTCTTTGCACGATCTAGACTATTGCTCTTCATCACATTTTGTGCACATGATTGCATCTCAAATGCCCAACCCTTTTCATGTTACCCACCTCATGACCACTAGTTCACCATTTATCAAACCCTGACTTAATTTTGATTTTGCCTCATCAACTCTCGATTTGAGGGGGAACACCTCCTCCCATACTCAAGGCAACCATACCTTGACCAACCATTTATTTTTGTTTTGTAGCTTTTAAATCAAAACCACACAATAAAAAAAGGGGTAAAATGTAGACACTCAAAAATTGCACATGACAACTTTTGATGTCAAACTGACTCTTTAACCCTCATTCGACCTCACATTTAGTGGACTACCTAGTCAACTATACTCACTTACTAACTTGACCCCCAAATTAACACATTTAACACATCTATTTAATTCAACTTGATTTAACCTATTTTCTTCTGACCCCTCAACCACCGATGGTTGGCCTAACTGTTGATGGTTAGGTCCTTGAACTTGTTTTAAAGTATTAAAGTAATGACATCCTTGTGTGAGATCAACATCTTCCTAAATGATAACTTTCTTTTAAAACCTCTTGAACGAACAACTTTCTCCCCTGTCAAATTAGTAACTTTGTCCATCCAACTTCATCCTACAAAAGGAGAAGAGGAGGAAGTGAAATAGATCCCCAAATCAATTAGTGTCCAAGCTGTTGTATTTTCTTATGCAGGTATCCAACATCCCTTCAACAAACAAGCAACATCATTGGAGACCCAAACCTTTGTCTGCATCACTTTCGAAGGCCAAAGTACTATCACTCTAGCCAAATTGCCTCAGCTCTCCACCATCAAGTTACAAGTATCTTATGCTTTTTTTCATTGATTTATCTTATTTGTAGCCTCCCTACCCCAAGCATCCTTCTTAACATCTTATTCTCCCTCCCATAGGCCTATATAAAAAATTCCTACCTACTTGTTCATATTTCTACAACTCCCCATCAATATCCTCCTAGAACACATAGGCAACCATCTACAGTTAGCCTAACCACTGATGATTACCTCAACCGTTGTCAGTTAGACCAACCATAATTGGTTAACCTGACCTTCGTTAATCACTGTGGCACAAAAATCCATCAAACTATTTTAAGCCCATTACCCTCAACCAAACCCACTTTTCTCTATTTCTACTTGATAACAATGACCTTTCTGATTTGCTAAACCAGACCTCAACCATTTTAGAGTAAATATTGACACAATTTTTCTTTTATTAGTTGTTTTCTTTGGACAAGTATTTAATTTCTCTTCCTTACATACATTTAATGTCATATCATTGAATACAAGTATCCTTTATTTCCATTTATACCAACTTAATTGTTATAATAGTGATTTGACAGCCTCCTTGTAAGCACTATGCTTCTTGGATCTAGCTCACACTAGGCAGTCCACTCAACCATCCATCTAACAAACCCCTTTTCGAGTGTTTTCTTATCTGCATGTTATTTCTTCCTAGACAAAGAGGAGTTCCCACTATCATTTGGATTTACGCGTGCACTTTACCAATTATTTTTCTACACACCCTATTACTAGTTTCATTACTTTACTTCCAAATTAAGAAATGAGTGAAATTAACTAAAACAATAACCTCCCTATGCTTTGGCCGGTCCAGAGACTCTCGACCATGGTACTTGCTATCACCATCCATAGTTGTGGAACCCCTGGAGATTGTTGTGTGATCTGCACCTCATGGTTGTTTCACTCTTAGTAGGGTCCCACTAGATAGAGCTCTGTTATAGTTGTGTCCTACACCTGTGGTAGTTCTATCTCCCTCCCTGTAGGCTCTACCTCATAGAGCTGATATAGATCCTTGATGCTTAGGATCACCTCTAGCTTAGGTCCCAATTGAAACATTTGCCTCTCAGGCACCCATGTGGACATTAATATGTTCACCAAATCCTTGGAGTAACGTAGTGATGGTACTTGCACTAGTCTCCATAGTTCTGCACTCTGAAAGAGTTCCTAGTCCTTTAAGGCAAAGAGTTGGCCTCCTCAGCCAACCATGTTGGTACTCTCTCCTAGTTTATCACCTTGGTGGGTCTCTCTCTTAGTGTTGATCACTCACATGCTAGTGACAACTCTCCCTCCTCTAGTGCACTAACTCCTTTGCGTGTCTACAAAACCAAACAATAGGAAAATGAATTAGTTGTGATAGTCATGAAATGTATAAATCATGTTAAAAATAAACTTTTTAACCTATTTATCCATTTCATGACTATCACAACTAGTTCATTTTCCTATTGTTTGGTTTTGTAGACACGCAAAGGAGTTAGTGCACTATATTTATCTACTCCCCCCTCTACAATCTCTTATAGCCTGTTATAGGCCTTCCTAGGCTCCCCAAAGTTGGTTTTGGGCCCATTCTAGCCCAGGCCACAAATTTCTAGGCAAAGTCATGGTCTAGCAGTGGGCCAGGCCATGGACCCTATGGTTTGGTAGTGGCCCAAGCTGTTGGTTTGCCCAACTAGGTCATGGCCTTGGTCATGGCATTTTGAGAAGCCCTAAGGCTTCCCCAAACTCCCTTCCCAGGCCTCCATTTGGCCTCTCACTTAGCCCAAAGAGTTTCTCTCTGCCTCTTAGTCATTTTGACTAATTGGTCCCACTAAATTTTCCAAATTTAGTCAAAATGCCCTTTGGGCATCATAAACCCCAAAACTAATTTTTTTGATAAAGTTTTGTTCATAAGCCTTACCTGGACCATCATGTGCTCTGGTGGTGTACTCTCCACATCCTCGTATGCTCCTCTTAGAATTAGGTGGTTAGTTTTCTCTCTTTAGAGTCTTTCAAAGTAAAAATGAGTGTGAAAATGACTTCTTTCTCACCTTTTTTCTCTTTTGGGTTTCTTTTTTGCTTTTTGTGGGCCCCTTTTTGGGTTTTTTACCCTCTGTTACATCCCATACCATGAAACCTCCATCTTAAGAGTTTTGACTTATTTTGAGCATAACGGTGTCCTCCATTTTTCAATTTGAGGCCTCCTTGGGCCCACTCTCACACCTTTTTAGTCCTTGGGACCCCTTTTGAGTCCCTATTGACCTCCTGGGTCGATGCCCCATCTCGTAGGCACCCAGGGATAGAAGTTACTTGTTGTTCTTCTTTTGGTTAGTCATTTCTTTACAACTCTATTATCGATCCGTTCTAACTCCTAGTTCCCTTTTTCATCATGGTTTTTGCATGTGGTGTTGGTTGTTTATTATGTTGGTTCAGGACTTGCTCTAGTCTGTACTAATCGGTCTTCATTTTCTACAAAGTTATTATCACCTTCCCTTGTCACCTCTTTACATGGCTAGCATTGGTCAATCACTTTGATTATAGCTTGGTTTCATTATCTAACTCCCTTGTAAAACTCACTTACCCTGTTTTGCCTTGAGATAATCCTTTTAAGATCGTTAGTTCTACATCCTCGACCCCCATCATGGTGCACCTATTAGTGGTGATTCACATAGATGGTGGTAGTTGGGGCAACCCTGGACCTGCCACTATGTCTTGGGTCATTGATGATCTATGGGGCCATGAGCTTATTGCAACTAGTTTATTCCTTACCAAAGAGATGAATAACACCACTAAGTATCATTCAGTAATTAGTGCCTTGACTGATCCCTGTGGGTTAGGCATGTGCTATGTGTAGTTGTTCTCTAACTCACTCTTGGCCGTGTCTCAAGTCATTAGTGCTTGGTCCATCCTTAGATTTGAGTTGCTTCCCCTCTTCAAGGTGGTATGTGATTTGCTCTCCTCCTTCGAGGATGTCCAGGTCACCCATATCCATCGTAGGGAAAACATTAAGGCTGACGCCCTAGTGAATATCATTTTGTATACACTACTGCACACAATTTTTTTGAGCTTGATATAAGGGCACTTTGATATGAAAAGTGAATTTCTAATTTGTTTGTAGTAGTGTATTAGTTAAGTTTTCATTATTTTAGTAATTTAGTTTGTTTAGAACATAATCTAGGGTAGTTTCTGAAGATTTTGCATTTGTATGTAGTTAGAACATCTTCGATTGCTTGAAAATGTCTCCCATTACATAATATGCTTGCTTATGAAACATATTTCATTGCATAGTAGAATCTTGGTTGCTCAAAATGTTCTATACATCTGCATAAACAATGTCCTCTTGGCTAAACTAGAAAGTTGCATTATTCATAAATAATAGTGTTGATAATGAATAATTAGCTTAGGCTTAGATTAGGCATTCTTTTGCACCCTTGCTTGAAAACATCTTTGCTTCTTGAAACATCTTTCATTTGGCCTGAAAGTGCCTCTCTCTTAAGCTTACACATCATTTGACTGTTTTCTCAATTCAACATTGTCATTTCCATAATTTATATGCAAGCAGATTTCTTATTTCAGCGGCTCGCTTTACTATGGTCATACTTGTTAGAGATACATGCATCCTTTATGTACTTGATCACACTAGCCCTCACCTAGTTTATGAGTCTTTATATAGCTTGGTGCAATCTAGCAAACCAGATAGCCTCTATAGATCATTAGTAGCCCATAACATCCCTGAGCCTTTTAGCCTTCTAGGTGTTTGCCTAAGTACCTTGTGTACCCCCTACCAAACCCTAATGGTTTCATTTGGATTCTTGGAGCTACAGATAGTTGTTCATTGTATTTGATGAAATAATGTCAACTCATCTTGAGGAAGACCATGTTTTTTGAAAGATGTAATTTTGGCATTCCAAGAGAAGATAGCTAGTTTAATTATGTGGTCGAAAACTCTGCCAACATCCATTAAATTTCCACATTTATCATACATTTTAATGAGCATGTTTTGTAAAAATGTGTTTGATGAAAATGTAAATACCCTCTGTTTGATGTGAGAGTGGATTTGTTTACCCTCTAAAATGGCTTTATTAGCAATATAGGTTTGCAATAGATGAAGATATGTAGAAGAGTCTACATTGTGTGAAGTAAGCAGAATATGTAGTGCTTCCTTCAAATGCCCCTCGTTATATATAGTGTGTTCTGAGATTGAGATGGGCAATTGATGGCATTGTATAATGTGTCTCATTCTACACAGTAAAACAAGATCATCTTCTTTAATGGATTGTAATATTTATTTTCTTGTCAGTAGACTCCTCTCTCAAAGGAAGCCTCTCTAGAGGTTTTCGCTAATCCTCCTCTCGGTTGTTGAGCCTTCTATCTCTCCTCCCAAGATTGTGACTACTAAAAAAAAGGGTGTAGGTCTGAGGTAGAAAGACTAAAAATTGAAGCGGAAGACTTGGTTAGAAGCAACTCTCAATGGATGATAAAAGACCTCCTTTCTAGGTGTGAGAGAAGTTTGGCTCTACGCTGAGGCTAAAGGTAACTTTGGTTATGAATGTTTCTCTCTTTGTTTGTTTCTTCTCTTGTTTGGTTGCTTGAATGTTGCAATTTCATGAATATTTAGCAGAGGTCATGTGGGCTTTTATTCCATTTGTCTTTCCTTGGTAAGGGTGTCTTTATCTAGTCCATTATTGGTTGTTGAAATTAGTGTTTCTCCATGTGTTTATATTTTTGTTTTTTTCATTTCGATAACTGGGCCCCCAGTTGTGTACCAGTGCTGGTTCATAGTTCCGGTCAAAAGTGTCCACCCTTAATCAAATAAAAAACAATTGAATAAAAACCAATTTATCAATGGTTTAATTTATTGGAGTGGCATGTGGATACATCTAACCATAACTTAATCATATTAATTACGTATTGTACTTATTTACCACTTAAATTTACAATTTTTAAAAAAGGTGTATTTATAACTACATTAAATAGAAGAATATTCTTAAATAACCCTTAAGAAATATGTTGATATTTATATGGTAAATTTTATACAAAATTTTATTAGTGTTAAGATAGTATATATTTTAATTTTTGATTTGTTGAGTAAGAAACATAGTATTTGAAAAGTGAAACAATTAGTATGGTGTACAGAATTATGTAGATGTGACATAAAACATTGAAAAATAGATAAGCACTAACTAATTCAATTAAAAAAATAGAAAATAATAAATAACACATCCCAACCTTAAAACAGATCAAAAAGTTGTAAGAAGTTAATTAGAAAATAATAAATAACACATCTTAACCTTAAAATAGATTATAAAGTTGTAAGAATTTAGTTAAAGTATACTTTAAAAATGTAAGAGGTCAAATATTAATTATTGTAAAGGTGATTAAAATCTTATGTCATATGAAGTATAAGGATAACATTCAGGTATTTAATCTAGACAAATAGAAAGGGACAATAAATGACACATTCAACTTTAAAAGTAAATCTCAGTATTATAAGAGGTCGTTGAAAAATTGATTAAAACTCAAGTGTCATAAGTGATTATATGGATGTGACATAAAACATAAAAAATAGATAAGGATTATCAAGATTATAAGAAGTCATATTATAATATTATTGTAAAGTTGATTAAAATTTCAAGTTCTATATGGTATTATATAGATGTGATGTAAAGAATCAAAAATAAATTAAGATGATCACTTTAACATCAATTTTATCTATAAAAATAGAAACGAACAATAAATGATGCATCAATTTTAAAATAAATTTCAAAGCTATAAGAAGTAAAATATTAATATTATTTTGAAGTGGATTAAAATTTAGAAGACCATATAAAATTATACGAAAATAAAGTAAAATATTAAAAAATAAATAAAGATTAATAGTGTCATTATTTTATATAATAGTTAACATTTTTGATCGAATTATGAACTATGAACTGGAAGAAGTAACTTTTACATAACACCCTCATCGCAAAACAAAATAAACAAAAAATAATTTTTACATTCAACATTTTAAAAAAAAAAAAAAAAATAATAATAAATGATTAAATTTAATATTAATGTTATTATAAAATGAAATTATAAAAATGTAATGTAAATAATTAAAAAAAAAATCTTCAAACTTAAAAAAAAAAACAAAACAAATCAAAATGTCAATATTATAGTAAAGTTACTAAAGTTGATTAAAATCTCAACTGCCAAATGGAATGTATGAAAGCGATATAAAAAACTTAGAAAAAGAAAGAATTATATTAAACTTTTAAAACATTCTTAATGACGTTATAATCGATCGAATATCCCATCCCTATTATTCTTGGGGAGGCCACTTTATATCCATATAAGAAAATTAAGATAACTCTCAGGGTGCCGCTGTGATGCGACTGTGTATGAGTTTAAGGACCAATGCGATCTTACAATGGGTATGACGTGACTAGCCAAAACAAAGGAGGATTATCATGGCATTGCTTAAATTGAATAAATAATTGAGCTACCGCCATCTTTTTTTTCCGTCTTTCCAATAATTGGATTTAAGTGCTGCCTGTAACGTATAAATTGTTTCAGTGAATGGCCATCGCAGGCAAATTCTCTGCCCAGCCTCCTCGAAATGGCAGGGATCTTTCTTCTTCTTCGTCGTCTCTTACAGTATGTGTACGTACATTCATAAATCTTTCTTTCTGAAATTTAATTGAGATGAGATAAGTAATTGGTGTATATTCACTTCTTAGAACAATTGTTTTTCTATTTTCAACCTTTGACGGATCGGCATATATGGTTATCTTAATGTTAAAGATTTTTTAAGATCAATTTTTCAGTTCTTTTTTCTGAACGTCGATCTTCAGTATTTTATGAGGTTGAGGGGTTTGCTAAATTTTATTTTCGGTTTTTTCAAACCCTTGTGAAGGAAGGAGGGTTTAGAAGAGAGTTGTACGGAAAATAATAATAATACAGGATTGCGAGAAGATTATTATCCAAATATTTAATTTGGCTTCAAGATTTTATAATGAATACTTTTTGAATTTTTTTTTTCCTTAAGTTAACCAGGGTTAGGAAGCTAGGCCAAAAAAAATAAAAGTAAAAGAAAAGTAATCGCCCACTCGTCAAATCACAAATGCATGTAATAATCAGAAATAAACAGAAACAACTTCATTGACTGGAATTCTTGACAACGCACAACTACTCTGACGCTGTTAATGAGGAATTTGGGACCCCCAATGATCCCCAAGTTATCATCATACCATACAGTCTTCCTAGTTCAATTTATTTGAGATACTCTCAATCTCGACTGTGCTTGAAATGGCAGAAATAGCGAAGATCTCATCTGCCGCAATTTTGGGGAAATGAGGGCCTATCTGGACCATATGCGGCTCGGCCTCCCAAGCTGATCTAGATTTGTTGGCGCGAGGGCTTATCTAGACTTTATATGGCTCGGATCACAACTCAAGATAGTCTTCATCACAAAAGCAGAATAGTAGAATTCTCAAACACTTATGCCCCACGTAGGGTGTCTAGACTCTAAATCCTCACTCGAACCCTTCATGCTTCTTCGAGTGTAGGAAGAAGGCATAAAAGCATAGATTTCTGGCTTAAAAATATATATCAACTAGTTAATAATAAATACCTGAATGACCTACGTGCCTTATATGGGGTGAGCATGGATTCTTAGCAAAGCCATTTTTTACCATCGTTTTCTTTCATCACTCGCTTTTTATGATCGAGTCAAATGCATTTGTATACAAGAAATGTAGTCAAATGCATTTGTATACAAGAAATGTAGAGCTCACATATTGAATGCAAACTAACTTCTTTTGATTTTATCCCAACTGAAATTAAATTTTGAAGATACAGAGCAGTTTGTGCACTCCGCTATTAAACTTAAAAATGGAAATGTAGTCATAAGTGTGCAGACATAATATACTTTAAAGATTGTAGACATAAGATACTTTCGAGATTGCAGACATAGGATACTTTCGAGATTATAATCATTGGATCAGAGTCTATTTTACTTGCAGTTATCCTATAGCAGTGGTGGTTTTTTGCCTTTAGATATATCAATACAGGGGATTTGTTGATCTGTAAGCACTGATGAGGATTGAGCCACAACCAGATCTGATTGAGAGGTGAATAAGTAATGCCTTTGAAAATAATCGTTGCTAGAATTATAAATTTGCATAGGACTAAAAACTGGGTGCAACCTGAAAATTTTCAGATTCATTGGATGATTACCAACAAAAAATGCAGAAAAGTGTGACAGCAATATATTCTTCTTTTCTTGAGGGCAGGGGTAGGCAAACAATTCCTTGTACAGAGAATACAAGACGTCCAGAAGTCCATTTTCTTTTCCTAATTTGTCATAAATTTTACTAACTGAAAAGCAAGCCATATGAAGCTAGCTCTCTGAATTTTAAACTCACTTTTCCATTTTCTTCTTCACTACTCTAAGCAGAAATACCACCGTGCAGTCTTCATGATTTTCTTTTACCTTCTTTGTAAACGAGCTGGTTTCAATTACAGGCCAGCCTTTATGGTAATGAGCTGTTACTTACAATTTTACTAGTGTAACACAGAATCTTATAATTTGTCATGTGAATAAAATCCACAGAGATTCATATCCATAAAAAGACTCGGCAACCCATCTTATTCAGTATCCTTTAATGTATTATTATCTAAACTTCTAAAGCTTCAAGAGTCAGATAGAAAAGATAACGGATTCCATCAAACAAGAAAGATGAGCATGGCTGATCAATCTTATCAAAATATGAGTCTATTATGGACTCGCTTATGTCTGATTGTCTATTCTGCTAAGAGTATTAAGAAGTTTACTAGGGATCTGCCACATTATGTGGATAATCAGCCATTGGCAAGGGTGAAGCAATTGTCTTTGCTGAGGCACTGGTAAATTACGGTGAAGCATTTGTCTTTGCTGAGATTCTGGAAAATTACGTAGGCCATCCCTGCCAGCTTAAAAAAAAACTTACTGCAAGTATCCATGATTCTATTTATATGCGATCATCACTTCATCATCTTCATCCTCATCAGAGGACTGGACATAACATTGTGGAATTGGCATGGGAGGTCCTTCGTGGATCGACACCCTTGTTGGCAGCCCAGTCAGTGACTCAGTTTTCTTCTCTTTTTGAATGTCGAAGCTCCACAACTTCTGGTTTAC
The DNA here is from genome assembly GCA_037957365.1 of Torreya grandis. NCBI lineage: Eukaryota > Viridiplantae > Streptophyta > Pinopsida > Cupressales > Taxaceae > Torreya > Torreya grandis. Next base: position 156,659 of record JARHVA010003730.1, read on the forward strand.
AGCATAGCCAGTTAGCTCCCTTAACTATTTCTTCCAATCTCCATGCTTTAATTGATCCTCCTTTCATTGCATTTATCACGATTTGATGTTCCCTTCCATTGCTAGCCTTTTCCAACCTTTTAAGACAGCAATCTGTATGTCTTTTAGAAACAGCATTACCTCTGCACAGTTATTTGTTCCCCATCCAATATCTAGAGAGAAGACTAATTTTGGCTGGCCATTGTGGTTTTGAAAGACTTCACCCCCACCTGCAGGTCTAGGATTTCCTTTTTAAGTCCCATCAAAGGTTAGTTTCAGCTGTCCATGGGGGTAGGGAAACACAACACTTTCTGCTTCATTTTTCCCAATAAACTGATCCCTTTATTGGGATTTGAGTAATATTTTTTGTAACACTGATTTGTAATTTTACAGGGATATTTCGACAAATTTGTATGGTGATCTTTTGGTAATTTTATGTTGAAGTTCTTTTAATCAATATTTCAGCGCTTCTCAAAAAGTCATCTTCAGTATTTTTTTTGTGAGGTTGAGGGGTTTACTTACTCTCAGTATAGTATTTTTTTTCCTTTTTATAACCCTTGTGAAGAAGTGTATTGAAGAGAATTGAAATGTTGATTAAAAAAAAATTAATAAAGAATTACCAGAAGATTATTACACAAATATTTGATTTGGATCTAAGATTTTTGCAGGAAGAGATATCGAGTAATACTTTTTATAACAGTGGTTGTAGTATTTATATTAGACATATCAAGATATTTGTATGGTGAAGTTTTTTTAATCAGTGTTTCAACGCTTTTTTTGTATATGCATCTTCAATGTCTTATGAGATTGAGGGATTTGCTTATGCTCACTGAAATAAATTTTCCCCTTTTTGGAACTCTCGTGAAGAAGGGCATAGAATACAGTTGAAATGTCGAGAATATCATTTTACAAATATTTAATTTTGGATCTAAGATTTCTATAGAAAGACATTTTGACTAATATTTATGATAACTATGGGTTGTAGAAGAGAGAGTTGAAATGTCGAGAATATCATTTTATGAATATTTAATTTTGGATCTAAGATTACCACAAGAATACATTTTGAGTTATATTTGTGATAACAGCAGGTTGTAATTTTTAAGCTGACATTTCCAGATATTTGTATGGTGATCTTTTGCTAAATTTGTGTTAAAGTTATATTTTTAATCAGTGTTTCAGATCCTATTTCTATATGCATCTTAATTATCTTATGAGGTCAAGGAATTTGCTTATGCTTGCTAAAGTTAATTGCCCCTTTTTTCGAACCGTCCTCAAGAAGGGTATAGAAAAGAAGGTAGAGTCATAATGTCTAAAAGACCTTAACATGGAATTAGCATATGATTGTTATACAAATATTTATTTTAGATGTAAGATTTTTGCAGGAAGACATTGTAATATTTATGATAACACTTTTGTTTTTTTTAACTGACGTTTCGAGTGAGCCCTTGCCAAAATGTAATGAGATGTGTCCCATACGCTAAGCTAAGTACAGTTAGGTGTGCGGGTAGTCTCATATGCTGTAAGCTACCTGTTAGTATAAGCACTGTTAGGTGCGTAGGGTGCCATAAAAGGACCTTTCCTTTTCCTGACGAGGATGTTTATCCAGAAATAATACATACTGATTGATTCTTTCTATAGATGTCAAGATTAAATTCAACTTTTTTGTAATTTGATTTATTGTATGCATTTGAGATTTCTTTCTGCAAATATACACACAGTTGTGTCTATCATAGTATTGGTTACATGGAAGCATATAGTTTGAAAGGAAATGTTTTTAACTCAGGCAGTTAGAAAATTAATTGTGTTTCATGCTCTGATTATTATTCTTTTAATTATAGTAATGGATTGGGGATTGACTGTGCAACAGACAAATCTGGCAGTGAAGATTGGCACCATTATCTTTCCACTGATAGCAGTTTTAGAGACTGCAATTGCCATCCTCGCAGGTTGTTTTACTGCTAAATCTCACACTCTCCCTCACGGATATGAAGAGCCAGCTTTGTTGGCATCCGAGACTGTGTGTAAGTTAATTTTTTTTGATGTATTTGGTGTTTCTGCAGTGATCTCTATTGAATGCCAATTTCGGGAATAAACTGCCTGTACAATATCGAGTCAAAATATCATTTTTGGGAATGACTTGCGAGTTTAATATTGAATCAATCTTCTAGAGTCTTCTTTCATGGGTAGTGGTGGTTCACAAAAACCCACCCATCTCTCATGAACTTCAATGATCGACTTGGTACTTATTGCATCAGGTGATGCTCAGAATGTTTAAATTTTTCTGTCACAAGTTATTTTCCTAGGCTTAACACTTACATGGTAAACCCACATCATCAGATCCACTACATTAGATGAGATGAAATGAGGGATAAGGCTTTTTCTATGTTTAAGATGAAGTGAGCAAGCTCCACAAAAGTATGAATGCTTTTTATCAATAATTTTTTTTTCAAGTAGAATTATAGTAGCATTGGTAATAAAATCAGTGGGAGTTGAAAGGTCAATCCACACTCCAGGAAAAATAGATCCTGCAAGGGGCCGCTAGCTCAGTGGTTGAGCACCCCAGCATGCAGATGGGAGGTCCTAGGTTCGAGTCCTAATTGGTTCATGCTTTTCAGCAGAGATTATGGATCCTTTAAGACCTGGGCCTCGAGGACCAGCATATTGCACCGACTCATCTCTATAATATGATTATTTAGGTAGAATATAATTTACTAAACCATACAGCCTAGTGGAAAATATGAAAACTTGAAAAACACTCTACTCTGCAATTCGCAACCAGTTATGACGTTGTCCTTGTATGAAGTACGACCAGATAAACGCCCACTACCCTCTTGTATTGTGTATTCCACCCAACAGAGCTTGCCGTCTCTTCATGCTACGTTTACAACATTAACCTCTATGGACACCATGATGCCCAAGTCTTTTGCAAATAAGAAAAACCAGGGCCATTTCTCATTGCTTGTTAGATTAAGATGACTTTAATTTATCAGCAGCAGCCAACAGGATCTTGATTCACTGGTGATTTTGAGCCAAACATCAGGGTTTGCTTCCAACAGTGTCCTGGCCCACCTGAATGGTATGAATTCAAAAAGGGATTGGGCAAGATGCAAGTTTCGAGTGACTTTGGCCGAGTATATACCCCTTGGACCAGGCATCTAAGCCAGACAATTTCTGTGTTTTGCAGTGCAGCCTCTGTGGTGGTTTGTTGAAGCTTCAGCCAAAAACCAAGAAGAGTTTAATTTGTAATGACAAACCATTTAACAAAGGATTCTGTAAGAAATTTGTTATGTGAAACTAAATTTGACAAGCATCTGTGTTTCCCAGACTGTCCCTTTACCTTAAGTACCTGCCAATCCACTTTAAAGACTTTAGCATGCATTTTTATATAGAATACTACAACTATATAGTTACGGGGAGCATCCCCACCAGGATTTGATCCTGGGTGGTCATAGCCATAAGCACTCCAACTTACTGCTAGGAAACAGCCCAATTAATTAACTATACATGTAGTTGCTGAAGTGAAATTTACATGAAAATAGGTAACCCAATCTTAGGGCCATATTCCGCTGGCTATTTTAGAGTACATAATTACAGCTAAATACAATTTGTTCAAATTATCAAATAATTAAATATAATATTCTTAAACTAGATTAGCAAATACTTTAGGTCTGAGCCAAACAATGGGAATCTCTGTCAAATCTATTTTGAGAAACAGTTTTTATGGATGAGATGCTTTGCAAAACAACCCTCAATTATTTCTTAATTTAATCTACATTAATAGCTTGTGCAAATTGGACATGCAAATCAACTCGCATACAAGGCTTCTATTCCCTTGACCAAGTTCTAAGACATCATCTTGGTATAAATTATGTGCACTGAAAGGGTAGAATCACTATGCAAATTAAAGCTCACGATAGAGAATTTGAACTGACAAGATATCGTAGGACTTGATTATTGTCCATCATGGAGATGTTAGATTTAGTACTTCTGCAATATTCACATTGTATATTCCTGTATTATGCCCACTATCGAAGATGGATATATCAACTCCAAGCATGTGGTCAGAAATTACCAAAATAAATAAATATGGAAGATACTTTCTTCAAATTGGCAGGTATGTGACTCTGACGAGAGAAATCCAGAGCAGTATTGCTGGAAAAAATATACTGTGGAATAGATCTAGTAGTCAAAGAGTAAATCAAGTAATTTGAATTACAGTTCTTCTTTTATTTCAGCCCATAAAAGAGCCTCTCTTTAGATCTAGGTCTGTTGGGAAATTCACCAAAAATTGTTCGGCTGGAGGGAAAACATATCTAAATAGTATGGTAATATAGTGATATTTGGGTTGTCTAATGGGTTTTTTTTTGCTTGCAAGGAAATTTTTGTTTCACAGTATGGCTTTGGGGTCTTTTGCTGGTGTATAGGAGTTTAAACTGCAACATAAATATTATTGTGGCTACCAGATTCAATCTCGTTAAAGCAAAAGTTGAACTTGGCTGCACCTGAAAAAGTACCATCTAATATTCATCATAAGACCATAGAATAATTTTCTTTGTAGCCATGCATTTTAAATTTTAATGAATACAAAACAGTGTAAATATTATATAGTATAAGAAGATTTTCCTTTTTGTCTCGTTCTGAATGAGAAAATCTATTTCAAGGGAAAGAACTCTGACAAAGAAAATACCAGCATTTTCTAGGATATAGGCAGTATTAATGGTCATTACCACCCAAAACATTTATATCTTTTATAATATATATTTTGAAAAACTGGCGCAGTCGTAATTGATTGTCATGATTCAAGAAAGTTGGTGTATTAGTGGGACTGTTGGACTTACTGTTCCTTAAGGAATTTTCTGAAGACCTGCCAAGATCCCTGTAATCATATTTCTCTTGTTTTGGAAAGGCTTAGACTCAGCTACTGAATGTTATAGCATGTCTAAAAGACCTTTCAATATCTCAAGCATATTCTTCTGCAACATATGGATCCATAGCATGATAGGGTTGAACTTCCAGAATATGAGAACAATAAATCCAAAAATGATCTAGATTAACAGCTTGGGTTGTAGATTTGATCGAATTGGAATGAGCCCTTGTATTAGTCAATAAAAAAATCCTATGTAATCAAAACATTGCTGCAATGTACTTTGGTTTGTGTACAATGTGCCAATGAGTATGAAGGTCATAGTTGGAGTTACATTTTCTAGCCATCATTACACTTATCTCTTTTATATTAGTTATACATAAATTGTCTAATTTGCTCCTCTATTGTCAGTTTTCCCTCATTCCTGAATTTATCTTCATGTTTACATTTTTTTCAATCTCTCTTTATAAAAATATATTTGCTCTTCATGGGTGATACACCTATATGTCTAACCATCATATGCTGTCTTTTTTTCCAAGGCAGTCAGCATAAATGAAGTTGAGGCCTTGTACGAGCTATTTAAGATATTGAGTAGCTCTGTAATTGACGATGGCTTGATACACAAGGTACATTTTTATGGCATTCTTGTTCTTTTATATGATTGCATATTCGTTCGGATTACATCTACAATGGCCCATTTTAAAATAAAAGGTACTCAGTTTAGACTTCTGCATGATAAGGATGACAGTGGTCTGAATTATCTACACTTATATACTTTTAAACACGAGCTCGAGAGGGTTTAATATTCTGTAGATATTGAAGGAGATGAATATATTGAACATCTTTGAATGGACATTTTCTTTGATACATACACTTTTGAAGTCGTTCTTTGTTTTTTCACTTTTAAAGCCATTCTTTAATTTTTCTTCAGGAAGAATTCAAGCTAGCATTGTTCAAGAGCACAACAAAAGAGAACTTATTTGCAGACAGAGTAAGTGCATATGTGCTTTTTTCTTCCCAGAGATTGGGTTTCATTAATAAGTGACGGTAAAATAGGGAGAAACAAATAAGGAATTTATATGGATGCCTACAAACAACCAGAAGCAATCAATATGATAAGTCCTCATGTGCCTTGAAATATCCCCAAGGGAATGCATAAGGTGTTTGTGCAGTATATTGGTCATTGTATAATGTGTAAAATACCAAAACTCAACTTTAAAGCAAAAGTTGGTGAGTGTACTGGCAGCCAGAGTGCCAGTGCTTTAAGATACATTGTTAGTATATCCCTTAGAAGATGCACCTTTCATTACAATCCTTAAACCTGTAGTTACTTATGGGTCAGAGGTTTGGGGCCTTAGTCTTGAGTCCATTGAGTGGGATTGTTTTGAGAGGGTTTAGGGTATCATGCTTCAGCGTATGATCCATTCCATATGGGCAGTTCCCTAATGCATTGTTCAGGCTGAGTTTACTGTTGAGCCCCTTCACGTCAACCCGAATCCTTTAGTTGATTCAGCCTTTGGTTGTGAGAGATACCCATATTTAACCCTTTCTTATTTGTAACAGGTGGTCTCCTTGGGTCTCACTAGGTGTTGGCACAATTGATATGTTGTGACCACTTCACTTCAATCAATCTAAATCTCTGTTGATTGATTCTCTCATTTTAGGTATTCCTTCAATGCAACTTAATGCTTTCTTCCCTCAAAAGAGGTGATGAATAAAGCCATTTGAGAGGATATATATTGACAATACATCCAAGTCATTTGGAATTCTACTTCACAACCTCTCACTCAGCCCAAAGAGGACCTTATATGATCATTTCTTACAAATCTGGATACACCGTCTTTTGAACCAACTTTTTCCAACACTTTTGATCACATGGCTTTAGGATCCTAGCTAGACAAGGGTGTGCTCCCTTTAGTTACAAGTTGGGACGTATCACCATATATTGTCTGCATTCCCTTCGGAGGTCGAGGACGAGTACTTCATTTTTCAGTTGTGTCTAGTATGAGTTGTGGGGAATGTGTCATTTTCTGTATAGATACTCAGGTGGTTCTCAGTCAACCTTCTTTTGCTAACCTGATCAGAGATGTTTGGCCTTCTTCATTAGGTATATTGTCACATTAAGGCGTAGAGCTACTAGGTTGATTACCTCCTCCTTTCATCCTGTCATCAAAACGGTTGCAGGAGCTAAACACCGTTTGGATGTTGTCGATTAATGTACAAATGGAGACAAATCAATGAGACTACAATCTTCTTTGCACACCACTACTCGGGTATCCTAACCTTCTTATTCTCATTTAAAGAGCCATGGGTCTTCTTTGTTCCAACGTTGGGAGCCTTCTAATTCCGTTTCCCCACAGCTAAGTTTGTGAGGGTAGGTGCCAATTTCTAGTTTCTTCTCTACCACCAAATGTTCCTCGACCTTGGGTGTTAGGAGAGAGACTTTCTAGAATAGTCGAATTGGGCCCTATTAACCCTAACCATTATGAGATGGAGATTATCAGAATTCTACACCTAAGCAATAGCATAGGAGACCTAAATTGGTCATGTCAAAAGCATCGCATAAATCTGATTTTACTCGCTGAATTATAGTGACCCCACGACCTGTGATGGAAAGACCATCAACATAGACAATAAGTATCACAATGTCATCACCATCACTTTTGACATAAAGATTTGGATTAGAAAGACTCATGAATCTAAAATATTGTAGATGTTGATCAATCTTAATCTACCAAGCTTGTGGACCCTGTCTAATCCCGTATAGAGACTTAATCAACTTGGAAACTAGATGATAATGACCAAGTTCTTGAAAACCTTCAGGCTGCACCATGTAGACCTCTTCATCCAAATTTTCTTTCTGAAAGACGCTCTTTACATTCATCTGAAACGCCTTCCTACCAAACTGAGCTGATATGGAGAGAAGCAACTAAAATGTAACCATCTTCATTGAAGAGGCAAAAGCCTCCTCACAATCTATTCCCTCTTTTTGTTAAAAGCCTTTTGAAACAAGATGAGCCTTGTACCTATCCAAAGTACCATCGTCTTTGCATTTGAATTTGTACACCTATTTGCATCCAGTGGGTTGTTTACGTGGAGGTAATTCCACCAATTCCCAGGAATGGTTCTTCATCAAGGCGTTATATTCATCTTGCATGGCAGTCTCCCATTCAAGTTTTCCTTTAGCTTTGGAATATTGTTGTGGTTTAGGTAGTTTAAAAATATAAGAAGCGAGAGCAAGATGAACATGCTCAGCTGAATTATCAACCTTGTTTCCGGTCCTCCGGGTCTATGCATTTGATTAAGGCATTTAATCCTTCCACACATCCTTTATAGTGGAATAAAACCACTTAGGCCTCCCTTGCACCTGAGAACTTTGACATGGTTGAATCTCATCTGGATTGTTGACCAACTCGGGTTGACGTCACCGATAGACTAGTGTATTAGAAATATCAGCCATGGGCTGTTGTACTAGATATTGTGAAGGAGTACCATATGAACTAGATTCCTCAACTTTCAAAGGAACCACAACACTAGATTCAAGTATCTCAGTGATTGCTTGTTGGTTACAAACAAAGAAAGATTCTCTTTCCTTCACATCAACATCTCGACTAACAATTATCTTGTTAATGGAAATATCAATAAGTCTATAGGCCTTAGATTGGTCATTATAGCTAGCAAAGAAATGTCTTGTATTGTTAGAATCTAGTTTACTCCTATCCAAAACCAAAGTATATGCAGCAAACCCAAAATACAAAAAGATGTTAGTTCAGGTTTGATTCTAGACCAAGCTTCCTCAGGTGTGGCATCCTGCAAAGCTTTGCAAGGACTCCTATTTAGGATATACACTACCATGTTCACTATTTCTCCCTAGTATTTGTATGGCATGCCCCAACTATGCATCATGCACTGAACCATATCCATGATACTTTTGTTACATATTTCAACCACCCCATTATATTGTGGAGTGTACAGGGCTGTCAAATGTCGTTGAATATGCTCCTTGCTACAATAGTCCTTGAATTGCTTGGAAGAGAATTCACCCCCATTGTCAAAAATCAGTGTTTTGATCTGTCTTCTTGTTTGATTTTCCACCAACGCTTTGAACTATTCAAATGAGGCAAAACAGTCAAGACTCTTTTTTCAAGAAGTAGGCCCACATTTTATTGGAGAAATCATTCACCAACAACAAAAAGTACCTCGCACTAAGGATTGTTGGTGATTTCCAGGATGGCTCACAAATATCTACATGAACAAGATCTAAAATCCCCTTTGCACGCCAAGCACCTTCAATTGGAAATGGCTTCCGCTTTTTCTTGGCAACCAAACACCTTGCACACATATCCTATTTTTCTTGGATAGTTGGCAAACCAAGAATCATATTGGCTTTGCTAAGTTTGGCTAAGTACTAAAGGTTGAGATGTCTAAGTCTCTCTTGCCAGAAAACATTATTATTACCCTCGACAACTAGTGCATATAAGTTGATTGTGGCAGGGTCAACAAGTCTATAGAAGCTACCTTGCCCAATGCCTAGGGCCACTACCCTATTTTGTTTTACAACAAACACAATACACTTCTTCCAAGAAAAATTCATAGAAATGTTGGGATTTTTAGTTAACTAACTAATAGACAAGATTTTAAGTCATTCTAAGAACATACCTAACATTCCTTACAATGAATTTTGCAGCGTTATTCAATACCATGTGGATATCTCATTTCCCTTCTACAACATGTGTTCACTCATCACCTAATGATATTGGATCAGAAAAAATTGATTTTGTAGTAAATTTGACATACCAGTCCTTATGACACGTGATGTGCAGGAATAAAAGAACCAACAACTGGTAGCACCATCATTCATGCATGATGCCATTAGAGCTTACTCTTCCTTAGAATCTCGTTCAGCTTTAACTGCTGCCACATATGCCTAACCTCGCAACTTTTTGTTGTGGAAAAGAGCATATTGTCACTTTTGACATTCCCGGGCTTATGACAATAACAACATTTTACCTGGTGCTTGGAAGATGATTCACCAGGGTTATGTTTCCACTTCCCCTTTGATTGAACACAAGTGCACTCGTTTTTTGTCCATAACTAGACTCACTTGTTTGTGTCTGCCTTCATTCCTTTTGCAACAAATAGAAATTGACCCAATCAAAGGTTAGGGTCTAGCTTTTTGTCATCAAGTGTAAAGCCTCCACATATGATTCATAGGAGGTCGTTAAATTGTTCAAAACAAGAGCAACCAGATCATCATCGCCCGCCTTTTTGTTTATGGTAGCGAGCTGGTCTCGGAGATCTTTCATCCAAAGGAGATGTTTTGGCAGGGACCCACCTTCATTCATCTTTGCATAAAACAACATACATTTCAGGACAATAACTGACATTTCCCTAAAGTTTGATACTGCTTTTGGAGACTGATCCAAAGCTTACTTGCCACAGAGGCATTCTGGACCTTCGTAATTAAGTCATTTCAAACAGATAATTTTAATTATAGAAGAGATTCCTTAAGACTTTTGTCATAATCAGTAGGATATGTAACAGATCTTGATTCATTTTTGAGAGGTGATTTTACCGCAGTCATGATACTCCGCAATCGTGAGTATTTTGTGACTTCAGACGATATAGATCTAGGCAGTTAGTTTCTGTGCTTCCGATGGAACCAAATTCTGGATATTGGCTATGACACAAGAATGTTGACCTCTAACCTGTGATCCATGCAAAAAAAAATGCTCTCCAGCTTGCCGACTGTCTATTCATGAAAAACATGCCTGTAGCTTCGTGAAAATCATGACTGGTTGGACAAAATACGTTTACAAATCCATCTTTTTTCTTTCATGGTCTGCACTTGTGTTTTCTTCCTTCTATGTTTGGTCTGTGGTTTGCAAATTCACCATTCAAATCACTGGCACCATCATCCTCTTGATCGCGAATGAAATAATGTCTCTTGTCTGCACCGTTGTCAGATTCTTTCACTGCAAATTGTAACTGTAGACTCCACATTAATTGCATTTTACTTTGCCCAGTCTACAAAATTCATGTTCTATCTCCTCCTTTTTCAGCACAATTTCCCTCCTAGCATGATCTCTTTGATCTTTTGTCTTGCCCTAGTATGATCAACACTCTCGTCTCTGCCTCTGTACTGCACTCGAATCTCCTCTGCAGATTCTTCTTTGCCTCTTTTCAACTTTGTTGTTCGTACCCTTATCCTAGGGCTTCCTCGAATGCTGGTTCTTTTCCATTTGTACCCTACTAAGGCTTCCCCAAATGCCTGTTCTGATACCAATGATAGTAAGAAACAATGAAAGAATGAAGAGAATGGAAGGTACACCGACATAATTGTGTGTTGCTGTGTTTTATTAATCAAATAGAATTTACATATCAGCTGAGGAGGTTGATAACTGTTTGATAACAATAACTAACTAATAGTTAACTAAATATATTTAATATGTATCAATTTGGGTAGTCTGCTAAATTGATCAGAAAAATGTCAAATTGACGTAAAGTTCAGTTATCACAGAGTAATTGGTTTCTTCCAAAGTGATATAAAGTGTGATTCACAGATTTTACACTGTCCATGTTTTTGGTGCTGGAACTTTTCTACCCTTTTTTTAGCCAGTCTTCTTTCACAACAATTGTGGACATTGGAGGCTTGAGGTCTATTCTGTGCTTAATATGGCACTCTGTAATGCAGCTCTGTTTGGGCTTATCTTGTCTGTGTTCATAATGTGATATTAGACTGTAATGGCTATTCAAAGATGTATGTACATCTTCAATCTATTCTACAGTCACAGTAGTTGTAGACATTTATGACGTATTCTGTACTCTATTTTTCTATGCAGCTCTGTTTGATCTGAGTTTATCTAATAACATATGATTCTTTTGTTTTGAGTTTGGTATCTTCGCAGTGCAATAAATGGTAGTGTTCTTCTGGATTCAACTGCGTAACATTTTTGAAGTCCAATGTTTCGGATCCTACTACTGTATCCATCTTCAGGGATGTAAAGGGAGAAGCCAGTGCTTAACTTCCCTGAAGATGGATTCAGTACTAGGATCCGAAACTTCAGAGTTCAAAAATGTTACACAGTTGAAACCAGAGGAACTCTATCAACAACATATGATGTATTGAATATTACAATCTAGCAATTATTTATCATGTATATCATTCTGTGCATAATTACTGAAGCTCGGTTGATGAGCTTGCTTTGTTTTGAGGCATTATATATTGTGACAGTTCTGATTACTACTTTGATTTGCTTCATAGCCAGTGCTTATTTGAGGACCTTCTGGTACATATTTCGTGCGTAAGGCAAGGCCTTATGTTCATTGTATTATTTGATAGGTTTTTGATCTATTTGATATAAAACACAATGGAGTCATTGAATTTGGAGAGTTTGTTCGCTCTCTTAGCATATTCCATCCATATGCATCCCAAGAAGACAAGATTGATTGTAAGTAAAACTAGATGCCTTTCAAGGTGCATTTGATATTATGAATCTTCTTTTTTGTAAGTCATTCACACCATGCTCCATATATTCATATGGTGCGGTACCATTTGAAAAATGGAAATGCGATTTTGATGATAAAATTGATGAGACTTTTTCTGTTGGAATTTCTCTTGCAGTTGCTTTTAGACTTTATGATTTGAGGCAGACAGGGTACATTGAGCGTGAAGAAGTACGTATCTAAGCTTTACTGGTAAAAGTTCATGTATGAAATTTGGAGATTCAAACTTTCCAATTTTAAAATATCAGGCTTACTGGAGACGTGATTTCAATTATGTTATAGTTAGACATTGAAGGCTGGCATTTCCTTTTCCAGTTCAATTTAGGGTAAATTTTCTAGATGTTCTAGTTCCTTTCTAATTCTGAATTTAAACCCCTAATCAAGTATTGGATAGGTTCATGTCTAGTTGATATAATCTATAACTGATAAGGTTTCTTTTTCCATCCAGAAAAAAAATCCTTTATATTTAAAATGAAATGGACAAATAATATTCATAGCACTAATCACTGACACAAAATGACCGCTAAAACCAAGAATTCACTGCAAGTGTATCTTCCAAAAAAGGTCGGCCACAAGCAGCCAGGCTTGTTAACAAAGAGGCCTTATAAAATAATTTACTAAGATTATCATGAGTTCATATAACATCCTTCATGTAACTACAAAAGGCTATATGTTTCTCATTTATAAAATAATCTACTAATATTATCATGAGTTCATATAAGATCCTTCATGTAACTACAAAAGGCTATATGTTTCTCATTTGTTCCTATTTTCATGGCCTATTATGAAGATGTGGCTGAGCTCTTGTACTTACCACATGAAGGTACATTTTCCTTATGTTTTGACAACTACTAGGTCCTCCCTGTTTCTCTCACTTTTCCAGTACCATTTTGGATTTTCATGTCGATGGTTGAACTTATTTATAATGTAGATCCAATTTATTTGATGGTGTTTCCGCATGCTCCTTATATCTGCAGATTTTGAGCTTTTGTATTTACCACATGAAGTACATGCTCCTCAAGCTTTGACAACTACTAGGTCCTCCCAGTTGCCCTCAGTTTGCCAGTACCATTTAGGGTTTTCATGTCTATGTTTGAGCTCCTTTAGAGTGTAGACCCAACTTATTTGATGGTGTCTCCGCATGCGCCTCATATCCCCCATATTCTCTTCATCTCTTTCCTTTTTCAGTTCCTCTTTTTCTTTTAATTAATTTATGATTTTAAAGTTATTTGAAACATCTAGTCTAACAAAAGATTTTCATGCACCTCAATCTTGGTCCCTGCACAAGCTGATGAATATTTACTTCAGCCACTTTGTCAACCAATTGATTCTCTTATGGGACATTGTGTTGAACTGACCGAAGATGACCCACCCTTGAGGTTGCTCTTCTGCAGAGTGCAAATTACTTAAGAGTTTAAAAGAATTACCAATTTAAATTGGTTCATGTCTATGATGATCTGCTTATGTCCCAGCCCTCTTCTCTACCATGTTCGAAGTTGAGTTTGATTTTGACTTGATATCTTAGTGAATCCATTTTGGTTGTTCCTTTGATAAATGGCCTTCAAAAACTTCTGCAATAAAAAGGTACTTTAATTGGCACCTGCCTGGTTCCATGCATAAACTAACCATTCCATAAAAATCAATACAGATTGTAGCATATGGTGATAACATCTTTTCTTTGGTAGCGTGCTGCGTGACGCTACCAATTTTTGTAATGAATTCCCAGTAAGATGGAAAACAAAATCATTTAAAAATTCCAACATTAGAAGCAGAAGACTTGTCCATACTGGTGCTTCTGATGGGAAGTTGTAATATCCCTTTCTTAGGGTCTCCCTTTTTTTTAACAAAGCTCTGATACCACTGTAATATTCCCAACCAATAGGGAATATCAAAAGACAAAAAGCTCTGAGTATTTCGCAAACTGGGAATAAAACCTGAATCTGGTACGTCTCGGCCTGCTGTGTCAAAAACACAGTCGCCGATGTCGGTTATACTGCCATCGTCGGTCGACTGGGGTCGTTAACCTGCCGACGTCGGTGATAGGTCGGCCGATGTCGGTCGCTGTGGATCTCTGCCTGCCGATGTCGGTCTCTGTGCGAATCTGTACTGATCTGTACGGACTTCGTACGGCCGCCAATAAAGCACACCCTGTTTGTTGGACCCCTGATCTCAAGATATATGGCTCTAATACAAAATATCTCTATATGTATAATTTATTGAATAAAAACTTATGAAATAAATACCTGAATTACTGTGATAACTTCTGTGTGAAGTTATCTCTCAAAATACCTGAAATACTGTGATAACTTCTGTATGAAGCTATCCCTCGAACTTGTAAACCCTGTGATAACCTCTGTATGAAGTTATCTCTCAATTTGGCAATAAATCTGCTGATCTCTCACAACCTCTGAATCGCACACACTGAAGAGTTGACGTTCTCCAATGCAAATGGAATCCTAGAACCCTTGGCTCAGTCTTCACAGAAGAATTCTTAGAAACAATCAATATCAATAATCTCATAATTTCAACTCTCTCCCATGAGAAACCCTTATACCCTCAAAAAGATATGCTTGCCCTAATTAGGGTTTATTAAATTAGAATTAGGGTTGCACAATTAAAATATGCTAAATAATTAATATTTAATTAAATCAATCAAATATTAATATCTCCCTCAATACATGTCCGATCGAGCCCAAACGAAAGCCAACTGGAAAAATTCTGCTAAACGAAGCCAAGCCAATCTCCATCAAGACCCTCTAACCATCCTATCAGCCTACGAGGGTCGCATAATAGGCTAACCATCAACTCTGAACATGTCAACTAAAAAGGGGACATGACAATCCGCCCCTCCTGAAATTGCTTGACCCCAAGCAATCGCTGAATGATAAACCAAACAATCCACCTGGATCCCAAATGTAGTCATGATCTACACCGCTGTCAATCAATGCAAACTCCATGCCATGTCCATCACAACTCTCATCTAATGGCGTCACATCGTCTCTAGTACTAAGATAAGAATCCCAACATCCAATCCATAAATGAAAATCAACCGACAACTCAAGTAAACTCCTTACCTGAATAATATCTGAATCTGGAATATGAATGCTAGACATACTCATATCATCATCAACCTGTGACCCCACTGTAACAGAAAGCTGAGTCCCTGTCACATGTGCTATCTCCTGAACTGAACTCACCTCAAGACAAAGCTTGTCCACATATCTCTCCTGTGTTGGTGCCAATGTGCACTTGGTAGCGCACTCTATCATGTCATGTAGTATGAGCCTCTCCATCCGATGAAAAAACATATGTTTGAAGCTGCTGCCCCGTATTGCCTTAAGAATATGTGTTTTCCCATCAACATCAAAACGAACCTCCATGTCCTTGAGACGAAGAGTAACTTCCTCAAATGAATGAAGCCACTTCATACCCAAGACTAAGTCTATATCCCCCATGTTCACCACATAATAATTAGCCTTGAACTCATAGTTGTTCAAGCGCAATGGGAGGTCTCTAATCATACGCTCACACCTAAGAGTGTGACCATCGGCTACCTTAACTCTAATGCCCTCAAAATCCTCAGTAGTGAGTCCACGCTTCTCCACAAATTTGGCATCTATAAAATTATGTGTGGCTCCGGTATCAAGAAGGGTGATGACCCTCTGTCCTGCGAAAACTCCACGGAGTCTGAATGATTCATCCGACTGGATGCTGGATAGGCGTGCCTCCTGTATGTGAAGCTCTAAATTTGCCTCTGCCTTAGGCTCTGAAGCCTCCGCCTCCTCAGAACCATCTTGCTGTTCGGAATCCTCTGAATCCGAATCCTCATAATACGCCCACATCACACGATTTGCCTTGCCCTTAGGCCTCAAAGGACAATCGTGATTAGCATCATGGGGACCTTTGTAGTAGAAGCAAAGCTTCTTCCTGCGTAGATCGTTAAGAGCCTCTCGATTCAAAGGTGGTGCTGCTGGATTTGCCTTCGAATCATTCTTAACACTTGATTTATCTATGTTAAAATCCGGTCTCTCTCTATTATTGTTGAAGCACTTATGGTCCCTGGATGAAGAAGTACCTCTTGAGTTAGATTTACTGGATGGGGCTGCCATCTCCATACTATGCGCCTTCTTCATAGCTATCTGTAATGAAGGAGGATCAAAGGCTTTGATCCAACCTCTCAATGGTTCTGTCAATCCCTCCATGAAGAGAACTACCAATCTACGCTCTGAAATATTTGGCACCATGACTGCCAACCGCTGAAACTCACCAATGAAGGACTCCAAATTGCTTGTTTGTTTCAACTGTGCCAGATCTCAAAAATAAACCTCGGGATCTTTCCTATCAAACCGCTCAACCAACCTATCCACGAAGTCCTGGTACTCTGTCACCTGGTTATGCTGAAGTGTTACCATACCATGGTACCACCAATCATGTGCTACTCCATCCAAGTGCAAAGTGGCGTATTTGATGGCCTCTATCTCTGTCATTGGCCTTAATGCCAAGAATGTGTCAAGCTTATGAACCCAACCTTGCGCTGTCATCTTGCCGCTGCCATCAAAAGTAGTTAAAGAAAGCTTGCCAGTAGCCTTCTTCAGCTCACTGAGTTGACCTCTAGGCCTCCTGCTAACTAATCTGTAGTGCTCTCTCCTCAGATTAACAAAACGATCAAAGGACATCCTCTTCCGAACATGAGGAGCTAATAAGTCTCACTCATCATTTGCAGCCATGAAAACATCTGCAAATAGGGAATCTCCTGTCTCCTCCTCTGCTGGAGCCTCTGGTTCCTCTTGAACAAACGTAGCACGTGTAGGTCTATCAGCTGTTCTAGAGTGGGCCTGCTGTGGTCTCTGATTAACAGTAGCACTCCTGTTATCTCCTTGTTCCCCATTCTGTCTAATAGGTGTGTTCATCCTCTCTACCATAGTAGTGAGTCTCTGTATTGCCTGATTCATCTGCTGCTGGCCTGTCATCATAGCACGGTGGAATTCTCTGGTGTTCTGATCATCATCATACCTGTGGCCCTTGGGTGGGCTACCCTCACGTCTGTCACTCATGATGATCGGTGGCTGCTCTAACACCTGGGTACCTTCAAGCAAGGCTCTACTGCGTGTGTTATACCTGTGTGGTCCCAACTCTTGTGGCTGCATAAGATCTATAAAACCCTCAGGATGGCAGGATTAAGCTCTGATACCACTGTAATATCCCTTTCTTAGGGTCTCCCTTTTTTTTAACAAAGCTCTGATACCACTGTAATATTCCCAACCAATAGGGAATATAAAAAGACAAAAAGCTCTGAGTATTCCACAAACTGGGAATAAAACTTGAATCTGGTACGTCTCGAGCTGCTGTGTCAAAAACACAGTCGCCGACGTCGGTTATACTGCCGTCGTCGGTCGACTGGGGTCGTTAACCTGTCGACGTCGGTGATAGGTCAGTCGATGTCAGTCGCTGTGGATCTCTGCCTGCCGATGTCGGTCTCTGTGCGAATCTGTACTGATCTGTACGGACTTCGTACGGCCGCCAATAAAGCACACCCTGTTTGTTGGACTCCTGATCTCAAGATATATGGCTCTAATATAGATCTCTATCTGTATAATTACTGTGATAACTTCTGTGTGAAGTTATTTCTCAAAATCCCTGAAATACTGTGATAACTTCTGTATGAAGCTATCCCTCGAACTTGTAAACCCTGTGATAACCTCTGTATGAAGTTATCTCTCAATTTGGCAATAAATCGGCTGATCTCTCACAACCTCTGAATCGCACACACTGAAGAGTTGACGTTCTCCAATGCAAATGGAATTCTAGAACCCGTGGCTCAGTCTTCACAGAAGAATTCTTAGAAACAATCAATATCAATAATCTCATAATTCCAACTCTCTCCCATGAGAAACCCTTATACCCTCAAAAAGATATGCTTGCCCTAATTAAGGTTTCTTAAATTAGAAATTAGGGTTGCACAATTAAAATATGCTAAATAATTAATATTTAATTAAATCAATCAAATATTAATCTCCCTCAATACATGTCCGATCAAGCCCAAACGAAAGCCAACTGGGAAAATTCTGTTAAACGAAGCCAAGCCAATCTCCATCAAGACCCTCTAACCATCCTATCAGCCTACGAGGGTCGCATAATAGGCTAACCATCAACTTTGAACATGTCAACTAAAAAGGGGACATGACAGAAGTGCTCAAAATGGTCAATATGGTAATGTTTTTTTTTTTGGTATCCTGCTTGACTATTAACAATTTTCCTTACAAATTCCTTCTAAGTTGAAAAACTGAATAATTTCAAAACTCTTAAGGATAGAGACAAAAGAAATATTTCTATGAGCTTGTATTAATGCATTGTTCTTCATAGCCACTTTTTTTGTATGATTAGCTTCTGTATCGTATTGTTTTATTAATATAATTCAATAGCTTTTCTCGAAATAAAATGCTCTGTTAGTGGCTTTGGAGCTGTTTCAAAATAAGGTTCATCTATGTTTTGGAAAATGTGGTTCTCCTTTGGATTAGTAGCAGTATTCTCCTTTCTATGAGCTTGCATGAACCTTGTTAAATCTTCAATCAAGATATTACTGCCTCTGTGTGTTCTGTTATCACGCCTCAGGGAGATTAAACCTTGGCAGTCCAGTGTTATATGTGTAGTTGACTCTGATAAGATATTTCCTCTTTGATTGCTGCTGTTTGTTTTGTCCATCAAGATATCTCCACTGGGAAGAAAATATAAATTATTCCATTTCTTTGACAATTATTCTCAATCTAACAGCAGCTAGAAACATGTTCCACACTAGGAAACACAATGCCCAATGGCCACCAAAATCAATTAGAGAGTTCGCATCCACGATTAGGTATGTCAATCAACCAGCAGCAGACAAACCTGACTAATATGTCCATCTTAGAGAGACCACAACTTCAGTATCAAAGGACAAAGATCATTCAGAGGCCACCAATGAAGAAGAGGAGCATTAGAATGCCTTGCAAGAATGATGAGAATGAATAGCTGATGCCTTCTCCAACATCAGAACATGAGTAAGATCAATACAATGCCAATCTTCTACCAGAGACTGAGCTTAAATAAACTTCTGCAATTCTCAGTCAAAAAGGAGAGTATTTGCCTGGTTGAGCACAATTTGAATACTAGGAAACATGGGTACAAGGTTGTGATTATGGTAAGAAGTCAAAAAAATCTTGAATCCAGTCGATACACAGATGGGTAGGTAATACTTTTATGGGTAGGTAATACTTTTACCCATTGTCTTCACGTATGCTTTCCTAATCTCAAGACTGACTATAAGGGTTCACATATGAGTAAGCAAATATTTAGGGTCAGAATGTCCATTTCCTATGCAAAAAGTAGTATAAACGGGTATCAAATTATTTATAGATATTATAATTTGAAGTTTGTTTTCTTAGGACCGAATTGTTTTGTCAAGTTGACAATGGTTTTTGGATAGAGGTTCTTTAGGTGGTTTCCATACCTAAAGTTGCCCTCATTGAAAACGTGGACCGTTTGGAAAGTTAGATGATTCCGTATTAAGCAAATTCAACCTCTTTAAATTAGATGGTTCTGGATTAAACAAATCCAACCTCTTTTCTCTAAGATAGGCTTCCTTTAATAGAAAAGGAAGCCTGTCCATTGTGTTTTTTTTGTGGATCTGTTCCCCAAGCTACCTTGAATCCTTGGGTTGGAGCTCGACAAAGCTGGGCAAACAAGAACTGAAAATGATTTGGTTTTTGAATGACTTGAAGATTTTAGATTACCTTTTCCTGGATTTTTCAAATCTTTGATCATTTTGATAAGGGATCGTATGAGCATTTAGCCCTTGCTATATTGTTCCTTTTCTTAAAATATGCTAATTTATTCAAAATAAGTCATTCTGGTAATGATTTTTTTCCTCGAACACAAAAGTGCATCAGATGTGGCTACTGTTGTTGCATGCTAATGTGCATGTGTTGGGCACTTTATTTTGAATTTTCTCAATGGAAAACAAAAATATAGATGAAGTTGATATTCATCGAGTTCATATATATTATGTACATGAACTGCCTCATCTATAGAAAAAGTGCCATAATAAGTCTCAGATTCATTCTACCTTTCCACACACAAAAACTTGTTGTCAAGGTTTAGAAAAGAATGAGCATTTCCTAGGAGAGAGAGGATTAATCTTCCTTTTATAGAAATTGTATCCAAAGAAACGTCTACTGTGCATTTTGTAGATAAAATGTGGTTTTCACAAATAGTTATGTAGGTGCATATCTGATTGTTTTGGTTTTTTTCCGCTTACCTCTTTTTCAAAGATTCTTTAATGTGGAATAATATTTGCAGGTAAAGGAGATGATAATAGCTCTTTTGAATGAATCAGACATTAAATTGACGGATGATATTCTTGAAGCTATATTGGATAAGGTGGTACTGAAGTAGTTATCTCTATGGTTTAAATTCAAGAAGCTTCAAATTTTACTAAATTCGTTTCATAGTTTTCAATCAATCCATGTAAATGGAATTTTTTTTCTGGATTGGATCAGACATTTCTAGATGCAGATTTTCGTCGTGATGGTAAAATTGATAGAGAGGAATGGAGAGAGTTTGTTGTGCGGAACCCTTCTTTGTTAAAGAATATGAATCTTCCCTATTTGGAGTAAGCAACCTTTTTGAACAACATATCCGTTTCTCAAAATTTCAATAGATTTGCATTCAAAGGTCCACTAGATCTCTTGGTGCACTGAGCAGAAGGTAATGGTTGTAAATTGAATGCAACTTTTGGTAGTGTGATTAGTTATTTATATTTGCATCAAGGTATTCCTCATCATGACAAATTATGCTTGCATCTTCATTGATGAGTTATGTTTTGCAGAATTTTTAGTTTTGTGGAGATCTTTTAAAAGTTTCTTTGGGCATGCAATCAATTTCATATTCTAGTAGTGCATGCCAATTATCTTTGGCTTCATTCTACTTGTAAAATTGGTAAGTTCGGTCTTATTCCTTGCGTAAAAGAAGTGAATATTTGATTTTATCAAAATATTAATCTAGTCAGTGTTGCACATGCTAGTCATGCAATAGTACATCTTACCGGTGCATCACGGCTATATCAAAAAACCTACGAATAGGTGGTTAATTTCTTGTGTTCAACAACCTTTAGTGTTCTATTCAAGCTAAAAGTGCAGAGACACTGGGTAGAAAGGCTTTATGAAGCAAATTTAACACCAATACAACCTAGGAATCATCTGTCCAAGTTGAAAACGGCTAGCATCATGTGAATTGCATTTCCTTGTTTGTGTATGTCTTGACTATTAATATATATCAGTCTAGATATGAGGTTTGTATTGTAGAAACATGTTACTTGTTTCTATAAGATCTTTAATACTTTTAAAAGCTGTTCAATTTTATTTACAACTATTATTCTGATCTATGGGTTAAACTTAATTATTTGCAGGAATATCACGACAGTATTTCCAAGTTTTGTCTTCGACACTGAAGTGGATGATTTAGCAAACTGAGTCTCCATTAACTGTTGTGGAAGCTTTTTGGAACAAACGAAATTGTTTTCAGATGGTTGTTCATTATTTGATCCAAAATTTTCCACCTGGAGAGTGGAAATACTTGGGATGTTGGAAAGATGACGGTGACAAAAATGAAGAATGGAGGGCAAGTTCTTGTCTTAATTGAGAACAATACTTGGGGGTGGCTTTGGTTCAAAAATGCCACCCACAACAACTATGGTGAGTTCATGAATTGGGTGATTGTATATTTATATGTAGTGTACAGGGATGGGGTTTGTTTTAGAGTTGTAGAAGCTTAGTACAATTGTATAATGAATATCACGGCCACGTTTTTTATTTGCTTGGCTTAGCCAATCTAATAATTGTCTCTCATGTTTTGGATGATTTTACATTCATGAAACATCATCTTCAAGCATGTATCTCGGGTACCTAGAGACCCCTGAAAATGGCTCCAAGGCATTTATTAGTTGTTAATACCATAGTATACATAACCGTAACCAGTGACTACTTGCTGTGGAGATTTTTTTAAAACCGGAGAGTAACTGACATGTGGGGTTGAATAATTTGGAATAACCGACAAAGAAAAAAATCAATTAAATTTATCAAAAAAACATAAGTTTTATAGATATTATAGTTGCAAAATGTATCAAATGAGTCTGTAAAACATTGGAAAAGTGTTTTCTATTAGATTTGAACACAAATAAAGGACAAAATTGCATAAAGATGCCAATACCATTGTGACACTGTCAAGTTGTCAACAACAAACTGATACAATGATATATACAAGAATCTACAAGACTACAATACAAATTACAAGAATCTGTAACTTTCTCTTCCCAACTCTCTGAAAAACTAAGGGACCTTGAGAAAGTAGTCCTCCCACTTAGTTTCCCTTCCTCGCTCTGCCAAGAACATTGTGGCTCCACCTCAACCTCTACCACTACCTCTACCTCTACCTCATCTTGAAGGATGTCCTTTGATCCAATGTCTTCTCTTTTTGATGTCGCTGCACTCTCCATAGCTTGCCTCTCAAAATCAACAATCTTGTCTTATGTGAACATGGAGGCCTCTTCATGTGTAGTCCAATCACTATAGTGATCAATCTCATATGGATTGATAGGCTCTTATAATGTGTTTTCCAACTTCTTTGTGTGAAAACGAAGGTTGTATTGCACAAAAACCAGAGAATTGATGCATTGTTGGCTCAACTTGTTGTGCTTCTTCATGTGAATGAGATCAAATAAACTCCAGTTACACTCACATTTAGAAGTGCTACAAAGCTGAGATAAAATGTGGAGGGCTAGCATTTGAAGATTTGGGGCATTTTCACCCCAATCTTTCCACCACGATCCTGTAAAAAAAAATTAAAACTTTGTAAGTAATTAATAATTGTAAATTTTTAATTGGTAAAGTACAAGTAAAAACTTTATTTTCTATTACCTAGTGATTGTGTGGCTCTCCCTCGGATAACTAGTGTTGAAGAAAAGAAACTCCCCCTAGCCTGCTCGTAGTTCTACAACTTTTAAATAATGAGGTCTCACACCTCAACCTCAAGGGTCAGACTCTTAATGCATGTTGAGAACCTCTCCACAACCTCCTCATTACATCTGCGAAGCCATTGGAGTAGAAAAACCTCGGGTTAAGGTAGTACTCCGCTACATGGATGGGTTAGTGGAGTTGATTGTTCTACTTTTGATCAATCATCTTTCAAATAGAATCAAATCTAGTACGATATCTATAATAGTTTTGGACCTCTTTGGCCCTATCCATGGACTCATAAATATAATCCATTGGGTTTTGCTTCCCATCCACCAAGCGCAAAATTTTCACCAAACGCTCTGACACTTACAAAGTTACAAACCAATTAAAGTTATAAATTTATAAATAAAATAAATACTAAGTTTAAAAAATCGAAAATAAGATAATCGACTTAAAAATTAAATTGAAATTTCAAGTTACCTTAATAATTCTATAGCTCTCTTTTTGAATGCCATGTTGAAAACTGTCTTTCTAACTTTGACTCCATTAACTTTTTTAGAATATGATGAGTCTATTCATGTTTGACTCACAAACATCTGTTTCAAAGAAGTCAACAAATTGTAAATACTTTGCAACGTAAGAAAATGCATTGTTGTGCTCTTTTATCAAGTTGAAAACCTAAGGGTGATTGTATATATATTTTATGATCTCTTTATTTTCTTTTACAACTGGTCGTACATAATCAAATTTTCTAGTGTCTTTTAAAAGAAGGTCAAGGCAATGGGTTGTGCAAAGAGTCCAAAAGATTGATGGATGTGTCTCCTTGAGAAGTCTCCCAGCGGTCACATATGTTGTTGCATTGTCTGTGACAACTTGGATAACATTCTTGATGTCTACATCTAAAACAACTTGCTCGAGCATCAAACTCAAAGTTTTTACATTCTTTATTTTGTTAAATACATCAATGGATTTCAAAAAAACTAACTCACCATTTGAACATGTCAAAAATTTGATGTGTACGGTTCTTTCCATCCGTCTATCCATCAAAAAGAGTTGTGCATCCGAATTTACCTCACAATTTCTTTTGGTCTTTCACAATTGTCTTTGCATCTTCAACTACATTCTGGAATACCTTCTCACTTAAGTCTCTTGGAGAAGGTGTCTTGTACCATTTCCCTACAATTGAAATGTTGTCACCATATATTTTCAATATGAATTTTTTGCCACGTTGAAAGGAAGGTTGTTGAAGTACCAAAAATTTGTTCATGTTTCATCTGCTTCTGCATGCGTTTTCTTGTTTCATCTTGTACTTTGTAGTAAAGGTTGTGCCCAATGTGTGTTTCTAGGCATAAAAAAAGAGTGTATCTAGATCGAACTTAATGCAGATGTATCATGGCGCTTGTATGGACCATGAGTAGAGCCCACTATTTTTGTGATAGCTACCTCTTTTTTCTCTGTTGATGTCGAAGCAATCGTTGCTATTAGGGTTGCTTGCATTTTTGCCCTATCTAATTTTTTTTGTCTAACAATGCAAGCTCTGCAATCATCTCTCATTTTGCCTCTTCTGTGACATTGAGACAAAACGTAACATCACATGAAGGAATGCATGAAAGGTGGTATTTGAAGCGATTGATCAAAACAAACAAATTGAAACCATCTAAGACGATCCAACTTGTACTACATACTTCCAAGTAACAATGCAAACATTAAGGGATCTTTTTGCCGACCACTAACTGACTCTGACTCTGATACACTAACGGATGTCATTGTTTGCTAATGCATAACCTACAAAAATGTTCAAAACAACATTAAAAAAAAATATATTTAACACATTAAAATACAAAAAAAAAAACCTTACATCATAAACTTGTAAATTTAATTTTAAATATCTTGTTGTAACCCTAGAGGCTAAGACAAAATATCGAAAAAATTGAAGACGATTCTCTACAATAAATAAACTATAATGATAAACGGAAAATATGACATTTTTAAATAAAAATTATGCATAAATTGTAAATAGCATTCCATGGAATTGAATGGAATGCATGAATATTTATCAAACATATTTATAATTAAATTAACATTTATTTACATGCGACGAAATTAGAAAAAAAATGTACTACCTTGAAAATATGTTTGATGACTTTTGAATTATTCTTTCAATTCGCTCTTGAAAACTCCAAATCTTGTGTGAATGCAATGAGGGCGTGTGTTTCAATTTATAAGACAAATATCTTTATTTTTTACGTGCTTTGGCAGTGTTTTTTTGTATGTTTTGCCACCTTGGACGTGTTTAGGATGTGTATAGGGTTGTTGGCAAGTACTCATCGAGTACTCATGATTACATGACCAGTACTACCTGCAGGCAAAAAATCCACAGTTAAAAAAATGGCGAGTTTGTGTAGCAAGTAATTGTTGCAGGTTTTTTCTGGTGAGTAACCAAGTAATCGACGAATGTATACTATGGTTAATACAACGTTTTTAGGATGCTTGTCTATCTGTCAATTTTTAGTCCAAATGAGGTGTTATTAGCATCTTTGTTGCCCTGCGATGGTCTTTGTTCTTCTTCTCAATGCCTTAGCTCTCTCTCTTGTCTAGGGCTCAGTGTCCAAAATGTTGCTAACATTATGGGCCCTTCTTTTACTCTTCCCCAAGATAGGGTGCACCCATCTCCTTTGTCCTCTCTCTTTTGCTTTTTTAGTCATTGGATGTCGTTTGCAATAGGGTCTTAATGTGAATTCAAGTAGTCTAAAAATACACAAGCATTGTAGTTCATTTAGCACTAAGAACAACAAAATGTCTAGCAATCATTCATAGAGAACTTATGGAGCCTTCACAAGCATTCTAAAGAGATCAAGCAATCATTAGAGAATTTATCATTATTTGACGCTGGTATTTTCCATGGAACACTTTTGATGCACAACTTAGGGTTTTGTATATTTTTGAAGTTATTTCCATTTATGCAATTTATTGCTTTTCAACATTTTATTAAAGCGGTTTCCACCATTAGGGACGTATTAATTAGACAATGTTTTAAAACCCTACTAAGCCTCATCATAAGCTCTTAAGCTCACATTGTTTTCTATAAGTTTTTAAATATTACAACCATTCTAGGGTAGGGAGAAGAAAACTTGTTTTGTAGGTTACAATTGTCACATTGAAAATATCAAAGTGAGGGAACAAGAAGCGGACACAATCATCAATTTTTTTTGGAGCCTCCCTGTCAACTCCCAAAAGCATCCCCAATGCTCCTGGGAACTGTCTGAAACGTCCCCAGTGCTCCTAGTAACTATTACAAGTGTCCCAGACGCTCCATACCACTTGTTTTGAGCAGGGCTAGACTATCAAGAAAAGTCATTGACAATGTTGGGTGTGCATTTCCATGCTCATATTTAGGGGATTGTCATCTTGAGATTGCAACCCCTTCAAGATTAGGGTAAAGGTCCCAATAGTTGTGCATGTTCCAATTGTTGAACAGGGCTTTTGTTAACATGTGCTTCATCGATGGAACATATTGGTGTGTATAAATATTAAAGTCAACCAAAAGCTGAACATGTAGTATCTAATACTCGCTTAATATTTATTCTATAAAATTAAAAGTAACCAATCACATCTTGGCAAGTAAGACTCAAGTATTGATACTCTAATGCACAGTTATTGGTACTCCTAAGGTTAAGTTTTGGTCATAGGTTTAAAAAATGCATTTTATGAGCTCTCGTGATAAAATCAGTTATAACGTAAAATGTATAATGTGTTAGACCTTGAAACCTTTGTTATAAGTAGTTAAGATGACATATTAAAAAGGGTAAAATTTTCAAAATCTAATGTGATGTTATGGCACCTTAATTCGTTGTCCAAAGTTAGGGTGCACGGCTACTGGAACCTTTCCCCTAGTACCGAAAGCCAATGCGAATGGTTTATTAGTTAATTTGGAAATCTTATTTAGGCATTGGGGTTGTATTGTTCATGCTATGCTTAATGAATGTAAATGCGTTATTTGTTTTGCATTTAATTGTAATCAATTTATCCATATTAGCTAGTTAATTTGAAAATCTTAATAAGTGATTGTGGTTGTATTCTACATATTTTGTTGTACTTGATTAATGTAATTGAGTTATTTTTTTTACATTTAGTTGTAATCTA
This sequence comes from Torreya grandis, assembly GCA_037957365.1. NCBI lineage: Eukaryota > Viridiplantae > Streptophyta > Pinopsida > Cupressales > Taxaceae > Torreya > Torreya grandis. The sequence goes on from JARHVA010003730.1 coordinate 184,175, forward strand.
TTTATCCATATTACATTTTGGGAAACCGCATTATTTTACATGTTCCGTAGGGTTTTAATTTTTTGATAAAACTCGAACTATTTTACACCCTATAAGGTTAAATCTTGTCTATATTGTGCTATATAGATCTCAAATTATGTAATTTTTTAAAGGTTAATGTTATTTTATGTTCCTAAATTTTAAATACCTAACTTCATTTTGGTTGATTTACTTGATCCCAACCCCTAGGTTAATTGATAAAAAGCTATTCAAACTATGGTGTGCATGTATGATGTGTATGTTCATGATTAGTTTGAATTTATGCCACCTCAATTGATTAAAGATGTAATTTCAAATAGGAAAAGTGGTAGATTTAATAAGAAACCAATAGGTCTCGCTAGAATTCCTTTTGATAATCTTAGGTCAAGTTGATAAGAAAATGGAATCCATAATTGTGATTAATGGTGAAAAAATTAAGGTTGTAGCCAAAGATACGAATGATGTATTCTTTGAATGCCAATGATGAAAATGTTGTGAAAGATAATGGATCTCAAAATGTTGATTTGAATGAAAATGGTGAAGTATATTTTGATCAAGAAACTTCTTTAGATGACTAAGATAGGCTAACGCTCAAGCCAAGGCTCGATTTAGAAAATCTCTCTTGGAAAACCCTATGAAATTTTAGAATTCATGAATTACATAAAAGTTGTTCCTTGTCAAGGTATGCCTTTAATGTAGCTATTTCCCAAATTGATACCCAACCTTATGTTTCTAATGTGGTTTATATTCCTTTTGCTTTTAATGGTCATTATACTCTTTACCATGATTTTATTGTTCCTTCTCAATATGCTTCTACTATCTTTTCTCAACACACTTATAACAGCCTTTAATGTAGCTATTTCCCAAATTGATACCCAACCTTATGTTTCTAATGTGGTTTATATTCCTTTTGCTTTTAATGGTCATTATACTCTTTACCATGATTTTATTGTTCCTTCTCAATATGCTTCTACTATCTTTTCTCAACACACTTATAACACTAATATTCCTTCTATTTATCAACAATATCTTGCTAATACCATTCCTTCAACTCCTACACATCATTAATCCCTCAATATATATATATATATATATATATATATCCTAACTTATGTCACTTGTCCACCTACTACTTCTCCAAGCCCTAAAATGATTGCTATAATGCAAATTCTTCATGAAATACAAAATCAAATTAAAACCCTTGCCCAAGAGTCTCACCAACCAAATAATAGGGTTTACTTTCAATGATATCACTTTTAACCTCTTGTGTATGACGTGTTTATCCTTTTTCAATAGGTTTTCTACCTCAAAAATATGAAATGTTTTATGGAAAAGGAGATCCTTTACATCACATTTGAGTTTTCTATGCGTCTTGTTTAGATTTTGTTTATAATGAAAAACTATTGACTAAGTTATTTCCAAGGAGTTTGAAAGATTAGGGTCTTAATTGGTTTTATGTTTTACCATGTGGCTCTGTGCATACTTTCACCAAATTACTAGATGATTTCTTAGCTCACTTTCAATACGCTTTACCATGTAAATCTATGCATATAGTCACCAAATTAGTTGATGATTTCCTAGCTCACTTTATGATGCAGTCGCAGTTAGGTGATTCAATTAAAGACGACTTTAGACCACACAACTACAGATTCAACACAAACAAATGATTGAATTCCAACTTTGGGCATGGAAATAGAATTAAACAAACACAACATCACTTCTTTTATTGATTTCAAATGATGAAATTATATCAACACACACTACGATCTTGTTACAAAAATTGCAAACAAATGCATCCTTATAACAATCTCAATGAGATGTTTTGCACTCTTTTAATTTTAGTTCTAACTTTCCTAGCTAGCTAATCAATCTGTCAACCTAAATATGTCTCTAGTTGTTTTCTTCACAAGTGTAGGGATGTGTTTATATAGAGACACTATTCACCTACTTATATTAATGCTATCAACTAACTCAACTACCCACTGATACTACAATCATTAAATACTCCTAACACATCATTGTGCACCGCAATCAATAAATGCACAATATAATCCCACTATTTCATAACACATCAATATGTTCCATAACACATCATAGGTTTCATAACACATCACAAGTTCCATAACACATCACCATGTGATGAGATATTAGTTGTGTTATTTCCAATGATGCTCATATTAACAAGAATTGTTAAGTAGTTCAAATGGATCCTTCTACCAATTGTCAACTAACCTTTAATGACATGGTTTCATTGGACCAATACTTAAACCTCTAAAAAACATGTTGGCTCACCACGAACCTCAAATTTGACACTGAATAGGTTGCACCCTACTGCAAAGAAACCATGTGCATGTTTCAAGGTTTAAGGAGCTTTTGCAGAAACCTGTAACATTGGGCCATATTCTAATTTAACAGAGAAGCTTTTAATGTTGTCAATATGTTCATTGCAAACCGTGATATTTTGTAGTCATGTAGCATATTTTGAAATTTTTGAAGAAATTGTAGTAGTGTGGCATGTTTTTTTTCGTTGATGAATTTAGAATGTTGTCCAGATGTTGCCAACAAATCACGAGTTATTGTAGAACACTGTGGCATTTTTTTGAATTTTCATGCATAATCATAACTATCGTCAAGTTTTGATTTAACATGAGTTCCTAAGGTTATTTCCATGTTCCCTGCAAACCACGATTTACTGCGGAGCTATGTAGTTCTTTTTAGAGTTATGCGTTGACCTATAAATTTGATAAGGTTTTCAAGGGTTGTGGCACTAAAGAAGACTATGCGACAACTTATATTAGCAGTCTAATGATTCGAGAGATACTACAAACCCTTGAAGTGTTTCTAGAACATTACAAAAAATCTAGTACCAAAGGCATACAACACTTCTTTTTGTCACTTAACACTATTGTTTTTGGTTGGTGCAAGATTGCTTGTGAACTTTGTCAAAGAACCTAGAACAATAAACATGCTCCGATGCCTACTTTGTCAGGATCTTGCTCCCTCAATAAGAGCACAAATATGATTACTCTGTATAAGCAACTAATCACGGAATTTAACCAGAAATATAAAGTAACTAGAAATATGAAACAACACAGGAATTGAGAGACAATACACAATTGTATTAATAATCACTCAGAAAAATATACAATAAAGAAGATGCCACTTCTTCTTCTACCTCAAAAGCTCGCCACACCTCAAGACCTTCTTCCCTCTCTCTCTTGGTCACAACAATCAACTCCAATACAGAATTGATGTTCACCTCTCCAACCAGTCAGTAACACGCTGCCAGTTCACCAAGTACACAACCGTACTCCAAGTAGATCTCCTGCTCTCTGCTGCTACCTACAAATAACTAGACCTTACTCACCATTGTAGATCTCCTATACAAAGTCATGCACACATGCTGACCAAGATCATACACATACGAAGAACCCTGCTGATTCTCCAAACCAGTACCCACCTTGGTACTGTGGCACTAGGAGGAACGCACCATTGCTCTCCTCTATCTGAAAGAGCTTATTGCTCTCTTACTCACTAGCTACGAGTTTACAATACAGCCCATGAGTCCATATATAGATCTCATGCATACAATAATTAGACTAACCTAATTACAATAATTAGACACGCAACTCAAGACCAAAAATAGCCTTTGCATGCAAACACTCGATTCAACGAACTAACTGTCCGTGGAACAAGCAGTTCTGAAACTACCACAGGCGACCGACGTCGATCCCTGTCTGCCTGGAGGTGATCGTCGTCGGCCGACATCCTGCCGATGTCAGTTGTCTTCCTGTCCACCCTGTCGTCGTCGGTTGCCTTGTGCACTGCACTCTACCGACGCCGGTCTCCCTGGAACTCAGCAACCTCCTCCCTGTTTGCACCAGTTGAAGCTTTTAGCTTCACATCCTAACAATCTCCCACTTGAAGATAAATAGCTGCAACTGTACCTGTACCTGTACATTGTCTAATTTGTACCCTGGATTGTATCCCTGTTTAAGATCAATCTTGAAGACTAACCACCACACCCTGTGATGCTCTAACCTTTGTGCCTTTGTCATACAAGTACCCTGCCGAATCCGCATCTACAAACCTATGTAGAAAATAACTTGACCTTGCATAGCATGTCGACCTGCCGCTGATCCCTGTAAGAATCTACTGAACTGCCCTTCAGTACCTCTTCCTCGAATTGGCTCCATACTTTCTGACAACTCCCACTGCTTGAGAAAACTCAGGTCTACACTAGACCTCATGTCATTTCGAACACTTATTCTAAGCTCTGCTTGAACTGTCCAGCCCTTGGTGTGCTTTCTGATTCTGCATCCTACATCATGAACCCCGCCAACACCGTCTTCACATCAGCTCCCACTGGAGATCAAATCTCCATGTCTCTTATGCCAAAGAATTTCGCTGCTCTAAATTCTTCATGACACACCTCTGAACTAATCTTACCTTTAGCTCAACAAATTCCTGTATGTACAAACCTGCTAGCAAATCACCCACATACAGTAACAAGATAATGTTGCGACCATCATCTACCTGGTAAGATAAACACAATAGTTACACTGACATTGACTGAAGCCATGCTTAGTCATCCACCTGTCAAACCTGTACCACTGTCCTGCAGCTTCCTCAAGACTATATGCCATAGCCTTCTGTCTCTTGTGTCCATCCACTCTCTTCTTTAACTTGGAAATCCATTCCGTCTCTCAGTGCTTACTTCCAGCTGACAACTTTACCAACATATACCTGTTTGGTTCTTCTCCAAGGACTCACTTCTCATACATGCCAAGCTCCCACTGTATCTGGATTCTACCTGCATTGCCTCTTCGCATCTTCCTGATTCTTGACCATCAATAAGCAATATAAAAAAGGTGAACAACGAATATGAGGTTCACTTACCCTTTCTGACCTTGACATGAGCATTTGAGACTTATTGACAGCTTGCTGTCTGCCCACCATCCGTACCAGTGACCGATCTCGGCCATCTCCCAGTCTGCTTTCGACCGATGTCAGCTCCCTGTACTGACCCTGACTGCCGACGTCGTTTCCCTGGTCGACGTCGGTGTCCCTTCTGCCGACGTCGGTTCCTTCATAACCGACGTCGGTCTTCCTTCTGCCGACGTCAGTTACTGTCTGATCGACGCCGGTACCTGTGTTCATCTATGAGTGATAACTTTTTACCCGCGAGCTCTCCATGGATCAAAATCCTGATCAAATCAACCCAGCCCTGCTCAGAATAATTCAGTTTTCTCACCTGATCTCTGTCCGTCATCTCTTCCATGAACACCAAGGCTTTCCAATTCTTTAGCTTGTCAAAGACATCTGACTTCCGCTTCAAAACCTGCATTCTCCTCCTACATATGTGACCAAGCCCATGAAGCCACATCTCTGCAATAGAAGGTGAATCAGTAATATAAGTAGATAGATAAAGAATACCTACTTTCTTACCACCATCTAATTCAAGTGTATCCACTGTGAGAGTTACAGTGCATCTCTCATCACCCAAATTTCTTAAAGAAATTAGACTCATCTCCAAGACTGGTACCTGCATGACTTCCTTCACCACTTGTGTGTTATCCACCTGCAATTTCAGCTTCACTTCCCCTTCGTCAATAATTTGACAAGGCTCTCCAACCCCTAAATAAATCTCTCCAAAGTCTCCAAAGACATACCTATGAAAAGATGCTCTATTTTGGGCTGCATGGAAAGAGGCAAAAAAATCTGAAAACAAAGATTCTACTTTATCCAGAACATCCTGTGCAACATCACCTGCAACATCTGCTCCTCCCTGCTGATCTGCTACCAACCAGTGATATTTCTTTACCTGCTCTTTCTTTCCATCAATCAGACCATTCGTGCTATTCAGTTTCTCCATTCGTAGCTTACTATCTTCTGTCGTTGCTATACTCCCACTCAATCTGAAACCCCTGTGAGTGACCTGTAATCAAAAACACTACCAGATCTGAACCACCTGTTAGTCAACCCAACCAAAAGATCTGATACCACTTGTCAAGGAACCTAGAACAATAAACATGCTCCGATGCCTACTTTGTCAGGATCTTGCTCCCTCAATAAGAGCACAAATATGATTACTCTGTATAAGCAACTAATCACGGAATTTAACCAGAAATATAAAGTAACTAGAAATATGAAACAACACAGGAATTGAGAGACAATATACAATTGTATTAATAATCACTCAGAAGAATATACAATAAAGAAGATGCCACTTCTTCTTCCACCTCAAAGGCTCGCCACACCTCAAGACCTTCTTCCCTTTCTCTCTTGGTCACAACAATCAACTCCAATACAGAATTGATGTTCACCTCTCCAATCAGTCAGTAACACGCTTGCAGTTCACCAAGTACACAACCGTACTCCAAGTAGATCTCCTGCTCTCTGCTGCTACGTACAAATAACTAGACCTTACTCACCATTGTAGATCTCCTATACAAAGTCATGCACACATGCTGACCAAGATCATACACATACGAAAAACTCTACTGATTCTCCAAACCAGTACCCACCTTGGTACTGTGGCACTAGGAGGAACGCACCATTGCTCTCCTCTATCTGAAGGAGCTTATTGCTCTCTTACTCACTAGCTACGAGTTTACAATACAACCCATGAGTCCATATATATATCTCATGCATACAATAATTAGACTAACCTAATTACAATAATTAGACACGCAACTCAAGACCAAAAATAGCCTTTGCATGCAAACACTCGATTCAACGAACTAACTGTCCGTGGAACAAGCAGTTTTGGAACTGCCACAGGCGATCGACGTCGGTCCCTGTCTGCCTGGAGGTGACCGTCGTCGGCCGACATCCTGCCGATGTCGGTTGTCTTCCTGTCCACCCTGTCGTCGTCGGTTGCCTTGTGCACTGCACTCTGCCTACGCCGATCTCCCTGGGACTCAGCAACCTCCTTCTTGTTTGCACCAGTTGAAGCTTTTAGCTCCACATCCTAACAAACTTGAGCATTCTTGCATCACTTTCAAATCAATATTGGGGTGAAAATTATGTTTATTAGCTCAAATCAAATACAAATCAAATGAAATCATTAACAAATAAGTGCTTAGATGTAACATTGGTTACCAAGATGAGATGGGCGAGTGGAAGGTTATGATGGGTCAAAAGGGGGCCTTGAGTGACAATGAAATTTCTAAAAAAAATTGGCATGCTTTAGCTTTGATTGATGATTCAAGGGCTTCCACAAGGAATTTTATAATAGTGTAAGAAGAGAAGTTGTGGCATTTCAAATGTAGATTATAAGCCCACAACACTTTTTAAAATTAATTCACATTTGGTGGATAAAAATGATCAATTTTGATATGTCCCTCCTTTTTTTAATAGATTCATAAAGAGCAAGTGTCTTTTTGTCGAGCTTTATTAAAATCAAATGAAAATTATGGTTTTTCAATAGATTCAAGACAATAAGTACCTTTCCACTCAGTGTTATTTAAATCAAACGAAGGAATTTTGTCATAGTATTTGTAGATATGTGGAGGACATGATAAAATGTGCAATGGTAATTATAATAATAATAAATATTTTTCAAAATTATTTTTTTAAGTGAGCGCTTATGAAAACCCAAATATCGATTTTCCATCAAGCCTAGAGTGGTTGAAAAGCCTTATCATTTTTCTTACATACCCCACAATGTGTAAAATGCTATCATACATAAATTTTTCAAAAACACAAAATGAGCCAAAGTTTATTATCATTTTGCAATGTGTGTATATATTGACCACTAGAATGTAATAAAATAAATACATTAATATTAATTACTAGTTAAAATTAAATTCCCCAAAAAATTACATGTTCTATACAAACTCTTTTTACTATTTTAAATACAGAATTCAATAAAAAAAAATTATGTAGATGAAAACAAAGAGTTCCCATGAAAGTTCATTATGCTCATGCGATACCAAAAAAAAGGGAGGTTCGTGATTACATGCCTAAACTTGAGGCAAACGTTGACCCAAAAGAGAAGGGAATTTTTTTTTAAATGAAACAAATATCCATCTAGGATAGAACAAATATCTATTTACCCCCACATAATAACATGTAGTGTATGTGTTAAGCAATTAAAGGCTTCCATAAGCAATTTGATACTTAAATATTAATTAGGTTATAAGCAATTTAATACTTGAATATTAATTAGATTATTAACTTTTGTAAGATTTTATTCATTTACCTAAACTTTTACTAGACCTTTGTACTTGTTGCTATTCATATTCATGTTATGCACTTGACCTTGAAACTAAATACCAGAGAATTTATCCAGCCATCTTAATTCTAATAGTAAAGAAAAAAAATATATAAACTTGCATTAAACCAAATAAAATTTCGATTCACATACTGCATTTCTGTTTGTGGTGTTATCTACTTCAACAATTCAATCAACCTCTTTTTCAAAGATGCTAACAACCTCATTTATATTTGCTTGAGGCACTTAAATCCTTCATGTTTCACTTCTTAAACTTAGTTTTCTCCCTCACCACTACACTAAGTTTCACCATTTCTTCACTCTTCCTACACCACACACTCCACTCAATCTATATATATATATATATATATATATATATAACACCTCCACTCTCATTTTCATATCAAAGTTATATATATATATATATATATATATATATATATATATATATATATATATATATATATATATATATATATATATATATAACACCTCCACTCTCACTTTCATATCAAAAAAAGTCAACAAGATTTGTTTGCAAAAGTATCCCCATGGCAATGATATAACACCTCCACTCTCACTTTCATATCATAAAAAGTCAACAAGATTTGTTTGCAAAAGTATCCCCGTGGCAATGAAGCTTTTATGTTTATTATTAAATTGTGTCAAGATGTAATTGATACATTGATGAGTATCAATCTAGAAGAGAGTAGCTCGTCCCCTATCACATCCCTCAAATGCTATATAAAATCTCTCATCTTTGTCAAATTTGGCCCATCAACAACTTAATCACATAGAGTACCAACAAACATCGGTGATTGAGTGTGTATAGGTCATGAAATCAACATACATTACACCCATCACACCTACAATGGGCCCAAATTTAACCTAAATTGCTGCAATAATACATGAATGGGTCCCAAATTGTTTATAATTGCTTCAATCCCAAGTGATTGGGGTTTTGGTTCATCGATTTGGCCTATTAGTGACCTAATCACACAAAATATTGAAAACATGGGGTGGTTGTGTGTGTGTAGGTCACCAAATTGACCTGCATTACTCCTATCAAATGTAATTGGACATGAATTTGAACTAAATTGCTTCATAATGTGCTTTAAATCATCAATAATTGCTCTGCTTGCAAGTGATTGGGATTTTTGTCGATTTTAGCCTATTAATAACCTGATCAATTGAATATCGAGAAAATCCTTTTACATTGTTTCCATCACATTTAATTGGCCCTTAATTCAGCCTAAGTTGCTTTGATTGCATTTGAATAGACCCTAAAATATTCTCAATTTCTATAATCGAATTAGTGGATTTTTTTTTTGACAATTTTAACCTATTATTAATCTAGTCAAACAACCATAGATTGACAAAATGAATAATTAAATGTACATATATCACCAAAGTGTTCTATATTAATTCCATCAGAGATAATTAACCCTGAATTTAACCTAAATTACTCTAAACACATGTAAATGGACCCCAAAATATCCATAATTCCCAAGTCATGTTGTATCCAAAATTTAACTTTGAATAAATCTAATTTTGAATCTTTCATATTGAAATTAACGAAAGATTGGACCTCATCCTCATCCCTTTTCGTGTGTCAGGATTTGCTAGCAGCAAAAATTGATCCCTAGAGAACACCGACATGTAATACATCTCTGAAATCTCTTCATCTTTCTGTCTTCCTTTGCCTAATTTAAAAAATCAAGAGTCTTGTAAAAATTATCCAACTCTGTGTCCTTCATCCTTGCAGTTTTTCATTTTCCTTCATTTTCAGGGGCACTATCAGAATTCTACAAGCAAGTTCATAGGGTAATTCTCGGGTGGGATTCCTTTCAAGCCTCTCCTCGCACTAGTTTCCAATCGGAGGGGATGTTAGGTTTTTGCCGGGATTTGAAGGTGTTGTGCTAAGTGGGGTTTGTTGGCAGAGTTTTATCTTGATTGTCATGCAAAGATTCCAGCCATGTTTCCCACATCTCAGTTCCTAATTCTATAGAAGTCGAACCTTCATAGGGTTGTAGGTTGTTGCGATGGCTGCAGAGTTTCCGATTGTTATCAAATTTTTCATGAACACGCTATTGCGGAGATTCTTTGCGTATTTTACATCCCCGGCTTCTGTCGTGGTCAAGACCATTAAGAAGGTCGTTTTCGAAAGCAAAATTTCAGGGTTTTTATGACCTCTATGCTCGGCCCTTCACAATCAAACCTCCTAGATTCCCTTACAGAGGTAACTTTTACAGTGTTTAAAACCAATAAAATCGTTTCAGAGTATACCTACTCCTAAATAATCTTTGTAACCCCTACAACTATTTTTGCATTCACAGTGCCATGAGACTAGGCTCTAAGAGCCCGGTCCCATCCTGAGGTTACTCTTTTTAAACAGGAATTGTTGAGGAATTATAGGAGCTGATTTTTATTTACGGTCCCCCCAGTTTTAGGTTTCTGAGTTGCATCGTTCATGTGGTCCCATGGAGCTCGTTACTTTAAAATAAAGAAACGAATTTTTATAAATATATTTTTTTTTATAAAAATTATCTTGTGATTATATGATAAATCTATTGCATAGACTACATGGTCTTATTTTTATTTTGATGTTTGTGAACTCAGTTTGTAAATGCATTCTACAAGAATACTATTAAAAAAAAAAAAAAAAAATTGTAAATGCATATGCAGAAAATCCTTTCTTCTTTTGTGAAATTTTGATCTTTCTTTTTTGTTATCATTATTGATTATCACTGATGAATGAGTATTTGTTATCTTGTGATTATGGTGATCACATCAAATGACAATGCAATTTGTAAATAGATTAATTATGTTTGGCTTCTCATGATTTCTATTGTGTTGCTCTCAGATACCTGAGATGAAAGTATAGGATGCTAAGAAAAATATCTACTGATTAGAAAACAATGAGAATGGTCACGTGAACCAATATGTAAGAACTAGTTCACCTCTGGATCGATTTGAATCAACAATTGTGGCAGTCATTGACAAGGAGACATCTACCATTACCAAATTTGGATATGCAATTGTGACACCCTTGTATGAGGAGGAAATTCCCAATACTCAAATTCAATCTGCAATTGTGACACCCACCTGTAAGCAGGAAATTCCCAATACTCAATTTCAATCGGCAATTATGACACCCATTCATGAGAAAGTTGTACTTCAAGATGCAAATTTATTGTCGAATCTCTACCATAATTCCAAGATTATAAGAATTGTACATTGCATTAGCAATAGTTTTGAATTATGACATCAATATATTGAGAGCTAATATTCTTAATTTAAAATATGTGCAGGATCATTTGTCTGCAACAGAGTATAAAATTCTCTTAGAGAGGATAATCAACCCAACTTTTGTTCAATCTAACAAGCCTCTTCTCAAGAGTAATGGATTAGGAACTATTTTAAGACTAGCTTTATTGACACCGGCCTCCTAAATTCCATTGCCCACCACTTTACAAACACAACAAGTATCACTATCAGTGTTTTTGCAATATAAATCTCAAAACATAAGCAATGCAAAATGATAAAAAGATTTCACAGCGTCCTACTTGAAATGAGTGCCACAATAACCTCTGAAGAAATCTAGTGTTCTATTTGGATTGATCTTTCTATCCACCAATTTAGCCCATGTCACGAGAGCCTTCATATAAGCTCCCCGTACTTTAAAGTGTGGATAGACATAGTTTCCTTCTTGGTGGTAGTCTTCCCTAGCATTCAAAAGAAAGTTGAAGTTTGGCAACAAATTCTCTCAAGCACCCGCATTGATTTCAATACTCCAAAAAAGGCATTGAAGATGAAAATAAAAACACCCCTGCAAGCCCATGGATTTTAGCTTCCAAAAATGACTCATACGTCATAAATATAAGAGATATATTACTTTATAAAGCTCAACAAGGACTAAATAAGGACTACCCATATACAACATCGGCATGACAGTCTCTGCAACAAAGCTTATCAAACAAAAATCTTCTCATTTTGGCAACATGCAACTGTAATAAAGCAATGCATAGCCTGTAGCACCGAATATCTAGGACTTAAGACCATTCCTAGCCATTTAAAATGGGCCACATTGATATTTTAAAATAGTTTTAAATAAACACTCACATAGAATCTATGTAAGCATTACCATAAAGTCTTTTGCACTCAAAGAATTTCACATTTGCATAGATGTTGATAATTTTATAGTTAAGAATCAAATATGAATTACAATTACATATCACAATATTAATCAATAAACCAAAGAAATCATAAAGGAAATGTCTAGGCTAACTATATTGACAAAGGAATTTGAGAGAATATGTATGAACTACATTCGTATGAACTATAAATTACCCAACTAATATCATTCAAATAAAAAACACAATATTTTTTAAGATATTATACTTTTGATGTCCATATTGACATTTATAAAATGTGAAAAAATACTAAATGTAGAAAGATCATTTTTTTCATTGTGCTTGGGCCACTCCATTTACAAATTCCATTAAAGCCACGTGAGCTACTGTTGCAGTCAGATCCCTGATGCTTCTTCATTGCTTGATATATTATGCTCATTGTCATTGAAATCAATTTCCTCATTGTCATCCTCCTCATATGTTAACAATATATTATGCAATATGAAACATGCAAGAATGATCTTCGATAGCATTTGCAAATTACGCTGACAAATTTTGGAATGAAAAATTTGACATATATTATTTAGCCTTCCGAATGCACATTTAACAAAAATTCTTGTTGAAAATAACTTAAAATTAAACTCCCTTTGACTATTTTTTGAAGCTCCACAATGGAGTGATTAACCATGGTAACAATAGATAACCACCATCACCAATAATGTACTCTCTCATAGTTGTTGAACCAATGGAAATAGAATGACCATTTAGCCTCTACCCATCTTCTCACAATCTGTAAAAAGAAGAATTTTGCAACAGTCTAGTATCATTAACAAAACTAGGCCATCCAGTGAAAACATCCATAAAACATATATTATATCAACGACTTACAACGACATACTATAGTTGTGATCTTTGTTATACCAATCTGATGAACACTCATTACATATAAGGTCAAATTGAAAGTGAGTCACATCTATAACACCACAATAATTTGGGAAGCCTTTTTTTTTTCTAAACCTTCTTTTGCATCAATCATTAAATAATTATTTGGCCATTATAAATGGCTTCTTAAATTCACATGCACAAAATTAATGAACTTATTTATAATTCTTACCATTGTTGAATTTTCATAACCAAAAAACTCACTAATGGTAATCATTATCATTCTAGATGACAACTGTAAAATTTTAATCGCCACTTTTTTCTCAATTAAAAACACCCTACCCTTTATAGATATCGCTAATGAAAATGGTATATCACCTTGACTAAGGTCTTCCTTCAACAACTCACAAAGCGATGTGAATAATGCATAGAACAACCTAAAAATGTTGCGAAACTTTTCATCATCACATCTAACTTTAAATATATAATGGTTCCACTAATGCAATGAATGAAGCTTGATATACCATTCATTTTGAATCCTCCCCTCCCATTGATAATTACATAAACTTGTTTGAAGGATTATATTTTGTTGTTAAAAAATGATTGCATGGATGTTCACATCTATTTTAGAAATTGAAGACTTTGTGTTTACAGATGAACATCTCTTATGCTTTTTTGATACACGATGCATATTGTTTGAATATTGAATATCATACCAAATTTGAAATGTCAATTAGACAATAATAGATGTACTTGCCAAGAGGATATTTACTATTTCTGCTGATGTAGAACCCATTTTATGACAAGAGATGTTGAAGATCACAATGCAAACCCCCTAAAAAAATGACAAATCCACAATGAAATGCCCATTCAATATCATTGAGAAGACTACATGTTGACTACAAATTATGACAAAAAAATGTAACATATAACACATGATAATATGGTTTCATCTTTTCATAAAAGAGAACAAGAAATGTAAAAGCATTTGACTTACAACTTATACAATAAATTATTGCTTGCACAATATCAAATGTGTAGCTCACTAAAACTATTGTTTGCAGCGTATAAACATTTACATAGATGAAATATTAACCCCATATGTTTATAGTTGTAGGAGATGTTATTAACTTAGGACATTACATAAAATATTGGCATTTAACAACCACAATTATCCACTATCAAAGTTAGAAAAAATACCAATATCATGCTATGGTCTAAGACTCTGAACTATTCAAATTTTGCAATACAATAACTGTCTAACATAAATTTGTGCATATTCTCTAATTGACCACTTTGTGGTGATATACAAGGTTGTTTTCCCTTCTGCTTCTGACCTTGATGCAGTTAAGAGCCTTGTTTTGTATGGCCTCCTTTTCATGGCCATGTCTGGTTATGTAAAAAGTACTTTTTTGTTAGTCTCAAAGATGGTAATTATTTTGATTTTATTTTTTACAAGATTTCTTGTTGCCCTTAAGTGGTTATCGATAAATATGTTGGCCCTCCTTCTGCTTATTGACCCTAACGCAAGCTAGAACCTTATTCTTCATAGGCCTTCTCTTCTTGACTCTGTCGGTTGTTCCCATTTCAACAAGTGGCCTTTTTTCAAGATTGTTTTGTGTTGCATGGCTTTTGGATATATCCTTATCTAGCATTTTATTGCTTTGTAGTTTTAGAGCACAAGAAGCACCAACCCCTCTCTTCGACATAGAACTCAGAGGATGTTAAGAAACCTGTGCATGCATTATGCCCTGAGCATAAGTGACTTGAATCATTGAAGTTCAATTTATCCTTGTAATTAGCTAGTGTAGTTGTTAAACTTTTTAATCTCATTAATCTAATTTGGTCAATCATTGACATTAATATATTTTGTCTCTCTATTTGGAATATATATTATATTTTCAAAGTGAAAATCCATAAGAATATGAACTTTGTTTGTGTCATGTTTAGGACTATTAATGGGAGTGTTCAATATGTCAACAGTCATTCCTCAGATAAATGCTTAATTATTTCTTGCCTTATCATTTCTTATCTTTAATTCAATTTTACTACCAACTCTTTTATGCAGTGCTCATTGTCTTGTTTCATCAGATTGTTATTTCTATAGGAAGCAAACCTTGGGATGCACTATTTGGAGGTGTAAATTTCCCTGCATTTGTGTTGTCATCAGTCTCTACATTTTTTGGTGGATTAGTAACTCTTACATTGCTACCTTCGCCACCGCCTAAGTTTCATCCTTCTTGACTACTTGGAACAAGTAGTTCTCCCATTCCTTGATGATCCCTGTCATCATCATTATTGACATTTTGTGCCAAAAATATCAGAACACCTTGTGGCTTAAGGGAGACCCATAATTTTTTAAATAGCTTTTCCAAGACCCAAGTGAAAACCAGAGATTTCTATGTAGTTTGTGACTTTGCAAAATTGCAAAATGCACCCAAACCTCCACTTTCCTGCTTACCTAAGACCTAGCGGAAATTGGAACTCACATTACAATTTGCAACTTTACAAAGTTGCAAACTATAATTAGGACTCTGCTTTCCACTCTTCATTAATACCCAACGAGAATCAAAACTTGCATTTCACTTTGCAACTTTGCAAAGTTATAAAGTGCAACTCAGACTCCACTTTTCGCCTTTCACCATGACCTAGAGGGAATTAGAACTTTCGTTATACTTTGCAACTTTATAGAGTTACAAAGCGAAATTGGGGTTTCGCTACCCACTTCCAAAGCATTTCCCACCTCCAAAAACCCCCTCAACAAAAAGCGAAGATTAAAAAATAAATCACAATTTTGCAAGTTGAAAACTTGCAAAGTGATTTTGATGACTTGCTTTCCCATCATTCATCCATATACCATCGTGCTTAACATTAATTGAATGATTTAGTATAAAAATTAGGTTTTCACACTGTCAATTAACATTTACAATCCAAAACTAAAGCTCATGCAAGCAATTTTACGATCCATACTTCCAATATGAGTAATGTCATGCACCATATCTGCCATTGCCAACCCCTGCACATGCAAACATGATATTCTCCTAGGTTACTTGTACTTTTACTTTAGTCTTTTCATGTCATTTCTTCCATTGTTCTTCTCATTAAAGCATAGGGTTCTCTTGCAAAAATCTAGGGTTTTATCTGTGGAATTGTCAAAGGAATATCATCGTTTTACATTGTTGCTCACATTTTTTTGTTTTTTCTTGCAATTATAGAATCTTATCGCTAAAATTTATTTAGTTATTCATTGTCATCCTTAGGGTTTTGATCAAATACTATTAAAAATAAGTAATATTCCCAAAATATCCCCTACCCAAATCTAAGCAAAAATCCCTCCTACTATTGCAAATTGAAACCCCACAGAGATTAAACCTTGCAAAAACACATAAAAGCCCTTGCAGAAATTCCCTTTGCTTTAACACTCTGAGTTCCCATCGGAAGTATGACTTGCCTTTACAAACCATTTTCCCACTGGACATTCTAGTAGACTTTGTAAGTGCAATTGCAAGTTAAAACTCCATTGGACCATTTGGTCAGACTTTAAAAATGCTATTGCACACTATACTCTTGCTGGAATTTTTAACTATAAAAGCATAAGAAAACCCCATCGAGTTCAAAGTGGAAAAATACCCTGTAATTGCAAGACCAAATATTGACCAACTACATCGTTGTTTTTCCTTACCCATTTTCCCAGTGCATATGTCTCAAAAAGAGATGAAGTTCAAGTCAAAGGGACTTGGTGTCCCATCCAGCCTGGATTCAAACACCAGTGAGATAACTGGCATAGACCTAGGTCACACAGACCTAACAAACTTATGGAATAGAGTCAATACAGAATTCAAGAATGAATGGCTTTAGAGTATCTACAACAATGGTTTGACTCTGGCTGTAACCTTCCCACTCTCATTACAAAGCCTTGAGCTTGTGTTCACCATGGATACACACTATGATGTTGAGAAGAGGGAAGTAGTGAATGATAAAGGGGAGAAGATTCTGAATCTTGATCCAAATTTCATAGATATCGTGTTCTTGATCCTGGAGTTTGAAAGCTACATAGACATTACCCCTAATTCTTCAAAAAAATTCTATTAGGATAATAACTCAGCCTGTCTACAAGTTTTAAACAAATAGTGGTTAAAAACCCTTAGATATATAGCCACAAGAATGCCTAAGACCCTGGCTAGGATAGACTTCAAGGATGAAGTAGTAGATATCATTATACTCTTGCATAGAGTTATAGGGAGCCCAAACGTAAATAACTTTCAAGATTGGATGTAATACTGTATATGGGTAATCCATCAAAACAAACAATACATTCACTAGGCCCAATTGATCAATGACTCCATTCACAAATAGTTGATGGAGGTTTAAATTATGGGAAAATTTTATATAACCTCCTACCTTGTCTGTATTTTAGAAAGAGGGAGAGAATTTCCAGGATTAAAAATAGTGCCCATTCAAATCAACAAAGTTTTTAACTACTATCTAGACCTCACTTTTGAGGGGATCAAACAAAAATTTAGAAGAGTTAATGATGCCTTCATTTACTGCATCATAACCATGTTTGAACAGAATCTAGGGAGGACAAGATTTTTCAAGGTTGCAACAACATAAATTACAAAATGAGGGTCATACTTTATTCAATTTCCTACATATTCATATATCAGAGTTGGTGGTTTCAATGGGTGTCCTTACACCATTCCTAGATATGTAAGTGACAAATGGGCCTTAATGAAACTTGTGAGGCAACTTGTATAAACCCTTAAGTTCATATCTAGCAAGCACAAGATCGGGATACACTTCGCTATCAGTATAGGAAGATACACATGTCCTTCTCTATCTAGGGCCAATTGTGTAGATGCAAAGATGACTCAAATGACTTGAGATCTCTTGATGCTAGGCCTTTTTATGATGTGATTGGCTATGTTACCAGTATAGTGGGCTCTTCATATTCTCACAGTCTCTTTTATGGAGACTACTGCGAGGATATGTCGAATGAAGAAGAGGTTAGGTTCAGAGATTATTCTAGAATGATCTTGGAACAAATTAAGACTTATAATATGGCACCAATTCCAAAAGATTTAAAAGATGAGGAACAACCAGTGGATAGGGTATATTATGATAATCAAATCTATCTCCAACCTCTTCCTCTAGTCAGGTGGTCTACACCTGAGTCCTTATCCTTATTAGACAAGACTACCTAAGTCATAAATAGAACATTGAACTGATTAAGGAGCAAGGGGGTTCAAATAACCAAAGAGACCATACATATCACATATAGGTTAAGCGAACTAAAAGATAAGGATGTAGTGGTAATAACAATATAAGTTTCCAGTAGTGAAACTCAAGTAGATCAGGTAGTTGGGCTAGTTGTCTTTTATAAGTGAAAACAAAAGCAAAACACAAGAAGGGCTTCCTCCAGTAACCAAGAGCCAACAAACCAACCAATGGATCAACCACTATCAGTTTCCATAAGGGACATAATTGTTATAACCCCTCCTCCTATCTCTATTATCCATCCAACACAAGTAATCACTTCTCCTATTTTTACCATCTGATTAGTGCAAGTAATTACCCCTCCTATGTCCATGATCCCACTAATGCAAGTAATTTCTATTTTATTTAATCAACTAGTACAAGTGACTCCTTTGTCAACAAGCCAATCAACAATGTTGGTTATCCCAACTCCAACTCCACCTCCCTTTTCCAAGATCACTTCCACCCCATTAATCACCAACACCACCCAATAGTACATGGTTGTGGACTTAATCATTTTCACTGTGTTGGGTGAATATTTTGTCAATCAGCGTACTGATAAACAAAATAGGTCTGATCAACCACAACAGAAAGATTGGTCAGCCAAATGTGTAGGTTTACCACATCAAAAGGGGACTAATCTCTCCTCTCATCAAGGGGAGGTTCCCTATAAATATAAAGGCGCTATATACTATATATATAAGCTGAAAATAACACTCAGGGGTAGGATAAGCCATCCATCTCTCTTTTTTCAGAGATGATGCTCACATATCAAAGGAGAAATCTTGGGTGATTGGTGAAGGTACTTCTCTTCTTTCAGAAGTAACATTCAACCAAGAGCCAGATCCCTTCCTGGATAGTAGAAATCCTAGTGAAATGACAGAAGGCTCTTCTCTTCTTTTAGAAGTGCTTGTTCTTGCAAACAACAAGAATCTTTCACGTAGGACAAGTAATTGGTAACCAAGGGTGCAATAACCAACAGGATGAAACAGAACACAAAGTTTCCACCTCAACTGCCCAAAGAGTGAAAAATGAAGAATAATGGGGGCATAAAGTCGTCCCAAGGTCCTTTACACAGAAATAGAAAATAAACACACACTGAAGACAACTATGACAGCACAAAGTCTAAAATTAGCTGGCTTCAGGACACCTTCCTTATCACTTCCACTAGCTCTGCTTGTTAAATTGCATAAACAAGAATACATTTAGAAAATAAACATAAGAACAATCTCCTAGAATGTTACAAGCTATCACAGCACAAAGTCTGAAAGTAACTTGCTTTCTGATTCAAATAAAGAAATATGATAAACAATCTAAGCTCAAAGTCTCAGTGATGCCTTTCAATTTGGGCAGAGTTTTGCTTATGGTAATGGGAAGATCTCTTTAAAACAATAAAAGAGATTACAATATATAGCCACCAAGCAAGGCCTTTCACTCTCTCCCATGGGACGGCCCATGCTATAGTCAATACCTTCAATGTACCTTCAGTTCTGTCTGGAGGGACCATGCCTATAACAGTGTGTTGCCTTAACTATGGTGTGTTTATTTATCTAATATGTCTTTTCCTGGGTCTGAATCATCTGGTTTGTCCCCTCTGACGTCTACGCATCTGTCCATTTTGTCTTTACTCCAAAGGAGACCAACATGTCATGCCTTTAATGTTTGCAAGCTCAAATATCTACTTTGCAGACTGTTCCACCTACTGGAATAACTTTTGCGCAGATATTTCAAGATTTTCCCTCTTTCTACTTTTGTCCTTTCCAATTTTGTCTTTTTTAGCTTTGTCTCTTCTTGGAATTTAAGGTCCCAGCCTATTTTTTCAGCTAGTCGTTTGGTTCTTCCTACAAGTTTCTTGCTTTATTTGAATTTCAACAGATATTCCCTTACTTTAAATTTGATGTTTGTAGGGCCGTCAATGGTCACTAGCCGCTTGAACCATGTTGAACTTTAAACCTTTGAACCTACTAAAAGTACATTGGTTCATTGGTTCATCAGTTCATTTTGCCTCTTTTATTCCATCGCTTCATGGTTTAGTCACTTTCTCACTCCTTGGTTGAACCATCTATTGAACCACCTGTTTGTTGCTTCTTTCTTTGACTGAGGCCACCTTTGAACCCATGAACCATTAAACTTTGAACTCTTTCAGTTCAAGGTTCAATCTGTTCATTGGTTCATCCTTTGTTTGTCACTTCCTTGTTCTTTCTAAGCTCTTTGATCTTCATCGCACTGGTTGAACCTTTGAACCTGTGAACTCATTGAACCATTTGGTTCAAGGTTCAACGGTTCAATCGATTCATTCTTTTTATTTGGCTAAGTCTTTTGATCACTCAAAAAAAATGCGTTGAACCATATGGTTGTTGAACCTGTTGAAGCATTGAACCCGTTGAACCTTTGAACCAAAGTGGTTCAATGGTTCAACGGTTCAATGGTTCAAGCCTTCTTCTCTTTGATAAGTGTTTTGAAGCCATTGAACCTTGAAGCGGTTGAAGTTATCGAACCTTTGCCAAAGCGCTTAACTCTTGCCGATGATGTTGAACCTTTGAATCCATTGAACTCATTGAACCAAAATGGTTCAAGGTTCAATGGTTTGATCCTTGCTTAGAAGCTTGCCGATAGACATTTTGGTTGAACCTTGTTGTTGAACCAACCTTGAAATCGCCTAAGTGCTGAGAGATTGCTTCTTTCCTGAAAAGTTCATAGAAATCAACCTGTGAAGTCCGTAGTTTTCTCTAAGTTTTATCTCGAGCCTTGAGAGAGTTCGTAGAAATGAGCCTGTGGAGTCTGTAGTTTTAAGCCTATAGAGTCTGTAGTTTTAAGCCTGTAGAGTCCGTAGATTTCTTCCTGGAGAGTCCGTAGATTCAAGCCTGCAGAGTCTATAGATTCAAGCCTATAGAGTCCATATATTTCTAAGAAATCTTTGAAAAATGAAGAACCTGAATGCTCAGAACAATTTTTGAAAGGGGAAGAGAGGATTTTGGTCTGTAGGACCAAAATAGTTCAAATGTTGTCCCAAAAATGAGTGATATTTTTGGGGGACAACAGCTGGCTCCAGTTGGGGAACTTCCTTTAGTTGAAAACTTGGAACAGTTGAGGGGAGTAGAAACCAAAATCTCTAGTGCCTTGAAGTGTGCCATTAGGCTATGGAGTCATGCTACCCAAAAATAAAGGCTCCAAAAAATGAAAACAAAAAGCACAAAATAGACTAAAGACTATACAAATGTACATATGTACAGGTGAACTTATCTAATACTTCAAGAATTGAAGTGATTTAGACGCTGCCCATTATGAGACAATGAAGATGGCATTCCATCCTGATAAACCAACAGGAAACCATTTTGTCCCCATAATCGGTGACGGGCGAATGAAACTCTCCACCAGGAATCACACTTTCTATGCACTCCTTTTGGTTCTCTCCTCTTGCTCCATGGCAAGACGTGGTCTTCTCTCTGAAAATCGTAACTCCTTGCTCTCTTTGCAAAGAGTTCCTCTTGTTGACTTTGGAGTGCAGTAGTATGGTCCACTGCCATAACTTGTTGTTCTGCTAGTTCAGTCCAACACATGTTTTGATTGTCTATCTCAGACACCATCGATTCAGCATCTCCTTTGGTGTGAAGGAGTTTGACATTTTGGTCTTGAGCAGCCTTCAATCTGAGCAATAGAGATTCACATTTAGTTGTGTTATTGGTGTTACTGAACTGCAACTTGTATGAAGGAAATATATCTCCTTGAGGAGATATTAACACAATCCCGATCTAGCATTGGTAGAAAAATTGCTGCCATCAGATTTCAGGATCCAAACATCATCAAAAATTGATCTTCTATCATATTTCTCTTTATTGGAAGTGGAAGATGCTTTTTATTTATACTGCGCCCTACCAATTCTTCTGATGTCTTTTGTGAATCGATCTTTGGATTGTCACCTATAGGACTTTCATCTGCAGAAACATGAACATCCTCTGTGGGAAAAAAATAATTACCCCTGCCTAGAGACTCAAATAGAATCTGAGCTTCAGGTGCTGATGTCTGAGTGACAACATATTTTTCCTCCTTTTTAGGGAGCAATCTCTTCATTACGCCCTTGACAGGGATCCTTGCCTCAGACAGGTCCATACTTAGTTCTCCACCAATGTCCAACTACTCAGGATTGGCTTGCGAGTATTGAAATTCAGTCATTTGAATTTTGGATTTCTTGACATGATCAATTATGTCAAATAACTGAAATGGACTAGGAAGAGAGGATGGGAGTTCATCCTTTTGGTTTTTGGGAGGGGGAGGACTGGCCTGCGAATTTTAAGTTGAAGGTGAAGAAATGATTGGGATACTTAATTTTTTAGCAACTACCGGGTCCTTTGGTTGGAAAGGCAGAGTGGTTCCACACTTAGCAATTGAAATTACTGGTTGAGGTCACTCCTTTGTCTTCTCTTTATCAGCTTGTTGGGCTAACTGATTTTTAGACTGGGTGAACACTGTGTATGATCCCTCATCTGCTTTACTTTCAGTTCTGGGTTCATCCTAATAATTCAAGAAACTAATGTGGGAGTCGCCAGCTGATTCTTCTTGATCCTTCGTGAAGAGATCAGTGTTTTTCTTGCTCAAACTCAAATTGGAAAGAGAAATCATGTTCTATTTCCAGATATCCAACTGCTGAGTTGGTTGGAGATGCTTCAAGGGTGAGTTCCTCTCTGGGGGAGGAAGATGGTTTGGCTGCCCTTGATTTTGGTAGCATTGCCTTGATATGACTGATTGGGGAATGTCTTCCTTAGTACATCTCTATATGAAGGAGCAGAAGACATACCTTGTGTCATTTGCCTTTTCAAGGCTAGCAATTTATTTGTCAACTTTTGCACCATTTGATCAGTGGTGCTTGTAAATGAATTCTTAGAAGATGAAGAAGATTTGCCTATGTTAGGATCTCTTCTTATCTTTCCTGCCAAGATGAGGTCATCTTCCACCTCAGTAGCCAAGTCCTAAATGGCAACAAGGTCTATGTGTCTAGCCCATCTTAGCAAAAAAATCACTTCAGGCAGATGTGAGTTGATGAAGAAACACTTGAGATTCTCAGGTGTCGGCTGGGTAATCATGGGAATCATGTGCCTCAGCTTGTCGAACCTAGCAATGAAGTCTCTCATAGGTTCATGAGGTTCCTTCTTCATTTGTGTGAGTTGGGCCAATAAGGAATGTGCATCTTTTGCAGGCTTGAACCTTGCTTCAAACTTGGCTTTAAGTGTGTCCCAGTCAGTTACTGATCTAGCTTACAGATGATAAAACTAGTCTGCAGCAGCACCTTGTAGTGTTTCCATGAAGAGCCTGACTGCCACATCTTTAAATTCCACCCCTATTATGCCATAGGATATGTTGAAGGCTGCAATGTGTTCATCAGGGTGAACTCTCCCATCACCAAAGAATTTGGGGAAGTTCTTTCTTGAGCTGCGTGGAAGTTCATGCAGAGGTGGAGTCAAGTTGAGTGGGCCAAAAGAGTTACCCCAGGGGCCTCGAACTGCCATGATTTAATTATGAAAAATAGGGATAAAAAATCTGGGTGGAGTGGCCAGATTGAAGAACAAAAATGGAAAAGAATTGGCCCTGCTTTAGCTTGAGGCTTGAGACTTCAAACTGTACACTCTTTTCCAACAGCTATGGTTTTGCAGACCAGATAAAATAATAGAGATGGAGGAAAATGGTAAGGCTATAATGATAATGGGTAAGACACAGAACGGAGTCGCCAAAGTCTATATAATGGATAAGGGAAGGAACTGCTTCAATCTGAAACTTGAGGCTTCAGACTACACGTTCATCTCCAGCAGAGTTGCCAAAGACTGTTGGGAAAATATTTTGTCAATCAGCGTACTGATAAACAAAACAGGTCTGATCAACCACAACAGGAAGATTGGTCAGCCAAATGTGTAGGTTTACCACATCAAAAGGGGACTAATCTCTCTTCTCATCAAGGGGAGGTTCCCTATAAATATAAAGGTGTTATATACTATATATATAAGCTGAAAATAACACTCAGGGGTAGGATAAACCATCCATCTCTTTTTTTTAGAGATGATGCTCATAGATCAAAGGAGAAATCATGGGTGATTGGTGAAGGTACTTCTCTTCTTTCAAAAGTAACATTCAGCCAAGAGCCAGATCCCTTCCTAGATAGTAAAAATCTTGGTGAAATGACAGAAGGCTCTTCTCTTCTTTTAGAAGTGCTTGTTCTTACAAACAACAAGAATCTTTTAGGTAGGACATGTAACTGGTAACCAAGGGTACAGTAACCAACAGGATGAAACAAAACACAAAGTTTCCACCTCAACTGCCCAAAGAGTCATAAATCAAGTTGAGTAAGCTATGTGATAAGGATATTATGGTCTTTTAGTCTGTAGATCCGTATACAAGTTAAGAGAATCCTATTTATTGTGATAAAGGAAGAATTAGTTAAAGGATGAACCTAAACTTGTTATGAATCAAGAAGAGACCTTGATATTGTGAAATAAAGTGTTTGAGTCATTAAAAAGGCTTATAGAAGATTACAAGCCATTCAAGAAAAATGCAATCTTATAAGGTTAATAAAAGACCTAATTGTTAAGAGACCTTGTGAGACCCCTATCTACATTGAGTAAAAAGTGGATACAAAGCAAGTAAGTGTGACGTACTTGCATCAAACATCAATAATTTTGTGAAAATAAAATTTAATTATAAATCGGTTACCATCATTGTAAGACAAAAATAATCATCATAATTGTCATCATTGTAAGACAAAAATAGTCATCATTGTGAAAATAAAATTGAATTATAAATTAGTTACCATCATTGTGATACAAAAATAATCATCATTAATTATCATCATTGTAAGACAAAAATAATCCATCTTCACAATTCAAATTGATACAAAGAAAAAAACAATTCATAAGGACAATACAAGAGAATATAATCACTACGAATATTAAACTAAAATAATCAATACAAATATTCATTTATTACTAGAAAATAATTCACTAATCTTCAACATGACTTGCCCAATAGAATTCAACACTGAAACCAAATTGAGTTGCATATTGATTTACGT
This sequence comes from Torreya grandis, assembly GCA_037957365.1. NCBI lineage: Eukaryota > Viridiplantae > Streptophyta > Pinopsida > Cupressales > Taxaceae > Torreya > Torreya grandis. Next base: position 209,739 of record JARHVA010003730.1, read on the forward strand.
TCTTCAATCTTGATCAGTCTTTCCTCATTCACATCTTCCCTCTGCATCTGGTGTTCAAGCAAAGTGAATTCCTCATGGCTTTTCATTTTCCCTTCTTCAACCATCTGTAGGGTGGAAACCACTAACTTATTATTCTCAACTATAACATTTTTTAGATTCATAGCTTTGGATATTATTTTTCTTTTTTTGTCTGTGGATTGGCTTTCATATGGTGCTTCGTGTGTTTGGTAGTCATTATTTTTTCCATTCTCATTTAGTGAATAAAATACCTCATGAGCCACATGGGTTGTCTCAAAAGTGTCAATGAATATATTTATGAGATTGATGACTCTAGCTTGACTTAAACTTGCATCCATTGCATCAAAAAGATCTTTTGAATACTTTGGAGGGAGTTTCTTCTCAATTCTTGCTTGATTTGTCATACTACAATAACTATCATGCCCTGAGAGAAAATTGTTTTCATAATCTCCAAATTTTTTATAATCGGGTTGAATATGTTCCCATTGATCTTGGCATGAGTTGGGCATGTGAATCACATCGTGCCAACACAATGTTTTTGTACATTTCTCTACTTTTCAGAGGATGAAATAGCCTTTTTCATGGATCTGCCATTGGATTGTGTTTCCCTCTCAATACGCTTTACAACAAGCAAATCAACAGTATCTGCAATAGTCCAATGAATTCTACCATTTTGGGGAGGAAGAACAAATCACTAACTTCTTATTACCTTTGGTTGTGTGGGAGAAATGTTTGATTCAGGAAAAGACACATCAATTTGGTGTGGATATTGTTCTTCATGGTTCAATTCTTCAACACAATTGTTCTCTCTTTTAGATATGTCATCCTCATCCTTAAAGTTTACTTGTGTACTCGGAACTTGGGTACTTGAAATAAATTCAGAACAATTCTCATTATTTATGGAGAAATCATATTGCAATTCATCCTCTATAAGCAATGAAGTAAATATGTGAAACCCATACTTGGTAGGAGTTGGACAAAACACAAATTTGTCCATGATTTTTGTTTCTTTCTATCTCTACCTACAATAATGAAAAGGGTACATGCATTACAAATAGAAACTGATTCATATATTACAGTCACTTGTAGTAGTACAGAGATAGGATTGCAAACAATGACATTATATAAAAAGACCAATTTACTACATAATACAATGTGTCTTTTAGTATAAAAAACATAGGATTTTCTAGTTTAATACTTGTACTGGTTTAAGGTTTGTTTCATCCTTTTTCGTGATTGCATTTGCAATTTTAAGACCAATTTAAATAGGGATAAAACACAACTGAATCCAGATATGCTATTAACAATGTTTTACTATGAAAATCCTAAAACTTTAATGTTAAGAAAATTTCCATGGCAATTGTTTGAAATGAAAAAACACGTTGAAACAAGCTGAATAAAAAAAAAGCATTTAGGTGGAGCATGACCATCATTATAAAAATCTCACCCTCATTACCCTGAATTATATTTATTGTAGCCTCTAAAGGAGAAGTTTTAAGCTTGCTTGGTGTAGCAACATGTGACTCTGATTTTTGAACTAAATCAAATTTACTTGTATTATAAATCCACATGAAAATAACAAACCCAATAAATTGCAAACATAAATTACTAGTAAGGTAAGGGATAACTAATCAACTATATCATTGATCACTTTAGACATCTGAGTTGGTAACAATAAACACCCCGAGAATGGCAATGTTAAGCATTAGGGCTTATGACTGGGCCGAAATTCATTACTTATTACCAAATGATGTAGAACTAGTCAGAATTCTAAGTGAGCATAGATATGTGGCATCTATTTTGATTCTTATATGTCACAAAAATAAATAGTTTTGAAGGTATAGATGCCCCCTCTTCTATTTTCATTGTATCCGTTGTTGGCAACAAATAAATTCAATTAACTTGCAATTGGGGCTTCACTGTGCAATTCTGATTGACGTATCTAATTCTCTTTAATGAATAAGAGTGTTATTAAAGCCATAGTTTTGGTATGTAATTACCTTGGTTATACCAATGCACATCAAGATGGATCCTAACCACGTATGGCTAAAATCAATGGATTAATCTCTTGTTCCTATGTGGTTTGCTTATCAAATCAACTTTAAAATAAACATAAACAAAAAGGAAATGACCATGAACATAAAAAGTCTAAAAGACTATTAATTTATGGCATATTCATCACCATGAACACAAGTTTACCTTGGAGAACTCCATTTTGGGTGAGAGATCCAATGAAGATGGGATTGTACCTCCTTTTCAATTCACCAAATTTATAGAATACAAGACATGGCTCAACTATGAAGCATCATAAGTGCATTTTGAGATGACAACACACTTCTATAATGACCTTCACACTTGTTCTGCATTGAATTCACTACTTAGACTAAGATTTTTTCCATACACACTTCTGACAGTCTGTTGCCATCTTACAATCAATTCTAGATGCCTTGGCCAATGTCTATACATGTTTATTTATGCTGACAAATGAAAAATAAACCAATGTATTTAAATGTTTATTTTGGATCAATTTTAATGTAAGCCCACCATTTTAAGCTGAAATTGGTTCACTTTTATGAATTACAACATTATTTTAAAGGAAACAATTTCTTTGGTTCATGTTTGATATTTCGTATTCTCATAATAAGATATCATCCTTTCTGACAATTTTAATTATTATGTATAATTTTTGGATGATTCATTACACAAATAAGGCACATAACTTGAAAATTCTAAATCTTGTATTCATGGTTACTTGTATTCTATACAATCATTTGTAGTAAATAATCTTAATCTGACGATGCCACCCCCAATTTGAAGTTAGACATGGCAACTATAAAACTTGGTTAATTTCAAAATGCTTTGTGTTGATTTTTTGAAATCATGGATATTGCTTGTAATAACTTATTTATGTTAATAACTTCACATGAAACATATAATATTTACTTTTGACACCATGCACCCCATTTATATTAGCAAAATATCTCTTCAAAATATTTCAATAGTAACGTGTTTGGCAAACTAAAAGGTGCCTTAAACTATCGGATGATTTGTAGCTCCAATCTCTAATATGCTCTGTTGTGATATGTCAGTGCCCTACATGGTGTATATATGGTATAAAATGTTATGTTGAGAACCTCAAGTTAAAAAATAGAGGGAATTTGTTTGGAGGGAAACACATGCAACCATGACATATGGCAGAAGAAATGACAACATTTCAGGAGCAGGCAAAACAAAAAATTTGCTCCCCATGGAGGTTTATTTTCTTGAGTGGTAAATTTTTCAAAAATAATTCACGAGACCCAAATTCCCATTTGAATAAGAGCGGTAGCCATCGGCATGGGCCCCTGCTCTAACCAAAGAATCAAAGCTTAAACGCTAGCAATCAAGTGCACAATTTTTACAATACAATGAATTCAAAATCAATCCTCCAACATTTTAGATGTGTCAATGACACTTTGTCCAAATTCATTGTCAAATTGTTGGAGGGAAACTTATCATATAGAATTACTAAATAAGGTTCCACTAAAATGGATAAATGGGGGAGTTAGTTACCCAATTTCCTATGTTCACATATATCAGAGTTGGCAACTTTAATGGGCACCTTTATCGCCTCCCTAGATATGTTAGTGATAATTTCATTTTCACAAGATCTGACCAAGAAAATTCATAAGGATTTTTAACAAAGAGAGACTCTTCCCCCTCTTTCCAAACCAAATTTTTAGAAGACTTCCTAGTGCCATCAAATTCAAGTTGGTTAATTACTCAGCAGAGAAGATAAAATCAAGTACTTGTTTGAAGGCAATTTTGAATAGACCTACAATTACCATGGACCAAAAATCATGGAGAAAGAAGAAGATGTCTTGGAATCAAGGTATTTTATGGAGAAGTTAAATGGAATCTAGGTTTCTTCATAAGCATTGGTTAATTGGACATCCACAACATGGAAAGTGGATCTTCCACTTTCTTTCTCCTACCTCTCCACAGGTTATTTTTTGTCATTTTATCCAACAAAGAGGATAGAGACAAAATATTTTGGGGAGGTCCATGGTTTTTTTAAAATGTTGGTCTTTCTATTTTTAATTGTACAAAAGGTCTTAATGTTTCAAAATTGGATAATCAAATCACTCCAGTCTAGGTCTGAGGTTTTGGTCTACCTTGATAATTCTAGAATGACTATGCCATACATCATATTGGATACAAAATTGGGACCCTGCTCGATGTTGATCTTATAATATTAAACATGTCTATAGGTGTTTGTTCTAGATTGTGTGTTAAGTCTTAACTTGATCGATCCTCTAGTTAAAGATATCAAATTTGTGGTTGGAAATCATAGTTGGGTCGAACAAGTTGATTAAGAGAAATTTCCTTTCAGGTGCAACTCCTGCCATACCCAAGGTCATTTATGGGAAAATTGCCCCATCTTGGCTAATCGATGAAATCCTTCTACTTTGGTGCAGCCCAAACCCTTTCACCCCACTTAGAATAATTTTTTTAAATGGGTTTGTAAATCCAGTCTCATCCCCCTCCCCTATTAAGGTTCTAGCTAAGGCTGATCTTTTGTACCCTAAGCTTGTTGTGGATATTCCTCTCTTCCTTGTGCAGGAGGTAAGTCATGTATTGGATTCCACCCTTCTCCTCTTTTTTCCTTGGTCAAACCTATTCCCCTTCCTCTCCCTCATCTTTCTCTTGACCACCCTCCTAACTATATTCTAAACCCATTGAGATTTTATTTTAAACTCTGACTCTAATTGCATTCCTAATACTTTTGTGGGGGAAATTAAAAGGTGGGGGAATAAAGATATTTTATTCCATTCTAAAACTCTTCAAGGGAACAAACTCCAAATGTATCCTCTCCTTATAAAAAATCCTAACTCGAGTAAATGAAAATGGAAGTGTTCTACCTCAATTCACAAAGGTTTGGTAAATCAATTTTATAAGGTCCTCTTTACTAGCTCTCATTCTAAAGGAGGAAAACACTCAAAACAAGGAAGGGGGAAGAGCCCATCCACAAAGAAATGAAGATATTTTATTGGTATGTTAGGGGGATGGGATCCCCTAACAAATGAAGGTTGATCATAAGACAACTTTAAATTCATATCCCAAATTTAGTTTTTATCCAATAAACTAAGCTTCCAAAAGCAGTTTGTCTTGAAAAGTGCTTCAAAATTTTCAAACTCGTTGCTTCCTTTTCAATTAAATCAAAAGGTCAGCTAGGTGGCATTTATGTCCTCTTCAATAAATCTTCAGTATCTTGCTCAATTTTGGACTCCCAAAAACATTGGATTTGCCTTAAGATCTCAGGCCTCAAGAAGAATGTATTTTTCATCTTTAACGTGTATGCTCCCTAAATCCCAGTTGTTAAACAAATAATGTGGAAGGAAATATCAATGGTTTTCAACTCTTTTCAAGATGAATATATTATGTTCATTGGTAAATTCAACTGTATCTTAAGAAATCATGAGAAAGATAAGGGATCTAGATAAATATCAATCCCAATAGGACTTCATTAAAAAATTAGTGAAAATAATCTTTGGAACATTGAGCCTAAATCTAGCTCCTTTAGTTGGATTCACAGAAGTGCTAGTTTTGGTAACACTATTGAATGAATTGACATATTTTTGGTCTCTAATCATTGGTTAAATCAAAATCAAAATTTTCACTTAGACATTCTTAAAGTTTTAGGGTCTGACCATTTGTCTATCTCCTTCATTTTCAAAAGAGACACTTCTCCTATGATCACACCTTCAGATTCTAATTGATGTGGTTAAAGGATCCAAATTTAATGGACCTTATGAAATATTGGTGGAATGAACCAGCTCCATAATGTTTATTATAGCTCATGTGCTAAATTTTTTTAAACAAAACTTATACAAATGGAATAAAGAAGTCTTTGGGAACATCTTTAGGGAAAAATCCATCATTGAATCAAATATTTAGAGCCTTCAAGACCAAGTACAGAGGGTTGGTCATGACCAAACCTCACTTCTCATGGAAAATAAGTGACGCACAAAGTTGAACTCAATTTTGGTTAAATAGGAGATCTTTTGGAAAAAAAAATCTGGAGAATGTTGGGTTAAGAAATGAGACCATAACACAATTCTTTCAACAATCTACCATGGCTACCTATAATTATATTAGGACTTCGAAACTCAAAACTAACAATGGCCATTATTCTAAAGATTTGGGTGTAATTAAAAAAGAGGTAGTCCTTTTCTTTGAAAACTTCCTTGTGAATGCCTCTCATGACTTTGATTTGTAGCAACATGAATTTATGAATCTTATTCCAATGATTATCAATGATAATTAAAATGTTGTTTCAACGAGTCCCTTCACAAAGGAAGGAATTCATATTGCACTTTGGAGCATGGACAATGATAAATATGTGGGTCATAATGGGTTCCCTCTGATATTTTTCAAACACTTTTTGGAAATTGTTAAAAAATATATTCTCAAAGTTGTCAATGAATCCAAATTCTCAAAAAAAACTATGAAGGATTTTAATTGTACTTTTCTTGTTCTAATCCCTAAGAAGGCTAACTTAGATTCCTTAAACACCTTCATACCTATAGCTCTCTAAAACACTGGTGAAATCATAGAAGACGGGGGACCAATTAAGTTATGCCTTTATTTCTGTGTTGCTAGGGTTAGATATTCACTCAATGGTCACATATTAACACTTATTCAGACTTGACATGCGTAACATACATTAGTTTAAATTATCATAGCATAATACAAAATCACATTATAAAACACACTTAAAAATGCCTCTACAATCTTATTTCAATACATGAAATATTTCTAGACTCTCATATAATGCCACTTGAACTGATACAACTCTTTATTATACTCCTGTAGAGTTTTCCTCCTTTCCCACTTGTCCTCTTTCTTCCAAAACTCCCTTTCTCTCAATCACGTATTCCTCTTAACATCCCAAGATTTATGGGGTGTCTCCAACTTTCTTGAATTATGCATAATCTACAAGAGTCATGTGGCCTTCAATTTTTAATATCAACACCTAACTATAAGTAACTGTCAAAAACTGTTAGGTGGTGTTTCAAGGTGAATGACAGTTAGGAAAACCACCATATCTTCAACATCATTAATCCAATTGATATGAAATTTGAACCAAAATTTTTATATTAATTTTCCATCACCACTCCAAATTTCACCATGTAACTCTTAACACATGTTAACGCAGGTTACCATAGGTAAAAAAATAATCTTCCTAAGTGATATAGACTACACATGACATTTCTAGTTTGAACAATAGTTGCTAAAACTTTTAGAAATTTAACTTAATTAATCCAAACTATATTAAATTTTAAACATAACAATCTAAATACATTTATTGTCAAACCACTAAGTTTTGTAACATAGTTCTTACCATAGCTCTACCACAAGGTAATGAACCATCAGGCTAAACATGCATTTTTGGTTGAGTGACACTTACAAAAATTGTCATCACTTTGTCTCCATTTATCCAATTAAACTAAAATATGGAACACACCTTATATAATATATTTTATTTCACATTTACAGAATTTTACGCAAATATTAATGCAATTGTTCCACAAGGTAATGTAGCTTTTACAGACTAGACATGTTTATTTTCTAGTTATATAATAGTTACAAAAATTGTCATAACTTTGCCTCCACTGATCCAATTGAGATTAAATTTGGAAAACATATTATAGGATACATTTTATACCATCGATCCAAATTTGGTAGCCTAGTTCTTATCACAGATATTCCACCTAGTCGAGAACCATCTACCAAGTGTTCTGACAAAATTAGATGTTACACCTATGTGGTGATTCCAAATGATCTGAAATTTTGTTCATAAGTTTTAAATGTTAGGTTATATAAACCCACCAAGTTTCACCATCAAATGATGATCTTATCAATACCTAAAGTAAATAAACCTCCTACCAAGTGTAACAACTGGTACATTTCCACGGTAGCTCTAAATGGTTTAAAACTTGGTATAGATGTTGTAAGTGTCATATTATATGACCTAAAAAATTATCATCATTCAATTCATACCATAGTTGAAGAACCATATTCGACAAGTTTATGTGACTTAACCGTTTCCATAGACTAACATAAATAGCAAAAGGTCTCAGCACTTTCAGTGACAAAGGAATAATTTTATGACAACATTATAATAGGTAAAAGATCTCACATAAACAAGGCTAAGACCCCAAAATCAAATAAAACACATCACATGATGCAATATTTCACAAATAATGGGATGTTCCTGCATCAAACACCATCTACAAGATTATTCCAGAAGCCTTGGCTAATTGTCTCTGAATCTTCCTTCCTCTTCTTATTTTAGAATAGAAAGGATATTTTGTTTAAAATAGACAAATCTTAGATAGTGTTGTTATTTTTCATGAGATTATTCACTCAACCAAGTTAATAAAGAAGCAACTATGATCATAAAAATTGATATTAGCGAATCTTATGATAGGGTAAATTTATTTTCAAAATCCTTAATAATTTTGGGTTCTCAAAGGCTTAGTGTGATTGAATCAAGTCTTGCACCTCAACTCCTATGTTTTCAGTACTTTTAAATGGAATATGGGCTGGTTTTTTCAATTCTCTAAGAGGTTTCCATTACAAATATTCTATCTCTCCCTATCTCTTCATCATCATGGCATAATCCATGGGTAGAGCCTTCTCAAAGGCAAAACTGCTTAATCTCATTAGTAACTTTAACATTACTAAGAATGTTAATTTATCTCATGGTCAATTTGTGGATGATACAATTCTGAAAAACTTGGCTCGCATTCAATAAGCTATAATGTTGAAGAAAATTCTAGATTAGTATCAGTGTGCTTTGGGTCAGGAGGTTAACCTCTTTAAATCTAACATTTTATTCATCCACACTTCTCTATGTAGACAAAACAAGATTAAGCAAATTCTCAATTTTTATTCAAGCTCTCTTCCTAGTAATTACTTGGGGATCCCCTTTTTGATGATCAATCCAAAAATGATTTTTATGACAATATGACCAAAACCTTATAGGAACAAAATGACCTCTTGGAAAGTAAAATGGCTCTCTTGGGTAGGGAAAATATAATTAATACAAACTATTATCCAAGCAATATCAGCCTACTTTATGTCAGTCTTGAAAGCTCCTACTATTGTTAAATCCAAATTAACTAACATTATTAAAAAAAAAAATGGAATGGTCCTTCTAAGTCTAATAAAATTACTTTAATGAAATTAGAAGAGGTCTACTTGCCTAAATCAAAGGTAGGGTTGGTATTATAAATTTGTTCAAGATGAATGAAGTTTTGGGATCAAATCATTTGTGGAGAATCTATCAGGACAAATACAACACTTGAAACATCTTGTTGTAAATAAAATATCTTGATAATGTTGATGATCCTGCCCATATATTTACCACTGAGTTTTGAATGTGTGGGTCTCATATGTAGAATTTCTTTGGGAAATGTAGATGCCTTATCTCTAACTCCCTTTGTTGGGATGTTAAAAATGGTAAAACTGTTAACTTTTGGAAGGATGTTTCGTCTAATGTGGGTCCTCTTTGAAATCATCCTTCCTTCAACATTTTAGACAAGTACTTTTCAAACTTATGGGGACCCTTAGTTTTTAATTAATAAATTGAAATACAAAGTGTATGGGGCCCTCAGAGAAGATGGAAAAACCCAAGTATTTATGTAGCCAACCATTCCTCTAATATTTTTACTTCTTTCAAATTATTCATGAACTCTCACCATATCAGTAGCTCATAGGATCTTGATGGCTTAAAATGGAATGGATATCCCTCAGATTTATTTTTGGTGAAACAAGGCTATAATTAGTTAATCTCTCATATAAATTCACCTATATCGCCTTTGGAAAAAGTATGGACCCATTATATACTTCCTAAAGCTAATGTAAATTTGTGGTTTCTCATGAAAAATAAATCTCTTTTCTAGGACATACTTCAAAGGATTGGTTTCTAGGGGCCTTCTTGGTGTATATTTTGTAAGAATATTTCTAAAATCCCTAACCATGTCCTCCTTTATTGTAATTTTCTCCAAAGAATTTGGTCTTGGTTCTCTTATAAAATGAATAGACTTTGGGTAGCACCAGGTTCTATTAAATAAACTCTAATTACCTGGACATAAGAGGGTGGAGATCAAGTTAAAAGTATTTGGGCTATGGCCTCATCTCTGATCATCTGAAACCTATGGAAAGAAAAAAATGTCTTTAGGACCCTATCCCTCTTTGAATAAATCTTTACTCTTAAAATCGAGGCACTCCTTCAAGATGTTTTTAAGGATAAAGTTTCACCTACAAAAAATAAAATCACAAGAGACAATCATCATATTCTCTTAAAATGGAATCTTTTGAAAAATAACTTCAACCTCACTACTCAAATCAACAAAAGGTTCATAGCCTCGTAGAAATCCCTAAGTGAAATTTATGTCAAACTAAACTTCGATAGGTCAACCAAAGGTAACACATGCATTTATGGAGTTAGAGGCATATTTAGAGATAATTTGGATCAAGTGATTTCATGTTATACCTTAAACATTACTTGGTCTTCAAACAATTCATCTAAAGCGCTAGATCTTTTTAGAGGTTTGCAGACCATTATTGAATCTAATTTTAGGAAATTACTTGTGGAAGGCAATTCTCTCTTGATTATAAATGTAGTTAAATTGAAAAGATTTGACCAGTGGCATCTCAGTTCAACCACTCAATATATCCTCCATATCATTCCTTTTTTTAGGATATTTCTTTCTACCGCTACTCTCTTGAGACTAACTCCCCAACAAATTTTATTTAGAGAAAATTAACTTTATCCTAATGAATATTGGAATTGTGAAGGTCCCCCTCCTTAGTAATAATGCAAATAATTAATTAGAAAAGACTTGACCCACTTACAACGTCCCATTTGATCAAATTGTCGTAAAAAGAATCAATGAATTGGCTTCAGAGTGTTTTTTATAGTCTTTGATTTTTCTCCATGTTGGCTTCTGGGATAAATTGCATTTGAGGTTCTTGGAGAAGCCATTGTTTTATCTTAAGCTCAAACATCATTAGTGTATTATGCTTTGAGGCCTTAGATTATTTATTGAAGATTGTTTTGGCTATGGTGATTAGGTCTTAGATTATTTCTTGAAGATTGTTTAGCCTTTTGTGCATAAGGTGCTCTATTATATGTGAGCTAATTTTGTGGTTGCACTCTACCTTGGTAAGGAGGCCTATTTGATTAGTATTGCTGAGTGATGGGCTAATGATATATGTTGGGTGAATATTTTGTCAACCAGCTAACTGGTGCGCAAAATAGGTTTCTTCAACTACAACATAGGGAGATTGGTCGACCAGATGTGCAGGTTTACTACATCAGCAGGGGACAAATATCTCCTCTCACCAAGGGGAGGTTCCCCATAAGTATGAGGCTATATATATATATATGTAGAAAATAACACTCAGGGGTAGGATACACCATCCATCTCTCTTTTTTCAGAGATGATGTTAACAAATAGAGGAGAAAATCCTGGTGGAAACACTGAAGGCACTTCTCTTCTTTCAGAAGTGTTCTTGCAGGGAACAACAGGAGTTATTTCAGGTAGGGATAAGTAACTGGTAACCAAAGGCATAGTAACCAATAAACTGAGATGTAGCACAAAGTCTCCACCTCGACTGCCCAAGAGTGAAATACGAAGTATAATGAGGGCACAAAGTCATCCCAAGATCCTTTACACAGGAACATAATATGAAGGATAATGAAGGCACAAATTCGTTCCAAGATCCTTTACATAGGAACACAAAGAAAACACACTAAAGGCAATTGTGGGGGCACAAAGTCTCTCCATAGTTGGCTTCAGGACACCTTCCTGATTACTTTCACTAGTTCTACTTGCCAAATTAAATAAACAAGAACACATTCAGAAGACAGACATAAGAACAATCTCCTAAAATGATACAAGTTATAACAACACAAAGTTTGCAAACAACTTGCTTTCTCATTCAGATAAAATGATATGAGCAACAATCTGAGCTCAAAGTCTTGGTATTCGCCTTTCAATTTGGGCAGAGTTTTGCTTCTATATTGGGAAGATCTCCTTTACATAATGAGAGAAATTACAATGTATAGCAACCAAGCAAGGCTTGGCGCTCTTTCCCATGGGATGACCCACACTGCAGTCAATGCCTTCAATGCGCCCTTAGTTCTACTTGGAGGGCCATGCTAGGAATAGTGTATTGCCTTAACTATGGCATGCACATCCATCTTATATGTCTCCTCTTTAACATGAGTTGTCTGGTCCTTCCTCTAACGTCTATGTAGCTGTCTAATTTGCCATTACTTCATGGAATAAAAATAGGCCACGTCTTCAATGTTTGCAAGTTCAAAAATCTATTCTATAGACTATTCCAGCTACCGAAATAACTTCTATGTAGATATTTCCCTCTTTGTCTCTTCCTGGTTTTGTCTTTTCCTGAAAACTGAGCCCTCAAGGCTATATTCTTAGCTTTGTCAGTTCTTTCGGCTCCTCTATCAGTGATTCTTCCCTTTGGCATTTTGGCCTTTGAATGCATTTGGGCCCATGCTCAAGCCTTCAAATATTAACAGCTATTTCATTGCTACAAATTTGATGTATGTGGGCCCGTCATTGCTTGAAAGCCAATGGCTAGTTTGTTGCCCTAAATTTGATGGTTGCGGGGGCATCGCCAGACTTTTAGATCTCAAAAGATAGTTCGCAACGTTCAACTTTGATGTCTGTAGGCCCATCACTTTCCTTGGCAATTCCTTCAGCTTTGTCGTTTGATCTTTTCTGGAGGGGACCTACCCTTCGGGGCCTTGAGAAACAATCTGCTTCCTTCAGCGAGAGCCTCTCGCAAGGGTACCTACCCTTCGAGATCCTTTGGGTGGCCTTCAGGATTTATTTCCTTCGGTGGACTTTTACTTCGGGATTTTCCTTTGGACATTTTGTTCGAAGGAAATGTTCCTTCCCTTTGTCTTTTTTCTTCAGGCATTTTTTTGTGGGCTTTATGTTTTCGGTCGGGCTTATTTCCTTCAAACAAAAGTTTGAAGGAATTCCTTCAGACTTTTTGCCCAAAGGAAATGGTCCTTAACAACTTTGTCGTGGGAACTTTTCTGAAGGAATTCCCTGTTCTTTACCTTGTTCTTTTCCCAAACGAGATCTCACTCTGCCCTTCGCAAGGGTTATTTAAGACCAAAACTATCCTTCAGACTTTTGCAACGGTCCATCTGCTTCTCGCTTGTCCTCTGCAAGGGTTGTCTGACTTCCCAGGTTGCCTTTTAGAAAATTTGCAAGGGTCTTTTTGGCAGTTAAGTGCCCTCCACAAGGGTACTCTTCGGGCTTTCAGAAGACTTTCCTTTGAACTTCCCGATCGAAAAAATGGCTAAGTGTTGAACCTGTTTCTTTCCTACAAAGTCTGTAGATTTGAGTCCATAGAACTGAGGGGAGTCCATAGATTTGAGTTCATAGATTTTCTTCCTGCAGAGTTTGTAGAAATGAACCTATAGAGTCTGTAGAAACCTGTAGAGTCTGTAGAAACCTGCAGAGTCTATAGATTTGAGCCTGCGGAGTCCATAGTTTCAAGCCTACAGAGTCCATAGATTTTTGAAAAGCTTGAAGAATGGAGAATTAGAATGCACATAACAATTTTTGAAAAGGGAAGAGAGAATTTTGGTCTATAGGACCAAAATAGTTCAAATGTTGTTCCAAAAATGAGTGATGTTTTTGGGGACAATAGCTGGCTCCAATTGGGGAACTTCTTTCAGTTGAAAACTTGGAACAACTTAGGGGAGTAGAAACCAAAATCTCTAGTTCCTTGAAGTATGTCATTGGGATATGGAGTCATGCTACCCAAAAATAAAGGCACCAAAAATTAAAATGAAAATCACAAAATAGAACAAAAGACTATACAAATGTACATATGTATAGGTGAACTTATCTGATACTTCAAGAATTGAAGTGATTCAGACGCTACCCATTATGAGATAATGAAAATGGCATTCCATCATGATAAACTAGTAGGAAACCATTTTGTCCCCAAAATCGGTGATGGGTGAATGGAACTCTCCACCAGGAATCACATTTCTTGTGCACTCCTTTTGGTTCTCTCTTCTTGCCCCATGGCAAGACATGGTCTCCAATCTGAAAACCATAAATATTTGCTCTCTCGATGAAGAGTTCCTCTTCATGACTTTGGCATGCAATAGTATGGCCCACTACCATAGCTTGTTGTTCTCTTGGTTAAGTCCAGTGCATGATTTGATTGTCAGCATCAAACACCTGACAAACCACCAGCTCGGCATCTCCTTTGGCGTGAAGGAGTTTGACACCTTTGTCTTGAGCAGCTTTCAACCCGAGTAATAGAGATTTATACTGGACAATGTTGTTGAAGTTGCTAAACTTCAACTCATGTGAAGGAGGAAGAATATCCCCTTGAGGAGATATCAACACCGTCCTGACTCCAGCACTGGTAGAGGAATTGCTGCTATCGAATTCCTGGATCCAAACATCATCAGAAACTGATCTTCTATCAGATTTTTCTTCATTAGAGAGGGAAGATCCTTTTTCATTTTTACTGTGCCCTACCGATTCTTCTGATGTTTTTCTTAAATCAATCTTTGGATCACCACCTACATGACTTTCATCAGCTGAAACATGAGCATCCTCTGTGGATAAGAAGTAATTACTCCTGCCTGAAGACTAAAATAGAATCTGAGCTTCAGGTGCTGATGTCTGAGTGACAACATATTTTGCCTCCTTTTCAGGGAGCAGCCTCTTCATGACACCTTTGATAGGGATCTTTGCCTCAGATAGGTCCATGCTCAACTCTCCTCCAACATCTTTACAAAAATTTCATCCCAGCAGAATGCCGTATGAGGCTGGGACGTCGGCCACCACGACTGTCATCTTGATTCTCTTGTCAGAGAATGCTACAAACGCAAATTGGGTTTCCTTGATCTGTCCCAGCAGTGGCACTTGTTTGTTCTCTATGGAGAAACGTCTCCCAAATGTCTAGGGTCAGTGTGAGACCAAGAGACTCTGCCACTCTGACAGACATGACATTGTCAGATGCACCGAAATCAATGATGCAATTGCTCAGCTTGTGACCATTTATCAACAGGGAAACATAGAAAGGCTTTATTTTCCAAGGGGCAACAAGAGGAGTAATGACAAATTTTTTTGGGATGAGCATGTTCTTTGGGGGATCATGAGTTACCTTTCTAATCTCTTGTCCTTCAGGGATGGTTGTATTATTCACACATTCCACCAACCTGTCCAACTGCTCAGGGTTGGCTTGTAAGAATTTAAATTCAGTCATTTGAATTTTGGTTTTCTTGACATGGTCAATTATGTCAAATGACTGAAATGAACTAGGAAGAGAGGATGGGAGTTCATCCTTTTGGTTTTTGGGAGGGGGAGGATTGGCCTGCGAATTTGAAGTTCAAGGTGCAAAAATGTTTGGGGTACTTACTTTTTATCAACCACTGGGTCCTTTGGCTGGAAAGGCAGAGTGGTTCCATGCTTAACAATTGAAATTGTTGGTTGAGGTCACTCCTCTATTTTCTCTTTATCATCTTACTGGGCTGACTGGTTCTTGGACCAGGTGAACACTACGTATGATCCCTCATCTACTTTACCTTCACTTTTGGGTTCATCCTGATAATTCAAGAAACCAATGTTAGAGTCGCTAGCTAATTATTCTTCTTCCTTAGTGAAGAGATTAGCATCATTTTCTTGATCAAACTTAGGTTTGAAAGAGAAATCATGTTCAGTTTCCAGACATCTAACTGCTGAGTTGGTTGGGGGCACTTCAAGGGCAAGGTTCCTCTGTGGGGGAGGAAGATGATTTGGTTGTCCTTGATTCCTGGTAGCATTGCCTTGGTATGCCTGATTCTAAAATGTCCTCCTTGGCATATCCTGATTAGGGGGAGCAGACATACCTTGGGCCATTTGTCTTTTCAAGGCCAGCAGTTCATTTGCCAGCTTTTGCACCATTTGATCAGTGGTGCTTGTAGATGGATATTCAGAAGATGAAGAGGATTTACCTCTGTTTGGGTCTCTCCTTATCTTCTCTACCAAGATAAGGTCATCTTATACCTTAGTAGCCAAGTCTTGAGCAGCCTCAAGGTCTATGTGGCCAGCACGTCTCAGTAAAAAACTCACTTCGGGTAGTTGTGAATTGATGAAGAAGCATTTAAGGTTTTCAAGTGTTGGCTGAGCAATTACAGGAATTCAATTTCTCAGCTTGTCAAACTTTGCTATGAAATCCCTCATGGGATCATGAGGCTCCTTATTCATCTGTGTGAGCTAGGCTAGCAAAGCATGTGCATCTTCTGCAGGCTTGAACCTTGCTTCAAATTTGGCTTTGAGTGTGTCCCAGTTAGTCACTGATCGAGCCTGTAGATGGTATAACCAGTCTGCAGTAACACCTTGTAGTGTTTCCATGAAAATCCTGACTGCCACATCCTCAAATTCCATGCCTATCGCACCACAGGCTATGCTGAAGGCTGCAATGTGTTCATCAAGATGAACTCTCCTATCACCAAAAAATTTGGGGAAATTCTTTCTTGAGATGCGTGGGAGTTCATGTAGAGGTGGAGTGAGGTTGAGTGGGCCAAAAGAGTTATCCCAGGGGCCTTGAACTGCCATGATGGGATTATGAAAAAGAGGGATAACAAATCTAGGTGGCATGTGGATAGGCAAAGCTCTGCTAACAATAGAAAAAGCAGCTCTGCCTTGTGTTGGTGTCTTGGTACAGGTAGGAGGAACACTCATAGATCATTGAACTTGAAGTTGGGGAGGAAATAAGTCAAAATTTTCTTACTACACCAACTCAAAGATAGGGTCAACAACACCTTGAACTCTCTGGCTTCTGGTATAGTGTGAAGTTGTCAGATTATGAAACAGAAATAGAAAAGGACTGGTCTTGCTTTAGCTTGAAGCTCGAGGCTTCAAACTGCTTGTCCTTCCCCAGTGGCTCTGGTTTTGTAGACTAGTTAATATGATGGAGATGGAGAAAGATGGTAAGGCTATAATGATAATGGGTAAGACACGGAATAGAGTCACCAAAATATGTAATGGATAAGGATAGGAACAGCTTGTTTGAATCCCCAGCAGAGTCACCAAAAACTGTTGGGTGAATATTTTGTAAACCAGCTAACTAGTGAGCAAAATAGGTCTCTTCAACCACAACATAGGGAGATTGGTCAGCCAGATGTGCAGGTTTACTACATCAACAAGGGACAAATCTCTCCTCTCATCAAGGGGAGGTTCCCTAAAAGTATGAGGCTATTACTATATATATATATATATATATATGCAAAAAATAACACTCAGTGGTAGGATACACCATCCATCTCTCTTTTTTTAGAGATGATGTTAACAAACAGAGGAGAAAATCCTGGTGGAAACATTGAAGGCACTTCTCTTCTTTTCAAAAGTGTTCTTGCAGGGAACAACAAGAGTTCTTTCAGGTAGGGATAAGTAACTGGGAACCAAAGGCGTAGTAACTACCAGACTGAGACGTAGCACAAAGTCTCCACCTCGACTGCCCAAGAGTGAAATAGAAAGATAATGATGGCACAAAGTCATCCCAAGATCCTTTACACAGGAGCAGAAAGAAAACACACTAAAGGCAATTATGGGGGCACAAAGTCTCTCCACAGTTTGCTTCAGGACACCTTCCTGATTACTTTCACTAGTTCTGCTTGCCAAATTAAATAAACAAGAACACATTCAGAAGACAGACATAAGAACAATCTCCTAAAATGATACAAGCTATAACAACACAAAGTCTGCAAACAACTTGCTTTCTCATTCAGATAAAATGATATGAATAATAATCTGAGCTCAAAGTCTCAGTATTCACCTTTCAATTTGGGCAGAGTTTTGATTATGTATTGGAAAGATCTCCTTTGCATAATGAGAGAAATTACAATGTATAACAACCAAGCAAGGCTTGGCACTCTTTCCCATGGGACGGCCCATGTTGCAGTCAATGCCTTCAATGCACCCTTAGTTCTGCCTAGAGGGCCATGCTAGGAATAATGTATTGCCTCAACTATGGCATGCCCATCCATCTTATATGTCTCCTCTTTAACATGAGTTGTCTGGTCCTTCCTCTGACATCTGTGCAGCTATCCAATTTGCCATTACTTCATGGATGAAAAATAGGCTGCATATTCAATGTTTGTAAGTTCAAAAATCTATTCTAAACACTGTTCCAACTACCAGAATAACTTCTATGTAGATATTTCCCTCTTTGTCTCTTTTTGGTTTTGTCTTTTCCTATAAATTGAGCCCTCGGGGCTATTTTCTTAGCTTTTTTGGCTCTTTCAGCTCCTTCTATCAGTAGTTCTTCCCTTTGGCATTTTGGCCTTTGAATGCATTTGGGCCCATGCTCAAGCCTTCAAAGATCAACAGCTATTTCATTGCCATGAATTTGACATCTACGGGCCCGTAGTCACTTGAAAGCTAACAGCTAGTTCGCTGCCCTGAATTTGATGGCTACAGGGGCATCGCCAGACTTTTGGATCTCAACAGATAATTCATGACATTCAAATTTGGCATCTGCAGGCCCATCACTTTCCTCAACAATTCTTTTGGCTTTGTCATTTGATATTTCCCAGAGGGGACCTTCCCTTCAGGGCCTTGAGAAACGGTCTGCTTCATTTGGTGAGAGTCTCCTGCAAGGGTACCTACCCTTCGAGATCCTTCAGGCGGCCTTCAGGATTTATTTCCTTCGATGGACTTTTACTTCAAGCTTTTCCTTCAAACAAAAGTTTGAAGGAATTCCTTCGGACATTTTGTCAGAAGGAAATGTTCCTTCCCTTTGTCTTTTTTCATCGGGCATTTTTTCGCGGGCTTTATGTTTTCGATCGGGCTTATTTCCTTCAAAAATTTTGTCCGAAGGAAATGGTCCTTAACAACTTTGCCATGAGAACTTTTTTGAAGGAATTCCCTATTCTTTACCTTGTTCTTTTCTCGAAGGAGATCTCACTCTACCCTCCACAAGGGCTATTTAAGCCCAAAACTATCCTTCAGACTTTTGCAACGGTCCATCTACTTCTTGCCTGCCCTCTACAAGGGCTGTCTGAGCTCCCAAGTTGCCTTTTGGAAAATTTGCAAGGTTCTTTTTGGCAGCTAAGTGCCATCCGCAAGGGTAATCTTCGGGCTTTCAGAAGACTTTCTTTTGAACTTCTCAATCAAAAAATGGCTAAGTGTTGAACCTGTTTCTTTCCTGCAAAGTCCATAGATTTGAGTCCATAGAATTGAGGGGAGTCTGTAGATTTGAGTTCATAGATTTTATTCCTACAGAGTCTGTAGAAATGAACCTACAGAGTCCGTAGAAACCTATGGAGTCCGTAGATTTGAGCCTGCAGAGTCTGTAGTTTCAAGCCTGCAGAGTTCGTAGATTTCTGAAAAGCTTGAAGAATGGAGAATTAGAATGCACAAAATAATTTTTGAAAAGGGAAGAGAGGATTTTGGTCTATAGGACCAAAATAGTTCAAATTTTGTCCCAAAAATGAGTGATATTTTTGGGGACAACAATATCTAAGGTGTTGTGTTTACTATCTCTTGAGGGCAACCAATTCATTCCCAAAACTTTATATCAGTACTTTTACCTCATGTAATTCATTGGAAGGGGTAGAATTTAAAGTAGGTGTGCTTACTATAGTAGGGATAGGTGTTAGCGTGGGTTGTGTAGTTTTTATATTAAGGGGAGGTTCTGTAAATATAGGCATAGGGGGCCTAGGTATAATTTTTCCTATTTGGATCAAACAATTCTCTGCATGCACTACTACTTCATAATCATCAAGGAGAACCATGCCTCCCATGGATTGAATCATCACTATAATATCACTATTAAGAACTTTTATGAAATACAATAATGCTATGTTAGGAGATGGATTACACAATATAGGGATTTTATCCCACACCATCTAGAACCTGAAGTTGAAGTCAACCATCATTTTGTGTGATGCTTACTTTATAATCATGAGCTAATCTATTATGGATAGGTGATCACTCCGGTCCTTGAACTTCTTGCATAATTTTACACTGAGCTCATCATAATTATGAACTAAATTTGGTTACAAACCTCAATACCATTAAAGAGCGTTTCTTTTCAAAGAAGAAGCTAGTAACCTAACTACAACATTGTCCTAGGTGATATGGTGCACTACATAGATATTCACAATATCTTGGATATGATCTATAAGGGAGATTAAATTATCACCCATGCAATAGGGTAGGATCTTGAGAGCAGACACTAGAATGTCATCATACTACACTAGGACTAATGGACTACCCCCATTAAAGGGCATAAATGCCTGATTCTTTGGCATAGCCATGAATGGGATGAGGAATAGTCCTCACCTAGAATAAAACCTTGCAAAGTTATTCTGATGATTCACTTTCCCATCGTTCATCTATCTACCATCGTGCTTAACATTAATTACATGATTTAGTATAAAAATTAGGTTTTCACACTTTTAATTAACATTTATAATCCAAAACTAAAGCTCATGCAAGCAATTTTAAGATCCATACTTCCAAGATGAGCAATGTCATGCACCATATCTGCCATTGCCAACCCCTACGCATGCAAACACGATATTCTCCTAGGTTACTTGTACTTTTCCTTTAGTCTTTTCATGTCATTTTTTCCATTGTTCTTCTCATTAAAGCATAAGGTTCTCTTGAAAAAATCTAGGGTTTTATTTGTGGAATTGTTAAAGGAATATCATCATTCTACCTTGTTGCTCACATTTTATGGTTTTTTCTTGCAATTATAGAATCTTATCATTAACATTTTTTTAGTTCTTCATTTCCATCCTTAGGGTTTTCATCAAATACTATTGAAAATCAAGAATATTCCAAAAATATCCCCTACCCAAATCTAAGCAAAAATCCCTCCTGCTATTGCAAACGGAAACCCCGTAGAGATTAAACCTTGTAAAAACACATAAAACCATAGTGAAAATTCCCTTTGCTTTAACTCTTTGAGTTCCCATCAAAAGTATGATTTGCCTTTACAAACCATTTTCCCATCAGACATTCTGTCAGACTTTGTAAGTGTAATTGTAAGTTAAAACTTTGTCGGACCATTTGGTCAAACTTTATAGATGCTATTGCACATTATACTCTTGCTGAAATTTTTAACTATAAAGCATAACAGAACCCCATCGAGTTCAAATTGGAAAAATAACTTGTAATTGCAAGACCAAATCCTGACCAACTATATCATTGGTTTTCCTTACCCATTTTCCCAGTGCATATGTCTCGAAAAGAGATGAAGTTCAACTCAAAGGGACTTGGTGTCCCATCCATCCTAGATTCAAACACCAATGAGATAACTAACATAGACTTAGGTCACATAGACCTAACAAACTTTTGAAATAGAGTCAATGCATAATTCAAGAATGATTGGATTTAGAGCATCTACAACAATGGTTTGCCTCAAGCTACAACATTCCCACTCTCAATACAAAGCCCTGAGCTTGTGTTCACCATGGATAAACACTATGATACTAAGAAGAGGGAAGTAGTGAATGATAAAGGGGAGAATATTTTGAATCTTGATCCAGATTTCATAGATACCATGTTCTTGATCTTGGAGTTTGAAAGCTACATAGGCATTACCCCTAATTCTTCCAAAAAGTTCTATTAGGATAATAACTCAGCCTATCTACAGGTTTTAAACAAATAGAGGTTAAAAAACCCTAGATATATAGCCACAAGAATGCCTAAGACCTTGGCTAAGATAGAATTCAAGAATGAAGTAGGAGATATCATTATCCTCTTACACAGAGTTACAGGGAGCCCAAACGTAAATAACTATCAAGACTGGATGTACTAGTATATATGGGTAATCCATCAAAACAAATAATACATTCACTGGGCCTAATTGATCAATGACTCCATTCACAAATAGTTGATGGAGGTTTAAACTATGGGAAAATTTTATATAATCTCCTACCTTGTCTTTATTTTAAAAAGAGGGAGAGCATTCCCAGGATTAAACATAGTGCCCGATCAAATCAACAAAGTTTTTAAGTACTATCCTGACCTCACTTTAGAGGGGAGCAAACCAAATTTTAGAATAATTAATGATGCCTTCATCTACTGCATCATAACCATGTTTGAATAGAATCTAGGGAGGACAAGATTTTTCAAGGCTGCAAAAATAGAAATTACAAAATGAGGGTCATACTTTATTCAGTTTCCTACATAATCATATATCAAAGTTGGTGGTTTCAATGGGTGTCCTTACACCCTTCCTAGATATGTAAGTGACAAATGGGCCTTAATGGAACTTGTGAGGCAACTTGTATAAACCCATAAGTTCATATCTAGCAGGCACAAGACAAGGATACACTTCCCTATCAGTATAGGAAGATACACATGCCCTTCTCTATCTAAGGCAAATTGTGCAGATGCAGAGATGAATCAAATGACTTAAGATCTCTTGATGTTAGGCCTTTTATGATGTGATTGGTTATGTTACTAGTATAGTGGGTTCCTCATATTCCCACATTCTCTTTTATGGAGACTACTGGGAGGATATGCCGAATGAAGAAGAGGTTAGGTTGAGAGAATATTCTAGAATGATCTTGGAACAAATTAAGACTTATAATATGGCACCAGTTCTAAAATATTTAAAAGATGAGGAACAACCAGTTGATAGGGTATATTATGATAATCAAATCTATCTCTAACCTCTTCCTTTAGTCAAGTGGTTTACACCTGAATCATTCTCCTTATTAGACAAGACTACCTAAGTTATAAACAGAACATTAAACTGGTTAAGGAGCAAGGGGGGTCAAATAACCAAAGAGACCCTACATATGACAAATAGGTTAAGAGAAGTAAAAGATAAGGATGTAGTGGAAACAACAATAGAAGGTTCTAACAGTGAAACTCAAATAGATCAGGCAGTTGGGCCAGTTGTCTTGTATAAGCAAAAACAAAAGCAAAAGGCAAGAAGGGCTTCGTCCAACAACCAAGAGCCAACAACCCAACCAATGGATCAACCACTATCAGTTTCCATATGAGACACAATTTTTATAACCCCTCATCCTATCTCTATGATCCATCCAACACAAGTAATCACTTCTCCTATTTTTACCATCTCATTGTTGCAAGCAATTACCCATCATGTGTCCACGATCCCACTAATGCAAGTAATTTCTATTTCATTTAATCAATGAGTGCAAGTGACTCCTTTGGAAATAAGACAATCAACAAAGTTGGTTATCCCAACTCCAACTCCACCTCCCTTTTCCATAATCACTTCCACCCCATTAATCACCAACACCACCCAATAGTACATGGTTGTGGACTCGATCATTCTAATTGCATTCCCACTATCTATCATAGCCATTGGTTAGATACAACACCATCCTCATCTTCCATCACACTACCCATTACATCCACTCCGGGTATTCCCACTATGTTGATTGATTCTTTTGTTGCCTTTGACTCCACCCTTTCATGGGTTCCCTTGTTCCAACCATACATCCCTACCTCTTTACCTATGTCACTTCCAACTTCCACACCCCTGATAAGCACATCCAATTCACCCATCCAAGTATCTTTACCTCCTTCCACCCTCACATTAACCCAAGCCCCCACCAAGGAAGTGAAAACAGAGATACCCATTGACACAATTATGGCTACTTAACCCACCAATGGGGAAGAGATAACCAAATCATCATTTGAGGACTCAATGGCAATGCAAGTGGTAGATACGACACTTGTCATGGTAACCACCAATGTAGCAACTTTAGCTATAGACTCATAGGTAATAGTGTCTATTGGAACAAT
Organism: Torreya grandis; assembly: GCA_037957365.1. Classification (NCBI taxonomy): domain Eukaryota; kingdom Viridiplantae; phylum Streptophyta; class Pinopsida; order Cupressales; family Taxaceae; genus Torreya; species Torreya grandis. The sequence continues at coordinate 233,594 of JARHVA010003730.1, forward strand.
ACATGATTCATTGGTAGCTACTCCAAATTCGTTAGCACAATCAGTGTCAAAGAAAAGTAAATAGATGATATCTCTAAGAACTTTGGATTTTGGTCTATTAGAGGTATCCAAATGAGCAAAGAAAGGCCCCAAAACTATCTCTAGAATCTCATACAATGTAACAAGGGAAAAATATGTGGAGATAGTAGTTCTCCCATTGGACAAACAAAAGGAAGATTTGGTGGTGGAGGATTATCAGATATCTAAGGTGAACGTGGGTCATCCAACAAGAGAAGGACAAAAACATAATGTCTAAACAAGTATAAGTTATCTTTTCAAGAAAATAGATAGTGACAATATCACTAAAGATGCGTTGAAGAACAAAGTTGAGCAGTTGAAAGCTACCTTAAGAAAGTTCATAGACCCACCAAATCCACTTGATTCTACCCAGTTAACTCAATCTCTCTCTCAGTTCCCTCACAAAGAAACATTTGAGGTACTGACAAAGATTGGTACCATGGAAACAGATACAAAAGACTAGGTTGATAAACTAATCACAAAAGGGAACAAAGTGATAGAACTAGCCATGGACCACTACAAGACCTTGAAGGATGATCATGCATCTCTAAAGGTACGGATAAGTAAATATGAAGAAGAGGTTGAAAGGCTAAACCTCTACTTTCCAAAATTATAGGTTGTTGACCTGATTGAGAGTGATAACCTCATGTCAAAAAATATAATAAAAAATCCTTCATAACATGAAGATCTAGATAGGGAAACTAAATTCATAATTAGAATACTTAGTGAAAGTATTGAGTAGTCCAAGAACACATGTGACAAGGCCACAAATACAATATATGATATTGAAGATTCACTTTGTAAATTGTCATGTGATGCAGCAGATCACCAAGATAAACCTCTTTCTATTGAAGAGGTCCAAGATAAATTCAAAGGGGTAATTAGGAAAGAATCAACATGTGATACAAATTTCAACTTGAATTCCATCCATCGGTTCATCAAGTATCATAATACACTTGATCAAATGGGAAAAGATGCCCAAGTCTACAGAGTTGCTTTAGAGAACTTTTTGAGGTAACAACAGAATGTGAAATTAACAATATTTACACATTTGGTCCTAACGAAGAGCACCTTCAAGAGATATTTAGCAAGTTTATCATTTATATCGAGAAGATACAAGCAAAAAAGGATAAAGAATCCTAAAAAATCACTATTGTAGATTGATTATTTGATTATTTGAAACACATTTTTTAAAGTGTAATTATTGTAAGATGCATTGTAAAGTTTCAAGTTGCAAATTTCAACTATCATTTTGACAGCTCTTAACTTTTAGTTGAGAAAGAGCTACTTGTAATTTTTAATTATCTTTTTGTCAGGCTTTAGTTGAAAAAGTGCAACTTGTATTTTGCACTTTTCTTTTTGACAAGTTGAATAGTAAAGTTGTAAAAACTCATGTTGTAATTTGCACTTCCCTTTGTCAAGTTGAATGACTTAAAAGTTGTAAAAGTCTTAACTGTAAATTGAAAGTTAGGTTTTTCAAGTTTAGTTAAGAAATATCTAAAAAGTATTCAATTTTGACGAAGTCATGGTTCATTTTGGTGCCCCATTTATTGGGAGAGTTTTATTCAACATAACTCAAAGAGAAATGGTTCAACTAAAAGACTCCAACAATTTTTTCTCTTCTTTGAACACCCGGTGAAGCACCTAGCCATTGCAAAGTTCTTTTCCTCCTTATACTCCACTAAAATTGCCATTTCAAGCTAGAAATGATAACATTTTCATGTAGATTCCCTGATTTCTTACTCTAGAACTGAGCGTGAGGATTTGTTAACTTCCTCTCTCTTAGGGGAGTGATTTTTTATATAAACATGGGTTTCCTACATATCCCATTTATCTTTTTGTTGTTAGACAATTTTTTTTGCCTTTGAGAAATTGATCTACATGTTATAACCTAGAGAATACTAATAAAATAAAATTTTGCCTTCCCTTGTCTTGTGTTATCTTTGTGTATGTATATATTTAATTAAATTTGTGAATGATCTAAGTCTTATTTCAGTTATATAAGAATCACTTGTGGTATTTATTTTTCCCTTCTACAATCTTATTGACAAAAAATCAAGTACTTTGTTCCTTGTTTGATAGAATACCCAATATTACCTTTGATCTCATATTTGTACAAGATTGTGCTTCAATAAATTCAGTATATTAATTGTTCAACTGTGTTCAATCAGAACAAGCATTAATTTACACTATACTCCTTGGTGCATCACCACATTTTTCCAAATTTTAAAACTCTTTCTAAAACTATTTGCCTCACAAGTTAAAACCCTAGTTAGGAGTAAGATCACTAAGAAACTATAGTTTGAAGTGAACGGGTTACGTATCAGTTGCACTAAGCTTAGTGAAAGGAAGTCTGCCTTCTCTAGAAGTTCACCTCAATTTTCCAAGGTCCCATAGCTTGGAGGTGATCCCATTGTGTCATTAGATTTTCCATGTACTACAACTCATGCTACTCATATTATACTACTGCACAAAAATGGGTGCAAGATCTAATTGATAGCAATCATTTTACTTCAAACATTTTTTTCGAATCAAATGCTTAGAGTATCTCATATTCAATTTGTCCTCCAATGACAAATCTCTCATGAGCTTGAGAGGATTCATGATATTGGACTACAGAACCTCCAAAATCATTTTATTTGTTAGATATGTCTCTCATAGATAAATAAAGCTATGTATTTTTTCCAAGTTTTTCAATTTTGGAGGAATATTGATTTACATGTAAAATAATGATAAAGAATGAAAATTACTTTTTATCTTTACTAACAATTAGGTAGGATCTCCCACTTTTAATGTTTGTAGTAATGGATGGTTCTTAGCTGTTAAGTTAGAATTTAGCATATCAGAATAAATGGTCACATGGTAATTTTTATAGTTATTTTAGAGCCACTTCAGAAGGAAGAGCTTTTATAGTCACTATGTTTAGTAGAAAATATTTGTAAAGAGAGTCAAAACTTGTTAAACATAGTAAAAGTCCAACCTTGAGTCATAAATCAAGTTGAGTAAGCTATGTGATAAGGATATTAAGGTCTTTTAGTTTGTAGATCAGTATACAAGTTAAGAGAACCCTATTTACTGTGATAAAGGAAGAATCAGTTAAAGGAGGAGCCTAAACTTGTTATGAATCAAGAAGAGATCTTGATACTGTGAAATACAGTGTTTGAGTCATTAAAAAGGCTTATAGAAGATTACAAGCCATTCAAGAAAAATGCAATCTTATAAGGTTAATAAAAGACCTAATTGTTAAGAGAACTTGTGCGACCCGTGTCTACACTGAGTAAAAAGTGGAGACAAAGCAAGTAAGTGTGATGTACTTGCATCAATCATCAATAATTTTGTGAAAATAAATTTGAATTATAAATCAGTTACCATCATTGTAAGACAAAAATAATTATCATAAATTATCATCATTGTAAGACAAAAATAGTCATCGTTGTGAAAATAAAATTGAATTATAAATGGGTTACCATCACTCTAATACAAAAAATAATCATCATTGTAAGACAAAAATAATCCATCTTCACAATTAAAAATGATACAAAGAAAAAAAAGTTTTCATAAGGACAATACAAGAGAATATAATCACTGTGAATATTAAACTAAAATAATTAATACAAATATTCATTTATTGCTAGAAAATAATTCACTAATCTTCAACATGACTTGCCCAATAGAATTCAACACTGAAACCAAATTGAGTTGCACATTGATTTATGTTCTTCAATCTTGATCAACCTTTCCTCATTCACATCTTCCCTCTACATCTGGTGTTCAAGCAAAGTGAATTCCTCATGGATTTTCATTTTCACTTCCTTGGCCGTCTGTAGGGTGGAAACCACTAACTTATTATTCTCAACTATAACATCTTTTAGACTCGTAGCTTTGGATATTATTTTTCTTTTTTTTCTTATGGATTGGCTTTCATATGGTACTTCAAGTGTTTGGTAGTCATTATTTTTTTCATTCTCATTTAGTGAATAAAATACCTCATGAACCACATGGTTTGCCTCAAAAGTGTCAATGAATATATTTATGAGATTGATGGCTCTATCTTGACTGAAATTTGCATCCTTTGCATCAAAAAGATCTTCTGAATACTTTGGAGGGAGTTTCTTCTCAATTCTTTCTTGATTTGTCATACTCCAATAACTATCATTCCCTGAGAGAAAATTGTTTTCATAATCTCCAACTTTTTTATAATTGAGTTGAATATGTTCCCATTGATCTCGGCATTAGTTGGGCATGCGAATCACATCGTGCCAACACAATGTTTTTATACATTTCTCCACTTTTCAGAGGATGATATAGCCTTTTTCATGGATCTACCATTGGATTGTGTTTCCCTCTCAATATACTTTGCAACAAGCAAATCAAGAGTATCTATAATAGTCCAATGAATTCTATCATTTTGGGGAGGAAGAACAAGCCACTAACTTCTTATTACCTTTGGTTGTGTGGGAGAAATATTTGATTCAGGTAAAGACACATCATTTGGTGTGGATATTGTTCTTCATGGTTGAATTATTCAACAAAATTTTTCTCTCTTATAGATATGTCAACATCATCCTTAAAGTTTACTTGTGTACTCAGAACTTGGGTACTTGAAATAAATTCAGAACAATTCTCATTATTTATGGAGAAATTATATTGCAATTCACCCACCCATACTTGGTAGGAGTTGGAAAAAACACAAATTTGTCCATGATTTTTCTTTCTTTCTATCTCTACTTGCAATAATGAAAAGCGTACATGCATTACAAACATAAACTAATTCATATATTACAGTCACTTGTAGTCATACAGAGATAGGATTGCAAACAATGACATTATATAAAAACACCAATTTACTACATAATACAATGTGTCTTTTAGTATAAAAACATAGGATTTTCTAGTTTAATACTTGTAGTGGTTGAAGGTTTATTTCATCCATTTTTGTGATTGCATTTGCAATGTTAAGACCAATTTAAATAGGGATAAAACACAGCTGAATCCAGATATGCTATTAACAATGTTTAACTATGAAAATCCTAAAACTTTAATGTTAAGAAAATTTACATGGCAATTGTTTGAAATTGAAAGACACGTTGAAACAAGTTGAATAAAAAACAAAAGCATTTAGGTGGAGCATGACCATCATTATAAAAATCTCACCCTCATTACCCTGAATTATATTTATTGTAGTCTCTAAAGGAGATGTTTTAAGCTTGCTTGGTGTAGCAACATGTGACTCTAATTTTAGAACTAAAATCAAATTTACTTGTACTATAAATCCACATGAAAATAACAAACCCAAGAAATTGCAAGCATAACTTGCTAGTAAGGTAAGGGAGAACTAATCAAATCAATCATTTATCACTTTAGACATCTAAGTTGGTAACAGTAAACACCCCGTGAATGGTAATGTTAGGCATTAGGGCTTATGACTGGGCTGAGCTTCATTAAAAAAAATAGTGAAAATAATCTTTGGGACATTGAGCCTAAATCTAGCTCCTTTAGTTGGACTCACAGAAGCACTAGTTTTGGTAACACTATTGAATGAATTGACATATTTTTGGTCTCTAATCATTGGTTAAATCAAAATCAAAATTTTTACTTAGACATTCTTAAAGTTTTAGGGTCTGACCATTTATCTATCTCCCTCATTGTCAAAAGAGACACTTCTCCTACTGTCACACCTTTAGATTCTAATTGATGTGGTTAAAGGATTCAAATTTAATGGACCTTATGAAATATTGGTGGAATGAACCAGCTCCATAATGTTTATTATAGCTCATATGCTAAAAGGTTTTAAACAAAACTTCTACAAATGGAACATGAAAGTCTTTGTGAACATCTTTAGGGAAAAATCCATCATTGAATCCAATATTTAGAGCCTTCAAGACCAAGTACAGAGGGTTGGTCATGACCAAACCTCACTTCTCATGGAAAATAAGCTAAGCACAAAGTTGAACTCAATTTTGGTTAAATTTGAGATCTTTTGGTAACAAAAATTTGGAGAATGTTGGGTTAAGAAATGAGACCATAACACAATTCTTTCAACAATCTACCCTAACTACTTGTAATTATATTAGGACCTCGAAACTCAAAACTAACAATGGCCATTATTCTAAAGATTTGGGTGTAATTATAAAATAGGTAGTCCTTTTATTTGAAAACTTCCTTATGAGTGCCTCTCATGACTTTGCTTTGGAGCAACATGAATTTATGAATCTTATTCCAATAATTATCAATGATAATTAAAATGTTGTTTCAATGAGTCCCTTCACAAAGGAAGGAATTCATATTGCACTTTGAAGTATGGACAATGATAAATATGTGGGTCATAACGGGTTCCCTCTAATATTTTTCAAACACTTTTTGGAAATTGTTAAAAAATATATTCTTAAAGTTGCCAATGAATCCAAATTCTCAAAAAAAACTGTGAAGGATTTTAATTGCACTTTTCTTGTTCTAATCCCTAAGAAGGCTAACTTAGATTCCTTAAACACCTTCAGACCTATAGCTCTCTACAACACTGGTAAAATCATAGAAGAGGGGGACAAATTAAGCTATGCCTTTATTTCTATGTTTCTAGGGTTAGATATTCACTCAATGGTCACACATTAACACTTATTCAGACTTGACATACGTAACATATTTTTATTACATTAGTTTAAATTATCATGGCATAATATAAATTCACATTATAAAACATACTTAAACATTCCTCTACAGGCTTATTTCAATACATGAAAGAATTTTGGACTCTCATATAATTCCTCTTGAACTGATACAACTCCCTATTATACTCCTGGAAAGTTTTCCTCCATCCCCACTTGTCCTCTTTATTCCAAAACTCCCTTTCTATCAATCATGTATTCCTCTTAACATCCCAATATTTATGGGGTGTCTTCAACTTCCTTGAATTATGCATAATCTACAAGAGTCAGGTGGCCTTCAGTTTTTAATATCAACACCTAACTATCAGTAACCGTCAAAAACTGTTAGGTGGTGTTTCAAGGTGACTGACAGTTAGAAAAACCACCATAACGTCAACATCATTAATCCAATTGATATGAAATTTAAACCAAAACTTTTATACTAGTTTTCCATCACCCCTACAAATTTCACCATGTAACTCTTAACACATGTTAACGCAGGTTACCATAGGTAGAAAATAATCTTGCTAAGTGATGCATACTACACATATGCCATTTCTAGGTTGAACGATAGTTACTAAAACTTTCAAAAATGTAACTCGATTAATCCAAATTATATTAAATTTTAAACATAACAATATAAATACATTTTATGTAAAACCACTAAATTTTGTAACATAATTCTTACCATAGCTCTACCACAAGGTAATGAACCATCAGCCGAAACATGCATTTTTTGGTTCAGTGACACTTACAAAAATTGTCATAACTTTGTCTCCATTTATCCAATTAAAATAAAATATGGAACACGCCTTATAGAATATATTTTATTTCACCTTTAAAAAATTTTACCCCAATATTAATGCAATTGTTCCACAAGGTAATGAAGCATTTGCAGACTAGACATGTTTATTTTCTGGTTATATAACAGTTACAAAAACTGTTATAACTTTTCCTCCACTAATCCAATTGAGATTTAATTTTGAACACATATTATAGGATATATTTAATACCACTGATCCAAATTTGGTAGCCTAGTTCTTATCACAAATATTCCACCTGGTCAAGAACCGTATACCAAGTGCTCTGACAATATTAGATGTTACGCCTCTGTGGTGATTCCAAATGATCTAAAATTTTGTTCATAAGTTTTAAATGTTAGGTTATATAAACCCACCAAGTTTCACAATCAAATTATGATCTTATCATTACCTAAAGTAAAGAAAACTCCTACCAAGTGTAACAACTGGTACATTTCCACGGTAGCTCTAAATGGTCTAAAACTTGGTATAGATGTTGTAAGTGTCATATTATATGACCTAAAAAATTATCATCATTCAATTCATACCATAGTTGAAGAACCATATTCGACAAGTTTATGTGACTTAATGGTTTCAGTATACTGACATAAATAGCAAAAGATCTCAGCACTTTCAGTGACAAAGGAATAATTTTATGACAACATTATAATAGGTGAAAGATCTCACATAAACAAGTCTAAGACCCCAAAATCAAATAAAACACATCACATGATGTAATATTTCACAAATTCTGGGATGCTCCTGCATCAAACACCATGTACAAGATTATTCCAGAAGCCTTGGCTAATTGTCTCCAAATCCTCCTTCCTCTTCTTATTTTAGAATAGAAAGGATGTTTTGTTCAAAATAGACAAATCTTAGATAGTGTTGTTATTTTTCATGAGATTATTCACTCAACCAAGTTAATAAGGATGCAACTATGATCATCAAAATTGATATTAGTGAATCTTATGATAGGGTAAATTTATTTTCAAAATCCTTAATAATTTTGGGTTCTCAAAGGCTTAGTGTGATTGAATCAAGTCTTGCACCTCAACTCCTATGTTTTCAGTACTTTTAAATGGAATATGGGCTGGTTTTTTCAATTCTCTAAGAGGTTTCCATTACAAATATTCTATCTCTCCCTATCTCTTCATCATCATGGCATAATCCATGGGTAGAGCCTTCTCAAAGGCAAAACTGCTTAATCTCATTAGTAACTTTAACATTACTAAGAATGTTAATTTATCTCATGGTCAATTTGTGGATGATACAATTCTGAAAAACTTGGCTCGCATTCAATAAGCTATAATGTTGAAGAAAATTCTAGATTAGTATCAGTGTGCTTTGGGTCAGGAGGTTAACCTCTTTAAATCTAACATTTTATTCATCCACACTTCTCTATGTAGACAAAACAAGATTAAGCAAATTCTCAATTTTTATTCAAGCTCTCTTCCTAGTAATTACTTGGGGATCCCCTTTTTGATGGTCAATCCAAAAATGATTTTTATGACAATATGACCAAAACCTTATAGGAACAAAATGGCCTCTTGGAAAGTAAAATGGCTCTCTTGGGTAGGGAAAATATAATTAATACAAACTATTATCCAAGCAATATCAGCCTACTTTATGTCAGTCTTGAAAGATCTTACTATTGTTAAATCCAAATTAACTAACATTATTAAAAAAAATTATGGAATGGTCCTTCTAAGTCTAATAAAATTACTTTAATGAAATTAGAAGAGGTCTACTTGCCTAAATCAAAAGGCAGGGTTGGTATTATAAATTTGTTCAAGATGAATGAAGTTTTGGGATCAAATCATTTGTGGAGAATCTATCAGGACAAATACAACACTTGAAACATCTTGTTGTAAATAAAATATCTTGATAATGTTGATGATCCTGCCCATATATTTACCACTGAGTTTTGAATGTGTGGGTCTCATATGTAGAATTTCTTTGGGAAATGTAGATGCCTTATCTCTAACTCCCTTTGTTGGGATGTTAAAAATGGTAAAACTGTTAACTTTTGGAAGGATGTTTCGTCTAATGTGGGTCCTCTTTGAAATCATCCTTCCTTCAACATTTTAGACAAGTACTTTTCAAACTTATGGGGACCCTTAGTTTTTAATTAATAAATTGAAATACAAAGTGTATGGGGCCCTCAGAGAAGATGGAAAAACCCAAGTATTTATGTAGCCAACCATTCCTCTAATCTTTTTACTTCTTTCAACTTATTCATGAACTCTCACCATATCAGTAGCTCATAGGATCTTGATGGCTTAAAATGGAATGGATATCCCTCAGATTTATTTTTGGTGAAACAAGGCTATAATTAGTTAATCTCTCATATAAATTCACCTATATCGCCTTTGGAAAAAGTATGGACCCATTATGTACTTCCTAAAGCTAATGTAAATTTGTGGTTTCTCATGAAAAATAAATCTCTTTTCTAGGACATACTTCAAAGGATTGGTTTCTAGGGGCCCTCTTGGTGTATATTTTGTAAGAATATTTCTAAAATCCCTAACCATGTCCTCCTTTATTGCAATTTTCTCCAGAGAATTTGGTCTTGGTTCTCTTATAATATGAATAGACTTTGGGTAGCACCAGGTTCTATTAAATAAATTCTAATTACCTAGACATAAGAGGGTGGAGATCAAGTTAAAAGTATTTGGGCTATGGCCTCATCTCTGATCATCTGAAACTTATGGAAAGAAAAAAAATAGTCTTTAGGACCCTATCCCTCTTTGAATAAATCTTTACTCTTAAAATCGAGGCACTCCTTCAAGATGTTTTTAAGGATAAAGTTTCACCTACAAAAAATAAAATCACAAGAGACAATCATCATATTCTCTTAAAATGGAATCTTTTGAAAAATAACTTCAACCTCCGTACTCAAATCAACAAAAGGTTCATAGCCTCGTAGAAATCCCTAAGTGAAATTTATGTCAAACTAAACTTCGATAGGTCAACCAAAGGTAACACATGCATTTATGGAGTTAGAGGCATATTTAGAGATAATTTGGATCAAGTGATTTCATGTTATACCTTAAACATTACTTGGTCTTCAAACAATTCATCTAAAGCGCTAGATCTTCTTAGAGGTTTGCAGAACATTATTGAATCTAATTTTAGGAAATTACTTGTGGAAGGCAATTCTCTCTTGATTATAAATGTAGCTAAATTGAAAAGATTTGACCAGTGGCATCTCAGTTCAACCACTCAATATATCCTCCATATCATTCCTTTTTTGAGGATATTTCTTTCTACCGCTATTTTGTGAGAATATTTCTAAAATCCCTAACCATGTCCTCCTTTATTGCAATTTTCTCCAAAGAATTTGGTCTTGGTTCTTTAATAAAATGAATAGACTTTGGGTAGCACCAGGTTCTATTAAATAAATTCTAATTACCTGGACATAAGAGGGTGGAGATCAAGTTAAAAGTATTTGGGCTATGGCCTCATCTCTGATCATCTGAAACTTATGGAAAGAAAAAAAAATAGTCTTTAGGACCCTATCCCTCTTTGAATAAATCTTTACTCTTAAAATCAAGGCACTCCTTCAAGATGTTTTTAAGGTTAACGTTTCACCTACAATAAATAAAATCACAAGAGACAATCATCATATTCTCTTAAAATGGATTCTTTTGAAAAATAACTTCAACCACCCTACTCAAATCAACAAAAGGTTCATAGCCTCTTAGAAATCCCTAAGTGAAAATTATGTCAAACTAAACTTCTGTAGTTCAACCAAAGGTAACCCATGTATTTATGGAGGTAGAGGCATATTCAGAAATAATTTGGATCAAGTGATTTCATGTTATACCTTAAACATTACTTGGTCTTCAAACTATTCGTCTAAAACGCTAGATCTTCTCAGAGGTTTGAGGTCCACTGTTGAATCTAATTTTAGGAAATTACTTGTGGAAGGCAATTCTCTCTTGATTATCAATTTAGTTAAATCAAAAATATCTGATCAATGGCATCTCAGTTCAACCATTCAAAATATCCTCCATATCATTCCTTTTTTTGAGGATATTTCTTTCTACCGCTACTTTCCTGAGACTAACTCCCCAGTAGATTTTATTTAGAGAAAACTAAATTTATCCTAATGAATATTGGAATTGTGATGGTCCCCCTCCTTAGTAATAATGATAATTAATTAGAAAAGACTTGACCCACTTACAACGTCCCATTTGATCAAACTGTTGTAAAAAGAATCAATGATTTGGCTTCAGAGTGTTTTTTATTGTCTTTGATATTCCCCCATGTTGGCTTCTTGGATCAATTGCATTTGATGTTCTTGGAGAAGCCATGGTTTTTATCTTAAGCTCAAACATCACCGGTATATTATGTTTTGAGGTCTTGGATTATTTCTTGAATATTGTTCTGGCTTTGGTGATCATGACTTCTAGTGGTGGTGTTTTCTTGCATTTTATGAATTATTCCATGGGGATGCTTCTCTCGAGCACTCTAGGACTACTCTGGAATGTGATTTATGCTTTTAGGTTGTGGTTTCTTTGTGATGCTTATGGGCTTATGCTATTTGGTCTTCTCTCTTGTTTCTCCTAGACTTTTTTTTTTGTCTTTTTGGTTTCATCTTCTGGTCAGATTATTTTGTACATTAGGGTAAAGGCCCATTTTCCCTTATTATTTTCTACAAAACAACAATTTTATTTTCACATAAATTTTCAAATAGATAGTATAGTTCCACAAGTTCCTTTCCTCAAAACACAGGACATGAATTAACTCCCTTATTATCATTGGCTATTATACTTGTATAACTCTTGTTGTGGCCAAAATTGTTGAAAAATATTTCTTCTTTCACTTTTTATCGACATGAGAAGATGTTTTCCTTTGATAGTAAATGATTTATTAAATAAATTATTGATTCTACTCATCATTAGATCCCCTTTTATGAAAATTCTTGCGGAGATTATGTAAATGACTTTGATGTCAGGCGAAGGGATTATATATGTATGGACTTAGATTATATTGTAGAATATTACATGAAGGATGTATTAAAGGGAGTAATTGATGATGAAAGTGATCTCCAAGTACTTATTTACTTTTGACAACCCCTCAAGTTTTACTTAGAAATTGCATTAATTTGTTTTTTAACAACTAAATAAATAACTTAACAATCAGGTCATGGATAAAACAATATAGCATTTCTAAAGCACAATTAAGAACAATAGTACTTCTAATTCAAATACTGCATACAATATAAATCTTATATAACCTCATAGAAAACAAATACAATAGGACACAACTATGGTTGTTTAGTCAATACAACATCTGTTAATCAAATATATAAGTGCATAATACAATTACATTACTTTAGGTATACGACCTAATACAATGATAGATACAAATCTCTCTAGAGCTCAAGTCAAACCGACTCATGTATCCCTGATAATCACAAGTGTCATCTCTAGGTAGTGCTACAGTGGAGGAGGGAGAGCATCATCCGAGCACTTTACCACATCATTCACGGACTAACGATCACCCACACAATCTCCTATCAAGAAATGCTCCTCCCTTCATGAAAAGGTAGATAAAATGGTGTAAGAATCCAGTGAGATGTGCTAGTACCCCATGTGATGTAAGATTTATAAAAACAAGTAGTGTACCATAAATAAATCCATTCTAACATGATATTGTACAACATGAAAATCATACATATGAATGATAATGTATGTACCATTACATTGATCAAAGTTTTCAAATAATATACAATCATTTAGACCGGTCAATTCATAACACACTACTTGATCAGATTATCTATTGGTGTATCTACCTAAGTTAGTGGAATCTGTCTCACTACCTATTAGTATCATCAATATATGTCATAATATGTAACTTGAAGACTCATACAAATTACATTCTCCTAGCAATAATATCACATCACAAGCTAAACAAGGAAAAAATAAGATGTACACATAATCATCTATGCATGAATGGGTCTTACCTTAAAATCAATTCTAAATTGGAAATAATGACCACTGTTTATACCACCCGAGCAAAACACATAATGAACTAAAGACTATTTCAAACTAATCCAAGTAACTACACTTCAAGACAACCCATAATATCTTAGTCTGGTGTTCTTAGGCACGTCTACTAGTTTATACATAAATAGTTATACTAAGTAGTCACATAAACATGGAAGCATACACTCATGTTCAAGAAAGCATAACTATAAAAACAAGTCATACATATAATTATATCTTTAACATTCATTGCACTATCAAGATTGTATGCACACCTGAATAATCTCCTACTAAATGGTACAACACATATTATTCAATACATATATACTTATGTAAGTGTGGGACTAGGTATAATAAATACAATATGTACCATATGGATACCTTTCGAACTATAGAGATTTATGACATTCCATAACATTATAGATTGGTGTGCATGAGTTTCCTACTCAACATGAACATACAGTCTTACACACAATTTTATTAACCAATAATTATTGGATTGTACCATCTGGTATATTAATCAAATGAAAACACAATACAATGCACTATTTGATTTAGAAAAGTTTAATTACTTACTCATGAAATATTCTCATAAATATACTATTCACAAGTTTTCATCCAATCATGACACTATCGAATTCTTGACCTTGACGTTATACAACATAACACCACTATGCTACTGATATACTATTGGTCTCTACTAACATTCTAATCAAAACTATAGATTTAGATCATGTGGTCAACTTAGGATATATTATTAATCAACCAAGAGTATATTTACATTATCATTGAAACTTGCCATAGTTTAAGATATTCTTAAAAACCTTAAAGCTCTAAGCATATTAATAATCACATCAAATATTTAGCTAAATTCTTTACAAACTGGATAACACCAATCAATCCAACATTGATTCCTGATCAAATTATGAATTAATATTAAATTGTTAATATTTTTCTCATTTATTTCATCCTCCTAAAAACCCTATAATAATCATGCTTATAATTAAATAATGCATATCACTCTAACTGCAATACAAAAATCCGAGGCAAAAATAAAGTTCCACCAAACATTCGATCTTGCATTCAAGGGAAACATAGATTCAATGTTTAGATCAAGAGACTCAACATTTTGATTTTTGACACCATATTAATTTATTTCCTAATGCTTTAGTTAAACTCTACTACTATTTACTTTACATGGTTTTTTTAAATATTCACAACTTATATAATTAATATTCAACAACTTAAGTGAGATGCCATACTTAAATGGAACATAGGCCTATAGAAAGAACTCAACTTTCTATTATGAAATGTATGCTATGTCAATTAAGACCGCCCATTTTGCAATCAAAATGGTCAAATCACTACGAAAGTTTATTAACAAATTATATTGGGCTATTATTATTTTTTAACCACAGCTCTACAATCCTATACACAATGATTTGCCTTAAAGACTCATTGATTCCTCGATTCTCTTGATAATAGCTTCAACAATTAGTATATATTAACTCAGCTATATTTTCTTCATATACATAGAATTATAATTATATCTATGGGGCGGTTCAAACTTATTGGGTGGGTGTTTTGATATTACGTCCCGGCTATATATATATATTTTTTAATAAAATCTTGGCATATTTATTTAATAACTCAACCAATAAGTGATTATAATTGTTGCCTCAATTAATGGGATGCAGGGTAAAATCAGCCACATGAGACTTAGCTTGTCTTCCTCTAATTTACATTATGTGTTAATTATATACACTCAATGAATTTTTACAAAGACACAACTAATTTAATTAGTTACAAGACATTTAACAACTGGCTAGGTGTTTACAAGATAAAGGCTAGGCATCTAATTTCAGTTATAATGATCTGACAGTTTTCAAACTAACACACAAAATTTCATATAGCTCTAACCTCATATAAAAAGACTCTTATAAGGTATTGGCTTGTTCAATTAGACACTAGCCTATTAAGATGTATAAATATTCAGCCTACTCAAGTTAAGACTCGGTCTTTTAATTTGATGGTTTGGTTTTGCATACAGACATGGCACTACATGCAAGAAAACCCAAAATAACATCTCAGCGTAATAGCTTAGAGACTGGCATTATCACAACAACATTTGAAATTTTAAATAAAATCATTTTAATATAATACTCAACAATTTCCCTTACAATGCATACTTGTTTACTACTACATTGGTTTAAGACATACTAACTCAAGACCATAAAATAGGACACAGGTTTGAAATCCAGGGTTAAAATAAATGAATCTTGGCTTAAATAATAATTAGTTTCAATAAAGAAAGATACATTGTAATAACAATTTCAACACAACTCTACTTGGATAAAAACATTGCCTTTATTGGATAAGACATAACTAGATTTAAAGCAATACAAAATTATCTATATATACTACAAATTCATTTACAGAACCTACCTCTGTGATGCTCCTAAGCTTAGTAGGTAAAAACCTATTACCTTTCTCTTGTCTCCTTCAAATCCTCACCTTTCTTCTTCTCCATGTCTACCTGATCTCTCTCTGTATTCGTCCTCCATTCCATTTCTCAAGGGCTTTATTTATAAATTTATTTCTCTCTCTAGATGTTGCGCCATATCTCCTTGCATGAAGACTCTCTATTTTCATTATCCCTTGCATGTTAATCTTTTATTCTTAATTTTTCTTTATCATATTTAAAAACATGCAATTTAAATAACTACACCATCTTTCTTTTATTTTCTCAATATCTACTTAAATTAACTCAATTACCGACTTTTAATTTAATTTATGCATGTACCTAGAAGGATAATTTAACTAAATAAATAATTATATCTATTTTTTAATTTCCAAATCATGGATATTTAACTCAACTTCTAACTTTATTAACTTCCATTAATTTCATGCATAATACATATTTTTACTTTAAATTATATTAACAAAGCTTTCATGTAAATTTTCAAAAACAATAATAAATAATTATTTAACTAAAAGATAAGATAAGTCATTAATTACATTTTACCTGCAAGATAATTATTTTCAAAATAATTAAATATATTAACACTAATATTTATTTTTCTAGATTAAAAACAAAAACCAAACCAATGAGGCTAAATAAATTAAATGCACACTAAAATTAATTCCACACACACAAAATATAATCATAGGCAATAATTCATAATTATGCACTAACATTTATGCCTATCATTTAAATTAAAAGGTGTGTGTGTGTAGGGTCACTAGCATTTCCACTGATTTTTCTTCCAATTGCTCCATCTAACCGACCCTCTTCGATGATGCTCTCTCTTGTCACACCTTGAGGGTAGGACCTATCCTGCATCCACCTCACAACAAATAGGTAGTTAATCTGAGTCATCATAAACCAATGATGTAAAACTAACAATTATACATCCGTCATATACAAAACTATCAAAATATAACTTGCCATGCAATGTATACTAATCAAGAATGCATACCAATATATGTCAAAATTTTCAAATTAAAGCAATTATAAATCAGTTATTAACCCTACTAATCAACAAATCAAAGGTTATTAATTATAGGGTGAAATCAGGGTGTGACATTACTTGCAAAAGAATGTCTTCCTTGATCCCCTCCCAATGGTCGATTGGTAGACTCCTAAAGTTACGTCTTTGGAGATTAACACCAACAATATGATCGATCTCTCGTTGACATGGCTAGGGAGAAGAATCATCTAATGCAAACAAAATACTAGTACATGAGGTAGCTTAAAGGGACATGGATAATTATCCAAGTCATTTAGGTAGAAGGCTCCCATTCCTAAGAAATATTTTGTTACTCCTAATAATGTCAATTCTTCTCAAGGTATTAGTGTTAGTAGTGGTGATGAAGATAAAGCAAATTTGAAAAAAGACAAGTTTCTCGAGAAGTCTTGAGGAACAAGTCAACCAGCCAAAGTCAAAAATAATTTTAATAAATTATAAGCTTCAAAAAAAGTACCTATCTAGGTATTTGGGGCATATCCTTCCCCTCCATCTCCTAATATTCTTCACACTTCCATTTTGATCAATAATACCACCCATTAGTTCATCACCTCCAATCATAGTCAAGGTCTTGTACTCTCCACTTCCATAACTCCTAAATTTGCTTTGGTCACTCATTAATCACCCTTACCACCTCCTTTTTTAATTGTTCCTACACTTTCCCACCCATGTTTTCCACATGTGTGAATTCCCATACCACCTCTTGAGAAGGTTGGAACTTATTTGAGTGTAAGACTCAAGTTACTAATGTGGAAGGTAGAAGAGGCTTGAATGGGTTGAAAAAATGGTGAATTATAGGCAAAGAGTTTTTAAAGTTTTTATTCTTAACTTAAATATAGTTACCACCTTGTTTTAATCAAAATCATCAAATGATGTGGTGGAAAAACACTTTTAATGTTATCACTATTCACTGATGATGTGGTAGACACTATTCACTGATGAGGTGGTAGACATTATTCATTTATGAGGTGGTAGACACTAATCATGATGTCTAGGTGGTATGGGGCACAAAATTACTGTAAAGGCACACAAAGGGCTTGATGTTGACCTCCATTTTGAGAATGGGACAAATTGTGTGTGGGGAACAAAGTTAATGGGTTTAAGCTATGTCAAAAGGAGATTCTACTAGTTTTTGAAAGCACATGTGGAGTGGGAAATGAGTTTTAAAGATTCCACTTGTTGGAGTGGTCCAAACTAAATTGGATAACATGGTGGAATACCTTTTACTATTGATGAATAGTCCTTCCAAGTGGACGAGGTTGAATTTGTGGCCTTCCTTTGTTTCTCTCTCATGTAATTCTATAAATGAATGTATTCTTTGCTTTGTAAGATAGTCTAGGCTAGAGATATAAGAGTGTAAGCTATGATAAAAATCTTGAAAAGCCTCCTTGGCATGTTGAGGCCAAGTTTGTATGTGTTGAGAGTGAATCTTGGTGAAACTCGTGTAATTATGAGAGATTTAATGAGAAAGTGTGAAAATTTATGAGTTGAATTTATGATATGTTTATGTGTATTTTGAGAGATTGAGAGGTATGTGGATTTGTTGAATCCATCATGTGGTTGGAGGCCACATCAAGTGGTATCATAGCAAGTTCTGATTCATGTGGAGAGGATAATGTTGAGAATGTGAGTGTGTTTATTGTTCTGTAGGTATAAAGATGGAAAAGTATAATGGAAGAATACCACTAAAGAAAGAATGGGAGAAGAAAATGAAGCCTTGGGGTAGACTATTGGAGTTATTGGAAAGAGTTGAAGATTTTGAAACTGAAGAAGAAGAAGAAGAAGTTATGTGGGAGATAGTAAACTTAAAATCAAATGTGGTTGCATTGAAAAGAGAAGTAGCCATATGGAAGAGTGAAAAATGAAACCATAGAGAGTTGCAAAAGGGAACAAATGAGAAGAAGATGGTTGTCTATGAAGACAACAAAGAGGAAGAAGGTTGTCATCAGCTAGTAGAAGAAGAAATCCTCATGCAAGAGGATATGGAGGTGATTGTTATTGAAGAAGAAGATGGAGTCATCCTTGTGGAGGATGATGGAGAGAAGATAGAAGTAAATTACAACCATGCAGAGTTGCAGAAAATTTAATATTGCAGCCATGTAGATTTGAAAATGAAAGAGGAAAGCATCCACAAAGAGGTGCATCTGAAAGAAGACATCATTGAAGAAGAGTTGAAGGTTTCCATAAAGGAAATAATGGAAGAATTTGAAGTGAAATTTAATGCAAATGAGGAGAGGTGGAGTGAAGAATTTATCCAAGTGATGGATATGGCAACAGTGGATGAAGAATTGGTTGGTGTTGATGTTCCAGCCATAGAGGAGATTTTTGTGCAAGAAAGTACACATGTGGAGAGCATGGAAGATGATGTTGCAGCCATGAGTGAGGAGCTAAAAATGGTGATGAGTGATGTTGTGTAAGATCCAACAGGTGGTTGGATAATATGTGAAGAAAGCCAAGAGGGCTTTAGATAGAGGTGGATGAAATTTGGTATGCTTGAGCTCACATAGGAGAATAAGATGCATAATAGAATATTGTGGTGGAGGTGGTTAGTTTACAATGGTGGAATTCAGTCCACATGTGAATCTATTGGGATATTTATAAGCTTTTGGTGGAGGAGGATGATTTCAAGAAGGCCAATATGTAGAAACTAGAAGTGGAGAAGGAAAAAGAACATTCTCCTTGAGTACTTGGTGTATTGGAAGGGGATTCCATGGTCATCAAACTCCATGACCAAAAGAGTGGTTTTATCACTTATCCCATCTATGTGATCAATATATTACATTATAATACCTTGGGTGTTTGATGCAAGAGCATCTAAGGGTTTGAGCAATCTTGCATCAACCAAAAAAAAGAGTGGTGTGCATTTTCTATTTTTTTAGAATAAATGGCAAGGGTACAATCAGGGTAACTCACAAGAGCTGAGTTGTTTTCAAGCAGAGGAGAATGATGTGGCATAAAAACACTATTTATATTGTCATTATTCATTGATGATGTGGTAGACACTATTCACTGATGAGGTGACATACACTATTCATTGGTGAGGTGGCAAACACTAATCATGATGTCTAGGTGGCATGGGGTGCCACATTACTTGCAAGGCACACAAAAGGATTAAAGTTTACCTCCATTATGAGAGTGGGATGAATTCCATGTGGGGAGAAAAGTTAATGGCTTTAAGCTATGTCAAAAGGAGATTCCACTAGTTTTTGGAAGCACATGTGGAGTGGGGAACACCTTTTGAAGATTTCACTTGTTGGAGGGGTCCAAACTAAAGTGGATCACATGGTGGAGCACCTTTTATTATTGATGAATAGTCCTTCCAAATGGAAGAGGTCAAATTTGTGGGTTTCCTTTGTTTCTCTCTCAAGCAATTCTATAAATGAATGTATTCTTTGCTTTGTAAGATAGGCTAGGCTAAAGATAAAAGAGTGTAAGATTTGAGAGAAATATTGGAAATCCTCCTTGGAATGTTGAAGCGAAGTTTGTATGTGTTGAGAGTGAAGCTTGTGTAATTGTGAGAGATTTAATGAGAAAGTGTGAGAATTTATGAGTTGAATTTATGATGTGTTTATGTGTGTTATGAGAAATTGAGAGGTATATGGATTTTAATACCACCCACTAGTTTATCGCCTCCAATCATAGTCAAGGTCCTGTACTCTCCACTTCCACAACTCCTAAATCTATCTTGGTCACTCATTAATCACCCTTACCACCTCCTTTTTTTGTTTTTCCTACTCTTGTTCCTACACTTTCCCAACCATCTTCTCCACATGTTTGAATTCCCATACCACCTCCTGAGAAGGTTGGAACTTATTTTGAGTCTAGGACTCAAGTTACCAATGTGGAAGGTGGAAGAGGCTTGAATGGGTTGAGAAAATGGTTAATTATAAGCAAAGAGTTTTTAAAGTTTCTATCATGAACTTAAATATAGTTACTACCTTGTTGCAATCACAACCATCAAATAAGCCAAAAACTACCTCAAAGATCACAATTAGTGCATAAGGTTCCTAATTCCTTGAAGTTCCTATCCCAATTGATGATAAAAATAAATAAAACATGAAAGTTGATGACTATCGATTACAAAATGTACCAATGAATCAAGATAAGGGGATATCCATAATTCGAGGGAAGTTATTGAGGCGATGATTAAAAGGATGGAAGTGGATGGTCAATCAAAAGATGATTTGAGGGATAGTATTTAATCTAGGAGGATTTAAGCCTTTGATCGACTCACGTCATAATGAAATTGATCTGCATCATATGTCATCTTCACAACAAGTTCAACACCATCTCAAGCACATCTAGGCATATCGTGAAATCTAAAATCACATTTGTTGATGCCACACTTATCCAATGGTGTCATTAATGTTCCATGCAACTCTGTAGTGGCATTACCAGAAGATGACAAAGCAATGATGTAATTAAATTAATTGGATAAATCAATCCAATTCACAATAATGGATGTAAATATAAATATTGAGACCAAATTAACAAAATAGATCACAATAATAAAAGTGAAATAGCGTAGATCCACACCAAATGTAGATAGTAGAGCAGAATACTAGAAATATGAGACTAAGCAACTTTGAGGGAGAATTTAAAAAACCATGCAATAAGAACACAATTCGTAATATGATTCTCAAGATTAAGTCACTTCAAGGTGGGGGGCTATAAAACCATGCAAAAAGAACATAATATGTAATATGATCTTCAAGCACTAACCACTACCTCTTATATATACCCTACTTAGGCTATGTTTACTGTAGAATATATAACATAGTTACCTACATCTTGGGGATATGGGGATGGGGTTTTAGGGATAGGAAAAATCCCCATATTTTAGGGAGGTGGGAGATGGTTGGGAAAAGACTATTAAAATATTTAATAATATATTAAAAATAAAAAATAATTTAAAATATTTAAAATACAAACAAAATAAATAAATAATGTTTGAAACATCATGTCATCCCCTAAAAGGGGGGATGTTTTGGGGGTATCCCTATTTTTTTTTCTATTTATGAACATGGGAGTGTGGGAAGGGGAAGGCATTTCCACACTATCCCCTTGTCACCAAATCATCCCATACATCCATGATGATGCTATGATGGGGGGTGGGGGACATCTTCGTGTAACATTGATATGTATAAAATGGATATGATCAACAAATTTGGATTGATGTAAAGATAACATGTATTCCAAAAATATCCCTACAAGTACATAATATTGAATTCATCTATGGAATTTATTCAACATCACAAAAATATTTGGTGAAGATCTAAGCACATGCTCTAAATAAGTAAGTATTTTTTTCTAATTATTCCAACAAGTTTCGTCCTCTTTCATCAAAACTTGAGATGTTACCATCTAAAACTTAGTAATAGGACTCCAAACATTTCATATATTTAATGCATAATATAAAAATGGATATGATCCATGGATTTGGAATAATGTAACTTAGATAACATGCATTATATAAATGCCCCTGCAAGTACATAAAATTGAAATCATATATTCGCACCTCAAACTCCTCTCATCTCATGTTATCTTTCTATTCTTTTACACAAGTCTTTTCACCTACTCCAAGAGACCTTTAGTACACATCAATAGAAGTATGTCAAGATCCTGATCACTTGATAGATTTAGTGTGGTGGTTATTTCTAATGTCCTGCACATATGGTATGGTCAAAATCACTCATTTGCATTGATGTTTTATGAGGTTTATGTTGGCCCTATTATATTTAACTTCTAGGAGATAAATATTACTCACTTTGTGTTTTATTATCCAGTTATAAAGTTTTACAATACAATGCAAGCACTTTCATTTCTCCTCGTCAAACAAAAAACTATGTAATGAATTTATGTACCAATGAACTACATTTTTTCCGTATGTTTTCTACTATACAAGACAAATAATTTTATGTAACTCTAATATAAATTATACAAGTGTCTGTTAGATTGAGGATGACTAAAGCCTTATGGATGTAGTGATCAAACCTATGAATTGAGGTCCCATAGCCTTGAAAAATATGTTTGAATTCTCATGGATCTTTATTAAAATTTACAACATAGGGAGATATTTCCTGCATAGCAAAAGAGGAAGAGATAAGATATTGTTCAACACTCCATAATTATCAATCATACTTTATTGTAACTTCTAAGAAACTTAAAAGAACATAGCCACAAAAGGGAAGATTTAATTGAACACCAAGGAGTTTAATATCCCATTATATCTCTATCATCATCTAAGCTAAGAGACAAATTAGTCAATTTGGAATACTAAAAGAATAAGTGAATACTCTGGAGTTTATCACAACCTTGTATGTGTCATCCAATGCATGAAAATTTTAGAAACTACAAATATCCTTACATATTATGTTATTAGTTGGAATATTTTCATGGAGACTTCAATAGACACTTATTCATACCAAACAACTATAGTTGTAATATAACTATTACAACATGTCAAGGATTTGAGCATAATTTTAAAGTTTTATTCACACCTTCAAAATTCCATGTAAATCTGATATTAACAAGAAAATTTAATTGCCTTACTTACCCATAATGTCATAGAAATTATAATGTTATTTTAATATTACCTTCAAAATATTAAAAAAACATGAAACTCATGTTTGTTTTAATGATAAAGGGTAAATAATACATTATCGAAAAAGGGAACTCATCCCACAATTACATTTAAGAGTCATGGAACCATTTTCATTACTTACTTAACAAGTAATAAAAATTCCCATACAAACATGCTTACACTTATTTGAGATTTATAGTTCCACCTTATCAAACTTCTTAAAAAATTTATGCATGATTTTTGCTCGATCTTGTTTCTTCCATGCATGCTTTTATTACACACAATTATGTATGCATATTTACTTTTTGCATCCATGTGTGCTTATTTTTATGCATTTTAAATGCATGCATGCTTGATTTTATGTTTTTTCATGCATGTATGTTTGATTTTATGCTTTTTACATGCATGCAATTCTGCTTTTTGCATGCATGCAAGTCTGCTTTTTGCATGCAAGCAAGTTTGTCTTTTGTATGCAGGTTTTTCGCATTCATGCATGATTGCTTTTATACTTTTTGCATGCATGCATACTTGTGTTTTTATTATTTTTTCCCTTTCCAATCACTTCCTATATGATATTTTGAGATCCATTGACAACATCTACCATACTTTTATTCTGGCTCTCGATGATTTTTGTCTTTCTTCCCATTTATTTTGCTACAACTTGCATGCCTTTCTTTTACTAGATAATTGAATGATTGAACCGGTGACCTATTCTAGAAACCCTTACACATTAGATCCATAACCCAAAGTCTCCACCAACCCCATGTTTTTACCTGCATTAACCCCACATTTTAATACTTATGTAGGCTCCTACCAATTTCAAAGTCATTTGTTCCTTGTTCATTTGTGATGTGTTGTTCTAGGCTGCCTTGTTTACCATTGTCTTCATTTGTTTTAGTTCATTTTATCAATCTTTCAATATCATTTTTGAATTTGTATCTTTGCATAAGTTATTTCTTCTTCTCTTTGTTATCAATAATCATGAAAGAGTTGTTGTTTTTCAGTACCTCTAGTTGTTGCTTTGACACTTATGGGTGGACTACATTTTCCTTGTTGATTACTTCATTCACCTTACCCCATTTTTTGGTTAATCTTTCTTATTTGGATTTTGGAAGCCATCATTCTTAGTTTGTTCACCTTGACTACTTTATTTGGGAAGTTGAATTTGATTTATTTGGGCATTCCCTAACCAAGAGCCTATATTCATAGCACCCTCTACTCCTAAATGGAATGCATTCATAGTCGATAGTCTGCTCCCAAGCTAAATCTCCAACTTTTAAGGTTATGATTTTTAGTAGAGGTTGGTATAGTTCTGGCTGTACAAAAATACATGCAAATTCTAAGGCTCCTTCAATTTTTTAAACTTTAAATCTACAAATATATCCTCCCACAAAGTCCCTCACCAATTTTAAGACATATTGTATCTTAAGTTCTTGGAAAAAAACATACGATTGAATCCAAATAGGGGGCATTTGATGGAATTTATTGTATGGGATTAAATCTTAGGTGTTAATGCTTCATGAATAGTTTTTCATTGCAAAAGAACTAGGGCCCTCCCTAAAATATTCTTTCGCAGTCTTCTTTGTTTAGAAAAATCACTATAAAATACCCTCTTGGGAAAATTTTATCTCATACTCTCCATGCATTTTTTTATTTCTTCTTTCCCTAGCTAATAAAATCTTCCAACAATATTTTCATGCAAAGGAATCTACAAATCAACACTCTCGTGGTCAACTTGTAGATATTATCCTCTAGGTTTTTCATACATAATTCCAAGATTGGGCTATCTTTCCTTACTTATAAGCATATTTTCCACATCTTTGGGTTATAACTTCTTTATGTTTCCCCTTTGGTATTTATAAATAACATTACCTTTGTCTACTTTAGATCTAAACCTCCTTATGTTATTACTTGCTTGTAGGATAGCCCGAAGTAGGCTTCTTGCCCCGCCTTTCCTAGTTTCATTGATTTCCTTTTCAATGGACCTCTGTTGGATTATGATTGTTCTTCCCTTGAAAGAATCATTATTATAAATGAATGTCTCGCCATGTTTTCATTCAAACCCTAGTAGAACTCATTTCAAATCTCCTATTTGTTGTTTGAGGTAGAAGTGTCTAAGTTATGGAAATAAACAAAACCTATAAATCATGTAGAGAAACTTCTACAACCTACCACGAAATAATAATAGAGTTCTTTACGATTTGCTAGGCCCTATGACTACTCAAGAGATATAATGTAATATAATCCATTTTAAAAAAAAATCATTGTTCTCACAATCATGAAACAAGAAAATTGGCTCACCAACAGTCACCTATGCACTTTTATTATTTATCTAAATCCATTTAGGGGGAATTACTTTGTATTATCCTTAAAAAACATATACAGACCTTCTATAAATCCTTCTTGAAAAAATGCACACTACAACTTGCTTTCAGTTATTCTTTTCTAGTGGGCTTTGTCTTAGCCTTTACCTTTCACTTGGTGTCAATGTCAATCTAAGTCTCAAACCTTAGCCTTATTCATAACCTCTAGCTAGGCCTCAATCTTTACCTATGTAGCTTCATTGATACTCAACAAGGAGACATGTTTTCTTTCCCAATGAGGGATGTGACCTCAAAACTTGCTCTTCACAGGGCTTAGTAATCTGATATTATTGTAAAACCAAATCAATCATTACATAAAAATTGAAAGAACAAAATCAATCTTGTAATTTTTTTGACTTAAGGAAAAATTTCAAGGGATAATTTTTTTTTTTCCAAACACAATATGGCATGTCAGAAATGAAAAATTGAAAAATCGCCTATTTGTATTATAGGGTAATTGAGAGGAAAATCAATAATTTTTTATATTAATACATGTAAACATTCCCAAATCTCAGTTACATTTTATATAAAAATTGGGCCTTCTTTACGTGGAAACAAACTTGCTAATTAATAAATCATTTAAAAAAAATGTTGATAGAAGTTTGTTGAAAAAAATTCTCAATGAACATGACCAATCTAATGAAAAACCCCTCTTCCATTTTAGTTCATGATTTAAAACTCAAACAAATAAAAATTAAAAACCATAAACCTTTCTTCAAAATTTATAAATGATCAGAGGGGGAACAATGCCATGTAAGGCTAATGGGTTGTAGTCAAAACAATGTGTTTGATGGTGTTATGACATTGTCAAACCACCCACCCATGTACAAAGCTTGTTGGCACTAATTGAGATTAGGTGCAAGCACTATATAAATTTCACGAAGTAGTACCCTCTATTAAACACCTATCATGGAAGCTTAGCGTAATGTGATTATGGAGCATAGAATGGGATAAATGTTGTGAGATGCCAATTTAATATAAAAAGGATAGGTACTGCTCTTACACAATCACAATCTCTATAAATTAAATAATCAATAGTTATAGTTCAGCCACGTTATAATATAATTTTAAAAGAAACAAGACCATGATATGGAAAATCCTAATGAAACTAGTCTATGCTAGGGAATGAAAGTAAAACAATATATATGTGAAAGTCATGAGACAAACTGAATTTTTTCCAATGGTGTTTATCTTGTACAACATCTTCAAGAATATAAATGTCATTAAATGCAATAATGATTATTCATGATAATTATAGGAAATTGTTATATGTTAAGAAAACATTTTCAAGTTAATGGGTTGGGATAGGCCTTAATATCTCTAAGTTGACCACATACACAAATAATGACTTAAGTGAACATCCAGGTAACTTAATTATCAAAATTAGTATACTGAAGATGGATATTTGACAAATAAATGAGATGTAAAACCAATATTATCATGTTTTATATATTTGGTTAGATATTTATCCTTCAATGAATGTCAGTATTATCTAAAAAATTAGTATATGATCCAAATTACAAATATAACATAAAATGATTGATGGAAAATACAAGTAAAATTTTCACAAGGATGCATGATACATACAAGGTCGTGGATGCCCAATCTAATCAATGCTTGTAACAAAACTTAATACATATACAATGTTTGTAACATAAAAACCAATGCAAATACAATGCGAAGAGGAAGGCAATTGTCCATTAAGATCATACCACTTAAAGCTTGAGTTGAAACAATGTTTAGAGCTATTGCATACAAAGCTTGCAATATCAAAAAAAGGAAAAATGAGTTAATATAACCCAAAAGAGCTTATGGAATATGCATTATCAACTGATTGAAGTTTCCATGTTCTCCAAATTCCTTTTTAGAGAACAAATAATGTTGTATGTACTGAACATAAATGGTAATTATAATAAATCAATCAATCTATATGTTATTAAAATATTTGTGTTAAAAAAGTAGGCTACATTGATGCCCTTTGTGCCAAGGAACCATAAGGTAGTCATAGATAGTGTAACTCTTGGCCTTGTTGCTACATCCTTAGTACATCAAGTACATGAAGAAAGGGGATATGATCATAACAATAAAAGGTGCAAGCCACTGAGTGAAAAAATTATACAAATTTATTTTGAAAGAAAAGACACATGCAAATTTGGAAAAAGTGTTAGGCTCATCTTTATAGTATCTAAACAAACTCCTCCTATTAGAACCATATTCATTGCAGAATTGAGAGATTTTTTTTGATTCTCATAAGAAATACAATATGATAAAAAATTGTAATTTTACTTCTGCATATATAATTTGTAATTTTACTTCTGAATATATAAATTGTAATAATGTATCTTTAAACTTCAAACTAAGAAATTGAATTAAAAAACATAAGTTGAATAATGTATTTTAAACTTAAAACATATAAAATTGTAAAATATGGTACATGTAATTCAATCCTAAAAGGAAGACTTGGGATAGGGAAAAATAATTAATGTAAAAAAAGGACCATATAAAATGAAAAATGTTACAACAGAGGACCAACAAGAGTTTCTCTCTCCATCATCTCTGAGCATTGAGTTGATGGAAACAAAGGATCATAAAGAGATGCTCTCCTTATGATCTTCAAGAATTGGATTCACATTTTTTGTTGCCTAGATGTCTGTCCACATTCTACAAGGTCGTATTTGTGGTGTTTGGAAACACAAACATAGTGATAAAAAATGAAAAAATACACTACACCTTTTTGTTGTATTAGCATTGATAATTTACAAAACAAATAATGCATTTTTCTATATTGCATACTTCAAATTTATCCACCCGATGCAATGTTTAATAGATATTTTTTTAATTGTGTTTTGAATTCCAGGTTATATTAATTGTCTAGAATCAGGAATGTCCAATCACTTCCACATAAAATATTCCAAGTTCTAACTTTACTTGTTGTTTCTTCCAATGTATTGATATTCTTTCGCTCGATTCCAAGTATTTTTTGATAGAACTCAGACCTAGCCACGTAGATCAATGTGCATTGCAAGCATAAATGCATCCACACATTCGCATTTGTCAGATATTTAATGTAGAATATATAACATAGTTACCTACATCTTAGGGATAGGGGACATGGTTTTAGGGATAGAAAAAATCCCCATATTTTGGAGAGGCAGGAGATGGTTGGGATATTACTATTAAAATATTTATTAATATATTAAAAATAAAAAAATAAAATTTAAATCTTTAAAATATAAACAAAATTATAAATTTAAAAACTAAAAGATAAATTTGTAAAAAATAAAAGGTGTTCGAAACACCATTTCATCTCCTAAAAATGGGTATGTTTTGGGGGTATCCCTATTTTTTTTTGCTATTTGTGAACATGGGGTGTGGGGAGAGGAAGGGATTTCAACATTGTCCCCTTGTCATTGAAACATCCCATACGTTCGTGATGATGATATTGGGGGGGAGGGGGGAGACGGAACATCTCTGCATAACATTGATATTATATAAAATGATATGATCAATAAATTTGGATTGACGTAAAGATAACATATATTACACAAATATCTCTACAAGTACATAATATTGAATTCATCTATGGACTTTATACAACACCACAAAAATGTTTGGTAAATAACTAAGCACATGCTCCAAATAAGTAAATAAATAAACAATTAATTTTTTTCTAATCATTCCAATAAGCTTCTTCCTCTTTCATCAAATCTTGATATGTTACCATCTAAATCTTAGTATTAAGACTCCAAACCTTACATATATTTAATGCATAATATAAAAATGAATATGATCCATGGATTTGGAATAATGTAACTTAGATAACATGCATTATATAAATACCATTGCAAGTGCATAAAATTGAAATCATATATTCACACTTCAAACTCCTCTCATCTCATGTTATCTTTCTATTCTTTTACACAAGTCTTTTCACCTTCTATAAGAGACCTTTAGTACACATCAATAGAAGTATGTCAAGATCTTAAATCACTTGATAGATTTAGTTTGTCGGTCATATTTAATGTCTTATGCATATGGCATGGTCAAAATCACTCATCTGCATTGATGTTGTATGAGGTTTATGTTCACTCTATTATATTTAATTTCTAAGTGATAAATATTGCCCAGTGCATGTTTGCTTATCTACTTATAAAGTTCTACAATACAATGCCAAGTACTTTCATCACTCCAAATAATTTTTTTGTAATGAATTTATGTACCAATGAACTAACTTTTTTCTACATGTTTTCTACTATACAAAACAAATAATTCTATGTAACTCTAATAGAAATTTTATAGGTGTTTTTTAGATTGAGGATGACTAAAGGCTTATGGAGTAGTGATCAAACCTACGAATTGGGGTCCCATAGCCTTGAAAAAGATGTTTGAATTCCCACATATCATTATTAAAATTTACAAAATAAGGAGATATTTCTTGCATATCAAAAGATGAAGAGATTACATATTGTTTAACACTCCATAATTATCAACTAGACTTTATTGCATCGTCTAAAAAACTTAAAATAACACAACGATAAAAGGGAAATTTTAATTGAACACCAAGGAAATTAAGATCCCAATAAATCTATCTCATCATATAAGCTAAAAGACAAATTATTCAATTTGGTATAATAAAAGAATAAGTGAATACTTTGAAGTTTATCATAACCTTGTAGGTGTCATCAAATGCATGAAAAAATTAGCAACTGCAAATAGCCTTAACATATTGTGTTATTAGTTGGAATATTTTTATGGACGCTTCAATAGACACTCATTCATATCAAACAACTATAGTTGTAATATAACGGTTACATGTCAAGGATTTGAGCATATTTTTTAATTTTTATTCACACATTCACAATTCCATGTAAGTCTAATCTTAACAAGAAAATCCAAATGTCTTACTTAGCAAATAAGTTATAGAAATTATAAGATGCTTTTAATCATACCTTCAAACTCTTTAAAAATAAAATGAACCTCATGATTGTATTGATAAAAGGTAAATAATACATTATTAAAAAAAAGAACTAATCCCACAATTACATTTGGAGTCATGCAACCATTTTCATTACTTACTTAGCAAGTAATAAAAATTCCCCTACAAACATGCTTGAACTTATTTGAGCTTTATAGTTTCACTTTATCATACATTCCAAAAAAATTATGCATGAATTTTGCTCGATCTTGTTCTTACCATGCATGTTTTTATTACACCCAATCATGTATGCATGTTTATTTTTTGCATCCGTGCATGCTTACTTTTATACGTTTTACATGCATGCTTGCTTTTATGTTTTTGTATGCATGCATGCTTGATTTTATGCTTTTTGCATGCAAGCAACTCTCTTTTTTGTATGCATGTTTTTCACATTCACGCATACTTGCTTTTCTACTTTTTGCATGCATGCATGCTTGTATTTATTCATTTTTCCCTTTCTGAACACTTCCTCTAAGATAGGTTTAGATCCATCGATAACATCTGCGATACTTTTATTTGGATCATGATGATTGTTGTATTTTTCACATTTGTTTTTGCTCCAACATTCTAGTATTACTTTAACTAGAGAATTGAGTGATTGAACTAGTGTCCTCTTCTAGAACCCCTTCCACATCAGATCCACAACCCAAAGTGTCCACCAACCCTATGATTTTACTTGCATTAACCCCACCTTTTTCTACTTAAGTAGGCTCCCTACCAATGTCAAAGTTTTTTCTGCCCCTTATTTGTTTGTGATGTGTTGTTCTAGGTCGTCTTATTTACCTTGTCTTCATCTATTTTATTTTATTTTAACACGCTTTCAATATCCTTTTTTAATTTGTAGTTTTCCATAAGTTCTTTCTCCTCCTCTTTATTATCAATAATAATGGAAGAGATGATGTTTTATAGCACCTTTAGTTGTTGCTTTGTCACTTGTCGCTGGGCCACATTTGTCTTGTTGATTGTTTCATTCACCTTAACCTATTTTTTGGTTAATCTTTCTTATTAGATTTTTGAAAGCCATCATCCTTAGTTTGTTAACCTCAACTGCTTTACTTTTGGGAAGTCAACTTTAATTTATTTGGGAATTCCCTAACCAAGAGCTCATATTCATGGCACCCTCCCCCTGAATGGAATGCATTCATAGTTGATAGTTTGCTCACAAACATATCTCCAACTTTTAAGACTATACTTTTGCCATAGGTCAGTGTAGTTCTAGATGAACACGGATACATGAGAAATTTGAGGCTCCTTCAATTGTTGAAACTTTAAATGTACAAATATATCCTCCTACAAAGCCCCTTACTGATTTTAAGACATATTCCATCCAAAATTATTGGAGAAGAACATATTTAAACACCTTCAGATGAACAAAACTCCAACCGACACGCTACATAAACCCAATAAATAGGTGCAAGGCATGCACAACACCATTGAATATGAGCAGAGCACCATTGAATTCAAGTTTTTTAAAATTAATATTGTCCTAACATATTGAATGCAAAGGACCAATATATTAAACAACACCACACGCGTGGTAAACTTATTATTAAAGCTGAATATTAAAAATTAAGAAACCAAATCCCAGAAGAAGGGTAAAAGCCTGGAACAATTACTTCAAGCCCCACACGTATTTCTCCCTGTGGGCTTCCAAATCTCTGTTTTTGTTACGCACCCTCATTCAACTGCGAAAATTTGTGCCCAATATTTTCAAAGCGGAATTATCCATGGCTATTGCTGCAGGAGCGCCATTATCTTTATCCTTAGTCTCCCCTTCTTTCACTGTACGTGTTTCTACTGCTACTCAATTTCTTGGCTTTAAATCTGTGTATGCTTGGGTTTCGGACAAATTCTTTGCAGGCTTTTGTAATTGGAATAATATGTTCGAAATTATAAATTTTGATTGTACAAAAAGACATACTATGGTTACCAAAGGATTTTATTTTGAATATTAAGTGAATTCCATTAATAATAGTCCTAGTCGCGGTTCTCATACACTAAATTGGTGTCCTGCTTGATCGCGACCCTAAAAAAAACTACCTTAGAGACAAGCTTTTAGGTTTCAGCCTAGCGAGCATGGCTTCCTAGGCGTATGACACCTCAGGTTTTGATCTCAGGTGTAAATCAATTTGCAAGCTATATCATAAGGTCAAAAGCTAAGGTCCCTCATATATTTAGGAAGCATGTTGGGGACTGTATTTGAGGAAAATTGCATGTCTCATCTTACACACTCGCCGTTTCAGGGTCAGGCTGAGACAACCGAAATTGATAGAAATATATGCTTCAAAGATTTGGCTCGTGGGGTTGGTTGGCCTGTTGAGCTTCTTGTTGTAATCTTTGTCTTTGATCATAGGGTTGTTGCTCCCAAAAGTCCTCAGCTGCCTCGTAGTGAGTCGTAAGGGCTTAAAACCTGAGGGACTAGGAAATGGTGATAGGGCATAGGATGCAGGACAAGTTGATGGTGCTGGCGGTCAACACTGTCTAGTTTGAATTCACAAGGTCTGGTTGCATAACAAGGGGGATTCTCCTAGCTTTAAGTTGTTGGTCCTGACCAAGTGGTGTCATCAAATGATTGGAATGATAGAAGAAAACACACTAGAAGACAACCCAAGGGAAGGGCTAGAGAGAAACAATAAGGAGTAGGCAGAGTAGCTTATGCCTCCTTGAAACTAATCTAAATGTATGTAGACCTATCACATGAAAAGAAACAAGAAAACACACAATCAAGCTAACGAATGAAATAAAAACGTCTTCATTCTTGATCAAATAGCAAATTGGAAACAAGAAAACTGCGTGATTAAGCTAACACTAGGTTGGTTCGATCTGCACAAGCAATGCCCACTTCTACTTTGAAATTGACAGAGAGAGTAAGAAACATACATCTGGTCTTTTTATGTTAGTATTATTTATATAACAATTCTGAGATGAGAGCACTGCAAGTTAGCTCAAAACAATTCTAGAATCCTCTAAACAATCTCTAGATCAAGACTAAGATATAAAATGAATACCAGAGATGCTTTAGCTGGAGATAGGTTGTATCTAAACTAATTACAACTCAAATATGCATAATGCAAGTCTATGCTAGCAATGACACAGTGTATTCTGAAAAGCGATATGTAAATGAAGGTAGGACATCCTTTGCTGTACATGGTCAGCAAACAAATTGATTCAAACACACCTTTGCAAACTGAAAGCATGCAAGAAACAAGCCAAGAATGATGAAAGCAGACAAATCCTCTCAAGAAAGCCTCAAAACAGCAATAAGAGCCATGGGAACCCAGATAGAGACAAAAGGAATGAACGATGCTAAAACAATGTGAAATTTAATGTTAGAAAACCAGAGACAACTGAAACCAACTTAGAATATTTAAGAAACATGCTGGGAACATTTAAAGCAAAAAGAAGTCAACAAAGAATGAATGTTGTCAAAGTGACTAAAATGTTGTAAATGTTTACTAGAATACCAAAAAAATGCACAACAATGTAAATATAATAGTAGAAGGCTGAAACAAGATATATCTGATGTGAAATGATCAATAAAAGTGACAAGAACAGATGAAAATGAACAGGAAACAAAATAGATGGAAACAAGCAAGATATGCAAGAGTTGTCAAACTTGTAGGACAGTGGAAAATGAGAAACAAGAAATATATAAAATGATTTGAATCAGCAAAATAAAGATGGAGTAGAGAAATAGAACTCGAGAAAACAAAGTATATGAGTAAAAACAGCAATTGAACAAGAATGCAGTGGAGGAATTACATCAAACAGTTGGCATGCAAGCTATCTAGGAATAACACTTGGACAAACAGTAAGCAAGATGTTGAAAAGAGATAGGTACAAGTCCAATATCAAGTGTTTTAAGAGTTTGTGGTAGCCACTGTGGAGAAGTGACACCTGAATCTGCATTAGCCTTTTGAGACCTGTCAAAGACACTCAAAACAACAATGGGATTGAGTTGAAACAAGCTGTAACAAGTAATGCAATCAAAGTAGACAGCAATGTGAGGACTGTAAACAAGTTTGAAGTTGAAGCTATGAAGTAGCCTAACACAGACCTTGCAAAATCGTCATCAGACAAGCAACGGCCAGCTAGAATAGAGAGTTAGGAATGAAAACAAGACACACTAAGCAATCAAACTACTCTAAACTAATCAAATGTAAAACTAAGAACTAAAAATAAATAAAATAACACCCCAACTTGTCAAACTTTAGATGAAAAACCAAGGAGGATTGTAGCGGGTGAAGCAGGGTGTCCTTAGGTTGTGATCCCCAATGGAAATGTATTGCATATCCGCCTCAGAAACTCATTGGGCTAAGAAATTGAAGCTTCAATTATCTATATAAACCTATAAATTTTAACCTATCATCCAAAAACAACAGGATTGAGGTTGTGTATTGCATGGTTTTAGAGAACAGGCTGTTCTTACGATTTTCCAATCCTTCAAAGTGTCTAGAATGTGTGTATAAGTAGGCCAAGGAGAGGCATTTTGGATTGTTGGGTGAGAATGAACATTCTTGGAATGGAAAATGAAGTGTCAGAAGCAAAAGAAACATTTCATGAACGAGCTTTGACT
Source organism: Torreya grandis (assembly GCA_037957365.1). Lineage (NCBI taxonomy): Eukaryota > Viridiplantae > Streptophyta > Pinopsida > Cupressales > Taxaceae > Torreya > Torreya grandis. The sequence goes on from JARHVA010003730.1 coordinate 269,115, forward strand.
TTTCGTTCACCCTCAACGATGACCATTGCAAAATTACTGGCTAAAATAGGGCAAAAACATCGCTTCAACAAGCAATGGTTATGCTATTGTTGGGGTGGCTGTGCAACCACCACTTTTTTTAAGCATTGGTTTCACGACTTTTCAAAATTAAAAAGGGCAAGGGATCGATATGAAGCTAGAGGGGTCAAGACTCTAAACAAAGGCCAAAACAAGCTCAAAGAGGCACTGGATGCTGAACGGGGCTAAGCAAGGAGATGGAACACATTTTAATAGTTGGAGATCTATGTGATATCAATGGATGTAAAAGTTGCAGTGCGACAATTTTGGGTGCTTATACAGACCTAAGAGATTATCTTTACCTTTATTATTATTATGACAACTTTTAATTTTCTTTCAGCCAAATAGGTATTTAGGACTTATTGAAGCGTATCTATTTAGATAGAATGTTTTTTGAATGTTGTTAAAAATTAATGACGAATCCTCCAAGTTTTGTTTGATTGTTTTGATTTAGGGATTCATGTACCATATATGTGAGTGTGTGTGTAAAGTGTAAAGTTCTCGTCCCCACAAGGGTGTCTCTTGTGCTGATTAGGTTTGTTGGTTAGATTGGGACCTAAAATGTTACAAAAGATTACCTTTACCTTGCAAGCACGAATCAGTGTTTGAGCCTTGGGGCTCACCAACTAACTTACTCTATATCTCTTTTTATTTATATATTCATGTGTAAGATATATTGAAAAATACTTTACTTTGGGGTTTTAGTTAGTTTATGTGTTTGAAATTTGCTATGAATACTTGTGACTTTTGGCGAGTTCTGCTATAAGCAGCTCTTACATTAAGATTCCATATGTAAGTAAAATTTAGGATTTTTTTTGGCAACTTCAATCTTTATGATTTAAATCATATTGGATATTGGTTGGAAGGTGGACTTCCCTAACTACCTAGTGTGTATTTAGAATAGTTTCTACACAACACGCACGCACACGTACATGCACTTGTGCGCGCACACACAAAATTATTAGGTTGGAACTTGACATCTTAGTTTTTGTAGTGAACATATTTCATTGGATGGCTTTTGTATCCTTGTTCCACGATGTTTTTTTATCTTTTTGATCTTTATAATGTCATAACATTTTGGATATATAGCATACTATGCACCATGCAAGGGCATTTAGTTCCAATAAGAAACAACCCCAATTTTTTTGAGAAACCTAGGTAACCTCTAGTACAATGATACAACTGCAAGTTCTTTCATATGGCCTAACTTGAGCTAATTATATTTAAAATCATTGCCATATTTAAATCTTGGAATGATCATCAAATCTAATAGAGGGGGCTTGATGGAGACCAAGGTTAGATCTTATCTATACTAGAGTCAAGAGTAGAAGGGCTAACATCCTCAACCAATCAGCATGAAATGGCCAATACACTATTTGATGATGTCCATAAGGGAATGACATGGGCTAGGTGGGCTTGGTTGGACAATCCTAGAAGGTTTATACTCCCATCAAATTCTCTTCTAACAAGCATCAATGACAAATCCAATAAAAGTAGAGAGAAAACTGGTAATGTGCACCTTTCTCCATAGCATGGATAATAAGGGGAAGTAGCTGACTGTGTATGCAAAAGAATAGCTGATCCAATAGGTCAGAGAGTAGCCAACCCTCTACTAGAGAGTAACTGGCTTTCAATGCTTGATGTGAGATTAAGAAGACAATGGTATCCTAGTGGCTACTCGCTAAGAGGGACCTTGCCTCACCGTTCTACCATTGTTATATCTAGAGGGCACTTGACACCTCCAACTGGTGGAATAGGCTGAAAAAAGGAGTCAATCAATCTTGACATCTTGGGACTCCTTGTAAATCTTGTTATTTGAAAGTGACAACTTCATGAATCTAAAGAGCCAAACACCTCTAGTTGGGATAAGAAAAAAAGCTAGCTAGGGACCTCCTTGAGTCTCTTTGTACACAATGATGTCTCTCTTGGATCTCGTAGTAGAGGAAACACCTAGAAAGAAAGTGATCCTCCATCTCCACTTGTTGGAGAGAACAAACATGCCAGATCCTATTGCCTTGTGGAATATGATGGCTTGTCTTAGTTCATTAGTAGTGAGAACATACCCTCAATTGGCCAAGAGGAATCCTAAGGGTACTTGACCAATGATGTCGAAGTTAATTGAGACGGATGATGGCAGGCGCCATCATTAGTTTGGAAGAAATGATTGTATAAAAAGTTGTATTGGGATTGAGTGGCAGTGAGGGAGTGATCCATGTGACCTAAATATATCGTCATTATGTACTCTTTGATGAAGAATATGTGAAGGGGTGTATAAAGAATATGTGAATGGAGGAAGCTAGTATATGGAGATGTTGATAGACCGAAGAAGAAAACTCGTCTCAAAATACCAACATCTTCATTATCCAAGAGAACCAAAGAGGGAACCCACTCTAAAGAATAAAGACCTAAATAGAAAGCTCTCTCGACATGAGGCTAAATCACCAAGGGACTCAAATTTTAGAAGATAGAAAATGAGCCCAAAGACACCCCTAAAACAAAGAGGTTGGGAAGAAAAAATTAGCTTGGACATCGTAGTTAGGAACTGTTCATTAACAAAGGATCATACATCGAAGTATAATATTCAATACCCTCTAAACATAAATTGACTAAACATACCCTAAATTGGGGCTACAAACTATTGACCCTTGAAGACTAGTGGGCTTAATGATTGTGTTGAAGAGACACATCTTTAAATGGATCTCTTGGAAATGTGTTTGAAAGCTCCAATGCTTCAAAATAGAAAGGGAGGGATATCCCTTGCAAAGTCACACCATTAGAATTGGGCTTCAGATTGAGAGATGAACCTATAAATTGAACCCCCAACTAGGTATAAGCCATCGTGATCTCCTCTGGCTCACCTTTACAAATTACTTGGAACCTTGAGAGCATCTCTAGAAGTATTGAAGATCATAATTTTAGTTTTACTAAGGTTAATCACTAGCTAGCGAAGCTCATGAAAGCAAGAAAGAGTATTTTCCTTTGCAAACCCTCAGGGGAAAGAGCAAGGAGGACCATGCCATCGAGGAAATGCAATACAACAATCAAGACATAATGTAATGTACATCCATTTGTAACACGAGTGTTATGTCTAATAATGCCCCCAAACTCGTCTATGTAGATCCCAAATAAAGTGAATAAGAGAGGGGACCCTTATTTGACTCCAATGGTACTTCTTAGTGTTTGATATAAATGCTATTCTAACAAAAGAATACCATTACAGAATTATAAGAACATACCATAACCATAGCCAAAAAGAACATGAGAGAATAACAAATTTATTTCATCAAGTAGTCGATAGTACAATTGATGGAACATGGAGGACTTGTCACATCAGCGCGCTTACCAGACATTCAATTTGCTACTTTTAAGACGAGAACCAATGGTTTTCAGTTAAAACACAACCGTCGACTCACTTTTCATAATTAAAGACTCTTTATTACACTACCCAAAATCAACAATACAAGAATTAACAATATAACTAAGTCGGCTACCAAATGTGTATTTATTATATGCTAATAGCAATTGTAAATGACAATACTAACATGATGGTCTATGCTTACAAAGCCAGAGTCTGTAGGCAGTCTGCAATCACCCACGAACTGTCTTATAGAGCCCCATGATAGTAGTAATAAAGAGATCTGATCAATAGTGCATAACCTTTGAAACAATAGGCGTCTGGTTACAGAGTCAAAAGCTTTTCCAAAGTCTACAAAGCAGCAAAAGAATTTAGAAGACCTCAATGACACTTTCAAGATTTTTCCAAAAGCTTGTCCCCTTACCTTGAATTTATGATGCCCCAATTTATGAGAAATCTTCTTTTTCAATGCTACGGCATAAAGTTTCCAAATAACAAATGTGTAATGGGAACATCTAACGGAGGAAAGAAGAGACAGCTACTATGAAATAAATTTTCCATGTGGACAAAATGATAGTTGGCTATATGCATCTGAATCTGTATGCATCGAGGGTAAAGACAAGGCTCTTTACAATGCAAGCCTAGGGAAGATACGCAATAGGATGAATCAATTGAAATGAGTTTTTTGACTAATATCTTCTTATGCTGAATATGGAATCAAATATATAGACATGCCCATGAACCGCAGAAACCAATCTCTTAGAATTACCCAGCAAGACCTATTCCTGCACTCATGTTCACAAACCCTACTAACTATGATTCTTAGACAGCCGAAGTAGAGTTTAACTCCACAAGGAGATCTTTGCGACCAGGCTACCAGCCCTTTGTCAGATTGTTTTATAAGATGAAGGTTTCCTTTAACTAATGTATTAGAAACAATCTGAGAAGACCAATTAATGCTTATAATCGTTCGCCAGGTCATATCACGAGAATGCTGGAGTTTTATTTCACACCTTTGGTAATATGCTGAAGACTGAACTATAGAGAAGGAACATGTTTCCATGACATGCTCATTAGGAGCTGCAGATATTTGTCTTTTATGTGCTGATAGGCGGTGCCTAAATTCTCCCATTAAATTAAAAATAACTTAATGCAAGGGAAGGTGTTGTTTGAAAATGCCATTTGAATTTTAGTACTGCTTTGTAATTGAAGATGCAAAATGGATATTTTCTTTATCTAATGCATTTGAACTTAGAAGCAATCTGATGAGAGCAATTAATGCTTATAATCACTCGCCAGGACATATCACAAAACTGCACGAGTTTTATTTCACACCTTTTGTAATATTTTTGGGATTTAACTCTAGAAAAGCAGCATGTTTCCATGACATGCTCATTAGGGGTTGCAGAAACTTGCTTTTTGTGTGCAGATAGAGACTGTCTGAACTTGCCTCTTAAATTAGATTAATTTGATGCGAGGGAAGATGTTGGTTGAAAAATCCTGATAAAAGTTAGTATTGCTTCATAACTAAAGATACTTTTATGTTTCTGCTTGATGAAACATGGAAGCTATCTTCATGAAATCACAATACTTTTCCCCATTGTTTGGTTTGCATGTATTCTTATTGCTCAATAAATCAGATGCTTTGTTTCTATCTTTGAAATGACACACACTCTTCTATCAAATTAATGCTTTCTAGCACAACAGATTTAAATATCCAGATCTGTTTGTTAGTATTTATTCTAAAATTTCAGGAAAGACTACCAAAAATGTGACAGAAACATCCCTTAATGCCAAGATTTTTTTTCCATGTGTGTACTTTAACACACTCTTTGCCATTGGGCAGGAAAACATAGGGCCGTCGACTAGCTAGCTTTATTTGCTCCAAGAGCTAAGAAGTTGATGTTTACTCTTAATTTTGTAGGTATTTTGTATCGCAAATCTTCCTTTATTAAATGTTCAGTAGTATGGTTTGCACATCTGAACTCTAGGGTTTCCCATGAATGAAGAAATAAGGTCAGATGCCTGAGGTTAGACTTTACTTTCTTAGAAGAGAATTTTTTAAAGGGGAAATAGTTGCTTGTGTATAAGGATGTTAAAGTTGTCACCGAGTTGGACAACCAATCCCAAGTCTGATTCAAGTGCAACTTTGATTTGAAATATTGAACATGATAGCCGAAGCAGGTAACTGTGGTCAAATAAATCTAACATAACCATATTGTAACTAACATACATTTCTAAAGAGATTTTATGCTAAGTTGGATAAACCTGAAGAATTCTACAATACAGTAATTACTCATGATGAGAGCAAATAGATTGGGAATAAGAAGAGTTCTGTGTACAGAAATAGCCTATAGGAGGAGATAGGAGAGCGCTGGCTTTACAATGGAGAAGAGAAGATAACATACACAAACACGGAGAATTACACTATACAAGAAAAATATAAGTCATAGCATGGAAGGGAAAAAACAGAAGGATAAAAAAGAGTAATGACAACAAATATTACCAAGGCACTCAAGATATAATGGAGGTGGCGTGAGAAGAAAACGAGAAGTTACAGCATACAGGGAGAGATGTGGAGAGGAAAAGTAGAATGAGAAATGACAACACAATCATTTGACACGGAAGAAGAAAAAGCCATTATGAAAGAAAGAAAGAAAGAAGGAAAAATTGAAAGATATTATATGAATGTCCACAAACAGCCAAAATAGTTCAATTGGACTCAAAGATACAGCAAATTACAATGGATAACCAGGAGTGCTCTAAGAAACTCGAACAACTAAGAACAAAGGAAGATGAGAAAAAGGCAGTTATCTTATCTTAATATTTATATACTTGAAAAAATTAGTTACATGTGTATGTTGCTATACCACTGATGTTGCAAACATGGATTTGTAATTATATTTTAATTATTATTGAATGAAAAAAGAAGTGGAGAATTTTCTTGTGAAGTCGAGAAAAATCTGGAAACCAAGCTTAATAAAACCTGAATGCCATACCCACTATTTAACAGAATACTGGAAACCTTGATTTTCTCTTTATTGATGACATGTCTAAGTGGCAGAATACACTTTTTGAATCTACCCAATATCCAGTTGGAGTGGTGGATGAGCCATTCATATCAGAGTTAAAAGATATCACTTTCTCTATGACATGCTTGTAAAAATCAATTGAATCCCCATCAAGGTTCTGTCCAGTTACATGATTTGGATCTGATAATAATATTTTCCTATGTTGAAATTATTCTCAGATTTCTGAAGTATTAATTCTTTAGATTTGGTTTGTATGCTAGAATAGCATGCTGGTATGACACACTGGATTGATTGCTAAAATGCATGCCTACGATTTATGGATATCCTTATGGTTCATGGCCGTATGCAGAGTTACCTGAAAAATTGTTTATTATTACCAATTTGCTCATGTTTTTCGCGATTCATTTGAAGCTTTATAAACCATTTTCTACAAACTTTGCTCATGACCGTAAATGTCTGATCAAGAGTTAAAATTCCCTTTTTATTGATGTCCATTGAACAATATGATTAATGGGATTGAAAATGATAGGCATAATGCAAAGCATTTGTCATTTTTGACATTGTTTCTCAATATTTTGGTGTTCCTCTATTTTTAATGTGATTGTGAGGAACTTCTGATGTAAACATGAACCTGAGTCCTTGACAGGAAAATCATGCATTTCACAGATCCTATTCGAGGCAGGCTTTTTTCAACAAGAAGTTTCTAAGGAGCGGGACTAAGTTAATTGAAAGACACCAACCTGCACAACGCCTGTACATGCAGCAGTTAATCACAAAGGCGTCAACTACACATGATCTTGTCATTGATGAACAAAGTGCTAATGATGCCGAAAATGGTTTAATCTTTTTTTTCCTCCAGTCATTATCTTTCTTAGCATATATGTTTGTGTGAAAGGAATGTGGGACTCTCATTGTATCAACAATCTATTTTTAATAGGAACTTATATTATGAAAAAGCAGTACATACAAAGACTATAAGATGCTAAAGCATTGATACCATAGAGAATAATAAGGTAAAGCTTTGTATAAAAGAACTGGAACAAAGAACCTAAAATAGGCATTTAACAATAAATGTGATGATGGAATTGGAAGCATAGTGACTGCCAATATCAAAGTTGTAGGAGACTAGAATGGCTACGAGTTGATATATACTTGAGTGAAAGGAACGCATTTCTAATATCCACTTCAAAAACTTAAATAGCTGTCGCAATTGTGTACAAAGTGGCATTGCAAAAACAAAGACTCAATACAAAAACTCACAGAGTAGCGTTTTTTCCAGCTTGTGTAAAAATCTCAAGGTAAGTCTTTTACCATATGATCCAGGGTGGGGGTATGGTCTGCACCCCAGTGGCTCTTACAGTCAGGTTTGGTGAGCTCGAGCTTGATTGACCCTAACAAAAAAGCAATCAAAGGGGAAAAGGAAGCAAGCCATAAACACTAATCACAACAATGGTGGCTTGCAAGAAACCTCATCTGTCCTAGTGTTGAACCTCTCAAAGGAAAAGCTGGAAGGAGATATTACTTCGCTCTCGTCAAAAGCCTCGATTTGAAATTTTATGCGGTTTTGGCTGTCCATTCAAAGTAACTTGAATTAGTCTTTGTAAAATTGGAGATATAAGAGGGGATTTTGAGCTTCGCTTTCTTCCCAAAGGGTTCTTCCTACTTCTAGCTATTTTCGTTTGAAGTTGAAGATAGAGCAGCCATTTTTCACTGGTGCAAATGGCTTTTTGAAGTATGCATACCTTAGTATGAACATTCTACACTTGGTTTCGAACCCCTGAACACTCCCATCAAGGTGTCGGTGTGGGTGTGACTATTTTTCCTTTCACATAATTTTTGGAATGAGTACAATTTGTAAGAGATATTGACAATTTCTTAGGAGGGTTAAATGTATTGCCTGAACAATGTTATAGAAGAAGCTAGTCTCCTAGGCTTGGATTTTTGTTATTTCTGACTTGAATAGTCCTATTTTAGAGAAAATAACAATGCAAGTAGATGACCTCAATGGACCAAACGGCTAGGCTGTGAGTGAATTCCATTTCATTGCAGAACTGGTCACAAAGATGGCCGCTTGGCAAGGAATTGCCAATGCAAAAACAAAGATAAATCAAATCAAGAGGTAATTAAAGATGGGTTTTGGAAATCCATGAAAGTGGCCTAGTGTGACAAAGATTTGAAAGAAAAGCCCAATGCATTTGGGTTTTGAGTATGATCAAGACTCATAAGACGAATAAAACGGGCATTGGTTGGAATGGCAATAATCCCGTTGAAGAAGGTATGATTTGGGTTAGGGTCCTAATTCAAAAAAAAAGTTAAAAAGCAATTGAATTCTCTCTTTGTAAAAAAATTTCCACACAGGAGTGGAGAACTCTATTCAGTAAATAAATATGTCAATAATGAAGCCAAAAATAAAGATTTTTGATTAATATCACAACTCTACTTGGCAACAAATAAGCAAAGGCACGCAACAATTAAAAGCACAACTAAAAGCGCGTTTTTTGATAGACAAATTGGACAGATAACAAGTTTGGTAACAACGTAAAATCTTATCCACTGCATCAAGAGGAGTCAAAAGGACTTATAATGAGAGATTATATATAGCATTATCATAACTCACCCGATTCTAGAAATTGGAATCTTTCTATACTCAGGGATCCAACCAGCCAATGGACCAACCCAAATCAGTTCTAAAATTATTAGACATCTTGTTTAAAAAAGAAAGTGACATTGCAAGATGGGTTTCACAAACTAATGCTGAATGCACTATGCAACTTGCATACCAATCCTTATCAAGACAAAATAACACAAACTTACTAGGACAAAATATGGAATAGTAAAACGTCACAAAATTTAAACCTTCACCTAGTTCATGGTCGATATAATCTAGACAATAAAATTGTTACAAAAGAAAGGCAAGGATGAATGATCTATGTGCTAATGAAAACATTTGAGAGGACACATCATATTGTCATACAATGTTGATCCATGTTGCAGTTTCACAAGGGAGCTTCTTCAGTGAGCACCAAACCCAGTTAAATTATTCATTGATTCCCTTGCTTCCCCTCTGAGGTCAATGGGGCAGCACTTCTCCCTCCTCCACCTACAACACCATTAGGGATTGTGTAGTTAGTAGTATTGCCACTACATGCCATGTCCTTGCAAATGTTGGTCACCCTTAAAATAAACACTTGTCTGATGGCTCTGTGAGTTCTTGCTTGACTAGTTGGTTCTTCTTCTCCTATGAGATGATTAAAATTCATTATACATCTTTACTTATGTACTTATCCTATGATGGAGCAAGGTAAAGTGTAGATTCTCTACTATCATCCCCCTCCTTAGGAGTAGAGATATCAACATACAACTTGGCACCATGACCTTTACATATGCATCCCGCTCTTGCGTATGAGGATTCTACTCACATGCTTTTAAATCTTGAGACATCTACGCACATCCCTTGGTGCTTGCAAAAATCTACACATACATTACATTAGGTCAATAAGCTTCCCAAATTTCTTCACTAAGCCAAGAGTTAAACCAATGAAGGAGTCACTCGTCATAGTAGTAAGGGATTAAGCTAGTGAAGGAGAACAGCCAGCCCGCCAACCCACTCATCTTTAATCATGATTAGATGAATGACCTACCCCTACCTACCCCTACCCCAATACTAGTAGTAGTTGAGAGGCGCTTCTCCCCCTTGACTTCCTCTCCCTACTGGTCAAGGGCGGACTATAGATGGTCGACTTGACGTTGGACAAGTACGCTTCCATTGGTCGAGCCATCCATCTACCCTCCATTATATACATGATACCTATATATGGGTGCACTTTGGGTTGCTGAAACCTGTAGTGTCCCATAAGAATACAAGAGTTTTGAGCAAGTTTTGAATCAATTTGTGGAGAAATATGAGTACTAAATTGAGGCTTTCTCTTGCATTTCATCTACAATGGATCGCCAAACTAAAGTTGTTACCTGAACATTGGTGCAGTTATTGTGAGTGTGTAACCAAAAGATTTTAAGGCTTGGGATGAAATTTTGGCCTACATTCAACACTTATATAACATGGTTGTTCACACTTTCACTAATTTATCTCCACATGAGACATGCTTTGGCTATTTGCAACAACACCATTCGATGTTGCTCATGAGTAGCAAGAAGCCACATGAGTGGAAGCAAATTTGGAAGCAACCAAGGCTGCCAAATTCATTGAGAGGATCAAATTGATAGACGAAAGAGTTTAGGAACAACTCTTCAGGTCACAAGCAAAGTATAAATCCCATCGTGACTAACATAGGGAAAAATATCAATTCCAAGTTGGAAACATGGCATGGCTTTAATTGAGACAATATAAGCTTCAAGGACAAGGGAAAAAGCTCACACCAATTAGGCATGGACCATTTTAATAGGTGCAATAGGTTGGGGATAAAGCATCAGTGTTCAATCTGCTTGTGTACTAAGTTGTGAATGTAGAGATCTTGAATCTCTTCGAACCTTCAATGTTGGATGAAGGAGACATAGAACATGTTTTGCCTTCAATTGAATATCTAGCACCTAATTCTTTGAAGGAGATGATTGAGGATGCCCTATTGGCCTACTCGTAGAGGAAAACATGAATATTATAGGTTTGTCCTAAGGGGCAACTTCCAAGAAAGGCAAAATGTTACTCCATAGAGAAGGTGTGGGAGGAGTTTCCTCTCTCCTTTATGCTTGAGTTTATAGGGATAGATTGAAATGGGCAGAGCTACATCAATTGGGGCCAATAGTTGGAACCACAAGCATATTTGAGATATACTGTCCATTAGAGTTGTGAATAACTCTATTGTGGTTGTGTTGTATGTATGGAAGATTCTCTTCTCGTGTTTGTTGATGCTTTGGGTTGTACATTTCGAGGTGATGCACTATCATCCAATTGGCTACCTTTGTCTACGCATTAGTTTGTAGATGGAAGATAATTGATTTGATCAGCTTTGTATCCATCATGGATCAAAGACTGGGCCAAAAATGCTTAGATATTTGTTGTCTTTTTTTGATACAATTGTTTGTAGCAACGTGGAGCCATACACACCCAAAGAAACATTTGGATGTCTTTTGTTGTGATTCCTTTTGACAAGGTTATAGGATTGTTCTCTTTGGAAATTTGTCCACCACCATGTACATGCACTCATTATCGTGCATGGTATGTGGTATTCATGACATGTAATCAATGGAAAGTAGCTCTTAAGTTTAGTCAGGCGTTCGCGGTGGGGTGTACAGTCCTTGCTTATTGATTGCAGGGTTGGCATTGGCCAATGCAATGTAGGATCTGATATATCTTATGATTGCATTGTGCATCTTCGGCTGATAGAAGTATCTCTGCATTACTTCAACAATCTTTTCTACTCGAAAATATTCTAGCAGTTTTTCAATATTTTTGTAAATTTGATGGAAGGTCTAGAAGCTTGACCTAGACATTAATTTGGTTCATTCATCCCTTGGGAATAAATAACCTCCATTGTGCCATGTTTGTGGAGCAAATGTGGGAAGTTCTTCTGTGTATGGTTCTTTGTGAACCACTTTCCCCAAGGGATAATCTGCCCTACCTTGACAAACTAACAAAGTGGTATCACTTATTGTTAGGTGCCTTTGAACCAAATGACTATTCGTGGCAAACTTTTGGTTGTTCTAGCTACTCCAAGGAAAATCTGCAGAAAACCCCAAAAACTGCTAAAACATTGATTTCTAGTTGCTGGCCAAACAGTGAGGATTTTGCCTTTCCGGAGGGCCCTAGATCACCAATTTAAAAAAAAAAAAAAAACGAAAAACAAAGTCATTGGTAAAAATATAAAGGACCAGAGGAATTTCCAAATATTGGGAGAGACTTGAGTAAAATTGTCAGATTTCGTCTATGTTGGCAGATCAACGGCATCTGTTATGTTTCCGACGAGTCATCACAATGGTTGATTGGATCCATAAGAAAGGAGTTATGGTTACAAGAAGTTGGCAATCCTAAATTACTTCTGAAAAGTACTGCCAACTCGTATTTCTGTAACCGTTAGAAGACGATTCACTCCATCTTCCAACGGTGTAGCTCTTTCGCATATATTATACACTTGTAAATAGATATACTACTTGATGTTGTAAAGATAGGAGAACAATATCTGAACGTCTTTTCTCAGAGATTGTTGTGCATAGCTCTTGAATCAATAAAGTTGTTAATTCTTTTGTTGCAAATATTATCCTATTTGTATATATTATCCTGCTTTATCTCCCTCTCTAATTATAGTAATGTCATAATACATTAGATTCCAATTTGATGTGTTGTCCACCAGAGTGCTCATAAATTGAAGTGCACCTGTTAGGGCAGAATTAGAACCAAAGTGGTTTCCCAACAAACCCTAACATGAACACATGCAATTATGATTTGTTTATTTAAACCCTAAGCAAATAAAATTTAGAAATTTTGTAGAAGTCAATTTTAGAGCACAAAAATAATATTTCATTCACCAAAATACTTGCCCAAAAATTATAAATGTTACAGCTGCATATAGGAACCTCAAATCTGATTTTTTTGAATTAAATATATGGCAGAAAATTGCAATAAAATACCAGCCTCAATTATGATTGAACAAACTCTTCAAACCCTCAACAAATCAGTCCCAACAACCAATTCAATGCTTCCAAGAGGTTTGCTGCCTTAGGAAAAGTATCCTAGGGGTTCGCTGCCCTCACAAAAGCCTCCAAAGTGGTTCACTGCCCTAGAAAAGGGCCTTCAACAGCTGCATCCCACTCACAAACCCTTCCAATCCGCTGTGCTCCCCACAAAAACTTCCCTAAAAGTCTGAAACTGTCAATTTCTGCTTAATGTAACCTTTAAAATAGAGTTAACCTGTTGAATGTTAAGGGTTTTCGTCCTTACGTTAGTATTCCAATGAAGGGTTTTGTCTCCAATGGATGCAAGTTAAGCAAAATGTGCTCAAGCCTATGATTTCAATTGATAAGAATAACATGATACTTAAAATGAACCTCATCTTTCCCTTTTATATCCTTTCCCTCCAATATACTTTCTAAATTAAGGACCGAAATAGATAAGCTCTTTTTTTTATTATAACTTCATTTAGAAAGAAGCTGCCGACAAGTTACTTTTTTAGCAACTTGAACAAATAACCAAGTTTTCCTTGTATTCCCTTTTAGCCCTCGGGAAATCAAATAGGACCAAAGGTCTCCTTGGCGAGCTAGCCTTGAAAAGGGGACATGACATAAAATCCTGATCAATATATCAAACACAATTTCATTATCATCCCTTAGTAGTCTTAACTATTTCTTGAAGGAACTCATGAATTGTTCCTAGGTCTAACAATGACCTCTTGAATGCTCCATGTACCATTTGGTTGCTATCCCTCTAAGGGTAGTGGGGAATGATTTTAACCATTACACTTTATTGGTCTCATCGTTCACCATAAAATTGGTCTCTCAAGTTCTATAGTGCCTGACAAGGTCTTCTTTCCCATCCTCATGGAACACAGGCATTTTCTTCCTCTTTGATGGTGGTGGGATTGCCATTGTTTTTCTTTTATCTTTTCTAAAACTTAGCATAATAATGGTTTGAATACTCTTGCCTTCTTCTTTGGAGATCTTTAGATTGCAAGATTCTCCTCCTTTGGTAGAGTAGTGTTGGCCATTCCCATGTTGGAGTCCTCTCTTAAGCACTCGTGGACGTGTTGTCACCCACTCCTCCGAAACTTAGCAATCCTCATGCCTTGTCTTTTGTCCTTCTCAGTTTGCTCAGGTTGTGCTTCTTCTTTGCCCTGTATTGTTTGCACAATAGTAGTCAGTACTTCCTCTTTTTTGTGCTTTGTGTCGCTAACAAGCAATTATTCCAATCTCTGAATTGTCTCGTGATATGCATTACCATCCTTCTTCAGGGGTCATCTGACTCACTTCTTGTTGGAGGACATGCCTTGTCCCAAGGGGGCATTGGAGGTCCTTCACAATAAAGGGAGTGTGCATTTCCTTTGTCTTGAAGGTGTCGGTTCCTTGTTACAAGCTCATGCGATATCTACTTCCAATGCAATTGCTGCGAAACACTTGGTGCACATTTCTTGTCCCATGAGTCAGATAAATCTCGTGTATGTCTTTGGCACCTTTCGTGTTCCTTTTCTTCTCTTCTCTTTGTCTATATATCTTTGCCTTACACTTTGACATTGAGTTTCTTCTTCCCGCTCCTCAAAAGAAGTTCACATCTGAATGAAATGATGTGCCAAAAACCTTAGTAGGTTGGCCATCAAATGGTCAACATATGCATTCCATCAAGTTATTATGACTTAATTAGGTGAAACATGTCTTTTCTGCTTCTTGTTGCACAATATCTGGGATGGGCAATATCCCAAGAGAAACTGTCATTATCTGCCAATTGAGCATCTCTGCCTTGATTTGCATTTGTTTTGATTGATCCAACTCCCTACACATCAATGATTGTATTTCTTCCGCACTGAAATCTCTCTTCCATGTTTCTATGATTGCTTAACCTAGAAGGCTATCCCATTACTGGATTAGTCTGACATCTATGGATCCAACTTTGTGCATACGACAAAAAATGTAGTACTCAGAAACATCTATAGAAAACTATTCTAGAACAGAAAACAACATAATGGTCTACAAAATACACAATAGATGTCATTCATAAAAAAAGGATGAAATAATAATTAATTTTTTTAATGGAAATAGAAATATTTTCATTATGATAATCTATTATGTGAAAATTATCAATGGAAATAGCGAAATTTTAATTATGATAATCAGTTATTTATTCTCTAAATACATGGACAATACAATACAAGGAGTAACAGGGGAGAGCTCTCTCAATAGAAGTTGAAAGATGAATATATAGGGCATGGCTATGACAGCTGTGTGGGTTGCCGACAACCACTTGAGCATCTCGTACACAGCGCCCAACTACCCAGAAATTAAAAGTCATCACATTTACATTACTTAGTAACTAGTTATAGGCTCAAACCCAATGCCATTTGTTTTATTTCTTCATTTACTTACTAATGCCAAGATAAATACATGCCTTATTAATATGCCTACATATTGGTGGTACAAGAGCTCGATGGCCTTGTTTCTGTGGAAGCTAAGCCTTTGGTAGTAATTCTCATTCTCTTTCCTTAGAGAACTTAACTCTTTCTTGTTGAAATATTCTCCAATATTAGCAAAGAGATGTTTATAAATGGGGCATCTCATAATTGTATAATTTGGATGAATGTATTTACTAAACAGATCTTAGAAAAGCATGAAGTTGTCATAGCGATAATGAAGACTCTCTGTGTATCAAGAATTTGATGGCTTTGAAAGACTTAAGAATATTTGGTTGAGGCTTTCATTTGCATCTGAATCATTTACAGTGCTTTTTTGATATTGTGATAAATAGGCATTGAAGTTGTAAGCATTCATCACGTGGGACTACTATGCAGCAACCTAGAAAAGTCTCTTGCATTCTACCAGGGTCTTCTAGGTATGCTGCACACTTGATGAGCCAACCCAAGTATTCAGTTTCCTGATTTTCATTGTTTGAGACCCTGATGAACAATCAACACATGCAGGTTTAGAAATTAATGAAGCAAGGCCAAACAATAAGCTCCCTTATGGAGGGAAATGGTTGTGGGTGGGTTCTGAGATGATTCACTTGATGGAGCTTCCTAATCCAGATCCCATAACTGGACGACCCAAACATGGGGGGCGTGATCGTCATGTTTGCATTGCAATTAAAAATGTGAACAAGCTGAAGTCTATTTTTGATAAAGAAGGTAAACTATTTCCATTGATGTTTTCTCTGCCTGTAAACAAAATATGGAGTCATATTGTCTTCTGTAAACACTGCAAGAATTGCAATTTAGGAAGAATTATCAGCGTGCTCTTTTATCTTTTAGTATTTGTGTTCTGAGATGGCTCAAGTGCTTGCCTTCTTTCTTTGAATAAACTTAGAGGCTTTAAATTGCCTATACTGCTGTTTAAAATCGTTATCTTGAACTAGTAGATTAAAAATTTCAAAACCTAGTCTCAAAGGGTAATAACCAGAAAATTTGAAGTGTCAAGAGTAAATGTAAGGCAGATAAAATCTAAAAATTAGAATACATAGGATATTCTGGCGAAGAAAGCAAATTGTAATTTATTTCCACAATTGCAAGAGACCTAATCGACTTGTCCATGTTGTCTATACATCTGATATCATGTATTTTGACTGAGGATCTTAAGTTTGATGCTCTATAAAGAATAAATATTGACCATCAAAACAATGTGGTAGCTACAGTTAATTAACACTTAATGATAGCTAGCATTGTCTGTCAGTAAGATTGATAATAGCTATAAAGGCAGAGGTATTTTGCAGTTCCCCACCAAACGAGACACCAATTTGGTGCATGAGATCTCTCTTGTGGAAGCTCAAGTAGAACACTCAAACTTGCCAATCCACCTTATAAATAGATGCTTGCTTCACAACAAAGTTGCAATACTTATGCTTAACTAATAGTAGTCAAAGCAGATGATATGGCCTACTTGGCATAATTTCTGATATTGGAAAATGCAAGAAAAGTACTTCTAAGTATACTTCCGTGTATGCCAAACACCCAATTATTGACTGGCTAATAGTGGGGTTTATCGAATATGGTGAGTTATGGGCTGAGTACTTCAACGAATGCCATACCAAGGATAATTGCAAGCTATGCTGGTAAATATGATAACTCTGCTTTATGGCATAAGAACCTACGTAACCTTTATTAGACTGCAAGGAGTTGTGTATATATATTTTCATTTTTCTCTTGACATCTATATGATAGGAGCCTATTCATTTTTTTATTCCTTGCCCGCATCATAAATGGATGTGTGAAATACTGCTTTAGTACTATATTTTACGTGTTATGTTTGGGATTCTGCACATGGAGATAGATGCTTAACAGGAATGAAATGACATGAGAAGATTGTAAGCATGAATTAAATTAAAAATATTTTGCATATATTTAAGCATACCAGATAGAAAATTGGGACCATACAAATTTCTGTCTAAAAACTTAATCTGGAAGCAACTGCAAGAGAGGTGATGCATTGCCTGAAAATGTGGAATATATGAAGATTTGCAGGTGCGAGTTGGAAGTGACATCAACTATCCAATATATCATCCACAAAATTCACCCAGGGTCTGGTTATTTATAATTTTATTGGTTTCCAAACTCTTTAATCATCGAGTCCTCTTATATTCTCATATTCCATATTAACAAGAATGGTGAACCTCTTTCTTTTTTGTTATAGAAATTGTATATATTTTTAGTACACAGATTTTATAGTTGGTTGGTTGGTCATATTTTATTCATCAGTTCAGTCAAGTTGGTATGCATATGTGTTAAACACCATTCACTTATCCTTTATACTCTGCCAAACATTTCATTAATCAAATTTTTAGTAGTCTTATTTTTTATGCCATTTATTTTATCTAGGTAGAGCCTCACCACCTATCTTCATGAAAGAGATTCAAGATTTACTAAAAAAGAAATAATGCCCTATCTATGGAGATAAAAATGAATTTGAAGGACATTTGAATAAAGAATTTTCGTGGTTCAATCAACCATGGGCCATCCTGTTCCATGGATTTGGAGATTTTGATATATCAAGATTAGTCCTTTTACTAATCTAGGTTTTGTGTAGACCAAAGTCTGAATAGTTTTTTGGCACAGGTTTAGATGATGGAAAAGAAAGAATCTCTTGAACACATATCTGTCTAGCGTGCGGATCTTTAAAAAAGGATCATGAAATATTTTGGACTTTTAAATACTTTTTCCTCATATGAGGATCCTGTCATAGATGGGATTATAGCATAAAAGGACAAGAAATTAATCAGTCAATGAGCTAGGAGATATAGTGAAAGCGCTATGTAATGGATCTTCTATTGTAGATGTGTTAGAGAAGACTAGAATTATGGAGATATCATGGGGATTCCTTTGCCAAAATGCATTTTATTGTTTCTTCATTTGGACTACTAGGAAATCACAAAAAGGGTTGTACAAATCGATTCCTCATCTCCCTAGAATGGAAAGGGTGGTTTCAATTCATGGTTTGTAAAGATGTATTCTTTGGTGCTTGGCTTTCCAAATTTAAGATAAAATTTAAATTGTGCCTGAGAGAGTGATTTATACAATGATAACGGATTTAAGAATCCTTAAGAAGAGAGGAGGCATTGACAATTGACCCCTTGAGCTCCTAGATACTATACATATTGGACTAATAGAGAGCCTAATTGGAGTTCATTACAAATAAAAGATGCAATTTCCAAATCAATCGCAAGGAGATTGTTGACAAAATAGGGGCCAAGTGTTGCATTGTTTGAAGAAATAATGGGATATGATTTAAGAGAAGGAGAATGCTCAAATTGCTAAAAATAGACATTGGGTCGCCAACAATAGGCTTACTAAAAAAAGACACGTCAAGAATCAACTTTTTAAAAAATGTTTGGGGTATTACAAAGGACGTTTTGGCAAATGAATCTATCCCAGAATTGGAACAAATTGGGGAGAAATGATGTTTTATTTGCAAATGCTTTATATTGACAAGTTGCAAAGTTAGTTAAATAATTTAGGAAGGGGAAAAATGAAAGCTCTAACTTTGGAAAACAACTGCTTTAACTGATTAAAAATCCTATTTATGACACAAGTAACAAGTATTTGAGAAGACAAAGCAATGGAGTAAAGAAGAACAAAGCAAGAGGAGTTCTTGCTAATTGAAGGGTAATGAGAGCTTGAATAAAAAAATAGATGCGAGCATTTTGAAGAAAAAAGAAGCCATGTAGAAGAAAAGTATATTCAAAGTCCCCAATTTTAATAAAAAAATGAAATAGGGGGCCACTATTTGAGCACGATAGTTTCCTAACAAAGGGCAAGGGGTTTGTCAACAGGATTTATCATCCATCTCATCCTACAAAATTGTTGACCAAAGAATAGCAATTGCCAAAGGAGAAAGCAATAGTTTGAGGAAATAGTTTAAGTTTTGTTTGCCTTAAGAATTGAGTCGCCGATAGAGTTGATTGATTGTTCAAGTTCAAGGCCTTCCTTTTGTATTGTTCGTCTAGGCTTGGAATTCTATTTGTCCAAGAGGGGAGTGTCTTACAGATATTTGTTTGCCAAGGATGCAATGTTTGTTTTGGTAATTTTGCCCATTCTTTCTAAATTGTCTATTTGTAAAATGACATACACATCGTTTGTCTCTATTGGTCATTTGTACGCCTTGTTTGTACTGACTAGAAGGGGTCAACAATCACTCATGGTGGACCATTTGTGAGGAGATCATTTGCTTGCATTTGGGACCAACTGTCTGTGATTTCGCTCAACTATTGACCTTGGATTTTGTGCCATCTGGCACCCTATTTGAATCATGTCTGTTAGCTTGTGTCCATTTTGTGCCAACCATTTGACAATTCTGTGGATTTGTCTAAGTTTGAGTAACATGGGAAGGTTGGATTAGTTGAGTAGGATTCTAAATCAGTTGAGTTAGACATCACATTTGGATCCAAAAAAGTTAGTATGGTGCTAATATACTTTATTGTGGAGTTCCATTCCCAAAGTTATTTCACCTCATCACTGAATAGGCATTGTTGTTGCAACCCAACCCCGAGAATGATAAAAGAAGGATTTAGGGAAGCCCACAAGTGGTAAAAGTAAATGTATGTTTTTAGGTCACCTCCAACAAAGACACCAATTTGGTGTATGAGACCCTTCTTGTGGAATCCCACAACGGGGTTCTTGCATTTACTTTCATATTGGGTGTACATATTCCACCACCCTCCAAATTTGAACTTGTTTCCACATAGGTTGTACCAAGAAGACCAGAAATAGAAAGGCAAAGAAAGAGGAGAAGACTTCTTGAGCAAACGTATTAGCATCTTACCATGGGGTCATTGATGAATCATTAGTGGTCTAATGAAAAGGCCTATCTTTTTCAAGATGGATAGATGAAGGCTCAAGTTCATCACATGATGTTGAAAATAGTTTTTGACAAGATACTCAATTTCACAAGGAGATGTTGGCGAAGATGTTTGAACTATAGTCTTAAGATTTAGACTTAGACTTGACAAACCTTGTTTGGGCTTGGATTCAAACTTGTCAAGAACTTCAAAAATTGAAACACAACTTCTAATTAAAACTTCATAGTTCTGTGAAATTTTCTAGACTTGCCCAGACTTGCTAGACTTGCCCACACTCATCGGACTTGCCTACAATCCATACTGACTCAGTGAGACTCACAAACCGATCCGACTCATTTCACTGGACCTTAATCGAGACCAGCTAAGATTGTTAGAGAATTGTCAAGTCTTAGTACTATGGTTAAACACTATGAATAGATGGCATGCTTAATTAATTTTTGATGTTTAGGACAAGCACATTGAGGTGTCATATGAGGCCACAAACATTCATCAATGCATTGTGGCTTCCCAGTACAAAGAAAAATCGCCAAGCCTTAGCTTTGTTATATAATGTAATGACCTTGGCAAGGTGATGCTTGTCAGGAGGTATGCCAACAAGTTGTTACCATTGATTGCATTAGACAACCTACATTTCATATTGGATTATTTGGGGATTGAGTCTCACTATCCCCACCCTTTGAACCAAAGACAACCCAAGTGTTAAGTCCATCTGTCCATATATTATCTTGGGATATATTAACTAGTCCCTTGTGCTAGATTGTTCCATTTGTGACATTATGAAAACCCGCATGAGGGACTACTTGGTCATAGAGAATCCTACAAACTCTCTTGTTACTACAAAAACTCTTGAATAGTGATGACTACAGGGAACATACAACCGACTGCTAGTTGTATGTGTGAGGAAACCTCCTTCAACCTAGGGAAAGTACCCAAATAGGCAATCCTATAACATATAAATTATACGATCCTTCATTTAATTGTCAACTCATGGACATATACTTTTGCAAGGAGTCTGCATTGTATATGCAACACTAAACTACTTTGAGCAATTGAGTGAACTAATTGCTAATCTATCGTGTATAGGAAATTGAAACTAAACTAACCCACATTTGTATTGAAAGTAAACACACTTGTTGAAGGGAAACACACTTGCGAAAAGTAAATCACACTTGTGGAAAGGAAAGTACAAGAAATTAAATGTTGGAATTGAAATGCTAATCTAAGTTTGGAAGCTTCCCACATGATGGAATTGAAAGGTATACACACTTACAAAAATGAAATATAATTGAAATGCTCACACAACAGAAATAAACTAATAGATGGGAAACAAGACCACTGAATCCTTGTGAATGGGCCCTCCCTTGGTTGGATTGGAGCTCAAATCCCTTGCTTAAAATAGAAATAAATCAAAGCAATTATCATTAATTCAATTGTAGCATTGAAGGAATTGCTACAGGTCTGATTACACTCTAATCTGAACTACAACTTCACTCTCTTGATTATAAAAGATTAATGAGCTTCTCCTAGCCTCCTAGCTTCAACGTGAAGCTTCTCTTTATGTAGAGAGAAGGTAAGAATTTTATCGGCTGATTTAGACTCCTAGAGGTTACAACAATTGAAACCATACAAAGCTTAGAATAAAAGAGAGGTATTCGAATAGAGTTGTGACAAATAAGGACATTGCAACCATTTGATAGAAATAGAAATGAAACCATCCAATGAGAGGAGGATTAGAATTTTTTCGGTTGGAGTCAATCATTCCATCCCTGATTTCAAAGGACCAAATATACCCAACAACTTGTGGAGTAGTTTAAGCTTAAACTTCCAACTAACTATCGCAGTCAACAATGTGCACCTACAACAATTGCTACAGGTGGACTGTGTCATGTCCCCCTTTTGGACATGAAACGATTGAAGACCCTTAGCCTCATTTGTTTCTCAAGGGCTAAGGAAAAGAGAAAAAAAGAAAGGCGAATAAGTGATTTTGAATGAATACATGTAAAAGGTACTTTATGTTATAAAAGCCACTTAAGTTGGGGCCTTGTAAGTGTCCTGGGCATCACTTGACTAAAGTAAGAGTTTTGAAACGCAATCTTCCTTATGATTTGAATATATGTTTCCTTCCCTTTTGGGCATGCCTCTTGGGGGGGAGTTGTATAAAAGCAAAGGAAGGTTTCATTTGGAGGTATGCTACTTTTGGATATTGATTTATGAGACTAAGTGGGAAAAGCTCAACTCAAGGCTTTGGAGACCGAAACCTTCAAGGTTCTAAGGGAATTAGGGACGAAACCCTCTAATCTTGATTAGGAAAGCATAATTTTCGAGGCTGTATTTGGGCTTAACATTCAAAAAATTCAAGAATCACTCCAATTGAAGAGTGAAGACTCACCCCCAAGGGTGGTGATTAGGTTTGGTGGTGTAGCGACTTGGTTGGGAGGTCAACACCAAGGGTTGTGGAACTGTTTTGAGGGCAACGAACAGGTAGAAGTGTAGAAGGCCCCTAAATTGGGTTGCATTACAGGTATAGGGTTTGAAGACCCCCAAAAAATAAGGCTGTGTAAGGACTTGGATTTTATTTGTATTTTCTGCTTTAGGGTGACTTGCGTGGGAGTGGTTTCAAGGTCAATTTGGACCTTGTTGATATTCAAAAAAATTAGAAATAATTTTAATAATTTATTCTATTATTTTTATCTTGTTTTGGCATCACATTTGGTCATCGAAGGTATTTATTACAGCGCTATATTTCTGGAATATTTTGGCTATTTTTATATGCTTGATGAAGTGAAATTGGATTGAAATAACAAGCTGGAATTTATTGTTTAAGTTTTCCAACATTGGCGCCTAGGGTTTTCAACTTTGTGTGTTTTTTAAGCATCTTCCACAGTTAGGGTTTGCTGAAATTTTAAGCATAATTTTAATAATTTATTCTACTATTTCTGTCTTGTTTTGGCATCACATTTGGTCATCAAAGGTATTTATTGCAGCGCTATATTTTGGCTATTTTTATATGTTTAATGAAGTGAAATTGGACTGAAATAACAAGCTGGAATTTATTGTTTAAATTTTCTAACATTGGGGTCTAGGGTTTTCAACTTTGTGTGTTTTTAAAGCATTTTCCACAGTTAGGGTTTGCTGGATTTTGAAGCATAATTTTCAGAGTTGTAAGGGTTTGTTTGAAAGCTCTATTATTCCTCAATTATCCCAATTTGGAGACATTACAGATGATAGTCAGTTGTTGTAGGTACATTGAGATATAGAAATGGCTACAATTTCCACAGTCGGTTGCTATAGGGTGACAACAAATTCAACATATTTCTCTTCCTTTATGGTTATAGGTATAAAACATCTCACAAGAAGAGTCATGAACATTTTGCACTCGTCATTCACCATTAGTAATACCAAAGCAATCAAGTTGCTAAGTCATACTGTTAGCAAATGAAGAGATGAATGTGAAAGCACTAGATGATTTGTGGTTAGTGCTTCTATCTTTTTTATATAGTCCAAAATTGGTTACAAGCAATTGGTTATAGCAGTTATAAAAGTTACTAGTTAGACCTTAACTAATTTTAGTGAAGTCTAAGTACATTATTTAACATTTTGTCTTAATGACTAAACTAGAGACAACTCCAAGTTTGGCCCAAAACTTTATAAAAAGAATAGAACCAAGAGGTTTAGTCATTAGATTTGCACGTTGCTTTGTAGAAGCACAAAAGGGAAGAGAAATGTCACTAGAATTAACCAACTGTCGAATGTAGTGATGATGTATCTCGATGTGTTTGGTGTGAGCATGAAAAACATGATTCTTTACTAACTTCAATACACTTTGATTATCACAAAATAGTGGAGTAGGTGTATATGAACGACGTTGCAAATCAACAAAAATCTGATGTAGCCAAACCGCTTCACAACGGGCACTGACTGTTGCTTTGTATTCTACTTCAGTGGAAGAGAAAGCAACGGTATGTTGAAGCTTGTTCTATCATGAAACAACTCCTGAACCAAAAGAAAACATATACCCGGTGGTGGATTTTTGAGTATCAATTGATCCTCTCCCCAATTAGAGTTTGTATAACCTGTTAATTTGAAATCTGCTATCCTTTAGTAGAGAATGCCAAAGTCAAGAGTTCCTTCGACACATCGCAAAACATGTTTTGCTGCTGTGCAATATACTAGTGATGCAATGTCAATCTTATTCTGCAAACAGGGCAAAGTTGAATGTAGACAAAATATTTAATCTCTCCAACTTGCCTGAGTGTCCGCTTTCCACTGTTGTTCACTCTTACTTCAAGGATCCGAAGATTTCTTGATTTACCTTTCAATATCTCATGACCTTTTTCAGTATACTTTGGAGCAACCACAATTTCATAGAACATTTGTGTTTCTCCATCTACTGGGCTTCTGAATTCTCGGATTTCCTTAGCAAGATCCCCATTGACTTCTATGTTAAATGCCACAATTCCACCAAATGTACTAACAGGGCCTGCTCTCACTACAAGTCGGTATGCTTACAGAGTATCCGGTCTAGATGCAACACCACATGACCTTACTGTCTCATATCTCAGAAATCTTCACTCCAAGAAAGTAGACGCAGGCATAGAATTCAAATGTCTGCAACCCACACGACCTGCATGCCCTCACCCAAATGGTCCAGAATTTCGCTGGAAGTACC
The DNA here is from genome assembly GCA_037957365.1 of Torreya grandis. Taxonomy (NCBI): domain Eukaryota; kingdom Viridiplantae; phylum Streptophyta; class Pinopsida; order Cupressales; family Taxaceae; genus Torreya; species Torreya grandis. The sequence goes on from JARHVA010003730.1 coordinate 294,167, forward strand.
AAACATGTAGAAACAACAAATCATTTGCACAATAGGTGAAGAGCTTTTGGCCTCTAAGAGTATTTACAGAGGGTGGCCACCAACTTTAGAAGAAAAAGGAGGATCATCATTATCACTGCCATCATCTTCAAATTCATACGTAGCATGTAGTCCTAGGCATTCTATGACCAGAAAGTCTCATTCAATGAAAAAAAAAAACCAAGATGTAGAAGTTTTAGCGGATTCTCTAAAACAGCAGGGACATTCATCTCAGTCTTACAACAAAAAAAACACGAAACATCAGCTGTTTTGTTCCTTCATTTTGTTAACATCCTTGCCACTAGGTGTAATACACTTTTACCACAAATAAGCGTATATATATATATATATGTGTATGTATGTATATATATATATACATATATACATACATATATATATATACATATATTATACTCAGGACTATACCTATGAATACACAGTCATACATTTTTCCAGCGTATTTCGTTTCAGTCAAGATTTATGACTACGCAGAGTCCATAGAGTTTTCTAAAAACATAATAACTTTAAGAAATAGAAACTTTGAATGCACAGCTATCTGATGTCTACGCAAATATTTGTCATAGTAAAATCCTGTGACATTTTGGGTATACACCTCGCAGAACTCGATGCACATAAAGCAAATCAATTGAAATCCTCCTCTCGATTGCATAACCAGGACCAACACACAACGTATCAATATCTACCCTTGGACTGTGCACCCTCAGGCGATAGGAACTAAATGCAAACACTTTCGCATTTGATCATACAATCATCAACAGCCCATACCTGATGACTTTTCACATAGATTGGGATTGGACGCATAAAGACGCGAGTTACAAGTCAGACAATCTTTGTTTTACAAACAAAACACTTCACCAACAGAGAGTAGCATAGGCACCATTTGTACTAATACAGGGCAAAATAGATCACTGAATAATCCACTGAGCGGCCTTCAGTTCTGATACCCAGTAAACATGAAGACCAACTATTTCTATTAAAAGATAATGAGATTCATATTACAGATATTAATGAGATTCAGTTGTCAATCGACAAATTTCTATTCTAATCTGCTGCTCAATTCGCATTCTTTGTAATTAATTTCACAGGATAGCTCAAAGCTCATTTAACAATACCTGTACCAATATTCTGTTCAACATTTTCAGAGCATACCTTCTTTCAACAACAATGCCTTCCTCAACGGCTGCTTTTGTTGCGTTCAATGCATCCTCCACTCTTAACTCTGTCTCTGTTTTTGTATTTGTTAAAAATAACCTTAATAGAAAACATTTGAGGCCATCCTCCTCTCCCTGAGGAGATCCTCCTTCTTAGTTCTGCGTACCACTGTCCTCCTTCTGAATTTCTTTTTGCTATATTTTTGTGATTAAAAAAACCTCCTCCAAACTTCCACGCCAAACTTGGCTTAAGGAAAAACAAAATACAGTTTTGAATTTGTAACAACATGCCCAGGTTGAAATATTTTCAACCACTCCTTGATTTTCTCAACAACCTACAATTACCTTTTTACTTTTTACAATTACTCCTTAATTTTAACATTTTAGAGGAAAATACAATAATTTCAAATTTCAATTTAATCATAACCATGTCTTGTGTAGATGCTCCTGCATCAACTAGCTTCGGTTGAGACAAAAATCGAGAAAGGTAGCTAACAGCAAAACATAAATCTGGTTGAGTGGTGGTAAGATATATCAAGGTGCCCACCAACTATCTATATAATGATTCATTGACCAATGATGAATCATCATGAGCTAACAATTTCAGCCCTACCTCCATAGATGTAGAAGCAGAATTACAATCCATCATTCCAAGCTTCTTCAAAAGAGTAGTGGCATACTTGACCTGAGCAATGAAAATGGAGTGGTCATGTTCTCAAAATTCTACACACCCAAACAATAGTGTAGGAGGCCTAAATCAGTCATATCAAAAGCAATGCACCAATCTGATTTTACTTTCTGAATCGTTGTCTCCACTACCTACAATGGCAAGGTCATCAACATACACAATGAGTATCACAATGTCATCATCAATGCGTTTGATTTATAGATTTGGATCAGATGGACTCCGTCTGAATCTAGAATCTCATAGATGCTGATCATTCTTGATGTACCAGGGTCGAGGAGCCTGCTTTAGCCCATATAGAGACTTCACCAACTTGCAAACCAAATGATCACGACCGGGTTCTTGGCAACTTTCAGGGTGCACTATGTATACTTCATCCAAATTGCAATTAAAGAAAGCACTTTTGACATCCATACATTATAATTTTGCCCAGTTAATTTTTGGGTCTCAGGAAGGACGAGGTTTTGAATATTGGCCATTTTTCACTTCGAAAAATAATTTGTAACCAATAAAATAAAATTCCTGCAAAAATTGAACTATTTTTTAAAATTATTATTTGCTTGATTTCATTCAATTTAAATTTCAACCATTCAAAAAAAGATACTTTTTAAAAAATCTGAAAAATTTACAAACGGGAATTTGTGCCTCGTGATTGCAAACTCATCCTTGTCCTTCGAATATTCAGTCCTTTATTTTTGTGCTTGCCTGCAACCTCTATTTTCGTGTTGTTCTAGTGACAGTGATTTTCGTGCTTGCATGGCAACTGAGACTAAATGTCCTTGCAAACTCCACGAAACCCTTCTTGTGATTGTGTTTTTTGTGCCCCTCGTTGCAGCGTCATTTTTCTTTGGAAGCTGTGTCGGCTTTCTTCCTGACTGTGCTCGTTTCGTTCCTGCCTTGGCGTTCGTGCCTTCCTGGTATCTCCCTTCAGTGATTGCATTTTGTCTCTTTTCGACCCTTCAGCGTTTTGTTTCAACAACGCTATATGCTTTCAAGACTGCTACGATTGCAAAATGCAAATTATGTGGGTCGATGGCGACGGAAATCGATTCCACATGACCTTTATGTGTTTTATCTCGCAAACCCTTCTGCGATTTGCGTGCTGTTTGCAACTTGTGATTTCACTTCCTCGGATTTCTCTTCCATAGGATTGTGTCCTCTCCACGAAAGTAGATGATTTCTTCTACTTCTTTTGCACACCTTCGAACTCCTTTTCTCTTGTGCAAACCAAGATTTCCTCGAATGGTGAATCACCCGTACCGTTATGGCTTCCTGGAGTGGTGGCTCTGATACCACTGTGAGCAAATGAAGAGATGAATGTGAAAGCATTGAATGATTTGTGATTAGTGCATCTATCTTATTTATGCAGTACAAAATTGGCTACAAGCAACTGGTTATAGTAGTTATGGAGGTTACTAGTTACACCTTAACTAATTTAAGTTAAGTCTAATTACATTATTTAACATCTCTTCCTTTATGGCTATAGGGATAAAACATCTCACAAGAAGAGTCATGAACATTTTGCACTCTTCATTCAGCATTAGTAATACCAAAACAATCAAGCCGCTAAGTCATATTAATCTTTATAAAGATAACTAGTTTAAACCAAAACAATATGCATATACATCAATATACATAATTTATATAATATGTGCATATATCAACATAGTGTGGGTCAAAAGAGTATGGATGGCAACATAGGGAGGTGTTTTAGGAAAGACTAAGTAGCAAGATGAGGGCCATTTCTAGGCCTCATCAGTGGCTTTGTTTCTATGGAGTGGATTTTGTAGGTTGGATTGTATTATGTTGTTGTTCCAAGGTTCTTACTTTTTAGGGATTTTTGGTTTTACCTATTTTGGACAAAGGCTGCTTGTTTTATTTATATTTGTCTGTTTTTTTTATACAAGTGTTTTCCATGAACCCATTTGCTTTTGATATCTTAACAAGTACTTTACAACACCTTTGCAACTCCATCAAATGATATTGGTAATTTGTGGACATTAATACAATTTCTCATCTCTGCTGCGTATTTCGTATCTCATTTGCTTGTATTCTACTTTCTCCCATAAACTTGTAGTGTGTTCCCTTTAATTGTGATATTTCTTTGGCAAGCTTACATCAAACAATCTTCATATTTATTAAAACAAGAAGTTAGCAACATTAATTTAGGCAGTGAGCCTTCATTGTTTCTTTCTAATTAGTTTTCCTTCCAAATCTCATGTGAGTCACCTTTTGACTTTTGTTATTATGACTCCACTAATGTGAATTCATTAATGTATCAACTATCTAATATTGGAATCAATCACCCATTGTATTGGCCATTGACTATTTTTTTAAGTAACATGTGGACACATCCCTAACTCCCAAGTATCTTGTTTTAAGTGCACCTAAGCATATTGGGTACTTGAGAATGGAGATTAATTGCTCCCCTATTGTCCCCTTTAGCTAGACAAGATGGCATAACCACCCCTAGGGCATTTTGGGCCCTTTTGGTTTTGTTTAAGGGACACCCTTTTTTTTATACTCCCTTGCGAGATGTCTGGGCATATCCAAGATGGCTTGGGGTGTTGAGGCATCCCCTGGGACATTTTGGGGACTTTTAGACATCACTAAATTGGTTTGAGGATGGTTATAAATCCACGTGATGTCCAAGCTTCCCTCAACTATCTCAAAGACAACTAGACATCCTCGATGGCCTATAGCAAACCAAGAAACATTAAAAAAAAATTTAAAAAAAAAGGAAGGGTGGGAGCTCTGCCAAGTTTATCTCATAGAAGTAGATAAGACATACGAATTTATGGTAATATAACAACTTTCTCTTCAACGTGGTGAAGAGCCTATACTGGGAGTATATGGTGACGTCATTGACAGTTGTAAGGAAAGAGTATAAGGCTCACTCTCCAAAAGACTTAAGTGAGAGGTCACTCCAGGATGTTAAAAATGCAAAGTCAATTATGGAAGATTAAAAGAAGTGGCGAAAGTTCGGTTGCACCATTCTTTCAAATGGATGGACAGATGGAAGGAACCACACCCATGTCAATTTTTTAGCGTCCCCAAATGGTGAGATGATTTTTTTGAAATTATTTGATGCCTCTAACGAATTAAAAGATATAAAAACTTTAACTTTGAGCTTGATGTTCAAGGAGGTTGTCTTAGAGGTGGGCATCGAGAATGTTGTGCAAGTTGTCACTGACAATTAACAATATATGTGGTGGTTGGGGGATTGCTTAAGGAGAGAAATCCATCACTTTTTTGTACCCCTTGCGCACTCCATTGCCTTGACCTTTTTTCTGAGGATAGAGGCAAAATTGATCAGGTGAGATTGGTTTTAGAAGATGCCAAAAACATCACCAAATACATTTATAATCACCCTTGGGTTTTTAGCTTGATGAGAGATTTCGCCAAAGAGAAAGAGCTTATGTGAGTAGGTGTCACAAAGTTTGCAACTAACTTCCTTATGTTGCAAAGTATTTGTAGTTTGTTGGCATCGTTGAAACATATGTTTGTGAGTTAAGCATGGTTGGACAACATATTCAAAGAAAGTTGGAGGGAGGACCGCAAAGACAATTTTTTACGGTGCCTTTGTGAAGAGAGTTGTAGAGATTGTCAATGTAACTTCAAATTTGCATTTAAATTTCAAGTTGATTCCTTTATTTTCAAAATTTTAAAGTATTTACTTTAATTCTAATTTTGTAACTTTAGTTTAATTGTAACTTTGTAAGTGTTCGAGCCTTTAGTGAGGCTTTTGCGCTTGTTGGATGGGGACCAAAACCTAACGGGATACATTTATGATGCTATGGACATCAACTCCACCAACCCATTTATGCAATGTGGTACTATCTTAATCCCAAGTTTTTCTACTCCGATGGCTTCACATATATTAATGGGAGGTTATGGAGGGCCTCTCAACATGCATTGAGAGGATGACCCCAGAGGTTGAGGTGAGGGACCTCATTATATCAGAGTTGTAGCGAGGGGAAGACTCTTTTCTTTGGTTTTAGCTATCCAAGGGAGATCTGTCTAGTCACTAGATAATAAAAATTGAAGTCTTTACTTCTACCTTACAAGTTACAATTTTACAATTATTAATTATTTATAAGCTTTTGAATATCTTGTTTGCAGGTTTGTGGTGGGAAGATTGAGGTGCAAATATCCCAGATCTTCAAAAGCTAGCCCTTTGAATTTTATCTCAACCTTATAGCGCTCATGGATGTGAGTGCAACTGGAATTTGTTTGACGTCATTCACACGAAGAAGTGTACTAAGTTGTATCCATGATGTCTCAATGACCTAGTTTTTGTGCAATACAACCTTTGGCTTTGCACAAGAAATATGGACACATCACATGAACCTATTGTTTGGATGAGATTGATCCCTACAGTGACTAGATTGCACAAGACAAGGAGACCCCTTGTTCATAGAGGACAAGTTTGTTGATTTTGAGAGTTAAGCTATGGAGGGTGTATGTAATGGGATAGCAGAAGCAAAAGAGACTTGATTAGATGACATCTTTGTCGAACATGAGGGAGAGGAGAAGTCATTGTCATTTGGTACCAGGGTGGAGCCGTAGGCATAGCCTTTTAGGTAGAGCAAGAGGCTGTAGCAAAGCATGAGGACTAGACCCTCTCAGCATCCTTTATTTTTCACTAGAACGGGGAAGATGAAATTGTAGATTCTTGTAATTTTTAACTTGCAGTGATATGCAATTTATGATGATTTTCATGACAATCATCATAAATTAATAAGTATTTGTTTGTTGTATTCTCATGATGATGCAATTTTGTACTCTATTTGTATTCAAATCTAATAGAAAACCCTTCCCCAATGTTTTACAAACTCATTTGATACATTTTGTAACTACAATTTGTATAAAATTTATGTTGTTTTTAAGAAATTTAAGTATTTTTCTAAGTTGGCGAGTATTAGCAGAGTCTGAGTCGAGTTCGAGTATGTGGAACTATGGTTCAAAGGACAACTTCCATGTAAATCTATTTGTATGTGCTTGTAGATGAGTTGGTAGATATAGCTTTGTTAAAGCATCCCATTATGAGCCCTTAGGTCATGAGTTCAAATCTTACAAATTCCAAAATGTCATTTTTTCCGAATTAGTCAATTCCAAATTTTTGTCAAAATCAAGAAAACCAACACTTTTGTTTTCATTTGTCCGCATATTTTGGTCATATAGTCATATTTTTCTGTAAAATTGATCTTTCTAGAAAGTAGACTCAGTTAGGATTCCAACGAGTACAAGCACCAAGGGTACAAGTGGTCAGCCTAATAGATTTCAATCCCCCAAAAATAGGAAAATTTGCAGAATTTGCATTGATGAGGGGTCCGCAATGCTTGAAACTAGTATGAAGCTTAAAAACAACATATTTTTTTGCATCCAGTGGTCAAAAGCGGAGTATAACCACTTGTTTTGTATGGAATAAAGATTCTAAGTGTTCTTATGCGATTAGTGCTTATGTTTGATGCTTCTAAAGACCATATTTTAGCTATTGTGCATTGTAACAATATTATATATAGTTGTTATTTATCCTAGGTGTCTAACTTTTGTCTTATTCAATAAGTTCTCCATTCCTGTAGGAATAGGAAATGTCAGTTTTGGGAATGTGAAATGATCAACAGTCTTGGCATATTTATTGTAATGTTTTCTCTCCATTTCTTGAATCGTGAAATCTAAATTTCATTGTCATTCCAAATATATTATTTGGCCTATCATTGGTATTAGAGCCTGGATTTTTTCTATTGGTATTTTATTCATTTTCTCTCCTCATTTCCAGCCGTACGACCAGCTGCAAGGTGTCTCAGACCTACGTATTACTCAACGACCTGCTCTTTGGCTGAGCGCAACTTGATGTTCTCTCCTGCTAACATGACGCCAACCTACTCTCTTCATTGAGTGCGCCAGATCCAAGGTGGCTCTGTCTCAAGGTGTCGAGGTGTATGAACCATTGGCTGTATATATACGTTGGACTGTTGAATAAATACATGAAGCTCGTTGACCTGCGTTTGGATTATTATGACTGCTCTTTGACAACATATCCATGGCTGCCCTTTCTATCACAAGATGTTACATTTGCACCATGATAACTTGTCTTCATTTTGTGTGATGGAGTGCTAAAAACTCATACAACCATGTATCACAACATTCAGAATTCGTTGTTTGATGAGGGGTTTGGCTATAGAGTTTTACTTGACATTGAGGCTGTGTAGGGGTTGTCTTTGACAACATTGGAAGATAATTGACTGCATTCAGACCTGTTTCAAAGCGTTTTGGCAGGGGAATGGGTTGCTTCCAGCTGTGTGGTGTATGCAGGTATGTTGGTTTGCGCCCAATGTCGTTAAACCTGCTATACTTAGCGTGGGACCAGCTAAGTCGAAGCTTTAAGCAAGGCAATTTCTCTATGCTCATGTATTTGATATAATAGTTGCCACATGGAAAAATCAAACCATATAAGAGACCATACATTTTCTTTTATACCAATATTGGAAATTCCATATAAGCTACAAATTTGGAGGAGAATAGGTACACATTTTAAAGTCTTTTTATTCAAAAAACAGAATTTCATTTTCATCTAAGTATCATTTTCAAATTTTTGAAAATTTTCAATTTGAAAGCATTTGACTTTGGAGCATGTTTTTCATTGAAATTGCTTTGAGCAAGCGACTCTCAACAAATTTTGCAAATAATAACAAAATTTTGCAAATTCAAGGAGAAATAAGGAGAGCTACTTTTTTACTCATTCGCTTTTCTCGAAAAATGTAAATCCGGAAATTAAAAAAATTGAGTATATTGATGTATGATTTTTTTTTGTTAAATCAATGTTAATGACATGGCGAATCTTTTTCATGTGCCACCTAGGTACTACGTACCACTCTGCTCTCACGTACCTAAAGGCCTCTTTCACATACTGCCGAGTATATAAAAAGGGCTAGTTTTTTCTACATATCGATAGGGATATAAGAAGGGCGGGTATATCGAGAGGTTTGGTATATCGATCTAGTGGTGTATAGAAAAGGGGACCATTTTGGAGTGAAAAGAAACCAATTAGGGTTAACAAAATCTCAAAACTCTGAACTCAAAGCTAAAAACTTAAAACCATGCATTCAATCAAATCTATCTTTGACCAACAAAGACAGTTGTTTAAAATGGTCTTGGCAAGTGGAGAATACATTCATCTTTAGTGATCTATGGTTCAATATTTGTGACGAGGATACACAACTAGGTGAGCCAATAGGGAATGCAAAAGATATTCAGGCATGGAAGTAGAAAAAATAGAAATCATTGGCCTTGATGAGGGCCCTAGTCGACGGAAATGTGTTTCATCATATACAGGGGTGCAGTACTCTATGGGAAGCCTTTTACAAACCGAAGGAGCTATATGATTTCCACTCAGAGTTGGAATCATTCAGTTGCAGTTGAAGTTGTTCAACCTTGAGTTGAAAGATGGCTTCGGAGATACGTGCCATGAAGTATGATGTAGAAGCAATAGGTGTCAAAATTGACATCTATATGACCGCATTCATAAAAGCTTTTCTTCCCAACTATTCAACTTACTTGGAGTCTCTACAAGCAAGCAATTGGTTGAAGACTCACATTTGATCAATTGGTTGAAAAGATGATAGAAAGAGAAAATATATTTGGAAGAAAAACTGAGTTCACAATAGGAGAAAGTGTGTGTTATGTCAAAGCAAATTCTTCCAAAACATCCAACAAGGTGACATCTTCCAAAAATGAATGTAATAATAAGTATAAGAAGTACAAGGGAAAAGGTGGCAAAAATGAAAATCAAGGTTGTCAAAAACAAAATGATAAACAAAACCTGTATTGCGAACAGTGTGACAAAAAAGGAAGTCATGAGATTCACAAATGCAGAACTTCATGGGAAAAAATTGACGCATACCATAAAAGAAAGGAAAAATCAAAGAAAATAAGAGTCAAAATTCTGCCCAATTCACCAGTGAATGTGTGTTTTTCAGTATAAATGAAGCAAACAATGTCTCAGTCAATTCTTTATGGTTTGATGCTTGGGTTCTTGATACTGGGAACACTCTACATATGACTTTTTGAAAAGACTTTTTTGAGAAGTTTAGTGAAGAAAGTTGTAGTGCAGTATACCTCGCAAATAGATCAACTTTGCAACCAGAAGGAAGAGTTACAATACGACTCAAGTGTCCAAGGCTTCCATCTTTTAAACTCCAAAATGTTCTCTACCTTCCTCAATTGAAACAAAGCTTCTTGTCTTTAGTGCTCATAAGGCAACACGGCCTTTCCATTTTGTTGGATAATGGTGATGTCACTATCAAGAGAAAAAGTGACAATGCAGTCGTCTTGATTAGGTATGAGAAAGGAAAATTACTCAAACTCAGGGGTGAGCCATCAAATTCAATGAATTATGCGCATCTCGTAAAAGACGGAATGTATTCAAACATGTTGTGGCATGCAAGATTCGGGTGCACTCGCTATAATAGCATTTGTGTGTTGCAAAAAAATGGTGTCGTTGGCATGCCTAAATCGCTCGCAAATTTAGATGAAAAGTGTGAACCCTGCATCTTGGCTAAATACGCAAGAGAATCGTTCCTAAAGTCACGGTGAACAACTGAAATAAAATTGCAATTGGTTCACTCAGACTTATGTTTTCTTCCAATCATCTCCGTTGGTGGTCATAAGTACTTCATGTTGTTCATTGATCACTACAACAAGATGACTTGGATATATTTTTTGAAGAAAAAATAGAAGCCTTCAGACTTTCCAAAAGTTTTGAACCATGATTGAAAATGAAGTTAAACCCTGCATCGAGACACTCAGGACAGAGAATGGTGGGGAATACACTTCAAAGAAGTTTGAATCCTATCTTAAGCAAAACGGGATCAAACACCATCGCATAGTTCCTCACACTCTGCAACAAAATGGAGTTGTAGAAAGAATGAACAGAACTGTGATGAATATGGTTCATGCTATGTTGTACTACAAAGGGGTAAATTTGCATTTTTGGACCAAAGCAGATAAAAAAGCAATATACCTCCACAATAGATCACCATCAACTGCCCATGAATCTAAATCTCCGTATGAGATGTGGTGTGGTCATCTTTCTTCAATGCGACATCTTCGGATTTTTGGATCCACTTGTTATTTACAAAGGAGAAGAGAAATAAATTAGACCATAAGAGTCGAAAATGCATCCACTTGGGATATTCTAAATCCTCAAAGGCATATAGGCTATACGATGAGAAAGAAAAGTTTCTTGTCGCAAGAGAAGTTTTTTGTGAGATTGCAAAGGACAAAGAGCATATTGATCGGCAATTGAGTCGACTTGACAAGTATGCAAAGTTTGACGTCTACAAAGAGAGTGATTTGGATGTTCTAGACAATGAGTGGGGGACACACAATTTGGAATCTATTGATTTTCTATTGTCTCATACCATATTGAGATAAGATGAGTTGTATGAGTTGTACCTCTTATATATAGACTATACATGAACTTGAAACTCCTCTGGAAGGAGAGAGTGAAATTTCATTAGTCAGTGAATAGAGGCCACTAGAAGAGATGACAAAAAGTGAAGGAACTTTAGAGGATGAACTTGAAGCACCTCAAACACAAAAAGATGTCTAAATGGGCCACTCAAACATTAAAAGATGTGAAATCTGATGTTCGAAAAACAGGGAAGAGAAATGCACATGCAACAACATCACAATCAAATAAGTCCCCTGAAGAAATTCAAAATAGGATTGAAAAGCTCACCTTGAATGATTATCTAAAAAATAACTCAATGTTGCATTTGATTCAAAACCAACATCTTTTAACACGTTGAAAAGCTTGAATCTTGGAGAAAAGCAATGAAAAAAGAATACAATGTGTTGGTTAAAAATGGGACTTGGAAATTGGTTGATCCTCCATATGGCTGCAAATTTTTGGGTCTACCACAACAAATACAAGGTTGATGGCTCACTTGACAAGCACAAAGCAAGGCTTGTCACAAAGGGATATGCTAAAAAAGAAAGAATTGACTACAATGAAACTTTTGCACTTACATCAAAATGGACTACTATTCGAACAATGTTAGCTTTGGCAGCTCACAACAGATAGAAAGTTCATCAAATGGACGTCAAAACTGCATTCCTGAATGGTGACTTCAAGGAAAATGTATACATGACACAACTCGAAGGTTTTGCAATAAACAGACAAGAGCACAAGATGTGCAAATTGAAAAAATCATTGTATGGTTTGAAACAAATCATTCGAGCATGGTACGACATACTAGCTGAGCATCTCATGAATATGAACTTTAAACGTTTTGAGTTTGAAGATGCAACTCTTTTCGTTAAAACAGTTGTATTTGTGGTGGTGTATATTGATGATCTGCTCATCACAAGGAACAATGAACAATACAGTACAAAATTCAAATCAGAGTTGATGAAAAGTTTTGAAATGACTGATTTGGGTTACCTTCATTACTACTTGGGTATTGAAGTAATTCAAAAACCAAAGCATTTCTTCGTTACTTAGCAGAAGTACCTTGGTGGCATTCTGAGCAAGTTTAGAATGGAAGATTGTAAGCCTTTCAACATGCCCATGGAACATAATCTCAAATTGACATCTGAAGATTCAACATATTTAGTTGATGCCACTAAATACAGACAACTCATTAGAAGTCTCATTTATGTGATCACAACTCGACCAGATATATCATTTGTAGTTGGTGTTCTCTCAAGATTCAGGCAACAACCTATGGACTGTCATTGGGTAGTAGCAAAAAGGGTCCTCAAATATCTCAAAGGAACACATAATTTTGGGCTCAAATACTCCAGGGCAAGGGACTTCAAACTGGTTGGGTATTCAGATTTTGACTATGCTGGGGACCATGAAGATGGAAAGTCCACCTTGAGTTTTTTGATGAATTTGAGAATAGTTGTCAGTTGGAAATCCGAGAAGCAATCAATGCCAGCAATTTCTTTAGCAAAAGCAAAATATATGGCCTCTTCAAAGGCAACTAGAGAGATCTTGTGGCTCAGAAGGGTTCTTTCAGATTTGTAAGAGCAACAGGGTTTGTCAACACCTCTCATGGTTGACAACACTTCTGCAATCCAGATGGCAAAGAATCCAATCTTTCACGACCGAACCAAGCATGTCAATACCAAATTTCATGTGATTTAGCACTGTGTGAAAGATGGTAGTGTCAAGTTGCAACATTGCCTGACAGCAGACCAACTAGTAGACATATTGACAAAAATACTTAGACGAGAAACATTTGAAAAGTTTAGAGGAACACTTGGTTTGACAAAGACCCCTGCAAATTAAGGGGGGGATGTAACAATATTGTATATGGTTGTTAATCCTAGGTGTCTTTTGTTTCATTTGGTTGCATTTGTCTTATTCAATAAGTTGTTTTCCATTCCTTTAGGAATAAGAAGTTACATTGGGAATATGAAGTGAACAACCATTTTGGCTTTTATATTGTAATGTTTGCTTTCTCTCAAACTTGAATCATGAAATAGATTTTTATGTGCATTCCGAATATAATCCAGTATGTCAACTCTTCAATATGTTGAAAAGTTGATAGAGGAGAGATAAGATTGTATCATATTGTAATCCTTGGGAGAAATAAGGGTGTAAACATTTATCCATTGATGTTTGAATGTGTTTCAAATGGAAAGACCCATCAAACCAAGTATTTTATTTTTTGAGCATGATTGGTTGAGCATTTTGCTTTGAGTTGTTTCTACATCCATGTCATACGTTTTACACATTAAACAAATGAAATTTTATCACTTTGCATCCCAGTTTCAAATTCACATGAAACCACTTTGCTTGAAGAATGTTGGGTTCAATTCAAACTATTACTTATGCATTTTTATCAACGCTCTTTTGCGAAAGAGATTTCTAGGTTGCAGACAACACTAGATGAACAACAAAATCTTGTTGTCAAACCAATTATCAAACTAGTTGTTGAAGATGTGATCAACCTTGGTATACCATCTACTAGTGCACAAACCCCTATTGTAAACAGTTTTGTTGAATCTATTGTTAATAAGGCCAAGGTTGTTCAAAATCTGTCCAAACCAATTGTGAATAATAGTCCTGTTTGTGCTTCTATTGTTGAGTTTGCACCTACTATGCGAGTTTGGGAGACAATGAAACCCAATAAACATTGTGTTGGTCTAGGGTTTAAGGGTGTTTTGGGTTTTCATATGTCGGAGTACTCCAAACCCATCACACTTGTATCTGGAGGTCTTATGAATAATTGTCAGGTTGAATCTTCCCCTGTTGGTCATTCATGAGAAGTCCAAACCTCCAAGTTGTCAAGTTGACGAAATTCAATTTGTACAAAATCCGGTAAAGTCTTAACTTGATCACATTGTGGATGTCATTGTCATACCCTAGCGATTGCTTTGACCTACATCTTTGTATATCTTGTGACCGACATACTCATTCTGTTAAATGTTATACCCAAGATCCACCTATTCTGTAAGGCATGTTTATTTTGGCTGGATTGATCATTCCAGATGGTGATCTAAGGTCTGTCTGTCATCCAAATCTTATAAGAAAGTTCAGTCCACTATTGCTGATAATGATATGTCTAGCCATGATGATATCGTTGATCATGTTAATATCACACTTGATTCCTTTGGTGTTGATGAGTTGAGCCTTGTAGATATTGTTGAGCCTTATTATACGAGTCCAAATTCTAGCCTTGATGTTGATGCTCATGTTCTTGAAATGTCTCTTGGTCTATTCGATGAGCGACCATTTGTTGAGAGGATTGCAGAGTTGGACCTGATTCTACAGATGATGTTTGTCCATCCACATCTTGTTTAGATGGTATTGACAAGATTATCGACAGAGTATGTGATTTGTTGGAGCTTCATATTGATGTTGATTTAATACTTGTGATTGTTCACTTCTATTGGGACACTGATAATGATGATCTTCTCGACAAGAGTTTTCATATGTTTGTTGAGCAACCTGATTGTTTTTATGTTGAAGACGTTGGATATGCAGCCCATGATGATTGTGGTCCTGCTGATCTATTATGACTGATTTTTATGTGAGGTATTTGAGGCTATGGAGATTAAATATTGCCTCTTTTTGATTATGCATTTTTGCACTTGACATGTAAATTGAAAACCTGAAAAGGCAGCTTAATGGAGACTCACGATGAAAACCTGAAAGGACATCATTGAGTTGTGCATCTATCTAGATAGATTTGTGTTGTTGATGCTTGATTGAGATTGTTGATTACTTGAGTTCCTGATTTAATGGATGAGTAGTAGATAGTTGATGATGCTTGATTGAGATTGTTGATTAGTTGAGTTCCTGATTTGATGGATGAGTGATTGCAGACTTGACTCCCGATTGTTGATGCTGTCACTAGAGATTCTTTTCAGATGTTGATCTATCTACTTGTGTACCTAATGGATCATTCGGCACTTGACTTGCAGTTGTCATAGTACATGTTTTCTGAGGTTTAAAGCACTTGTTGTGTATCTTATTGCTCATGGATCCTTTGATGTTGGATTAGAGACTTGTGATCGACATGCATGCTGATTTTTGGTTGTGGATTTCGCACAATATTTGCATATATTTGTGGATATATCTCATAGTTTGATTATGTATGTTTTGTAGATATTTTAGATTATGTACCTGGACATATCTCAGCACATTGACATCTTGAGTTCGAGTGATTATAGTTTTGTAAGGAATTGTATTTGATGTACCACATGGAGACTACTCATATCGGCCAATGAGGATTAGTCCTAGTAGCATTGCAGGGATTGCAGATTACATCGTACTGTAGCTTATTATAGCTTTGGACAGAGGTTGGTCCTGATTTTTTGTAGCATGTAGAATGGGGCGTATGACAATTCCCAAAAGTTTTGATATCTAGTTTTTTGAGTGATTGATGTTTAGATTAGCAGTTGACACATCAGAGATTGCAGATTGTAGACTTTGGCACTGTAGATATGAGAGTTTATTCTGGGTTTTTCGGTGACTATGCATGGAGCTAGTTCATTAAATATTATGAGTTTTGACACAATTTTTCTGCCAGGGGCAGTTTTTAATGTGTCGACATGTGCCTTTATTTTTGAGTTTGAGAGATGTGAATAGGGATTGATTCACATTTTCAGCTCGACAAAGATTGAGGTAGTCAGGCAGTAAAGTGCAATTGTAGCACATTATTGGAGTTTATGGGTTACTCATGAGCGTCAACTTATCCAGTTTTTGCTCGTCTGACACATTTTTGATTGGGACACCTTATGAGTGGGTGTGATTCCTTAGAGGATTGGAGATGGATCACAAACAACGATTTCATCATGATTCATGGTTTTCAGAGTTTGAGCACACCATCTACATGACAGTAGTTGTAGAGACTGACAAGTCAGTAGACTTAGGCTTATAGGGTATTTATTAGGAATATTAATAATCTTAAGTCTATTATTAAACACATACGAACTTTTGTTAGTTGGTGGTTCTTCCCATTACAGGGAATTGTATTCTATAAATTTTGTGTGAGAGTTAATAAAATGAAATGCAAATTGCATTTGCTGCAAATCAGTGTTTTTTCTATTATGCATTTTCCTTGTGATCTAATATTTGTCTATGTTTAACTAAGTGCTAAAATCAAGCTCGTTTGTTTTCCTTTGAATGCACGTTGGGCTTCAATTTCCATGTTTGTGTGATATCATGTAGTTGAGCTTTCAAAAAGTTCTTGGTCGATTTTTTGACACAAGACATTCAGGTTATTGTAGTATTGAATCTCAATCAACACAATTTAGTCTTCTATTTGGATATTTCAATCTATATACTAAAAGCTTAATTGACAAGAATAATGGGGTTATCAACAAGGGGAAGTTCAAGGTAAAATGGGAGTCAAAGTAAATGTCTTTTCCGGGTGTTTACCTAGTTCTTTTCTCTAGAGACAGATAATTGCAAGTGACATGCACATAGTTCTCTTATCTAAATACGGATAGTTGTGTAGACATTTAAATCTTCAGGCCACATCAAAAGCTAATACAGAGACAAATTCTTTGACTTCTTTGAAGACTCAAATGTATGCATAACAAGTGTAGGAACTTTTGGACATTACCATTGCATATATATTGCGTTATTGTCAACATGAGTATAAGGGTGGATATGAACAAAAAACTAATGAGCCTAGATAGAGTTGTCATGTTACAAGGTGAAACATTCTTGTATGGATATGAAAAAAGCATGAATTTGTTTTTATTTAGAAAAAAGACAAAACATCATATTGAATTTTAATAACTGCACAATTTCGGGTGGATTGGACAAATGAGACTTTTTTCACTTTTGGCAGCTTTAAGCATGCTGAATGCATGTGAATGGCTGGATTACAGCAGCACTAGAAAGACACAAAAAGAAATGAGCTTGTTTATTATTAGGCATGCTAATTCACTTAAAGACCTGTTCTCCTTGTATGAAGTAAACTTTTTGTTTCCCCTAATCACAATGTTTCTTGACAAGATAATATTATGTTTTTTACATGTTGAAAGAGATATATGTTCATAATTCTAGCATTCATTGTTTCGTACAATAATATCAGGTATACCTTATACTCTGAGTCATTCTGGAAGACCAGCTATATTTGCTCGTGACCCTGATGGAAATGCTTTAGAATTTGTGCAAGAAGAGTAAGTTTGTTCAAACAGGAAAGAAGTTGATTCTATGTGGAATTTGAATGCACTAGGGTTGTACTCATTCATGTACATTATTATTCATTTTCAAAACACTTTTTTCTACTTGGTAAGAATGTATTACCATTGTAACCAAGTATGAATGAAGTTGATGCACTGTATCTCAATAACACTAGAAGTTTTCCCTTGGTAAGAATTTATAATAATTATCACAAAATAGTGTGAAAGAAGTCTGTGCATTGAATCTATGTTGAATATCGTTCCTAAGATTATACTCACGACTCACCTAAGGGATAAAAGATAGTATGAGACTTTGTGATTACTTTAGATATGGTGAAGTTATACAGCGTAACTAATGCTCTTTGCCCTAGGTGTTGGAGTTGTATGAATGGTTACAAAACTAACCTTTCGATACAATTATGATTATGATTTTTTCTTAAAATTTTGATGTATCTGTACCAAGTGTCTTCAGTTCTTTTTATTTGTCTTAATGTGGGAAAGATGATTCCTCTCTGATTTAGCAATCTGACAACTCGTGTTAAACTATTTTTTTTTTCCGTCTGCAGGAATTAGTTAAAAGTCGTGAATGACTACACTAAATTCTCACTGAAAATTGTCATATATCTGAATGAGCTTCTTAAGTAATACTTTGTTTTTGGTTATGTTTCATGTGACATAATTTATGATGGACCATTTCTTTTAAAATTCTTGCTTGCTAGATTAACTAACACATTTTTAGAAAACAGAAAAATTAAATCACATTGGACATCATGTTTAATATCAGTTCTACACATTTTAAATGTTTGAATGACCCACCTTTAACATTCCAAAATCAGAAAAACGTATTAGAGGATTGAAGATAATGAAGCTCTGGAAACTTTGTAGCAGTGAAAAATCGATTTATGCATATTTCTCTTGCAATGCTATTCATGCGAGTCTCAAAGTAATTAGACTGACCAATATAGTTGCATTTCTATCTTTTAGATATGCATTTCTGGATTCATCCTGGTGCAGTTGTTTCTCTCAAGGCTAATTTTTTTGTATGGAACTAGTAACGTAGTGAGAATGGTTTAGTTTGTGTAGCCAAGATTTTATCAGAAGTAATATACTTTCTTAGGAACTGTGTACTGTTGTAGGCTAGGAAGACACAAAGCCCTGAACCTTCAGGGTTGACGACTCTGGAGTTTCTGTTTACTTGGGGTGTGTGATTTAATTGTGTCTATCATTAATGACCAGCATTTTGGATTTCTAATGATTCTGATATATCACCATGCATGTCAATTTGAGTCGGCCCATGTAGTATTGAGTGTTGGCATTCTCAAATTTGAAACCTTCATAATGGCGGAAAGCCCCTTTCAGCCTGTAAAGCAAGACAATTTAAATTTCACCTGCCAAGTGTGAAACAATCTGGAAATTTATTCTCAATTTTGAAGTGGTTAAATCAATTGAAGTACAAGAAAGGTTAGTTATCAAGCAACCCTTTATTAGGATCTTACCAATATGTATTGTGAAGGTCCAGCGTGACCCATTGCAACTTTCAATCTTCTAGAGAGCTTGGGAAAGTCGTTCTTAATTTGCAAGTTAAAAGCTGTTCTTAATTTGTAATGTCAACAGTTTTATGTAAGAGGTGTTCTGATTGCATCATATAAAATTGATTGTGAATTTGAATTTGGTAAGGGCCAATGTCTATTCAAAGACAAATTGAGCAATTACTCTGTTGTAGCAAAAGGTGAATTAATCAAACAAGGTTTATTCAAGCTTGTAACATCAACTTTTGTTAATGTCTTTCAAACAACAATTGATCGGAGTAGTCG
This sequence comes from Torreya grandis, assembly GCA_037957365.1. Taxonomy (NCBI): domain Eukaryota; kingdom Viridiplantae; phylum Streptophyta; class Pinopsida; order Cupressales; family Taxaceae; genus Torreya; species Torreya grandis. The sequence continues at coordinate 313,513 of JARHVA010003730.1, forward strand.
GTTATGACACCAATGATTCAGGCACTTCAATCATCATAGTTTGGCATTGTTGAGGAAATTCAGAATGGTAAGATGGCTTCCATTAATCCGAGAAGACACTGAGTAGGTTGTGTATTAGAGAATATCATGGGTTCAAAAAAAAAGGTTGGTGAACTCAAAACCAGCTTGAGTTAATGCACAATGATATTTGTGAGCCCATGTCAATATTTTAGGTGATTTTTGAGGAAAGTTTTTGGGTATTTTTTTCCTGAAGGAAACATTCACTCTATTTCAACATTGTTTTTGGAGACATGCATTGTATATTACATCAACAAATAAGATAATTACATTAGTTGAACTATAAATTACAAGAAAATGTTAGCCATATAAAAGCAAAAAAAAAATTGGGTCCATGCCCTGAAAGGCAAATACATCTTTATGAAAGGAAAAACATTTGGCTTTAATAAGCATTACCCAAATCCAATTAAAAAAGACTCAACTCCCCTAGCTTAGCAAGAAACTATCCTCGTAAAAAGTTGCTAGACATCAAGAACGGAGGCAAGGATATTTGGTGTACCAACCACAAAAAAGGGGTCACACGAAGGCCCAGTGTCCAAAATGTCGTGGAATGTTTAAGTTATGAAGCATTTAGTTAAGGAATGCACATATAATTTACGGAACAAAAGTTCCCAAGTACTCTTCACATAGGGGGAGCAGTCGACACCATTGAATACTTTGAATAATCCCTAGAAGAATAAAGGGGCGATTCTTTGCAGTTATTGTTATCAAAGAAATAACAATAAACGTCATAATAGTGAGGGGAGGTGGAAGGGTCAATACGACACCCAAGGATGATTGATTGTGCAATGTCAAAAATGTAACAGGTGGGGTTGTTATGCAAAGATTGTCCCAAAAATCAAAATAATATTGGTTTTCTATGTAGATAGTGTGGGCCACGGATTACAATGATGCAAATCATCTGAAGCAAGCTAACATCAACATGGTCGATGTAATCGAGGGCAAAGAAGTAATGGAAATCATTGGAACACGTGATGAAAGCTATATATCTTGACCTAAAAGAGGAAAAGTAAAGGATTGCTAAGGCTAGAGTTAAAGTCGAGAAGCCATGGTTGAAGAATGAAAACAATCCCATGAGTGGACAAGTATGGTGGTGACCAATCGACTTGAGTGATACAAATGTCATTGCAAGACAAGTCTTGCAAACAACCATACATTGATTTATTGTATATTCTCAAACTCAAGAATGCAATAACCACTACCATACTTGACAATGGCCATGACATAGAGCGTGCAATGTTGCACCTAGTGTTAGATGGTGTAGCCATGGACAATGGGGAGAGGAAGAATAGCGAACTATAGTCGAGCTCCCATTGCCAAGTGACCAAGTGATTGACCCCATGATCTTGACATTGATTTTAGCCCAATCGTTCGTAATTTTACACATGGACGTACTTGAGAGAAATCCAACCAAAACTATTGTGGATGGCGGTTCTGGTGTGAATGAATTTTTAGAGTATACAAAAGTATTTGGAAGCCAACTATTTGGTTGCCAACCTTCCAATTGGTGGGCATTGATCAAAGTGCATAAAGGAGTTGGGAGTACTTATGGCACAAAAGGTATTTATTAGAACTCAACTTTTTATTATATTTTGTAGTCATCTCATTGCAGAAGAAATTTTACAATGCATTGTTGGGTTGTGACTGGGTAATAATAGCAAAAGTAGACGAGAAATTTAAAAAAAAAATTACTCTACATTGACAACAAAGGCCATAAATGTGTAATAGATATTAAGAATCAAACACTAAGTGAGGAATCAACCTCATTTAACTCATCGGACTAAGACTTTGAAGAAGAGTGCTTGGTAAATGGAAATGAGGGTGTACTATGGAGTCAACTGATGACAAGATCTTGGAGTTACAATCATGCTTTGATAATGAGAGACGCTCCATAAATGGTCTCTTCCATTGGCAAATGGAAGACTATGAGGTGCTCCATCCAGATGGCAATTTCATTGAGATTATGGAGATCAAAGAAGGTGGCTTGCAAAGAGATGACTATAAACAAAATTCAGTGACGCCAAGTTCTTTCAAACTAGAAACATCCTAGTTAGCTTAAACTTCCAAAATTTCAAAATATAAAGTTGATGCAAAGTTGGATGAGAATCCTTCCTTCCAGTTTGGGAGTGTAGCAAGCATGAAGTATAAAAAAAATAACCATCGTCAAGGTGAAACTGGGGTTAGAGGATAACACAATGATCATGGTCGATGATGATTGTAATTTTCATGGATTATAAGCATGTATTTGCCTGGAAATACAAAAAATACTTGGAGTGCCCCTAGAATTGTGCATACATAGAATTCCTCTCATCCCAGGTGCCCGACGTGAGAAAAGGAAAGCATTTTGGATGAACCAAAATTATGCATCAAGATTCCAAGGATAAATTGATAAGATACTCAATACATGAATCATATTTAAAGAGGAAACAATGAATGGGTGTCTTCAATAGTTATCCATTTTAAGAAAGAAACAAGATAAATCATTATCTATGTTGACTTCAAAAGTCTAAATGCAATTACTATTAAGGATCCATTTCTCATTCCATTAAAAAATCCATATTTGAAGAAGTAATTGGACATGAAATTTATTCTTTTGTGGATGGTGTTTCTAGGTACAACTAGATTAGCATTGTTGAAGAAGACAAGTTGAAGACCAATTTTATAGTGGAAGATGGAGTCCATGCGTACAATCGGATGTCGTTTGGACTTTTTAAAGCACCGATGACCTTTGAACAAACTATCTTGCATATCTTTGACAAGATGTCACTAAGAAAATTTAAAGCCTTTGTGGATGATTGGTCCATCTACAATTACAATAGCTAAGAGTCACACAAGTCCTAATTGAGTGCATACAATGCTATCAAGCAACAAAGTTGGAATTAACCGCGAAGAAGTTTAGGTTCATGGTGCCACAGGGTGAATTTCTAGGTCATATTGTGTGCAAAGATGGACTAAATACAAATCTTAATAAGATACAAGTCATGTTGGAAATGAAAGCATTGATGCAAGAGCATTTATGGGACTAGACAATCTTGCAGCATCCAAAAATGTTTCTTTTGTGTTTGTACGTTTCTGATAGTCGAAACTCAGTGACCTTTCAATTGTTTCCTAGATGGAAGAATGAGTGGTTTTAGATCATGAGACGAAGCATTCTTTGTCTCATGACAAAATTGTCACTTTGCAGGAAGCGACAATTTCGCTTGCAGGGAGTTAACCACACCCAGTAGCGGTCTTGAAACATTGGAGTGTTAATTTGAAACATTTTTCAAGGTGGATGTGAATCTCAATAGTCATAGCATAAGACTGTAAACACTTAAATCTAGTCATATGGACTTGACAAGGTTAATTCTTGACACATCTTAAACCACATGACTTGTGCCCAAATACATAATTTTTATTCACCATTCCTCTAAGCCACTTATTTATATACAGGTTGGAACCTATGTTCATCATCACTATTACACAAAACTTTCCAAGTCAAATGCTCAAACTGCTTTATACTATTCTCAAACTGTCTCCAACTAAAGATTGTTGTCCTTGATTCTCGAGACAGGTCCACACTAGGCGTATAGGGCGTTGTCATGGACCTGTCTATGAAGAGCAGCGTCGTTCCACGCCAAATAATGACTAGTTTTTAGAGTTTGAAATATCTATTTGGGTCTTCTCGTGCATTTTATAAGATCGATTAAAGAAAATTGTCAAAAGGTTTCACTATATAAACAAATCAAAACCTCATTTCAAAGGGACTTTGTCTCTATCTTGGCAGTATCTATTAAACATTTACAAACTATTGCACATTGAGCAAAGATCTTTTATTCTTCCCAAATTCGAGATCATTCACAAGGATAAATCACAAGTCAAGTTTAAAAAAGAGCCATCATTGTCAGGGATCAAAGATATATTTTTAACTGTATTGATATAGACAAGGAGCTTATTTTTACTATCAGTCTAGGTGTGAGGACTACGTGTAGCTTGATTTGCCCTTTGAAGTATTCGGATACATAGGTAGCGATCAATCATCAAGGGGGCAATTGGGGTCAATTCAACCCATTACACTCCCTCTCTTTTTTCTGTAGGTTTATAGCCCTCACAAGACCCCTAGGGTCTCTAAATTCTAAAGCAAACAAAGAGAAAACAATGAATTATGTGTGATAATATCAAAATCACAATATCTCAACGCTCTTAGTAGACACTAGTTCAAAAGGTGAAGTAGCTATAGTTTTGTTACATTCGACATAGACAACTCTGCAGTTAACAGACGTGGTTGCCTACGTTGTTGTCTAGGAAGTGTGGTCTTGTCTAGAAATATTTTCATAAATTGCCCCTGATTCTACTATGTCACAGTTTTGTTTCTCTATCAAATATCAGTCACAGTCAACTCAGAAAAGTCTGCAATCAACATAAATGATCGACTTGCACTATTGTCCAAAGAGCATAGATCTATCAAAAATCATTTTTAGATTTTGTTGCTAACCTAGCATAGTCACAATCCTGTCTTTTTCTGATCTGGTTTTCGAACTCAATATTTTTTTCTTTGTTTGCTTTCTAGAAATTGTGTTCCAATAGTTTTAAAATTTATAGGCACTATCATTTTCGGCAAAGCAATCTTTAGTTACACTCAACTGTGGTGTGATGGGTACTACTTCAATACTCAAGTCATTAAACAATACTATATATGGATTTTAGTTTTCATGTACTTCATGATATATCAAAAATGCTTAGAATTTTGTTTTTCAATCATAAGAATCTTTCGACCATTTGTTCTTGTAGTGCACTGGTAAGTGGTTATATCTGAGAAGTTACTTTCAACGTACTCTAGAGATGAGATAGTGCAACTATAGACAGTGGATTCCTTCATAGTTAGTGTCTTTTGCAAATTTTTCATTATTTACTACTAGGATCAATATATCTGAGAGTCTACAAAGCAAACATACCATGTCTAGTTACATCCATTCTCTTTTTTCTTTTACACATTTTCATGCCACTCAGGAAGGTTAATTTATCTATTACTCTAAGGCATAATGCTAGATTAAGTGGAATCCCTACAGAGCATATTTAAATTTTTTTGGTTTATTATAAAATGGATAAGATAGATTTTTTTGGTCAATATGATAATGCAACTGTTTAAAGTTAAGTACAAATTGAAAATGACGTTAATAATGAACATGATAATCAAGATAATGAAGCTATGCAAGAAATTTATGAAAGCTCTGATAAAATTGATCCCAATGAACTTAATGGTGTAGATGCTGAGCAAGTCATTGTCCAATTTCCATCCAGAACTACGTCAATGTTCCAAACATGGGGATAGGGTTGTCCAATTACTCCTAGCATCTAAGATTGCACATCAAGCTAAGATTGCATCATCTCAAGCATAACAACAAGAGGTGCTTTTCAGAGTTGTAAAAACTCCCACTTCAGGTGTTCCAGTTACTATTGTTGCTTTTATTCCTATATCAACACCTCCAATTACATGTGACATCATCTCTAGGTATGGAGGTATCACATGGTTTACAACAAATTAATGTTTATTTCTACATAGGCACCATACACATGTCCTTTGATCGCTATGCATGTTCTATCACCAACCTCGCCTAATGCATGCTCTCTTGAGCAAACTATTGTTGTCTTACATTCTAAGGTGTTGCAATTAAAGTCAGGGGTCTCTAGAGCTAATCATTCAATGGATTCTCTACTTTGATTCACAATCCTTTGGCCCCTAAGATAGCCTCTTACCCATTACTGCAACTTTCATAGTTCCTATGCTACCACTCTACTAAGGTAAAGGTGATCCTGAACAACTTCAATCATTAATGCAACATGCTTGAATTGTGCTTACAATGGTGAATTATTAACCAAGCTCTTTTCAAGAAGCCTCAAAGATTATGTTTTACGATGGTTCAATGATCTTCCACTTTAATTAGTTCAGGCATTCAACCTTTTGGCAGAGCAATTTCTAACAAACTTGTCTATCAACATTGGTGAAAAACTATCTTATACGCAAATTGTTAAACTCATGCAAGGGTCAGAGCCAATTGATAAATATGTTCTTCAATACAAAACTATGCTAGCTAAAATGACAAATTCTATTGCACACAATAAGCTACAAGATATCTTTACACAAAGCTTGGCAACACCACTCCTCAAGTTTATCATGTTTGACAAATTCAAATCTTTTTGATGAGTTATACCATATAGTCAAAGAATATGAAGTCAAGTTCATAACTTTGAACAAGTTCAAGTATGCACCAAATGCTCTGTTTACTTTAAATACTAAGTTTCAAAGGAAACCAAGCTACAAAGTCAAATCTAATAAGAAAAGGAATAAAACAAAAATAATAGCTAATGCAGTATCACAACTAACAAATAAGTTCCAATTGGTAGCTCCACCAAAGAGACAATTTTCAAAGCTACCACAACCTCCTCATGTCTTGTTACTAAAATTACTTGATTGCAATCTCATATCTCTCCTTCCACCATTAGAGGTTAATATGATTAAGCTTCAACACAAATGATTCGACAGCAATGCATATTGTGATTATTACAAATGTATCAGACATTTTACACACAAGTGTTTTAGGCTAAGGTATGAAATACAATATCTTATTGATGACAAAACCATTGAATTAAACACACCCACAGAGGAGCCAAGTCACAACAAAATGACAATCCAAAGTTCAAAATATTTAGCAATCCATTTCCAAACCATGGCACAACAAAAATTTAGATAATTCAGAGGTACATTATGTGTACAATGCATATCCTCTTCCTTTGACATACAGTCATCCAATAGATAGTATTATTGGTGCATTTACCGGCACATAAACACCGTGTTCTATGATCACATTTGATGACATCAAGATTAACGATGATGATTCAAATAGTCATGCACTCTTCATTCGAGCTTATATCAACAAACAATCTATACATAATGTCATGATCGATAATGAGTTAAGTTGTTGGATTAGTTATGATCCAAAGTATTTGCTTATGATTTGTTGTTAGTAAAAATAAAATCTTGTTAGTGGGTTTGTTGGTTTTTGGGAATGTTGGTTATGTAACCTCCATGTGAAAAGTTTATAAAGTTTTTCACCTTCTTTGTAATATCATTTCGAAATAATACATTATCAAATTTTCTATGAAAAAAATTATTCATGGTGTAATCTCTCCCGTTCTTGGAGCCTTCAGTGCTATCAAAGCTAAAGGATAAAGAAAGTTCAGTGAAATCAAGTTTGGAGTCACAAACAAGCTTTTGGAAAGAAGAATAAAGAGAGGTATGTTATTATGACCAAAACATTGGAAAGTTACATCAACATTGGAAATTAATTAAAATTTTCAAATACTTTTATTCCAATATATGAATGCCTTTGATTAAATAAGCCCGAGAACTTGTTATGTAAGGTTATATGTCTAGAAAATAAAATAAAAATTAGTCACTTGTAAGATTTTTTTCAAGCTGAAAAAATCTTTGTTAAGAGTATGGTATGGTCTCATAAATCCATTTAGTAAATCTATGGTGTTTTGACGTCTTTTGAGCTTTTACATACTAGAAATCCAATTTAAACCGGCCTAGCAAGTTTTTAAAACCCCTGTTTTGAGTTGTATGCCCTGAAAGTTGTCTTATACGTTCTCCATAGTGTTCCCATATATCTTTAGAATAGATTGGTATGTATTTTTTCATCTAGAAAGATGAAATTTATAAAAATATTCACTTGTACAACATTGTACAGACTTAGAAGTATTTGTAAAGAATTCTGGGTAAACATGGCATTCATAGTGCAATAATGGCGCTCTATTTGTTCAAAATTTTGATTTGTGTCTTTTTATCTGTTATTAATATCTACAGAGCCTCTATTTGTCCAACGTACACATGTGGCTTCTTGTATGTAAATATGAATAAAAATGGTGTTTGATGCAACAACGTGGTGTTTGCAGTAGTCCTATAGCATGCCAAGAAGAAGAGCAAAAGTATAACACATGAATATATTTCATAACCCTAATATTTTAATCTTCACGTTGGAGTGGGTCCCACTAAAATCAAGTCATAGTTTTAACCCAGTGAATATCCGGGTGAAATAATTTTACACATTATTTTTTGAAAATAAGGGAAAATAGTTTAAAAGAAAAATCTTCCTTTAATATTTCTAAATTGCTTCTAGAGGAGTTGGTGATAAGGTTTTTGTAAGTCACTTGTAATAAAAGAGATCAAGAATTCAAGTCGCCAGTCATGTCATTTTGTTGTGTTCATCATTGTGAACCAATTGTATTGTGACATTTTTTTTGACTAGTCGTTATGTTGTGCAAATGTGGTCATGTGAGCAGTCGATTTATAGGTTTTTGGGTATTTCAGACATAACACAATGGTTTATTTTGTGTTTTGAAGCTTTCACATATGGTTTTTGTGAAAAATCTATTCAACGATGTATAAAGGTACATTTTTTATAGAAATTTATACCTTCAAAATGACAATTGTCATGATGCCTCAGGTTTATACTATAAAAGATTATTTTGTGATTTATAGGTTCATCAAAATCTTTGTGATTGACAAAGAATAAGTGTCATTGGAGGTTGGAGGACTATTACCTTTTTCCAGTTAATTATTCGCTCGAAGTTTGGGTTCAATGTTTGAATGACAATTTTGGTAGCAGTAGTTTGCTTATTTCAGTTCCAATTTTGGCTTTTTATCCATGATATTCACGACATGGAGCATGCATGATTATTTGATTTTGTTTCTCTCATTGCACAACTTCTCACCTCCCCTGATAGAAGAAGAAGATATAGCATTGGTAAGCCTTCGATTAGTTGTTGGTGATAATACGAGTTGATAGGGGTTGCTAGCACTAGCAATGTTGAGCAAAGGTTGTCAGGATTTGTTGGACATCAGGTAGATATGCCATACATAGTATGGGTTGGTTACTCTGATGAGCTTCTGGGTGGAGCCTTATGTGGGTCGATGTAGTCGCACAGGGCTTAATCATGTTCTATTATAGTACGGTACAATGATTACAGGAGATGAGCAAGCCTAGATCGTGTTCATCAGCGTTTTATGCCACAATTCTTAAGGCAGGTTTCTATATGGAGCGACATCGATTTTGATCAATACCAGGATGTACAATACACCAGTTGCAGTTACTTTAGAGTTTCTTTGACAACTTCAAAATCATTCCTCATGTTCTTTCATCTTCCATACCCCTTTGGATTGAGGGGAAGTTTGTTGGATTAATTAAGATCCAAAGTATTTGCTTATGTTATGTTGTTAGTAAATAAATAATCTTGTTAGTGGGTTTGTTGGTTTACGAGAATGTTGGTTCCGTAACCTCCCCATAAAAATCTTATAAAGCTTTTCACCTTCTTTGTAATATCATCTCGAAATAATACATTATCAAATTTTGTATAAAAAATTTCACTCATGATGTAATTTCTCTCCCATTCTTGGAGCCTTTACAAGTGAAAACATATGTACAATGACACTTATTTGCAATCTTAGGTACACAAAGCAATATTTACAAGCTATATCAAGAATAGTCAAAGCACTTGATGGACATACACAAAATACTCTTGGGCATATAGTGCTACCTCTTCAAGTTAATTCAACAAGAATGGATACTCTATTTCTAGTTTTACCAAGCACACGAGACTTTAAAATGTTATTAAGACGCCTTTGGATACTGAAGTTCCGTACAATACAATCAACAATACATCGACGCTTCAAATATATATATATTGTAATCAAGTAGTCAACGTTCCAAACTTCAATATGAGTACCCTCTATAGTCAGTGGTAACTATTTTTCCTTCCCCAACACCACTACAATTGGTTATTGCACCTATTCAAGAGCACAATATAGAGAAAATTGTTGTACCTATTAAAAAACACATTACATAGATAATTATTGATTTGTGTGCCTTCTCTTTGCTGCCACATTTTGCAATGAAGATTGCATTGTGTACCTTATATATTTCAAGTTTGCTATGTAGGGCTCTGTACATCTATAAAAACATAATGAAAGTGGATAATTGCCACATGTTGTAGTTGCGAATGCCCTATGTATGCAAAATGTGGGAGCATACATAAGGCATGTGAACTATTTAACAAAATGCCTCAATGAAATGTGGTCACATGAAATGTAATGATTGCAGGTGCAAAGTAAATAGAGCAGACACAAGGCATATGAACTATATGAAAAAATGTCTCAACAAAATATGGTCACATGGACTGAAATTTTGTAGAATGTGCACATAATCAATTTTACAAGAATGCTCTCTAATTATTCGAACTAACGAATCCCTATGGAACATACCCTAATCAACTTTAAAATGACAAAATAGATTTACATACCCTAATATACATGTATGCAATTTGTGGGAGGATGCACAAGGCACACAATTTGTTTGACAAAATGTGGTCACATGGATGCAATGATTGCAATATGTGCACAAAATAAATTTTACAATGGTGGTCTCAAACACTTAAAACTAATGAAGCTCTATGGATCATACCCTAACCAAATTTATAATGAAAAAATAGATGCATTGAATGTAATAATTAAAGGATATGCAAAGCATGGCTATATTAAATATGACTTACAACACAAAATGTTAATTAAAAAAAAAAAAAACAATTTTGTTACTATCTTATTTGATATGTATGCAAAAATGTTCCTGCATACAAAAGGTACATGCTTATTTGACAAAATGCATCACCCAAATGAAACACATAGATCACAGGATATACCAAGGATGTCCTTAAACTCTTTCAATTGATGAAGCAATCTAGAGACAATGCCCAACCATGTAAACCTTGTACACAAGTCATTTTTCAATTGTATAATGACAACCTATCCACAAGGATATCCAGAAGTATTTGAAGGATTTTGCTTCTTTTGTTTGGGGTTTGTAGATGAATATTTCCCATGTGCTGGGTTCATAGATTGGTTGTTATTGCTTTGTGACCACGATAAGTAAGAGTCCTCATGATACATTGTTTAGTGGCATGGAAACATAGAGAAGGCACATGGATTGTTTGAAAAATTACAACATTCACATGTCACTACATTGAATGAAATGGTTACAGAGTATGCAAAGCACAAATATAGAAAGCATGACCTATAACACAAAAACTTAACAAAAAACAAACCAAAACAATAGTTTTGTGCCTCTACAATAACTATTGCAGCCCATGATTTGCTTCAAAAGATTGAAAGAATTATTGCTAAAGTCATTGCATTCCATGATGCCACTAATGCATTTTGTATGACAATTCATGTGTCCTTTCTAGGCTAGTGTATTTTGCATTCATGCTTGTGAGGGCAATCACAACTACAACATTTGACAATAAAGTGTTTTTAGTATTTTTCATAGATCTCCATACCTTGTTTCAAAGCTCCAAGTTTGCAGAAGCTTCGAGGATGATGTCAAATGTTGATGAATATAGAACATATGGTTCCATTGTGGCACTCACCATAAACTCAAAATGTTATTCAAAATTCTAATAGTTGTTCCATTGGACGCACATTTAACAATCCAAATGCAACTACCAACTTTATTTGAACTAAGCATTGAATTATAGAAGAAACTATTGTTTAGACATTGTCAACGTAAGCCTAACACCTTTGCTATATTTTGCGAGCACCTTTCTAACTAGATAATTTTCGTTGAGATGTAGCATCCATTGACTTCTTGGGATGTCACAACATCTTATAACCATATGTTTGAGCTTCCATGAAACTTTGTGATTCATAAGAATGAACCCATGCCCCTGACCATGGTGGTGCATAAACACCCCAACCATCAGTTAACCTCTGTATGCATAATACCATAGTAGATAAACGATCAAGGTGCCAACACAAAGCCTCACAAGTATTGATATCATTAATAAAATACCTCAACATGTGTTTGTAATAATGCTCAAAATGAAGCTATGGTGGTTTAGATTGTCAAAAATTACCCTGCTAGGTCCAAGCCCCTCTATCTTCAACTTGCAAAACACCACACAATATCACCATCAATTAAAATCAAAAGGATTTGAAACTCAAATCAAATAATAATTATTCATGAAATTTAAAATTAAAAACAAATGCCCTTGGTGGTTGGCCCAACTAGTTTGGAGGTGAGATGTTGAAGTCACCCACCCTGGTAGTCATAGGTTCGAATCCCCAATTTAAGTTGTGACATTGAAGTGGGGCATCTAAGTGAAGCAAAGGTTTATAGTGGCACCTTGGTTAGAATCGAATGCTCGGCTTAGAGGTTTGAGGCTACTCTTAGTTACCGATTCCACTAAGATTAAACAAAATAAAATTATTAACTCAAGATAATTATAACAAGGATGGCTTACAAGACATCAAACTTTAATTGAAAACAAATAAAAAAAATCTTCTATATCCAACAATTATTGAAGCCCATGATTCACCCAAAAAGTTTAGTGGTGTGGATACTTGTAAGAATCCTAAAACCCCTAGTGGTGTGGATACTTCTAAGAATCCTAAAACCCCTACTTCCAACTGATGACATTTTTAAGAAAATAAAATTGACATCCATAAAGCCAGACTCGTTAACCATATTTGCATTTCCCCCAAACTTGTGCCACACGTGGAGCTTTGAAATAGAATATGGAGATCCATTAAAAGATAATCAAAAACATATTTTTAATCAAATGTTGTAGTTGCGACTTTCTTCATAGATACCTATGCAAAATGTGGTAGCATAAAGAAGGCATGCAAATTATTTGACATACGAAAAAACATGACTTTAAAAAAAGCCTTGGAGATTCTTAAGAAAATAGAATTTGCAGTTATAAGATTAGACTCATCAACCAATGTCTATATCCCCCCAACTGGTGTCACACTTAGAGCTTTGAAACAAAGTATATATATATCAAAAAAGATGATCTAAGGGGAATATTGAGGTTAATGGAATAAACACTTAAGAGAAGATATGATCTAAGAAGAGTCTAGAGATCGATGGATAAAGATGTCATATTAAAATCATGCAATATTGGATGTATTTGTAAGCCTTTGGTCTTCATCAAAATAAAGTGGACTTTAAATTTAAGTTGGATGCCATTTGTGCATAAGTTTATTTAGTGAAAATCTTATTCAAAACTAACAACATCCATTAGGTTTACAACTTTTATATTAAACTTCAGAATTGGAGTTTGACATATAAGCTCTAATGGAGGATAATATTGAATTAACTATGCATCAAATTGTCGTAAACTGCAAAGTTAACACTTCCCTTTTATTTAGTACTTCACTTCCCCCTATTAGATAACATCCTTGAAACTTTATAAAGTAAGATCACTAAGCAAGCCACTACAAGAAAAAACATATGCCATATATCAAAATAATGATATAGAAGACAAAACAAAAGATGTAAATAGTTTGAATAAAGTCAAATTATACTATATAAAACCAAAATGTTTATTATCATTTTAGTTTTATGTTCCTCTACTTCAAGATATTCCTCTATTTGTTTTAAATTTCCTAACTACTTGTAAAATTCTCCAAGTTTTTAACAATCATTAGTAGTGTCATCAAGTTGTTGCTCGTTGTCATGTCTAGCAAAAGCCTCTTATAGTGTTGTTTGAATATTTTGAAAAAGAAAAGGAAAAATAAATATTAGCCGATTGAAAGAAAGTTATGTATTAACTTTAATTAAGATGTGATTGACATATCAAAACAAGGTAAAATTATTTTGTCGCCTTTGGCTCCTCTTGCCTCTCAACTTCGTCTCCTTTGGCCTTGGTGGCTTCATCATTTGCCTATCACATATGTAATTATTGAGATGTATCATAATGACATATAATGAAGTGCAACAATAATGAACATTGAAATATGAATAATATTAAATCATGAGATTTCAAGTATATGTTTTAATCATTGTCATCACAAAATGTTGTCTCTAGATGGCTCCTCTCCACGCATTATCGAAACATCATGCAAGTGCTTTGTATCTCTTCTTCAAAGCTAAGGCAAAATCCTCTTTGTTGGGTTCCATTTTAAAATTTTGAACTACAAATCACACAAATGGATGCAAATTTAGGAGCTTATAATGAAATATGTGGTGGAAACTTTAAAAATAGGGATATTGAATTAGGATAACCAAATTTCTTACCATATTTGATACGACATAATCGTATCCCCCAACACTAAGTCTATGTTTTCCCACATTTTTTTTTTGTGCTTCAATGGTGTTGGAGGTGTCTTTACCCTATTCATTCATGGAGTTAGTAATGTTGTTAAACTAGAAAAAAGGTTAATTTATAGAGTAAATGAAGATATCTTTTATATTACCTTATTTCACTCCCCTCCTTTGGTCCAACAACCCTAGCCGCCTTGGCATCCTTTATCAATGCTTTCCACTTTGCTTTGTTTTTCAAGGATGGTCATGGAATATAAAAATCTAAAACGAGTTGTATGCTAATAGAATTTCACCATGTCTTAAGATGGTACACTGTAATTTTAAAAAAACAAAAAAACGTAGTGTTAGAATTAACACTTTCACAATATATAAAATGTACATGTGCACTCAACTAGCTCAGAGAATTTAATTTCACACTTGCTCATTGGATAACCTAGTTTTGATAAAGACATTGATGATTCTCAATTGAATTTCTAAGTGCAGGAGGTCCTTCAATTTTGCAGGTTATTTACTCCAATGATACCTCAAGATAGGACCAAAGTATGTCTTTGACAAAATTTTCATATCATTATCAAACTCTTCATTTTGTTTTCAATTTTTTAAATGAAACAAGTAATAAGTGAAGTACAAAAAATCTTACAAATATGTAATCTACATCAAGTGAAAACTAATAATCCAATAAAAAATATCATTGAAGCCTTCAAGTACTTAACACAAAATACATGATTCAATTGTAATTAGGTTAGTTCCACATTGGTAAGAAATGTATGACAAAGGCGACTTTAAGGTGTTACACTCCAAAAAAAAATTCAAGGGGGAAAGAGGCTAGAGGGTGACAAACCCAAAGCGGTGGATTACATTCACCATTTCTACCCCTACTTAACAAATGCTTTAAGGTGCTTGTGTGTTGAGTGGGTCCCCTTGCCCTATATTTCTACCAAAAACATGAGGAAAAATGTCATTAGGGTAATGGATATTCATGGAGGTTATCATGATATAACTTAAATATACGTGAGTAAAATCCCACAAAAAATAATACTCTAATCTATTTGAATTTTTGTAATTAATTACCTTTCATCATCTTGGTTTTGATCCAATCAACTTATATATAAGGATATCACATGTTATTTCCCATACTACATTTAATGTTAATTATATTTATTTCTTTCACTCCCTCCACACATTCTTGAACATCATTATTGTTGTCATTATTACACCCTTCTATGCAATAAAATTGTGTATTAATGACAACCAAACATAACCAACCTAAAATCAATCACATCAATATTAATAATCCATACTTGTAATTATCTATAGTGAGTGGTGTAGATTATGCATTAGTACTAAGTGCTTCGGCCTCCTCATGTCCCCATAGATATGTGAATAATAGTTTTGGAATTGGACCTTGTTTTGCAAAAAAATCCCAAGTTTGATACTTGACATGAATTGAACAAAATGTGTATATTAGTTTCAAACAAAAATTTATAAATACCTCCACTGGGTAGTGGGTGATAGAAGCTACACATGACTTTGAATGGTGCATGCTCCTCTATGTGGATTTGCAATGTTGATCTATCACACCCATAACTATTTAGAAAGAATGAAACTCCCATGGAATTAGAAACCCAATCATTTGCTTATCAATTACATGTATATACTTTTATACACACTAGACATTGGTGCAATAATGCCATGTACTTTCTCTTGGTCAAACTCTCTACTAGCTTTGTCATGTTGCATGAACTTCTTTAGCAAGTAAAATATTAGTGAATTGCTGCTAAATTTTATCTTTTCATTCTATGCAATAAGGACTAAGAAGGGACTAAATATTCTAACTCTAAACTCAATATGTGATTTATAATGTAATTATTCATTATGCTTACTAATCATAACAGATGGAAGGAAATCAAATGGCCTTTGCATTGGTGTTGGGGACAAATAAGTCTCGTATAGTCTCATACATAGTGATGCATTAAACTAGAGTCTCTCTCTAGCCAGTTTTCAACAATGGCTATTTCTACCAACTTTTGTAGTATTTTTCTCATCTCTTTTAGTATTTTATTGAAGTCTTCAAAATAACTCCCTATTCACAAGAATGACATCAATTAATCATGTAAAACGCCAGTGGATAACCTTTAAATCTTATTTCTTATAGGGCCATATGCTTACAGTTGCAAGAAACTTTCCTTGACCATAAAATTCTTGACTAGGTAGGAAAAGTATTCTACCTCCATGAACAAGATGTCCATGCTTCTATACTACCCCAAGAAAATGAGTTATTTTGCTAAGATTAGTTTTATACCCATAATACTTCTATCAAAACTAAAAGCACCTATTTAATATGTTTTTTTTAATTCAAAAATTTTACTATTTTACATCAGAACCATTAACTCAGTATATATAATACATATCAAATTTATTGAGCTTTATCATACTATATATCTCTCGAACATCTACCAAGTATACAACAACCACATTTTCCCATTCAAGAGTAATGCCTTATATTAGTTATAAATTGTAACAAATGTGTGATACTCTATTCTATAACCTCTCAAATGATTCTCACTAGCCATCAAATTGTATTAATGGTTCTACAAAAGGATTAAAGTTCATAATGTATGTGGTGTGTCCCATGGAACATGTTTACAATATAAGCCAACACATTGAAGGTTTCCACAATTTTCTATAATTTTTTTATTATATTACACGCCAAATAATCATACTCTACTTGTCACAGCTAAGGAAAATCTATCACAATTCCCAATGATTCATAAATATCATAAAAAATATTCAATCCATATGAGAATAACAAGTATGAAAGTGGGCTTTAGACCCTTTTAAGAAAATAGATGAATTCAATGTCAATTTGACTATCACAATTGGTAAATTCTGGTAAATTCCCTTGATTTCATAACCATAGAGAAGGCTTATGAGCAACATCCACTAAAGTCACTAATATATTGGGCCATAATGCTAAGATCCTTGTCTATTCACAAAAGATAACTAAATATCTTAAATTCATCATTGTCGTCCATGTGATCATATTTTATGGAGACATTTTGTCAAACAATTCACCTGCCTTATGTATGTTCCCACAATTTGCATATAAGTCTATCAGGGTATGTAAAATCCATTTTGTCATTATACAACAGAATAGAGTATGTTCAATAGACTCCATTAGTTAAAATAGTTTGAGAGCATCCTTGTAAAATCCATTTTGTGCACATCTTACAATCATTTTAGTGCATGTGACTACATTTTGTCAAACATATCACATGCCTTGTGTATGGTTCCACATTTTGCAAACATGTCTATTAGGTTATGCAAATGCCATTTTTTCATTATTTAGTTGGTTAGGTAATGTTCTATAGGACTTCAATAGTTCAAAGAGTTTGGGAGCATCCTTGTAAAATCCATTTTGTGTACATCCTAAAATCATTACAATCCATGTGACCACAATTTGTCAAACAATTTTGGTGCCTTGTGCATGCTCCCAGAATTTGCATACATGTCTATCAAGGCATGTAAAATCTATTTTGCCGTTGCATATTTGGTTAGGGTGTGTCCATACAAATTCATTAGTTTGAAGAGTATGAGAGCATCCTTGTAAAATCTATTTTTTGCACATCTTACAATCATTGTAGTCCATATGACCAAATTTCATTGAGACATTTTGTCAAACAGTTCACTTGCTTCATGTATGCTTTACTATCATTACAGTCCATGTGATCACATTTCATTGAGACATTTTTAAAACAGTTCACATGCCTTGAGCATGCTCCCACATTTTGTATATATAGGGTGTTCACAACTACATGTGGCAAATATTTGCTTTTGATTGATTGTGTGTGTGTGTGTGTGTGTGTATATAGTGTGTATATATATATATATATATATATATATATATATATATATATATACCCTTATGTAGAAACCTTTAATTGTTTGACAAACTAATGCAATGATTACATGATATATTGATGTAATGATGTCATACCTTAATGCGATCTCAGCAAAAATGTACCTTAAAAAAGCTTCTTGTCTAGTTAAAACATGCTTTAACAAAGCTTCTCATAATTTTTTTGCTTTTGTTGTCTGTCAAAGGTCAAAATTTCAACGTATATCTTTTCAAAATAACCAAGGGAAGGTAAAATGTCAACTTTTTGTTGAGTTCCCATCTACATAGATTATATATTGTAGGGGCACTAAAGATCACTAAAGTGACTTCACTATACTACACTAAAGTGGTTTGGTTATATGCTTAACCCTTATTTCTATCTATCGTAGGTGATCAATCGAGCACATAGAGGTAAAGGCCCTTTCCCTCTCAGGGCAAGGGTTTACTAACTAGAATAGGCTATGCAGGTGAGGTAAGGGGTTCCCCCTTCCTAAGCATGCTATCGAGCATGTCCTTGGCTCAACCAGAGGGTTGCTCAACGCCATGTGTGTGTGTGGGGGCGGGGCGGGCCAAGGCAGGACGCGACGATAAGGGATGCCTACATCGCTAGGGATGCTAAATAATGCACTAATGTTTCCATTTGCAACTTCGTTCCATCTGCCCACCTCTTTGTATTGTCTAGAGTATGTTGTCATGAGTCAATGTTATAGGGATGATATGAGAATAATTGAATGAGGTGAAGCACCGAAAGGAAGGTGAGGGGAGTGAAGTTGGTTTAACATTAAAATTACAGGAAAAAGGCATTTGTCTCCAAATTGGGCCTAAATTTCACCTTTTTCAACCTATGTCAAAATCTTAGTCGAAAATTGGGCCAAAGTTGTAATGAGCCCTCATAATTAAAGCCAAAACAAAAAATGTTTCCTACATCAGAAAATCTTAATTGGGAGAGCTTCCTTGCCACTGAATCTCATACATGGTGTGAAAATAAAATAGATGATCATAAATGGAAGGTAGCATTGTAGATGTCTAGTGTGGATATTTATTTTTTTTATGTTGGACTTTAGTGTCAAAGACTTTGACCCATATTTAGTTCTTGTAGTCTCTAGTTATGATAAGAGCAACAAAAGCTCCTTTGTGTGGCACATGGACAAGGAGGTTTAAAATAATATGCAGTCGAACATTTCACTTAAGCATTCAGAGTACCCTACCATGGGTAGTGCATTAAAAATCCAACAAGTTCTCATGTTACACATGCCCAAAAGGAATAAATTGTACAAACATTATAAAGACATGATTTGTCTGTTGCATAGTCGATGTGCATGTGGGCCAAGGGAAATAGGGATATAAAAATGGATATTTGGCTTCAAAAGCATGGCACCGCCTTTTGGATGTTATTTTTTGTCGGTGAGTGCCATGAGGGTCTCAAACACTACAATATGGATGACTAATCATATTATTGGGTTGCATAGAGGTGAAGTTTGTATGCACGAGCTAGGATGATCTACAACTATCCTCTATGACTCAATAAGATCAATTGAATAAAGTCTGCATATGTTTGGATGATCGGATAAGAGCTAATGAATTCCGTAGATCTAGCAAAGGGTAACTTACAACTCAAATGTCAAGAGAAAAGAGTTCCAAAGCATAAGCCTATGACATAAGGATGCAACTCTCACTAGACCTCAACAATGGTAATTGGTTGTAAACTATAGTTGTAGATATGCAAGTAAAGTAAATGGTTGTAAAGGGGTAGTAATTAAATTAAATGATGAGTTAGAATGATTGTAAATGGGTAAAGTGTAATGGTTAACCAAATGGAGGTCTATGCAACCTAAAGTGATTTATGCCAAGTCTAAGCAATCTCATGTCTACACCAGCTTATTTGATACAAAGAAGCCCTAAACAAGGATACACACACATACATCCACAATACAATAAACAAATAAATATTTATGTTACTCAGTAAATAAAGGAAAGAGTGTATGGATAGAAATACTTACCTTAGGGTGGACCCGCTCACGATTCAATCTCTCCCTTGGCTCAAATGGAACTTTGCAAGAAAATGTTGTAGGTCGAAGACCTCAAATGGTTGGATGAAGACTTAGAAATCCTCAATTGGGAACTCCCAATGACAACTATTGAGCTTCAATGACACCACAAAACAAGCCTCCTCAAGATAATGTTCTAATCCACTAACTCTCTAAATACTTCCTTGTGGTAGAAATGTGAGCAAAAGCAAAGCGAATAAGTGTGATATGATATTTTAGAAATGAAATATAACCCCTATATATACGGATCCAATACCCAAAACTAACCCCAGACTCTAAGCTGATTATATTGGTCACGTTGATATAGTTTAATAGGATATCAATTGACTCCAAATTGTATTAGCCTGGCCGATATAGTTCTCAAAATTGTATCAACCATGCTGATACAATACCAGGAAAGATAAGTATAAAACAAATTGTATAGCCTGGCCAATAGAGTAGAAAGACAAGATGGCTACAAATCTGGACAAAAAGAGAAAGGAAAGAGGCTAAGAAATTAGAAGTAATTTAAGTTATATTTTATATATTTTTTTCAGGGTGTTTGAGAGCATTTTAAACCTATAGGAGTTATAATGAAAATTTTATTTTGGAGGGTCCTACCAAATTTCAGACTTAGCCACATTTTAGGGTTTCAAGATCTTAGACTTAATCATATTTCAAGGTTTCAGGATCTTAGAGACACATCAGAGGAGATATAAAGATTGTATGAAGGAACAAGTCTTTCACAAAGTACCACGAGTTGATCCCACCTCGTGCACCCTTTAAAGCATGCACCTGGTAGATTGATTAATTAAAAGTCCCTGCAAGAGAAACTGTTAGTGAATGATAAAGATGAAAATATCAAGTATATACAAAGCCTATATCTAGGGAGAGCCATTGTCAACAAGGATTAATGAATTCCTATCTCTGAAAAAAAAAGGTATTTACATGATCTATCATGCCATTGTGTTGATTCTAAATGCAGTTTAGACTCAGTCTAGTTTGACGGGTGATTAGAGTTTTAACACTTCTTACGATTCCATTTGGCCATTGTGTTTCCATGGAAGAATTTGGGTGTCCCTTTGGCTGAGGATGAAGACGATCTTATAAAATTTCAACCAACTTATAAAAATGGAAATAGGTTGTAGTTGAGTAGCTACCCACTTAATGATAAGGACAAAGGGGATTTTAGTGACAGTGGAAGTAAGGAGGACAAAGATGATAATGATGACAATGACAATGGTTGAAAATTGCGTTTGTCAAATCTTTCTCACCCTTTTTGGTTACATATCCCTTCTTTCCATGAGATAATAGTTTCTTTTGCACCACTAGTCTTATTTATTGTGTTCTCTACCGAGTTGTTGCAGTCACTCCATTTCCTATAGGGGATGAAGGTCAACAAATAGAATATTGGCTTAATCAATTGGGGGCACGAGTTAATCTAGGTTTGGATGTGCTTCCAATCAACCCTTTGCAAACACAAGAGCCATCAATGCAAGAGGCAAATGCAACCACTAAGGATGTTGGGAACATTCATTTGGGGGATGATGTTGATTTGATTTCTTCGGATGTAGGTCCTTCTCAAACTAGGCCAAGGCTTGATGGTGAGTTTACTCTACTTCTTCCTCAGTTGGAAAATAACAATCCATACTAGACATTGTGATCTCAATTTCTCCTAAATATGGGGGCCATGATGCAATCTTTATTTGATATTGCTAACATGGTCAAGGACTTAGATGCTACTATCTAGTAGTCCTACATTTTGTTGATTTTAAATGAGTCATTCTGCATATAGAAAATTGTAGAAGAAGACTAACATGTGGAGTTTGTTTGCATTTTTATGATCCAAGGGTGGCCTTAGCATAATATTCCAAAGATGATCTTGCAATGGTTTCCCACCAAGACGTATCATGCAGTTTCTCTTCATCTTGGTGTTCAAATCTTGAACACACCTTTTGCTACCAATATTTGATTCTAAAGTCAATTATGTGTGAAAGATGCCTGTTGGAGAATGAGAAGGCTAAAGTCACCCTAGAAAATGTCAAATTACGGAGTCAAATGGAAGAGTAACATACTAGATTTCAAGAATAGCTTCGCCAATGGACTCATTTTACGTAAAGTTAGTGTCAAAAGGTTATTGCATATGAGCAAGAGTTGAAACATGTGAAAGATCGAATAGCTAAACTCGAGTTGGATCACAATGACAACAATTAAAAAAAAGATGGATTGCAAGAGGTTGTGCACATGGTCAAAATTTCACAGGAGCGTGAAATTGTAGCGTGTCGTCATTTGAAACCACATTGAGGAGCTTTACACACTTCAAGCTAACTTTTAGCAACCAATGTCTCAATAGGCAAAGTCTTTCAAATCATGCTCAATTGGAACACATTCATTACACTGGACTGTAGAATGGCTTGTAATGACCTAATTCTACCATTATCACAACAATTTCCATTTGCATAACTTGCATAGTTGTTGTTTTGAAAGCAAAATATGCCATTTTTTTGGTTTCTTGAAGGAAAGCATCTAAATAGTGATTTATATTAGCTTCAAAATATCTCAACAAATATTGTAGATCTCTAGTTGTGTTTAATGTATCCTACAAGATTTTTTTTTTTTTTTTTCCCATTTAGGTGACTTTCATAAACTCCTTCACAATTCAACAAGCGATAATATAACCAAGAAACATGAAATCTAAGATACAAAATTATGATACAAGGGAACTTAAGACTTGTGTCACTAGGAGATGCGTCTCTGAGGACTCGAGGCATGTCTTAGACATGTCTCTAGTACCAAAGATCGATATTGCAACATCCCCTGATACCTAAAGACTTTGTTCTCATAGTCATCTCACTTGAGCCATAGTCTCCTATTAACTGTAACATCCCCTATGGATATTTGCCCCAATTTTTCCAAATGTTCCACAAAAAATTTAAACAAACTGTTTGCATGAACTAATTTCTATTCATCCAATAACTTGCAAGCAAATTTCAATGTAAAACATATTATAATAGTTTTAGAACAAGGCTCTGAAATTACATAGGAATATTGCTTTCAAATCTTCAGTAGAATACCAGCAAAAATATTCAATCATAGCCACAGAACTTACAGTCGGATTGGATAACCAAAAGTATGAATTTGAAGCACAAAGTGAGACACCTGAATAATAGCTCCAACAGACAATGGGTTTCCGTCCATTGCCTCCAAGCTCAAGGGTTTCCATCCTCAAACCTGCTGAAAGCCAAAGCTTCCCAGAATTCTCTAAGAGAAAATAATAACCAATCATAAACCAAGTATAGCTGAAAGTGAGCCCTTGCAACACTTTTATAATCTTCTCATAAAAGCTCACTCACACTTTTAACCAATGTGGGATAAAACATAACTTCCTTTTTACCTTTTTTGATGTCTCATGTATTTTAAAACAAGGGGTCCCTTTTACTATTCATTTCCCACTTAACTTGACTCACATTAATAAAGTTAAATAATTGAATTTAACTTTATAATTTAAACTTTATTAATGCGGAGATGAATTAAACCAATGGAGCTGAAATCATCTGACGATAATAACCAATTTTCCATTGAAAAGGCACTGACACTAGAGATCACGGCCCACCAGATGAATTACTATTAATAGCATTAATGACTTACTAAAAATAGTAAGTATACCAAACTGCCTCAAATGCCCTGGATTGACCTGCAATGAAAATTACCTAGGCCAAAAATCCTCAAGATTCCATAAAATCCCTAATTATCCTATGGAACCAAGGAGAAATAGGCTAACAACAACACCATACAATGTGAGCTAGAAAAGGGGACATTACAATCCTCCCTTCCCGAGATTGCTTGCCCTCAAGCAAACATCAACCAATCCACTGCTTCATCCTGATAAAAACACCATACTCCACAAGCTGTGAAGCAACATCATGGAATCCATAAGAGCCAATGCACCAATCTTGTCAATACCTAGATCCCAAACCAACATGTAGAACCCACTGTAATAGATGAAAAAGAAGTTTGTCAACCAAGTACCCTTACGTAACCATATGTGCATGTAAGACATCCAGTCAATGTGAAGATGAACCCCCATATGCCCATAAACCAGCACAAATGGCCACCAAACCTCGCTGTCATAACTCTGATTAGAAGCATAGATGATATCAAATATGTCATCAAACCAATCACTATCACCATCATGGGAATGATCAATTATCTCAACTGGAGACTCTGGGTTAGGCAATTCGTGCCTTTCATCATTAAAAGAATGGTGAATATCACGAATATGTTGAAAGGGAAGATTGACTTGTTGAACCACAATATTAACTTGTTCAGCTCTTTCCAACCATTTTTCATTCAAAACTTGGGCATATTCTATATTAGTTGTATCAAAATGTATAAACTTAGTCCTATGACAAGAGACTCCATCAAAATTACCATGTACCATACTTGCCTCTTGTAGTCCATCAACAGGTGAAATTGTGCCCTTACCTTCTTCATGATTGTTACTGGCAACATTAGGAGAAAGGTGAAATATATCACTACTGTTCTCAAACTGAAATTTAAGACTAGTTTCAACCTTTGTGTCCTTGTCTATGTGATCTTCCCTGGAATGATGAGGAATTTCCATACCATGGTGGCTTGAATCCACCCTATATTCCCCATAGTTATCAGACACAATTTGGTTGCCATCATAGGTAGATTCCATAACGCTAGCCTCCCCATGCAACCAAGTCATTACCTCCTGTTGAAAAACAAAAACATAACTGTTGTCATTCAAATTAGAATTATTGTTATGTGCTTGAGCCATGTTTTTGACCCCTTTTACCATATCATCATTGAAAATTTCTTGGCCAACGCTTGCAACATTGTCTTCATCAGTATTCTCAAGTGTAAGTGCCACAATATCAAGAGGAGGGTGTAGGCTAACACTGCCCCAAATCATAGTTTTGGGATCTTCTTCTTTGCTTCCGCTGGAACCATCAAACATCACCAATTCTAAACTTGTCTCACGTCATTCCCATGTGATTAGAGGTGGTAGTGTGTCAAGTAATTCTTCTTCAATTGATGTCACAAGGTTGCAAGGTATGTCCTTGTGAAGCTCTTCCATTCTTCCATAAACTTGTTCAACTTTTGTGCCCCTTGCTTTGTCATTTTGTATCATGGAAGGGACTGCTATAGAGGACTGATTTGTTGAATTATGCATGGAATGATGAAACATTCTCAACTGAAAACAAAGATCCGTGATCTCCCTATCTTTATCTTCCCATACCAATTTTTTTTTTCTTCATGTGTAGGAATTGTGTCATCATAGGAATCAACTATCTCACTAAAAGATGCATTGTGATCTTTCCAAGAATCCACACCATCATTATCCATGTCAACCTCGTGCTCTACATCAAGGGAAGCTATGTTTACAATATCTCTGAAGCGCTGATCCAGGTTTGCATTATCTTCCACTTTGTGATCAACCAAAGGAACACCATTAGAAACCATACCTTCATATGGATTGTCAATCATAATCTCTACGTCACCCACCAAGAGACTAAAGCACCCTTTTGTAGACGCCTCAAAATCTTTGTAGGAATGATCTAGATGCAGGGCTAATGCTGCTGCCATGTCCTCATTTCCACGCAACTCTTTATCATATGAAGACTCTGACAATTCATTAGGGACATCTTGAGACTCAAGCATACTCCCTTATTGAGTTAAGCCATCCTTTTCAAACTTTGTAACCTCATTTGTTGGTATGTTTTCAACACTGCTTGGCTGCAATGGTTATTTTTCCTTGTTAACTCCACATATGTGATCAAATGACCAGTGTCCCTGACAAGTGAAACAAATCTGCTATTTCTTCATTTGGTTCTTGCTCTTTTTGGGTGATCTTGGGACCTGTATACCCAAAGAAATTAGCTCTCCAGCCGTCATATGTTCCTTGAACCACCCAATTTTTATTCAACCAAACCTTTTGAGAAAGCATAAGCCATGGGGGAAACACACTACTCCTTCCTCCAAATAGCCAACAAGTCTAATTGCAATTAAGGACATAATAGTTTGCATACAAGCCCTCACATTGTCTGGATGATGATTCCTAATTTCAGTTAAGAAGCATTGAAACATTCGAAGAATCAATTTATCACATCTGAGATCCAACAAAATGATAAATGATCTGGTTCTTGCCATGCTTTCTAAAATTTTAGCCTTCTTACCAAAAGTAGGGGTTTTGACATAATGTAACCCATGTAGGCTCTCCACAATTAGCTATAGAACCCTTTTTAGTATGTCATCATTATAGGGTGATATAGGTGATGTTATCCTTATGATCTCACTGTGACAAGAAGCAACTGCAAGTCTCACCTCTTCATAAGGATGTTCCACAAACCTGTGCTGAGCCAAAGCGAGCATTGAAGGCTGCAAGGCCCAGTTCAGAAGCCTCCAATCTGACTGGTCTACTTTGGACAAATATGTGTCTAATTCCTCCAACTTAGAGAGAACATCATCAAGAAATTTCATGGACTTTAATTGTAATCCAATTACATAAAGTCGATTCCCTACTTCCTTTTCTTTCTGTAAATCCCTTAACTGATCACCATTAAAAATATTGCTGAATTATTTTGAGAAAGGACACTTTTCAAATTTGTCATTGTCTTCATTTTATTTACTGTAATATCCCAAACTAATCTGTCTTCGATTTCTGATTTTTTTTGTTCGTCAAATTCTTGGCATGCTGCTATAAGTCTCTGTATTTCTGAATCTTTAGCTTGTTTGGAATGTTGTTTATGATGTCCACTTATGCAATTTCACTTCCAAAATCTAATAGACATTTTATCAAACATATAACATGCATTTGCTAGAAAGAAACATTACCAAATGTATTGCAATTTATCAAACAGTTGGGAAGATAGAATAGCTGGTTTCAAATTTAAGATTTGAATGTTCCCCTTGCTGTTTACACTCAGGAATTCTATTATTGCAGATTATATCACAAAAGACATTCTTTCAAACAATCAACTTACATTCTTCTAAGTGAGGAATTAGTGCAATAACTTTTGAATTGCTGATGTAAAATCAAACTACCTGTAATTGATATTATACAATTCATGTCCTTAAGATGAAGCTAACACTGTTTGTAATTGATGTAGTCTGATGATACTGTTGTACCTATACCGATACTGAAATCTGCTTATATCTTCCTTAAATGGTGACACACTCAGCGTTCAATCACCAAATGTTGAAACAAGTAATACCTTACTGTTATAACTGTTGAGCATAATTATCTTTGAATGCCCACGATAATTAACAATGCAATCTTCCCCAATCACTCACGTCACTTCTTATGATGAAGGCTTCACTCTATAACGATGTACTTCTCAAAATAATGACTACAAAATATATTAGCTGCGATCTTTCAAACACACGCACCTGCCTTAAAACTGACTTTCTTTTGAACTAATGAATATAATGAAGGATCCACGGATCACCATGGATTATGCTACTTCCCTTTGATATATCCAGTGATTTCCCTTATACATTTATAAGCTTCAAATAATAATCTGAAGACTAAAACTCATATTTAAATTGCCAATCTCATCGATTGGGCTCCACGCAAGATTGCAAAGACTCCTATACCTCCACAATTCCTTTCTATAATTATTATAATTTTAGGACAAGGGGGACCCTATTGGAATTGTGTCAAAGATTCTCTTTTTTGGCAGCAACAATCATAAACTCTAAAATCATCTCTCTTTATTTTCTGTGTATGCAATATGGAATGGCAGCTATGTAATATATCAAACTCCACGATTCTTTGAAGATGGCGTCATACAAGGAAAACAAGACTCTCGATCTCCCTTGCTGACTGAGCAGAATAACACAACTTGCCACGATTTCATTAAACAGTCAAATAAATCCAACTCACGGCCTTCTTCAATGTTGCGTCACTCTGATGGTGGTCTTTGTGAATGGGCGACTTGAATTTCACAATTCACTTCTAGATATGCTGCGCTCAGAAATAAGACTCTTACGATTCCTGGACGATTTCTTCTTATGCGATCATATAATTTTTATATTTGTCTTCAAACTACACGGGACCCACACTTCTCCCTCTCACTGTCAGGGTTTGTCTCCTACGCAGAGACCAACTTCAAATTATGATTCTTTAATCAACTCTGATATCAAACCAAAGAATTTCTGAGATTCATTGAACCCTAGCATCATCTGAAAATCTTCTTTTGCAAACCAACACAGGATGGCAGGAACATGGCTCTGATACCAATGCCTCCATCCCCTATGGATATTTGCCCCAATTTTTCCAAATGTTCCACAGAAAATTTAAACAAACCGTTTGTATGAACTACTTTCTATTCATCCAATAACTTGCAAGCAAATTTCAATGTAAAACATATTATAACAGTTTTAGAACAAGACTCTAAAATTACATAGGAATATTGCTTTCAAATCTTCAGTAGAATAACAATAGAAATATTCAATCGTAGCCACAGAACTTACAGTCGGATTGGATAACCAGAAGTATGAATTTGAAGCACAAAGTGAGACCCCTGAATAATATCTCCAACAGACAATGGGTTTCCATCCAATGCCTCTAAGCTCGAGGGTTTTCGTCCTCAAATCTACTGAAAGCCAAAGCTTCCTAGAATTCTCTAAGAGAAAATAATAACCAAGCATAAACCAAGCATCGCTGAAAGTGAGCCCTTGCAACACTTTTATAAACTTCTCATAAGAGCTCACTCACACTTTTAACCAATGTGGGATAAAACATAACTTCCCTTTTGCCTTTTTTGATGTCTCATGTATTTTAAAACAAGAGGCCCCTTTTACCATTCATTTCCCACTTGACTCACATTAATAAAGTTAAATAATTGAATTTAACTTTATAATTTACACTTTATTAATGTAGAGATGAATTAAATCAATGGAGCAAAAACATCTGACAATAATAACCAATTTTTCATTGAAAAGGCACTGACAATGGAGATCACGGTCCACTGGATGAATTACTATTAATAGCATTAATGACTTACTAAAAATAGTAAGTATACCAAACTGCCTCCAAATGCCCCGAATTGACCTGCGACAAAAATTACCTAGGCCAAAAATCCTCAAGATTCCATAAAAGCCTTGATTAGCCTATGGAACCAAGGAGAAATAGGCTAACAACAACACCATACAATGTGAGCTAGAAAAGGGGACATTACATTAACAAATGGAAAAGAAATGAAAAAGATAAGCCACAGTGACCATTATCACTACTACCCAACCACAATTGACTAATCCCTACACCCTAATCTCATTCATGTGCTTTAAATTTTTAATTCATCTATGCCTTTTGTCTTTTTAAATTTGTTTACGAAATATTATATATTCTACTAATATTTTTTTACACACACACACACATATATATAATGACAACTCCCAATACCCATCCCCATCTCCCATACCAATACCCATCTCCTAGTAACTATTCTTAAGACACTATTTGTTTGAATTGAAGCAATCAATGAGATTAATTTGAAAATAAAATGTGAATACAAATGATTGCATTTCAATAGCTAACGTCTAGTAACTCACGAAAATTTACATTTGAATTATTTTTGTGTATTTTCATGACCATAAAGTATTTATTTCAAGTGCCACGTCATATCACACAAATAACCATTCAAGGTTTTAATAGCAAAGCTTTTCAACAATTCAAAAATGATAGTCACTTTGGGAAGATCAAACTTGTGAATTATTTATGGCTTGACCAAGCAATCCATGTATCATAGGATAATTGCACAAACAAACAATGTAAACTTGAATCAAAAATCAGATATTGTGTGGGTTTGGAGAGTGGACACAATAAAGTAATTTTATTGATGGGTGAAGAGCATCCTAGTTAAATATCCCATCACTACGTACAAAAACTTGTAGCTTGTCAGTTTACTACATAATTACTAGGAAACTCCAATATAGGGGTGAGGACTACGTGCATCCACATCTCCGAGCCGACATTTTATGGTGACTACATTTAGTGCAATATCATAACAACCTAAAATATTCATTAGCCAAGGCAAAAATTAGGGAATTATTAGTTTTTTACAAATTTAAAAATAACTAATGCAGTGTTGTCAAAAAATTATTTGAAACGTTTTTCTTTTTTAATAGATTGAATAAGGGATAAAAGGCCCTTCCCTGAGAGTAAATAAATACTCAAAAATTTACAACGTTATACATATTTAAAAAGGCAAAAATAAATGAAGATATTACCACATGAAAATTACATTGTGCAGCGCAATATAGCAATACAACAAAAAGTGCCAATATTGTGAAAAACAAAACCACCGATAACAAGTCTAAATTGCTACAACAATTACTAAAGCCTAAAAATCAGGGTAAGCCAAGGAAATTATCAAAACATAAAAAACAATTTCTAAACCAAACAAAGAAACCAAGATCTTCAACTCCGTCCAACAACTACAGGGTACCAACTTAAGAATTTGTATGATCAAAGTCTTTTATTTTTAACCCTATAGGAAGAAAAGTAGTCAACAACACTGTTATATTCATACATTGATAACCTTTCTCATTCCTCACACTTGTCCTCATCATAACCACCTTTGCATTAGGGTGTTGACATTGTTGTATTAATCTTATGACCTCCATCACCAACGTTTTAAACACTGATTGGGGGGGAGCAGTGGGTCTCTCGAAATAGGCACTCCCCCGCCCAACTAGAACCATTTGGGGTTCTCCCTCGCCCCTATATATTTGTTGACCCTATATACCCATTGAGCTTGAGCGCATTATCAATTGACCCCCTCTCTACATATGGGAGATAAGTGTCCCCTGTATGTAGATGTAGATATGGCGACTAATTAGAAGAGTGGCAAAAAGATATATATAGGGGTGCCTATCGGCCCTCTATATTAGAACCCTATCTATATATGGGGTGTCGACTAGATCTATATAGCCACCCTATCCCTCCCCCATATAGATAGGTGAGCCCTAGATATAGATAGGCTTGGCCCCCTCACTCTACGAATGTCATATATCTATCTCTAAAGAACTATTGTTGACCTGACAACAGGAGGGGGCAAGGCATATGATAGTCGACCCGCCTATGGAGTGGAGGTTGTCGGAATTAAACTATAACTATATAGATTGTTGCTCAGACCTCGATCCAAAGATATCGAGGTGTCCATTTCAACAGAGTTAGCTTATGAAATGTTGTATTATCAATGTCTATTGGGATAATACTTTCAAGTCGTAAGGATAGGATCTTTCCTTCATAAAGACTAGTCAAAGTTGTTTCTTCAAGAAACATTAAAAGATTTTCCCAATATTCTTTAGCTTCAAAAACAATCAAGAAAGTCTCCCACAATTATTTTTCCCAATGGATGAGATGACTAGGTTCATCAAGAAGGTGGGAACACTGAACAAGTGAAGACATACTTTTATGCAAATTTTCCACATTATTCCCTACTTCAATCCCAAAATACTTTCCTACTTTTATAGCATCCAAAATATTATCTAATTTTCTTTTAGCATCAATAATGTTTTTACAAATTCACCTAATAAAACATTGATAAGGGCTTTCGCACTCTAATTTCCCTTGTTTTGAACTGACAATATAATAAACCTCTTTGTTATGTGGTCATACGCCCTATCATTAACCTTCAAAGAAAATTTTGACCTAAGAGCATCTACGCTCCAAATTATCTCCTTGTTTACCATAATTTCTTCCCCTCTAACACTTTTGATGAATTCCACAACAAATAAGACGAGGGGTTGAATACCTCATGGATGTTTACAATCTACACTAGTCCCTAAAATTCTCCTTCCCTTGGCAAATGATCCATACCCCTCTTTTGCACTTCTTCACAATCGACTTACTAATCTTGGGCTTCTTTCCTTTCTTACCATTATGTTTCACTATATTATCTTTAGTGTTAATCCCTACAATGAATGCAAGTACATGCAGGATTAAATGCCCAAAATACTATTTGAAACATTATTCTACAGTGATTTCATATCCAAAACAAGTTGTTTGTATGCAATTCAAATTCACGCCCTAAAAATCACAACTACTCTCTAATGGGGTGATGTGAATGAAACATTTAAAATTCTTTAAGAACAACGCTCTTTCCACAAAAATTTCAAAAACCCATTCAATGTGACCCCTCGTTGTAAGAACTTGTTTGCACAATGAACTATGATGACAATCTAAATTGTTTATGTGATGCTCATAAAAGTGGCACGAGGATCCTTTAAAAACAACACTTGCAAGCTAAACTACACTCCAAAAACTAACCATTAGTTACCATGACATGTATAATCCACTTGCAAAGAGGCATTGTATACACTTGCTGGAGAACTCTGTAACTTCACCATTAAATCCATAATACAAATGTTATAATGGAATGGTTGTATCTCAGAAAAACATTGCAATGACATTCTTCCAAAAATAAATTTCAACCAAATAGAAAAACAAGTAAAACATTCATTTTAAAATTGTATAGCACACAAGTTTCCAATAAAATGCCTTGTGTACAATAGAACTTTTCAGCCAGAGAATTCCAAATGGAAGTAAAACAATAGGGTAATTTTCAGCCTCTTACAAGCTTCCCTAATGTATGCATTTCCAACAATGTTATGGACCAAAATAAAAATCTTTTAATTTAAGTGCAGTTACAAGTGACTGCAGTTTTACTTCATAAAAGCAATGTCAAACAACCACTGAAATGCCACAAACAATGTCCTCCGACAATAATATTTATCTTCAAAGTCTGAGGGATGTGATCCAATCATAGATCGGCATGAGCTTACCATTATTAGCCCAGATTTTTGGTGCCCCACTACGAGACCCCTATTTTTTGTGGACCCATGAGAATCTTATTTGAGCTTCTATAGTATTCTTTTGCCTTATGCATTTTGCTATCATTTGATAGCAAATCAAATGATAGCAAAATGCATAAGGCAAAATAATATAATAGAAGCTCAAAGAAGAGAATATAATTAGCCCATATGAGAATCTTCTTTAAGCTTCTATTATTTTGCTTTATCCATTTTGCTATCATTTGATGATAAAACTTATTGAAAAACTTTATATGTTAAAATATATAGTGTGTGTACTTTATTGTTTCATATGATCTTAGATTTATATAACTCATAAGAATGATGATGTGGAATTTATTTTATATATAAAATGTTGATTACCATGAAGAATTATGGTTTACGTTATTATCATCATTTATCATCAAAATTATTGATTTACATTTGTTATATTATAAGAGGTACCATGATGTATCTAATTTATATACAGATGACATGTATTGTAACAAAGACAACATTATAATGATTACACAATGAGTTAGTAAGGGTTTGTATAATGGCCATCATGGTGGTAATTCAATTGACCTAGCAATGGCAGCAACAAATTCAATGGCAATTGACATTTCATTAGCAATTAGGCAAATCAGACCCTTGAACAAGTGAATACCTTTATGTTTAAAGACATGGATAGAAACATGGGCGATTGTCTACATGAAAATAAGATAAAGCAAGTGAAAATGAATAAATGAGAGAGAGAAACCACGAACAAGGGGAAAAAAATGTAAACATTAATAAAAGAGATTTGGGGATTATTTATGATGACTATTACATTTTATGTCAAAAGATGAACCACGAGCAGATTAAAAAAAATGACGACCATCTATAAGAATTAGTTAAAAAAAGAGAAAAAAGGGAAGAAACATGTGGCATTTATGAATATGAGAATACTTTGGCAAACAAGTTTGCCCAATTAACTTAAAGAATCCTACTGTAAAAAGAGAACATAGAAAGAGAAAGGGACACTAGACACCACATTGTTTTAAAAAAGAAAAGAAAAAGTGGGGACACGAGAAATTACAAAGCAGATCGTGTGGTGATAGACGATATCACAACCTTGTTTAAGATAATTTCAATTTTTTTGTCTGTGAGCGCATTTTTCCCTTTTGTAGAAGGATGTGGCTGGGTTTGATGATTTGTAAATCTTGATTTTAAAGTGACAATTTCCCTTTTTATGATAGCAATTGAAGTCTTAATCCTTATTATATTTATTGTCTCCTTAGTTGTGATTTTCATCCTTTGTGTTTTCCTTGGGGTGAGTAAGGAGAAGAAGTTAGCTTTGTCCAAAAGTAAGTTCGTGCCACCGTTTTCATTTTTATATCAAGCTACGTAGCTAGAGGCCTCCCCCAGGGCGCTGGTAGAGGGGGACAGGTCAAGGTTGGTGTTTTTGAGCTATTCGACCCCTTTTTACTATGCAAAACTTGTATATTTTCAAAGCGCCAAGAAAGGGGAATTAGTCTCGGGGTTGGTATTTCCAAACTCATAAATATTGGCACCTTTGACGGTTGGAACCACATTAGGCGCTGATGGATGGTTTGAAGACATGGTTATAGCCATTGTGGGTGTGAGCCCTATTCAACTATGATGTCTCTTTTTGAGTGTTTATGTGTTTTATTGGGGCACCATGCCATTTGTGACTGCTTTCTGCATTGACTTCGTTGCCAATTTATTGGATTCTATTTTGTGTTAAGCCCTTGGGTTGACTATTGTTCTTTGCTTGAACCCTTGTGTGGCTTCTCCTCGTGTAAGTTCACTTATTACAGTAAATAAGGGAGACGAGTAAATAAGGTACATGTTGAAGTATGAGTTTGGGGCAGAGTTATGGGTTGGCATTCAGTTGAGTTGAGCAATGAATATATCATTAGAGTATAAAGATTCCTCATTACCCTCTTATGTATATGTGCACTTGTCGTGCTGGCAACCAGGTAGATCATGGCATCAAACCACTTCTCATTCATATAAGTCACGAACTTTGTTAATCAAACAAGCAAGCCCTGGATGCATGGTGTTTATGTTCAGAGTTTTACTTCTATCTTATTTTGTTTAAGAATAGGCTTACACTATGATAAAATTTATTTAGAATGGCATATGTGAATATATCAGCAGAGTACAGAGATTCCTCGTGACCCTCTTATGTATATGTACACTTGTCGTGCAGGCAGGGGGGTGGATCATGGCATCCAATCACTTCTCATTAGTATAAGTTGTGGCCTTTGTTAATCAAACAAGCAGGCCCTAGATGCACGGGGCATACGTTCTAACTTTTACATCTATCTTATTTTGTTTAAGAAAAGGCTTAAGTTGTGATGGCATTGCTTTAGAATGGTGGCGAAACCATATTCTATAGCTTATATTGCTATGTATATCTTTATTTGGATTAGTAGTAAAATTTAAAGGCATGGGAATGGATTAAATAGTCTGCTAATCATTTTAATGCTATAAGTTGCATTGATTGTTGATTGCTCTATCTATCATGTGAAATATGCATCTTATTAAGTAGGGGAAATACTTAAAGCACGGACTAAATAAATCCATTGTGAAAGTGATAAAATGATGGATAAAACTTGATTGAGCCATTGTTGTCATTATAGGTTCTTGAACTCTTTGAGGCCATTGTGAATGATAATAACAAACTCTTGAAAGGTTGTGTGCTATGGTCGTGGCCACTAACAATAAAAACTAAGTTGAAACCTTTTTGAATATACCTTTAGACATCACTGTGAATTAAGATAAATATTGTCAATGTTCCCATTTTCAAATAATGTAAAAATAATAAAGTTAATGTTTTAAGTTGTCTACGTAACTTACTTTTATGTAATGACTTAATATTAACTTATTATTATTAGAAATAATTAGAAAAGGAGTGGGAAAAATAAAAGTAAAAGAAAGAGGTAAAAGTGATAAGTGGACCTTTTTGTGTTGCACATGTTTAGTGGGTTTCACTATTGTATACTTTTACAAGTGGAATTCACTATTTCACACGTGTGTGCACATTCTTAGTGGAGCTTACTATTGCAAGCTTTTGCTGGTGGACTTCACTATTGCACACATGCTTAGTGAAGTTTACCATTACAAGCCTTTTGCTAGTGAACTTCACTATTGCACCACTTTCTAGCACCTCATGTTGGAAATGTGCTTTCCTCTTGAGGCCCCCTTCCTTGGATCCTTATGTCATGTGTGTACTCCACAACTCCCCTCAACACCTATTTATTCTCCCCTCTCATGTTCATTTCTCATTCATCTTTGATATTCAAAAACCTTATTTTAGAGCTTAGCTTTTGATTCAACTTCTTCTCTCTAAGGACAAAAACCCTTAGAGTGCAGAGATCTATAGGACAAAAACCCTCTTGGTTTCTATTGTTGGATTAGAAGATGAAAACCCTCTTGTTCATATGAGATGATTTCATCCGAAAATCACATTTGTGCCATAAATTATTGTAAGACGTTGTAGTTGTCGATATTGTTGCTATGACAAATTTGAAGCATTTTGGATAAATTTGCGTGTTTGTTATAGTATATCAAGTTTTGAAATTCATCTTTTAATGTAAGAGTTTGTTGTTTATTGACATTGTCTCCAACATTATTATGTGTAAGCAGTTATTTGAAATAGAAGTAATCAACCAATATTGTATGTTATTGCCTAGTATGTTTATTAGATGTTCCTAAGTGCGGAAATTAGAAAATTATAGTGTCATTGGTTTATTTTGAAAGGGTTATTACAGTAAAAATTAGAATTCAAAAAACTCTTCAAAAAGGGACATTACAAATATGCAACTCTATATATCACACATTTCAAATGCCACTGAGATCCCATATTTGAACCCTTAGGGGATTTACAGTAAAACACTACAACCACTCTCACCTGTGAGGAAATCACAGTTATTTCCTCCACTAATTTCATAGTCACTGTGCAAAGATGGCCCTAGTTCAATACTAGATGGTAGGAGATTTAAATGTTAATAAATCCTTTTAGATCATAACAACTGGTATCTGCAATGTGCCGCATTCACAATGATCACGAAGGTGAAAATTCTTCTCCTTTGAATTAATGTCATTTTGAGCTTCTTGCTTCTCCCTTAGAGTTTCTTGTGTTTGATCAATTTCATGCAGCCAAGTAATAGGATCTGTAAGCCAAAAGCATGGGATCATGCCACGAGGCAAATATCCCATTACTCAAAGTAACACAAGGATGGCCTTCAACTTATATTTGGTGACCACTCGTGAACCACATAGGGCCTGCAAGTCCATGACACTGTGACCCGTATAAGCAAGCCTAGACATTTAAATAAATAAAGGCCACATGTCAAAGTGAATAAAGGTTTTCCATGAGCGATCTTAATTATTAAATAATTAAAAAATTGCTTTACCCGAGATGTTTAATTTGAAACCTGTGACCTCATAGTTGTTCACGTGGGCAAGACTTGAACATTTTACCTTTTTTTTGGCTTAGAGGCACAACATGTCCACGATGGTGACACGTCACCCATCTTGACGTCACACACATGGCCTCTCCTTACAAAAGACTTGAGCAAGCCTTATCTATTTATGGTTCACAAACGCGTTGGAATATATTTTGTTTAATGTGTTGTGTCTGCAAACAGCCGTATGGCTAAGTCATTGTCGTGGCATCTAATCTTGATCGTATGGAGCCACACAAACTTTGTGAAGGCTTTGTTATCCATAATCAAGTGAACTATAATTTTTAATTAATAATCATGACACCTTGACCTTTTCGTAATTCACGTGGACTCTGTAACCCTAAGACCACTTCATGAACTTTGTGGAGTCTATAACTCCATGACCACCGTTCACATGAGCAAGGCTTAAATACTTTAACATTTGGCGTGGGCCACAAGTATGTGTTATGGTGACATGCGTCCCTCATCTCAAAATCACACACTTGATCTCTCCACCATATTCAGGAGCAAGTTTCACTTGCATGAAATGTGCGGACACAATATTATATAGGTTGTGTTTTGTCAAGTGTCAAGTCCATGAAGGGCTATTGACCTTAGCCACAGTTGTCATATTGACGCTTTGAGTGTGGGCCATGTGGATGATACAGGGACTCTATTAAGCATAAGTGTATTGTGACCCTTTGGTGACTGTGTGGAAGTGTATTGTGACCCTTTGGTGACTGTGTGGCCCACATGGATACCATAGATACGTTGCGCATATTTATTGCGTGGAAGTTTTTCAAGTGGCCTAGTGATTATATTAAACGATATATTTAAAAGTGAAATATAATAAATTATGATTATAATATTATATAATCCACAACCCACAATATTAATGGGGATTCTATAACCAACATTCATTCATAACAAAGTTTATAGTCATTCCATAGGTTTTTGGATGCTTTGAATCTGATGGTGGGGTCAGATTTCACTTTTGGGCAACTTAGGTGGCGTTGCCCCTTGTGGGCCCATAACCCATAGATCCAAGTATTGTAACCGAGCATGCGCTTGGGGAAGTAAGCTAATACTAAATGGTAGTTCACCCATATTAATCCAAGAGGACTAATTATGGACGCAATAGTAATCTCGCATTACGTAAGGAATGTTCATACATGATGGTATTTTGGACTTGGTCATTGTGTGTGGACTTTATTTAAGAAAGAAAAGAACCCCAAAAAAATGTGGTGGGTTTTGAAGTAGCACAGGAGGATGCTACAAGGTTTGACTCTCAAGGCTGCATGGTTGCGGCTCCCCAAATGGCACCAAATCCCTTTTGAGACAAAAAAAGAGTCTACCTTAACAAAGAAATAATGTTTCATCTGCGAAGGGATCTGTAATTTCTCCTACACAACACAAAGCTTCAGTTAATCTGCTGCATGTGGAAAATCTCTTTATATATGCACCTACAAAATCCACTCTGATATATTCAGTCACAAGGTGACTGCAATTTCCTTTGGTTTAGGTTGTATTTCCGCCTATGGTGTGATGGAGTTTTACTTGTATATAAATAGCTTCCAGATAAGCGAGATGAGGGTAAAAATCCAGTTCTGTACACTAAAAACTGCTACTTACTTCTAATGTAGTTACTACAAAAGCATATCCTAAAACATCCAGTCTCTACCCTTCAATAATGAAAGGAAAATTCTTCTCTAAAATCTTTTGACGTAGCATTCAACCCTTAAGTTGGTAGTACATTCATGCAGCTTCTTTTAATTCTTTAGCCAAGGCAAAAAAGAATACAAACCTTCCCACCAAAGGACATCAAAAGCATTTATATTTTTATTGGTACAAATTCAAGTCTTATAAAAGTACATTATACAACGAACTAGAATCCATTGTTTTCCTTAAATGTCTGAACGATCCATCAGCGAACCAAAAATACACAAATTGAACGCACAAATGGACCAACTTCTTTAATAATGAGTGAAGTCTGCTGCTTCCTGAATCTATGAAGTCATCTGATGTATGAAATATACAAGGACATAAGTTTCCACATTCTCAAATGCAAAGGCCTTATCAAGCTCAAGTTTCCATTTCCCATTGATACTTTTACTCACAAAGTGTTCACACAAAGAACTATAATTTACAACCAAAAAATAGCAAGAAAAATAAACTAAGGTACTAGCAAAAGTAGAATCACACTACAATTGTGCTAAAATGAGCTATTCAAATTATTTAGAAAATAAATCCTAAAGAACCCTTTTAATATTTGCCTGCTGCATAGGAAATGAAAATCCTTTCACATGTAAATGAATTAGAGAATAAATAATATGGACGTAAAAACAAGAGTACAAATTGCCATAACAAGAGTCTCAAATCCGCATCCATACAATATCCATGTTTTGCTAACATTGTTTATAACCACAACATTTCAGAGTTTATGGTCCTTTAGATAAAGATCAAATACAGAACTGATGAGAAAATGTCTAGAGAGTTTATTGATATGTTTAATACATCGCTGACATGCATCCAAATATAAAAGGAATATATATATATATATACATACATATATATATATATACATATATATATAGCAAACTGCTACAATAATTTGAGCATTAACTTCGTTGCTAATATCCAAAAAAATGAAACAAGTCAAAAGCACAATTAATTTCCAGAAACATAGTCAAAATTCACCATTATTATTATGTATGAAGCCATAAAGTTGTTTCACTGTCAAATAAGAAAAAAAATTCAGGAATAACAGAGATTGAGAATGCACGATACCTCTCAACATTTGTCCAAATGGATGTAAGCAACATAAAAAACATCCGATGAAAAAAATCGATACTTAACCCCGAACATTCTCTAGTGTTCCAAATCATCTCTATTTAAAACCTGAATTCGAAAACTGACTTATCTTTGTTAAAAGTGTCGATTTTGTGGGTTATTTGTGGGAGGATCAAGAGCTGGAAAAACTATGTTAAACAGCGTTAAAGTATTCAAGAAGAAAATAGGACAAGATACAATTACAAATTTTAGATAATCCCTCTTGCTCTGAAATTCAAAACACATCTTAAATTTTATATTTATAAGGTCATCCAATAAAAACTACTGTTTGCATTCACAGTTCAGTTGGTGAAATTACTAGGATGTATTCATCATTATTTTCAAGTAGAAAACAACTGTACACATATTAAATATCATAGGGAGTGAGTTCAGAGTGAGAATAACTGAATAGTGTATCCATCACCATCTGCAAGTTCAAAGCAAGTTTAGAAATACCTTTCTATCGAGAATGCATTCAAAATGAGTCAAAATTCAAGGAATGTGTCTTCAAGAAAGAAAATATATTCATGTTGATGTGGGAGCATCCAGGTGATCAAGCAATCTTACATCAACCAAAAATATCTACTGTGTTCGCGTGCAACCAGGCCCAATTGGCAGTGTAAAGACGACCTACAAGGATCCATGGAGGTCCATGGAACTTTAACAAGCTCCTGGAATAGAAAAAAGTCAGTTTTAGTTATTGAGACAGAGAGTTCTCTGTCTCATGACGAAACTGCCAGTTAATGTAGGTCTAGGTTAACTGACGGTTACGAAATAGCCATTCTTCATAAAGCAGCAGTTTCGCCCGTGGCAGTTGCGCAAGTTAGGAAACGGCCCAGAAACTTTTAAGTGCTCATTTTGAGAGTTTCTAAGATCAAAGGGAATCCAAAATGACACCTCGCGGGGCAGAAAAAAGCACAGAAAGATTCGAATGAGGCAAGCTGGAGTGAGAAAACACTTGCTAGGAGAGTGTGGGTGCTTGTGTAGGAAGCACAGAGGAGCAGAGAGTTAAGGCCAGTCCATTGAGGGGTGTTAAGTGTGGTTCTTCCTCTTGTATTGTAACCAAAGAGAACTGTGAGTGTGTGGCTTGTAACCTCTGTAAATCCTTTTGAAAAATAAATTGGTTGTCTTTGTTTGCGAGTCTCATATTGATCTGTGTGGGTGTCTGTTGGTGAGTGTGCGAGGTGAGGCAAGGACAAGGCAGTCATTCAGTTGACCCCCTAGCCTTGACTGCATTAAATGTCCACAAGTGACCAAAATAGGTCAATGGGACCCAAAAGTACATCCATAGTTCATCATAACATAAACATAGCAGTTTATCTGCAGAATGGATGTAAAAAAAAGAATCTAAAGGAACAAATTTTCATAAGGAACAGAGTTTAACTGTCTTTTATTGGTTTTGTTGCCCTGTAATAAACCTCAGCCATGGAAAATACTAAATGACCTATCAGAAGCATTCCAAAGCAAGATGGAATATGGTTATGTACTTCCTTCCCTCCTGAAAACATTTTATATTTACAGAAAATCCTTCATTAAAGGTCCTAATTCAAATATCAAAACAAATGAAGGTGAAAATCCAAGTAAACTGTTGAAGAGCCTTTGCACTTGTTGAGAGGGAGATTTCTTACCTTGTTTTATATTTTCACCTCAATCAAATCTTTGAAATTGTTAGTAAATGGAGGGTAAAAGCAAATTCATTATTTCCTATTCTTCTCTTACTGGAAAACCTTGACATTCTAAGAAAACTAAATGTACCATGTGCTAGGTTTCCACAAAACAAATTACAAACATTAAGCATGATTTGTGAGAAATTTCTCAAATTTTAATTGTTTGGGAATGATTTTTTATCAAAATACTTGAAAAATACATCAAATACAAAAATAAACAAGATAAGACCAACATAATACTCCTCAAAATTGCAGCCAGGAAGATTCTCAATCAATTATACCATTAGTTACTTCAAATCATATGAATTTAAGATTCTCATTCATTGTATTCAAACTCTGCCACTTTTTCCCTAATGTTTAAGAGGATGCTCCATTCTTTGATTCAATACACATTAGATAAACAAGGTAGTAATAGTAGAGGACAACATCCTAGAATACTTATCTCACGCAATTGGCAACGCCTCTAATCATCAAGAAAAAATTCATTAGAGGAGGGTGAAGCCTCATATGCATGCAGTAAATTCATGGTTCTAAAGAATGGACATTAATCTCCCTTCATCCCTCTCTCTGAATAAAAAACAAAATTGTAATGTCCCTTTTCCAGACAATTTAGAACAATTTGGGTTTTCCAGCAAACATTATACTGGAAATATTAAATTCTGATTTTTATAGAAACCCTAGTCATAAATTGCAGACTTCTGAAAATGAATTATTCATGCATAAAAATAATTATTTCTGCTCATAGAAACCCTCATAAAAATTGTAGAGTATTCAAAATATTTATTTAAATCAAAACCCTGATTTTTACATTTGCTTCAGGTCTGAAAATACTACAAAATATTATTCAATTGATGAGGAAAAGATTTGGACTTTTCACCAACCAGATATGCTGGAATAGCTGCTAATCCAAACCCTAGAAACAACTTGCCACAAAGGGGAATCGCTACGCTGACCACAAGAAACCTGATTTGTTGCTGATCACTTCTCAAAATGCAGCCCTACCACTGTGTTCCCCCTTCCAAGACCCTCCAAAGTGGGTCGCTCAACTGCCACAGCTGATAAATCTGATTCGCTGCCCTTTCTTGATGACCTTGAAGCCGAAAGATGATTTTGAAGTCCAACACGGTCTCTGACTGAGAAAACCCGATGAGTATGAAGGGTTTTCGTCCTTCAATACTGAAGCAAGGGTTTCCGTCCTCCAAGCTAATTGCTCAAGCAAATGTGCTTTTACAATAAAAAATTTGATTGCATGATCATGAATGCATCCAAATTTAGATCTCCACTTCTTTTATATCCCTTTTCCCTTCATCATCTCCCACGGGTGGTGTTCTAATTGAGGAGAGAAAATGTTTCAAAAGCATCCAGTTAAAACTCATTAATGGCTGACTTTCAAATAAATTAGAAAGTCCCCCCTTATTTTAAAAATCACATAATTAAAGTTGCCGACATATTACTTTTTTAGCAACTTGAATTAAAAGAAACAAGTTTCCCTTCAACCCTTCCCTTAGCCATGGGGAAACCACAAAGGTCGGCTAAGGGTCTCCAATCCTCATTAATCCCAAAAAGGGCACACCATAGTCCTCCGCTCTCGAAATCACCTGTCCTCAAGCAATGTTGTTTTCCCCTACCTGGATCTCAAATCCACCTTGTGAATTTGTAATCCCATGTTTTGAAAAGACTCTTCCTTACCATTGCCTCAAAGAGTCTTAAACTAAACTATATAATTTCCCCACAAGCAATCACACTCGTAGGAACTCCTTTATTTTGCCTTTTTGGGAAAATATTCAAAGAATTTATGGGCTGCCGAGCCTTAGCATAAACTTCCATGAGATATACGAAAGGATGATAAGTTAGTTTATTCTCAATGTCAAAGAGCTTTTACCAATTTGCGCATTCATTGGTACCCCTCTCATATGCATTGCCATGCTGTTTTGGATCATATTTCAACTCAGATTTTTGG
This sequence comes from Torreya grandis, assembly GCA_037957365.1. Lineage (NCBI taxonomy): Eukaryota > Viridiplantae > Streptophyta > Pinopsida > Cupressales > Taxaceae > Torreya > Torreya grandis. Next base: position 357,368 of record JARHVA010003730.1, read on the forward strand.
CATACTAAAGCTTTGAAATGTCTCAAATCTGATGTACTTCCAGCCATGTAGTTAAAGTTTTATTTATCCTTGGCTGTACCTAAAAGACCAGATTTGAATTCTACTGTTGTTTTTCACTCTGTCACTTCAATTGTTATCCTTCCCAACAACAAATTAGATCCTAGAATTTTGATTGCAGCCCCAAGTTCTGATCTTTTTACTATTGCATTTATAGTACTGCTGTGAAAATCAGACTTGTCCCTGGTTGTTCCTCCTGAAGTAGACCCATTTTCAACTATGTTGTTGACTGATAATGTCATGTCCCCCTTTTGAACATAAGAGTGAAAAAGGACCCTTAACCTTATTCTTTGGTGTTTCCCTTAGATTAAGGGAAAGGGGGCTTAAAAAGGAAGCATCAATTCCTTTTCAAATTATAAAAAGGTACCATTTGGTTAAGTTGTTCTAATTTTAAGTTAAGGAGGGGGCTTTTTGAGTTAATGGGGCTCACATAGCCCTTAAGTGATTTTAAAATAAAGTTAAACTTATATCATTTTGCACTTTCCCTTCAAATGGAGCATCCAACTTGAAGATTTAGGTATATAAGGAGGATTGCAATTCCTTTGAAAAAGTTATGCATATTATGATATTTGAAATTTTGAGTCTAAGCACGAAAACGCTTGACCAAAGACTTGAAAACGAAACCCTTCAAGGCCAAGGAAGGTTTAAGGACAAAAACACTATTCCTCGTCTAGAGTAGCACTAGTTCAAGTGTTGTAATTGATCATCAAAGGCAGAATTTACAATTTGGACCCTTCCTAGGGTGTGGCGATTTGCTTGCAAAGTGTGGCGATTTGCTTGCAAAGTGTGGCGACTTGGTTTGAGGTCATTTGGCAAGAGTTTGAGGCCGTTTCCAGGGCAGCAAACAAGTTTGTACGTTGAAGACCCCTTTCATTAGAGCTGTGCTACAATTGGAAGCTTGAAAACCCTCTTCTAGGGTTTGGTGTGTTGACATGAGCAATTAATTATTTAATTACAGTTGGACAACTTGATTGTCTAATGAACCACACTAGTAGGATCACCAAAACACTGATATTGTACTATGGACTTTTGTCAAACAATTGGCAAGCAATCAAACTATACTGCTGTAAGTGTAAACTAAATATGAAATTGTTGAGCAACAAATCCACTCAACTCAATGATTCAAAAATCAGTGCTAATATATTCATTCAATGGAGATATAGATCATTTTTCAATAGATGGCAACTTTCAGATTTCAACAAGACATCTTAGCACTCACAATGCAACTAGATGCAAATAATATCCTTTCTTATTATGGACGAAATACAAAGGCTTGGCACATAATTGAGTCTCTATTATAGATATGCAAATGTAAATAGAACCTTTCCCTAGAATCACTAATACAGCTGGGTACAAATTCAGTGACTAAAAAATGTAAACCCTCATAACCAAATTAAGACATGTGATCATCAATTGGCATTGTTTATTAGATATGCAAATGACTGGTATAGCAGTTACTGTAACCTCAAATCCTTATAGCAAGAATGTATCTTACAAACATGTACCAAGCAATGACAATTAAGAAGAGGAACCTGGACTATGCCGTTAATAACAATGGATGTATTGTTGTTGCTGATGAAATCATAACCTCACATGAATTTGTTGATGGCAATAATGAAACCCGATATGTATGTTGTGCCCGAATGCTGTCCGTACACTGCCCAGAATGATGTCCGTACACTGCTGCAAGTACAGGCCGTACTGTACTGACTGGTGCGATTTTGATATTAATTTTTGTCTTCACTAGCAAGTGCCGAAAATGCCATGAACATGAACGCCTAGGCTAGGGTAAATGCCTCCCACAATATAAAAATTAATCTCCCAGCCAAATAGGAGTTATGAACAAAAATATAGGTTCAAGATGTGAATTGCAGTATGCTGGAAATGCCACCAGAACTTCTAAAATGATCTTCAAACAATGTCAATGCAATCCTCCTGGTAAATGGATGAAGAACAAGTTTATTTGCAACCAAAATTCTAAAATCCTTAATAGAGTCTAAGGACTCCAAATATATCGAAACTCAGTCCAAGACTAAATACTCAAGTGAAGCTCAACATGAAATGGTTGAATACCACTTCCAATGTGCAACCCTTCAGAAGCTATTTCACTTCCTTAGTTATGCAATCTCTTGAGAGGTATCGTTCTCAAGGATTATGCTGAATATTTGCAGACTATCAAGCCCCACAAATGCTCAAGAAGACTCAATGAGAAAATAGACTCCGATGCCAAATGAGAGACCCATGGGGTCTATTTATTCACTTTTTTTTTTGGAAACTTCCTCTAGAAGTCCCATAATATTCTTATAAAATCTCATTGCACTTTTTAGATAAAAAGTAACTTTATAAAATAAAAGTGCACCTTAATTTTAAAATATAACATTTTGGCCCAATATAAAAAAGTAATAATAAAATATAATGTCTCCAAGAGCATAATGAGCCATCCAATCACCAAATAAACGCAAAAATGACTCTCTCATCACCACCATCTACCTACGAGAGTCTGGAATAGGCAAATCCACGTAAAGTGTCATGTCGTACTAGAGAGGGGACATGACAGTCCGCCCCTCCTGAAATTGCTTGGCCTCAAGCAATCTCAATGCCGGATGCTGCAGAATGGCCTCACCCTCCCAAGTAGCATCCTCAACGGGTAGATCCTTCCATTTAATCAGTTACTCTTTGATCACCCGCCTGCGAAGCTGCTTCTCTCTCCTATCCAAGATGGATTCTGGAACCAAGATCAACTTCCCCTCATCATCCAAGGGAGGTAACACTGCAGAAGGCACCACACTCTGACCCAACGCCTTCTTGAGGCGTGACACATGGAATACATTGTGCACTCTGCTATCTGCGGGAAGATCCAACTCATAAGCCAACTCACCAACCTTCCTGATAATCCTGAATGGTCCCTAGTATCGTGGCTTGAGTTTCTCTGCACCACTCTTCTTGAGAGTGGACTACCTGTATGGCTGCAACATGAGGTAGACCATATCATCCACCTCAAAACTACGCTCAGTCCTCTTCTGGTCTGCATACTGTTTCTGCTGGTTCTGAGCTCTGGCAATATTGTCTCTGAGAGTAGCAACTATGTCCTTACTCCCCTGTAGTAACTCACCTGCACTAGGTACCCGACTGTCACCCAACACTAAATCCAAAAAACTGGGTGCCTCATAACCGTAAAGTGCCATGAAGGGCGTCATCCGTATAGTCATGTGGTATGTAGTGTTATAGCAATACTCGCAGATATAAATCCATCTGACCCAAGTCCGTTGCTGAGCTGCCACATAATTCCTCAAATACCCTTCTACCCACTGGTTTACTATCTCTGTTTGACCATCGGTCTGTGGGTGATAGCTGGTGCTGGGTGTAAGCTCAGTACCACACAACCGGAATACCTCCTGCCAAAAGTGACTCATGAAGTGGCTGTCCCTATCGCTCACAATGTTTCGAGGCAAGCCGTGCAACCTGAAAACCTCTTGGAAGAAGACCTCTGCTACCTGAGCCACTGAGTATGTAGTAGTGATAGGGAAGAAGTGAGCATATTTTGTTAACCTATCCACCACCACATAAATACAATCTCGTCCCTGTGCCTTGGGCAAGCCTGTGATAAAGTCCATGGAGATACACTCCCACTTCTTGTCAGGAATAGGAAGTGGCTGTAGGAGCCCTATTGGATATGTGTGTTCTTGTTTGTTTTGCTGGCAAACAAGACACTCCCTAACATACTGCAAAACATCAGCCTTAGGCCCCTTCCAGATGAACCTCTCCCGAACTGACCTGTAAGTCTTGAAGTACCCGGGATGGCCTGCTGTGGGTGAGTCGTGAAGTGTTCTCAAGATCAGCTGCTTAACCTTCGATCCTGGGACTAAGTAAATCCTGTTCTTGTAAATGATCAAATCATCTACAAGTGTGTATCTGGTATCAATCACTGCCCCCTCCACTATATCAGAGGCCCATGTGTCCCTAGCATATTCTGCTATAATCAAATGTCGCCAATCCTCTGATATCTGGATCATAGAAGTAAGGTGTGGCCTGCGAGATAGCGCATCTGCAACAACATTCTACGTACCCTTGGCATACGTGATGTCAAAGTCATATGCCTGCAACTTACCCATTTCTGCTGGCGATCATTCAGGTCCTGCTGTCCCAAAAAGTGTCTCAGACTGTTATGATCAGTCTTTATACAGAATTTGCTGCCCACAAGATACTGTCTGAACTTGGCCAGAGCATGCATGATGGCCAACATCTCCTTATCATAAATGCTAAATGATCGTTCAAGCCCCCCAAGTTTCCTGCTCTCATAAGCAATAGAGTGTTTGTCCTACATGAGTACAGCACCTACTCCCTCTCCAGATGCATCAAATTGAAGCTCAAATGGCTTCGTAAAATCAGGGAATGCTAGAACCGAGCATGTAGTCATTATCTCCTTGAATCTCATGAAACAATCATGTGCCTCCTAAGTCCACACAAATGCCCCTTTCTTCAACAAATCTGTCATGGGTGCGGCATGTCGTGAGTAGCCACTGACGAATTTGCGATAAAACCCACATAGACCAAGGAACCCCCTCAACTACGTAGGGTTCTTTGGTGGTGGCCAATCAACAATAGCGCGGATCTTTTCAGGATCCATCCGCACTCCATCCGCACTGATGATGTGTCCTAAATATAGAAGCTCAATCATGCCCAAATCGCATTTGGATTCCTTGGCATACAAAGACTCCTTCTGCAATATGCCCAATACTGTCTCCAGATGCTCAAGATGTTCCTGCCATGACCTGCTGTATACCAAAATATCATCAAAGAATACCAGTACAAATTTCCTCAACTGATGGTGAAAAACCCTGTTCATTGTAGACTGGAAAGTGGCAGGTGCATTAGTCAAACCAAAAGGCATGACTACAAACTCAAAATGCCCACAGTGACATCTGAAAGCAATTTTCTCAATGTCTTGTTCTCTCACTCTGATCTGATGATATCCTGATCTCAAGTCAATCTTTGAAAAATAACAAGCCCCATGCAATTCATCTATCAACTCATCAATGCGTGGGATAGGATATCTATTCTTAATAGTTCTTTTGTTTAACACCCTGTAATCAATACACATCCGAAGAGTACCATCCTTCTTTTTAACCAAAACAACAGAAGATGCAAAAGGTGACTTACTTGGTCGGATGTGCCCCATGGCTAGCAACTCCTTAATGGTCCTCTCGATCTCATCCTTTAGTCGCTTCGGGTGTCGGTATGGTGTGATCATGACAGGCTTAGCGCCTTCCTCCAGCTCAATAATATGCTCAATGCCTCTATTTGGCGGTCTGCCTGGTGGAATCTCGCTGAATACCTTCTCATATTTAATTCTCAACTTCTGTATATCAGGGTGATATTCAGCCTTGTGCTGCTCCTCCTGTGTAGGCATCAAGGTACAAATAGCTGCCCACTCTATATCATTATGCCTGGCTAGCCTCTCTATCCTCCTAAGTGAAATAGTCCTAACATCACTATTACGAATAGCCTTCAGCACATGTGTTCTGCCATCTACCTCGAACCATATCTCCATATTCTTAAGTCTCAGGGTAACCTCCTCCAACGAATGTGGCCACTGCATCCCAAGCACTATGTCCATGTCACCCATGTTGACCACATGATAATCTGCCTTGAACTCATAGTTGTTCAGGCGTAGAGGTAGATCACGTACCATCCTGTCACATCGAAGAGTATATCCATCAGCCACCTTAACTTTCAGTCCCTCAAACTCCTCAGTGGTGAGCCCACGCCTCTCCACGAAGCGTGCATCAATAAAGTTGTGCGTGGCACCAATATCCAAGAGTGTAATAACCTTTTGTCCTGCCAAGACACCTCTAAGTCTGAAAGAACCCTCTCTCTGAATACTAGATAGACATGCCTCCTATAAATGTAACTCTGGTTCCTCCTTTTGTTCAGCGTTATCTACCTCCTATTCCTGCTCTGCATCATCAGGATCATGGTACTCTGAGCTGTCTGAATCTGAGCCCTCGTGATAAGCCCACATCACCCTGTTGGCCTTTCCCTTAGGCCTCATAGGACAGTCATGTCCAAACTCATAAGGACCCTTGCAATAGAAGCATAACTTCTGCTTACGCAGGTCATTAAGCGTCTCCTTATTCAAGGGTGCAGCTGACTTGCCTTTCGTGTCATCAACCTTCTCTTTACCTTTGTTGAATCCCCCTTTATTATCTCTGTATGATGAAGAGCCCTTTGAATCGAACCTGTTTGTTGATGCTGCAAGTTCCATACTACGGCCTTTCTTCATGGCTTCTTGAAATGTGAGAGGATCAAAGGCCTTAACCCACCCTTTGAGTGGTTCAGTCAACCCTTCTGTAAATAAAATGACTAGCCTCCGCTCTGAAATATCAGGTACCATTACTGCTAGCTTCTGGAAGTCATTAATATAAGCATCAAGAGAACCATGCTGTTTTAGTTGTGCCAATTCACGAAAACTCACCTCAAGATCTTTGACATCAAACCTTTCAATCAGCCTGTTGGTAAACTCCTCATATGTAGTGATAAGGTTGTGTCCAAGAGTGACTAACCCATGATACCACCACTCGTGAGCAGCTCCTTCAAGATGTAGTGTGGCAAATCTTATGGCATCCTCTTCAGGCATTGGCCTCAAAGAAAGATAATTATCGATCTTTTGAACCCAAGACCTAGCTGTGCATTTGTTACTTCCATCATAGTAGGGCATGGAAATCTTACCAAGTGTTTGTTGATAGTCATTCCTTGGAGCATAGTGATCATTTCTTCCTCCTCTTATTTCTTTGATTCATGAATTGATCAAATGTCCATATTTCTCTCATATCAGGAGGGAGAGTGGTATACTCCAAGTAGGCCTGTCTAGCTTCATCTCCAAATGGAGTAGCGAGAGCAGCATGTGATTGTCCTTCTCTTGGTGTAAAGGTGGGAAAAAGAGGCCTAGAGGCTGATCCTCTAGTGTTTCTAGCGCGTTGTATTGACCTTTCCTCATTAACTCCACTATGTTCAGCTGTGTGTTGATGATTTTGATTTGGAATGGCTTGCTGATCCATTTTTGCTAATAAACGTGACATCATATCAAGCATAGTGTCAAATTTCCTTTCAGCTTTTGCATCTCTATCTTCCTCTGCCATATTTTGAACTGATTTGCTGGTGTCTCTTTCTCTTAATGCTTCTGACAATGTATCCCCTTCAACTTGAAGATTCTGATTTTGTTGTCTCCGCTGTTCCCTGCTATAATATTTGATTTCTCTCTCACTCATCTGCTGTTTAACTGATCACAGGATGGCAGGATGATGTCTCTGATACCACTCTAATGAACCACACTATTAGGATCACCAAAACACTGATATTGTACTATGGACTTTTGTCAAACAATTGGCAAGCAATCAAACTATACTGCTGTAAGTGTAAACTAAATATGAAATTGTTGAGCAACAAATCAACTCAACTCAATGATTCAAAAATCAGTGCCAATATATTCATTCAATGGAGATATAGATCCTTTTTCAATAGATGGCAACTTTTAGATTTCAACAAGACATCTTAGCACTCACAATGCAACTAGATGCAAATAATATCCTTTCTTATTATGCACGGAATACAAAGGCTTGGCACATAATTGAGTCTCTATTATAGATATGCAAATGTAAATAGAACCTTTCCCTAGAATCGCTAATACAGCTGGGTACAAATTCAGTGACTAAAAATGTAAACCCTCATAACCAAATTAAGACATGTGATCATCAATTGGCATTGTTTATTAGATATGCAAATGACTGGTATAGCAGTTACTGTAACCTCAAATCCTTATAGCAAGAATGTATCTTACAAACATGTACCAAGCAATGACAATTAAGAAGAGGAACCTGGACTATGCCGTTAATAACAATGGATGTATTGTTGTTGCTGATGAAATCAGAACCTCACATGAATTTGCTGATGGCAATAATGAAACCCAATCTGTATGTTGTGCCCGAATGCTGTCCGTACACTGCCCAGAATGCTGTCCATACACTGCTGCAAGTACAGGCCGTACTATACTGATTGGTGCAATTTTGATATTAATTTTTGTCTTCACTAGCAAGTGCCGAAAATGTCATGAACATGAACGCCTACGCTAGGGTAAATGCCTCCCACAATATAAAAATTAATCTCCCAGCCAAATAGGAGTTATGAACAAAAATATAGGTTCAAGATGTGAATTGCAGTATGCTGAAAATGCCACCAGAACTTCTAAAATGATCTTCAAACAATGTCAATGCAATCCTCCTGGTAAATGGATGAAGAACAAGTTTATTTGCAACCAAAATTCTCAAATCCTTAATAAAGTCTGAGGACTCCAAATATATCGAAACTCAGTCCAAGACTGAATACTCAAGTGAAGCTCAACATGAAATGGTTGAATACCACTTTCAATGTGCAACCCTTCAGAAGCTATTTCACTTCCTCAGTTATGCAATCTCTTGAGAGGTATCATTCTCAAGGATTATGCTGAATATTTGCAGACTATCAAGCCCCACAAATGCTCAAGAAGACTCAATGAGAAAATAGACTCCGATGCCAAATGAGAGACCCATGGGGTCTATTTATTCACTTTTTTTTTGGTAACTTCCTCTAGAAGCCCCATAATATTCTTATAAAATCTCATTGCACTTTTTAGATAAAAAGTAACTTTATAAAATAAAAGTGCACCTTAATTTTAAAATATAGCATTTTGGCCCAATATAAAAAAGTAATAATAAAATATAATGTCTCCAAGAGCATAATAAGCCATCCAATCACCAAATAAACACAAAAATGACTCTCTCATCACCACCATCTGCCTACGAGAGTCTGGAATAGGCAAATCCACATAAAGTGTCATGTCGTACTAGAAAGGGGACATGACAGATTGGGAGGCCCAATTGAGGGTTTGTTAGGCTATTTCAAGCCTAAATAAAATTCTGAATTTTCCTTTAATTAATTATGTATTTATCCCTATTTTTAAAGATATTTTCTAGCATTTCAGTTTGGAGAAAAGCATAAAAAATCAATATTTAATTCACTGTAATTTTCCTACATGTGACACCAATAGGGCTGAATTGGTTGAATGATTTGATGCCCTAAATTCAGTGGAATATTTGCTAAATTGTTGCCAATGTTTGGTAATATTTGTTCCAGTTTTGTGAGGGTTTTGAATAACTAGGGTTTGCAATAAAAATTAAAAAAATGTGTTTTTGCTAGGGTTTCGTAGAAATTCCATATATTAGTTTTTTATCCTATTTTGGGGATATTTCAGATAAATCAGTCCTGGCTGAATTTGCAGCCTACTTACCACCTGCCAATGTGTCTACCGTCGAAAAATCACGTCCTGCCGTAAATATATCAGATTCGGCAATGGTTCCACTTGAAAAATTAGATATTGCAGGTACAAAATCAGTCCTTGCCTTGACATGTATACCATCATCTTGAAAATCCATCTCATATGGCAATAGCTCAATCTTTGGAATTCTCAGAAGATGGATAGGGGCTCCTTGGAAAAGATCTTTTTTCATTTGGTACCTTTCATCTTATCCTCATTGTTAGAAGGATTCTTATGATGTTCAAAATATTGTAAGGACATAATATGATGGTGATACAATAAATCCTTACTATGAAGATAATCAAATTGCTTACCTTTCTCTCCTTCATCTCAAAACCAGCAGGAAGAGATTAGATCTCAACAGGCTTCTCTTAAACAAAAAACAGAAACACATATCCAATCTTGGGCACAATTGGTCAGGGGCAAAGACAAGAATCCTCCTCCTATAGCAATAGTAGAGGAAATTGTTCAAGCAAAACTCATGGAGGAATGTACTAGACGCTTTAGAGAATTGAACCTCAAGGTAAGAGGGCTTCCCTTACCTCTTTCCTCATCAGATCCCATGGTGATCGCAATCGGGTTCCTTAGGGACAAACTAGGTATATCGGATGTGACACTAGAAAGAGCATGGTTGGGTTTTGATTCCACACTTTTCCTCCGTTTCAGATCTGTCACCGACCGGCTTAGGGCCCTTAAGGCTAAGCGATCCTTGTTCTTTCTCTCTGGTAAGATCTTTCTTGACGAAAATCTCGCCAAATTACAGGTTGCGGAGCTTAAACGATCCAGAGACGTGGTTATGGCAGCACATAAAGCAGGAAAATTGGCAGTTATTAGGAACCTCAAGGCAGTGGTTAGGGACTCCTTTCCTCCAAGATGGGAATCCCGACCTGGGGTTTCTCAATGACAAGCTCAGGGGGAGAGGCAACAGGGCTCAGACATCTCTTTCAGTTGTTGGAATGGTAATGGCTCTTTTGGTCATCTCCAGGCCTAATGTTTGACGCTCTTGAATCGTCAGACATTCTTTTTATCATAGAGACTCATGAGAACCTAGTACGGCCTCTCCCAGACATTTTAGGATACAATTGGTTTTCAGCTTGTTGTCAGGAGACTAGGAGTTCTAGTGGGGTTAGAGGTTCTGGTGGAGTGGCTTGTTTATTTAGAGACTCACTCCAGAGCAGGATTTTGGTGGAGCTGTCTAATGAATTTGCTAGATTCATGTGGGTCCAGATTAATGGGACTGCCTCATTTTCGAGAGATTTACATTGCAGTTTGTTACTTTCCTCCAGCGTCTTCATCACATGCCATTCATAGTGGCCTTGAGGGGGACCCTTTTAGAGATTTGTATACCGGGATTACTCAATTTTCAGTTGTTGGACAAGTTATCCTTCTTGGGGACTTCAATGCCCATACCAGAGACTTCCAGATACCTCTCCGTGATCGTTCTATTGATACCCTCTACACTCAAGAGATTGATTCAGAGTCAATGGAGTTGCATAGGATGTCAAATGATGCTTCAGGTCCTTACACGACTTACGAGGACACCTATAGTTGGGGGAATCTCATTATTTGTTGATTCTTAATGGGCTGCCTTGCTTTCCAAATTCACGCTATTTCACATGTACACCTCATGGGGGAGGCAAAAGTGTGGTGGATTATGTCTTATCTAGTCAGAACCTTTTGCCATTCATCCGTCATTTTTCCATTTTTCCCATTAATCTTACAGACCATGCTCTTCTCTCTTTCTCCATTCGGGTTGATTTCTCCGCTCCCATTACAACCCCCTCTTTCAGTATACCACGTACCATCTTCCAATTTGAGGATGGGGACTGATGTTTTCCAGGGTCACATCCGTCAGTTTCTACCTTCAGAAACCCAGTTCTTTTCACTTGATTGTGTTAATTCCAAATACACGTCTTTCCTCCATTATTTGGGAAGCTGCCCTCAAATCCTTTCCTAACTACACCAGGTCTACTTCCTTTAAATCTAAAAGATCTTGTCCCATGAATAAGTGGTATGATAATGAGAGAAGGGCTTTCCATCGCCAGCTTCGGTATGCCTTCCTCCATTCTCACCCCTCTTACCCAACCCTTAAATCATCCTATCGTTACATTCTTCGAAGTAAGAAACGCCTTTTTATTTCTCAAAGGAGACGGATCTTACGAGCTTCCTACATTCACTCCCCCAAACTCTTTTGGCATACCATCCTCCCACGGCACTCTCCTCCCCCCACTGAGCTTAATCCCACATCCATGATTTCCCATACCTCCACCCTTTATGATATTCCTGGCCAAATGCAAACCCACGTTGCTTCTCCACCATCTTCTCGCTTTTTCACATACAAGAATGTTTGAGAGGCGGTGAAGGTGATGAATAGTAGCAAGACAGCCAATGAAGAAGGTTTCCAAGCCAAGTTCTTCAAACATGGTTTTAGAGCTTTTGGAAGCTATTTGGTTGATCTTTTCAACCACGTGGTTTGTTTGGGTTTCCCGCCCTCCTAGTCACATCAAATTATTCACCTAATACACAAATCAGGGTCCTATTCAGATCCTAATAATTATAGGACAATCATGGTTGGACACACATTCTCAAAATTGTATGCTACTGTTCTACACATGCCGCTTTCGAGAGAGCTAGAGCAGAGACACCTCAGAGCTAGAGGACATGCAAGGTTTAGACCAGCCCATCAAACCATTGATCATATTTTCACACTCCGGGCCATTATTGAGGAGGCACGTCATCGCTCATCCAAAGTCTATTGTTGTTTTGTAGACTTTAAGAAAGCGTTTGATTATGTTCCAAGAGAGGCTCTTTTCTAGAGACTTAGGAATATTGGCATTTCTGAGACCCTTTTGGCAACCATTATGAGATTATACAAGGATGTCCTTAGTTGTCTCCACACGGTTGATGGGATTTCAGACTTTATTAGGAGTACCATTGGGGTCAAGAAGGGATGCCCTTTGTCCCCAACCTTATTTAGCATATGCATTGATAAGCTAGAGACCTTTCTTCATGATCATATTCAGGGTAGTGATGAATGTCTTCTTCACCAGGTTCTTATTTCTATAATTTTTTGCAGACAATGTGATTCTCCTAGCCTCTTCTCTTGAGAGCTTATAGCGACAGTTGGATGCTTTGGCTCTCTTTTGTGATCTCTGACAGCTGACAGTTAATTTGGGGAAAACCAAGGTCATGGTGTTTAATGGCTTGAAGACCTTCCACCATTTCTTTTTCAGAGGAAAGGATGTTGAGATTACCACTTCCTATATTTATCTGGGAGTGCAATTTTTTGGTCCACGTTTCAACTTGGGGCAAGCATTCTAGCCTAGAATAAACAAAGGGTATGGTTATTTAGTTCTCCTTGAAGGACAGTGTTTTTGACATCACTTTTAGGATATCTCATCCAAGATGTCACTCATGGATACACTTATCAGACCCATAGTTCTATATGGATCTGTAGTTTGGGACCCTCTTTACTTGAGAGTGATTGCGCTGCTGTTGAGCGGGTCTAGACACTTCTTCGCCACATGATTAGATGTGAGCAGACAATTCCCCAACACATTATCCTTGCAGAGTTTGGAGCCCAACCCTTCTGACTGGAGACTGTATTTGATCTGAATGTCTTCTTCACCAGGTTCTTATTTCTATAATTTTTTGCAGACAATGTGATTCTCCTAGCCTCTTCTCTTGAGAGCTTATAGCGACAGTTGGATGCTTTGGCTCTCTTTTGTGATCTCTGACAGCTGACAGTTAATTTGGGGAAAACCAAGGTCATGGTGTTTAATGGCTTGAAGACCTCCCACCATTTCTTTTTCAAAGGAAAGGATGTTGAGATTACCACTTCCTATATTTATCTGGGAGTGCAATTTTTTGGTCCACGTTTCAACTTGGGGCAAGCATTCTAGCCTAGAATAAACAAAGGGTATGGTTATTTAGTTCTCCTTGAAGGACAGTGTTTTTGACATCACTTTTAGGATATCTCATCCAAGATGTCACTCATGGATACACTTATCAGACCCATAGTTCTATATGGATCTGTAGTTTGGGACCCTCTTTACTTGAGAGTGATTGCGCTGCTGTTGAGCGGGTCTAGACACTTCTTCGCCACATGATTAGATGTGAGCAGACAATTCCCCAACACATTATCCTTGCAGAGTTTGGAGCCCAACCCTTCTGACTGGAGACTGTATTTGATCTGATCTCTTTCATACACCACATACGAAGGTTTGTTGATTTTGCGAGTGGGTGTGATAGATATCCACACTTAGCATACTGCTCTTCAGAGAATCTTGCTCTCTCAGCTCCTTCGACCTGTGGACGTTGTTGGTATATAGGAGCTTCTAATCTATTGGAATCTGTGGGAATCAAGATGGATTGACTTCATTTTTGTACTCTTTGGATGCACCAACTCATCTTCTACCCACTAGATAGGAGTTGAACAGGATTATTAGGGATGATATTTATAGACAGTTTATCCATGTTACTTGGGTAAACCCTCCTGGGGGTTACGCCCTAAGATGGCATTTTATGCAGAGCACTTTTTGGAGCTGAGAGATGGACTTATCGTTCACCCATAGTATACATACCGCCATTGGATGCACTCTCTTCGCATCCCATTAGGACAATTTCAAGTGGGGTCCCACAGGTTTAGGATTGAGATAGATCACCAGATAGATTGAGCAGACAGGATTTGTCAGTTATGCAGCATCCAAGAGATGGAGTCTAAGGAGCACTTCATTTTTTGTTGCCCCATTTACTATGAGATCAGAGGGAGATTTTACTGCCTTTTTAGGGGGACAAAATCTTGTTGACTTCTTCAAATACGAGGACCAGAGATGTTTGGCTTTATATATACAGGAAGCTCTTAAGCTCTGTGATCGTCTTAGTTAGAGATCTACTAGACTAGTCTCCACTCAGCGGATTCCTTCATTTTTCATGGTGCTACCTTCAAGGAGAGGCACTAAGTGACTGATTGACATCAGTACAGTGTCACATTCCAGATCAGTAAGGCCCAGAGACACTGTTCACAATTCCTCAAGTTTTCATCAACATATTCACTTCAGACCCAGCATCAGGAGACAAACTAGATCCACCAGATCTTCACAGAGGACTTTTCCTTCTAGGCAGAGGATTGGAGGATAGATTAGGCATCATACCTCCCCTTCTTCAGGTCAAACTTTTATTCAGAGTTTCTTCTCGTCGGCCTTGGATGCTAGGAGAGTTGGATCAAACCCTTGAGGAGTTCCCCCCTGGTCCTTTCTTAGGTCTCATCCTCGTGCTTTCGTTGTCTACAGATTATTAGGGATTGCTCATCTCTTTTGCTCTCTTCTTTGGACCTGAGCGTGGATGGGCCCTTTGACGGTTTGGATATGAGAGTGGTCACTCTTTGCCATGTTTTATACTATTTCTTTCAACATTGTTTTTCTTGTTTTGGAGACCTTTTTGGTTTCCTGTTTTTTCCTGACACATTTTTGTAATTTGCAGTCCCTTTGACCTACTTTTGTGGTCATCAGTTGGACATTAATATATTTATCTTATCTTCTCTTTAAATTCATTTAAGTGTTGTCTTGCTTGAATGGCTATCAATTTCGCCTCTTTCACTCTTCTTAACCAATCATCACACCTTGTTTGGCTCCTTATCACATCCCTCGTGCTTGCTTGCAAAGCCCTACGATCCACTTTTGTTGTTGATGTTGGATCATTAAATTTTGCCTCACATATAATTTATACCCTTCTTTTCCGCTAAACTCTTACGGCAATCAGCCCATGGCATTTTTTTTTCAGGATTTCTTCCTTGGTTTCCTCATTCCTTTGCTCCTTTATAGAGTTTTGGAATTTAGAACTTGATTTTTCCGTTGTTATTTCTTCTAAGAGAGACTCTTGAGGTCTAGGGATTAACCCTACGAACTTCATCCATGCCTTCGAACCCATCGTCCTTAGTTCTTTCTAAGATTCTTGCATAGCTTGCAATATCTCTTCCATGGCTTCATGTGTTGACTTCATCTTTTTGTCACTGCCCTGTATGATGAAGAGTCTGCAAACAACTTGCTACCCACAGTTGACCAAAAAATGGCTTTGATACCACTGTAATGTCTCTTTAGGATAGAATTAGAACAATATGGATTTTTCAACAAACCCTAACATAAACACATGCAACTTTTATTTTTTTTATTCAAACCCTAAGCAAATAAAATTAATAATTCTATAGATGCCAATTTTCGGGCACAAATACAATATTTTATTCACCAAAATACTTGCCAAAAATTATAAATATTACAGCCCAATAAAGTATCTTCAAAACTAAAATTTTTTATCAAATGAATGGCTGGAAAATTTAACAAAAATACCAGTTCAATGTTCATGCCCTTAAACAACAAATTTGGTTTTGATTTGCCTTACAAATAGCACTTTCAAACCCCAAGGGGGTTTGCTGCCCAAACAATTCAGATCACTGCCCTTCTAGGGCTTTCAAACCCAATCGCTGCCCTCTATATTGCTGCGCCACTCATGCTTGATGCCCTATACCGTTGTCTTGTAACTGACAATGGTGTTTAAACATTCCAAACTGATCAAATCTACCCAATATGACCCCTAAAATGAAGCCACCTAGCTGAAGGTCGAAGGTTTTTGTCCTCAACTTTAGTTTTCCAAAGAAGGTTTTCGTCTCCTATGGAAGCAAGCCAAGCAAACTGCTCAAACTTATGATTTAATTTGATAAAAATGACATATCCTTAATGAGTCTCCTCTTTTTATATCCTTTCCCTCAAAAGACTTTTTGAAAAGGTGAGCATTCCACTTGGAAGGAAAGCTAAATATTCAAAAAGCAACTCTCTTATAACTTACTTAAGGGCTAACTTGCCCATGACCAAAAAGGGTCCCCTCAAGTCAAAACAAATTAGAATCAAGTTGCCAACCTAAGTCACTTTTTGGCAACTAAACATTACTATTTTACTTCAAGTATTTAAAAATTCTTTTTGTTTTAATAATAATATTATTCTAATCTCGAAAAAGGGGGCATTATAGTCCGCCCTTCCCAAATTTGCTTGGCCTCAAGCAAATGCAAGCTCCATTTTTCACTCCTTGTACCCTTCTGCAAATACCAAGATTCCAAATCAACCTCGAGGATTCTTCGGAGTGTGGACAAACTTCAACAACCTCTTCCATCTTTGTTGTAACAACATACTCTTCATCCTTTGCTTGGATTGAAAACAAACTCAATGGCTCCCACTCATGCTTGTCACGTGCCATGATCATTGTACTCTCCTTCGACATGTGCAAACTATGCACTCTTTGACTCATAAGAGTCTCTTCATCAACACTCATATGGGTTGTTCCTATTTTAAACTTGCACATAGAACAAACATGTCAAAGAAATCAAGATCTCCTCATACCACTCCTTCAACTGCTTCATCGTGTCTCATAGGCACGTTGTTCAACTCTCCTCCAATGCTTGCATCTCCTTCATAATTTCCATTCATGTGATGGACTTCTAAAGGTCCAGCACTTATGAAGCTATAATGACAGCAAAATCCATTTAATTACCCTTGAACTTTGTTCACCTTCCTGAAAGACAATTTGTTTTCATTTGACATGAAAGCAAAAATATGTGCATATTTCACCATATCACAAGTACAAGCTTCTTACTTTGGAACTGAAAATATGAGTAAACATTTCAAATATTCCTTCTTGACTTGAAATCAAGGTCTGAAAATTTCCATGCAACCTTCAAGTTCAATTCTCTTAGTTGACAAGGGAAACCATTTGGACCAACACGTGTAGCTCTCAGCCCCATTAACAATGATGTCTCTTGGCAGCTCAGAAAATAATTCAATCATCAAGTGTACATAATCCACAACACAAACTTTCTTGTTCCTTCCTCCCTCTCCCTGAATAAAAAACAAAATTGTGAAAGAAACTCCAAAATTTGTACTTTTCAAGCCTGAGTAGTATTTGATGGTAAACTTACGGTATTAGTAAAGTGAGTGATGGCACAAAGAAGGGCAGGTTTCAATCAGCTAGGATGTCAGGTGAAAAACACAAGTGTAAATTTAAACAAAGACCCTATAAGTCTTATTCTTCGAAGGTGGTAAAAATGAAGCACCAAGGCATAACAACACAAATCCTACAATCGTGTTAGACAAAGAATAAAGGAAAATTTTGGCTTAAGAGTTTCACGCACTGATCCCAGAAGCACACAATCAGAAGATTAAACACTGTGGAAGTCTCAAGCATTTAATAACTTAATGTTTCATCTAAGCAAAAGGCAATATATATAAGATATTTGAAGACAGTTTTCTTTTAGCAATCAAACAACATCAATGAACAAGCTCTGAGAAAGAATTGTGACTATAATGAAACCAGCTGCAACGAGATCAGTAAATTGCTGTGATTTATTGTCGTATGCTAATTTATATTTACTTGTACTGACATAAAAGGATGCAAGCTCTGCCACTTTAGACATTCATACATTTCTGGATGTATCATTCCATCTCATGCTTGTTAATAAAATGCATTTAGAGCTTTCATTTCTTCCCTGCTCTGTATTCAGTATGCAAGCCTAGATATGTGAAATGCTATATATTTGCTAATACAATTATTCTGAAGGACGTGATAAACATATCAATTAAATTGGCCATTTCATTATTGGTCCTCTCCAAATGCTGCTCCACGGTTAGTAAAAATGAATAGCTCGATCCCATAGAATAAACAATATCATGGGAGCCTTCAACTTGAAATCAAAATTGCTCGTGGAAGCCTTGAACTTAACATTAAACAATATCGTGTCAAATCTGGTTCTGAAAATCACTGTTGTAAATAGAATGGATGCTGTCATTTTCAAAAGATGGTTAATAAGTGGTATAACTGTAATAAAAGCTGTATGACTGTATAGTTTACCATTCAAAGTGTTTATTATCAAGCTGCTCAAACACTAGGCCTCTTCACAACAATGTAGATTATATTAACCACAGCCAAAGGTCCAATTAAATTATCTAATATTTTTACTTGCAAGAAATAGTTTCTGGATAAAAACCACATAGAAATGTGCGAGAACATCGATGTTTCGAATCACACGTCATGATCTATCATCAAGATTAATGGTGAATTTTGGATTACAACCTAGACCTCCTTGCCTAGATAACTCTATTAAAGGGACATGAGGTCGAGAAGACCAAATTCAAGTACAATTATAATAAAGTATGCATTTCTGTTAATGAGGACAACATGTACTTCTGAGACTTTTTCAATTAGGGTTAAATCTTTGTACACACATCACAGGTGGTCTGACTAGCATTTCACTCCCAAAATATTAATTTCTCCCTCGAGAAAAAGCCACCTTTAGAGGGTACAACATTGTTTTTTTTTGTTTTTTTTTTCGCAAGAACAATAGGTGGTTGTAACTATTTCCTAGCATTTAACACAATACAAAAATGTTCAAATGCATTTCCAAGGATTTACTTCCACAAAATAGTGTTTTTATTGGCACTAAAATGTGGTGCTAGGATGGAAAAGTGTTGAAAATGGTAGGAAAGTTTTGAGTGTTTTCTTTTTGGGAGAAAGTTCCCAGAAAATTTTCGGAGAGTTTTTCACATTCCATTTATTTCCTTCTTGTTGGCAGTTGGGTGGTGTCCCTTCCCCTACTCATTTTCTAGTCTCTTCTGCACCTGCCTCTTAATTGTTCAACTTTATGTTTCATGCTACTTTTGGAGCAACGTTAAACTCGACCTTTGTTCACATTAATGCATAGAGGCATCAAGTGGGTGTGATGAGTGAACGTGTCATGAGACAAATATTTTCTTGACTTCATAATTCTGTTTACAAAGTCAATCTGATTGGCGGCTTGCGAGTTGTTCATAGGTGACTATATGTCGGGTTGATATTGTTTGAGCATCATTTTTCTTCTTGGCCCTCCTAGATATTTTGGTAGCATAAGGTTTGTTGGTTGTGGTTCTAGTGCCATGATTAGTGCTACTAGAGCTGAAGACTAAGATCTTCATTCTTGTTTTTGGAGGGTGTGGCATCCTCCTCCTAAGAAGGGTTCGTGTATTATTATGACAAGGGCGTATTTTTCTGTCTTTTATTCTATAGGATTTTTATGAACCCAACGCTCATCATCTTTTATGTCATTTGTCGGTATGAACTCTTCAAAATGTATTGCTGCTACTACCACAATCTCTGTTGAGTTGATGATAGCCGGTATATTTTCTTCAAAAAAATCTAATGCTGCTACAATAATATAAATTAAACTAGCGATGGCCAATACGAACACTTCAAACTTTGGTGCCACTGCTACTGTAATCATTGTCGAACTAAGGATTACAGGAACGTAAATTACCTCTAATTTTTGTTTTGTTATCGATAGTATATGGTACTAACTATTTGATGCTAATTGTTGCCTCTACTATCTTTATCATCTATCCATTGCTGCTATTGAGATTAACTCTTCCAACTCTCCTATGGTTCTTAATGTTGTTACTATCCTGTCTCTCCTATGGTTGCCACAAGTATTGACTATAGTCCAACCCAACTGTGGCTGCTTAGTGCCAACTCTCATACTCTAGATATAGGAGCAGAGGAGGACCAGCCTTCAAATACCTTTTCCCAGAGGCTTTGGAGGTGTGGATCTATTCCTTACTGAGAAGGTGAGACCTTCTAGATCACGGTGTAACTTGTTTTCAAACAACACTCTATCAGGGCCAACGCAATTAATCTTACACACAAATAACCCTTTGCATCCTTACTCATGCCTATTTATGCTATCATTTGGTTGTACTATTGCAGCATTCAAGGCATGCACTTACAGAGATCTGAAGAGTTTTTCTACCATGGTAGATTAGCATATGCTATTTTTGCTTAGACTCAATGCCCAGGAAACACAAGACTTCTTCTTGGACCTGCATTGGCCCTTTCACTGTGATAGATAAAGATGATGTTGGTTCTTCTGGCCTAAGCTTTGTTGCAGATATGTGACAGTGTAGGTTTCTTGTCATGGCCTCCCACTTTGATCTACATTTGTTCCATGCTTTATTGTGTGGTCATTCCCTCAAGAGGCTACTTGTACTTGTCATGCCCTATTGTTTTGTCTATATTTCTTTAGTACCTGGTGTTTAGTACTTTGGTCTTTTAACACTAGTACTTCTCTAATGTAGCTGAATGTATTTTTTCGAGTCCCACTGACCTATTGTGGCCATTTGTGGACATTAATGTCATTAATTTCTTTCTTTCTATCTTGATAACCTAGATTTATCTAATATGTTTGCCCTCAATGAGATATTTAGAAATTTTAATTTGTGTGGTAACAAGTATATTTTGTAACAAAAAATGGTTCTCTCTATGGACCAATCCATACATGGATGTTATAACTAAAATCACTTATAAAGAAAAGTATCATTGTTTAAAAGTATCGTTTTTATTTTCATTTGGTTTAAAAAATCAAATCTTTTATGATATGTTTTTCATTTTACATAAAATTCTCTTCGAAATTGCACATATATAATTTAAAATAAATATCTTAATTTTATCCTTAATGTAAACAATCCCAAAACATAGCTGATTGTTTCATAAAATAATAGGAGGAAAGAAATACAATTAATACCTAATTCGGAATTGTGTTCCTTAAGCGTCCCAATACATTATGCTCTCCTATAACCTGCTCAATAAGAGCTTCCACGTTATAAAAATCAAACCATTAGTATTTTGCCAATCCATCAAAAGTTAACTAGAATCGACAAATTCATGTGTGTTTCTTTCATATATTAATCTCTAGATTGTTATTACATTCACATAAAGAAAGTAGAAGGAATTTAATAATAGTAGGAAATGAATATTCATATTTGAGCAAGAAATCATAATTACCATTTGTATAATGTCGGCAATCATGTTTTCCTAACTTCAATTCAGTACCCCAATGTTGGTTAAATTTGGTAGCCCTTTGTATGCAAACAGCCTTTTGTGCCTTTCCTACCAACCAATATCTTTTTGTCGGTAATTTTGGTAACTCCCTTTCTTGTACAATCCCTAAAATATATATAACACTAACATAGTCAGCTATGTTATAGCCATTGATCGATTACAGAAAAGAGACATTGCTAACTGATCTTATTTTGTTAAATTTAATATCACCTAGTCCCTCAATCTACAGCCTTGTGGTGAATGGGGACACTTGTCACCAAGATGCCCGGTTTCAAAATCTCGGTGGGCCTGTTCCCCCGGTGATTGTCTCCAGTATATTGTATGTTCTATTGTCAATGATGTAGCGTGTGTGTTGCATAGAGTAGTCCACCCTCTCCAAGTGTTTCAAAGGGGTTTTCCAAAAACTAAATTCAACTAATTTCACTAGCATTTTTTGTTTGTGGAATGTGTCAATTATACAGTTATGTTAATAAACCGATTGTATCTGATTGTTTAGTGCAATAAAAAGGAAAGCCTTTTATGACCAATATAAAACCTCATATCATTCAAATGTAAGTAGCGGTCTTAGTCTAATTTCAGTTAATTGAGAGTTATAATTTTTAGAATCATAGAAGAGGTTTGGTAGGGGTCATTGATAAAGGTAATACAATATTGAGTTCATAATGCTCTGCAACATTACAAGTGGTTTAAAATATGTTCCAACAAGAGGCAGTTTGTGGAAGTCAAGTAGACAACATGTTATGTGCGTCAAAGATACCTCATCTAACAAGTTATGTGTGTCAAAGATACTTCATCTAACATGTTACATGTAGTATGTCAAAGACATTTTGTGTAGCATAAAGAGCAAACACTCATCATGTTAGTAAAACGATTAGCAAACTAGGAAATATTGCACGAGATTGAATTCTTTTTACATTAGGAGATGACATTTCTTTTGTTGTATCACAATATATAAGGGAGAAATTGAGAGACATCAATGATGTCTTTAACATATAAAATATTTGTATAGAAAATAAAAACCAAGTTCAAGAAATGTTTCCTCCTCCAAAATATGGTCGCACAACGGTTACTCTTCCTACAAAATAAACATGGATGAAAATCACAACAAAAGTGAGATATATAACCGCTTCTACAATGCTTGAAAACAAAAGAAGGCTCAAAAGAATTATTTGCATACTTTCTTGTGCTTCCCTTATGCTTTGTGCTTGCATGAGGCTCATGGAGTGCTGATGTGCTACATCCTACTTAATCATCAAAGGCTACCCTCTCATTGGAGTTGCTTGACTTGCTTCCTTAATCCCTTGCTTGGTGGTGCTACTAACTCAATTGGAATGTTGCCCTCTCATTGCAATTGTTTTTAGTTCTTCCTTGGCCACTTGTTTGGTGGTGCTACTATTTCCATTGTGCATGCTATGATATATTGGTGCAGACAGGATTGAGGGTGCCAAGTGAATCGCTGACTCACTCCCCAACAGTGTTTCTCTACTCTCCCTCTCTCAAGCACACAAGACCCAAACTGGAAACAAAGAATCTCTTTATTAACATTTTATTATAGAGATTACACATACATCTCACACTCTACCCTTTCCCCACACTATGAAGAAGACACTCTTAGTCCAAGGACTAGAATACAATAACCATGTCCTTCTCAATAGGCCTCTAGGTTTGCACTTACACACACTAAACTTCTCTAAGCTCCTCCTCAACTTTGTCCTAGACTTACACTCTCCACTTGGTCCATCTCTCTTGCTTGGTTGTATGGAGATTACCCTTCCTCTTTTTTTCCAAAGCTAACTTCAAATCTTGGTGGCTGACACTAACCTCCTACCACACCCCTTGAGCTTTCTTTGCTTTGGAAAAATGGTCCACACGTCATGTTTGATCGATATGTGTAATGTCCCCATTTTTTATCTAGACCCTCGTGGGTCCCTTAGCCCATTCTTGTTTCCAATGGCTAAGGGTAGAGGAATGAAACGAAGCATTGTGGGCCACTTGTGAGGAGTTAATAATGGAAAGGGTACTTTATATTTCTAATTTTGAGTTGAGTAATGAAAAGCACCTTATGTTTCTATCTCACTTAGGTGGTGGGGTTTATAGGGCTTGGGCACTTAAGGCCTAAAGTGAAATCAAAATGATCTTTTAATATTTTAAAAAGAAAGGCAACTCTCCCCTCCAATTTTGGGCGCCACACTTGGAGGAGTGGTATATAAAGGCAAGAAAGGATTCATTTGAAAAGTTGTGGAATTTTGGATATTGAAAATCTTGTGCAAGTATGTCAAACTTAAACAAGTGACTTGATGACGAAAACCTTCAAGTGCACCAAGAGGTTTGGGGATGAAAACCTCCATTTTCTTACTATGACATCTCTATTTAAATGTTGTATTTGCATCATAATTGTGCATAAGTGTATGCAAGAAGCTCTACAAAGGTGTCTTTGGACACCACCTTCATCAAGGAATCGGTACTATCCTTCAAAAAGCTGAAAATATTCAATTTGCAGGTCAAAGAGGTGGATAAACTTGGTTTTAAAAGTTTTTATTGATTTTGGAAGAATCTGAGGCTGTAACTAGGATTTTTGTAACTTCGAAACTACTTTTGAGGGACTTTCCATGGAGGGAAAATTCTGATTCCAATTTTGTTTGAAAGCTACTATTTTTGTGATCATTTTGAGCTAACATTTGCATTGAAATTCTCAATATTCTAGAAGATACGAATTTTTTAAGTTTCAGTTGATTAAAGCAAATAATAAATTATTGACGGTTGAAAATAAGGGAATTAATTCGAAAAATAATTTGCATAATTTTCCCTAGTGGAGCGACTTGCTTTTGAACGTTGTTTGCGTGATTTGGAGCCATTCCTAGGGTGGCGAATTTGTTGGTTGATTGAAGATCTTCCTTGTGAGGGCTAATTTGCTCGGAAACATTATTCTAGTTTGGAGATATTTTTAATATTTTATTCTAGCTGGGTGATTTGTGTTGGAGTAGTTTTGCAGGGTTTTTAAGGTCATTCAATGCCTTAGAATATTCAAAAGTTATTATAGCAATTTTGGCACTTGAGCGACTTGGTTGGAGAGTTCTGAAAGGTGATTTGGTGAGCAAACTCCAAGAGTTAATTTTCAGAATTGTTTCTATTAATTTTTCGAGATGTGGCACTCTGCTTGTGAAGCTTTTTGAGGTGCTTAAGAGGTAAAAAACACTGTTTTGCTATAGAGGTATTTTCAACTACTTCGTCAAGTTAATTGATCCAAAAAATGTACTTTATTCTCTAAATAAATTTCAGCTATTTGTGGAATTATTTGGATGTTCTTTTCCTTGGATATCATATAATTTTTCATCTTCCAAAAAATGTACTTTATTCTCTAAATAAATTTCAGCTATTTGTGGAATTATTTGGATGTTCTTTTCCTTGGATATCATATAATTTTTCATCTAGGGTTTGGTTGGTTTTAGGTTTTCAAATTTTAGTTTGGATTGGAATTGCTAAGGGTTTGTTAGAAAACCCTCTTTTTTCATCTTTGCCCCAAATTGGGGACATTATAGTGGTATCAAAGCCAATTTCTTGGTCATTTGTGGGATGGGAAGATTATTGTCAAACAGGGACATGGGCAATGCTAGGTTTGAGAGGCTTACACAAGCCCAAGAGCGGTTGACGGAAACTATGGCCACATTCCTTCAATCAATGAAGGGCACAAAAGGGGACCAACCCCTTGAAATGGAAGGGGAATATCCCTTTGTTAATTGGGAATTGATGGAATTTTATGATGAATACTTGGAATGCACATCCCAAGTCAAGAGGACAATGAGCTTCAATAAGTTTGTAGCTTGGAAACAGGGAAAGAGGTACCATGGGCAAATGGTTGTGCACGACAACTTGGGAAGGATTGTTCTCCCTGCCTTTGATTATTGTCAAATAGGGACATGGGCAATGCTAGGTTTGAGAGGCTTACACAAGCCCAAGAGTGGTTGACGGAAACTATGGCCACATTCCTTCAATCAATGAAGGGCACAAAAGGGGACCAACCCCTTGAAATGGAAGGGGACTAGCCCTTTGTTAATTGGGAATTGATGGAATTTTATGAATACTTGGAATGCACATCCCAAGTCAAGAGGACAATGAGCTTCAATAAGTTTGTAGCTTGGAAAGGGGGAAAGAGGTACCATGGGCAAATGGTTGTGCACGACGACTTAGGAAGGATTGTTCTCCCTACCTTTGATTATTGTCAAACAAGGACATGGGCAATGCTAGGTTTGAGAGGCTTACACAAGCCCAAGAGCAGTTGACAGAAACTATGGCCACATTCCTTCAATCAATGAAGGGCACAAAAGAGGACCATGCCCTTGAAATGGAAGGGGAATAGCCCTTTGTTAATTTGGAATTGATGGAATTTTATGATGAATACTTGGAATGCACATCCCAAGTCAAGAGGACAATGAGCTTCAATAAGTTTGTAGCTTGGAAATAGGGAAAGAGGCACCATGGACAAATGGTTGTGCACGACGACTTGGGAAGGATTGTTCTCCCTACCTTTGATGGGGACCCAGGTACTTTAGTTAGTGCATGGGTGGACAAGGTTAACGAATACCTTGATTTGAGGCCTACATGTGAAAAAGTAGCCCTAAAGTTTGTCATACAACACTTGGAAGGAGCTGCCCATGACATCTTGGGTGGAGGTCACAAGGACATGACCTCATTAAAACATATGAGGAACTAGGTGAGAAGCTCATTAAACAATTTGATAAGAAGAAGATGGAGCCTCCAAAATGAAAAAGCGTGAGGATACTTGAGAGGGATTTTCAACTTAGTAAAAGGCAACCAATAATTGAAACTTCTGAACTACAAGAACCAGAAATTCAAGGGCAGCCAAGTAAGGAGTTACAACAAACAATGGAGCAATTATGGAGTTGCAAACAGTTGACACTATTGGAGAAGTAACAGAAAATTCAGAATTTCCGAGGGTGAAACAAAGGAAGTTGTTCCACAACTTCATGAGCCAACAAAGTGTCAAGAAGGAAGCATGAACAAGGACATCATAGAAAGGTATGCCAAGAAAGAAAGTTTTTGTATTGCTCCTTTTCATGCATCATTTTCCTTGTCTAAATTCAGATTGCAAGAGGAAGCACATGTCCTAACAAGAAAGGACATAGTAAAAGAGTTCATTGAGAGATTTCCAGCCACCATAAGGGAAAGAAGGGGAATGGAAGTTGCTACAGCCATGAAAAGAGCAACATAAACATATCTTCGAAATTTCAAATGAGGGGAAGTTGCAAGGAAGAATCAAGGCATCAAGAAGGGTGCACTTTGTGATCATAGAGCTTGATAAGATGATCGAAATGGTGTTACTAAACACCCTTGTTTTTACTGATGTGTTTGTTCCTTGTATAGGATCTCTAAGGAAACCAATTGCAATGGCTATGAGGAATGCAAAGGGTGTTATGATTTCCGTGCATAATTAACCATTGGAGCATGGTAGAACCCATCCAACTTTGGGTTTGACAAGCATTGTTGATTATGAAAACTGTTGCACATTGATTGGGAAGTAGAATAGGAAATCGTGGTTGCACAAGCAGCCCCTAGATTGCTTTTGAGCAACACCCTATACTGAGTTATAAGGATAACTTTGGAAGTATGGATAGTGAAGAGAAAGGTGAGTTTGTGAAGAAAATTTGATCTCATTCTCATTCAATAGATTCTGAATTTGTGTGTCCAAATTCGCTGCCCATTACCATCATACAATACAATGTTGTTGACATACTATAGCCAAGGAAAGGGTCTGAAAATACAAGTGCAAGGTCTAATTTTTTACACTCATAAATTTCAAAGTCGGTAAAAAAATTCCAGCCCCCTATTGGGGTCAACAAAGTTGAAATTTGGAGCATGCTACAGGCCAAAGTGGGAAGAAGTAGTACACAAACCAAGTCTGAATTTTGCCACTCAAAAAAATCTGAGTTGATAATGCAAACACAGCGGTATCATAAGGTCACGAATTCCGATTTTTTTGACTTGTTACAGCCCTTAAAAAGTTCTGGAAACGTTTATGATTGGGGGCACTTCTTGCAAAACAAAAGGTGGAAGAATCCAAGTAAGGTAAAGTACTCTTGCATTGATAAAATCGAGCTTTTGTTAGACTCACATGGTGTTCCATATATGCATGAATATGTTGATTAGTGGGAGCCAATGGGAGAATATATGATACACATGAGGGACATACAAGGTGGTTTGCATCTCTATAATATCTCTATCCAAGATATGTTTCCAAGGAAGTTCATTATTGTTTTCTTTTTGCAAAATTGAATAAGGATGCCATGGCACATGAGGGGCCTACATGAGTTGTTTGGAAATGATCAAAGAGGTACGCCATCAATAATGGGAAGTTGGGCAAGGACCCTAGTGGAAAATAGTGGGAGGAGTGAATGGATGAAGGGGATAGGGTCACAAAAGAACTTAGAAATTTCTAAGTATTGTCTACCAATTACATGCTCTTCAATTCCCCACAAAGGCAAAAAAATTGTTATATTCCAGCTGAGAATAAAAAGGGAACGTAAGTATGCAAACACTGATTTTTATCTTTCCCAAAAATAAGATTTCTACACGCATACACAGCAGCTTTTTGAGAGGAAAAACATGAATTTTTTGCACGCTTTCCAGCACTTGACAAGAGGGAGAAGGGCATGTATAGGTTCTGAAATTCATTACTCAGAAAAATCAGACTTAAAGGTCAAACTCAGCCATGTATAGAAATGGAAAATTTTGAATTTTATGACATGTTCCAGCTCTTGGGTCAAGAAAGGTATGAGTTTGTTTATTTCCATGTTTGTCCACATGAAAAATCATTAATCTATTTGCATATACAGCGATGTTACTATAAAGGAAAATCTGATTTGGTCCAGCTCATACAAGATTCTGTTAACATGTTTATGTTGGCACCTTGGGAAGGTGATGTAAGAAGCATTCACAACGGGAAGGTACAGCGTTCTTGTGGAAATGTTTGGGAGCTATTGATGAGTTTGAAGAAGATCCTATGCATGCTTGAGATGAGTGACAAGGGTCAACCTCTTGTTGAGTATGTGTTTCACACTCGGATGCCCATACATGGTGACGGATATGTCTTAGAGGCCTCACCTCTTGGAAGGTATAGTGGTGATTTCCTTTTGGAAATTTGGTGGGTCATGGTCCAGCACATGAAAGGGTTTTGCACATGGGACAGTAAGATAGCTTGGTTTCCTCGTGATTTACGTAACAATTTTTGGTCACATCTCACCCATTTGGAAGGTATTAGGGGAGCTTGCTCATCCACCACTTGGTATTGAAAGGGGTGGTTAATTGGGAGCATATGGAGCCTTTGGAAGGCTATGAGGACACTCACGTGGGGGTCGCCCCCAAAGCACAGGGACGATAGTATGAAGGAGCCAATTGAGGACTCTTTTCATTGGAATGGAATCACAGATGGACATTGCATCATAAGATATGTTGGGACACCTATTTGGATATTGCAATTGTTTGAGGACAAACAATTTTGGGTGGAGAGGATTATAATGTCCCCATTTTCAGTCTAGACCCTCGTGGGACTCTTAGCCTATTCTTGTTTCCAATGCCTAAGGATAGAGGAATGAAAGGGAGCATTGTGGGCCACTTGTGAGGAGTTAATAATGGAAAGGGTACTTTATATTTCTAATTTTGAGTTGAGTTGTGAAAAGCACCTTATGTTTATATCTCACTTAAGTGGTGGGTTTATAAGTCTTGGGCACTTAAGGCCTAAAGTGAAATTAAGATCTTTTAATATTGTAAAAAAAAAGATAACTCTCTCCTCCAAATTTTGGGCGTCGCACTTCGAGAAGTGGTATATAAAGGCAATGATTCATTTGAAAGGTTATGGAATTTGGGATATTGAAAATCTTTTGCAAGCATGTCAAGCTTGAACAAGTGACTTGAGGACAAAAACTTTCAAGTGCACCAAGGGGTTTGGGGATGAAAAAATTCATTCTTCTACTAAGGAAGCTCTATTCAAGGGTTGTATTTGTGTCATAATTGTGCATAAGTGTATGCAAGAAGCTCTATAAAGATGTCTTTGGACACCACCTTCATCAAAGAATTGATACTATCTTTCGGAAAGCTGAAAATATTCAATTTGCAGATCAAAGAGATGGACAAACTTGGTTTTAAGAGTTTTTGTTGATTTTGGAATAATCTAGAGCTGTAACTAGGGTTTTGGTAATTTCGAAACTACTTCTAAGGGACTTCCCATGGAAGGAAAATTTTGATTCTAATTTTGTTTGAAAGCTGTTATTTTTGTGATCATTTTGAGCTAACATTTGCATTGAAATTCTCAATATTCCGAAAGAAATAAATTTTTGAAGTTTCAGTTGATTAAAGCAAATAATAAATTATTGAAGGCTGAAAATAAGAGAATTAATTCAAAAAATTGTTTGCATAATTTTTCCTAATGGAGCGACTTGCTTTTGGAGGTTGTTTGCGTGATTTGGAGCCATTCCTAGTGTGGTGAATTTGTTGGTTGATTGAAGATCTTCCCTATGAGGGCTAATTTGCTTGGAAACATTATTCTAGGGATTGGAGATATTTTTAGTAATTTATTCTAGTTGGGCGATTTGTGTTGAAGTGGTTTTACAGGGTTTTTAGGGTCATTCAATGCCCTAGAATATTTAAAAATTATTATAATAATTTTGACAGTTGGGTAACTTGGTTGGAGAGTTCCAAAAGGTGATTTGGTGAGCAAAATCCAAGGGTTAATTTTTAAAATTGTTTCTATTAATTTTTCGAGATGTTGCGACCCACTTGTGACGCTGTTTGAGGTGTTTATGGGGTGAAAAATGCAGCGTAATTTCAAGTAAAAATCAGATTATTTACAGAGGTATTTTCAACTACTTTGTCAAGTTATTTGATCCAAAAAATGTATTTTATTCTCTTAATAAATTTCAGCTATTTGTGAAATTATTTGGATGTTCTTTTGCTTGGATATCATATAATTTTTCAGCTAGGGTTTGGCTGGTTTTAAGTTTTCAGATTTCAGTTTGGATTGGATTTGCCAAGGGTTTGTTGGAAAAACCTTTTTTTTCATCTTCGTCCCAAATTGGGGACATTACAATATAGGAGATTACTCTATACATCTTTTGTATACAGGCAAAGCTGCCAATTTCTACAAATTGGCGGTTGCATAACGGCCTCTTGCACAAATTGGCAATTTCGAAACCACTGCCTACATAAAACGACGGTTTCATCATGTTTCTACCAAAAGGTCAATCTTGTTAAGTATGATGCCAATGTGGGCAATTGATTGTTGATGTTAGAATTAGTTTATTTTGTGGTTTTTTATGTTTATGAGAGTTATTATATTTAGTTTTGTTCTAAATTAATTGTTTGGTCAATTTTGAATATTTTTCGAGAACTTTATAAAAAATAGTCAGAAGTGATGGTTAAAGTGCAATTCAAAAAAATGTGTACTTAATTGAGCTTAAATATTTATTTATTCATCCCCAAGAGGTGGGGCACACTTTCTAAAACTTAGTTAACTGAATTTAATGTTATTTTAGTCAATCTTCTACTTTATAGGGATTTGGAGTGCCTAGCTTGTTTATTGTGCATGCTTTGTTTGCTTGTTACGAAAGACATCTTGCATGATGACCTTATCTTATCATTGAGTCAAACTTGTTTTTTTGAATCAACTTTCAGTTATTTTTAAGTCTATTTTTACTTAACTTAGTTGTTAAATAAAGTCTTAATTTACCATTAACTTGTTATGCATGTTTCTTATAATTGGCTCGTTTTAGCCTTTCTTGTTAATAAAATATTGTGCACAAGTGTGGCATAATAGTTCTTGGCAATTCTTTGTAATGTCCCCTCTTTAGCAATTGTCAGTTATGTTGCCGCTAGCCTAGTTTTGCATGATCCCGAGGGCTAGCGAGGAGTTCAAAGGGATCTTGGAGTGATTTGGCCTAGTCATTCCTAGTTTGAGGCCAATTGGAGTTTGTTTGTGGGGTCTTTGGATGGAATTACTATTTATAGTAAGTTGATTGGGCATCAGAGTTGGCATATTTTTAATGATTGGACTTGAAGCTTCGCATCGAGAGCTTTCCGACAAGCTATCACTTGCTTCATTTCGAGTCCGATTGATATATTATTTTAATTCCTGAAGTTTATTAAAGTAGCATTTAAATTAAATGTTAAAATGATAGTGTTACTTTAATATTATTTATGTTGGGTTGTGTGTTTGAGAGGGGACGCTCAAGGGAGACATAAGATGTTATTTTATATTATTTTATTTTAAAACACTTTATCCCACATTGCTTGTGAAAAGTGGGTCAACTCTATGAAATGGAAATAAAAGGAGAGCTGGTGGCCATTGTTCAGCAGGTTGAATATGAGGAGAAAATTGATGTGTGAGTTGCAGATCCGTTCTCGACATTAGAGGACATCTATCCTCTCTTGTGACATTCTAGACATCATTTCCTTGGGGTTTGGCTTTTGGAATCCATTGTCATCAGCTTCATTATTAAGCAGATTGGGCGCATTTCTAGCTACAGGTATATTTAATGTTTTGTTCATATCTTCTTCATCACTCATCCAACGCTTATGCTACTTTGAGGGAATGATTTTATGAAGATATTGGACTGTTGAAGACAAAAATACTGTAGCAAAACTGTTCATGCAGGGACTGTTCATGCAGCACTATTCATGTCGTTGTAGCAGCAGGTTTAAGTAACATTTGTTGGAGCATTATGTCAATAATATTGGAGCAATTAGTGAGTTGATAATCTGCCATGTATTTGATTTTATTAAATTCTGAAAATAACATCTTATCAGCGGTAATACAATTTCCAATCTACATATCATTGTACTTTCTTTTTGTTCATATTGTGTGATTTTCAATTCCATGCAAGCAAACAATATAAACATCCCATTTCCGAAGTCATAAGGAGTTAAATTAGTAAACGGAGGAATAAGGAGTTGGATGCAAACTGTTTGACAAAATTCCTATCAGCAGTTGTTTTTAGTAATTGGGCATTTAAGGGTGCCCACTACATTCTTTTTGCATGTGTTTAGCTTTGTTTTTCATTGCAAAAATTCACAAGAAAAAACAAGCATGTGTATTCTAATCTAAAGTTATTCTATACAATTTTTGTCAACAATCACATTTACAACACTACTAAATTAACAACTAGTAATTATGTGATAGATTAGTTGATGTGTAGCTTCAATTTCAAAGTAAATCAAAGTTGATTTTCACTCCCTCTATGCATCAAAACCTTCATTTGATATCAAAGTCTCGTTTAAGAAATATTCAAAAGGGTTTCAAGCCATTACCAAGAGTATTATGGTTTCTGTGAATTTTGCTTCTATGAATATTCTCTTCAAAGGTGACAACTTTAAATATTGAAGAAATCAATTGAAAAGGATACTTGTTTGGAAGGAAGTTTTGGAAAATGTTCTCTATGAATACACACCACCTACAGATTGGAATACTTTGACTCAATGTCAGAAAGAAAAAAATGGAAAATAAGGTTGATGCAAAAGCTTTCTTCTACCTTCAGAGCACCATGGACCTAAGCATCTATCCAAGAACTGTTGGATGCAAAAATGCCTATGAAGCATGGAATACCTTGGAAACTTCATATCAAGGCTCTATTAAAGTAAGAGAAGTAAAACTCTAAACTTTTAAAATAAATTTTGAAATTTTGAAAATCTTTGATAGTGGAGTTGAAGAATATTGCAAAAAGATAAATGACTTAGTGCAAAGAATGAGGGTTTATGGAGAAACATAGAAGATAGGGTCATAGTAAGAAAAAATTTGAGGTCTTTGACTCAAAAAATGGTCAAATATTGTGATCAGTCTTGAGGAGTGTAAGGACATAAACACCATTAAGTGTTGATGACTTAGTGAGTTCTCTCTTGTCCTATGAGTATAAAATAAGACTATGCAGGTGATCTAGAACATGCACTTGAAACCAATACAAGAATTTCAAAGCCCAAAGAAAAAAATCAAAATCAAAATCAAGGGAGTTTATTAAAATCAAATTCAAAAGAGAAAGATCAAGATAACTTTATAGATAAAAGCAAGAGAAACTGTATTTGTCATTATTGCAAATAATCGGGACACTATAAAATATTGTAGGATACTGACAGCTAAGAATCAAACTAATCAAGAGAGTGAAAAAAGGTATTTCAAGCTGAATAGAGTGAAGTTCAAGAGCACTCAGATTATTGTCTCACAAGTAATGTGAGGATAAATGAATCAAAAATCTTGTGATTTCTTAATTCAAGCTGCTCAAATCATATGACAAATCACAAAAACAATTTCAACAAGTTATATGATTCATTCAAAAGCCAAGTGCAATTGGGAGATGGAAAGTCCATCCAAGTTGAAGGAAAGGGCAAAATGCAAATCACCACGAGTCAATGTAAGGGTGAAATAAATAATGTTTACTTTTCTCAACATCTGGATCCTAAGAGTATTGATCACAATTTCACAAGATTAGTGATGAAAGCAAAGCATACAAGTTTTATAATCCTACTAGTAAATCCACAATTGTTTCTAGGGATTGTAAATTTTTTGAAAGTTAGACGTATGTTGATTTTGATCATGTAGCTAGAGACTAATAATCCATCTTCATCAACTCCAAGCAAGGAGAAGCATTTGTTGAATCCACATCCAGCGAATCAAATGTTAGATCAAAAGTATAAGAAGAGGATCATGGGACTTCAACATCAAGAAGGTAATTTGTTTGATGGTGCTTATGATGAAATACTATTTTTGCATTGTCATTTATGTCTAGTGAACCTAAGAATTGTGCAAAAGCTAATAAAATGAAACAATAGGTTGATGCTATGAAATTTCAAATGAATTCAATTGAGATGAGTACTACATGAAATCTTGTTCAGCCTCCATTAAATAAAGATGTCATTGGAACCAAGTGAGTCTACAAAACCAAAGTCAAGAGTGATAGCGCAGTTGACAAGTTAAAAGCTAGACTAGTTGCAAAAGGGTTTGCATAAACGTATGGGGTTGACTATGAGAAAACTTATATACATGTGGCACATCAAGATATTATAAACTAATGCTTGTTGTAGCTACTCATAAAGGATGGAAAATTCATTAAATAGATGTCAAAAGTGCAATCTTAAATGGAGTGATTGAAGAAGTATATGTGAGGCACCCACAAGGTTTTGAAGTAAAGAGTAAAGAATTTTAGGTATTTAAGTTGCAGAAGGCTCTTTATGGGCTGAAGCAAGCTCCAAAAATTTGGAACTTAAGAATTGATAGTTGGTTATTGGATCAAGGCTTTGTAAGAAGTCAAAATGAACCAACTCTTTACATAGAAGCCTTTGGTTCTAATGTGTTATTTGTTTGTCTATATGTAGGTGCCTTGATATTTACAGGTAGCTCTATGGAGATGTTGAATAGCTTCAAGGAAGCTATAAAATCAGAATTTAAGATAACTAATCTTGAACTTATGAAGTACTTTCTTGGCATGGAAGCCCATCAAAAGAAACATGAAGTATTCATTTATCAAGCCAAATATATCTAAGACGTGTTAAAGAAGTACAATCTTCAAGATTCTAAGCCCATAGATTGTAATATCTTTTTTAGGTAATTTTTCTGAATTCTGGGTTTTACTATGATTCCTTCTCAAACTGAGGCATTAATCACATACTAAACTAGAGCAAACTCCAATTAATAACAATAACACTATGCAAAACTAATGTTTGAATCCAATTAGGAACTTAATTTCAATACTGATATACAAATAATATGATAGAGATTTGAAATCAAATAATAAATGAATACCCACAAACCCTAACTTTGATGTATGTTGGTTACGACTACAGTCACCAAAGGATGTCCATGGCAAGGGTATTAATCCCCATGACAACTACAAATACCTATAAAACAGTTCTATATGGCATGGCAGGTTACAATAACTCCACAAATGGTATAAATATTGTCAAAACAATAATTTATGAGGTCCCACGACTAGTACAACAGGGAACAAATGTCTATGGCAGGTATAGAAACATTGGATGTCCCCAAGGTAGTGTCACTTTGACCTACAATAGCACAACTGCTAACAATGATGCACAATAGCCAAAAGATGGTAGTAGGACTTCCCAAGGCCCACGCTAAGACAGCAGCAAACCAACCAAGGGTGTTGTGTTGGATCTAGGAGCAGATATAGCTAGCCTTAATCAATGAACAAACCTCCAATGAATATATATCTCTATAGCACGATACTCTAGTGTGGTACTGAAAGTGAGCTAACACCAAAGGAAATCACATATACCTCTGAAATGTCTCACAGTATTCTGAAGTTGATCACAATCTCGCCAAATATGGAATCTTACAAATCTAAAAACCTAGGGCTCTGTTGAAATTTTCCGATGAAGCACACTAATAATTTCTATATGAAATTACCTCAAAGGTTTAAAGGGTTTGACATCCTCAACCCTAAATCCAAATGGTGAAGGTTTTCATCCTCACAATTTGTACCAGCTATAAGGGTTTTCGTCCTTATGCTGAAAACTGATAAATTGGAAGGCTCAATCAATTGAAAAATTTTGATAATTAAAAAATCAAATCCATTACAATGAGGACAACTATCAATATATAAAACTCAATTGCAACTTTTAGGGTTAGGGTCACACTTTTAGGTTTTACACTTTTCTTTTATTTTCACTTTTCTCTTTTCTCACCCTTTTCTTTTATCTCCAATAATAATAAAAAAATATTTAGTTGTCCCTTTTTAATAAAATAAAACATCAGTCACTTAGACAACTTAAAATATTAACTTTATTCCTTTTTACTTTATTTGAAAATGGGGCCATGACATGGACACTCCAATTTCAAGTAGAGAAAAGCTAATGAAAGGCGACGGGAGTCCTTCAACAGATGAAAAGACTTGTAGAAACATAGTGGGAGGTTTGATGTAACTTACTATGACAAGCCCTGATATCAGTTATGAAGTTTCACTAGTTTTTATATTTATGGGCAAAGTGTCACTCAAATATTTGTAAGCAGTGAAGAGAATTTTCAGATATGTAAGAAGTACTAATAATCATGATATTCATTTCAGACCAGCAAGTTCATTATGTCTAATTGGATACACAAATTCAGATTGGAGAGGATCTGTGATATCTTTTTTTATGATTTTTCTCTATTCTGATTTTTTTTTGTAATTTTTTGAATAAGCAAGTTGAAATAAATCCTAAACAACATGCAAACCGAAACTCCAAATTTGATAACCCAACTGGAATATTCATTGAAGGCGCTGATTATAAATCACAATTGATTATAACAAACCCTTACTACAAAAAACCTACAACAAATAAATAAACTCAACAAGAAATACCAATCAATGTCCACTAACTTAGAAACAAAGTACAAAAGTCCCCAACTGGTATGGCCGGTCAAAATATGTTGTAGATGTATGACAGTGCCTTTTGGAGTGTGATGGTGACTGGAATGTCCACTGTGGGAACAAAGTGGTAGCAAGGAAAATGCCTAGTAGAAAAAGTAGTGAGGGTGTACAGCGGTCCTCAATTCAAGTGGACGCCAAGCATAGATATGGGGCAAACACCCTCCAAAAAACCACGCAAGTGTACAATAACCCAATTAAGGGAACACAACTACTAAGATTTTCAAGAACATCAAACATCCACCTAAACCCCAAAGCAGCAGTCTGGAAATTATTTCAAACCCTCACAAGGACTAAAAAAATGATAGCAATCCTCAATCACACTGAAAGTAAAATTTAATTTCTGATTTGCAAGTATAATTATGATTCTTGGAAGGAATCACCTCAATGAGTTAGAGGTGTTTTGTATTCCACACCTATATATCAAGAGATTTTTGTCCTCAGATGAAAAGATTGAACACAATGGTTCAAGCTTTGGATTAGGGTTTGATTTTCAAAGATGAATAATGAATAATGAATCTTTTTAACCCAACTTCCCCTTTTATAATTTCTCTTTTCCAATTTCACCCTAAAAGTATTTTAAAATACTTTTAATAAAATATCACTTTTCATCCACTTAATGATAATTACTTTTGGCCCTCTTAAAAAATAATAATAATTCATGAGTGTCATTTTCATGTTATAAAAAAATGACTTAGGACAACTTAAAGTATTATCATTAATTTATTTTCCTCATGTTATCCCTTAGCCTACGAAAAATAAGGAATAAGCTACGGATTTTTTGATTGGTTTAATTCTGAAAAGGGGACATGACAGTTCATCCTTCCCAGAATTATTGCCCTCAAGCAATTGCAAGCTCAACTATTCTGGGTCTCCCCAAACCATCTTTGTAATACCTGGATCCCAATTCATCCTTGGGAACTTGCAATCCCATGTTCTAAATTCCTCATGCTCAAGCTACTAACATGAGTCCAGAACTGCCTTTGCACACAATTCTGATGTTACAAAACCTCCACTATCTGCTACATTATTTGCCACTACAATTGTTGAGTGCACATAGATCTCGTCCATGTCCAGGTGACCATCAATCAATGACCACAATGACATTGCAGCAACTTTAACATTTGGTCCTAGTTCACATCCTAAATGGTAAATGCTTATACTATAATCTATATGAATATTAACTACACAGATCATTTGTTGTGCCTCCTAGTAGACATTGGTAGGTACCAAGCATATTCCTCATTTCACCCATTGGTTCCAATCTCTGAAAATTTTCACATCTTTGGCACGGTTTTGATAATTACTTGATGCTTGGATTGTACCAAAAACTAATTTTACATTACAATGTATGAGTTATTGACCATAAAGCGTCATATCTCCTTTAGTATACACATTTTCCCGGAAAACATCAGGCTGAAGTCCTAGTGCATGTGCTACATGTTCCATCATTGTTTTAATCATGACGATTGTCTCAACAAATACCAGTCCTCTCATGCAAGTGCATGCAGGCAAGTTAGCCTTGGCTATTTTTCCTTCAATTTTCCCATTGGCAATGTCATATGCCTCTCCTCCAGACTGACTGTTATAAACAGATCTATGATCTTTGCAAGAATCACAATCATACATGACACCCTAATGGTCTTCCACTTCCTTTCCTTGACTTCTTGAGCTCTATCAATATTGTTGTCAGAACTACTACGAATACCTTCCTTAATGCTATCAAGCACAGTTTACATACTGCAGCGAGTACTCGCCAAGAAGGAATTTTTTTCAACCAAAGATTAATCGATAGGGGTGGTCGATTAACCGACAAATAAAAAAATGCAACATTTGGACCATTTTCTGAACACTTCTACACATGTATAGGACATGGGTAGGGCTCCCGACAAGTATTGTGCCAGTACTCGTCGAAAGCCAAAAAACCAAATTACTAGGTACACCAAATTTGAGTTTGAGTTTGAGTGGTGATTACTAGGTTTGCCAAAAAAATTGCGATTAACCAAGTGACCACCGATTAATCAGCGAATATGTAATCCATGGTATCAAGCTACACTTTATGACTTAACATTGGAGTATGAGAATCAACTTTATCAATAAAACCTTGCATCTTAGCATTGTTCTGTTTGTGAAATGATCTCAAAGAAAAACAATTTCTGCCTTCTAAAATCTGATTTGCTTCATTCTCACATCCTTGGTCGATCAATATTTGACTTGTATCGATTCTGTAAATAATTTTCTTATTTTCTTGGTAATCTTCAGTTGCAGTCCTCCTTAGGCTTTAATCAAAATACTCCACATGGCCCAACTTTACTTCTTTTTTCTCTATGACAAATGAGATCAAGCCATTATCCTTGTTGTAAAAGGTATCATTACCAATATGAGAATAGGTAAACTTGGACATTATGCTATCAATCGATCCAATGCCCACAAAACATTTTTCCCAATGCAGCAACTTTTGTTTACAGCACTCAATGACCCAAGAGTAATAAATGACATCTTTATGCTTCATTGCAGATTGGTAGTATTTGATTCCTCTCTTATCAGTTGCAATGACATGTGATACTGAATCATTTAAATTCATTGAGAAAGAACCTCCATATTCCACCACCATTTTGTGAAAATTCTCTAGTGATTTTAGTGTAAGACCGATATTAGCAAATATAGTTCTCCATGGAAGATCAACTCCAAGAACTTCAATCTCACCAAGTGTGATATGACTATTTCCAAGAATGGAAGGGTAAAATGTCAAAGTCAATGCGTGGCAAAAGATTCAGATCTCTCTCCTGTTCTTCAAAATCATACAGCGATGGAAAATTATGTTTTCCTTGCCTTCCAAGACACACACCTGCCCCAGTTACATCAGCATCCTCTAGATTCATTACAACAAGTAATGGAATTGTGACTTTTGTTCCATTTGCACACTGTGGTATAGTTGCTCCCTCAACAACAAGCTTTAGTCCATCAAGATTACTTCCTGTTTGAACATCAACTGAAGTAGGGGATGAAGAGTCATCTCCACCATGGGAAATTGTCAAAAGCAACTGGCATACATAACATGGCTCTCCTAGATATATGAAAAGCCCCACAATATTTGTCGAAAATTGTTTGTATTTTGTAGTCTCATCATTGAATATGTGAATGACATGACTATGCATTGCTTCCATTACTTCAGACTTCAATATCAAGTATCTCAAACAATCACCTGAATCCCATACTCTTATGAGTAGACAACCTTGAGCAAAAAGATGTATATACCCTTTGCTATGAGTTGTGTTCTTCACCTTCTCTCCATTCTTATGGTACTTTCCATGGTGGCAAGAATCTTGCAATGATGTCAAACCTCCATGAGAATCAATACTTTCATGCCCCGAACTATAATCACGGAGATAGTCAAACTGCTTTAGTTGTTAAATTTGTGAACCCAACACCTACATCTACTAAAATACTCTTTTCAAGTGCATGCTTAGCAGTAGAATTATTTTCAAAGTCAATCTGATGTGTCTTGGATTGGAACATTCCTTTCATAATCTGAACTGACATCATAGGAACGATTCAAGTGCTTATCTCCTTTAATTGATGCCTTTGATAAATTTGCATCAACTCCATTCAGATAACTCGAGAATTTGGGTTTTACCAAAAGATTCTTCTCACTTTTATTTTTACAACTATCTTGCAAATCACCTTCATATGGCACAAACTCAATGTATAGGAGATTAATGGGTGCTTCTTGAACAAGAACATCTTTTTCAACTTCCTCTTGTATGGTGGTTTTTTCCATGGGCTGCTTCCTCTCGATTTCTTGTAGCTCTAAGTGTTCTTCGTTCTTTGGCTCCTGCTCAACCACTACTTCTTTGACCACTTCTAACAGTTTTGGCTCAACTTTTTTTCTTTCTTCTTCAACCTTCCACTTTTATTTTCTTTGAATATATCCAAGAATTCTTCAAAAGTGATATAAGATTTGTAAATGTCAAACTTCTTATCATATTCATCAAAGGCAAGAAGTTTGCATTCATCTCTGTCACACTGCTCTTTTAACCATGTCTCTTAAATAGGATTTTTCTTCCATGCTCTTATAAATGAAACTAAAGCTTTGAAGCTAATTAAAAACTACTCCAATAGTTGATCCTTAAAACTTTAGTTTTTCATACGTGCTTCTTCTCTTTGTAGGAATGTTGCTGGGAAAGTTATGGAAGGGGGGTTGACTGAGAACCTCTCATTAGCTAAAGAGCTTCCTTCCCCTTGATTTGCCTTAATCTAATTGATATCCTACAAGGCTCAAACTAACTCTAACATGGATTATTTCACTGTCCTCTAGATTGTTCTTTCCAAATCTCTCTGACCCAAGTTGATCGTTTTCTGCAAATAACTTATTTCAATTGTAGGAACCCTCTTTTCTCTATTCCCCATGATTATTTGTCTAACCCATAGGCTAGCAAAATCAATGCTCAGATACCACTGTAATATCTCTTTCTATGATTTTTCTCTATTCTGAATATTTTTGTAATTTTATAAATTTAAGCAAGCTGAAATAAATCCTGAAAAACATGCAAACCAAAACTCCAATTCTGATAACTCAACCATAATATTTATTCAAGGAGTTGATTATAAATTCAAAACTGATTAACACAAACCTTTACTGCAAAAATCTCATAACAAATGAATAAACTCGACAATAAATACCAATCAATGTCTAACAACTTGAAAACAAGGTACAATAGTCCCCAACTGGTACGACAAGCCAGAATATGTTGTAAATATACAACAATCATTTTTGGAATGTGACGTTGACTGGAATGTCCACAGTGGGCACAAGATGGCAGCAAGGAGAATACCTAACAACAAAAGCAGCAAGGAGGGCATACAACTGTCCTCAATTCAGGTGACACCAAGAATAGATATGTGGCGAACACCTTCCAAATAGTCACGCAAGTGTACTATAGTTCAATCAAGGGAACATCAGCTACTGAGGATTTCAAGAACAAAAAGCATCCACCTAAATCCCAATGCAGCAATCTGAAAATTATTTCAAACCCTCACAAAGGCCGGAAAAATGATGCCAATCCTCAATCACACTAAAACTCAAATTTAATTCTTGATTTGCAAGCACAATTATGATTGTTGGATGGAATCACGTCAATGGGTTAGAGGTTTTTCATCCTCCACACCTGTATATTAGAAGGTTTTCGTCCTCAGATGAAAAAATTGAACACAATGGTTCAAGTTCTAGATTAGGGTTGATTGTCAAAGACGAATAATGAATAATGACTCTTTTTAGCCCAACTTCTCCTTTTATAATTTTTCTTTCCCAATTTCACCCTAAAAGTATTTAAAAATACTTTTAATAAAGTATCACTTTTCATCCACTTAATAATAATTACTTTTGGCCCTCTTAAAAAATAACAATAATACGTAAGTGTCATTTCATGTTATAAAATAAAAGTGACTTAGAACAACTTAAAGTATTATCATTAATTTATTTCCTTAACTTATTCCTTTAACCTACGGAAAATAAGGAATAGGCTACGAGTCTTCTGATTGGTTTAATTTTGAAAATATGACATGATAAGATCTCTTGATGATAAGAAGTCAACTTCAAGTTATTGCTTCACATTGGGAAGTGGGTTGGTTTCATGCTCATCAAAAAAACAAGCTACAATTGTATTATCCTTTATTGAAACTGAATTTACAACCCTTACATCAAATTACACACAAGAAATATGGTTGGGAAGACTCTTAGTTGATTTCAAAGAAGCTCAACTTGAGCCAACATAGATTTTTTGTGATAACAATGGTAAAAGTTTAATTGATAGTTGTAGCATTATTTATATTGCAAATGACAAGCAATTAAATAGCTCAAAGAACACTACAAACAAGGAGATGATTTAGTGTAAAAAATAAAACCCCAACAATATAGCTAAATGGAGCTCACCCTAAAACTAGGAGATACCACAACTAACAACCTAGTTTGTTTGACCTGTAATAACAAACTATTATTACATTATTAATCTAATAAGCTAACCAAGCTTATATAAAATAGGCTGATTATTCTAATACCCTCCCTTAGTGATTGAACCGGAAACAACTCCAAGTTTATCTCAAAATTTTACAGATTTATCTTTACACAGAGGTTTAGGCATTATATCAATTGGTTGCTCAAAGGTAGGACAATAATAAAGACATAATATGTCTTCATTAGTAACCGTCAGATGTAGTGGTGATGAACCTCAATGTGCTTAGTCCTAGCATGAAAAACTGGATTCTTCAACTTTAGTACACTCTGGGTATCACAGAAGATAGGTGTGGGTGTTGATAAATCAAGTTGATGATTTCTCCAATACAAATTGAATCCACATCAACTCGCGACTTGCACTAACAACTACTTTGTCCTCTGCTTTAGTAGAAGACAATGCGACTATACTCTGAAGCTTACTCTGCCATGAAAATGCTCTTGAACCAAGAGTGAAAACATAGCCGATTGTAGATTTTTTAGAATCAAATGATCCTATCCAATATGAATCAATATACCATGTTAGCTCAAAATCAGCAAATTTCTTATATAAAATGCCAAAGTTGAGAGTGTCTTTGACATATCTAAGAACTCGTTTTGCAGCTTGCCAATGTTCATGTGGTTTAGCCATGAAGCAAGAAAGATAACTCATTGCAAAACACAAATCTGATCTACTAGTAGTAAGATAAATCAAACTACCTACTAATTGTCGATACATTGTTTCTTTGACCAGTGGTGAATCAATTTTAGTTGAGAGTTTTGTCCCGACTTCCATAGGTGTAGTTGTTGACAATTTTGACCCTACAGGTCAAAATTGCAACATCTATCATTTAGAACTTTGCTTAAACATGCCTTTCAAATAAGGGGAAGAGGACCAGGCCGAGGGGATACTTTGAAAAGGCTTAAGACAGAATTCCTTCGAACTTTTGTCCAAAGGAAATACAAGAGAAATGGTCCATTAGAAAAAGATCGAAGGACTATTTTCCAAAAGCCGAATGACTATTACATTTTTCCCAAAGGGTACTCAAGAAGGGCTTGTCACGATTCTGAAGGGACATAGAAATCCCAAAAGGTAATTGCCCTTCAGAAAAGTTCAAAAATAGAGGATCCAAAGGGACATTTCCTTCGGACTTTTTGTCCGAAGAATTTGTCCGCGAAAGAGATGTCCAAAAGAAAAGTCTTTTGAAAAAGCCGAAGGGCAGTTTTGTTTGCCAGAGGGACAATTCAGAAATCCGAGGGGGCCATTCGCAAAAATCCAAAGGGTATCTACCTTTTGGAAAGGTTCATTTACATAAGCCCAAAAGGTTACTTCCTTTCGAAAAGGGCCATTTGGAAGCTTCCGAAGGGTCACTTTCCTTTCGGAAAAGTTCAAGTCAAAAGCCCGAAGGGTACATGCCTTTCAAAAGAGGACATTGGCAAGAATACCGAAGGATATCTACCCTTTGGGAAGGTTCACTTCACAAACTTCAAAGGGAATGCCGAAGGGTTCATTCAGTTTCCAAAAGGTCATTACAAAAATCTTAAAGGGTATGTGCCCTTCGAGAAGGTTCATTGCAGGAATCCCGAAGGGTATGTGCCCTTCGGAAAAGTCACTACAAGGAAAGGCACAAGCAGAAATAAAAGGGAGTGGACTTTTTGTCCAAAGACAAAGGTGATAAGCAAAACACCGAAACAATTCTTTCAAGCAATTTGCCCGAAAGAAAGGAGAGAGCAAAGTGGTAGAGTTTCAGACTTTTTGTCCGAAGACGAATATCTGAAGGGCTCAAAAGAGAGGGAAAGTCATAGAGAATTCTCGCGGACAAATTGTCTGCGAAAAAAAAAAGAAAAGTATGGACAAATTGTTCGAAAGAATTCCTTCGAAAGATTTACCCGAGGAAATGTACAAAGAAAGGCTCGAAAGGATAAGTCTCGGACTTTTTGTCCAAAGAGAGAAGTCCGAGACAATTCCCACGAACAATTTGTCCACGAAAAAAATGACTTGACAGATAGTTAGAAAAAAAGAGGCCAATAGCCCAATGGATAAGGCCATAGAAAAGGAACAATAGACAGTAAGTCCGAAAAAGATAAAGCCAAAGGAAATTCCACAAGAAAAAT
The DNA here is from genome assembly GCA_037957365.1 of Torreya grandis. Lineage (NCBI taxonomy): Eukaryota > Viridiplantae > Streptophyta > Pinopsida > Cupressales > Taxaceae > Torreya > Torreya grandis. The sequence goes on from JARHVA010003730.1 coordinate 402,207, forward strand.
ATAACATGGACAAAAAAAAAACATGCACAGAAATGAAGAGCCAGATAAAACGAGGGATTTCAACAGTCAATAAACAAGTAATTAAGCATGCAAATAGCCATAAACGGGATTAGTCTTGTCCAAGATGTATAACCATTTTAAACATGACACCTTCAATTCTAAAAAAGAGACTCGCTTTGCATGAAGAACTCAAGGAGTTTAACGTTGGAGAGCTTAACAAGAAATTCCATGCATGCACTCTCGTTTGTCTCAAGCTTGCAACGTTCCAGCAGTTCAAGTGTAGACCATTGGAAGTTGACTAGTCTTGAGCTCTAGTTGACTAATTGTCAAGTGCCACATCTACTCATTGTTTTCATGCAAAGGGAAGCCTTTCAAACGTTCTAGCAGCTCAAGAGGAGTTCCATATTTGGAGGTGGGCGTAGATTTCATGCATGTTAAAAGAACAACCCAAGATGAGCTCACCGTCCACTTTCAATGCCAAAGGATTTTTCATGCAAAACAAAAGACAGGGAAAGACAAATTTAGTAGGCTTTGTTATCTTGGCATAACGAAAATTGGACTCAGGCTAATGAGAGTTGTCTTCTATTTTCAACGCCAACCTCGTAGTTGTTATGTATTTTTTTATATAAGTTGGCTTTTCAGCTAAATTATATCCCTCTTTTGGCAAAACAAAATTCTACCAAAGATTGAGTTGTACCCTTTTTTTAGATTAATAGGACTGTTGTTTTCAGATTCTAGTTGTTGGTATATTGTATTTATGTCATTGATTTGCATAAGTGAAATAGCATCGAGCAAAGATCCTAATTGATACACCAAAGGAAGCTAGCCCTTAGAATCTAAAGATTCAATCCACTGATTAGGTCACCCATAGCCTAAGATTGTTTCCATGTTTCAGCAGACTTGAAGCCCTGAAACTACCTTCACAAGGGTGCAAGTCTGATTGACAACAGTAGTTGTTACAATCATACATTCTGAATTTTTCTAACAAGATTTGGCATATTTTGTTTGGAATAAAAAATTGTATAACCAAAATTATAACACTACCAAAACTCTACACCTAGATAATATTGAAGCAAGCCTATATCAGTCATTTAAAACACATAACAGATGTCGTCTTTCACCTGTTTAATCAAATCAGTATTGCTTCCAGTGATGGCACGATCATCAAAATATACAACCAAAATTACTGTCATCACTAACCAATTCAACATAAAGAGTAGATTTTGCATCACATCTTTTAAAACCAAACTCTCAAAGATATTTATCACTTTTGAAATACAAAACTCGAGGATCCAGCTTAAGTCCATACAAGGACTTCACTAATCTACAGACCAGATGCTCTTTTCCAAGAATCTGAAATCCCTATGGTTGTACCATGTACACTTCTTCCTCTAAGTCTCGATTCAGGAAAGCACTCTTGACATCCATCTAATATACCTGGCAACCAAACTGGGCAGCAATAAAAATAACCATTCTGAATGTTACCATTTTTGTTGTAGGAGCAAATCTTTCTTCATAATCTACTCCTTCCTACGAACATCTCGTAGCAATAAGATGAATTTTATACTTATCTAAAGAACCATCTGACTTACATTTTACTTTATAAATTCATTTGCAACCAATGAATTTCTTGCCTTGGGGTAGATCAGAGAAAACCCAAGTTTCATTTTTTATTAATGCATCATACTCCACCTTCATTGCAAATTTCCATTCACTCTTGCCTTTAGCATCTACATAAGTATTTGGCTCAAAAAATTGTGAAACCACTGAATTGAGAGCAAAATTTACCTACTCAAGATTTTGTACTGCTTGTTTTCTAGATCTAGGGAATCTACCTTCCAATGATTTTGGAAGCTCATCTTGATGAACATCATGCAGTTTGCTATAGTACCACTTTGGCCTTTTATGTTGACTAGTTGAATCACTGTGTGTTTCACTAGAACCTTCCATGGAGCTAGATTTCTTTGGTGTTTGCCTTTTTAAGTCATGTTCCACTTTAGTACTATAACTTGATCCACATTCATCATTTGGAATCCAAAGACTACTAGTATCAATAGGTTTACCATCCTTTGAGAAATAAGAAATTTTCTCATCAATTTTGACATCTCTATTCAATATTACTTTGTTTGTAGAGATATCCAGTAACCTATATGCTTTGGAATTCTCATTGTAGCCAACAAACATGTACTTCTTACTCTCTGCATCTAAACCACTCATTTTCTCTTTAAGAATTAATGCAAAAGCAGTACAACCAAAAATTCGAAAAATCACTTACATCAGGTTTTCTTCCTGACCATGTTTTTTCTAGAGTAATATTCTACACAACTTTACATGGACTTCTATTTAAGATGAACACTGTAGTATTCACAGCTTCTGTCTAGTCCGAAAAGGTACATTTATGCTTTGCACCATACAACATGTCATCTCCATGATTGTCATGTTTCTTCTTTCCAATACTCCATTTTGTTGTGGAGTGTAAGGAGTTGTATATTGTCTGTGTATATCTTCATGTGTGCAGTATGCATTGGACTATTTAGAGACAAATTCTCTTCTATTATCAAATATGAATTCTTTGACATTTTTAGTTGTTTGATTCTCAACCAATGCTTTCCATGTAATAAATTTAGCAAAACATTCTAATATTTTTCTTTAGAAAATACACCCACATTTTCCAAGAGCAATCATCTACTATCAAAAATAAATAAAGAGCTCCTGATACAGTTTAGTTTTCACCGGACCATGAAGATATGCATGTACTAATTCTAACACATTCTCTGCTCTCCATGATTTACCAATAGGAAAATATTGCCTTCTTTGTTTACCCACCTAACATTTTGTACAAACATCTTGATTTTCTTGAATGGATGGAAGTCCATTTACCATTTGATTCTTACTCAAAACATTTAAATACTGGTAAATAAGATGACCATATCTTTCATGCCAAAGAGTATTAGTCTACTCAATTGTTGCTAAAGCATATTGTTTTACTATAGGATCTACAAGTTTGTACAGACCTATTTCCCTTATACAAATAGCAACTATTTCATCATTGAGTGTAGTTACTTTACATTTGTTTCCTTCAAACTTTACTACCAGTTGTTTGTTTTTGGTGATTTCACTAATGGACAAAAAAATCTTGTTCATATCAAGTACATATCTAACATTAGAAAATGTGTATTTTTTACTCATTATTCAATATAATTTGTACATCCCCACATCCCTTAATATCATGTATTCATCCATATCTAAGGAAACAGTTTCATTACTACGAGAATTCTCAATGAAATTTACGTACCAATCTTGATGACAAGTGTAGTGTCGTGCTATCCCTGAGTCGAAGTACCAAATACGAGACTCACTGGATTGGTCATGTGATGTTGCAAAGGCAAATTTAGTATATGCTTCCCCTTATGTTGTTTCTGCAACATCAGCATGTCTAGACTTCTTGTTTGCAATAGCCATATCTTGTCACTTTCGACAATCTTTCTTAAAATGTCCTAGTTGCTTACAATAGAAAAAAATTCATTTTGTTTCTTTGATGCACTTACATTGGTTTTTGAAGAGTCCTTGTTTGTAGACCATTGTTTTCCCTTGCCTTTTGATTGTGCCAAGAATGCACTTTCTATAGATGCTAATGTTGAAACAATAGAACGTTCATGTCTTCTTTCCTTCTACATGAGAAGCGCTGACAACTTCTCAAAGTCCATTGTTTGCGTCTCTGTAATCATGCAATGACTCCACAAAGGAATCATATGATGGTGAAAAATTCTACATGACAAGAACAATTAAGTCTTGTTCATCCACAAGGTTTTCCACCACTTTAATTGGTCACAAATGTCTTTTAACTACAATAAAAACTCAGAAATGGATCCACCTTGTATTTTAATTTAAAACAACAAATTCTTTAAATATAACACCCTTTCAACTTTAGAAACTTGATATTTTGTTGTAAGATGTTTCTATAACTCTGATGCAATGGTCACATTTTTAGCTTCTGGTATCAAAATATCAGTTATTAAAAAATTTAACAGCATTGAGGCTTATAGATGACGTTTATCATAATCATCAGGTGCATTATCTAATCTATCCTCTTTAACAAGTACAATTTGAGCAAGATTTCAATACTCACATATTTTAAGTATTTTACGACTCCATAAACTAAAAATTTTGTTGCTAACTTTTGAGACTCTGGTAGCAATAAGTGTTGTAAACTAGCCATTTGACTTGGTTTTTCATGGAAACAATTAAATCTCAAGTTTTGCACACCCTTTTGCAAAAAAATATTTTGCGTGCGGACAAGGATATCAAAATGCACAATGTGGCAAAATTTCAGTTGTTTTATCCTTACGATATTTTAGCTATGGAATTAACTATCATTTTTCAGGACCTAGGCAAAAAAATAAAAAAATTACTAAAGTTTGATTTTTTTTTTTTAAATTAATGCATATAGGCCTAGAATATTATAAACTTTTAAAAACTTTGATTTATAAATTTAAAAGCTTATCCACCAATCAAATTGAACTTGTGTATGCAATTGTTGTAGCGCACCTCTGCAAAATTGCACCCTTCTCCAGGAGACACTCAGCTGCATATAAATTGATACCAAATGAATTTCAAATGATATAACAATTGCACCCACTCAGGGGATGTTTACAACCATAAAAAGATAGAGAAAGATATTTATATAAGGCACCCAGCTTCACAGAAGCGTCCTCTTTTCCAACGCCCCTCTTTCTCAAAACGTGACAGAGTTCTTTGCCAATGGCTCTCTTTCTCAAAACGCCACAAAATATGCCAGAACGCCACAAAATATGGTAGAACAAAGTATTAATCAGATTTGTACTCTTCTTTATCAAAGCTCTTTACCAAAATGCCTTGCTCTTTGCTCTATCACGCCTATCAGCAGCTTTTATACTTGGAATGCCTAGCTTGGCTTGCCAGCATGACAGAGAAGTCTTTTGTCTTACCAGAACACTACCTCTCACTGTTGCCACACCTTTCTTTGCAACACCTCTTAAGCAAAGGATCTCCAGGTAGCACATCCTTCTCCAGGCAAAACCCTTTTTTTAATTTGATGAAAAATACATGTGATTCTCCTCAAGGGTTTGCTTCTGCACATGCTTCCTCCCTGTCTCACACAATCACCTCAAACAATTTCTCCTACCTTTAAGATATTTTCTCTAGGCTCTATAGAGTCATAAAGTATGAGCTCTGCTTACCATAAATGTTTAATTGAGAGCTTCAACATTATTTTACATTGCAAATGACGAGCAATTAAATAGCTCGAAGAACACTAAACAGGGAGATAATTTAGCGTAAAAAACAAAACCCCAACAATATAGCTAAATGGAGCTCGTGCTAAAACTAGGAGATACAACAACTAACAACCATAGTTTGTTTGACCCATAATAACAAACTATTATTGCAATATTAATCTAATAAGCTAACCAAGCTTATATAGAATAAGCTAATTATTCTAATAAATGGGGCAAATATAATTGTCCAAGAATTCAGTTTTCCATGCTAGAACCAAGTATGTTAAACTCAAATATCATTTTGTCAGAGACTTGGTCAATTTTGTCATTGAATATGTGAAAAGCGAAGATCAATTTGCCAATATTTTCACCAAAGGATTTTTGAAGAAGATTCATTGAAGATAGGAGATGATATGCACTTCTTCTCTTTGCATCAAAGGGGTGAATGTTGAGTATGATGCTAATGGGAGAATGTGGGCACCTAATTGTTGATGTTAGATTTTGTTTATTTTGTGTTTTTTTAAGTGGAGTGTTATTTAATTTAGATTTGTCCTAGATTAATTGTTTAGTTAATTTTGGACACTTTTCGGGAACTTCCTAAAAAATAGCTAGAAATGTCAGTTAAACTGCAATTCATTGAATGTGTACTTAACTGAGCTCAAATATTTATCTATTCATCCCCAAGAAGTGGGGCGCACTTTCTACGACTTAGTTAACTAAATTTAACGTTATTTTAGTCAATCTCTTACTTTTTAGGGATTTAGGGCATCTAGGTTGTTTATTGTGCAAGTTTTGTTTGCTTGTTAAGAAAGATATCTTATATGATGACCTTATCATTGAGTCAAACTTGTTTTCTTGAGTCAACTTTCAGTTATCTTAGAGTCTATTTTTGGGAGTCTATTTTTAGTTTACTTAGTTGTTAAATAAGGTCTTAATTTACTATTAAATTGTCATGCAAGTTTCTTGTAATTGGCTAGTTTTAACCTTTCTTGTTGATAAAAAATTGTGTGCAAGTGTGACGCAATAGTTCTTGGCAATTATTTTTGCATGTGTTTAGCTATGTTTTTTATTGCAGGTATTCACAAAGAAAAACTAACAAACATATGTATTCTAATTTGAAATTATTCAATGTAATTTTTGTCAACAATCACACTTACAATACTATTAAATTAACAACTAGTAATTATGGGACATATTGGTTGATATATAGCTTCAATTTCAGAGTAAATCAACGCTGATTTGCACTCCCTCCATACATCAAAATCTTCACACGTCATATTTAATCGATATGGGAGGTTACTCTATGCATCTTTTGATGTGGGTGAAATTGTCAGTTTCTACAAATTGGCAGTTGTGCAACCACCATGGCGGTTTCATCATGCTTCTACCAAAAATTCAATCTGACCCATGGTACATGACTGAAACCAATCCTTCATGTATTTCCTCGCCCTATGGAACTCTTACTGATGTTCTTGAACTTGACGTTGATCTTCTTCCACACATGCAAGTTGTTGCAAGAATGACAAGTCACCCAACATAACACAAGTGCGGACAAGGACCCGAACCCATGTTTTTGGATGATGCAAGATGGTTGTGAACCCAAATGCTCTTGCATCATAAATCATATAATGGTATTTTGGCATCCTTTTATTTGGAAGACACTTGTGCTTCAGATGCCCTTGAGCATTCCCCAACTTTTATGAATCCACCAAAATACTCAAACCCTGCATAGTGTGCCCTGTTTTTAACCTCAATGGGTTTCTAACTCCAAGTCCTTGGACATTATAGCCCATCTTCTTCAACAAATTTGAATCAATTCCCTTCATGTGATGTATAACACTACCAAATGGCACATGATATCTCCTGTTGATAAGAAACAACTATTGAGGGACATACCATTCTTTACTCAGCCATTATTTGGGCATCTTGGGTTGAGGTTGGATGTTTCCTTTGATTGGAAGTCTATTTTTCTATCTTCACTTCTTCACAATCTTCTTAAAGCTTGGCCAACATTTCCTCTTTTGCAGCTAATTCTTGATGCAATTTTTTCTTAACTTGACAACACGAGTTCTCTAGATGGTACAATCTGTCATAGAAAGTCTCATTGATGCAATCAAGGTAGGAGGGTCAATTCAATGATTGTCTTACCTTTCAACCTGATCAATCCTCCCCTTGACACCACACATACACTAAATGTCAATTTCACAAATCAAAATCCATGCATACTCCTTATTTGTAATGATGTAAACAACCCAACAAGAGAATAATGAACTTTTAAATCCATTCATGATCTATCGAAGGCTTATTAACAGCCATGAACAATCACATCCAGATCATACAACATAGACTTAAAGGCAATTGGTCTTCAATGGCAGTTATGATTGTTCTACACATTGCAATGCATACAAAAAGCTTAAAATGAAGCCAATAAATTGTTGAACAAATTCTAAAACTAACTCATTGACATTCTCCACGCTTAAATCCATCAAATCAATCTACCAATAATTCCTTTTGGCCCTCACACAAGACTAGACAGCAAGAAGCATGAAATTGGCATCTTTACAAACAGTTTGCCTTATTTCCAGGCATTCAATTTTTTTACCAAACAAATTGTTATTCTAAAATTGAAGGTGAATTCTTTAATAAAATGAAAAACACAAAAGGAATATGCCCTTTGTTTCCTATCGGACCTCTTCGAACTCCAGATCCTTCAACTGAACCAAATGCCTTGGTTCTGCTAAAACATGCCTCCACAAATAGAGGAAGTCTGAAGTTGAACCGCAAAATTGGCTATGGATTCACCATCTCCATGCCAAGACATTTCTTTTGATACCTTGGGTGCCCTCTGAAACTTTCCCAAACTCTCCAACCTTCATGCCCTTTCTCCCAAGCCAAGAAAGTGTCTTTTTCGTCCTCCTCTTTTGTTGTTTTCATCTTCCTGCTTATATCAACAATCAAGATCAGATTTTCTGAGTGTTCTTGGTGTTCTTGGGTTCATTAGGCACGTTTTTCCTCCTTCCAGTCCCTCTCTCTTCCGCATGTCTTGGCCCCTTCTTCTTGCCAAAAACGCCCCAAAACACAAATAAAAATGTCATCTTTAAGCACTGTGCCTTCTTTTTGATGCTTTGTAAAGGGAGCTCAGATTAATGCCATTTTTCTGTATTGTATACAGCCAAAACACCATTCTTCATGACCATATGATAGCTGAAAGGTACCTTCACCTCCAAAAATGCCAAACATGAGGTAAAATGAGATTGTCTAATTTGCAAACAATGTGATCATGAGTTTTTGTTTTGTTTTTGCATCACGTTACTACCATCAATGCATGCTTCAAAGTTGGCTTAGATGCTGCCAAGACTCCCGTGCCCCCATATGCTTCAACTACCCCTGTTTTGGGCTCCATGGAATTAAAATGCCTTAAATTGGAATAAAACATTTTAATTTAAAATCTTATGATGCACCTACCTTCAAGAGCACACACATCAAAATTATCCTTGGTTTGTCCGGGGATTTCTCGGAACTTCTCAACCTTAACTATGCTTTCATATGCCTTATTCCTAGAATGGGGACCTTTTCAGAGTTCGAAGACAAAGTTCAAACACCGGAATTAATCACCACTTTATTGTCAAACAAAACATGTTTTGGGTGATGCAAGATTGCCATCTTACCTGGATGCTCCTGCATCACTGACCCACACCTCTGAATTGTGCCTTATACATATTCATCTTCTCCATGACATCAATCAAGAACTCTTTGGCCATTCAGCTCAACTTGCAGCTTGTGGTTCTTTCCATATGTGAATCTCTTTCTGCAACCTTTGGTTCTCCTCTTGGACTCTGTGAATCTTCACATTACTCATGTGGAACTTTGCCGCCTTACCAGATTTAATCATTGTTGATTTATGACAGCCCTCCACAGGTTCTAGAAAATTGCTCAATTACCAAATTTGATTTGTAATTGTATAACTTAGACCTGTTGCACACGGACCCTAAAAGTATTATGTCGATCCAATGAACAAGCTACTTAACATAACAAAAATATCGGCTGATGATTGATGTTAGCTACAACTATCTGCTGCCTTCAACGTCCTCATGCCTTGATTCCAATATGCTCATGACTAAATGCATACCCATGCTACTGAAAATCCAATATATCTAAAACTTTATGATGAATTCAACTATGTACAAGGTCTGCTTGTGACTACCTCTATGCATGAAGCAATGTTCTATGCTACTGCAATCAACACATATATCCTGTCACAATGTTAGAATGCCCAATTAACATACTACTTTAATGTCAAGCAAAGGAAAAGGTAGAATGATCCAAGTACATTGCAAACAATGGCACACACACGAGAAATACTCAAATTATGTAATGTCCCCTTTCCTAGACGGTGTTAGTCTATACTTGGTTCCCATAGACTAACCAGCATGGTTAGGGGACTCTTGGAATGTTCGTCGGATGGCTTTGGACACTTTTGGCTAGAACTTACTATATTTTGTAAGTTAAGGTTTTGACCATTTGGGGAAATTCAAGATTGGAGGTGGAGCGTTTCGGAGAGACCTTTCCAACGGTCTATAATTCATTGGATTTTGAGTTCATTTGGCCATCCATTTTAAAGTCCGTAAGTTAATATTGTATATTTAATATTTGGACTTTATAATGTTAATGTGGGTGACTTAGTAAAAATTGTAAAAACGCAATTAAAAGTCCTTTTGGGGCCTTGGACGCCACTAAGGGAAAATTAAGTGAATTTAAAGTGTAATATTTCTCCTTAATGTGGTCGACCCTCTTGGAGGGGAATATAAAAGCCAAAAAGAAAAAAAAGGGATACATTCATGACAATTACATTTTATGATATTTTTGCTCTACAAATGAGAACAAGGGTTTGAAGAAACCATCCATGGCTTTTGGAGACGGAAACCTCCATTAGTGGCAGCATTCTGCAGGTGTGAGACCACCCAAGAGTGCTTTTGAGCAGCCATATTCAGTGGCTGTATTTGTGCTTCATTTTCATGCAGTTGGGAGCTCGGAGATCAGTCACAAAGACCATTTTGAGGAGATATCTGAAGTTTCTTGACTCCATAATTATCAACAGGTGTTGGGGAATGTAATGCAGATTGTAGCAGAGATTTCGATGGTTGTTTGATGTCCTTCCAGCCCCATAAACAGGTCGTACCTTTGTTGTACCTGGCCATACTATTTGGAGGAGATCACTGGAGTTTTGAAGGGTCTTTGGCATAGTTTTCTCATTTCATCTGTGTGAAGAACATCAGTGATAGCGTGCTGAGTTTTTAGAAGGCATTTGGAGGGTTTAGGATGTCTTTTTTCTGCTGTACCTTTTACCTGGCCGTACCAGCACTTCACGCAGGGTCGTGGGCTTCATTGACACACATTTGGAGCTGTTCTTGCATTGTTATCACTTGTAGCAGATAGGATTCCAGCTCTTGAGCAAATATATGTAATTTCCATAGTGTGAAGGCTGAGATTTAATTTCCAGTTTGCTGTACTTTCATTTCCAGCACTGTATTTGTATGGACAGTGAAATGGGTATGTTTACTTTTTGAAGATAAGCTATTTGCTTCATATGGGTATTTGATGCTATGGTTATTTAGCACATTTCCATTGAAATAGAGCATCTGGGTATCTATTGTTTTCAATATTTGCAAAAATATGTATGCATGTGCTTTCTATGTCAAAATGCAAAACACCACAACACAAGCAGGGTACAACTAAACCACAGAAAACCGAACAGTGAGGAAGAAATCAAACCCAAATCAGAAAATATAAAACACAGAACAGGGTGGGTTACTACAGTGGTATCAAAGCAGAAAATCCTGCCATCCTGTGAGGTTATTTTGAACATGCAGTTGGGTATTGAGTGATACGGCCGGGGACACACCAATACCACCTTGGACGGAACAAGTCGTAGCCAGATATTGAGGTTCCTCAGTATATAGATCCTTTCGTAGGTCCTGATACAGTTAACGTCCCAGCAGAAGTAATGGGTGACAGAGACCGTGAAGAACCCAGCCCTTGAGACTTCCTGAACGATTTGGCTAGGGGATAGGGAGATGCAGCAGAACTTTAATCAAATGATACAGATGATGGCCAATCATGTGTTCGGTATTCCTCGAAACAATAACCATAACAACAATAATGACAGGAACCGGAACAATAATGGTGACAGGAACATTGATGACAGGAACAATGGTGACAAGCACAGACACAAGGATGATGAGGATAGGAGACATAAGGGTGAAGCATCAATTAATAACAGAGGGGTTACATAGTATACAGTTGGTGATAGACCCGGTATACCCATTTTTGCACCCCGGAACAATGCACCTAAACCTGAGCCTACACAGCTTGAGTTCCAAGGTGTGATGTTGAGGGATTGGTAGGCTTCCAGTGAGGAGTTCCGAGCTGAAATGTCTTTTCAGGAGTATTCTGATTTAAGGATGAAACACCGACCCAACAAGGGGGGTACGCAGGAAAATCAGGAGCTCCAGAAGAAAGTAAGTAAAATGACCTTACCATATTTTGATGGCTCAGGGAAGACCACTACTAGAGCTTGGGTTCAAAAACTAGATATTTATCTTCAGATTAGCCCTATGCCCGAAGGAGATGCAATCACTTATGCCACCTTGCCCTTGGATGGTAGCGCACACAAATGGTGGAGCAATGGCATGACTACATTGGGCCATGATCGGATTACTTCTTATGTCGAGTTCACTAAAAGATTAACTGACAGATTTGATAAAAAGGACCCAGAGCTGCAATTCAAGGAGCTAACTCAACTCAAACAAATGGGTTCAGTAGACATGTACATTACGGAGTTCCAAGAGTTGTCTGTGATGGTCTCTGACATTTCAGAACGCAGGCTGATGATTCTTTTCATTGATGGACTATATGATCTCTTGTGAGGGTGGATAGAGGGTCTTAATCCTTCATCTCTTCATGAGGCCATGAAAAAGGCACGTGACATGGAATCTTCCACATTGAAGAGTAAATTTGAGTCAAGGGGGTTCATGCATAAGAAAGACATGGATAGACGGCACTTCCAAAAAGACTCTGGACAGCAACACAAAAGTTCTCCCAGGTTGGATAGTGATCAACGAATGACCTCAGGAGAAAGAAACTATGTTTTCACTACAGAGAGCCATGGGATCCTAAGCACAAGTGTGCTGCCCAAGGAAAGGCAAAACAGATAGAATAATTTTCTGCGGATGAGTCAGTGGAGTCAGATCAACAATCAGAAGCCAGTGACACAAGTTTACACGGTTCATCCGAGGCATCAAAGGAGGAGCAAACTGCTTCACCCACAGCACATCTCTCTAGCTTTCAAAGAGGGGTCATTCAGGATTCGAGGAATACGTGGTGGGCAGAGAGTGATCACCTTATTAGACGCTGGTGCTGCCCATAATTTTAAGACGGAGGCTTGGTTGCAAAAAGGGGACTCAAGACAGAAGAGTTCGAGGGATTCAGGGTGAGAGTGGCAGACAAATTTGGTCTCACCTGTACTAGGAGGATACCCAACCTAACCATTCAATTAAGTGATTATGTTTGCCAGACAGATTTTTGTGGTTAGCATGGGTGAGATGGATACTCTGTTGGGAATGAGATGGCTCCGCGACATTGGAGAGCTCACCCTCAACTTGTGTACTATGGAAATGAAGTTTGGGGTGAACGGGAAGAGACACGTGCTCAGAGGTATGTCGGATGGTGGATTGAGGACAGCCTCCTTGAGGACGATGGAGAGGATATTGCGGCACGATCAGGTTCAATGGGCAGCACAAATATTGGTGATGCTCAAGGTTCCTACGCAACAGAAGCAGGAATATCCGGTAGAGATCCAGTCTTTGTTGACTAAACACTCCAAAGTGTTTAGTGACATACCACCAGGTAGACCCCCTGATAGGGGATTTGAGCATGTCATTGAGCTTGAGCAGGGTGCCAAGCAAGTTATCACTGTACCCTCCAGGCATCCTAAGCAGTACAAAGATGAGATTGAGAAGGCCATCGAGGAGCTTTTCAAGATGGGGCATATCAAACCTAGCAAGAGTCCCTTTGCTTCTTCTGTGGTACTGGTCAAGAAGAAGGATTGCACACTTAGGATGTACATAGATTACAGGAAGTTGAACAAGAAGATGATCAAGAACAGATATCCCATCCCTTGGATTAATGAGCTCATTGACAAGTTGCACGGTGCATGCTTCTTCTCTAAGATAGATTTGAGATCTGGGTACCATCAGATACGTGTACAAGAGGAGGATGTAGAGAAGACGGCATTTAGGTGCCACTATGGGCACTTTGAGTTTTTGGTTATGTCATTTGGCTTAACCAATGCACTAGCTACATTCCAGTCTTGCATGAATAAGGTATTCTGAGAGCAGCTGAGGAAGTTTGTGCTTATCTTCTTCGATGATATACTCATATACAGCAGGGCTTGGGAGGAGCCCCTGAGGCACAAAGATATCATGTTGGGCATACTTGAGCAGGAGTCCCTTTAGGCCAAAATGTCTAAGTGTGAGTTTGGCATGATAGAGTTATCATATCTAGGACACATCATCAGTGCATAGGGTGTTTGTGTGGATCCGGAGAAGATCCGGGCTATTATTGGCTGGCCAACACCAAAGAATCTCTCTCAGCTTAAGGGATTCCTTGGTTTATGTGGGTTCTACCGCCGCTTTGTGAGGGGTTTTTCACAGTCAGCTGCCCCCTTACAGATTTGACTCGGAGGAATGCTTTTGATTGGTCTAGTGGTGCTCAACAGTGCTTTGACAGGGTTAAGGAATTGATAAGTACCTATCCAGTGTTGGCCATTCCAGATTTCAGCAGGCCTTTCGAGCTTCAGTGTGATGCTTCAAGGGAAGGCATTGGTGCGGTTTTGATGCAGGACAAACACCCCATTGCATTTGAGAGCAGGAAGTTGAGGGGTGTAGAAAGGGGCTACAACATCTATGACAAGGAAATGTTAGCCATAATGCATGCTTTGGCTAAGTTCAAGGAGTACCTGGTTGGAAGCAAGTTTGTAATTAAAACAGATCATAACAGCATGAAGCATTTCCTTGGTCAGAAAGATCTTAATGATAGGCAACAGAAATAGGTTAGTAAACTACAAGCTTACGACTTTGACATAGTTTATGTCAAAGGGAAGAACATAGTTGCTGACGCCTTATCCAAAAGACCTCATTTGTGTGCCTTGGGGGAGATTGCAAAGGATTGGAGGGAATTGATTTCTGCAAACTATGCAAAAGACAAGTGGGCTTTTGGGATCATTGATGGCACTATCAAGGATGATAGATACTCAGTTGTAAATGACTTGATCATTTACAAGGACAAGATTCTTTTAGTGCCAGGTTCGGATATGAAACAGATGATCTTGAGGGCTTTTCACGACTTGTCTATGGCAAGACATCCAAGTTTTTTTAAAACCTAAAGGCAGGTTAGGAAGCGATTCACTTGGAAAGGCCTCAAGACTGAAATTTAGAAGTATGTGAGGGAGTGCCCAGTGTGTCAGCAGAACAAACATGAGCACTCTTTCCCAAGTAGTTTGTTGCAGCCCTTACCCATTCCAGAGAGGAAGTGGGATTGCATCTTGATGGATTTTATTACGAGCTTGCCCAAAGCCCAAGGCAGGGACTGCATCTTTGTGGTGGTTGACAAGTTAACTAAGTTTGCCCATTTTTTTGCTATATCAACCACTTATACAGCAGCTCAAGTTGCTGAATTATTCTTCAGAGAGGTATTCTGACTTCATGGGTTGCCACGGAGTATAGTGAGTGATAGGGACAGCAGGTTCCTGAGTAACTTTTGGCAGGAGCTCTTCAAGTTGAGTGGGATAGAGCTCACCCCTAATACGAGTTACCACCCTCAAACAGATGGGCAAACTGAGATAGTCAACAACTGGGTGGAAGGATACTTCAGAAATTACATAGCAGGGCAACAGAAGGCATGGGTGAACCGGCTTCACTTTGGTGAATACTGTTACAATACCACTTACCACATGTCTATTCAGATGTCACCATTTATGGCACTCTATGGGTACAAGGCTCCGAGCTTCTTGGATTTGTTATTTGGAGACAGTAGACTACCTAAGGCCAGAGACCTCTTGCAGGAGAGTCAGGGCATTATGAGGTCTTTGAGAGAGAACATCCGGAAGGCGCAAAACCAACAAAAGCAGTGTGCAGATCATCACAGGGTTTAGCGTTCTTTTGAGGTTGGTGATATTGTATATCTTATGCTACAGCCTTATAGACAGTCCACTCTTAAGAAGAGTGGTGCAGAAAAATTGAAGCCACAATATTATGGACCATTCAAGATCTCCAAAAAGGTTGGAGAGGTGGCTTACAAGTTGGAGTTGCCGGCAGATAGCAGAGTCCACAATGTTTTTCATGTGTCTCACCTTAAAAAGGCATTGGGGCACAATGTGATACCTTCTATGGAGTTTCCTCCTCTTGATGAAGAGGGGAAGTTGGTTTTGGTACCTGAGGCCATCATTGACACTAGAGAGCGTACATTGAGGAAGAGGGTTATCAGAGTATTTGGTGAAATGGAAGAACCTGGCAGTAGAGGATGCTACATGGAAAAGTGAGCCAATTTTGATGCATCTAGATCTGAGATTGCTTGAAGCAAGCAATCTTGGGGAGGGTGGACTGTAATGTCCCCTTTCCTAGACGGTGTTAGTCTATACTTGGTTCCTGTAGACTAACCAGCATGGTTAGAGAACTCTTGGAGTGTTCATCGGATGGCTTTGGACACTTTTGGCTAGAACTTACTATTTTTAGTAAGTTAGGGTTTTGACCGTTTGGGGAAATTCAAGATTAGAGGTGGAGCGTTTCAGAGAGACCTTTCCAACGGTCTATAGCTCATTGGCTTCCGAGCTCATTTGGCCATCCATTTTAAAGTCCATAAGTTAATATTGTATATTTAATATTTGGACTTTATAATGTTAATGTGGGTGACTTAGTAAAAATTGTAAAAATGCAATTAAAAGTCCTTTTGGGGACTTGGACGCCACTGAGGGAAAATTAAGTGAATTTGAAGTGTAATATTTCTCCTTAATGTGGTCGACCCTCTTGGAGGGGAATATAAAAGCCAAAAAGAAAAAAAAGGGATTCATTCATGACAATTACATTTTATGATATTTTTGCTCTGTAAATGAGAACAAGGGTTTGAAGAAACCATCCATGGCTTTTGGAGACGGAAAACTCCATTAGTGAAAGCGTTCCGCAGGTGTGAGAGACCACCCAATGGTGCTTTTGAGCAGGCATACTCAGTGGCTGTATTTGTGCTTCATTTTCATGCAGTTGGGAGCTCGGAGATCAGTGGTGGAGACCATTTTGAGGAGATATCGGTAATTTCTTGACTCCATAATTATCAGCAGGTGTTGGGGAATGTAATGCAGATTATAGCAGAGATTTTGATGGCTGTTTGATGTACTTCCAGCCCCATAAACAGGCTGTACCTTTGTTGTACCTGGCCGTACTATTTGGAGGAGATCACTGGAGTTTTGAAGGGTCTTTGGCAGAGTTTTCTCATTTCATCTGTGCGAAGAACATCAGTAATAGTGTGCAGAGTTTTTAGAAGGCATTTGGAGGGTTTAGGATGTCTTTTTTCTGCTGTACCTTTTACCTGGCCGTACCAGCACTTCATGCAGAGTCGTGGGCTTCATTGACACACATTTGGAGCTGTTCTTGCATTGTTATCACTTGTAGCAGATAGGATTCCAGCTCTTGAGCAAATATATGTAATTTCCAGTGTGAAGACTGAGATTTAATTTCCAGTTTGTTGTACTTTCATTTCCAGCACTGTATTTGTATGGACAGTGAAATGGGTATGTTTACTATTTGAAGATAAGCTATTTTCTTCATATGAATATTTGATGTTATGGTTATTTAGCACATTTCCATTGAAATGGAGCATCTGGGTATCCACTGTTTTCGATATTTGCATGTGGTTTCTATGTCAAAATGCAAAACACCACAATGCAAGCAGGTTACAACTAAACCACAGAAAACCAAACAGTGAGGAAGAAATGAGACCCAGATCAGAAAATATAAAACACAGAACGGGGTGGGTTACTACAAATTACTCTAGAGAAAACCCTCATGGAGTATAAAACTCCAACAAGAGAAGGCTATGCTTTATTCTGGTGCCAAAATAGGATTTACAATATGTACATAGGGATGTTCCTCTCTCATGGAGGTTGGAACCTTTGTATATCTAGTCTTCGCAGATAACTCTGCCCTTCTTGTACTCCATCTTTGTGAAAGTGACCAAAATATGCCCTCTCACTTTTCAAAGAACGTATTTGATGTTGTTGTCGATTCAACTCTTCCTCTTCATCTTCTGGACATTTCAGACTCAAATGGGCACTACCTCAACTCCTGGAGATTGTTTCATCTTCTCGTTTTCCCATTTTGCAAGCCAAACATCTTCCCGGGGTCGAATCCCATAATCTACAATCCGGTCCCCTGAGTTCAGGACATTTGTGGACCATTTCATTTTTCCTGATCCATACTATCCCTGTTTACAGTTCCAGTGGGAGCTCCCAGTTGATATTGTACACCTGTAGATGATCCAATGTGGATTAATTTACCAATAAAAAAGACAACAATTAGTGATATCATTCTTTCCCCTAAATAAGTGGAGCTCTCATTGTTCATAGGAGATAAATTTTATCTAAGATTTTAACCCATAACCCTTTATCAACAGATAAATGTAACCAAATATCTCTGAAATATTGTTAGACATTTAGAGTATTAGAGAAAATAAACAGGGGAGCCTGTAAACTAGAACTACTACCTCGTGCAAGGATAACCTGGTATTTCGTGCCAAATTCCTAAAGAAGGCTTTGTCAAGATATGATAATATCCTTCCTTATTTTATAGATGTTGAAGAGGTAGAACAACAATCTCATGACCTGGACAGAGTACTAGAGAAAAGAACAAGGAAATTAAGAAACAGAGAAATCAACGAATATCTCGTTGAATGGTTAGATAGGCCAATAGAAAAATCAACTTGGTTAAATTCGGATTTTGCTAGAGAAGCTCGACTCATCAAGGGTGATAAGCCTTTCAAACCATTCAATAAAGAATTGATCAGCAACATATTCAACCTACTGGAGGATAGCATGACACCAGAAACATGGCGCAAACGCAAATGACACCTAAAAAAGGTTGATAACATCATACTCTGTGATTCTGACTGTGCCATGACATCATTCATACATTGTTTACGAAATTTCTAAAATTTTGGATATAAATAGGCATAGTTCCTCTCCTCTAGTCAACTTGGCAATCAATGACAGCATTAGTTATGACTGTGTAAAGGGCTAGGCTGATAAATGTGCATTAGCCCTAAAACCCTTCAATAAATACACACACATATATATACACATTAATGAACCTTATTTAATGTATGATCACATAACCAATTCTCTCTACTTTGATGAGTTGAAAAACCAAGTAGAGAAAAGGGATTTGATATTTTAAAGGGCAGGTATACTGTTGACATTGGAAAAGTTGATAATGTAACAATGAGTTGCCAGGGAGTTGACCAAGTATTTTGTTCCATTGTTTGACCCCATGTGGACTAGAATCTGCTGTCAAGTAGAATAAAATGTGTTGCTTTGACTAGAACCTGTTTCAGTGATCAAATCAGTTGTATTGACCAGAATCTACCATGTTGACTCGTAAATCTACCATTTGACAAACTGACAGTACAAATTTTCTGGGTAAGTTCACCATTTGACCTTTTGATTCTCGTACTTACTATTAACTGAAATTCTTGCTGTTGACCATCTTGGACAACATATATACATTAATTTATTGTCAAATAAGGATTATGTTCATGATTGCCAAGATAGTTTTTCTGGAATTAAGTTGAGGTAAGTCTTGTAAAGAAAAATATGTTAGACAGGGTCGAGGTAACTCTAGTTAGTTACATCCTAGTCGAGGGTGACTCATGGGAAGAATGACATAATCCCAGTTGAGATAATTTGCAGGAAGACGGATTTGATTATATCCCAGTCAATGTAACTCACGAGGCATTGATATAAATGTTGAACCTCATAAAGTATGTCTTTTTGCTAGATAGGTCATATGGAGCCATTATCAATTTTTCAAAGAACAGTGTGTGATTGAATTATATATTGTGCCATTCTATATACGAGTCTTCATTAATGTTATTTGTTTGTGTTAGATGAAGAAAGCATGTTGGCTGGAATCCCAAATTAGTGATATGATATATCCAACAACAATGAACATCATGGGACGCATGTCTTCGGACATATGGTTTGGTGATGGTCTTAATCCAACCTAGATCTATTGGGTTTTGGTTACTAATGTTGTGTGGTCAATACGTAGGTTTTGCAATAGTCAAGAATTGCTCTCTTCTACTTTTTCATCATTTGCAGGTATCCAAGTGGGACAATCCATAACAGAGTTTGTGGGGAAAAGGTATAATTTGCATAGAACAAGCTTAAATGGTTTTTTTAATGCACTTTTAACGACATGCAAATGAAATCACAATCAAATGAAATTGTTGTTTTTGGTTGCAATGGTTTTGTTTTTGAGGTGAGATCAGATGACTAAATTGTTAGAATTCTAGATAAAGAATCATTGAGATAAAATACTAAAATTATCAACCCTAAGAATTCACACAAGAAAATCATAGACACCATAAAAACTCTCAACAGCGTTTTTGAAAATCATAATTGAGAGTTGTTATTATGGTTATAATAAAATACTTTGCT
Source organism: Torreya grandis (assembly GCA_037957365.1). Lineage (NCBI taxonomy): Eukaryota > Viridiplantae > Streptophyta > Pinopsida > Cupressales > Taxaceae > Torreya > Torreya grandis. The sequence goes on from JARHVA010003730.1 coordinate 422,223, forward strand.
CTTTAGAGAGGATTGTTGCACCAATTCCCCCCAGATGCCGACATTGTTGCTCCTTCTTTATATTGGCATCTCTATGGACCAGCTACCCCTTTCATGTATTCTCTAGATGCCTGCCCTCCCCCCGGGTTCCTTCCCACAAAGGATGTCATCACTAGAGCTGCTAAAGAGGACATATATAGACAATATATCCAGGCCACCAGGATCTCCCCACTTGAGCTGCTCAACCCCAAGCTTACTTTCTACACAAGCATTTCTTACAAATAGTGGATGGAATTATTTATTGCCTTCACTATCTCCAACGCCATTGGTCCCATGGCTTGAGGTTTCCCCTTGGCTAGATGAGAGTGTGTTCTCACCAATTAGGAGTTGAAATAGATCCCCACATTCTTTGTCCTAATCGGATCTGCCGACTTTGCTCCCTCCAGGAGGTGGAGACCGAGGAACACTTCATTTGCAGATGCCCATTTACTAAGAGATCCAAGGAAGATATCGCTACCTCTACATGAACTCAACCAACACTCTATCTACTTTCTTTCAATATCCTGACAAGCAGTGCTTAGCTCTTTATATTCACGAGGTTGTCACCCTCTGACGCAGATCCCTACAAGAGGAGTCTAGAGGCTTTAAAGCCCCCATGTTGATCACCTCTTTCTTCCAGCCCATCTAGGGGATTGGCAGCAGTAAGCGCCCTTTAGAAACCGATGCATAACACATCAGAGATGATAGCTCAATTAGGCAGCGCTTCTCTCAACATATCATTACTACTCATATTCCTCAGATCCCCTAGCCAGCTCTCCCTTGGCGCCATGGTTCTACTTCTTCCCACCAACATGGCTCTGCCCCTTTATGATGACATGGATCTACTACTTACCGCCCGCCCCCCAAACCACAAGCGCAGACTCACATTACAAGTTTCTTTTGTACTACGGGAAGTACATCAGCCTTGGATGTTAGGGGAGATTCTAAAGGAAGTGCTTTGCTTCCCCCTACGATCTCCCAAGGATACTCCCCAAGGAACACTATCTGAGCTTTTCACAGTGATTCATGATGGGTCAAACAGCGCCACTTCAAGCACAGACAGAGCTTTTCAATGAGGTCTTCCAATCTTCATCGATACATGCTTTTGGGGGCTCTTGTTCGCCCCCAATTGCTATTTGTATTGGTTCCATTACCACCTTTGTTAGCGGCACACTGCTTTACTTTGTCTTTTGTACTTTGGCTTCTTGGTTTCTCTTTCCTTGAACTTTCTATTGTTAACGGTTGTATCCTCGAGTCCCATTGACCTAATTTTTGTCATTCGTGGACATTATTATAATTGCTTTCTTCTTTTTTTGTAGATATTGTCCATGAGATATACAAAAATTATTTCTAAAATTCTTCTTATTGCCAAATAAGAATATTAGTTCTTATCCATCTTATGCATAGTTATGAGACTCGGTGAGTACTTGCCAAGCCTAGTTGAGTCTGCTAAACAAATCAGGGAACAACTAGAAAATTAAAAACCATTAAAAACAGTTCTGCTGCACCCTTAACCTATGGCTTGTATTGGGATATGTGTGGCTGAACTGGGGCGTGCATAACCCTTAATCATGTGTTAATCTTTGGGTTGCATATTCTAAGCGTAGTCAGCCTATTTGGGTTTATGGATTTCCGGTAGCCTAATTGGGGTATATATAGGAGGGTAGTGTTAGGATATTGGTCATCATATATTCAGAATTCTATTCTTATTGTGAGAACTTGGGAGGTTGCCCCCTTGAAATGGCTCAGTTCTATATTCAAGTATTCTGCTCTCATTTCACTTATATAGTGTGGATCTGCTCTTATTTGCAAGTGAATGTTGTTATTCTATTTCTGCCCATGCGATCTATTGCTGTGATTCTGCTTTTGCAATATAGTAAGTTCATTACAAATTCTTTATTTTTTATATTTAAAAAAAAAATTGCTGAGTTTTTGCACCAAGTCCATGCCAATTTTTTGCCGAGTCCAAGTCTCGTGACTATAAGCTTATGACAATGCCATATCAGGCATTTGAGCAATTGCTAATTTTGTCATAGCTCATCCATTGGCTGGCATTCAAAAATTGAAATCTAAGATTTACACCCATCTAAAATAGAAAGTAAAAGTTTACAAATAGAACTTACATGTTACCTGGAATACCATAACCAAATAGCGCTGATAAAGCTATAAATGGATTTGTAGGGTCTTTAGGTTGGAAATCAAAAAACAAGCACTGCGTCACAGGAAAATACAAGAAAGCAGTTATAAGTAAAATTCTCCACGAGGAATTATCTAACAATTAAATACTCTATTCGACATGAGATTTCCAATATGTTTTCATATTATATCTGCAGACTGCCAGTACATATGAATAACACTAGTAAAAAACCTTAGCTTAGGTTTTAATGAAAATACTTAGCATTAAATTCACCAATTGTGTAAGAAAGATATATTATATTAGATATACTTCTGCCAGTCATATTTTCTATGCTATCTTTTTTTCTTGATCAATGAGGGTTTTTCCACGGAGCCACGTTCTTGGGGTAAAAAGGCCGGATCCAGGCGTGGGTTTTTATGCTTTGGGACCTGCATTATCACGGGGCATGCAAGTTTGTGTCTAGCAGTTCTAGAAGTTCCCTTGGCGATTTGAACCTGGGTCTTCATTTTGACAACACTCAGCCTTTTCTGTCCAATCAAAACCGTTGGACTATAATTTTTATGTTAAGTTGTATCATGTACCAAATCAAATATTCCTAACTATATGAAAAGATGCAAAGATCTTAAATATTCAAAGTCTGTGTTTAATATAAAATGATCCGTTCACTTTTGTAAGTGGCATTACCCTCCAATTTTTATTTTTTTTAATATGGTAAACTGATCTACATCACTACAATTATGTTTCTTCCCTATTCTGAAACCAGACTTGTTTTAATCCACAACAGGTAACTAAGGGCCACTTTTCATTGCTTGAAAAATACAAATTTCACAAATATAATCATAAATAAGGCTGATTGTGAATGGCATAACTTCTCTCGTGGAAAAAATTAAAATATGGACAGAAATCTCATAAAGTAGCTACCAAACAAGTTCATAAGGATGCTCAAATATGTAAAAAATAGTCAAATTTATTTGACTTGAGGCCATTTTCGACTGGAAGTGGAAAGTATTCTTTTATAACCTCAACTAGTTGTTTTCTCTGATATAAGTTAATATATACCTTGCACTTCTTCTGAAAGCATGTTCTGATCTACTTTGCAGTTGACCAAAGCTCTGTTCAATTTGGTAAGAATTAGACTTGACAGATTGCAGTGCAGAACTCCAAGTTTATGGACTAATTTTTACTTAGTTTTCAAGCTTGGCATATTTTTTTTTTAAGTACCTTGAAAGCTTCTTTAAGAAAACGTAATTTTCATTAATCTAAAATCTAAAGCATGTTATAAAGCTTACCTAATGGTCCCATGGAGTGGTCTTCCACAGTTTTAGCAGCTGGTGCTGCAGATAATTTTTTGGAGATTTTTTGCAGTGATACCGTCCCATGAAAAATGAAAAATCAAATGTTGGATTCTGCTACAGATTTTTAGGACTTTTTCTAATAAAATTGTTTTGAAAAATATCATCAACAAAATTACACCACATATAAACTGCCATTTGTTAAGAAGCTTCCCTAAAAGATAGCAGCGGCTCTAGCGAACGTCTTGTCCCCATTGCAAGCAGTAGCTAAATTATTTTTCCTAAATTATAGCTGCTCAAATATTTTAGAAAAAAATTACAAATTTTACATAAGCAAGCATTTTTATATTTTGTAAGGACTCCCGCACCATAAAAATAGCAGCGGTAGCGCCCTCCATGGGACCACCCTGTTACTCTACTTTGATTCACTCTAGTTTACCATCCTGTAGGAAACAGAACTTATTACATATTCTGAGTATGAAATGGTCCTTCCTCAACAGAACAGCTGAAAGAAATCGTGCTTGATATGAAAATAATTCAATTCAAAGCGTACCTTAAGTTCTTGGCCCATGAGGAGTGGCCCTTGCCAGGGCTGTTCTGCATTCTTAGAGACAACTCTATTGAAAATTAACAACAATGAAATCTGATTAAAGTCAACTTTTCCCCTTTTGATGGAAAACGGATTTTATAGTGGCTTTGTACTGCGCTCCATTTAGGAATACTGGGAGCATTATATATAATCAAATCATTGACTCAACTTGTCAATTGGGATGTACTCGATGGGGTTTTCATAAAAACGCCCCAGGTTCAAATCCCCAAAAAATATCTTAACGTGCATTGTGTAATACTGAGTAATATAACGGTAACCCATCCAATAGTGGTGCACATCCTGGCTCAATTTGATGAAAGAGATACCAGCCATGGAATCTTAAGCCACCCACCTAAAAAAATTATTGACCCAACTATGTGATGAGACATAGTCACATACGCTACATTGTATATTCTTGTTATTTGCACATATCTCTGTTTATGTGTCTTCCTCTAGAAGCTTCCCTGTTCTAAAAGCTTACTGTATATGTGTTTCTCTTAGAAACTTCCCTTTCTCTTAGAAGTTTCCTTTTGTCTAGAAGCTTCTTTGTATATCATTTTAATTTATAAATACTCAATACAATAGAGTGTACAGCACATGTAAGGTTGCGGCTATCTCTGTGTCTTTTTCATTGTCATAATTGTGCTCATATCAATATGTTTCCTTATCCAACCTTAAAATAGTGTTGTAAAGCTTTGATCAGATTCTGTGTAAAAATTCATTAATTAACTTAATTGAAAAGTATAGGTCAGTATTTTTTTTTTGGTGAGCCGGTGAGGCTGAGGGCTAGAAAGCTAACCCACACTTATTAGGACTCCCAAATTCAAAGTCCACCTGTCGAGAAATTCTCCAACAGGAGATTCACGTACGTTGTTTTCTTGACTTGGGGATTACACCAAATTGCAATAAGAAACAGCCCACCTCTATAAACCATAGAAGCCAAATAGCCTCACCTTTGCATAACAGCAAAAGGATTTCCCCCATCGAAGGGGGATCAAAGTCTAAGAAGCATAATAAACCACCACTTTGCAGTAGTTGGTTACTAGAGTCAGTTGAGTGAAATGGGTAAAATAATTTGTCGCACAATAAATCAAAATCAAGCTGTTTCTCCAATTTCCTTAGAGGCAGGTCCTAAAAAATGGATAAACTTAGCTCTACTTTAATCAACGTTACAGAGCAAGAACGATTTAAGGCGAGTACCTATAGTCCTAATGCCTCCAATGGGTTCTTGAATGCATTAAGAATTTGATTGACCAAGCAAAGCAGTCACAGTTTAAAGAGAAAAACTTGCATTCTAAGACATATACTGAGCATTAAAAAATCATTAAAAACATACTAACCGGACCATCAGCTTGTGGAGACTTGAAAAGAACAATAAAATGTTGGAAGTCCCAGCAGGCCATGGAGTAAGCAGTGGAGAGAGCCCATTGTGCAGGACCCTGTGCTGCTCTCAATCTCATGCTCCCTACATACACTTCACAGAACTCGTACTCCCTCCTTTGTTTTGGCCTTTGGGTTGTTGCCAATGGAGGCACCATCCCACTTGACATTGAAATTGGAATTGCCAATGCCATTGTAGAAGCAAAATGGAATGATTACCATCACTAGCCTTTTAACAAAACCTGTAATCCATAAACAATGACCAATGTGGCTAAACTTTTAATTATTATTTATTTATTTTTAAATTGAATGATAAGCATTTCGATCCTTCCCAGTTAATTTTTAAAGCCCTGCTTAATATGGATGAATAATACATTTAAGAGGGAAAAGAAAATTAAAAAGAATGGGAAAGAGAAAATGTTTATTTTGTGACAAAGAAGTAATGGAGATAGGATGACATTTTATTATGAAATGTGGAGTGTACAATGGTATGTGCATTAAGTATATTTTATTATGAAATTTTCCATGATTAGTAGGACAGTCTTTGTGTCAATGGATAGTGTTATAATGCTTGGTCCCATACATTGCTTAATCTTATGAACAGTATTAAAATCTCTTATTCACTCATTCTTAATATTAAGAACTCAGGGATATCCGTTCCTCCTAAATTAATTTAATTTTAAATTCAAGTCTTTAAATTTATAAAAAAATTGTAAGCATTTTCTTTTTATAGAAAAATTTTTATATATAGTTTCCAATAAAAATGGGGCCAAGTAAGAGTACCTAAAGGTCCTTGGTCCTTAAACTTTAGGTTGAGGAGGATGAGAACTCCTTGGCTTGTATTAAGATGGGTGGATGAAGGTGTTAACCAAATTGAGTTTCACATTATTTTTATAAAGTAGGAAGTATTTAAAAATATATATAATTTTATGATAAAATTAAAATAATGCAATTGGTTTATGTGATTGTGTGGGACAAAATTTTAAAAAATAAAATATTAGTAGGTTAATTTGTTGCATTGTTGTTTTACTTTATTTTTATAAAATACTACCAAATTAAGTTTTACATTGTTTTTATAAAGTATTAAATATTTAAGAAAGAAAAAAACTATAATTTTATGATAAATTTAAAATAATGAAATTGATTTATGTGATAGTGAGGGAAAGAATATTGAAAAATAAAAAATTAGTAAGTAAATTTGTTGCATTGTCGTTTTCTCATTGATCTTTAAATTTCAAAATTATAATACTTGTTGGAAAGATTGAGATTTGTTAAGTATAGTGGAACAAAATCTATTATAAATAAACTCTTGAAAAAAACTTTGAAGGGCTCTGAAATCACAAAACACAAAAAAATAGAAATTTCATAAATTTTATATTTCTAAAAATTTAGTGTTTTAATGAGTTCTATAGTGTGATGGGCCTTATTCGTTTTTTAGAAGGATACTTGTCATATATCTCATCAGATTCTTGAGTAAAGTTACTTCGCATTATATTTTTAGTCTTTTCATTCCTTGCTAAAAACAAAATATTGTTGAGATCTTACATAAACTCGTCTTATTCATCAAGTATAACCAAGCCACAAACTACCTTCCACTCCCTTAGAGACTCACACATATAGACATTCAATACCAAAGAAAAATATGAAACAACTACAATTTTAAAACTTCATTAGTCAAGGAACATGAATATAGTACAATATTATCCTCAATTTATAAGAATATGAGAGAGAGAAAATCCGCTAATTAAACCTAATGACAACTAATAATAAATTTAATTAAACTAAGGTTATGGAGAATTTCGGAATTATCCACAATTAAATTTTATTTGCATAAAAATAAAAACAATTTAGGGAAATGAAATAACTTCCTGCATCCAATGTGTATAGGTTCTTAAAGACCTATACATCAACATCCCCTTATAAGATTGATTTGGGGAATTAGGGGAAGGAAGAACTGTAGACTATCCCCCTTTACTGACAACTTCCTTAACCCCTAGCCTTGACTAAAGTTGAACACACTTGGTCATTGCTAATGGTTTCATAAAGATACCTACCACCCAATCCTTTGTGTGACAATATTACAGATTGATCTCTCAATCCTCAATAAGTTGTCAGAGGGAATGAATATGGATCTCAATGTGTTTGGTGCCTCAGTGCTGTAATAGGTTACAAGTTATGTGAATGACACTCTAAATAGAGCACCAAAGTCTAGTGTATTTCTCTTGATGAAGTCCAAACCCAATCAATAATCGATGTATCCACATAACTTCATGGTATTTTGATGAAAAGAGAATAAGGTCAAGACACACTACACTGAACTAATAAAACAAATTTACAAATCACATCCGATCAAAATATAGTAAAAACAATAAATAAAGACTTTATTTGTATGGGAAATGGAAAGGAATTAAAGTACCTTGAAATGTGGGAAATTGACAAAGGGAGTTTATAGATAAATACTTTATCTTTGACTTACCTATACTTTGGCAGTGGCTAAAAAACCTAAAAAAAACTAGGTCTAAAATGATGCAAAAGACAATCTGGATAGATGGTAGAGTGTGTAGACACCCCGTTTTGGCCACAGTTGTGTTCTAGTCAGACTTCAGATTGATTTCTACCAAACAATGTGAATTAAGCCTAGGAATTACCAAATATCTCAATTTCATCTGCACATCAGATATTAGTACCCAGAATCATGTTGAGACATTCCTATTTGGGGTGTTATTCTATATCCAATAGTAATCTCTTATAGATTCATCTCCAGTCAACTTACGACCTAACAAATTAATAGATTGGCCTTTGGACCCATTAAGCAGGGCACTTAAACAATTCCTAAAGTGTAAAAATGATAAGCATAATAAATTAACTAAGCAAGTCAAATTAAATGCTTAAGTGAAATTTCCATCTGCAATTAGTGAAAATACATTTTGTAAAAAGAAAATTCCAATAAAATTGATGTCATGATGATTTCATCAGCCTCAAATTCAAGGAATTGAAAATATCTCTATTAAAGCATTAAATTCAGAAATAGAAAGTCATGCTTAAGAAATGGGATCTCTATCTTAAATATTAATTGCTTATCCCCTCCTTAAATCAACTAGAGTTAAACTAAACCTAAACATGCTTAACTCTAACCTAACTGCACTTGGATTAGAGTTAGTTTGAAAGGCTATAAATAGAAGTGTCAAGGTCCTTCTAAAGGGAACTTGTTTGTGTAATGTTATAATATTCATTTGTTGAGAGAGAGAAGCATTCTTGTAAGGTTATAATGCGCATATATTGATGAATTGCTACATCAAAGCCAAGCCAAACAAAACATTGCCAAGGTGACAAGGAGAGATGATGCAAGAAGCACCATTGTCAAAGACTCTTTGAGCACACGATCAAGCACATTCCTCTATGGCCAACATGCAACTATTGCTCTCAAGGAAGAAAATAATGTTTGTTTTGTCTTCCATTGATAGTTACTTGTATTATTCTCTTGCTCCTTGAGTGTCTAGGCTTGAGGTGTTAGAATTCTTAGTGTGTTTTATTACTTTTTATCATACTAACACTATACTAACTACCCTCTTAGATTCCTATGATCATATAGTGTAATGAACTAATTAAGTCACAATAATAGATCATGGCATTGTAGATCACAAACATAAAATAACAATATTTACTCGTATAAGAGAGTAGATCCACACAATATAAGTGAAACAAAGTAAAATGCTTAAATATAGAATTGAGCCACTTTGTGGGGGAACCTCCAATGTCCTTACAATTGTAGATGCCTAAATTTGGTACAAGGTCTTTATTCCCAATGTCGTATCCTTGATTTACCATATTTGACATACTTGTGTATATTTGATTATTTCTAAGACTTATCTAACCCTATGTTGGCATCTATTTAACCTTCGAACCTTAAACAAACATATAAACACTTATTAAAATCCATTTGTTGGCATCCTTGGACTAAAAATCATGTTTTTCATGCTTCTCATTGAGATCTAAGCCATTGTTTATCCCATGTTAGTTTTGAACCATGTTTGGATTTGTCCCCTTTGTCTTTGTGAGTCCTTTTACCCATTGATTTTGATTGTGTGCCTTTAATCTCACCTCTTGTCATTTTTAAAGTCAACTAATGTGCCCCACCTTGTCCTAGAGTGCCTCACCCCAAGTCATTAAAAATGATTATAATAAAATGGAACATCAAACACAATATAATATCAAGGTTTAGAACTAGAGCTAAGTCAAGCATCAAGTTACTTCTTTCTTCCTACTTTAAGTTGAGTTTCATTAAGTCATATCTTCCACACTTATGATGGAGTTCTCTATCCTGGTCTCTTTTTACCCCTTTATATCAAATGGAGGTTTTATCTTGCATGTAGTTACATCATCACTTATAGGGAAGAGGAGGTTGAAAACCCTTGCATGGGTTATTACATTTATACTCACTCATAACTATGCGGAGGTCTCATTTTAACGTGTAGGATATGTAGTTTACAATGTCACTTCGATGGTTTCTCGACTTCATGACCCATTTATTTTTTTAGTGTCAAACTAGGTCAAAGAGAGGGAATCAATAATTCAACACTTTTTTCAATAAATTAGGAAAGTGTAGGTACAAAAAGGTTAGAAAATAGGAGGTGAACCAATGATATAAAAATGATGCAGAGCATCACAAGGTAGCAAGAGTGTTAGTATGTTTAAATGTGTCATGTGACCATTTCAAGTTTGGTTTGGGGTGATAGAGGCCTTATAGAGTCCTAATGGAGGTATTGGAGTCATGAGGAGTCTTGAAATTGTGTGTTTGTAGACCATTTGAAGTTTCTCACCAAAATTAAGATTTGAAAATTTGAAATTAGGAACTAGGCTCTAGAATGGTATTTTGGCTTTGTTTGCAATCCAAATGATTGGTGAATGTTGTCTACAGGTACTAGGTGTGAGTGAGTGGTGTTCCAATATACAAGGCATAGTTAAGATCAATTTAAGCAAGAATCAATAAAGTGTAATTGCAATTGAACATGGGAATTGGCATAAAGAAGAAGTTACTTTGCATGTTGATGTCTTAAGAGGTTAGAATGGCATGTAGAAGAGAGTGTGTTTTAGGTGGGTGTATGAGGTTATAAGGATACAATTATTGAGTATAGATAACCTCAAGAGAGTTAATAAAATATAATGAACAAAGCCTCAAATCTTTGTTATATTGTAAGTGAAGGTTTTGTATAATGTTTTGTGATTAAATGAATGAAAAATATACCTTGATAAGTTTCAAATAGACTCTGTGGAGCTACTGAGTTCTTGACATGATTTATCATGTCTATTTAGTATATTTTTGATTGATTTATAGGTTTTAAAGTGATGCATAGTACACTATAGTAGAGTCATACAAGAATTTTGTGATACACAGTCTAGAATGCATAGGAAGTGATGTATGCTTGATGGTGGTGAGTGGGTCTTTGAGTTGATTGGAGTCATAACATTAGTAAGGAGTTTGTATATGAGGATAATTATCCATTTGGAGTCTCGTACATCCTTTTATATGATAAAGAGATAACTAAAAACTTTCATACACATTCATATTAAAGCACCTTGTTTACATAATCAAGAAATGAAAACAATAAAGAGTTTCTTATGAGTGTCATTCAAAGGTTTGAGGTGTTAAAATGGTAATGGAGTATTTGCATATTTTTTTGATACTTTGGAATGCTACTAAGTCGTTTTGGAGGCTCAATATTCAATCTAGCTTGCATTTTATTAACATCTAGTCCACTTTATAGTTAGAATTATGTAAATTGGCATATTAGAGACTTTTTGTGATTGGTCAAGCACAACTCGCTGTTCAAAAAGGTGAGGATATGTGGGGTGGACCCTAAAATACCTTTGGTTTCATTTTAAAGTGTTTAAAACTCCAAATTGGCCTTTTGTTATGCTCTCAACTTACACAAACCTGTGGATAACAAAGAACTAGGGTTTGATCTTGTAACTCACTTAATTTGAGTTTCCACCCTCCAAAAATCATGAAACTTGATAATATAATATGATTTGATGTACTGCAGAGGATTTATGAGGTTTTGAGTTGATACTTGATTGTACAATATGATCTCTAGTATTGTGTGATTGACTAGGCTAAAAGAACCCTGATTATGAAGGAAGTGTGGTGAGTTAGTTGGTTTACATTGAGAATTGGACCATGAAATTTTGTGTGAAGTTAAATGAGGATAAAGGGTATATGAAAAGGTGTTTGCTTTGCATGTAGGATTTGTATATTGTTCTAACCTATTATGTTTGTGTAAAAACAGGGCTACAAGCACTTTAGGCCTTAAGAAAGGAAGAAGTGTAAGTTGAGAGTTCTAATCATTGAAGTTGGGTTATTTGTTTAGATGTATAAGGGAGATGTAAAATACTAGGTGGATGACCATATGGGTCATATTTAGAAGGTAAGAACGATGGAACCTTACATGAAGCTTATAGGCCCATGAACATAAGAAGAATGAACAAGCTTAGTCCAAGAACATAGAGTGAAGTAGTGGAAATGGTTTATGTGATGATGATGATGATGATGATGATGATGATGATGTCAATGAGATAAAATTTAGGGGTTGATCACAGGTGATAGTTCTTCAAGATAGCAAAGAAGCCTATGGAAGCAAACAAGATTGTGAGCTAGTGAAGCAAAAGTACAAGAGGGCGTTAAGACAAGCAATGTACATGTAGCAAGGAATCAAGTCAGAGATCAAAGTTAAAAGAAGGATGAAAATCAAATAATCAAAGTCAAGTAATCAATCAGGAGGTTGTAGGCATCATCCCCTACATCAAGATGTATCAGAGTAGGTAAGCTCTTGGATAGTTTATGTTTTTTAAGTATTAAAGTTTGCTATGTGAAGTTGTTAAAAGTGATAATGAAGGTTGTAAGAGTATAGTAAGGGAAAGTTAAGGAGTTTGTGCTAGATTAACCCCAATAATAGAGATAGTAGAAGCTCAAGAGAATAGAAAAGAAAGACTCTAAGTGAGAATTGTAGTTCCAAGGTGAAAAAGACTTGGACAAGAGTGTCAATAGAGCAAGTAGAAAAAACCTAGGTTGAGACACCAAAGTAAAATGAAAAAGACTTGCTTGTGAGAAAATGAAGTTTGAGAAAGCAGAGATGAGTAAGGACTTGGTTGAGTTAGGATACCACAATGAGATAAATAGGAATGAAGACCCAAAGAGAAAAGGGTTAGATGTTGAAGAAGAGATGAGTGAGATAGATCAAAGGTTAGATAGGATAAATCTCTTGGTGGATCTCATGCAAGAAGAGGAGAGCCAATGGTATGGTTGGGTTATGAGGAAGAAGAGAGTTAAGTGGCCTATAATGCTACTCGTAGAGAGAATAAAAAAGATGGTCATGAGATACCATGAGAAGCAAAATAGATTGTTATGTAAGTAGCTCAAGGAGCAGATAAAGAAGTTTACGATGAATGACTAGCTTGGTAGACAAGAGGAAGGTGAGTAACACCTCGAGGAGGAGAATCTATAGTCATGGGTTCAAATCAACCTAATAAGGAAAAGATGGAGGCAATCAAGCCTCAAGATTTTATATCTAAATACTTCTTGTCACATGTGTATGTAGGTACAAAAGTGAAAGAAGAAAAAGTCCTTGTTGAGGACATAAAGGTTGAAAGCATGAAGGAAAGAAATCATGATTAGTATGCTTATGTTGAATAATAATATGATTGGGTAGACATGAAGATTGAAAAGGCTAAGTAGCAAAATATAGAGCAAGCACAAGGACATATGTACGAGGACAAGCCGACAAATTATAAATTGCATGAAACAATCAAAGATGACGAAGAAGGATATGGTTTGAACCCTCACAACTATACAAGAAGATAGTAAGGTAGATGAAAAAAGAAAACATAGATATATGACATGAAGCAATGGTACCTAAAGCAAGAGAAAGTGTGAAGGAAAGGAGCAACCATATATAAGAGAGCAAGTCAATGAAGATATAGCAAGGTAAGAAATCAAGCTATTCAATGGGTAATATTGCAGTTGAGTTAATTAGAGGTATGCATGATGATGATAGTAAGATATAAGGTTGCCAAGAAATATTATGTTATGATGAATTTGAATTGTTCAAGGATATGCCAATGCAAGATGAACTAGGAGGCTATGAGAAGACTCACCATGAGATGGTGTAGTGTTATGAGAAGGCAACCAAAGAGGATATCAATGATAATTTGACAAGGACGAAGAAATAATTTAGGTATGAGAATCCATTATATCATGAATACCAAGGAGGAGGCATTGTTGAGAAGCAAGACTAACAAGGAGTGCATGAACCAATCATGCCAAGTGTAGAAGGAAGCTATGGAGTAGAATCTAGAGTGAAGCATGAGAACCATCCATTGGAGAAAGAGCATGATGAAGAGAATTTAGTGATGGAGGAGATAGTAGATGAAGTGGACAAAGAGATAAAATAGGTAATGTTTAGGTATGAGAAGCCATTAGATCATGAAGACCAAGGAGGAGGCATTGTTGAGAATCAAGACTAACAAGGAGTGCATGAACCAATCATGCTAAGTGTAGAAGGAAGCTATGGAGTAGAATCCAGAGTGAATCATGAGAATAATCCATTACAGACAGAGCATGATGAAGAGAATTTAGTGATGGAGGAGATAGTATATGAAGTGGACAAAGAGATACAATAGGTCATGTACTTCATAGAGGTAGAAGATGAGTTGGCAAAGAATCAAGACAAGGCAATAGTACAAAGATTCAAGGGCCAACTGAGAAGAAAGGAGAAAGACAAGAGGAGAAACAACATGATTAGGTCAAAATATCCTAGGAGGAAGAATTGGAAATCACAAAATAAGTTGGGCAAAACACATTTGATTAGGAGTTCAAATTCTCCCACTTAGGGAGTATGATGCAGAGCATCACAAGGTATCAAGAATGTTACTATGTTTAAATGTATCATGTGACCATTTATAGTTTGGTTTGTGGTGCTATAGGTCTTATAGGGTCCTAATGGAGGTATTATAGTCATGAGGAGTCTTTAAATTGTGTATTTTTAGGCCATTTAAAGTTTACCACCAAAATCAAGATTTAAAAATTTGAAATTGGGAACTATGCTCTAGAGTGGTATTTTGGCTTTGTTTGTATAGGTACTAGGTGTGTGTGAGTGGTGTTCCAATGTACAAGGCATATTCAAGAGTAATTTAAGCAAGAATCAATAAACTATAACTGGCATTCAACGTGGAATTGGCATAAAGAAGAAGTAACTTTGCATGTTGGCATCTTAAGAGGTTAGAATGGCACATAGAAGAGAGTGTGAGTTCTATGTGGGTATATGAGGATTGAAGGATACAAGGATTGAGTATAGATAACCTTGGAAGCATGAAGAAAAGATAATGAAAATAGCCTCAAAGCTTTGTTCTGCTATAAGTGAAGGTTTTGTATAATGTTTTGTGATGAAATGAATGAAAACTATACCTTGTTAAGTTTCAAATAGACCTTATGGAGTTAGTGAATTTATGATTTATTGTCTCTATTTAATATATTTTTAATTGATTTACAGGCTATAAAGTGATGTACAATACAATTTAGTATAGTCATGTAAGAATTTTGTGATACAAACTCTATAATGCCTAAGAAGTGATGTGTGCTTGATGGTAGTGATTGGATATTTGAGTTGATTGGAGTCATGATATTAGTAAGGAATTTGTATATGATAATAATTAGAGATTTTGAGGCTCAAACATCCTTTTATATGATAAAGAGACAACTAAAATCTTTTATACACATTCATATTGAAGCACCTTGTTTACACAGTCAAGAAATGAAGACAATAAAGAGTTTCTTATGAGTTTCATTCAAAGGCTTGACGTGTTAAAAGGGTAACAAAGTATTTAATATTTTTTGTGATACTTTTTAATGCTAATAAGTCCATTTGGAGGCTTAAGGTTCAATCTAGCTTGGATTTTATTAACACATAGTCCACTTTATAGTCAAAAGTATGTATATTAGCATATTATAGACTTTTTGTGATTGATCAAGCACAACTAATTATTGGAAAAGGTGAGGATATGTGGTCAAATACCTAAACTACCTTTGGTTTCATTTGAAAGTGTTTAAAACTCCAAATTGGCCTTTTGTTATGCTCTCAGCCTACACAAGCTTGTGGACAATAAAGAACTAGGGTTTGATCTTGTAGCTCACTTAATTTGAGTTTTCACCATCCAAAAATCATGAAACTTGGTTATCTAATGTGGTTTGATGTACTCTATAGTATTTATGATGTTTTGAGTTGATACTTGACCGTACAGTATGGTCTCTAGCACTAGTTGATTGACTAGGCCTAAAAGAGACCTAATTGTGAAGGAGGTGTGGTGAATTAGTGGGGTTAGACTAATAATTAGACCATGAAACTTTATGTGAAGTTTAACGAGGATAAAGGGTATCTAAAAAAGTGTTTTTTTGCATGGAGTCTTTTACATTGTTCTAACCTACTAGGTTTGTGTAAAAACAAGGCTACAAACATTTTAGGTCTTATGAAAAGAAGAAGGGTAATTTGAGAGTTATCATCATTGAAGTTGGGTTATTTATTGGATGTATAAAGGGAGATGAAAAATACTAGGTGGATGACCATATGGGTCATATTGAGAAATTAAGAACCATGGAACCTTACATGAATCTTATAGGCCTATGAACCTAAGTAGAATGAACGAGCTTAGTCCAAGAACATAGAGTGAAGTAGAGGAAATGGTTTATGTGATAACGATGATGTCAAGGAGAGAGAATGTAGGGATTGATCATGGGTGATAGTTCTTCCAGATAACAAATAAGCCTATGGAAGCAAAGAGGCTTGTGAGCTAGTGACGTAAAAGTATAAGAGGGTATAATGACAAGTAATGTACATGTAGAAAGGAATAAAGTCAAAGATCAGAGTTCAAATAAGGATGAAATCCAAATAATAAAATCTAGGTAATAAATATGGAAGTTGTAGAAAATAAGTGCTTTCATAAAAAAAATAGGTTCTGTAACCCTGCACATATCATATTTGATAGAATAGAGTTAGACCTAGTTGTAATAATCTATCCATGTGAAACTACACAAGGCACAAAATTATCTAAGAATATCCAGAGGTCAAATCAGATTTTAGGGTAATGCACATTCATCATGCATAATCATCTTTCCAAACCTAGATTTCCAAAATATTAGAATAAAAACTAAGTGTGGCTATTCCTCATCCCTTTGTACTTAATTTGTATAACTTAGTTGTTGATCACTTTATCTGATTATTATTACTTAGCCAATTGGATAGATATTTTTAATTTCACATACATATTTTTATAAATATTCATTGCAATAGTTTATTCCTTGTTTTGTATAAAACCAAATTCTACATCAAAGTAAAGAATGTAATACAATATTCAACATAAACAACATACAAATGTAAGAAATCGTATGAATAAACAACATACTACACTAAATACAAACAAAGTATCGCATCAAATAATGATCACATGTTTGCATTATCTACCTTTTAAATCAAGACAATTTTTAAATTTCAATAATCTAACCCAGAATGGTTTTTCTAGAACTCTTTATTATTGATCAACAATAAGGCATCCCATGGGCTTCAACGCTTACATATTACAACATTTTAATTTTACTATAATTTTGCTTACTTTGTTTTTATTTAACATGGTTTTAGTACACCTAGTCATCTACTTGAGAGTTTTTACTCAATATTTAGAGTTTATGTTGACATAAAATTTACTGCTTCGATATAGACATTTATGCAAATTCAAGATGACTTTGGTTAGAGCTAATGTTATGTAAAGGCTAGTATTTAGGGTCAATCCTTAGTTAATATGTGATTTCATTATCCATTCACTCACATGCATTACACATTGCACAGATATTTCCTACTCTAACTCTCTTTATTCATATACATAATTATAAAATGTTTGTTTCATTTTGCATATCTCTTTACTCTATACCTTTGCACTCTTTATCTCTATACAATTAATCTCATTTTATATTCCACCTTATTTCTCTTATTATTCTATCTTTCTCTCTTTTTATCTTTTTTTTTATGATTATGATTATCTTCCACACCATTTTACATCATTGTATAACCTTTAAAAGCCAAAGGTTACATCTCTTCACTAATGGTTACTTTTGGTAACCATTGGTTTACACTTATTTACTTTCTTAACTACTGATTAGAGGAAATTTATATATGTGACATGGTATATATGTATTTTCCTTATATAAACTACTATATTTTCTTCATCAAAGTATCTAGAACATGTCATGAATATCCACGACACTGCACTTCAATTGTGTTATGATTGGAGACTATGTGGTTAATGTGATATGATTTTAGCCTATGTAGCGAATATTTTTACTCTGATAATTCTCTTGAAACATCGCACCAACATTTACCTGGCCTTTATAACTTTGCCTTATCCTCAAGACATATTTGACTAATCCTGACATGAACAATCCAAAACAACACATCTACCTCATACCAATATGTAAAAAATAACACAAAAAAATTACTATGAAGGCATGATCAACAACTAAAAAATTAGACGTCTAGCATAAGATACAAAAGTATCCTTGCTCGACTCAGGAAAATGTCACCTCTTATAAAAAAATAAACCTTCTTCAGCTATGGTTATTTTGAAAGTTGTGAATTAAACATATTGATGTTATACATGCTCATGATGTAAATTTTATTCTCCAATCTTACTGCAAGTCATCACAATACTTGTGTGGTGAAAATTCAAGTCCTCAAAGACCTTTTGGAAACACTTTGACTCTTTTAATTTTGCAAAAAGAACTATATTATCTAGCAACTCTATAAAATTCTGTAGTGCTCTAAAAGATACCATAGACCTTTGTTAGGCCTCAAACATATCTGCACATGGCTATTGCTATGTTTTATTTATAACTCACCTTTATTATTGTTGTGGCATGTATAAGGCTTTTGTGGTATGCAAAAATATTTTTCTAACTTGAAGAAGAATCCAACCACCATTCACCCCCATTTTGAAACAGTGTCTCATCCTCGAGACTTACTACACCAAGTTGCTATTTACTAATGCTCAACTAAGTGGTCAATGCATATATTTTTATTTTATTTTGTTTTCTATTTTTTTCTTTCTAGAATTATTTTGTGTTATATACATATACACATATACATACACACACACACACACACACACACACACACACACACACACACACACACACACACACACACACACACACATGTATGTATATATATGTATATATATATATATACACACATATATATACATATATATATACATACACACACACACACACACACACACACACATATATATATATGTATGTATGTATGTATATATATATGTATATATATATATATATATATATATATTTTTTTTTTTTTTTAAATTTTTTTTTTACTTTTTATTTTTTTTTCAAATTTGTTTTAAATTTTTCCATTTTTTCCCCAAAATTATTTTAACCTTCTTTCCTTTTTTTCCCATTTTTTATATATGCCTCATTTTTTTTGAATTTGTTTCATGTGCCTTCAGTTTGGTACTAACAATTCTATTATCTTTTGCTTCTCCCTAACAAAATATTATCTTCTCTAACTTCTTGTGGTTTGTATACATATTTATTTTTATGTGTCCAATGTTATAATCACTTCTTCTCACCTTCTTCTCCATCTATTTTAAGGCATTTTGCATCATTTTATTCCATAGGCTCCTTCACTTCCATTTTGTATTATAATATTGCAATATCTTTCCCAACTCTTTCAGGCTTGCACCATTATTTATAACTACCCTATGCATCATTGACAAATAATCCTCTGAGCATCCTATACTGCTACCTTCAATAATATTCACGCATAAATCTCATTTTCTAATACAAAATACATGCTTGTTTTTAGTTTATGGTATCTCCCCTAGGTTTACAAAATCTTTGGTCGGTATGAGATTCCTCCTTTTTACATGGAATAATTTTTTAACTCTTTTCTTAGGTTTTCTAAATCTTCATGACACAATATCTACATATGAGTTTGACTTGGTTTTTTCACTCTTCACGTTAATATTGTCATCCATGTTTACTTTATAGTCTTTTTTAAAGTAGGGATCTTTTCTAGTTTATTTTATGCCACAAATCTCTGCTTGGTCATTACTACCTTGGTCATCCCATTCCGTTATGGCTCATGAAGAAGACATGTCCATTTCTAATAGTAAGTGGACTATCACTCCATTTCTTTCCTTTATGTTTTCTTCACTTTTTGAGTCCAGTATCCCATTACAATCTACAAACCATTCTAAATTTATTAAAATTGGATATGATGTATTATTTTCATATATTTCCATGACTTAAAAATTAACCTTTTTCATAATCCCCATAAAATCTACTTCTGCTCTACAAACACACCAATGGGAGATCTTGAAGTCCCATCTGTCAGAGTAATGTCATATTTCATGATATGTATTGGTGGTTTTCCTAAATTTTTGCAAGTACTCTACAACATTATGTTGACTTATACTCCTAAATCTAACAATCCATTCTCAAACTCCTACCCATTTACTTTCACATTCAATTTTTTTCTTTTCATTTACGAGTTTTTTTAAAACACTTTTATTTTATAAGATTACATATTTTTGAATTGTTGTATTCTCTTCCCTCTCTCCTTTTATGACTCCCAAAATATATTTCCTGGTATTTCACTTTTTAGATCTTGAATCCTATGTCTTGGATAAAAACATCCATTTGTAGAATGTTCAACACAATCATGATAATCACAATACATAGTATTGTCATGCCCCTTCTATGGAGGTTTACTCATATCAACCTCCTTTTGTGAACGGAGAGATATAAGGTTGCACTCAAGTAACTTTTTCAAAAGCTTACGAGGAGGTTCAAGTAATGGTGAAATTTTATTCCTTGGTGGAGTAGATAAGACAAGTTGATTAGTAGGATATGATACTGCATTAATGATCACTTATGCCTTATTCTTTGTATAATTCATTTTGGCATTGTAATTTGGTTTTCTTAGAAAAATTTTAGTTGAAGTAGTTGGAGTATTAACCACATACTTTAGCTTATTCAAAGATATAAGTTTAACTTCGCGATCCCTAACTATATGGCATAACTCACCAAATTATTAAAAACTATTCAACATATTATGCTTATGGAGAGATAAAATCAAACTTTGCTTGAATATATATTATAATTAATTGTCAACCATAGGATTTGTCATCTTAGAAAGCATGGTCCTGTACTAAAACACATAGTCATTGTTTGGTTCATTGAATCCTCGCATAAGTTTTACAATTTGGACATAATAAAATTTCTTGCTAATATTGTTTGAAAAATGTGTTATAAATTGATCATCCAAAGTATTAAATGCATGAATGGATTATAATGGGAGGTCGTATAACCAATGCAAATCATAGTCCTTAAGGCTTCATGAAAATACCTTAGTTAATAACTTTGCATTAAAGGCATAATTCAAACATGTTACATTAAATGCTCTTAGATGCTGCATAGGATCACCTTTACCATCATATAATGTAAGTTTAAGATTTACAAAACCATAGGTAAGGGATATGCTAAAATATATGGGGATAATGCATTGTGAAGTAATTCATGAGAATCCAACAAATGAATTGTTCTAGAAGCACCTTACCCTCACTACAACACCTTAGTTTATAGATCTATAACAATTTGGATGAGGGATTTTCAGTAGGCATGGATGATTATTTCAAATGAGTAGTGGTCATAGGATATACATTTGTGTATTTTTTAGGATGGGTAGTGTAATATAAGGAAACATTTGTGTTTCCCTCACATTATGGGTGGGTATCACATGTGTAACCATAGGTGTAGACATAAGAATAGTACTAGTGGTAGTACTAGTTTGAACATCTATTGTGGGGTTAATAACTCTAAAATATGATGGATATCATCGAAGGGGTCATGTTTTTCTTTAGATGCGATAGCCTTAGCCTTTTGTGCATTTTTTATTTCATCTATAGTTACATGTGATAATGCATTAAGTAAATGCGGATTCATGTTGAGATATTGAGGCATTTTTTGATTTAGCATTCATATAAAGTCTATCAAAAGCATGCACCCTATCACTTAGAATAGTGGTAGTAGAATTAAGAAAGGCTAAATATTATTCATTATTAGTTTTAGCCTTAGAATTATTACACAGAAATTTGACCCATGACATTACATTTTTTTTTATAGATTTTGCATATTAAAGGGAAACAACATGTAATGAATACAATCATAACTTGAGTTAAGAAATATAATCTATGTATATCCATTATAACTACGAGTAGTTTTTTTAATGAGGAGAAATTATAAATTAAGTCTAAAAATCAGTCCTAAATACATATATTTGAAACCCTAGAAAGAAGGAAGGAACCCTAAGGGAAAACCTATGGTTTGAAATGCTCACTATAAGGACATGTTCACCAATATGTTTTTTCTTATTTTGATTAATAAACCGAAACAAACATACAAATTTTGAACTATTTAGACTGTATAATATAGCAATACCACACAACTATAAATGCTACAATAAATTAGGATTGAATAATTACAATAATCTATTTAGACTGTATAATATAGCAATACCACACAACTGTAAATGCTGCAATAAATTAGGATTGAATAATTACAATTTATTAATTATGGAGAGTACTAAGAGGACTAGGTACTTAACTTGTTTCAAGCTTGTGTAGGTCTAAGACTAAATTCAAGTGACTAAAAGAACAAGAAATGGACTAGGATCCACTTAGATCAGGAAACTAAATATTTGGATCTGCCTAGATAAGTTTGTCAAGATCATGATGCCTATGTTAGATGTAGGCTTCTACCTTCTACTAGATATGTCCTTGTGAAATTTATCTCACTATTTTGGTATAGGCTAGTGCTTCTACTTGCAAATCATATTCATGTACAATTTCAAGATCTTGATGTCTACACAATATCCAAAATATTGTCTCTTTCTCTTAGAAATCCTAGTTCCATTTTTTGACACTGGGTTAACTTAAAAAAATGGGAAAGAGTGATGGGTTGAGTTAGCCTCAAACACTCCCCAAAGAATGGTTGAGCATTGCCTATGTATCCTATACTCTAAGGAGGGAAATCAAATTGCATGTAGTTATTTCCTCTAAGTGTATGTTTATAATGGTGTTCTTGTTATGAATGTAACCTATGGTCTAGCTTTAAACACTTGACAATGGAAAATCTAACTTGTCTTAGGTGCTTCAGATTTGGCTAGGGCATACTCCTTGTGAATAATTTTTTTATTTTTGAGATTTAGGGTAGTACCTCTTAATGTTTAGGTGTGTATAGATGCATCTTTGATAAATGTTAGATTTCTGCTAGATAGGGAATAGGCTTAAACTTATTGTGTATAAATAAGGGATTCTTGGGGTAACTTGTCATGACACTGATACGTGAAATGTATAGGCTAACCCATTAATATGATTTGAATTTGGAAAATGATCATTGTTTGTCATGTGGATGAGCCCAATAGAGGATAGATTAAAAAATATGCAGTTGTTTGAGAATGTTTAGAGGTCTCAAAAAAAAATAGTGATATGATGATCAAGAGATAATTTGATAACGATAATAAGAAGTTAGGTGTATACTAGGGAGTTCATGTAGGTGTTTGACATCAAATAGGGAAGGTCAAGCCCATAAAAAGAAAGCACATAGGAGATAAGGGTGTGCAAGAGCCATATGTGTATGCACAAATCATGTACGGTAAGCATATGTTAAGATTGACATTACTAACTGTTTAATACCATGTTTTAGTGTTTATAAGGGCTTAGATCTAAAATAAGTGATTTTGGAAGTTTTGTGCATAGATTAAATAATCTAAGGGAGGTTTTAGATTAGAAGACATAGACAAAGGAACTTGTATAATTTTAGAAGGATCTAATGCTATCAAGATATTGAAATAAAAATCCTATGAGATTTGTAATTAATTTTGAGTAATTAAGAGAGGTTTTTAATCAAATTGAGCAAATGAAAAAAAACCCAAAAATTATTTAGGAAATAGATGTGACATCTATGTTTTATGTTGATTATGGTGTGGACAAACAAAAAGAAATTATGAGAAATCCATGCTGAATTTTGAAAAACTAAGAGGCATATTTTATTAGCTTAAGCAGACAACAAAAATAAAATATCATTTTGTAAATAGATTTGTTTCCAATTATCTTCAACCTATGAAAATGCACAAGTCAAAGTCAAGGTATTGACTTTATGATCTCTCTTTGTCAATTCTAATAATTATTAATTATTAGGTTTTGCATATTTCAAATTGTTTTTATTTTTATAGTGTTATTATTTAGTTTAGATTTGTGTTTTGCACATGTTTACGCTAGTTTAATGTGTTTTTGTTAACCTAGCATCCCATAGCAATATGGATAAGAGAATACTACACTAAACCATGAAAGAATAACATAAATAAATTTTGATATAAATATAGTAAATAAAGATCCAAAGTCTACCCTAACGGAGATGAATGAAAGTGTTTAAAATGATTGATAATTGACAAAGGAAGTTTAAGAGATGTGTACCTAATTTGTGACTCACCTATACCCTGCCAAAGACTAAAAGTGTTTAGGAAACTATCCCAAAAAAAGTGCAAAAGATAATCCATAAAAATGACTATGATTTCCTAAAGTGACCAAAATCAGACTATTCTGATAAGGGATATCAGTATGAGAATATTATATTTCACATCGAGTGCACCAAAATGTTTCCATGAAAAGTGGATAAGGTTAATAGATAATATATTAAGTCACTAAAACATGCACAATGTAATATATATGATTTAAATAAAATAAATAAAGACCTAAATTTTACTTTAATGAAATGGATGAAAGTACTTTGAATAATTGAGAAATGATAAATATGGTTCAGAGGTGTACACCTGATTGCCAACTCACTTTTACTCCATAAGAGATTGAAAGTGTTGATAAAAAAGTCTAGAAACAATGCATAAGATAATCCAAAAAGATGATTATGATATGCTAAATTTGGTGTTATTTTAAGGGGCCTTCCTCAGTTATCCCCCTACTTAAAAAAATTTGCACTCAACATTTGTGAAAATTAATAGTAAGATTTATGTATTTAACAGTCCTAACCCTTTTCCCTATGATATGAGATGCAAATAAGTAGTTGGGTTTATATGTTCTTTCACTAGTCCTTTTAGTACAAATGCAACAATTAAAACTTCAATAGATATATAATGCAATAACGAACAAATTATAGGAGAATCATTGCAATTATGTGGCATGTGGTGTACATTCATTAGGTTCTATCTTTTTGTAAATGTATTGCGGTGCCTATGTATATATAGACTTCTCAAGTTCAAATTGGGACCTTATTAACATGTAAACCAACTTTGTGGAAGCAGGAAAGCCAATAATCATGACACAAAAAAACATGGTGGAAGGGATCCAAGGACCCATGACTGACATGACAACTATCAAGTCGGTTCAATAAGAGTAAAACCACTATCAAATTGTCCCAATAATAATCAAGGTAACTAAAACTCAGGAAACAAAGATCAACATGTTTGTAGGAGTATTTGTGAGTATCCCAAGACAAACAAGTGATAGATCTAAAGGCATTTCAAAGTTAGTGATGGTAAGGGATGGTTATATGTGACCTACAAAAATATAAATGTGCCAATAAGAACCCAATTTCAACTAGTGATCCACATGTACGAAAACATAATAATAGCATTGCAATTATAAGGCCTATACCAAAATCAATTATATTATATTACTTTATTTATATATATTTTTATAAATACAAAATTTTATTTTTTAATGTATATCAATATATACATTATATTATAATATTTAAAATTATATCATCCATATCCCGGAGAGAATACATTTGAGTTCGAGAGTAATATTTAAAAGGATAGTGATGGGAATCAATCTTCTTTTAAGGGTAAGACAACTTGAGAGAGAGAGAGAGAGTTCAATTGCCTAGAATGGATTTCGTTGACATGGATAAAAATGGTCAATTTGGATATAAGCAAACTCTAAAAGAAGAGAAAAGGGAGGAGAGTTATAGGGATAGGGGTTATAGTATAACTCAATTTTAACTGTTGCTCTTGTTTCTTGGTTTTTATTTGTTATATTTGTTGATCTTGTTTATATAAGGGTTTGGGCCCTTTCAAAAATTCACTTTTACCCATAAATCAAATAGATATATATTATATTTTAAATATGTATACATTTATACATAAACATTCAAAAATAAAATATTAAAATTTGATTAAAAAAACAATATGTTTTTTAACTTGGGAAAATGATATATAAATTAATGTCTTATATGCAAAAATAATGTCATAGATGAGAAAATAAAAAATTGTCATCTATAATACAATAACATTGAAGGGAGTTAAATTCATGAATTACGCATTCTAAAATACAAATTAAGAAGCTATGACTACTAACTAGACCCTAGTGTTTGTCACATTCATCATTTATTAACTCATTGTCTTTGTCACTTGTATGCATACTTTGCTTGTCGTAGTTGAGAGCACTTCATTATCTTTTCCAAAATCATGACCATCAACTATTACAAATGGATTATTGACATAAAAATACATAATTTAATAACTATTTAAGTACTTGCAATGGAAAATTTGTTAAATAAATAATTACAATTACAAATTAAATAATTATACATTATCATTTCTCAAGTAAATAGTGAATAAGTTCTTACTAGCACAAAGCCCCTAAAATGAACCCACTTTCCAAATGCATCAGTGTTCCATCCAAGGGCTTTCAACAACTCCCACCCTTGCATATTGGCTATATAGTCGTAGCACTTCTCATACTATAAAATGTAAATGTTAAATTGAGATCTCAATTAAAAGGTGAAAGTAGCTTATTTAAATAAATATACAAAGTTGTGTGCACCTATTATACACTCATTTGTCCTAAATAATGAGTCGCCAACTTCCCTTGACTCAATATGGCTTTGTAGGCCATGTCTTAGATACTTTTGACCTCTACATTAATTTTAAAATTAATAAAAAATTTGGAAAATAAACATTAAAAAATAAAATAAAATTATATGCAATGGTTTTGTTCTTTAAAAATACTTGCAATCCTATTTCTATCCCACTTGAACTAATCATCACATAATTTCTCCCAAATAAATAAGTTTACACGTAGAAATCGGAGACTTCACCTTTCCTTATCTATATTTTCCATGTAAATATCTCAAAAATTAAATATTTTATAAACATTGGAAACCTATAAATATTAAAAAAAAAAAAAATCAAACTAATTATTTGCCCTTACCCACATGTGCCTCCTCATCCTTCCAAATGTCTTTGTCGTAAATGTTTCACTTATCTTCATATTATAGTAGGCTCTTCCGAACTTTGTTTCAATTGTAGTAATAACCTATTTTTTACACTCAACCTACATGTATTTAAATATGAGGTGGCAATTTTAGTGAAATAATTTATTGGCTTTGAAAATTTTTCTTTTTCTAAAGCACCGAAAAAAATTAAGGGAATGAAAGTAATTTAGAAAAAAATAATATTTTTGACAATTAAAATAATTAAGAAACTAAAGTAATTTCAAAAACTATAAAACATATTAATGTAATTAAAAATATTATGAATATTTATGATAATACACTTGCTTATATTATTTTTTAAAAATTGTCATCTCATAAATTATATAGAGTTTGATTTGAAGAATGCAGGGGACATTAGATGTTTGTTCTCGTTTAGTGTGAGACGATATGGTCAATCGTTGTTAGACTGAGGTGGAGTGTCATTTTAACCCCCATCAATGTTGTATAAATAATAACATCAAGGCCTCTAGGGGCCCTCATGTCCTCTTTTTCTGATAATACACTTGCCCATATTTTTTTTAAAATTGTCATCTCATAAATTATATACAATTTGACTCGAAGAATACATACGACACTAGATGTTTGTTCTCATCTAACACGAGACGAGATGGTCAATCTTTATCCAACTCAAGTGGAGTGTCATTTTAATCCCCTTCAATGTTGAATAGATAATCTCATTAAGGCTTATGGGTGCCCTCATGTCCCCTTAATTTAATACAATGAAAATGACAAGGTTGTGATAAAAGTACAAAATATCTAGATCCACAAATAAACAATAAAGTTAAAAATCAATAAATTAAAAAAAATTATTTAAATATGATTACAAATATGATGAAATAAAATGAATGTTTGTCTTTGTGGATCCCTTGAATCATACAATGGTCGACAGATCACATCACACGACTCCTTCTCATCACTGCGTAGTTCTAAATATGGAATAGGCTTATTATAAAAATAAAAAATATTATGTAAATTAATATAAATGATATAAAGTAATAAAGACATGTAATTTTAAAACTCTTATACTTGTGGGTTAGTATCAAAAAAAATTATTTGGAGGTGCACAAGTGATCAAAACACTACACCAACCACATAAAAGTAAGAAGCATAAGTAGACCTAATCTAAATGCAATAAATAATATATGTCTTACTACCTACAATAAATAGAAGGAAGATGAATGAAATTAATTAGGGTGATTGATAATTGATAATGGGGTTTTTAGATGTGTACCTAACTTTTGATTTACATGAGCTCTAACATAAGTTGAAAATATTGAAAAGGAAGCCATTAAACATAGCAAAAGAGTATCCATAAAGTAGACAATTATATGAGACTATGAAAAAAATTGAACTATTCCCACAGTGACAAACCTAGTATCGAACCCCTCCAATTGGAAAATATTCATGATAGTGGCAATCCTCTTCCAATAGTGTTTGTTCAAGTCTGATCACTTTAAAGTTTTTTGGAATCCTTCGTCAATATATTATGTCTAAACACCTCTCTCTGACAATAAAAATTATACATACAAATGCCAAAATTCTTTCTCCTTCACTTCAATTCAAGTCCACATTTGCTAAGATGTAAAAAATTGGGTTGTTGTTCAAGGGGTTTACCTCAGTCAACCCCTACATGCTTTATGATTTTTTTTCCGATATTGGCAATCAACACTTATGCATGTCATCATTTAATCCCATGTATATGATGATTTTGTCCCTTATCCCTATTACGTGAGATGTAAGATGCAACTAGTGCGAGACTTATCTGATATTTCATCAATGTAATATCCTTATTTTTGTAAAAGTATGTAACAATAAACCTTCAATACATACATAGTGGAATAAGGGCAAAGTGTTAAATATGGTCAATGTTTGAACTCTTTGATAAGACTTGATTGTCATAGCTCCCATGAAATTTATTAAGGTAGATGTTATATATTGGCATTTCAAGTTTATATTAAGAATTTATTCAAGCACAAACCAACAACATGGGACTGGGAAAACCAATAATAATGACACAAGGAAACATGGAAAAATGCATCAAAGGACCCACATTTCACATTATCATATTTGAAATCTTATGACAGTGGCAAGAACATGACCAAACTATTATAATTTAAGTCAATGTGATCAAATCTTGTGAAACAAAGATCCATGAGTTTGCAAGACTAATGATGAGTACTTTGAAGGAAAAAAATGACAGATGAAGTTTTTCATGAGTACATGATATTATGAAATACTATGTATAGTTCAACATGTAAAGGTAAAGTGTGACAATAAGAGTCTAATGTAAATGAATTGACCATATGTACACAAACATGACTTGTACCAAAATTAGGTTGTTACACATTCGAGGCCCTTTAGGGGTGTGGGACTCTTCTACTTCTCAATATAAAAATTATTGATGAGGATGTGAGGGGGTGTAGAACTCCTCTATATATCTCATTTTTTGGTTGCACGAATGTTGAATCCACCACAACCCATGTTATGTAACACACTTTCTCAAAAATTGATCGTACGACTTGAAATTGCCTTCATTTGTGACATGCATAGAAATATTTTTCTAACTTGTAAATTATT
This sequence comes from Torreya grandis, assembly GCA_037957365.1. NCBI lineage: Eukaryota > Viridiplantae > Streptophyta > Pinopsida > Cupressales > Taxaceae > Torreya > Torreya grandis. The sequence continues at coordinate 451,631 of JARHVA010003730.1, forward strand.
AAACTTTTAATAAATAAGAACAAATGACAAAACAAATGTTTCTTTACTAACGAAGTTTTCATATTTATATTTACTAGAATTTGTGTTTGACAGATTTTTTCCTAGGGTTTTTTATTATAACATTGAAAATTTTATGTGATTGAATTTATTTACGTAGGGTTTATATTAAGGTTTTCATTTTGAATAGAGTTTTATTAGGGTTTTTGCATAGGGTTTTTGCTAATATTTTTCCCTACAGTGTTTTTGTTAGGTTTTATATTTTTCACATTTTTTAACATGGGTTTCTACTAAGATTTTTGCTTAAGGTTTTTGTTAGGATTTTTTTCTTATGGTTTATGTCTTCTTGATAATTTTTATATGTTTATTCATTTTTAGAAATTATTCTTCTAAATTTAATATATATATATATATATATATATTCTTTTGATTTCTGAGGGGTTTTATGTACTCAATTTCTTCTCCCTCTTTGAACCTATTTATTTTTTCAGGTGTATGCAAGCATTGTCTCCATAACTCTCTTCTTGAAAAATTCTCATTATTTTCTCATGTGAACGACCTCTTCCCTTCACATTGTGTTGAACTATTGCCTCCTCTAAATTTAATGCCTGTAATTTTAATGGTAAATGGGCCCTCCTTTCTTCTTATATCATTTTTCCTTCCAACTTATGACTTTATCTACTGCATCGTCCATGTTTCTACCTTTGTAGCTTAAAAATAACCAAAAAAATAAAAATGGGAGGTTAGGGACGAATGGGGGTCAAGGAGGCAATAGATGGGCTCTACGCCTTTTATATACAATTTAAGGTTTTTTTACAATGCAAAGATCACACAATTAACATTGAGTTTGAGTTAACCCAAAAAAAAAATTCAACTATTAAAAATGTTGGGATTCAAATCAATTTATGAATAAGGGGAAATAAAAAAAAAAGGACTTAGGTTAATTTTAAAACAAAGGGATATTATCAGGACGTAAGCTAATTTTGAGACAAAGTACGCATTAATAAGGGACATTAATCCTAAGGGATTTGAGTTAATTCTAGGACAAGAGAACACTAATAAATATTAGGGATAGGTTAAGGTGAAGGTAGTAATAATAATATAATAGTAAAATATATAATATATTATAGGAATTTTTATATTATATTATAAATTATGTTATAATATAATATGATACAATACATTATATATTATAATATAAATAAGACAATTTATTAAATATATTATATTATGTTATGTTATATTATATTATTTATTAAATAACGTTATCAAACAACATTTTCATAATACAAAAAATAAATGATATGTTTTCAATTTTTTTTAGAATGTTATGATAAGGATTTTTTTTCAATTAAAGTGAAGGTGGTTGTATTCCTTATCATTGTTCTTTAAAGAAACCGTTCCATGGTTGTTTTGGTCTAGGACAACCATCAACAATAAGATCTATGATATAAAAAAAGGGTATATGTGATGTTGATGGCCTTGGAAAATAATGCATTAGAGGAGTGAGATTTTACATTTTAACAAGCTAGTGTGTTCTACCAGTTGAACTTCTATGTGGTTGTGGGAGTGCATGATGTTCAAAATTATAAATATGTGGTTTGTGTGGTGGTTATAGCTGAGGTAATGGTATGGGTAGTGGAATACTTATTTCAACGAGGTCATCATCATCATTAAAACCAAGTGACAATGTACTAAAATAAAACCATTTCTTCAAAATTTTAAACTTTTATCTTATTCATTGAGTTCATTTGAAAATAATTAGAAAAAAAAATCTAGTTATTACAATGTAGTAAAAAAAATCCATATTAGGAAATGAATTATATTTTACATATTAACTTAATTTCATTACAATATTCATGCCTTTTAAAATTAAAAATATATATGTAATTAAATTTATTTTTAAAAAATGCAAGATAAACAATTTGTGTATTTAAAAACAACATCAAAATCAAATATTATAGAAAATTAAATTATGTACAATATTGGATTTATAATAAAAGGTATACATACATCATTAATCAATGTCAAATATATTTTTATTTTCTCACAATTATGGATTTTTTCCTTTAAATGGATAATCAATAAAAAATTTATCGCTAACACTTCTATGTTTTGTTACTTCTACCATGGTATAATGAAGTAAAATTAAAGGTATTTCATCTTCTTTTTCATTATCACACTCCATGTATTGGAAATTGAAATATACTAAAATCTTGCACCCATATGTACTATTAATGAAACCAATAATGTTTTTTAATGTATGAGGACAATCATCATGAATTGTTGCACAATCATGCATCTTACAAGTTTCTTATGGGGAAATATGAAATCACTCTTTTATAGTTTTTTTATTAGAACACATACCATATGTATGCAACTAAATTTGCTCGCCTACATTATCGTCACTAATATTACTATTAGTCGACACTAATTCTGCTTATCTCATTTACTCTAGTTTATCTCGCTAATTTATCTCCTTTTTAATCATTTATCTAATATCCTCTTCTAGTAGTCATCATCTACTAACCTTATTCTATCCTACTTATCATTAATTCACCTAATCATTTCTTTATCTTAATCTAACCCCACTTACTTGTTATTTGAGAATTTAAAATTCCCATGACCCACCTACCCATCTACTAGCTTATGCTTAGGATTTCCTACACCTCTAGACCCTAATCACTCACATAATCCCTATCTAATCCATCACTAAGCCTATTTAATCCCTAAAAAGATTCTAGAATCCTCTCTATTCTAATCCCTCCTCTCTAGAAGCCTCTATATATATAGACTTCTAAGGAATTTTATATTCATTTTAATTATCCACCACTAATCTAATTCAACCAACTTCGAATCTCACCCATTGATCTCTTCCTCCAAAATCTATTTAAACCACTCCATTCCTCCATTGGAGCTAACTTAGAAATCCATAGCAAATCCATGTCTAACTATCCATCCACCAATCCTTGATCAAGCAACATCATAATGTCGAGATTCTAAGTCAAAGGTAATCATAATCCCAATCCTCTTTTTTTAATTCTATTTAATCATGGTGTAGAGCATTTAACTTTAGGATCTTAGGGTTGGTTTTGAATTATATTCATCCATTGGCATTTTGGTTATAATAACTCTATCACTTTACCTAGTAGTTGGATATTTAAGTGATTAAATTGTGTAGTTTTAATCCATAGAGCTCAAAAATTCTTTTACAAAATGGCAACCAAGGTGGGACCGGTTTAACCCTTTAGACAAATCTTGTGCATTTATATAAAGTTGATAATGTTGCTTGTAGGTAAGATTTAGGACAAAGTCCATGACTCCAAGTCTCATATCCTCTTTACCACAATTAATTTTAAAATTCACATCTTTGTCATAATATGTGGTTTTGTTAAAGATTGATTTATGGTGATAGTCACTTTAGGTTTTGTTTCTGATCAAAATAAGCACTATAATATAGTTCACAGATTTATCTTGATTTGTTTACTCCTCTTCTTGATTTTTATGTATTTCATTTCATACAACCCAACATTGACCCCTTTATGTCTTAGAGGACTTACTAGAATATTGAACAACATCTGCTTCAATATTCCCATCTTTTGATAAACAAGCACTAAAGTCTTTGCTATTAGCTAAAATAGTGGGTTCTTCTACTACTAAACTCCTTCCTCTTTGGTTTTTTGAGTGTAAGTCAAAGATTTTTTTTGAGTAGTTATTTGATATATCAATTGTGGAGTGGGCAACATGAATCCATGAATGCATTCCCTCTTTGCATTCCTCAAAGTTAAGCTTATCATCTCCTGAAGAATCAAACTCAGCTATTACTTTGTCAATAGGCCTTTTAAGTTTTAGTATTTCGATCATGCAACAACCCATGTATCTTGCCTCTTGACAAAAATCCATCTTTATTATAGTCAAGTTCATTATTCATTCGATAACAACAAGGTCAAGTTGGCCTTCTTCCCCAAGGAGCTTTCCCCATTCTTTTACATGGACATTGTGCAAGATAGCTAATACTATTTGTTTTTGCTTTACATATGCTATTAATCGAACCCAAGGTTCCAAGATCTAGTATATATAATAACATAGAAGGCATATAACAAAGAAGGCATGAAATTGTAGTGATGCACACCACCAAAATTGTTATCCATTTTCCATAAGATGAATCAGACCGAGTAGGATCTCACTACCATTAGACAGAAAAGTGGTTACAAGGAAAAAGTAAGTACCCATACGCTACTATAAAAAACAAATTACCTCAACATGCCATGCCCTGACCTCTCGTCATCCATCTTATAATGCCTATCTATCTTGTGCATATCCTGCAATCATTTTAGTCTACATAATTGGGGAATTTGGATTTATACCTATGGAATACATTCATCCTTATGCCTTGTAACCATTCCAGGTTCCCAAAATCATATTCTTTCAAACTACAAACTTTTTCAAATTATGATTACACTTTGAGCTCACCGCTAAGACATTATAGGTGAGGGCATCTTACCATTTGTATTTCATTGCTTGAGATACTTTATCAAATAATTCTAGTGCCACACGTTGGAAGATGTTGGTGAGGGTATATTGATCCAAGCATCGACGCATTAGGTACAATAGTATCCATATGCCCATCTTCAGAAGGTTCTAGTTCGACTTTGATAAAAATTCGAAACCACAAGCCTATTTTCAAAATTATATTTCAAAGTTAATTTTCAAAATATGCCTTTAGACATGTAATCATAACATCTCGACCACCTAGATTGCATTGGTTTAAGGGTCTTATTAGGTGTATCAAATGGTCATAGGGATAAACGCTAGCTATCATGCCTGTTGGAGAAAATTATAATGCTTTCCAAATATTACACTAGATATGTCAATGACAAAAGTAAAAATGATTACAATGCTTTTCAAATATTTCAACCATCTTAAACAAATTTCATTTTTAATGATGATTTGATGGTCATGTAAGTTGGTCATTGTATTTATGGTCAAAGGCCTTAGATTGTCATTTGATAGCATTAAGTTTTACCTTTATTGACTAGTCCCTTTAATGTTATTTATAATTAGATGATTTAGTCATACTAATTTGTTGTAGTTATTTGGTAACATCGGAATAAAAATTACATAGTACAGCTGGAATTTTTAACATTTAGGTATTCACATATATCAACATAATAAACTTTATGCAAAATACTAACGTTTTCTCATTGAAGGTGACCTTGTATTGCTCTATAGGATGATTGGTCGAAGATCAAAATCAATTAAAATTGCTAATCATTTGTTTTACAGGGTGACCAGTTTTGGAGTCAGATAAAAATATCATTTTTAAATCATTTGTCTAATTTTACTTGTTAACACAATTGACATGTGTTTGTAGATAATACGACTGTCAAAGGAAAAATTATTCAAACTACTCATGTTTTTGTCTTGTAATTTACCTCTTCCCAAGTGCCAAAACTTAAACTACTAACTGTGTGATTACAGGACGTCAATTAAATACTCCATTTGGCACTTTGAAAATTGTTTTAATCACTTTGTCTTGTATATATCATTTTCATCTTTATCTTGTATATTCTTGTCTATCTTTTCCATCTTGTAAATATATCACCACTTAACCATAATTGGTTAATTAATCTTTTGCTCTGCTTGTTTGTATCCCCAGTTGGTGTATGCTCTCCCCCTTGCATCCTTATGGTGATTCCTAGGGGATCAAAAACCTATTCTAAACCTTCCATCCTTTTTTATTTTTATAAGGGTCAGTCACGTGGATTTCACCACCACGCCCTTGACCAAAATATGTGTTCTGATGGAGTCTAAAAATCAAGAGAGTTATCATTAGACGCCTAAGCAAAATTCCCCATAAAAGGTTTCGTGGAATGAGGGGCAGTTAAACTCCAATACACAGGGCAGTCAGACAACATCCTATATGAACTTGGGTCCCATTGTACCTTCACATATCTAGGGGATGTACCTACAGAGTGTTAAGAAATCTAACTTTTACATTAGTAAGTTTGATATTTACCAAAAGGTAAATAGTAGTTAGTTAGTATGTAATCGTATGGTTAATACGATAAGATTGTATTAGTTATAATAGTATATTGTTGAGATATATTGTTATAGGTTATAACAATATATCATATTTAGGAGTTTGCTTATTTATAGTATTTTAGGTGTGAGACAAAATAGGGGAGAAGTTATAGGAATAATATTCTTATATATTTGTGTAATGTCTCGAAATGAGAATAAAATATTATTATTGTGTGTTGAAATAATCCACTGTGTTCGACTCTCCATTATTCATTACATGAGTTGATTCAATGAATAATTTGCCTCAATTATCATCAATGGTATCAGAGTAGGAGGTTCTGATGGTTTAATAAATGTGTAAGAGCAACTATGGGTTAGTTGTTTTTTCTCAAAGAGTGTTTGAGGGTCTTGACTTATGATTAGACAGTTTTATGAAATCTTTAGCGCTTTCCACATGAGGAAATAGTTTCGCATTTTTTCAATTCACTTACAGATCTGGACTATCTTCCACACATCTTGAAGCATATTAAAATCATTGAAGTCCAAGATCTCAGATTTGCATTGTTTCTATCTGCATTGGTGAATGTATGGTTTCTACGTTGCATTGTGGAATTAGTCTATGTTGTATGGAGGACTCGACCTGCATTACATTATGACGTACGTTATGTTACATTATGACCTGTATTGCATTGAGTTATTTTTACACTCAATAACATCAACTTTGCCAATATATCATCGTGGCTCATTCAAACTGTAATCGTAGGAATGCATCCAAGCTATAGAGACGGGGATTGATAAATAAGAGTTTAAAATACCTGCTACTTGGCATAGATGACCAAGATGGTATTTTCAAATTCGCTCTCTACATTACAACTTCCCCTCACCACATCATAGTTTTTTTCCAAAGATTTTGCCTTTTTACCATGTCAATGTTGGTTATTCATATCGTCACTCATACATCTATGCAAATCGCCATTGGGAGACTCTGTTGATTTTCGTGCAATCTGGCATCGACCAAATCTGTACATGCAATCCACTTTTCCATGCAAAGTCTAGTTAGTTTTTATCGATGTCATAAGTTAATTTGGTGTTGCATCAAATTTCGAGTTCAACTGATATTTTAATGCATTACATTTAGTTTTGGTAAAGTCCATATTCATTTTTGTGTGTCATTTTAAGTTAGTGTATTAAAAAAAGTTTTGTGAGTCTTTCATGTCATTTGAGTACTTATGGAAGTAATTAAATATTACTTCCTCATAAATTCTTTATCAATGACTACCTTAAATATTTAAGGTACTCAAACGAATTCAGTAATTAAATATTGCATCTACGTATTTAAGGTGCTACAATAGGTGCATTTAGAGATTGATATTTTTAGAAAAAGTATGTGTATAATAAAATATTTTATTAATGATATCTTTAAAAAACTGGCTCATGAAGCATTCAAGCTTTCTCATCATAATAATAAGCTAACTATGATATCTTTAAGGTACCAAGGTTGTCACCAAATTTACCAAATTTTGAGTAAGTAGCTTCAAAAAATGGAGGATGAAGGATACACAAAAGATGGAGGTCTTTCAATGACCTCTCATCTATCACCAATGATGGGGCCACACCGCACTAATGTTTTGGTGACATGTATAGTACAATGTGTTATTTTCAATGGAGTGGATTTCAGTGTGGTAGTTACATTTCTCTTTTAGCATGTGTGACAAACAAAAATAGAAGAATATGTCTGTTCAGGATATATAATTTATGTGCAAATTCCAAACATGATTCTCTGAGATGAAAATATTATGAAAAGACAGAAAGCACCAATGTAAGTCAGTTCATGGATCTTGAAAGGGTTTGTGGTAGAGATCCAAAAAACCACTAAGAGGTGAACAATAGATAGAAGGAAGTTCTTGTTCATGTCAAGTTTTGTGGGAAACCTATAAAACCATGGGAGGAGTGAAGCTCTTTTATATCAAGGTCATGAGCCAAATGGGGCATGCTACAATGGGTGAGCATATTGCAGATAAGAGTGAGAATGTTTTTGCAACATGTAAAAACTATGGGGGGGAATGTTAGGAAATTTAGCTTTTACATTAGTAAGTTTGATATTTACTGGAATGTAAATAGTAATTAGTTAGTGTGTAACAATACAGTTATTCTAGTAAAATTGTATTAGTTATAATATTATATTATTGAGATATATTATTATTGGTTATAATAATATATCGTATTTAGGAGTTTCCTTATTTATAGGATTTCGGGTGTGAAAGAAAATAAGAGAGAAGTTATAGGAGTAATAATACTATATTTTTATGTAATGTCTCGAAATGACAATAGAATATTATTATTGTGTGTTGAAATAACCCACTATGTTTGGCTTTCCATTATTTAATGCATGAGTTGATTCATTGCATAATTCACCCTAATTGTCATTAGAGAGCCCATGCAAACCTAGCATAGGAGCTTTTAGTTGTAACAAACACCTCATTATCAGAGTCAGTATCAGCTCCTAAGTTGCCATCATGTATAAATAGGGTCAATAAGGTTCAGTCAATTTTGTAATGGGTCACTAACCTACAACGTCACCTGTGAATTCATTTGATAGTGTAGGCATCAAGTTACACTCCCTTGAGTTTACTAATCATAGGGTTGTGGTATAATTTTTTGGGTGTGTGTTGTGTTAAACCTGTATTGTTTGTGATTCGAGTCAGCGTTTTCACCCAAATCTATTTACCTATCTAGGTCTTTTCACTACCCAACTTGTATGTTCTTGTCTCATCATCCTTATCAAATCATATCTCCTTGTACATCCTTGTTATCATATTATTGTATCATTTTCATTGTCCTATCCCATCCCAAATATTTTCTTCATCCCATCATTGACAGCATCGCCATAACCTACATTTTGTCTTATACATACTTATCTCATCACCCTCTTGTACATCTTCCTAGTCGTGTCCTATCACTGGACCCTACCTGTCACTTACATATCCTAAATCATATATCATCCACATCTTGTCCTAAGTCCCTACCCAATCGCTCGTCTCGACCTTGTCTTCATCCCCTCCTAGTCTAACCATCTTCACTCATAATTGCTCATCCTCCATCACTCACATACCCTAACCATCATCTTGTATATCCTTATCTTACCCTCTTGTACATATCATTATTCTCTTTTACATATTTTTATCCTTTCTTATCATTAGAACCACTCATCATTAGTCACACCCCCATCACTTATATCTTATCTTGTACATAATTTATCCTTTGGTACATCCTTCTAGTCACGTCCTATACTTGTCTCACTCATCATTAGCTATACCCCCTCACACATCATAATCACATTTGGTCATGTCATTTGCATCTTATCCTAAGCCCACATCTTGTATTAATCAGCGTTTTGTCTTGACCTTGCCTTAACCTAGTCACCTCATCACGCATTTAGTCTAACCCCATATTTTCTTATCCTAGTTGTCTCTTTAGGTCACATTTGGGTCCTAAACCACCCCCATATTTATCCCTAATCACCTTCATTATCACCTATATATACCAGCCCTTATCCCATTATCCTTCATCACATAGTCTTATCCCATCCTATCTTGAGCAAATCAATCTAAGGTTTTGAGCTAGTCTTATCCATCTCTATCATCCTACAATCCTAGTCCACTATTGCTCATCATATGGTCATATCTCATACCTAGTCGATATCCTGTTATCTTCTTATCACTTTGTCAGTGTCAATCTAACAAACCCATCATTATCAATTTAGTCTAATCATATTTACCTACTCCTAACTAGCACCCATCCTATCATCATTTTGCTAGTTTGGTAACCTAGGCATCCATTAAACCCCAAATCCCTTTTGCTAGCTTGACACCTAGGCATTTTGGATAGGTCATTAGCACCTATTATACTATCGGTCTGAAATATGATTATTGTCTTTAATCCATTTGTTCATCATCACCTAATCATACTAGTTTGGTCCTTTAGACATGCTTTGTTCAAGAAACCATCTATAATCCTTAGTCCACCCCCACATCAACATCCTTCATCATCCATTTTTTATCAACCATCATGAATGGATTTGGACCTGGTTCTTGTAGACCAATACATCTTAGGTAACAAGGATGAAGTCCTTTTGCAAGCACTAGAGATGGGTGCTCACCTACCTTTTACTCTTGATCCCATTCGCCCCAAACCAATGTCCCATTCACAATCCCTTAACCCATCAAATCAGTCTCAACATTCCTTAATGTAGTCACCCTCATCAATCAATACATCACAAAGAATAATGATGAATTCCTCTCGTGACTATGAAAGATGGGTGCTCACTTTCTTGATGGTTTTGACCTCATAAGCCAATAGCTAACTCCTAAACAAGTCCACCATCAAACTTTATCTCCATCCCATTCCCTTCCACCATCAACTGAAACTATTTAAAACCCCTTAGCCTTGATTCGTACTTGTCCAGAATCAAATCTTCCATCTACCAATCATAATCCATCACCACTCCCTCGGCCTACTAGCAAAGGAAATCCCATTTTTTCAACCTCATCCCCCAATAACATGACATCCATATCACATCCTTCTAAATCCAATGCTCTAGTCTCGCAAGTCCTCCATCCTTTATCACCTACCATCATGAACCTCGACCCTGCTTTCATAAACTAGTATATAGCTGCCAATAAGGATGAGATACTTTTATAGTTCCTTATGATGGGTATACCACTTCCTAAAAGTGTTGATCCCCTTCAACTTATTGCACCTCTATGTGAGTCATGTGTACATCCTCCATCCCCTAGTCATGATCCCTTGTCTAGCCTTTCCTACGCTAGCAAAGGGAATCTTATCCTGGCCACCTCATCTACTGCCAGTACATCCACCTAATCACATCAACAACCATTTGATTTATAGTCCAATACTTCCACATCTAAGTCATAAAGTGAAGTGGGTCCTTATACTCCCCTTTCTATCTCTTTAAAAGCACTTTTTCAACAACTTGTCATTGCTAACATGATGGTCTACCCACCGATACAACATCTTCATCCCACTAAGCCTAAGCCCTCATGATATAAAGCAAACTGATACTATCTCTCATCAAAATTGGGGGCATTCCATTAAATAATGTCAAAAAAATTGAGACTATGTCCAAGGCCTCATCAACAGTGGTGACATAGTAATCGAGGATGAATCAAATGAGTCTATCTCCCTAGGTGATCAAGAATAGGAATGCCAAGATTCCATTCCTGATCATGATCAATCCCTTCCCCTTCCAAGCCAAGGTCAATACATCCTATCCCTCTTCCATGATCCCCCCATTATCAACCAACCCTCTATCACACACAAGCCCATTTCCTCTACACCTAGCCCTCCTATATCTCATAATTCCTTCTATGGTTCTATTTTTGCTCAATCTATTATTCATCCATCATGTCCCTATGACCCATCAGTTCCCCATAATGAGAGGATAATCACAGACAATCATCTCTCTATGCGTAGCATTACATCGAAGCTAGCATCAATGCCAACCAAAGTTTTCTCTACATTAGGATCATACTCAACCCCAACATATGAATTAGATTCTTCATCAGAAACATCATCTGTGATCGATATTACAAATGATGATGATAATTCCTTCTCTTTTAAAGATACCCACAATTTAGATGATAACCAATCACAAAGCATATCTTTTGATCCTAATCAGGATGATGAGATAATAACTGAGTTTTTATCAACTCTATCTATCACATATTTTTAGAGTAGATTTGATCCTACCTCAAATGTATGTCTTTCAGTCTTTGACACTGAGGCTAGGGCACCTAGTAACCTTTATGTGGACCATGTTTCCCATTATACCCTTAATCAATCACATAACATTAATCATCCACCTCACCTCCCTAACCCCTATATCCCATTCCATGAAGGGAATGAACAGAGACATACATCATTGGAATCCCCCTGCATTCAACATCATGTGCCATAAATCCTAAGCTCCAAGACCCTATTTCAAAAATAAAAAATCATAATCAAGTCATCTTTGATCCCATCAGTCAAAGTCAAGCAAAGTCAAATCATCAGCCTAATAGAAAAATGTCTTCCCCTAGTAAAACCCAATATCAAACACCAAGGGACCATCAAAATAATCATTATATATCATGTCAAAAATCAATCTCCCTTGGTGAAGCCCATGAACTGGCACTAGGTGGTAGTCAAAGTCATACCCACTCAAGAAATCAAAAGAGTGACACAAGTAATAATCATATGGCCGACCATACTCTTAATTTTTGGATCAAAGAATCAACACATAAAAAGGTATTGGATCCCTTAATCTCATGGCACCAATCTTAAGAATCCCCTTCACCATATCCAATAGTTTATGCAACTACTAAACACCATTTCAAGTCCCCATCTCATCATATCGATTGTTTTAATTATATCCCTCATTCACATCCTATCTCCCATCATCACAATCATGATAAACTCCCATCTAGACCATATGTCACATCCCTGGGCAACATTATCCCTCGTATAGGTTATGAGGACACCTGGTTAAAATGTCTAGAGGATGTTAAATCAAGAATCAATTAAGGTCACCAAGACATAGTCCCAGCATCATATATCTCCAGAATAGGTGTTGGTTGAAAATCATAACAATGTCTACATCTTGTATCTCATACCCATATCATATACATCGAGATGCCTAATAAAGTAAAAAAAAAAATTGTCCAATGGTGAAAACCAATCTTTTGGTGCTTTGGGCAAGTACCATGGTGAAAACTAGTTTTCGGTGTTGTGGTAAAATAATCTATTGTCTGTATTATACCTCAACACTTGGGGGCACAATCCATCCTTTTAGTCATCACACCCATCTATCCCATTCCTTGTCAATCCCACCTACATCATCTGCCATCATATCATACATTTTGTCCACCATTCCATCTAGTTTTGACCTCCATTAGTGAGTGGAAGGCGTCACGAGAAATGTTCTAAAATCAACTTGGCATATCCTCCAATGGGCACTCAGGCAACTAAACATCTAGTTCCTTCACAATGTGGTCATTAGCAATCCTTAGTCCATTATTTCTTAGTCCTCATTTCCCTTTTCCATATCACCCTCAACCTTTTATCATCCCATTCATCATTCCTTTTATCCTCATCTTGGTTGTTAGGCTTGGTATTCCCTTTGCTAGTAACCCCATATTTATAGTGTACATACATATCCCCAAAAGCCCTAAAAATTGACATATTCCTAAAACACTAAAAATCATAAAATTTGTAAAAGCCAAAAATAGTCCATCATGTCTTATCTTATACCCCATCCCCTAGTTGCTTCCATATCCATCCATCTCATATGTTCCCATTTTTGCATACCACATATAGTCATGAAATCCAATTCCAAGTCATCACCCATCCCTCCATCTCTTTGACTAAGTATTATTGACATACATTAACTTGTCAAAGACTTTAATCTGGCACCCATCACCTTCCTTATAATTACCTCTTCATATCTAGCACCCATAAAATCACTTACTTGCTAGTGTGAAAGGTACTTAATCCCATCATTTCCCTATCATTTCCTCTTCATATCTAGCACCCATCAAATCAATTCCTTTCTAGTGTGAAAGGTACTTGATCCCATCACCTTCCTTATCATTGCCTCTTCATATCTAACACCCATCAAATCACTCCCTTGTTAATGTGAAAGGTATTTTATCCCATCATTTTCCTTATCATTACCTTTTCATATCTAGCACCCATCCAATCACATCTTTTCTAGTGTGAAAGGTATTTGATCCCATCATCTCCTAAACTCCTTGCTATATTGGACTCTTACAAGGCCTTATATATTAGTAATCCTTCGTCATTACTTTTATAAATCCCCTTCCTTGGCCACTTTTCGATTTGATTTCAAGACCAAGTCAGTATTCAAAGACCTTATCACATCATCCATCCTTTTATTCTAAACTAGGGGTGATATCCATCTTAATCCTAACCCAACCCATCCCCCAATCACTCATCCCATCCTTAGACAAGACATTGTGGCATTGTATCTAGATACTTGTGTGTGTTGTTTATCTATTGTTTGTCTTGTTTACATCATGTATATATTTTGTTTTATCTTGTGTTTTATTTGCATCCTATCTCTTTTTTTCTATTGGGAAATGAACAAGGATGCTAGAGGTCACCAAATCTTTTATAATGCTTATAGGTGCCCTCAATAGTGTAGAGTTCGCCATTTGCCCATGCACTTTGGCACAATGTCCTCTTGGTCATGCTTCTATCATGGGGCATATTGTCAAGTGCCATCTTTATTGGATTGCTTAGACTATGATGAGCTTTATGATAATTACGATGGTTTGATCATCCCCATCCTAATTATTCATCTAATGCTCATTATCCATCTGACTAACATCTATGTCATATTCTTCAATGACTAACAAGTCTACTATTCCTTATCATCATACTTTCTAATCGTTAATCATCGTGCTCATCATCTAGTTTGAAATACATTGGAATAAAGACTTTTTAGTACTATGCAGGCAACACTTGGCCACCTTTCAGTGCCCAAGGATAACTCAAGCACTATCTCCTCTTTCCCTAACTCTTGGTCACTTGATCATTTCATCACCTACATTATCTTGATTGATTTAACTATCAATATCATCAAGTCCTTGTCTTATCTTGGCCAACAACTCTCCCTTGCATGCATCCTTGTTTGGGATACATATAAAGCTTATGGCCTTTTAATCTTATCATCATCATGTTACGGTTGATTCCCCTTTGGGATGTGTCAACAACTATGACACCCATCATATCTACTCCTTGTGCATGTGTCTTTGCTATGGGAATCATTAATATTTAGCTCATTACTCAAGTTGACTTTATCTTCTTCATCATGTATCTCCAATCTAGTATCCCATCCCCTTGTCTACTCATCACATCCCACTCATCATTTCTTCTTTTGAGTGACCATCCATCTCATTTTTCCCTGCATGTCTCCTCGAGGGGGTATCATATCCCCTAACATCATTTACTAACATTCATCTATGACATGGTTTTTCTTTGAAAGACCATTACTCCTTCCACTTCACTCCACTCACAATGCCCTTTCAAAGAGGGACAAAATATATGCATCTAAATTTGCTCACCTACATTATCGTCACTAATATTACTATTAATCGACACTAATTTTGGTTATCTCATTTACTTTAATTTAACCCTTTTTTAATCATTTATCTAATGTCCTCTTTTATTAGTCATCATCTACTAGCCTTATTTTATCCCACTTCATCATTAATTCACCTAATCATTTCTTTATCTTAATCTAACCTCATTTACCTACTGTTTGGAAATTTAAAATTCCCATGACCCACCTACCCACCTACTAGCCTATTCTTAGGCTCTCCTATACCCCTAGACCCCAATCACTCACCTAATTCCTAACTAATTCATCCTTAAACCTAACTAATCCCTAAGAGGATTCTAGAATTGGAAGATTCTAGAATCATGTTTATTCTATCCCTTCCTCTCTAGAAGCCTCTAAATCTAGAGGCTTCAAAAGAATTTTATATTCCTTTTAACTATCCACCATTAATCTCATTCAACCAACTTCAAATCTCATCCATTGATCTCTCCCTCCAAAATCTATTTAAACGACTCCACTCCTCCAATGGAGCTAACATAAAAATTGATAACAAATCCATGTTCAAATATCCATCCACCAATCCTTGATCAAGCAACATCATAATGTAAATATTCTGAGTCAAAGGTAATACTAATAGCAATCCTCTTGTTTTAATTCTTTTTAATCATGGTGTAGAGCATTTAGCTTTAGTATCTTAGTGTTGGTTTTGAATTATATTCATCCATTGGCATTTTGGTTCTAACGGCTCTATCACTTTACCTAGTAGTTGGATATTTGAGTGATTAAATTGTGTAGTTTAATCCATATAACTCAAAAATCCTTCTACACCATGCACTAACCTATTAAACTTATACTTGAATAAGGAATTATAACATTTAAAATCATATATTAGGCCGTAAGAAGACAATATTAGTTGGTCTGATGCAAGTGGAGTAATAGAGTCAACATTGATTGTTCACAAAGTGAAGAGCCCAAGCCCTATAATTGGGATAGTTTGTGGGTGTGTCATATAACATTCCCTCAAATTTTAAATACCTCATAATGGGTTTGGAGTAGTTTATCTATTGGAAACACCCAATAATGTTTCTAATTGAGGGATTCAAAGTTATATCCCTTGAAAAGTCAATCAAGAAGTTCTAGATCTTATTTGGACTCTTCATCATAACATTTAAATTTAACCATTTCTGTATCTAGATTTAATTTATTAAAAATTGCTAACATCCTAATCCATCCATTATAATTGCTTTGGACATCATCTTCAATGCATTTGTCCTTATTATTATCTATAAGCACATTGTCTTCATATTCTATTGTATTAAGTAATATTGGCGAGGAATAAATGTTTTAATTATTTAGTACACAATGACCTAAACAATTCATAAACATTAAAACTATTTCTCAATACAAATTTGATTAACTTCAATAAATACATTCATGCCTAGAGATTTGAAATGTGATAAAATAGGCAAAAGAATTTTCAAAATATGACTAAGAGGGCCAAAATATAAGTACCTAAACTTCAGCTTACTTGTGCATTTTTCAAATAATTTTTTGGTTATGAAAAGTGATCCAAACATCAAGACGCACAAAACCGAAAAAACATTTTATGATATGATAACTTTAACATTTGACCAATTATAAACCCTTCTCCTTTGATCTTCACTTAGTTTGATACAAATGCTTGAATTAAGAAGAATAAAAATTTTAGTTAAGTCGGTGAACCTCGAGGGAATTATAAATACATATACCACACATTGGAATAAGATCCAATGTAGTTGTCTTACAGTGTAAATGGAATCTCATGTAAGGACTTTGCCTTGTCTTCCCTAGAGATGTGCAATCAACTTCATGAACATTTGCCTAACCCCTCTTTTTGTAAAAGTTGGTGATGGTACAAGATTTGAAGATGATGTAAAAATATTGATGTGTGTGTGTGTGCATGTGTGTATAGACACACACACACACGCACACACACACACACACGCGCGCGCGCGCACGCGATCTTATGAGGAATATCTACACATGGTCCAACCCCAAAAGATAGGATAAGGTGACAATAAAGGCATAAGTGACCCACAAGTTAAGGAAATAATTTTCTTGTGCCAACTAGGACATAGAAAAACCCTAAAATAATGTTTTTAGACATTCGGATGTTGTACAAATGTAATCAAATAGTCAACTTGTAGGTTTTCAAACATATTAAATCAAATAGATATGTTATCATTAGATAAAATTAATAGAAATACAAGCTATGAGGAAGACCTAAGTGAAATATGATCATATGGGGGCCAACATAAGGAGAAAATGTACAAAAACTAACCAAATGTGTGCACAAGGACCAAACATAATAAAATGTGGAAAATACCATGTGGAAAAGGGGACTTTACCAGATTCAGGTGTCAAAATTAATAAAATAATTTCTTGAAGATTGATTAACATATTTAATTGGAGCTATGAACTAGATCTAAGACACAAACAAGGGACCCATTCCCAAAAAACCTCAAAACCAATTCAAACAACCACATCTGGCCAAAAAATGCCCAACAAGATATGATTCTAGGCGGCGTTGGATATAACCAACCCATCTACATCTAATCGACAATAAAAAAATATTTAACTTGCTTTTATAGATTTTAATATATTTATTTTTAAAAATAAGATTAAAAAAATAATGATACTTATTATAGATTGAGTTACTAATTTAAGATCTTAAGATTAAAAAATATTGTTAGGATGGCACGCCCCCAATTTTTAAAATTAGGGACCCACTTATTCAGAATTGAATATTCTTCATACAATCCCTAAAATCACATTTATAAACCTGGTTTAACCTAAACATAGTTGAGGATCATGATATTGCACTTTAAATATGTATCCAAGACCCTCTATTCATGTTAAATCACCCCAGATATTTGGTATTTTTCAGTATTCACGCTATATACTTAACAAATTAGTGATCACTTTAAAAATGCATTTGGTTTATTATAAAATACTAACATGGAGATTTTCTATGGTGTGGTGTGTATACTTATATCAAATTTTATTATTATGGATTTTACTGAACATGGGCTCATTGATATGAACTATACTTATATAAAGATCCCTCATATGAAAATCTAAAACTCTGAGGCCATTCGCTTAATGCCACACATTTTTTAAAGATCTGTGTTTTGTCTTTATTTTTAAAAAATTATTCCTTTGAGTTCATATCAATTCTAAGACTCTCTCAAACTTTTCTGTAGCCTTGTACTTCCATGGAATTCTTTGCACTTTTTCACATCAATTCTAAAAACTTTGTTACCCTAAGGCAATAACAAGGTTCCATGTGTCACTCTTTGATTGATCACGCAATATCAAACTTTGTCACATCAATTATAAAACTTTGTGAATGTATAAATACTTCATGACTCCAAATCAATAACAAGGAAACATGTATCACACTTCAATTGATCACAATGTCTCAAACTTCATCACATCAATTCTAAGAACTCCATGAGGTCCTTTCTACTTCATGACATTGAAGTAATCACAACACGACATGTCACATTTTGAATGGCCAAACATTAACAGTCATCCTTGAATAACGTTGTAATCCTAACAACTTCGTGACTCTGATCCCTAAGAATGCTCCATGCGGTTGGTTTTCATTGGCCATTGGAGTCTCTCAAATGAATAAAAGGGATTCTTCACATTCAAAGCACCAATTAAGTGGATAAAAGGTGGCAACCTCACAAATGATTGGAATTTAATTTTAAGAGTTTAAAATAACATGCATTCTACATGGCATGTAACAAACAACACTGTATTTCTCATGCCCTTGAGGTTGCATGAAGAAACACATGGACAACTATGATCTATTGTGAATAAAACCATTAATAAACATGAGGAAATCAAATGATAATGGGAAAAAGCATCTTAAATAGATATGAAGGGCCAACTTCTTCATTAAATGTACATGTATGATGCAACTAAGGCTATCACTCAATACTTAAATGAGAAAGGGAAAACATCATGATATAGTTGTAGTTTTTTAGAAGTGAATGCCATTTTTTGAAAAGAAGAAAACATAGCTCATAACATTCTAAAGAGCGTAAGAATTTTTTGAGCTAATTTCATTTGCACTCAGGCATCAAACTCTTGAATTAGGGTAAAAAGTGATAATTATAATGGTTTCCTCTTCTTCCTCTCCTAGTTCGACTCGAGAATACATACACATGGATTTCATTACAAACATCATCAAATTGAAGCATTATAATTCCATTTTCAAGGAGGTAGACGAGATGTGAGTTGTGTTAGATAATGTGGGAGCTTCTCAAGATGACATTAACAATTCTAAAGACTTGATTTCCATTTGTAATGTAGTTCTACACCAATTATTCGCCAAACTCGAGGAATTTCCATGCATTGACCTTTTCTTCAATCTATTTACCAGGTCTGCCAATAGAGATAACCTGGTTTTGTCACCCAATATGAGGTATAAGATAACATTCATAGTGAGGATGGACTTTGAAAAATATTATAGGTTAGTACCCCCCACATTTGTATATAGTCAATAAGTGCCATTAAAGTGGCTCAGTAGCCATGATATCATAGAGACTCTCAAAGATTGGGTAGAGGACACTAGCAACTAGGTCAATAGGGAAGATATTGATGTTTTCATCATCATATTATTTAGACTAGGAGTTAAAAGGTGAATGGAACTAAGAAATAGAATATATAGAGATGGAGACATTACATATGTCAACAAGATTTGGATTCCCCTACTATCCATGATCGTAAATGATAAACAGGGCCCTACTTTGGGTGAAGTAATCTCTTATAATTTGAAGCAATTAGTGTTGGGAATTAGGCAAGGGAATTTTTTTTACATGATGTCTGACCTAGTGGATGTAACTTGCACCATATTAAAATTTGAAATTCCAAATTTCCTTAGATGGTCTCCATCTTCACGAAATTCCATTCATGAGCAATTTTCCAAATTGTATCTATTCAAACACCAACATTTTATCAAGGAGAAATGCAATTTTTTCTATCCTCCAATATATTGGTCTATCAATGAGACTAAATTTCCAAGGCTTTTTGAATAAATGACATTAGAGCTTATTGGTATTATTTAGATTTTACAATCATTCAAATAGAGGGAATTGTAATGTCACCTTTGAAATTACCCCACTATGTGCCAAACAAATTATCATAATAAGAGATCACTTATCAGTTTGTTATAGGAGTGGATTGATGCTGCAAAAATAAGAAATATTCTTCATGGCCTTCTAAACCTCTTAGGATAGTGAAGAATATTTTGAAAATATGGTCAACACTTCAAGCACTAACTCCACATCCATACTCATTCATTTTGGATGATAATGACCCAAGGCAATGAGATCCTATAATAAATGTAAATGCATTGTTATACATATTGAGGGGGGAAGTATCTATGGTATATAACCACAATACCCACCCATATGATAGATTTTACATGGATGTAGAGAATGAAAAAGAGGTCAATGCGAAGACGACAATTTTAGAATTAGTTAGATCACAACCCCAACAAGCTCAATATCAAATGGAAGAAAGGCTAGATGCCTAATTCTCTTTAGAGTAGTCACCAAGGACATATTCCAATATTAAGAAGAAGGTGTTACAGGGTTTTTGTCCTCCATCATCATCTCCAAGAATGAAATGGGCTACTCAAGTACTAATATCTCCACCATTGTCCCATAATAATATTATTTCTTGTAGCCCTAATGTTTTTAAACTAGTGTCATTGCTTATCAGGACAATTGAAGCTTTGGAAACTCACACTCCAACTCCTTCAACCTCGCCTAAGGATCTAACACCTCCTACCTAGGAAATGAGATTTCCAAACCTTAAATATGTCTACACTTGACAAATGTCTTGAGCCACCCTTTGAGCTCAAGGTCAAAAGGCTACTCCCAAAACAATAACTTGGTCTATCAAAATCCTAGTGACATTCATTAGTGGTTCAATAGATCCAATCATTAGTCTAACAGTTACTCCATTTTCTAGCATTTCACTCACAACTTCTCCTTCTATGATGAGTTTAGTTTCTTTGGATAGGAAATTCCCTCCAAAAGAGATACAATCATACCTTTGCACCACAATACTTATTTGATACTTGGACATCCTTCTTACTCCCAAGGTGACTCTGATGTCTAGTTTTCTTAGTGTCATCAACCAACCATATCAAACCAAAATTTATATCAAGGGAAGAAGCTGCATGATACTATCCCCTTATTGATACTTGAGGAAGCTAAGATTACTTATGTTAGATCTAGTGTAACAACTTCACCATTGCAAATCTCTATGACTACATCAGAGACGACTTCCTTTCCTTTTCTTTGTTCCATTCATCCTTGAGGCCCCGTCTTCTTCCTCTTCATTTTGTACCTTTTCCCCATCCATGATGACAACCTTTTCCACACCTCCCACCACCTCATGCATTTATCTCTAAGAATAATACCTTTGCATGTAGATTTTCTAGCTAGAAAAATCACAAATACCAAAGATGATCATCGAGGATGAACCAAAGGTCAAATTAAAATTTGGGTAGGTAAGGAACAAACTTAAGGGAATTACAACAAGGAAATCACACATGGCAAAACTCTCACCTTATTTGAAATAGAAGAGGAAGTATTTTCATAAACAAAGAAAATAAAAATAAAAAGTAAATGAACATCCAAGGGGCATGCGAGCAGTGAAGAAGAAACTGCTAAAGAACCAAAATCTATTGTTAGAACGTCTTATCAAAAGACAAAGAAGGTAGTCCAGGAAATGAAACAAAAGGTAAGAAGATTAGATATCAAGACTAAAGATTTTATCCCTAGAAATATTATAGAGAATGTTTTAAAAATATTGAATTCATTATTTGAATCGCTAATAAGGGTACATGAGGCTAGGTTCAAGACTAATTTGTTGCAACAAAAGATCAAAATGTACTTGGGTTATATTAATCATATGGAGACAAAACTAGGCACTATTACTAGAGTATTTAGGAAAGGCATGTTTCCAAGCCAACAAATTATGATCCTATTTGATGTAAATCTTTGTCATAATTTTGTTTTACATGTGTGGTATTCTATAGAAGAATGATCCAAATACATGTAGGCCATAATGGCTTTGATTAATGGTTCTGTTATATGTTTAACCCTAAAAATCTAGATTGGATTATCTAGGGTTAAGAATATAGAAATGAATAAACTCAAGGGTGATAAACAGATCTATAGCAGGCCAATTATTTGTGAAAATTAGATATAAATTATAATGATATATGCTAAAAATGGAAATTATAATTATGTTAAATATTGTAATGATAATGAAAACATGTTAAATATTGTAATGATAATGAAAACATACACATAGCTAATTCTGATGTTAATATAGATTTGTATATGGAATAGGTATGAAGCTGACTAGAAGAGTATTTTGGAATAGTTGCCAAATTATGGATTTAGTACATCTGTAGCTTTGGACACTTGAATCATCCTTGGATGGTTATGTTAGCGCTAATGTCTGGGTCAAATGTAGGTATCCTATATGGAATAATTGTTGGAACAAGATGTGACCATCTAGATGCTTATGGGGTTTTCCACACCTTCACTTTGGTATAAATTATATTTTGGTTATGGACTATTGCTCCTTGTCATATAACAAAACCCTGATTATTGGTCCTCATAGTGGTTGTGGGGGGAAATGAGTTAATGGGCACCTAGTGTCGAGTTGCCCCAAAGACTCCTTTGTCCATGACGAATGTCAACATAGCCAATACTCCAAAGAGGGCATCAAACTTATGTAGTTCTCCCCTATGTGTTGGCTTGTGTGTGAATCATGAAATATATGGAAAGCAAGTGCAACAGTGACTTAGCTTATAATTGTAAAAATAAATGCTTAATTCACCTTATGTCAATTAAACATAAAATATAATTATCTATTTTAAATCCTAGCTTAGTTTTCCTAGCCTAGTTGCCTAAATCCCACCATTTGTGGGTTGATATTATGTGGGTGTTTCATGTAGGAATAATATAAAGATAATTTGTTTTATTTGAATAAATTGGTTTTATCATGTAATTTGCATGCTCTGGTTGCAGATGTGATAATTAGTACAATTCCTATAAGAATTATTGTTATGATTTTTATTTGTAATGATCATAATAATTTCAATAATGTCTTTTGTTTTGATTGATTTTTAATATCTGGTATCAGAGTAGGAGGGTTTTGCCCTTGTGAGAGGTGTGGGAAAATTTATAAGACGATTCTAGAGGATATTGGAGAGGTATGAGTAGCTAAAAAGCCATAGAGCTTTGTGCCTCCTCCCAAACCATTCCCTTGTCCACACCACCTAGCTTGTTGTTGCATAGTATTGGTAGCAACAGATAAGTAACATACATTGAGCAATAAGTAGCAACCTAAGTATCCCCAGAGAAGCAACAGAAAAGCATTCTCCAACTCAGCAAGGAATATCTTTTATCGTCAGTAGACGCCTCCTTCTTTGACAATTTTTTTATAGAAAACTTGCGACAGTATCTTTTATCGTCAGTAGACGCCTCCTTCTTCGACAATTTTTTACAGACAACCTGCGATAGTAGGCAGGGACCGAATGGCTACGGCTTCACACTATTACTAAAAATCAAAATATTACAAACACTTGTTTTAATTTCTGATTCTCAGGATCCTTCGAAAAGGGCAAGAGAAGAGCATACTCTTGAAAACAAGGCTACTAGATTTCTAATGCTTAGAAAATTTTCAATGAAAATGCTATGGAGGAGAGGCCTATATATAGTATTTTGGGAGGTCCTGCTTGAGTCACTGTCAAGGCAGTGTCAAGTCCCATCATACTTTACAGCGTAAAAGATAAGCTACAGGGAAATGATGTTGGATGCGCTGGATGATGATGATGTTTGGTGGCGTGGGTCCAACATTGCTTCTGCTTCATCCACTAAGTCATCTTCGCTGATTGGATTGAAAAGACATCTGAGCTGGAAGGTACTGGAAAGATGCCAGTGCTGGGGTCCAGCTTCGCATGCATGATATCGTGGAGTGATGTAGAAATAAGATTTCCACTCCAGTTGTCTTCTTATGATCGTATGCACAACAGTGTCTTGATCATGATTCTCCTCTTCGTGTATGCGGTGTGAGCCATGCCTTGCAATCCACCGGTATAGATGTTCATTGAAAGGAGATCTAATTTTTATCAGCCATGTCCATAATGGACGCTTTAGTAATTTAGTGAATTGATGAAACAAAAATTCACTGTTTAATCTTTCAATGTAGATGACTCCAGACTTCTGGTGGCGATTTGCCTGGATGGCAGTTGCTGAGGACATCTGTAAATCTTGTCCCGCTGCATATGAAATCCTTGTATATCTGGGATGCAACCCTTCTCACAAAATTTGCTCTTGGACAAGGATGTTCAAAGAAGGAAATCCTTGGTTATATATTCTAGTTAAGTTAAAACCAGGAATGGGTTGATGCATCAATGTGGTTGGAGGATTTCTGCTAAGCCAATCTGCAATTACATTTTCAGTTCCTTTGATGTGTTCAACAAAAAAATTAAACTGATTAAAAAATGCTTGCCATCTAACATATTTACCACGACCATCCTTCTGACCATGATCCTTTTCCTTAAAGGTCAAAAATCTAGTACAGTCGGTAATTACAACAAAATGGGGCAAATGGAGAAGTTTTAACATAAACTTCTCTAAGCATTTCTTGACAGCATAGATTTCTTTATCAGAAGAAATCCATTTAAGTACATCAGGACTGAAAACTCCACTAGCGAATTCACATATGAATTCTTTATTATTATAAACACAAACAAGTACTCCTCCCCATGTAGTATCGGAGGCATCAGTATAAACCTTCATTTGGTCGGATTTTGGGATATGAAGTTCTGGGAGAGAGGCAACCATTGATTTAATCTTTTGAACAACTATTGTATGTTGTTCTTCCCAACAAAAAGCTTTCTTCTTCTGGAGAAGTTTTTGAAGAACGAACCTGTCTTCACCAGCGTTAGGATAAAAGCTATTTAGATAATTTAATAATCCTAAAAAGGCTTGAAGCTTAGACTTATCTAGCTTTTCTGGAAAACTGATGACTTTCTCCTTGATGTGTGGTTGTATTTACAGTCTGGAGTCTCGGATCACCATTCTGAGGAAATTGCATTTAGTTTGGCATAACTAAATCTTTGTTTCAGATAGTACAATTCCTGCATCTTGAGCCAGTTGAAAGAACTTGGAAAGATGAGTAAAATGGTCAGTCAAACTATTGTTGAAGATTAGTATATCATCAATATATGCACATAAAAAGTTAGAAGTGCCTTGGAAGACCTTATCCATGTGAGCTTGATAATATGCTGGTGCATTCATCAAGCCAAAAGGCATCACTGTCCACTGGAAATGGCCGAAAGGGCAGCTGAATGCTGTCTTTTCCCTGTCAGCTTCTTTGACTCTAATCTGATAAAAGCCTGACTTGCAATCAAACTGAGAGAAGTATTTACATGTTGCGACCTTCTCTAGTAGATAGCTTTTATCTGGGATTGGATATGGAAATGGCTGAGTAATATCATTCAATGGTCTATAATTGATGACCATTCTTTTCTTTTCTCGTTTCTGCTCACAATGTTTGTTAATCATGAAAGCATAACAACAAAAAGGGGAAGTTGATTTCTCAATGAAGTCATTTGCCTCCAGTTCTTTGATCTGGAGTTCCATATCGTTATAATCCTGAGCTGGTATTGGGATTTTCTTCCCAATTTTCATGTGTTTACCTTTGAGGATTTTGATATCCATCTCAGGCATAGATTTAGACCAAAACTGTTGAGGGTTGTCAGAATAGATAGTGGCTTTAATCTTATCTCCTATCTCTTGGATTTTAGCTGGGATTTTTTCTTGAGGTGTTTGAGTCATAGAGCTTGGAAATTGCTCAGTGGCATATATGAGGCAAGGAATTCTCAGCCTTTCATTTTCTATTGTAAACATGATACTCTTGGTGGTTGAACCATAGGGAGAGTATCTGTCAATAAAGGCACCGCCTAGAAGAATATCTACAAGCATTCTATCTAAGGCAAAAAAGTCATCATGGAAGATTTTATTGTGGATCCGAAGGGTCTGTTGATGTTTATACTTATTACAGATAAAACTGTTCCCTTGGACATATAAGCTCTTATAAGCTAAGGCATCATCCAATGTCTTCGAGTCATGGATGAGTTGTGATTTAGCAAAGGAGAGAGAAGCTCCTGTATCTATCTGTGCATCTACAAGTCTGCCATTGATTTCCAAAGTAATAAATTAGGCAAACTTTCCATTAATCACCTGAGTAAGATAAGCTAGTTGTGGAATTTCCAAAGGAGGAATACTAGTACATACCAGTTTTTGTCTCCCTAGATCTTGAACAATGGATTGTTCAGTGTAGATGTCTTCTTTTTCTTGTTCTGCTTCTTCTTCTTGAAGGTTACTGCATTCACTAGGGTAGTAATCTTGATCTAAGTAGAAAGAGCTTTCTACTTCATCATCCTTTTCTTCTTCTTCTGTGGGCAGCAGTACATCCCACTGTGGCTCTATCACTGTCGTATGGATTTCTCTTAGAGGATTTTTGCTGGTGAATTTATTCTTGATCCAAGAGTCGTTGGGCTTGAAAGAGCTCAGATATTGCAAAGGAGGATGTTGAGGCCTTTGCAATGTTGGTGGCATCTTTGGCATAAAGGGTTGTCTCCCTCTGGATGTTCCTTCTCCTCTGGAGTGTCCTCTTCCTCTGGGTTTCTCTGGTCTCTCTGGTACTTCTTGATGATGTCTAGACCAGGTTCCATGTGCTTCGTAATGTAGCTGTGAGAAATCATGGTGCCTGGGTCGGTACCATGGGCATTGCATGTTGGTTAGCGGTTGTTCCAAGTCATCAGCTAATGACTCGAGAGCATCTGCATCATCATAGTCTGCTTGATCTTCTTTGGGTAGATCATCTAGAATTAGTTCATGGATGTCATCCTGTAGGTAAAGATCTTTGTCAGAATCTATAATATCCCACCACACTACTGCGCTGGAGGTAAAAACAGCTTTGACTGCAGGATTCTTGTAGTGGCATTGAGGAGCAATATGGCCATGTTTGTGACAGATGCAGCAAATTGGCTGCTTCGATGGAGGATGAGTTGTGCGTCATTTCTTGAGGAAATAATGAGGTGCATAGGAATGCTTGCGAGGAAAAGAGCGGCGCTGGAAAGAAAGACATTTACGACGTTGCTTCTATTATTTACGAGGCTGTACAAATGGCCGACAGCCGAATGGGGCTGTTTCGAGGAATGCTGGAGCAATCTGGGATGCTTGATGCTTAGTGAGCTTTTGGAGAGACTTAGTCTTAGAGACTAAGCACATAGCTTGCTGCTTAGAAAAATCAATCACATCTGAGAGAGAGAGATCTTCAATTGTTAGTCCCTTAAGATCAATATATGAAATAACTCTATCAATAAGATTATATGGTAGAGCATGCAAAAATTTGATCTTAATCTCAGTGGATGAAAAGCTCCTGCTTTCATATGCCAATTCTCGAAATTGTTTGGCAAATGCATCAAATTGCTTTAAATCACATAGCTCCATCTTGAAAAGCCATTTCTTGGATTCCAGTTTCCTATTACCAACTGGACGTGCAAACTCACTAATTAACAAATTAAATAATGTGGCTAAAGAATCAGGCTGATTATGTACACGCTCATATTGTTCGGCTTCAGTCATAGTGTTCCACCATTGGTTGACAATACCTCAAAAAAACTTTGATGCAAAACAAGTGGTTCCAGCTTGGTCTAAATGAGCATTGATAGTGATAACTCGCATGGAGTTACACCATGCAGTGATCTCATTGAGTGGATTCAACAGATCATCAATGTTAAGATACCAAGGCTGCAACTGGACATGCGTTCTTTGCATAAGGGTATGATTAGACTGCTTTTTGTTAGTCTTGAAATTAGAGCCGAAAGCAACTGAAAAATTAGGCTTGTTAGCAGAAGATTCTACTTGCTGATCTTGTTTGGAAAGCCAATCTAAACTATCTTCTAAAGCATCCAGTTTAGAATCAATCGAAGATACTTTTTGGTGTACCTTCTCTAAATTATCTTTTATGTACAAAACATCTCGACAGAGATCATCAAAATTCTCTGTAAAATGAGAATTGAACCTTGCTGTATAATTTCTTTGTTTGAACTCATTTGAGGGTTCAACATCTCCTTGATAAGTGGCCGAAAAATACTGTACAGTTCCTGCTGGCTGCTTATATATTCCTTTATGAGGTGGCCATCTTCCACCTTTGTACAGAGTAACTTTGTTCTCTGTGTAGAATTCAAGACTATCTTCCCTAGGAAGATTCATCATTGTACAGGGTAATTGATCCTTTGGATCATTCCCTTGGTTGATCTCTTCATCCTTGACCAAAATATGACCTGTTTTGACAGTTCTGCGGGAAGAGGAAGTAGATGGTCTGGATGGAGAAAGATGAGAAGAATTAACAGACAAAGATCTGGGTATTTGACAAGAATGCTTGAAACTAACTTGATGACGATCACACAAAGCAAGATATATAACAGGCTTTATATTACCGGGAATCAAAGGAGTTATATGTATTTTGATAAGACCAAAGTGAACAAATTTCACATCTTCATGTGACTTGATATAATTAATCTTTGGTTCAGGTAACAAAGATAATAAATTTGTTTGAAAACTTTGCTTTGGCTTATAACTAAGGGTTAACTTGACAGATTTGATTCTGGGTTTTACAAAAGACAAATAGGTAGAATTATAGACAAACTTAGACTTTAATAATTCAGACTTCTTATAGACATGTGAAGCTTTGATAGCCGGAGGTTTATACAGGTTAGTTTCCTTTTCAAGGTTTTCTTCTGTAATTTCAATATTTGGACAGTCAGATATTTGTTCAGGAATGAAGGAAGGGAGTTCATAGGTTCCTTCTAATTCAGATTCATTCACAAATTCTACTATAGAGGAAGTAGAAGCTTTGCCAAATTCCATAGCTGAGAGATTTGAGATCTGGTAAGCGAGAAAATTCTGGTAAGGGAAACAGAGGATGCAGAGATAAAGAGGCCTATGACAATGATTAAAACGGTCGAAGACTCGATGCAATAAACTTTCCAAAAGAAATTTTCAAAGCAGAGAACTCAAAAAGTCAAAGCTTAGTAATCTTACAGAGTAATATTTCCTCCAAAATAGCTTTCAGTGGTTCTGATACCAATATTTTATCGTCAGTAGACGCCTCCTTTGACAATTTCTTTTTTACAAAAAACCTACGACAGTAGGCAGGGACTGAATGGCTACGGCTTCACACTATTACTAAAAATTAAAATATTACAAACACTATTACCACCGGCATCAAGTCAAGTTTGCATTTTGAATCCTCTGATTTATTTTTATGTTGTAAAATTGTGTTTTAAAATAAAGAACTAGATTTTTAGAAAAAGGAAAACATGGGAAGTTTTCTTGAAAGTGTATTATTTTTCTTTAGAAATCGAGGCATCCTAGAATAATGTCTTATCTTTATCTTACCTAAAATAAGATCAAGTAAGGTGTTATGGGATTTTGTAGAGGTGTTCAAATTTGATTTTTTTTTTTTTTGAAATAATGTCATAGAAATTAACAAAACATTTTTCATTTCTCAACAAAATTTGATGATTCAAATTGTTTTGGAAAGCTGAATCACAAGGGAAGAAAACCCACAAAGCATTTGAAGAAATGTTTTGATACAAGAAAGCTATTTGAGATTGAAATAAGTGTTTTAGTTCTTTTGTATGTGAGTAATTTTGTTGTTCCAACATTTTTAACAGTATCTATGGCATTCAGCCTGAAAATGGTGACCTCTCAGCTGTAAATAATTGTTAAATACCAGTTGTAAATGTTGGATAATCCACTTGGGTGCTAAAATTGAAGTTGACTCTTATTTTTTGAACATTTTTGCTCTATTCTATAACACATGGTGTCACTCTACCTCAGTCACAACATCCTTTGGGCATGAAAATCTGTAATATTGGAGCTAATGTTGGATTTCAACAAATAGAATATCTTTAACCTCAAAAACTGTCAAAAAGGGCACTCTAAGTAATCCTATTTAGTGTTAACTCTTTGTTAAAAAAAATCTACCCAAGTTTTTACTTTATATAGAATCTTCTTCATATAAATCAATACATGGGCATGCAACCAACTCGGTAAAAGGGTGATTTTTTGAAAGAAAAGGTGTGGGGTTCAAAAGTCATCAATTCCATCACTCGGTGAACTTTTTTATCAAACTTCCAAACTTAATATTTTAGTTATGACTAGCTAAAATTGGTAGAAAAAGTCATAAAATGAAAAAAAAAAAAAAAAAAAACAAGAAATTTTCTCAAAACATAGAAAAGCAGAAAAATTCCTATAAAAAGAGGCTAAAGAGCCCAAAAACATTAAAAACAAATGAATTCATTTTTCCATAAAAAATGGTGCAAATTTATTTATGTATTGTATTCTACATCAATTGTAAGAAATTTCATATTTCTTTATTGTATTGTATAAATCATGAGTTTTTAAAACTCAATAGCAATGTTCAAGGCAAGTGATGCCTCTAAATCACATTTACAGGTAATGTCATCGTGTTTGAGTTACAATAAACATAGCCTAATATAGTTGTAACAACGACGTTTAGGCATCATCTTTATAAGTCATCAGTGAGAAATAACGACACTTACACTCATAACCATCCCTCTATTACCTGTTCATTACAAACGAAAGACATAAATCCTAAACGTGGAAATTCCACGTATATAGAGAAGTTACGCTCACGTATGAGGAATTCCATCTAAATAGGTGTTAATGATTGGATGAACTCATTTCAATAATATCTACGTACCACATACTAGATTCTTTCATGTATGTTAACACCTCTTTCACGTATTATTGGGTATATAGAAAGGGCAAGCTTTTTCCATGTACTAACGGGTAGATAGAAAGGGCATGTATATAGAAAGGTCTTGTATATTAGTTCAATAGTGTATAGAAATGGAAACCTTGATACTTAGAGTGATAAATAACCGTTCCATCGCCCACAGTTTTGATTGTGGTTGCACAAGCACCAAAGTTCTTTCTACCATATTCTCAGTTACTCAAAGGCAAAAACTACTCTACTTGGAAGTCAAAGATCAAAACTCAACTTGAATTTGAATAAATTTTGTCTATTGTAGATGGTTCTTATGTTCAACATGCCATTGATATTGATCAACAACATAACTATGATAAAGCCAATCAAAAGGCAAAATTGATCATAATGTTTAGGGTATCAGATGAGGTGCAACCACACATCTATGAAGCCAAAATAGCTAAGGTACCCTGGGGTGAGCTACAAATAATATTTGAGGCTAAAAATGAGAGCATTATTCTACATCTAAAAATTCAACTTCACTCTCTCAAATTGAGATTAGGTGAAAAAGTAGAGGCCTTTCTTAGATGTGTTGCAACACTAAGGGTATCACTTTGGTCCTTGGGTGAAATAGTCTCAGATGACTCTCTTGGACCCATTATCTTGAGAGCTCTGCCACCTTTTTAAAAAATCTTTGTGACTAATTTAACTATGTTTTAAAAATCTGGTAAATATGCTTCAACAAGAAGAGTATTTGAATACTTAAGAAGAAGAAGAAGAACATGTTCTCACTTCTCAGAAAGGCAATACATCCATCAAGTCTTCAAATCCATCATCAAAATAAAACCCTCGACAAAATCCACAAGGAAATAAATCATACAAACAATGTCTCATTTATAGTTATAAGGGACATGAATTAAAATATTGTTGGTATAATACATACCAGAAAGGATCTTCTAGTGGCCAAAAGACCACTACCCAACAATCATCCCCATCAAGTCAAAGTAAACCATAGCGATAGAAAAAGGGAACTTGGTTAAAGAAAACAAAATAACATGGTAACATTATTGAATGGGTTAATAATGATGACTAAGGAGACTTCTTGTACTCTATTGATTTACATAAACAATATTGACAAAGTGATATCTGGTATGTTAATTAAGGTGAAATTTGACACATGATAAGATGAAAAGATTGGTTTTTCACTTTTAAGGAAACACCCAACAATAATCATGTTTCTTTGGGTGATGATACATCATATAGTGTATAAGGGATTGGTAACATTGTTTTGCCTCTTGACACACAAACCTGTTGAATCATAAATGTATTATATGTACTTGGGTTAACCAAAAATCTCTTGTTAGTCAGTCAAATATTAGACCACAAGATTGAATTTGACCGTAAAGGTGGAAAAAAATTGTGTTAAATAAGAGATAAATCCCAAATTTCTAAAATTATTGCATGAACATCTAATGTGAGCCAAATTTTTTAGCTTGATTTCATTTAGAAAAATAATCAGGCACTTATTGTAAAAGACATATCTTTTACGAATGCACCAAACACATTTAGGTGCAAGTACATTTCATTCGTGAACATGTTCAGAATGTTACATCCTGATTCCTCACTAAGCAAACTATTTGAATATTTGTAGATATTTATAGTTGACAAATCTGGATTTGGCTATTTTCGACTAAGCGTTGAGATATATATTGTTAAGGGGTAGTAGGATGTTACTTAGGTTACATGTTTACATTGCTATGAGTTAGTTATGGTGTATATGTTTACATTACGAACATGTTGATTTGTTATTTCAACAATAATTTATGATGTATGTATATCATGATGTAATAATCTAACTACATGTTTGTTTTGAGGTGTTAAGGTGTGGCGCTAAAAGCTTCACCAAGTGAGCAAATTTGGTAGTTGCAGGTTTACACAGTCATCGGCATCGGTCAGGAGCGACCAACGTCAGTTAGGAGCAGTTCAAGAGATGTCGACGTCGGCAGGGATCGGCCGACGTCGGTCATAGGTAAACAGGCAGGAACCGATGTCGGTTACCTATGCGTCCAGAAAGCTATTTTCGTGGATAGAATCGAGTGTTTGCATGTTAGGATTAAGTCATAGTCTTAAGTCCGCGTCTCTATTATTAGTAAGACTGTTTTAGAGCCCTTGTTTAAGAGGCATAACTATTAGTTGTAAATGCATGCTCAAGTTTCCTAATTATTATATAATAGGATAGATCTTCTTAGCTTATTGTTGTGTATTGTAGAATGTTGAGAAAGAATAGTATAGAATTGTATATGTGAATCATTCCAAGTTGTTGGAGTTGATTGTACTTGAGAGAGAGAGCTCTTGAGGGAAAGAGATCTAGAGAGAGATCTGTACATCTGAGAGAGGTGTGGAAGAAAAGAAGTTTCTTCAATTGTATTCCTTCTGTAAAGAGTTTAATACAAGTTTTCAGGGTGGTTTCTTGTATCTCTTGTTCTTTGTTATTATCTGATTCTAGTTACTTATCATTCTGATTTAATTTTGCATTTATTGCTTTCATAAGTGTAATCAATATTGTTGGTTGATCCCCAATAAGTGGTATCAGAGCTCAGGTTCACTAACAGGTGGTTCAGATCTGTGTAGTGTGTATTGATTACAGGTTACTCACAGGGGTTTCTGCAGGGATTTTTATTTGAATGGGAGAAGCAATGGCAAAAGATAGTAAATTGAGAATGGAGAAGTTTTATGGCAAAAATTATCAACATTGGAGAATGTAGATAGAGGATTATCTGTATCAGAAAGATCTATACTTACCGTTAGGTGGGATTGCAAAGAAGCCCACAGACATGGATGATGAAGAATGGGAAGTTCTTGATAGAAAGGCTCTGAGGTCTATAAGACTGAGTCTGGCATCTACTGTGATATCTAATTTATCACAGGCAAAGTCTACGATAGAGTTAATGACTACTTTAGCAAATTTGTATGAAAAACTCTCAGCTTCTAATAAGGTATATCTTATGAAGCAGTTATTTAATTTGCGTATGCAGGAAGGTGGATCTGTATTTAATCATCTGAATGATTTCCATGGAATTGTAAATCAATTAAGTTCAGTCAATATTGTGTTTGATGATGAAATTAAAGCTCTTTTAATATTATGTTCTTTGCTTGAAAGCTGGCATAGCTTGGTAATGGCAGTTAGTAATACTGCATCTGCTTCAAATATTTTAAAAGTAGAGGATGTTGTTAGTGTAATCTTGAATGAGGAAATTTGTAGGAAAAGCACAGAGAAAACATCAAGGAATGCTTTAAGTTTTGAGAGCAGGGGAAGGCAAAAAGAGAAGAGCAAAAAAGGGAGATCAAGATCTAAGTCAAAGGTGAGAGGTAGATCCAAATCCAGAAATGGCAGGAAGCCACAATGCTGAAATTGTGGAAAGATAGGGCACATAAGCAGAGATTGCTGGTCAAAGCCTAAGGAGGACAATCAACACGAAGGAAAAGAAGAAGCAAAGGTTGCAGGTATTGCACAAGATGCTTTAATATTCTCTTTGCATAATAATATAGAATCTTGGTGTTAGATTCTGGTGCATCTTTTTATGCTACCCCTAATAGAGAATATTTTAGTGACTATATCCATGGAGATTTTGGAATAGTGTACTTAGGGGATGATGAGCCTTGTAAAATTATTGGCAAAAGAAAAGTGCAGCTGAAAATGCAGAATGGCAACACATGGGTGTTGAGATATGTTATGCATGTTCCCAGCTTGAAGAGAAATTTGATTTCTACAAGAAAGTTAGGGGATGAGGGTTGTACAATAACTCTCACAACTGAATCTTGGAAGGTGACCAAGGGTGCACTTGTAATGGCCAGAGGTAAGAGAGTAAGTACTCTCTATTTATGTAATTATGTTACTAATAATTCTCCTTCTGTATTATCTACTTCAGATGTAGATGCAAAATTGTGGCACTCAAGGCTTGGCCACATGAGTGAGAAGGGAATGTCAATTCTTAAGTCTAAAGGTAAGCTTTTAGATTTGAAAAGCATAGATCTGGATTTTTGTGAGCACTGTGTTTTTAGAAAATAGAAGAGAGTGAGTTTTCTCAAGACTGGATCAACAAAGAAGAAGCATAAGTTGCAGCTTGTTCACACAGACGTGTGGGGACTGGCTCAGGTTGCTTCTATTGGAGGATCACAGTATTATGTTTCATTCATAGATGATGTTACAAGAAAGGCATGGGTCTATTGTATTAAGAAAAAATCTGATGTATTTGAGACTTTTAAGATTTGGAAAGCTATGGTTAAAAATGAAACAGGCAGAAGATTGAAGTGCCTGAGATCTGACAATGGTGGTGAGTTCTGCAGCTACAAGTTTAACTGGTATTGTTATATGCATGGAATCTGCAGGCAAAGGATGGTTCCAAGGACACCTTAGCAGAATGGAGTTGCTGAAAGGATGAACAGAACAATTATGGAGCATGCAAGGTGTATGAGATTGCATGTTGGTTTGCCCTTAGAGTTTTGGGTAGAAGCTGTTGATACTGCAGTGTACCTGATTAACAGAGGACCCTCTACAGCTTTGGATGGTGGAATTTCAGAAGAGGCATGGATAGGTAAAAAGGTAGATCTCTCATTTCTCAAAGTTTTTGGTTGTGAAGCCTTTATGCACGTTGATAAGAAAAATAGATAGAATATGGATGCTAAGTCTATGAGGTGCACATTTATTGGCTATGGCTCTGATGATTTTGATTTTAGATTTTGGAATCTAGGAACTAACAAGATAATTAGGAGCCGTGATGTTGTTTTCAATGAAAAAATGATGTATAGCGATCAGCTGAGGAAGCTGAATCAATCTGGGTAGAGCAATAGAGAATTAGACGAGGTGACGGTCCAAAATGAGCTCGTGAGAAAATTTAATCACAGAAAGGAAAACACAGAGACTAACGTCAGCCAAGCAGGAACTGACGTCAGCAAAACAGAAATTGATGTCGGTCATACAGTGACCGACATCGGCCAGGAAAGAACTGACGTCAGCCAGTTATAGGCTTAGAAGTGATCGAGGTCGGTCACTGTCAGAGACTTTGGGCGGACAGCATGCTGTGAATGAGACTCAGACGCCCATCAAGAGGTCAAAAAGGGTAAGTAAACCTCCAATTTGATATTCTCCTTCAATATTCTATTTATTGCTTACTGATGGTGGAGAACTAGAGAGTTTTGAAGAAGCAATACAGGTGGAGTCCAAGAATCAGTGGGAGTGTGGCATGGTTGAGGAAATAGAGTCCTTGAAAGAGAACCAAACATGGGATTTGGTTGAGTTGCCAGCAGGTAAGAGGACACTGAAGAACAGATGGACCTATAGGTTGAAGGAAGGTGAGAATGGACAGATGAGATATAAGGGCAGGTTGGTAGTGAAAGGATTTGCACAAAAACCAAGTATTGATTTTGGTGAGATTTTTTTTCATGTTGTTAAAATGACTTCTATACGGACTGTACTATCTTTAGTTGCTATTGAGGATTTGCATCTTGAGCAGCTTGATGTTAAGACAACATTTTTTCATGAAGATTTGGATGAAGAAATATATATGGAACAGCCGGAAGGATTTGAGGTCAAAGGTAAGGAGAAGCTAGTGTGCAGATTGAAGAAAAGCTTGTATGGCCTCAAGCAAGCTCCTAGACAATGGTATTTGAGATTTGACAGGTTTATGACTGAGCATGGCTACAGTAGGTGTCAATCTGACCATTGTGTGTATTTTAAGAGATTGAATAATGGTAGATATATTATTCTGTTGTTGTATGTAGATGATATGCTGGTTGCAGGATCATACATGCAGGATATCTCTGAGCTTAAAGTGAAATTAGCTCACACATTTGCCATGAAAGATTTGCGAGCAGCAAAAAAAATCCTTGGCATGAGCATTAAGAGAGAC
The DNA here is from genome assembly GCA_037957365.1 of Torreya grandis. Lineage (NCBI taxonomy): Eukaryota > Viridiplantae > Streptophyta > Pinopsida > Cupressales > Taxaceae > Torreya > Torreya grandis. The sequence goes on from JARHVA010003730.1 coordinate 488,591, forward strand.
ATAAAAAATCACAGGTTGATTTTGTCTCAAGAGGATTATGTGAACAAGGTGTTGAAACGGTTCAATATGGAGGATGCAAAACCAGTAAGCACACCTTTGGCTGGACATTTTAAGTTGAGTAAGAACAATGTCCTAATTCACATGATGAGGTAGAGTACATGAGTAGAGTTCCATATTCTTCCGCAGTAGGGAGTTTAATGTATGCAATGGTTTGTACTAGACCGGATATTGCCCAAGCAGTGGGAGTTGTAAGTATATGTCCAATCCAAAGAAAGAACACTGGAAAGCAATACAGTGGATCCTTAGATATCTGAGAGAAACCAAAAGTAGGCATTTGTGCTACGGAGGTTTAGATACTTCTCTACATGGTTATGTAGATTCAGATATGGCAGGTGATTTGGATGGCAGGAGGAGCACCACAGGATATGTTTTCACTTTTGGTGGAACGACGGTTAGCTGGATATCAAAGTTGCAGAAGGTTGTTGCCTTGTCAACTACAGAAGCAGAGTATATTGCAATCACAGAGGCTAGCAAAGAGATGATATGGATGACACGGTTCATGGAAGAGCTTGGAAAGGAGCAAGAGAGTTGCAGATTATACAGTGATAGTCAGAGTGCAATTCATTTGGCTAAGAATTCAGCCTTTCATTCAAGAACAAAGCATATACAGCTTAGGTACCACTTCATAAGACAGGTATTGGAGGATGGTGAGTTGAAGCTGGAGAAGATTCATACAGATAAGAACCCTGTTGATATGTTAACTAAGCCAGTTACAAAGGAGAAGTTGAATCTTCATTCAACTTTTGTTGGTCTTCATGATTGAGTTGAAGATGGAGGAGCTAGAAGATGTTGCTGTACAGGTACTGGTGCAGCTATTTATCTCCAAGTGGGAGATTGTTAAGGTGTGGAGCTAAAAGCTTCACCAAGTGAGTAGATTTGGTAGTTGCAGGTTTACACAGTCATCGACGTCGGTCAGGAGCAGTTCAAGAGATGTCGGCATCGGCAGGGATCGGTCGACGTCGGTCACAGGCAAACAGGCAGGAACTGATGTCGATTACCTATGCGTCCAGAAAGCTATTTTCGTGGACAAAATCGGGTGTTTGCATGTTAGGATTAAGTCATAGTCTTAAGTCTGCGTCTCTATTATTAGTAAGACTGTTTTAGAGCCCTTGTTTAAGAGGCATAACTATTGGTTGTAAATGCATGCTCAAGTTTCCTAATTATTATATAATAGGATAGATCTTCTTAGCTTATTGTTGTGTATTGTAGAATTTTGAGAAAGAACAATACAAAAGTGTATATGTGAATCATTCTAGGTTGTTGGAGTTGAGTGTACTTGAGAGAGAGAGCTCTTGAGGGAAAGAGATCTAGAGAGAGATCTGTACATCTGAGAGAGGTATGGAAGAAAAGAAGTTTCTTCAATTGTATTCCTTCTGTAAAGAGTTTAATACAAGTTTTCAAGGTGGTTTCTTGAATCTCTTGTTCTTTGCTATTATCTGATTCTAGTTACTTATCATTCTGATTTAATTCTGCGTTTATTGCTTTCATAAGTGTAATCAATATTGTTGGTTGATCCCCAACATGAAGTTGACTCAAGAGAACCCATCCCTTAGAACGTGATGAAGGGAGAGCATCATCAGTGAGGGTGGTATAGATCAAGATGTTAGAGTATGATAAAGAAACTGGCTAAAACCCTGCACACACCACAATAACTAGCACATGTTAGATGCATAATAAATGGTTAGCATAATGTGTTTGATGTCATTTGCATTAGCTAGTTTAACATGGTTTACTAGCATAGTTTAATGGTTTTGTAGAATTATCTGATGTGACTAGTGTGTTAATCCAGATTTATGCTTAAGTGATTTTATCTTTTGTGATTACGTTTATGACCATTAGTATTTTATTTAGAAAGACAAATTGTGTGGTTAGATCAAAATTTTATTTATTGACTAAAGAGTTAGTCATTAAATTGTTATGATAAAAAAAGTGCTAATATATTGATTTTTAAGAATTGATAAATATAAAGTTTGAAAAAAAAAAAGGAAGGTCTAAAATTGGGGAAAAGCAAAAAGGTAATAAATCAATAAAAGAAAAACTAAGAAAAAAAAAAGCGTTAAAGAAATCTTGTGATTTATGCAAAAGAATCATGGCATAAAAGGAGAAAGGAAGGGGATAACTGAAAGAGGAGAAGAAAAGAGCATAGAGGGGCACAAGGGAAAAAAATAAAAGAAGAATAACCTGTAAGTAAATTCGTAATGCTTCTCTTGTCTTGATATTCTAAAAACAATTGCTTTTATCTTTAAATAAACCCTCTTAGTTATTGCATTACAATTATTTTTCCAACGTATTATACAACGATTTAGAGTATAAATCAACTTACATAGTTCATAAAATGTTTAGTATATTACTTAATACATACTAGTATGATGTTTAGAATATATATGTTATCATATTACATCGACTATCACATTACATGTAAAAATTGACTTTTATTATTATATCATGGTAATGTCGCCATACAGAAGTTTTGGGGTGGAAACTTTTAGAAGAAAATTATGGATAAATCCATATATATTTATAAATAGAGGTCAGGAGAATAATTGAAAATAACCGTTGATATATGGTGGGGGAATTAATTTACTGTATATGATTTTAAAAAGGGTTTATGGCATCACTGTACACTCAATCCTCAATTGAATGTTATAATGATTATATTACAAACCTATAACTTAAAATCTAGAAGAGATATATGAATAATAGCGGGTGTGGTGTCAAAGTGACAGCCAAAAATTACATAAGCGTGAATAAAATCACATATCAAGAAGACATTAAAGCATCAAAAAAATTTACCCTTATTTACATATGATATCTAGCAAAACCTTATCAACAATTTAATAGAATGCAGGCCCATCAATACAATGCAAGCTTATAGAAAGAGACCCATAGAAAAAAATGTAAGACTATTGAGATTTTACTATTTTTAGGGCTAGGGTGATTTCTCCAGCTAAGTGCAATTTGTGATTTATTAGGATCGTTGATTTCCTATCCCTGCTGTAAAATTTCCCATAACTAAGCTCATCTTGGTCGTATTACTTCTTCTTTTTCCGGATAATAAACTAAAATTGATTCTTTATTATCTAGATACAAATATGATGAACATGATTCAGTGTCCACCTCAACTACATGTATGAACATAGAAATAATAGCGATTTACATCTTCAATACAATAAAAACATTAAATCTCCCCAATAAGTTTATACCAACATAGTGATAATTGAGAATGGTGATTTATAATTTTGTATTACCATTGTAGTGAACTAATTTGAATAGGAAGCAAATTTAAGCAGATATTTAAAGTAAATGTCTAACTAGATCATAGTATCATACTCAAGATTTATCATTCATGCAATGAATACCATTAGGAAGATATTATGGGAAAGCATTGAATCTTATTGCACCAACAGTTAAAATAGAAGTATTTATTTGTTAGAGTGACTCTGTATAACATGGTTGTGAGTTATTGTAGGGGTGGCTCTCTTTTGTATGGTGATTATTAACATGCATAATAAAAAAAGCATAAATGGAAGTGAATCAATTAAGCCCTTTATTAATATTTTTTTATAATTGATTTTATTTTACTCGATGTTCTGTGGACATAGAACAAGAATGATTAGTGAACAATATTGTATGGTGTTGAATTAATGATTTGAAGAACCCTTACATCTTCATATTAGACAGGTTGGGTAGGTCACTCAATACGAGCATGTGATTTGAGGTGTACCATATAATTGAATTTATAAGTAGTATATTTCATATTGTTAATAAAAGTTAATTGGAAGAATGTTTTTGAGGATGTAAATGCTTTTATTCATATATATAAAGACTATGTACATACCTTGGGATGTGTGTCCATATGAATAGAATTATTCATGAGAATATATAGATACAAATAGAACTTATGTAAAAAGGATCAATGGATTAGATCGTATAGTAAGTGGTAGGACAATATGCTTATCTGGATATAAGAGACTTCAGATGTTGATAGTCAATCTATTTCAGTATAATGATTGTTGAAAACCCTCGTGAAATCCTTCGTTAGAATTATAATATAATTTTAAGAGTTATTATGCAGTGGTTATTATTTTGGGGACATGTGTATCATACCTATCTTGGGTAGTTAATTTATACGTATGTACAACACATATAGTACGTGTGGGTAATTAATGATGTGTGTCCATAGCTCTATTAATTATTTTAACCAAGTCATGGACTCCGTAGGAGTAGGACACCAACTACATGTGTACGCAACTCCCTAAAACATAATAAAATTATGAAAGAGAATTATAATGTAGAATCCCTTATCTTATATAGATCGTCAACTTACTCCATGAACAGGAAAGCTTTTAAGGATTGATGAAACCATCGGTAGTTCTTGATTATCAGATATAAATGAACTTTAGTATTGTATTTTCTTATCATTTGAGTACTTACATAGGGTGCATGATATAAGGTACAAATACTCGTATATACACATTTTACCCTTAGCTAATAGATGGCTAGAATGAGTCATAAAGTGCCCGAGGGACCAAAACTATAACTATGTGAAAACAGTCTTTTAGAAAATGAATTAAGTTGTTAAAATGAAAAGATTATGAAATAACTTAGTTATGAGTTATTTGACTCTTTGAGAAAAGTATGACTGAACGGTTGAATATATTTGCTTATAGTAGTGAATACATGTGTGTAGTACATATTGCAAATATATTTTGTATAGGTGTTTAAACATATGTAACATATAATATTGCATTGTGATGTGTGCCTATGAGTTGTGTTTCCATTGAATGCTAGTGTGTAGTTTAAACATAGGGTATATCTAGGTGGTATAATTCGTACTTGTTAGATTATTATTTATTATTGCAGGTCAATTGTTTCTTAGAATTATAAGTTTGGTTTTTCATAATTATGTTGTGTTCATATACAAATAACTATGGTATTATGAGATGTCATAGAGAGATATAGTGTAAATGTATGTTATACTCAGATGGTGCATATTATGGTTGTTGCATCTAGGCTCACACTTATGTTTGACTAAATAAATGTATGTGTGTCGATTATTATTATGAATAACATGTTTTGTGACAGTTAGTAAGACTTTATGTATGTGTGCATACAACCTTGGAGAAGTGTAACGAATGATAGGATAGAATATTATTATGTTTCATGGGAACTGTGATTTGTTTTGTTATATCTAGATATTCATATATATGGTTATGGTTTTCATGGATATATGACTAATTTATATGACTGATGGTGGAAAATTAGTAGTTATGTTTTTAGAACATTAGACTATAATAATATGGGTTATCATAGGGTGTATTGTGCTGAAAACTAATTATAGTAGTTAAAATCTACATTTGAATGTTTATTTTACTCAGGTCATATAAATTGTAGTCATTATTTATAGTATGGGATAGATAATTATGTAAGATTCATTCATACGTTTGACGAAATAAATGTATGCTTGATTTCTCCTATGGTTAGCATGTTATGTGAGATGCTTGCTAGTAAGATTTAGATTGTATGAATCTTGTGGTTAAACTATGTTTGACCAATCTTGATTTATTAATACTAAGTAAGGAGTGAGATGGACTTCACATGCTTACTAGCATTATAATGCCATATGAAGGCAACTCGATTAAATAGTGGGTATGAATTTGATTAATCTATAGATCATTACTATTTATTATTATTGAAATTTTAGCTAAAATATGTTTAGTGAGACATTATCATTTCATGAGTATGATTAACAAGTTTGTGTGATATCTTGTAATAAAATAGGTCTTCTATGGTAAACTGCATGTTTAGTTTTAGAAATCATACAACACATGGGTACTTGTTTATCTCTTTGGAATCTTGTGTTGTCACTATCTACTCATCCATGAAGGGAGGGCCATTTCTTGATGGGACTAGTACAAGGGATCATTGATTCATGGTTGGTGTGGAAAAGTGTTCGGATGATACTCTCCCTCACCACAATAGTAATACTACCGAGATGACAGTTGAGATTGCCACAAATGCTTGAGTTTGGGAACTATGCTTCAGGGGAGTCATGTATTTTATATGTAGATTATATTATATTGTATTGTACTTATTATTGGAATCATTATCATGAAAATTTGTAATTACCTATTTACTATGTATTATACTAGTAATGGATGGTTATTTTTTAATTACTTTCTATGGTTGTATTATGACATTTTTCTTATATTGATAATGATCCGAGATGTATGACATGGTATACTTCATTTACAGTTATCTCTCTTAGAGTATTTGTATGATTACCACTTAGATTCTCGTGATGTAATCTATTTATGAAATATGTGTTGTAAAAAATAAAAATCACGTATATCTTTGTCTAAACCGACAGGTTTGTTACATGTGGTATCAGAGCTATGGCTCGAACTCTAAGACCTAATGAGTCCATTAACATTTTTGTATCCTCCTGTTTATCAAAAAAGATACTAGTGAAATATGTATGGTACATTGAGTGTGTATCTCAAGAGAATTTATATCCTCTCAAAGTTGTTAAAGGGTTGGTTTATCAAGTGTATATATGGTGATGGTTATATAAAATGTTTTGGTAGGTAGGTGCATAGCATAGTCCTCGAGTCATGAGAAAGAGATTCCTAACATAGTTGGATCGCTTAGGCCAAACATCTCAAATATGAATACATCTTTCTTATTAATCAATTAACCTTCACCTTTTTTGTTTTGTGAGTGTTTAGAAAGCATGGGATGATTTTCACTTAAGCTTATGTGCATTAGTTTTGCATCTTATTTACATTGATCCAATAAGATCATTTTTGGTTTGGTACCACCTAGTGCGGTGGGACTTTTCTTGTAGTGGAGTGCAAATGTTTTGGTTGATAATTCCTTTATGTTAGGAGTTTGTTTATGGATTGCCACCCTTATGATTATGTGGATTAAGAAGAAGGGTCATCTCTCATAGTGGGAATAGAGGTGAGTTGTCACTCCCTCACTATCCTTGACATCATTATAAGCTCCTGAGAGGATTTTTACTTTCATGATATTGAAACTTGTTTTTGAAATGTTATTTTGGACCATATTCCTGGAATTCATAGAATAGTGTCTTCTACTTCTTGTTGATAGATAAGTTGTAGAAATGGAATGGATTGATGCATCTATGTGGTTAGTATTTTCCCTTTGATTGTAGAAGTAAGTTATAATACTACTCTTACAAGTTTGGTAAGTATGTAGTGATTTTGGCAAATTGAGTTGTAGTGTTTTCTGTATACCATGTGAGGGTATCTTTAGAGTTTTGTTGATAAGATGTTAGTTATCTACTTTTCACTTGTGACTTTTTAGAGTCACTACCTTATTTAACATGTGAACTTAGACCATGCAAAGTGGCGAACCTTGAATTTATTATAAATTAAGAATTATAAGTTGGATTAAAATTATTATGTTATTATATACCCTAAATTAGAATGATATTTCTCTCTTTTGATTAGATCATGATGTTTTGAAGAGTTAGTATGTACCTTTGCTGGAAGCGAGTAGGGTATAGGATATGCAAAACATCTTGGTAGTCTAAAAGGGTTGAGATAAATTTTTAACTCATTATGTACTAACTGAGTAAGCATGAAGTCATTGTCTTGCTTATTACCTTTATAAGGTTGTAAGGACAGTGTGATCATTGACCTTTGTACGTTATGATAATTTTAACACTATTTCTTCTTAACTATGAATATAACATTATAGGTTAAGTTGAGAAATATAATACCAATTATGTTTGGCTAGTGGGAACTTAATACAATTACATAATGATTATATGATTTTTCTTGTATGTTTCTACATCTGGAATTATTTAGCATATATTATTTCTTTCTATGATTTGTTAGTATATAATTATGATTTAGTGAACCTTGTACACATTGTGGAGATCATTAGGTTGTGGAGACCTAAGAGATAAGTGGTGAATTGGGAATGTGAGTACTAAATGATAAGAATAGATCCTACTTAACTTCATATTAACTCAATAGTTACTGAGTTTGGATCTGATAGATAGACTTATCGAATCTAGGATTTGATAGACAAACTTATCAAATTCAATCATATGGCCGTACACATCTATACAGTGGAACGTTTATTCTTTAATTTTATACACATTAGAAATGTAGTATTTCTAGTTCCTATTCATCTTCATACTTGTTAGGATCTCCATGGAGTAGTGACAATATTGACATGTTATACTTATCAAGAGCTACACAGAGTAATGATAGTATTGACTTATATACATCCTTCTTACTAGGCTCTCTAATATATTTTTCATCAGAATGAGCAAAATACTCTCTAGCCTATAAAGATGTGCAGAGAGGCTAGAAGGTTTTGTGAAACTCTCCTTGGCCATTTGTTTTGACTTTTTGATGAATTCATGTGCTTTTGAAAAGTCAGTGAAACTTTCATTGAGATATGTGGGACCCTTTAAGGTATTAAAAATGACCAATCTTGTAGTATTTAGGCTTGTCTTGTTGATTCTGGACCCTGAGGTGGTCATGATAAAATCAATTAGAGTAATTGACACTCGTAAACTTTGTTTGCATAATACGAAGATGTCACAATACAGGGAGGACTATAAAGAGATCTACAAGTAAATCTTGCATTTATTTATTTAATTTGATATTGTATACCATGTTATTGCTTTGTTGAATAATGTTTTTAATTCATAACTTATGTTAGATTAAGAGTCATCCAGAATAATGACTAGCTTTAGGGGGGAGGATGTTACATCATTATTCCTCGTTAAGCAAACTATTTGATTATCTGTAGATATTTATATTTGACAAATTTGGATTTGACTAGTTTCGACTAAGTTTTGAGATATGTATTGTTATGGGATAATAAGATATTATTAGGCTATATATTTACATTGTTATGAGCTAGTTGTAGTGTATGTGTTTACATTATGAACATGTCGATTTATTATTTCAGCTTCAATTTATGATGTATGTATATCATGTTGTAATGATCTAACTACCTGCTTGTTGTGAGGTTGACATAAGAAAACTCATCCTTCAAAGCATAACAAATGGAGAGCATCATCGAAGAGGGTGACGTAGATTGAGATGTCAAAAGATGATAGAGGAATTGGATAGAACCCTACACACACCATAATAACTAGCACATGTTAGATGCATAATAAATGGTTAGCATAATGTGTTTGATGTTATTTGCATTAGCTAGTTTAAAATGGTTTGCTAGCATAGTTTAATGGTTTTATGGAATTGTCTAACATGACTAATGTGTTAGTCCAGATTTATACTTATGTGAATTTATCTTGTGTGATTGCATTTATGACCATTAGTATTATATTAAAAAAGACAAATTTTGTGGTTAGAGTAAATTTTAATTTATTGACTAAAGAGTTAATCATTAAATTGTTATGATAATAAAAGTGCTCATATATATTGATTTTTATGAATTGATAAATAGAAGGTATGAAAAAAAAAGAGTTCTAAAATTAGGGAAAAGTAAAAAGGTAAGAAATCAATAAAATAAAATAAAAAGAAAAACTAAGAAAAAAAAAAGAAAGAAAAACAAGCTTTAAAGAATTCTCATGATTTATGCAAAGAGAATCATGGTATAAAAGGAGATAGAAAGGAAGGAAGGGGGTGACTGAAAGAGGAGGAGAAAGGAGCGTAGAGGGGTGTGAGGAAAAAAAGAGAAAAGAAGAATACCCTGTAAGTAAATTTATAATGCTTTTTTTGTCTTGATATTCTAAAAATAATTGTTTTTATCTTTAAATAAACCCTCTTAGTTATTGGATTGCAATTATTTTTTCAACGTATTACACAACGATTTGGAGTATAAAATCAAGTTACATAGTTCATGAAATGTTATGTATATTACTTAATACATGCTAGTATGATGTTTAGAATATATATGTTATCATATTACAATGACTAGCATATTACATGTAAAAATTGACTCTTATTATTATATCATGGTAATGTCACTATACAAAAGTTTTGGGGTGGAAACTCTGAGAAGAAATTTTTAAATAAATCCATAGATATTTATAAAAAGGGGTCAGGAGAACAATTAAATATAACTATTGATATATAAAAGGGAAATTAATTTACTGCATATGATTTTAAAATGGGATTATGGCATCACTGTACATTCAATTCTCAGTTGAAAGTTATAATGATTATATTACAAACCTAAAACTTAAAATCTAGAAGAGAGATATGCGTAATAGCAAGTGTTGCATCAAAGTGACAACCAAAAATTATGAAAGCATGAAAAAAATCACATATCAAGAAGGTATCAAAGCATCGAAAAAATCTACCCTTATTTACATATGATATGTAGCAAAACTTTATCAGTGATTCAATAGAATGCAGGCCTAAGAATAGAATGCAGGCCCATAAGAAGATACCCAATTGAACATTATGATTAACAATGCTAATTATGTTAGTTTGGAGGCAATATGAGTGTTATAATTAATACTTGAACTTCGAATTAGAAAAAAAATGTAAGATTATTGGGATTTTACTATTTCTAGGGCTAGGGTGATTCCTCCAGCTAAGTGAAATTGGTGAGTTAATGAGATTGTTGGTTTCTTATCCCTACTGTAAAATTTCCCTACAACTGAGCTCAACTTGGTCATATTACTTATTCTTTTTTTAAGTAATAAATTAAAATTAATTCTTTGTTGTGTCAGGATACAAGTATGATGAACATGATTCAGTCTCCACCTCAGTTGCATGTATGAATAGAGAATGAGTAGTGATTTACATATTTAATATAATAAAAACATTAAATCATCGTGATAAGTTTATACTAGCATAGTGATAATTAAGAATAACGATTTATAATTATGTATTACCATTGCAACGAACTAGTCTAAATAGGCAGCAAAGTTTAGCAGATATTTAAAGTAAATGTGTAACTAGACAACAATATCATACTCAAGATATATCATTTGTGCAGTGAATACCATTAGGAAGATATTGTGGAAGAGCATTGAATCCTATCACCCCAGTAATTAAAATGGAAGTATTTGTTTATTGGATCGATTTTGTATAAAATGGTTGTATGTGAGTCGTTATAAGGGTGGATCTCTTTTTTATGGTGCTTATTTACATGCATAATAAAAAAAAAGAATAAATGGAAGTGAATCGATTAAGCCCTTTATTAATCTTCTTTTATAATTGATTTTATTTTGCTCAATGTCCATAGACATAAAACAATAATGATTAGTGAACAATAGTGTATGGTGTTGAATTAATGAATTGGAGAACACTTTATAGACATCTTCATGTTAGACAAGTTGGGTGGGTCACTCAATATGGGCATGTGATTTGAGGCGTACCATAAAATTGAATCTATAATTTGTATGTTCCATATTGTTAATAAAAGTTAATTGGAAGAATGTTTTTGAGAACCTAGATGCTTTTATTCGTATATATAAGGACTATGTACATACCTCAAGATTTGTGTCCATATAAATGGAATTATTCACGAGAATGTACAACAACAGACAAAACTTATATAAAAAGGACAATGGATTAGATCATATAATAAGTGGTAGGATAATATGTTTATCCGAATATAAGTGATTTCATATGTTGATAGTCGATCTATTTTGGTATAATGATTATTGAAAACCCTCATAAAATCCTTAGTTAGAATTATAATTTGACTATAAGAGTTTTTATGCAGTGGTTATTATTTTCAGGACATGTCTACAGTACCTATCTTGGGTAGTTAATTTATACGGGTGTATATGTACACGTATAGTATGTGTGGTAATTAGTTATGTGTGTCAATAACTCTATTAATTATTTTAACCAAGTCATGGACTTTGGAGGAGTAGGACACAAACTACATGTGTACCCAGCTCCCTAAAACATAATAAAACTACGAAGGAGAATTATAATGTAGATTCCCTTATCTTATAGAGATCGCCAACTTGCTCCATGAGCAGGAAAGTTTTTAAGGATTGATGAAACCATAGGAAGTTCTTGAGCATGAGATATAAATGAACTTTGGTATTGTATTTTCTTATCATTTGAGTACTTACATAGGGTGCATGGTATAAGGTACAAGTACTCGTATATACAAAATTTACCCTTAGTTAATAGATGGCTAGAATGAGTCGTAAAGTTCTTGAGGGACCAAAACTATAACTATGTGAAAATAGTCTCTTAGAAAAGGTATTAAGTTGTTAAAATGAAAATATTATGGAATAACTTAGTTATGATTTATTTGAATCTTTGAGAAAAACATTACTAAATGGTTGAATATATTTGCTTACAATAGTGAATACATGTGTGTAGTACATATTATGAATATATTTTGTACATGTGTTTAAACATATGTAACATATAATAGTGCATCATGGTATGCATGTGAGTTATGTTTCTTTTGAATGATAGTATGCAGTTTAAATGTGGAGTATACCCATATAGTATAGTCCATACTTGTTGGATTATTATTTATTATTATGGGTCAATTATTTCTTGGAAAAGTAAGATTGGTTTTTCATAATTGTGTTGTTGTGTTCATAAACATAGAACTATGATATTATGGGATGTCCTAAAGAGATAAAATATAAATGTATGTTATACTCAAGTGGTACATATTGTGGTTGTTATGTCTAGGCTCATACCTACATTTGACTGGTTAAATATATGTGTGTAATTTATTACTATGAATAACATGTTTTGTGATAGTTAGTAGGACTTTATGTATGCGTGCATGCAACTTTGGAGAAGTGTAATGAATGCTAGGATAGAATATTAATTTGTTATGTGAAAACTGTGATTTGCTTTGTTATATCTAGTTGTTTGTATAGAAGGTTATGGTTTTCATGGACACAGAACTACTTTATATGACTGCTTGTTAAAAATTTGTAGTTATGTTTTTAGAACACTAGACTATGATAATATGGGTTATCACAGGGTGTGTTATTCTAGAAACTAATCATGGTATTTAGAATCCATATTTGAATATGTATTTTACTCGAGTGGTATAAACTGTGGTCATTATTTCTTAAATGGAATAAATAATAATGTAAGATTCATTCGTACGTTTGATGGAATAAATATATGCTTGATTATTCATATGCTTAGCATGTTACGTGAGATGCTTGCTAGTAGGATGTAGATTGTATTAATTTTGTAGTTAAATTATGTTTGACAAATCTCACTTTGTTGATACAAGGTAAAGAGTGAGATGGACTTCACTGAATTACTGGCATCACAATGCCAAATGAAGGCAATTTGATCAAGTGGTGTGTATGAATTTGACTAATCTATAGATCGCTATTATTTATTATTCTTAAAACTTTAGATAAAGTATGTTTAGTGAGACATTATCATTTCATGAGTATGATTTACATGTTTGTACGATATATTAAAATAGAACAGGTCTTCTATGATACATTGCATGTTTAGTTTTAGAAATCATACAACACATGGTTTCTTACTTGTCTCTCTAGAATCTCATGCCATCACTATCTACTCATCTGTGAAGGGAGGGCCATTTTCGGATGGGATTAATGCTAGGGATTATTGGTCCATGGCTAGTATGGAAAAACACTTGAATGATACTCTCCCTCCCCACAACAATATTACTACCGAGATGACACTTGATATTGCCACAAATACTTGAGTTTGGGAACTATGCTCTCGAGAAACTATGTATCTTATATGTACATTGTATTTTACTTATTATTAAAAACATTATCATGAAGAATTATAATTACTGATTTACTGTGTATTATACCAACAGTGGTTGGTTATTTGTAATTACTTTCTAGGTTTGTATTATGACGTGTTTTCTTATGTTGAAAATGATATGAGATGTATGAAATGATATACTTCATTTACAGTTATCTCTCTTAGAGTATTTGTATGACTACTACTTAGATTCTAATGGTGTAATCTATTTATGATATATGTGTTGTAAAAAAAAATCATGGATTTTTTTGTCTAAACTGGTGGGGTTGTTATACAAAATATCAACATCTAGCTCCAATATTGCCCAAAAGATCAACAACATGCAAATGTTTTCACTAAGGCACTTACATGAGAAGAAAATGAGGCATTTAAAGAATTTGTCTCTTGTTCACTTGAATTAATGTTGGATTAAGGGAGGGGGGATGTTAGGGTAAATGCTTAATTCACCTTATGTGGATTAAACATAAAATATAATTTTCTATTTCTAGCCTAGCTTAGTTGTCCTAGCCTAGTTGTCTCTATCCCACCATTTATGGGTTGATATTGTCCAGGTGTTTCCTTTAGGAATAATATAGATATAATTTGATTTATTTGACTAAATTGGTTTTATCATGTGAAATGCTTTCTTTGGTTGCAGATGTGATAAGTAGTACAATTCCTATAAGAATTGTTGTTATGATTTTTGTTTGTAGTGTCATTTCAATAATATATTTTGTTTTGATTAATTTTTAATAGTAATTTTTTAAATCGGGTTTTTGGGCTTCTCTTTCAACTTTAGACCTATGTATGTGTTGTTCCTATGACTAATATGAGAATAGGAGAAAATAGGAAAGTTTTTGCTTTATTGAGTGCTTGATTGAATGCTTTTGATAAGTTACCTTGGTTTGTGTTAGGTGAGGAATGAGTGAGGGTTTATTTTGTATTTATATGAAATCTATTTGAAGAAATAACTAGAAATAAAAAACTTAGGCCAACCATTAGGATATGTTTCATTTGTAAATTAGATGACTTTAGGACACTAGACACATGTATCAGAGCAAGACACCTGCGCTGATGCAAGTGTCTGTTTGGGATGTAAGGTACACACTCATGACTTGCAGAGACATAAGTAGGTTTTAAGCATTTTGGGTAAGATAAAAGGCCTCGATTATCAACATAAGATTGGTTAGACTAACCAATAGTCCAAGGGTCACAAGAGAGAGTAGATATGAGACTTGCAAAAGTAAGAAAGGTCTAGAAATGAGAGGAATAACCAAGGTCTAAGTTTTGCCAAGTGTACAAGATAGAGATGTTGTATAATTCATAAGTAGTTTCTACAACCCCCCCTTTAATCCAGTAATGAAATTGCTAGTTTAAAGGAAAAGGAATGCATATATGTGTGTATAACACACGTTGTTTTTGGTTGAGTCCAACTTGAGTGTTTTGTTAGTGATTAACCTACAATTGAGATCATGTTAGAGTTTATAATCAATGGATATGATCTGAAATTGAAAGTATTTAAATGATTTAAATTGAAAGAGAGTAGGGTTGAGGAGTACACCTGTGTATCAATGTAACTACCTTGCCTATTGGCAACTAGATTTGAAAGATGTATCAGTATGAATTATTGAAACTAAGATTATGAGAAATACATAGATCTAGAAGGTTCATATATCTAAGGAGATAAATACAAAGAGAGAAATATAGGAGGACTCATGCCCCCAACCTTAGAGGAAAAGAAGAATTACCACCTAGTAGTTGAGACTAGCTTAATCGTGTAACCCAATCATACTTATAACCTGGTGAGTGTGAGTGAACTAAGTCAAATCACACTATCAAACTGGTGAGGCTCGATGATACAATTAAGTCCAACCTGAAAGCTTAGAAATATCGAGTGATTTAATCATGTCAACCATATGAAAAAGTGAACCAACTACTACAATAGATTGGCTCAATATAATTTGTAAAAGTTTGATCTGGTGGGTGGTGACAATCCCTAAAAGTGTTTAGAATCTGAACTAATTTGGATTTTACAATACTAGGTACACATTACAAAGCATGTGCACCTTGGTTATGTCTCATGATGAAACTATGTATAATAATGGTACCAATGTATAGAATTCTACCTCAAATGTGTATTTGAATCATATAATTATGTGTTTTGGTAGAAATTTGAACAAGTGTGGATAACATGCTTCCCAAGCATGCCCCCGTTATATATGAAGAACTTTTAAAACTATTATAAGTGCCAATGTGGAGAACATATTTTCAAAACATACCCCTACTGTAATTTGGGTGTGCTGAATACTAAAAAAGTGTGGGCAACATGTTTTCAAATCATGCCTCCACTGTATATCTAAAACTATGAGTGTGTGGAAGCCATGTCTCTATGACATGTCCCCACTGATATTCTCCCCTTTTTGAGGCAATGGATGCATAAAAATTGGCATTTACCTCACCTCAAAGGGATAAAATAACCATATAACTATGAATGAACCATGTAGCATATAGGAGAACATGTATAGGTAAATGTATCATTGAAGTGCATAGAACATGATCACATCAAGACTTAAGATGCATGATAAATATCATGGCAATGTCTATACAGTAACATTACAAGCTCAACAAACAATCGAGCACACACACAAGAGCACTCAAAATCAAGTTAAAAGACAATCAATGACCATGGAGACCAAAAAAAAGGGGCATGTTCGAATGCCACGCAATTGAATGGACATGACTTAGTCAAATGTTCGTAAAACAATAAATGACATGTTCAAATGCCAACATACAATAAAAAATAACACATTCAAATGTCAAATAAATAAACAAAGGCACGCGAGTCACAAATAATGAAGCATATTTAAATGCTCAAGAAGCAAGACAATAGCAAGGCAAGACATTTAAGGAAGTGCATAAATAAAAAACATAAGAAACCAACATAAACATATCATATATGCCCATGGATCAAATGTGCTAGCAAAAAATGTCATGTACATAAGATATAACATACACTGTGAAAGATATAGGCATGGATAAAGGTATGTGTAAGTACATATATGATTTCAAACATGATAATGTAAAGTGACCATATAATGATATAACCTGGAAGTATCATGATCATAGAGGTGGAAGCCCTTAATGTCTTGGTGACATGAGTAGACGGAAAACCCAACATCCCAAAAGTGCATAGATCATGTATTTATGTATGCCTATATCACATTTAAATATAAGCGTGAAACACATGTGTATGTAGAAGTAACTAACATGTTATCCATCAACATGGAACTAACACATAGATGCCAAGGAACCAATAGAGTATGTATATACCAAAAATATCTTTGGATTTTTTAATGTTTTTTTAAATTTTTTTGGTATATTTAGAATATGTGGAGGTTTGCAACTCTAAGTTGTATCTTTTACATTGTTTGCATCATGGTTGGATAACTTAAAAAGGTACACAACATGTTCCTCCTCACATTTTACATGTGTAGTAGAAGAACTAGTGTTATCATTTTGAATATGTATTAATTTGCCTTCACGAGAAAAAGAATTTTCTTGTTGATTTTGTTCAATTTGTGCTTCCATTTTAGATAATCAAAAAAAATTCATTGTAAATGAATGTAATGGAATATCGGGTAAGACCCATACTTTTGTAAGGACCAAACAAGGACCACAAGCAATGGGGATAACAAATAAACCCAATAAATATTTATGTTACTCCTTATCGCGTAGATCTTTGGCATGTTACCTAAGTTGTGAAAAACATATTTCATTATAATAATTTTCTGATTTTTTAGTATCAATGTGGTTATGCCAAAAATAAGCACCAGTCATGAATAAAATAATTGTTAAATTATGGTGACATGAATGCTTTTTATGTTGTTCTAATTGGGATTCTTACATAGGATGTGGGCCTTGAATTGGCCCCACATTAAGTAACATTTACAAACCAGTCATATAAAGATTAGAAACACCACATTTTTGTTCATAATTCTCCTTAGGTAATTTATCTCCCTCCTTTGTGTGAGGGATAAAACTTTGGTAGTTGGATGGAGGTATATTAAGCTCCTTTGGATGAGTAAGTATGAATGAAGTGTATCTATGTACATCATTATATAAATGGGTAAATGACTCATATTGTTTATGAAACTATATTTCCTTTAATGGGGAAAGAATCCCTCTACTAAATATAAATTGCAATTCCAAATATGAGGGTCTAAATGCCAAATCATATGATGTACTTTTAAATCAAATAGTATAATCTTGAAGGGATTCATCATCACATTGCTTGAAATTGTGAATATGTGGTAATGTAAGTTTTGGTACCTTATGGATATTAAAGGTCATGAAGAAGGCATGTTCCAATTGTTAAAAAGTAGTTAAGGGAAATTTTTGGTAAGCTATAGAACCAATTTTGAGCCTCATTAGAAAGGTTCATAAGAAATACTTTTAGCAATAGTTTGTCATCTTTTGCCTATTGACCAAAAGAATGTACATAGTATATGATGTGGTTGAAAGGGTCCTTATGACTCAAAAAGAGAGGTAAATCTGGTAGTTCAAAATCTTGTGGATAAAGATATTCAAGTATATATTGTGCAAGAGGTTGATTGTTGAACGAGCTCATATTTGTACTAGTATTGTGTAAAGTCATTTGCATTTGAAGTATAGAAACTTGTTTTTGAAGATCCGTAATAGTGATCATCATAAAAATAAGATATTTCATGGGAATGGTGGTATCTGTCAAAAGTGTTATCATTAGTTCCAACCCACCACCTTTTTTGAATTTAGGCATATGAGTATCATTCTCCTCATGGATAACAAGTGCAAGTTCATAATGACTAAATTTAGGATACTTTGGTAGTGATATTGGATCTTTGAATTTTGTTACCTTTGGTACATTATTCGAATAGCTTGAAACATTGGAAAAATTTGGCTCATTCACTTTTGATAATGATATAACAATTGACATTTGAGAAATCTTTGGTAAAGGCACCTTTTTTGGTATAGTGGTAACTTTTGGTGTAAATGCATTTTTTTGAAGGTAAATATCCTTGAATTTATATGCTTTGGTTGATATTAGTAATAGTTCCATATTTTTAACATTAGGAACCCTTTGCACATTAGGTTTGTAATGTCTTGATGGCCTAATGTTAGTTGGTAAAGATGCCATGATCTCTTGCTTAACCTTTCTAAAAATTTCAATATCAAATTAAGGTAGGTAAAAGTAGTCACATTTGACAAAGGGTATATTGTTTATAAATGTTGGAATAGGAGGGGTTTTGATCAATGAGCTTGAAGAAACATCCCCTTTATAACTAATTTGCAAATCCTCCATGATATCCTTATGGAGTTGGCAAAAGCTGTCACGATTAAATGAAGGAACACTTTTTCCATGTGAAACCAAATTTTGTGTAGAAGGTAAAGGTAAAATATTTTGATGTTCTTTAAGATGGATCACCTCATTTTGTGAGATGGTGGTAGCATGGACCTAATTAGAGGTATATTAGCTACCACCATTCAAAGCTTTGATATTATATACTTTAACACTTGGAAGAATGCAAGAGTAGTTAATTTTGATTCCTTCCTCAAGGGAGAGTTGGAGAGTTTCATAATCATAGTCATCAAAACAATCAATATCATCCATGATGAGAGAGATAAAAATACAAAGATTAAGACAAGACAAGAGATAATTATCTAAAAGAGAATGTTTGAGCAACAATGATGTTCAAAGATTAGGTTCACCAAATGTTTAACCTTGAAAATCTAGATTGGAGTATCCAGGGTTAAGAATATGTAAAAAAATAAATAAAAGAGTGATAAACAAATGTATAATAGGCCAATTATTTGTGAACCTCAGATAAAACATATACTAAATTTATTGTATTGATATATGTTAAAACTGGAAAGTATAACTATGTTAGGTATTACAATGATAATAAAAACAAGTCCTTAGCTGATTCTAGATCTAGAACAAGTAAGAAGCTGATTAGAAGAATATTTTATAATAATCACCAAATTATAGATTTAGTGCCTCTATAGCTTTGGACACTTACATCAGCCTTGGATGGTTGTGTTAATGCTAGTGTTTGGGTCAGATGCAGGTGTCCTGTATGAAACACCTATTAGAACAATATGCAACCCCATAGATGCTTTCAAGTTTTTGATTTCTTTCGATCTTGTGCATTTAGATCTGGAGCACAGACTATCGTTCTTTGTCAAATAGCAAAACCCTAGTTATTCCTCCTTATAGTGGCTATGGGAAAGAATGGGTTAATGGGCATAGGATGTCGAGTTGCCCCAAAGACCCCTCTATCAATGAGCATTGCTTACATAGTCAATACTCCGAAGAGGGCCTCACACTTATGTAGTTCTCTCTTATGTTTTGGCTTGCGTGTGAATCATGTAATATGTGAAAAGCAAGTACAATAGTGACCTCGCTTGTAACTTGGCAAATCAACTCTGGGTATTCATTTAATCTTATGGTTATATAATGTTACAATCCCTTCCCATCTTCATATATATCATCTTAGGTAAAATAAAATTTAGCTTTACTAAAACATATCTTATATTTTTTAATATCTAATAAAAATGTTCCATTTTTTTTATAAATTGGTATACCAAATATATAGAGAGAGTTTTATAGTGGAACAAAATCCTCAACTTACATCGGATATGTCACTTTCTTTGTAAATAATAGTAATGAAAGACTTGAAAAATATTAAAAGACACTTGTACACAATTAAAAATGACCCCCAATGATATATTTGTCATTAAGTTATATGTTTCTAGGATGTTTGTGTAGTTTTCAACACATGGTTTAAATCAAACATTATTGACACATTTATTGATTTTCAATGGTCCTCACACCTTCTCCTAACACCCTTCAATTGTCACCTTCATCCCCTCTATATTTGGTCACATTTTTCCCTCCTTGTAAAAATGATATTATGCTCCAAACTTGTATGAAGTGTGATGTTACACTCTAGACTACAGTCACTCAAATTTGGCCATAAATAATGCTAATTTTGGCCCACTTTCACTTAAATTGACTTGAGCACTTAATTTGGACCTATTTTTATACCTCGCTTTATCCTAAGTACCTATGCATGCCTTTCCCTTTCTAAGTTGTTATCTTATACATACAAAAATGTGCTAAATTGCTAAAAACCCCTCTAAGCATCTATACAAACATTCCAAATTTAAATTGTCACGTGTTTCCCTTTAGGACAAGATCGACCATTGGGGTCAATCATGGCAGTTAATTTTGACCCCTCTGAGTCACTCTTGAATTTCACCCTAGTAATGGCCACTCTTCAAATTTAGACCCTCCTTTACAAGTGGGTCCATATTTTAAGGATATATAGTGTGATGATTCCCCCTTTGGATTGCTATAAAGGCACATCTAAGTCATCTATTATATCACTTAGTAATTTCAATATTGAATCACACTTACAACTGTTAAGAACCCACAGAAGCACCATTGATTACCAAGCAACTTAATATGCGGAAATTAACCAAAATGCACAAGTAACTAGAATTCAGAAATAACACAGAATATGAGAGACAATACACAACTTATATTAATACTCTTTCAGAAAAGAATTAAAACAAAGAGACGCCACACTCTTCCACCTTACAGGTTTGCCACACCAAGTGTTCAGTAATTCACCTTCAAGAGCTCACTCTCTCAATTATGGTCCCAACACACAACTCAAACACAGAGTTGGTGTTCACCTCCAACCAGTCAGTATCACTACTGCCAGTACACAAGTGCTCCACACACTCCAAGTACACAATCGTACTTCAAGTAGATCAACCATGAACTTGCAACAACCTGCAACTCAAATGATCTTACTTTGGAAGGAACTACCTTGCCTTCCTCTTTGCTTTATAATCGAGTACACACCGTACTCCAAGTAGATTCCACCTGATCTTGCTCCTTGTTGTGTTGCTGTCACCTTGATTCTGCTGCCACCTGCAGATCAACTTGGTTCTGCACACCTGCAAACCTAGACCTTTCACACACATACACCTGCAGATCAATGATCTTACTTACCATGTAGATCTCCAAATGTGGCCTTGCACATCTGCTGACCAAGATCCTACATACATGAAGAATCCTTCTAATTCTCCAAACCAGCACCCACACTTGGCACTGTGGCACTAGGAGGAACACACCATGCTCTCTTCACACACAGAAGGAGCTAATATTTGCTCTCTTACTCTCTAGCACAAATTACAATACAACCCATGAGTCTATTATATAGATCTCATGCAAACAATAATTAGACATCTAATTACAATAATTAGATCCACAGATCAAGACTAAAATTAGCCTTCTACATGCAAACAACTAGTTCATTAACTAATTGTCTGTGAACTGGCAGTTCTGAAACCGCACAGGCGACCGACGTCGATCCCTATCTGTCTGGAGATGATCGACATCGATCGATACCTGATCGATGTCGATTGCTATCTTCTTACTGTATATGACCGACGTCGGCTGATCAGATCGACATCGATTGCCCTACAACTCAACAACCTCTCAACAACCTCCTCCATGTCTGTATCAGTGAAGCTTTTAGCTCCATAACCTAACAATCTCCCACTTGGAGATAAATAGCTGCACTGTACTTGTACCCCATCTAATCTGTTTCCTGGCTTGTATCCCTCTTCAAGCTCAACCTTGAAGAACAACCACCATAAAACATGTGGTGCACCTCCTGTCATCCAAGTAACCTATCGCATTCGCATCTACGAACCCATGTAGAAAAGAACTTGACCCTGCATAGCATGTCGACCTGCTGCTGGTCCCTCTCAAATACCTGATAATCCACTGAACTACCCTCCAGTGCTTCTTTCTTGGATTGGCTCCAAACTTTCTAACAGCACCCACTGCTTGGGCAAACTCAGGTCTATACCAGACCTCATGTGATTTCAGACACTGAACTATCTAGCCCTTAGTGTGCTTCGGTTCTGCATTCTGCGTATTGAACCTCGCTAACACCTGATTCACATCAGCTCCCACTGGAGACAAAATCAACCTGTGATCTTTCATGTCTCTCATGCCAACGAATTTCACTGCTCCAAATTCCTCATGACATGCCACTGAACTAACCTTACCCTTAGCTCAGCAAAACCCAGTATGTCTGAACTTGTAACTAGTATACCATCCACATACAGTAACAAGATAATGTTGCAATCATCATCCACCTAGTAAGACAAACACAATGGTTACACTGACATTGACTAAAGCCCTATTTTGTCATCCACCTGTCAAAACCTGTACCACTGTCTTGCAGCTTCTTCAAGACCATATGACCTGGCCTTCCGTCTCACGTATCCATTCTCTCTATTCTTTAACCAAGGAATCCATTCATCTCTCAATGCTTTCATACCGGCTGGCAACCCTACCAAATCTCCCATTTGGTTCTGCAACTTGTTCATGCCATGCTCCCACTGTTTCCTGGATCCTTCCTGCTCTGCAGTGAGCAACGAGTATAAAGAAGAGGAACAACGAATTTGAGGCTTACTTACACTTTCAGTCCTCTCCATGGGCATTTGAGACTCCTTGACAACTTTCTATCCACCCAAAATCTGTCTCAGTTACCGACCTTAATCACCACACATTCTGCATCCGACTGACGTCGATTCCATGCGATTGTCCAGGTCACCGATGCCGATTATCCTACTGACGTCGGTCTCTTCCTGCTCGAAACCACTGACTTCTCTGGTCTGCACATGATCGACGTTGACACCTGTCTGTTCGACGTCAGTTACCCTTGACCGATGCCGGTACCTGTGTATGCCTGTGAGTGATGACTTTTTACCTGCGAGCTCTCCATGGATCAAAACCCTATCCAAACTACCCTGCTCAGAAGTATCTAGCCCCCTCTGCTGATCTCTGTCCGTCATCTCCTCCAAGAAAACCAAGGCTTTCCAGTTCTTAAGTCTGTCAAACACATCTGACTTCCTCTTAAGAACATGCATCTCCTTTTTACTCATGTGACCAAGCTTACAAAGCCACGTCTTCGCAACATAAGAAGAATTAGTAATACAAGCAAGTAGATAAAGAGTACCTGCTTTCTTACCACACGCTAATTCAAGTGTATCCGCTGTGAGAGTTCTTGTGCATCTCTCATCACCCAAATTTTTTGAAGAAATTAGCTGCATCTTCAAGACCGGGACCTGCATGACCTCCTTCAACACCCATGTGTTGGCCGCCTACAATTTCAGCAACACTTCCCCTTTGTCAATTCTTTGGCAAGGCACACCAGCCCCTAAATAAATCTTTTCAAAGTCTCCAAAGACCTTAACATGGAAAAATACTATATTTCAGACTGCATGGAAAGAGGCAATATAATCTATAAAACAAGATTCTACTTTATCCAAGAAACATCCCAGAGCATCCTGTGCAACAACCCCTGCAACATCTGCTTCTTCAGTTCCTTCATGCTGATTTGCTACCAACCAACAATATTTCTTTACCTGCTCTTTCTTTCCATAACACCGTAATTGGCCATTCATGCTTTTCAATTCCTCCATTCTTAGCTTACTTTCTTCTGCCATTGCTATACTCTCACTCAATCAAAAACCCCTGAGAGTGACTTGTAATAAAACACAAACTTGCTCCCTGCAACCTTAGCTCTGATAACAACTGTTAGTGGTATCAAGCTATGAGCCAACAACCTCGCTCTGATACCAACTGTTAGGAACCCACGAAAGCACCATTGATTACCAAGCAACTTAATATGTGGAAATTAACCAGAGTGCACAAGTAACTACAATTCAAAAATAACACAGAATATGAGAGACAATACACAACTTGTATTAATACTCTTCCAGAAAAGAATTACAACAAAGAGACGCCACACTCTTCCACCTTACAGGTTTGCCACACCAAGTGTTCAGTAATTCACCTTCAAGAGCTCACTCTCTCAATTACAGTCCCAACACACAACTCAAACACAGAGTTGGTGTTCACCTCCAACCAGTCAGTATCACTACTGCCAGTACACAAGTGCTCCACACACTCCAAGTACACAATCGTACTTCATGTAGATCTCCCATGAACTTGCAACAACCTGCAACTCAAATGATCTTACTTTGGAAGGAACTACCTTGCCTTCCTCTTTGCTCTATAACCGAGTACACACCGTACTCCAAGTAGATCCCACCTGATCTTGCTCCCTGTTGTGTTTCTATCACCTTGATTCTGCTGCCACCTGCAGATCAACCTGGTTCTGCACACCTGCAAACCTAGACCTTGCACACACATACACCTACAGATCAATGATTTTACTTACCATGTAGATCTCTAAACATGGCCTTGCACACCTACTGACTAAGATCCTACATACATGAAGAATCCTTTTGATTCTCCAAACCAACACCCACACTTGGCACTGTGGCACTAGGAGGAACACACCATGCTCTCTTCACACACAGAAAGAGCTAATATTTGCTCTCTTACTCTCTAGCACAAATTACAATACAATCCATGAGTCTATTATATAGATCTCATGCAAACAATAATTAGACATCTAATTACAATAATTAGATGTGTAGCTCAAGACTAAAATTAGCCTTCTACATGCAAACAATCGATTCATTAACTAACTATCCGTGAACTGACATTCTGGAACCGCACAGGCGATCGACGTCGGTCCCTGTCTGGCTGGAGATGACCGACGTTGGCCTATACCTGACCGATGTCGATTGCTGTCTTCTCACTGTATATGATCGACGTCGGCTGATCAGACCGACGTCGGTTGTCCTGCAACTCAGCAACCTCTCAACAACCTCCTCCATGTCTGCATCAGTGAAGCTTTTAGCTCCACAACCTAACAGATTCCCCCTTTGGATTGCTATAAAAGCACATCTAAGTCATCTATTATATCACTCAGTAATTTCAATATTGAATCACACTTACACTATTGCACACAAAGCAAAACTTCCATATTCTTCCCAAATTTGATTCTAATCATTTCAAACAATCCTTAGCCAAGTCAAGAGTTTGTTTTATTCAAGTCAAGCAAAACATTATCAAATATTCAAACCATCTCTAGATAAATTTATGTATCAAAAAAACACAATTTCAAAAATCACTTTAAGTGGGCGAATTACGTGGGATTGATTCTTTCTTCAGAGTATTGGATACTAGGCAACAATCAATCATCACAGTAGGTGATTGGGGTTATCTCAACACATTACACTCCCCTCTTTTCTATTTATAGGTCTTTCAACTACTGCAAACCATATTAAGGTTTCAAATATACAAAAATCATTTGCAGGTCAATCACACACATCTAAATGTCAATTTTCTACATACAAGCATGTTTTAAGCAACCACAAACAATTGTGCCCTGATTTCTTTATTTTTCAATAGAAGAAAAAATCAACTATTAGAGGATAGTAGTGCCAATTGATCTTGCCCCCTTTTGGATGACCCTGACCCTCATTAGTTATAGTTACAATTCTTGTGGCACTTGCAAAATCAATTTGAGTTTATCAGTTCCAACCACTGTTCAGTTTCACACTATCATATCACAAACACTAAATAGTTAAGTCTTTTATTTTATTTATAGTTAATCTTCTTTCATTCAATCATGCTTTGTTGATTTCAATACTTTGCTTTCATTTTACTTATTACAAGTTGTTTTACAACATTTAATTTCTTTAAAATCAATTTATCTTTTTAGATAGATTTTAGGGTTTACGAGGCCCCTTCTCAATAACAAAAAAACTCAGATAACTTAAGATGCCTAGCTCAATGATAAAATTGTCAAGGCATTTGACTAACATACTCAAACAATACAAACCACCTTAAAGTATTGAATAATACTTCAACTTTATAATAAAAAACAAAATTTATAGAAGCAAAAATCTAAACATTACCAAGTCTCACCCTTATTCACTATGCTATGAGAGTGAAATATCCTAGAAGGGGAACCAGGTATGAGATGCCCTTTTTTATTACTTCTAATAACCATCCATTCTTCTAGTTTACTCAAAATCCTTTAATCCAAACTTGGAGAGATACACAAATCCACGTATAAGCCTCTATGAGCCTTATTTCTACTAACAAATTCCACCTTACTATTCTTAGCTAACCCAACAACCTTCGATTTCTGAGGAGGAGGCACCAATTGAACCAAAGCCACTATTAAATCCTCCTCATTAAGGATTTATAAAATAACTCCTAAAGGCAAAATAGGATCGCTATCCATAAACATTGTGAGAAGCTCTTCACTTGCCTCTGTCCACTATGAAGAAACACTTTGCGCTTAGAACTTTGACAAGAAACAGAAAGATGACCAATTTTGAAGCACTTATGACACCTTAAGGGAAGTCCCGCATAATCAAGGGTTTGTGACCAACATCTACCTTTAACTTTCAACTCAATCATTTTATGAAGGTCTTGAGAAATATCCAAATAAACAAAAAGCCTAGCAAAAGTTGTTCGAGAGAAATTTAAAGTAGAAGCATCAATTTCCAACAATTCACCCAAGGTTCCTCCAACAGCTGACAATCTAGACTTTGACCAAAATTGGAGAGGAAGATATGATAGTCACACCTGGATGGGTCTATGAGAGAGGTATTTAGCCAAAAGATTAAATTTTGAAAACTAGGGTTTCTGAAGTTGAAGGTGATGATCACAACTCCAAGCTTTGGCTTGTATGATCTTATTACGATCAATAAGATTATCAAAAACTACAAAAAAAAATTCTTTTAACATAGGGATATAATTCCAAACTGCTCTCTAGGCCAGGTCACCATGAATTAGATATCCATTGATGAAGGACAAGAAGGGTAGGCTAAAACCTATTGATTCTGCACACTAAACCCCTTTTCGCATACCAATCTTCACTTTGAAGCACCTCCTCAAGAGCCTCCTCAAAATTGATAACTTGGCTACTCAATATGAGGATCCGATTGCCCAAAAAAAGCACCACCTACACCAAAATCAACCTTAATACGGGTGGATGACTGTCCCAAACTCTTTCCTACATCACTCACGGTCTCCTTCCTTGGAGAACCTCTAACCTTAACCTCCCCCATGCTTGTCGTCACTTCTGTTTGACCATCCCTACGCAATAAAACCCTTCCGTCAGGATGAGAAGGAAACACCACTCATCCTCCATATTCCATCGCCTTCTCCTTCTTCTACGATTGGCCTACAGATGTTAAAAAATTGTTAACCTTGTCCAAACTAGATGAATCCTTATCTTTTGGGCGAAAGTTAGCCCTAGTAGTGGAAGAACACGATTTATTCATCATCGATAGTCTAAGAAGCCAAAATTTTAATAAAAACTTGTTCATTTAAAATCAATTCATCTTAGTTAGGGTTAATATACCTATTAATTCCAAATTCTGATAAAACACATACATGTTTGAAGCATAACTGAATGATCAAGGCAAGGAGTGTTTTGGCCCTTCTACCCTTGTCTCATGTAACCATTATCTTGCCTTTTTTGATTTTTCGATTGTTTGATGTTAGTTTGCGCACCAACATGGCCCTAATTTGAATTCTAGTCGTGTAAAAATACGAAATCACCTTAATGCATTTAAGACATTTGAGGTCATCTAGAAATTATTTGAAAAACATTTAGCATTTTGAAAATAATTCATTGTTGTTCACAAGAATCTATTGAGCATTTATAATATATAAAGAAATCAAACAATCATTAGAACATTCATTGTAGCATTGAAGAACATATAATGACACATTTCATTGTATTAGTTTCTCTGGCTAATGAATTACAATAATTATTGGAGTATTATTTTTGATATTGTTTAAATGTTTAGGACCTTGATAAGAATTAAGCTAAGTGTATCACATGTTCCAAAACACGTTATTTTCTTTATAATTTTAGGATCTTACTACCCAATTAGGTAAGAAGATGCAGTTCATTTTCCCAACATTATGAGTGAAGGCATAAAAAATTGAGAGAGTTTTTGGAACCCCGAATTACACAAACACATTTGTCAAGAGCCTCCTCAAAATTGACAACTGGTGAAGACTTTGCAGCACCCAAGACCCTTGGCTACTCAATATGAGGATCCGATTGCCCAAAAGAAGCACCACCTACACCAAAATCAACCTTAATACGGGTGGATGACTACCCCAAACTCTTTCCTACATCCCTCACGGTCTCCTTCCTTGGAGAACCTCTAACCTTAACCTCCCCCATGCTTGTCGTCACCTCTGTTTGACCATCCCTACGCAATAAAACCCTTCCGTCAGGATGAGAAGGAAACACCACTCATCCTCCATATTCCATCGCCTTCTCCTTCTTCTACGATTGGCCTACAGATGTTAAAAAATTGTTAACCTTGTCCAAACTAGATGAATCCTTATCTTTTGGGCGAAAGTTAGCCCTAGTAGTGGAAGAACACGATTTATTCATCGTCGATAGTCTAAGAAGCCAAAATTTTAATAAAAACTTGTTCATTTAAAATCAATTCATCTTAGTTAGGGTTAATATACCTATTAATTCCAAATTCTGATAAAACACATACATGTTTGAAGCATAACTGAATGATCAAGGCAAGGAGTGTTTTGGCCCTTCTACCCTTGTCTCATGTGACCATTATCTTGCCTTTTTTGATTTTTTGATTGTTTGATGTTAGTTTGCGCACCAACATGGCCCTGATTTGAATTCTAGTCGTGTAAAAATACAAAATCACCTTAATGCATTTAAGACGTTTGAGGTCATCTAGAAATTATTTGAAAAACATTTAGCATTTTGAAAATATTTCATTGTTGTTCACAAGAATCTATTGAGCATTTATAGTATATAAAGAAATCAAACAATCATTAGAACATTCATTGTAGCATTGAAGAACATATAATGACACATTTCATTGTATTAGTTTCTCTGGCTAATGAATTACAATAATTATTGGAGTATTATTTTTGATATTGTTTAAATGTTTAGGACCTTGATAAGAATTAAGCTAAGTGTATCACATGTTCCAAAACACATTATTTTCTTTATAATTTTAGGATCTTACTACCCAGTTGGGTAAGAAGACGCAGTTCATTTTCCCAACGTTATGAGTGAAGGCATAAAAAATTGAGAGAGGTTTTTAGAACTCCGAATTACACGAACACATTTGTCAAAACAATTTTTCCCTGTTTGACTTTTACCAAATTTGGAACTTGATGGTTTGGACATTGCTAGGTTCAGAACTTAACGATCTATACACCATTCCACTATCGTTGTTGAACAATATTTCTCATTATCCAATTTTAACGACTATCACCCGATCTATTATATAAAATATATCTCCAAACCTTAAATTTGACTTTATTTCTTTAGTTTTAAAAATTCATTATGTCTGATTTATAATTTTATATTTATTTTAAAACTAATTAAATTTGTATTAAAAATTCGTTTATCTATATTAGATTAACCATCATATACCTTTAAAAATCCTACAAAATATGAATGAAAGGATAATTTTTCTAATAACAATAACCAAAATCTTCGAGACTAAACAATCTATAGAACCAAGAATAACCCAAAAACTTATTAATCTTGCAAAATGTCCATTCGTTCTACTGCTTCCGGCGTTTCAACCTCTAGCCACTCCCCTTATGAAACTACAAAAGCAGGATTTAAGAAAAAAAGCGAAAAAACCTTCAGAAATGTTTTCTTTCAAAACTCTACTGTCTGTCATTCAAATATAAATCTGATACACAACATTTAAATGTCCTGTGGAATGGAAGCCCAGTCTGTGTGTAGTCTTAAGGAAGAGTCCAATCCAAGTATTAGTTAAAAGTAGTTAAGGGAGCAATTGCAATGGCATCGATACTGTGCAACTGCATGCCAAGGTTTATTCCTACTCTCTGCAAATTCACAGTGTCTTATCCTCTCATTCCAAGGGGAAGGTACCTATTTCAACCAAGACAAATGAGGTGGAATTTCAAAGCTAATTTATGTTGTGTGGTTCGAGATGATGAAAATAAACAATCACCCACAGACCACGATGCTCAGCACAAGAAGGTACGGCCTTTTTTTCCCAGCTTTTGTAACCTGTTTTGTATTTTCTACCCTTTAAAAATAAACAGTACAGCGGCAGAGCTTGAACGGATATATTTCTGTAATCATGTGGAAGATGCAATGTGTATTTGTTTGATTGATTTCTGGACAAGCTAAATAAATGGTGAATGTTGTTAAACCTGGATGATTGCATTTGTAATTATCACTAGAATCTGTGAAATGAAACTCAACTACTAATGCCCTCGAGAACAAAATAGTTTATGGGATGCCAAAACCAAAACTGTCTCCTGATGTAGGTTGTAAGTGCACGAAGAGTGAAACTCGAGGAGAAAGTTCAAATTGGCTGCACTGCAGCTTACTTTTGGAGGGTTGACTTTCTGTTGCTAATTTTGATTCGAAACGAAACTCCCGTGTTTTTGCTAGTTTCGGTTTTTCGAAGAGGGCTGGCATAGAATCAACGCTCAATGTGCTAAAGTACCTGTCCTGAATGTCACTATATGCAGAGCAATCAATGACAAATGGCCAAAAGAGAGACTTTCTTCAAATTAAGAGTTAAGACAAAATGAGAAGCTTGTTCATCTTCAATATAGGGTTATTGTTATGTGTTTTGTTTTTCAAATATATCTTATGTTATGAAAATGAACAAAAAGGTTACATCGATCGAGCTAAAACAGTTAGAAGGAAATTCTCTCCCTATAAAAGCAAATAAAGAAAAAACCTGCTCCCAGAGAGCATAATCTTGCTCAACGGAGAAGAAACCTAGTAATCACTCCCCATTTACAACTCAATACAAGCCAACGTGTGCTTTTGTTGGGTGGTGAATAGGGGGTGTTTACTGCAATGAGACCCATGTTCTAATCTTGTGGGCATGCATCTGCAGAAATTCTACTGAAAATCTCGCATATTATAAACTTTGCTGGAATAATTCTTGTATGTTAGTAAACTCTGGTTTGGACTTTTGTTGTGGATTTATATTTACAAATTAAATGATCCAAAATATTGTCTCGTAACTGAAAGTTTGTTTTCTTCCCTTCCTTGAGTCATTTTAATAATATGAATAGAGTGGGAATTTCACCTTAATTTATTCAATACAGGTACGGGGAAGGGGCTGGGGACGTCATTTTGAAATAGGACACGGCCATTTAACATTCAAATGTAATTACCAGGAGATGTGGGTATGGCAACAGGGACGGGGACACCATTTTGAAATAGGGCCTGACAATTTAACATCCAAATATAATTACCTGGAGATGTGGGTACAGCAACAGGGTCCCCATCACTGAACCCCACTTTTCTAGTGGTTATTCAACATGTACAGAGTAAATAGCTTGTCAAAGTATCACTTATTTTTTCTATTACAAACAGGTAAACTTGCCTTAATGTTTCCTGATTTTTTGATCTAGTTGGCTAAATCTGGCTCATAAGCTTTATTGCAGCAAACAAGTATTTCCTACGCTAGTAGTTAGTTGCATTGCTGATTCTCAAGTCAAGTTTTGAGATTTTGTCCAAATGTTGAGGCAGGCCGGTAACACGGACTGCCAGCAGTGCAAATATCTTGTGTTTTATATTGACACCGGTGTCCTTTTGGGTAGTGAGGCAGTAAAGGCCTGCTATACAATTGTCATTCCAACTAAATCTGACTTGTATATATATGAAAAAGATAACACTTCTGGTATATTTCAAGTCTATTATGTACTTGTTCCTTTTCAAGGATTGAAACACACTAACAATCCATTGGAGTGACTAATTATCTATCTATTATCCATCACGGTGTCTTTGGATACAAATTGGAACGTTGATTCCTTCTACTGCAAAGCTACTCTGTGTAAACCATTGGTATGCATCTTGGTATTGATTAATGGCAATGACTGAACTTCTCTCTTCTATCTGTCATGTGAAGTTGATGAATGGATAAATGTTTAGTTGTGTTGCATGCTGAACATAATTATACAGAGGCTGTAACACCTAAAGACACACAAATATTAGTAGTTTAGAAACCTCACTAACAATACAGAGGTTGGCCTTTGTAACCGAACATATAAAACATGCCAAATTGATTCCCATTTAAATTTTGCAGTTAAAAAAAAAATTTTGCTGCATCCTAAATCCAACCGCTACTCTTCTATTAAACTGCCCCTCTCTTTGCAACAAAGCTCTTTCCAACATAAGAAAATAGTCCCAAGTATAGGAAGCCGTGTACATTTGGAGAATTTGGCCACGATCTGATGATGAAATGAAGAGTATTAAGGGGTATTTTTGTGGGGACTTTTCTCATAAGGGTTCATCATGGCTAGCTTTAATCTACATATGTAGTGCTCCTACAAAGGTGTCTTTTTCCTTCATATTCATCTCAACATTCAATATTGTTCTTGAAGGATTTTGACTATCATAATACATTCTCTAATGGCCATTTCTCCTTTATTATTCCTTAATACTCAAATTCTGGGCTGTAAGAAAATTCCACTACGAATAAGTTTTCTAACTATTCCAACCTCAGTTACTACGAGCTTTGCAATACATACTATAAATGCAACTTCAAAATTATATTTTTCGTTTAAAAAATACTTTATTTTGCCCCTAAAATTATACTATAATCTCTAACTTTATGTGCCTGCTTTCATGGTCACTCCGACTATGTATTTCCAGAGAAAAAACACAAATATGGTAGAAACTCTATTGAAATGTTGGATGCTTAAAATTAGTAGAACCATGATCTGAACGAGATAGGAGCTTGACATATAATTGTTTATTTGAGGGGATTTTATTAGGCTTTAATGCCTTTGAGGTATGTGCCTTTAATATATACTCATCTTTGACATGCTAGAGGTATTGATTTTGTAATATTATTTGTGATTACATATTATTTATTGTTAAGGCAATAAAGTGAAAGTTTTTAGACAGTGTATGGATTCAAAGGTTGTACGATGCGATTTATTTGTATTTGTTTATAACTAATTTCTATAAAATTGTGGTTGCAGGCAATTTTAGATAGTGGATTGTATTTAGTGGCAACTCCTATTGGCAATCTTGAAGACATAACTTTGCGGTACAAATTTATGAGCTGAAGTTTTGATGGATCACACTCTATGTTTTTATCTTTTTGCTGTAAAATGATGGCCTTAATTTTGAAAGATTATTGACATTGACAAATTTTTACTAATTGATTCACCTCACAATAGATAACTGATAAACCTGCAATTTTGTTCAGAGTATTTAGAACATAAAAAAATTCACCATATATGACCCTAGTATGTCTAGGATGGATTCACAGTGTAGCACGAACTCCATTGGTGATTTGCACTGCATTGCCATTACCTCACAGTTGGTGTTTGTCAACTGCGAATCACACCATGGATTTGCAGTCCATTGCAAATTCCACATACAATTTGCAGTGTACTATCATCATCTTGCAGCTGGGTTGGCTTTTTTTGTTAACTGTGAATGACACCATGACTTCTCAGTCCAGTGTGATATCCACATCAGCATCTCGAGTCACATGAGCTCTACAAGGCAGAATCTGGACACTGGACGGAAACATGCCTCAAGTAACTGATTGGGCAGCATCTTCGACACCTAGAGGCCACATGACACATCATCAAGAATCGGCTAGGGAAACTGAACCAGCTGGAACTCGAACATTTCAAGCAACTGAACTGAATTGTAACAGAAGATCGTATAGTTGTTATCTGCTCAATTCTCATTAGGTTGAACATTGTTCAAATTCCAATCTTGTAATACATCCTCATGATACACAGTTCACTTGTGGACTCGGTCCACGGGGTTATACATCATTACTACTGTTACAGCATTGTATTCATATTTGTTTTACCCTATTCATGATCAATAGAAGAGCTTTGTTTTCTATCTCTTGTCTTCCATTGAATGTGTAATGATACATCTGCATTTTTTTACTTTTCTATTGCATATTCAGTCCAAACTTGCTCATTGGTTGGTTAGTTTCATCTGATAGTTAGTTTATGAGTTTTCCTCTATGCCACTATTAGTTGCAACATGGATCGATCAACAAAGAGGTAAATCTGTTTTTAGATGCTATCTGAAGTTTTTTATGGTAAGAAGTTTGTGTTGTAGCTTTTGTTGCTTATCTAAATTTGCCTTAAAGTTTGACCACCCTTATTTATTACTAAGCACAAATGGTGTTGAACATACCTTGAAATCTTTTTGACGTCCAACTTGGCAAAAATATTCATAATCAACTAGCTGTGTCTGTTGCGCGTGCATATGCAAATAATGAGCCATTATACAAAACAAATAACATTACAACATTAGGGGCTCTAAAAAAACGTTGTTTCCCCTCCCCACCTAGGAAAGGAGAGCAAGCATCTTAGGTTGATCCTCAACATCGGCAGATATGGTATACTTTTAATGTTATGGAGCTTAGCACATATCTGAATTACTAAAGTCTAAGCTACCCAGGAATTTCTGGAATTTTTCTTACAAATAACTCTGTTATTGCCGTCAACCTTCCAAATAGAGAGTAATGTTGCAATTCTAAGAATATATTAGCAGGTCCAAGCCACTTTTTACAAAAGTAAGTGTAAAAGGAACTTTCTGGCAAATGTGACAGAAGAAAATGGTCCAAAATCTTTTTAAAATCTCTGCCAAGAAATTTCCAGCAATATTACGATCTTAGAAGATGCATTGAATGTTTTTTTTTATGTTTTGGAAACAAATTTAATTTGATAAGATAATTTCATGTAGTTCCTGTTTATTGGATAACATTTAATATAGTATCTACCATCCTAGGAGCTTGAGTTTTAAAGCACAAGGAGTGTTCCAAATGGCATTAATTCTTCAAAGCATTTGATTTCATTTTCCCTCAACTTCTTAGGTTTAGTTTATCAGCCAAACAATCTTCCAGCCTTATCCAACCATACAAAGAATAGGAGTCCTACTCTTGAGTGTGCGAACCGGTCAAATCCGATCTCTCTAAGCTGGTCCTTGCAGCATGGGTTAGCTTTAGACATACTTCTTACCTCTACAATGTTAATATGCCCAACTAAGTAGGTTTTGTATTTTATGAGGAACCAATATCCTAGAAATAGCTCCTAAAGACTTTTCTTAGAGAACCAAATAAGGCATCTTTAAATAGCGTTCTATTTTAGGAGAGTGTTTTTAGGTTTATTTTCTTTCATCATAGACTCATGGCCATTGGTGATTTAGGTTTTAGTTGGAAGAGATATTTGTATTTAGCTCCTTCTTCCTCAGAATAGGTTGCCTCCTTCAGTCTCTTTGGACGTCAACATTGTTGTCATTTTAGGCAGTTATGCTTCTTCACTTTTTGACATCTCAATAGACCGACTCTCTCCTTTTAGATATTCTTTAGATGCCCTCCTCACCTTCCCATGAAGGGGGGAATTATAGAGTTGTTAGAGAGGATATACACCAACAATATACTTATGTCACTTGGATCCTCCCCCTGCAACTTCTTGACCCTAAGATGGCTTTTAATGCTGAGCATTTCTTGTAGGTTGACAATGGTTCCACTATCTGGCTTGACTATTTTTGGCATCTTTGATCACATGGCCCAAGAATCACCCCTTCCAGTTGAGAGTATGTTCTCACTAGTTATGAGTTGAGACAAATTACCATATTTTGTAGAGGGGATAGGATTTGTTGTCTTTGCCTCTCTTCATGAAGTGGAGACAGAAGAATCCTTCATCATCAAGGTGCCTTGTTTATCATGAGATCTAAGATTTTTTTTAATATGTTTGTACACAGACTCAAGAAGGTCCATCACTCCATTTTTTTGTTATCCATATCAAAGGTATTTGGCCCCTTGCCTTCTGAAAGATGTTACTTTTAGACGTCAGGTTCTCTTGGGGACTTCCAAGGCCATTTGATTGATCACTTCCATCATTTAACCTACATGGCCACAAGAGGCACCAAGAATTTGTTAGCATCAATGTTTACTATCTTAGATGATGATATATATGTGAAATTGTTACCTTTGCCCTGAAATAGATTACTAGGGCACCTTGAACTTCATATTCTTGTTTCCAACATATGGAGGCTACTACACTTCACATTGTCAATTTTCTTTTTGCGTCCAAAGGATTGTCTATCATGGATGTTAGGTGTGTAATGTCCCTTTTCTCAAAATTAATACAGATAGAAGACCCTTAGCCTATCCATTATTTCTCAAAGGCTAAAGTTGTGGAAAGAGGGAAATGAATTTAATAATTTAACTAAGTCTGCCAAAAGTAACTAAACATTATTTCATAAATGGCACTTATGTGTTGTTATTAATGATAAAAGTAACCTTATTAAAATAAAAGCATGTCAACGTCAATTTAAAAGGTGGGCGTTGCTTTTTAGGGTTTTCATTAAAAAAGTTGAAAAGAAATTATAAAATAGGGTGTTGGGCTTTTTGGAAAGCATCCCAATTCTATTATTAATCTTTTATCGATTAAGTTTAAGCAACAGCTTCAGTTTTCAGCATCAGAGGACAAAAACCCTCTAGTGCACGGCCCTGAGGATGAAAACCCTCATACCTAGTAGGTGATTCCATCTAGGGATCATATCGGTTCTTACCAAAATCAGAATAAATTCAGTTTGATAGAATAATAGGGCAACATTTGTAACTGTGGATCAACCACATCAACTAGGGCATCACCTTTCAGGGCTACATTTGATTTTAGGAGGATTTACTGTTGTTTTTAAAGATCAGAATTCACTTTGTGGTTTTTTCAAACTTCACGTCACTCATCCAGGGCTGCCATACAGCCTGTTGTACCTGCTGTACCTTGGGTTTAGGGTTTTGTGGTCGTCTTTGGTTAAGCGTTGCACCTTCTAGCCTGGTGTCCCATCTTGCTACCTCATCCTACCTTGGTGACATCATTTTTGGTCACTTCCGGCTTTGGCATCATACTTTTGGTGGCTATTTAATGCTGTACCTGCCATGTGTACTTGGGCATTGACTGCTGTACCTTTCCAGGCTGTGGCGTCATCATTTCACCCTATTATTGTTGGTGTCATTCTTTCGAGGCTTAATTGCTACTGTACTTCATCTTTGGATTATGGCGATTGCTGAAGTTAGGGTTTGGAGTAATCTGGACCTCTATATACATTGCCATACCGTCGATACTGCTGATGTACCTTGTTCCACTGAATAGTAATGGGTATTTATTGTTAAATTCATGATTTATGGACTTTTGTAATTAGGGCTTTCTGTAATAAAATTCGTAATCAGCGTATTTAATAAAATCTGTAGTTGGGTTATTCCTAGTTTTGCATAATTCAGTTGTAGAGTTTGTTTCATTTTGTATGCTTTCATTCTGATTTGTAATGTCCCCATTTTCACATCATGATTAAACTGGTATTGAAGACCTTTAGTCTATTTTCCCATAGACTAAAGGAGCCCTTTTGGGGGATTATATTTTATTAGTTATTTGTTAATTGTCAAAATAGTGATTTTTATCATAAGACAATTATTATTTAGTTAGTAGAATATTTAAAAAATGGTTTTTACCATTAAAGTGCTTAAATGAATTAATTATTAATTTATTTGTCTTAAAGTAATTTTAATTACTATTTAAAAATTAAGACAACTAATTAATATCTTATTAAAAAAAGAGATGTCGGCATGGGAGCTAAAGCAAGGGAAAAAAAAAGGTGTTTTATCTTCTCAAAGTGGTTCACCCTTTTTGGAAGTTATAAATATATGATGAAGGCTACAATGGAGGATATGCTGAATTTTGATAATTGTTCTTTATGTTTGAAGAAACTATTGGGATGTATGTCCAATAAAGGTTCGCTACTGTTGGTGATTGATCAATCTAAAATGTGTCTTTTGACACCACCATTATTAAAGGAGATCTTGTTCTTGCTCTAAGGAGTGGGGTGAATTGCTTTGGAGGGTTTGTGTGCTTTTTTGTGAGGGTTTTGTGGTCTTTTCCTTGCATGTTAAGCTTGTTAATTTATTATGCTATTTTTGCAAGTGGAGCGAACCACTTGGGGAGCTTGGATCTAGGGTTTGGAGGTTTAAATTGATCTAATATTTATAAATTAAATAATCTAATTTTATTTGCTAATTTTTTGATTATTAGTGTGAAGTTTTGGACGATTTTGTGAAGGGTTTGAAGGAGAAAAATTAAATAATAATTTGTAGAATTATTATTTAATTATTTGATAGGTTTTTGAAGCATTTTTCACTTGCGGAAGGCAAGAATTTATTCTATAATTTTATGCTATTTTTTCTAGCACTTTGGAAGTGGGGTGATTGCCCTGGAGAGGCTATTTTGGCATTTTCTATGCCCAAAATAGGCCGTTGGAATTTTCTGGTAATTTTTGGGGGTTCGTGGCTATTTTTGGTAGGGGTTTGAAGAAAAAATCACTCAGAACAACAATTATAATTTTGATAATAAATCAGAATTTTCTGCCATTAAAAAGTGACATTTTGAGCTTCAGAAATCGAGTAAAAAGGTACTTGTTTCGTGCAAATTAAATTTTGAATTTTTCCTACACATTTTCAGTTATTTTGGAACAAGTTATTGGCTGGATTTTACTCATAAAATCCTATTATTCTAGTGTTTAGGGTTTCTAGGGCTCATTGAGGGTTTTGTGAGCTTGTTTGGCAATCTAGTGTTTTTTGATTGCATTTTTAGATTTGTGGATTTTGGGGAAAACCCCTTTTCCATTAAATCTTTTCATTTGGGGACATTACATAATTCAACAAGGGTTTTACGAAAAATCCATAATTGTTCATATTTATCCAAAACGGAATTTTGCAGTGATATCAGAGCTTGGCCTATAGGGTTAGTTCTAATTATGTAATAGAGCCCAGTGAAAGAGGAAAAGATTTGGGAAAGAGGCTTTACAGAGCAGTGAAGAAAATTGAGCTCCTGTCTCAGTTGAAAATTGATTTACTTAGCATTTTGGAGGAACTGGAGAACTGTGCAATGGGTAGTAACTCCATCAATGGTTTCTTTGATTAAGCCCAAGCTTTTGAAGCACCCGGACAAAGAGGTGAGACTTGTAGTTATCACTTCTATTGGTGAAATTACAAGAATAACAATGCTTAAAGTTCCATACAACAACAAAACCATGAGGGAGATATTTTAGATGATTGTAGATAGTTTTCAAGTTTTAGATGACATCGAAAGTCCTTTTTGCTAGGAGGGTCACAATTCTAGAAACTATTGCAAAACTCAGGTCATGTTTTGTGATGTTGGATCTTGAATATGATGATCTTATTATGGAAATGTTTCAACATTTCCTTGCAGCTGTCAGTAAAAATCATACAGAAAATGTAGTAGCCTCAATGCAGACAATTATGACTCTGGGTTTGAATGAGAGTGATAATATTTTCCAACATTTATTATCTGTATTATTGGCTGGTTTTGAACAAGAAGCTTCACTAGTTGCACATACACTAGCTAAAAATGTTGTTGAACACTGTGCAAAGAAGTTGAAGCCATATTTGATAGTTGAAGGACTTACTTCTAGTGATCAATAGGAAGAGAATTCTCCCATTATGATGAGCAAAGAGGAAGAAATTAGGAAGCAAGAAGAACAATCAAATTCAGAGCTCCAAGACATCATTGAGCAGGAATAGCAAGGAACTGACATGCAGTTGAAGGTAAAGATTCTTTGATAGTGGAAGATGTTTTATTGACTTCTAATGATTGCATGGGTCAGCAAAATGGTGATAAAATCAAGACAAAAAGGGTTTTACTTGTTGGATGCAAAAAGCCCAAGATGGAGGAAGATGCGCCAAACCATGAACTATCCATCGATCTTTCAAAGGGTGAGTCATTACCGAATGTGATTGAATTTCAGAGTAGCATTGTGGATTAACATGCTTTTGAGAAGAATATTTTGATTGACCCTAACTCGGGGGATATCACAACAATTCCTATTTGGGCAACATAAGGTGAGCACCTTAATTGTAGCCTAAGGTATGAAAATGAGGGTCATATTTCAAAGTTGTTGCTGCTTATTATATCATTGCAAGATTCTTGTCATCATGGAAAGCATTTTAAAAAAGGTGATAGGGTGAAGGATATAACTTGTACTATAGGGCACATAGATCCTTTTGCTCAAATCCAAAAATGGGTTATGCATATAAGTATGGGATCTAGGTGATATCTTGAGGTTTATCAAGGGTAGACACAAGGTATGCAATGATTTCTTTATCTCGGGTCTAGGAGGAATCGGTAAAATATGGGGTTTGCAATGGTTGCATCCTCTTGAAGAACTCACTATGGACTTGAAATTCAAGGATGAAGAGGAAGAAGTAATACTCCGAGGTATAGTGAACGGAGTCCCAAGCATGGCTACAACAAACATAATGGAGGGTATCACGGATGGTAGTACTCTTTCTAGATCCCACTTGATTCATGACTCAACTATTTTGGATGCAC
Source organism: Torreya grandis (assembly GCA_037957365.1). Classification (NCBI taxonomy): domain Eukaryota; kingdom Viridiplantae; phylum Streptophyta; class Pinopsida; order Cupressales; family Taxaceae; genus Torreya; species Torreya grandis. The sequence goes on from JARHVA010003730.1 coordinate 529,736, forward strand.
TTGTTGAGGTTGTTGACGGAGCTTTATCTGGTGCAAAATTTGATAATCATATTAGAGGGGTGCAATAGAAGACAACTGCTTCACAAAATAGAGCATGGATTGGGAATTGCCAAACTACAAGATTGATTTTGGATACTAGTATTTGCAAAAAGGTATAGTCAAAAGGAGTTGGAAAGTGAACTTGCATTTGCTTGAGGGCAAACAATTTTGGGAGGAGAGGACTGTGATATCCCTTTTCTCAAAATTAATACAGATAGAAGACCCTTAGCCTATCCATTATTTCCCGAGGGCTAAAGGGTTGGAAAAAGGGAAATGAAATTAATAATTTAATTAAGTCGGCCAAAAGTAACTTAATGTTATTTCATAAAAGGCCCTTATGTTTTATTATTAATGATAAAAGTAAATTTATTAAAATAAAAGCATGTCAACATCAAATTAAAAGGTGGACGTTGCTTTTTAGGTTATTCATTGAAAAAGGTGAAAATAAATTATAAAAGAGGGTGTTGGGCTTTTTGGAAAGCATTCCAATTCTATTATTCATCTTTTATCGAGCAAGTTTGAGCAACAGCTTCAACTTTCAGCATTAGAGGACAAAAACCCTCTAGTGCACGGGCTTGAGGATGAAAATCCTCATACCTAGGAGGTGATTTTATCCAAGGATCACATCAGTGCTTACTAGAATCAAAATAAATTCAGTTTGATAGAATAACAGGGCAACATTTGTAATTGTGGATCAACCACATCAGCTAGGGCATCACCTTTCAAGGCATCAGCTAGGGCATCACCTTTCAGGGCTACATTTGATTTGAGGAGGATTTACTATGGTTTCCAAAGACCATAATTCACTCTGTGGCTTTATCCAGCTTCGCATCACTCATCCAGGGCTATTGTACAGCCTGTTGTACCTTGGTGTTAATGTTTTGTGGTCATCTTTGGTTGAGTGTTCCACCTTCCAGCCTGGCATCACACTTTGCTACCTCATCCTACCTTGGTGACATCATTTTTGGTCACTTCAGGCTTTGGCATCATACTTTTGGTGACTATTTACTATTGTACCTGCCGTATGTACCTGGGCATTGACTTTTGTACCTTTCTAGGCTGTGGCATCATCATTTCTAGAACCTATTATTGCTGGCATCATTCTTCTGAGGCTTAAATGCTACTGTACTTCATCTTTGGATTGTGGTGATTCGCTAAAGTTAGGGTTTGGAGTAATCTGGACCTTTATATACGCTATCGTACCATTAACATTGCTGCTGTACCTTGTTCCACTGCATAGTGATAGGTATTTATTGTTAAATTCACGATTTATGGACTTTTGCAGTTAGGGTTTGCTGTAATAAAATTCGTAATCAGCGTATTGAATAAAATCTATGGTTGGGTTATTGCCAATTTTGCATATTTCAGTTGTATGGTTTGTTTCATCTTGTATGCTTTCATCCTAATTCAACAAGGGTTTTACGAAAAATCCAATATTGTTCATGTTTATCCAAAAAGGGATATTTCAAGGTGTTATCTGGAGGGATAAGCTTGCATCCTCCTAGGATTGTTGAACTGGGCCCTCTTAGCCCAAGTTGTTCCCCCGAGGACATCGCTAGTCTTTGTATTGCCTCTTTCATGGCGATTGACAAGGATGGTGGTCCCTATACTCCCAAATTTGATGCAGACTAAAGCTTTGTTCTCATTTAGTTCTCTTTACTTGGTTCTATCGATGAATCTCTTTTAAAATGGGGCTTTCCTTTCACATGCTTTTTGTATTATATGGCTTTGGATAACATTGATTTGTCTAAGGTTAACCTGTTTGGGGTACCCCTCCCTTCTTAGGTTCTTTTGCTTCCCAGGTATAATTTTAGTTTAAATTTTAGATTGTTATATGCTGTAACTGCTTTAGCATTCCGGATTAGCAATTGTAACTTGTACTTTTGTGTCAAATTGACCTACTTTTAATCATTTGGGAACATTAATATTATTATTTTTCTTTCTTTTTTTCTTCCTAGAGTAATAGCACTTTATTTGTTTGGGATATCAGCCAGTCTCTCCCCTGTATTTGATCTTATTTTACACACTTTCTTGATCATATAATGAGGGTCCTAGTGCTATCTCACACTATACATGGTGGTTCAATGAATTATAAGAGTCATGCACATACCTGTGTGCATATATTGCAGAGCATCTAATAAAAGATTGTACCCTGAGGGACGATGCTTGTGTCAGAGATTGGAGTAGTAGGTTTTGTCCCCAACAATTAGTGGTTGTACTCACCAAGGTCTTGTCGCAACTTTAATTAGAATAGTTTGTCTTTCAATTAGAATGGCTGGGTGATCCATAAGGATCCAAAAAACAATCCATTCATCAGGCAGCAAACAATAGACCTGGTTTCAATCATTATCAAAGCTTCAAGGGAGGAGTTCTAGCAATGGTGGTGAAACTGCTGCTTCATGTAGGTGGTGGTTGTGTAACCCCTGGTTCTACAGGCGGTTTTGAAACTACTGGTTTGCATTAACTGACGGTTCTGCCCGTGACAACCAAACATGTGATTTACAAAAAGACAATGCGTCTCTTCAAATTCTCAGTTGATTGGGGAGCCTTTAGTGCACGAAAGGACATCTTCACACATGATAAGAAGGACAACATGGATAGAGGAAGGCATGGATGAATAGAGCAAGTGTCTAGATGTTTGTAGGAAGGATTGGAGTAAATAAACAGTGAGGAAAGCTTTGTGACCAGGATAGTTGCATGCTGTACTTGTTCTATATCTCATTGTAATCCATCATTGGCCAGTACAAGATAGGAAGTAGAGCTATTGCCTCTTCCAACTGGTTTTTCCCTACACCTTGTGGGGTTTTCCATGTCAAAAGTCTTTGTCATTTGTCTCCATTGTTCTGAGTTCTTACTAAAAAAGATTGTACCTTGAGGGACAATGCTTGTGTCAAAGAGATTGGAGTAGTAGGTGTTGTCCTCAACAATTAGTCGTTGTTCTCCAACAATTAATCGTTGTTCTCACCAAGGTCTTGTCGCAACTATAACTAGAATACTCTGTCTTTCATTTAGAATGGCTGGGTGATCCAAAAGGATCCAGAAAACAATCCATTCATCAGGCAGCAAACAATAGACCCGGTTTCAATCATCATCAGAGCTTGAAGGGAGGAGTTCTAGCAATGGTGGCAAAACCCTTGCTTCATGTAGGTGGTGGTTGCGTAAGCCCCGTTCTACAAGTGGCGGTTTTGAAACTACCTGTTTTCATTAACTGACAGTTCTGCCCACGACAATCAAACATGTGATTTACAAAAAGACAATGTGTCTCTTCAAATTCTCAGTCGATTGGGGAGCCTTTAGTGCACGAAAGGACATCTTCACACATGATAAGAAGGACGACATGGATAGAGGAAGGCATGGGTGAATGGAGCAAGTGTCTAGATGTTTGTAGGAAGGATTAGAGTAAAGAAACATTGAGGAAAGCTTTATGACCAGGATAGCTGTATGCTGTACTTGTTCCATATCTCATTGTAATCCATCATTGGGCAATACAAGATAGGAAGTAGAACTATTGCCTCTTCCAACTGGTTTTTCCCTACACCTTGTGAGGTTTTCCTGTCAAAAGTCTTTGTGTCATTAGTCTTCATTGTTCCAAGTTCTTTCTAAGTGTGTTTGCATTCATATTCAGTTCATAAGTATTTTTATCTTCCAGCACAAAGAATATACACTAATTCTAGATCATTGTATGAATATAGTTGTGATTTGTGAAGTAAATTCAGAATAGAACAGCAAGTTGTGATTCTGTGAATTCTAGTAGGTTAGTGATTTGAGAGTTTATGGATCACTGAGAGCATGCAGTCAAAGCCCTTCCAGTTAAGTTCAAGCAAAAGAATCATGTAGGGTTTATGGCTCCACTTACATTGTACAAAGTCAGCTACAACAATGGCAAGCTCCTAGGATGGCCACTAGTAAGGCCATTAGTAGCACTAAAACAGGTCTAGAAGGGAAGAAAATGTATTGGGAATCGGTAAAGAAAGCTTAGGCAGGTAACCAGAAGAAGCACTAGGGAGGTAGAGGAGAGGACCTAAAGCAAGATTCAGATCTTGTTTCTCTTTAGCTAATCCATTTTCCCTCAGAAAGAACCATAGTAACACACCTTTTGTGTAGACTAAAATTTGGCCTCATTTTGCTTTAACTATTTTAATACAAAGATGTATTGGGTGTATAGAGACTAGGGCTCCAATATTGTGAATAAAGAGTCGAACTCGGATCTTGCCCTCTCTAGTTGTAGTAATTACAATGGATTAGATTTTGGTTGATGTAGCATTTCTATGAATTTCTTCCACATCGTAGTCCCTCTCTGTGCATGTTTTTGCAAGCACACTTGCTTTCTGCAAATATTATGCAGTTCTACATCATGAATTATTGAGGAGGAGAAACAATGGGTCAAACCTTAGTTTTTTCGCAATTTGATCCTTCATCAAACTGGGAAACATGAAGCATGTTCTGTATATTGCATTTTTGGATTGTTACCAGCATCCTCAGCACTCGCCTTAACTGTTGTAGATCTCATTTCTCTAGATTTTAGGGCAAAGCTTCCCAAAGGAGGAGGGAATGTTGTGTACCTATACACAATTTTATTTTGTTATCTAAATGAGCAAGTTTGTTTTAAGCTCATACTTCATAATTCTAAGTTGCAAAGTTATGGTCTGCGGTCCTTTCCTGCATTCAACTCCTTGCATGGTTACATAAAATCACTGAAGTACTAATAGTTGGAGTGGTGTGATTGCACTGTTTTCTTGCATTTATTGAAAGTTCTTTTATCAGTCATCTTCTGTAGATTTGAAAAATTTATTAGCTAGAGGTTGCATTTACTATTAAATATTGCAATCATAGCTGAGCACGATACTCTTGTACAAAATTTGTATGCTTTAGTTTTATTGATTTTGACTCTTCTACTGTTTAGTGCATTGCGTGTTCTGAAGTCAGCAGACCTTATACTTTGTGAGGATACAAGGCATTCTGGAAAGTTACTCCAACATTACAACATTGACACCCCTCTTGTAAGTCAACGCTCATGTTATTAAGTTCTAGTCTTAGATATCTAACTCAGATTTATTTCTGGACTGGTGCATGTTCATCTTAACTTCCTTGGATGAATGATTGGACAACAATTCTTATGTTGTCCCCTATAAGTTTGGATTTCTATAACCTGCAGTGTTATCTCACAGATGAGTTACCACAAGTTCAACGAGTCTCTTCGGAAAGCAACGATATTACAGAGGCTGCAACAGGGTCAGATTGTTGCTCTCATCAGTGATGCTGGAACTCCTGGCATCAGTGATCCTGGTGCTGAAATTGTAAGTTCCCACTTCTTTTTGGTTACTTTGTCCAGCGGATGAATCATTTGATGTCTATAACATGGTTGTTTCTGTATATCAAATCATTGATATTAAAGCTTATAATCAAGACAGCAAATTTGAAGATGATGTCTGTTCTTGCTATTCAAACCTTGGTGGTTTAGGAAAGTTATTGGCTTTCAATATTTTCAATAATTTTAGTGGCGTGTCTTATATTCATCATAATGTGTTGTCTCTGGCATTGTGCACATGGAGCTGTCTTGGAGTTAGAAATATGGGGTGCACACTACCTCTTTTAAAAGGATTCACGGTAATCAATAAATGTGAAAGTGATGAACTACTTTCTTAAAATATATCATAGCCATAATCCAATCTTATGATATTTGGACACTGATAATTAATGTAAGGTATCCCAAGTCATATCGATACTTGCCTATGATTAAAACTTTTTCTATGACACTACCTCTTGTTGAAGCATCACTCTACGTTGGTCAGGAATAACCATACCAGACTTGAGTCATATCATCACAATCCACAGAAGGTATAGGACTGTCATCAAAATTCTAAAGATGATAGTAATACTCAGTCACTAATGAATAAACACCTGCTGGTTTATTCGCTGGACATGGGTTGGGCTGGGTTGGATGGGTATATTTGCAGGCATTTTAGGTACATTATGGTAAAGTCCCCTCAAACCCTGCTGTTGCTGCTAGGCACCTCCTGCATTGGGAACAGGTGATTGCTGTTGTTGCACCTGCTACTGCCATTGCTGCTAGTTGCCCATAGTAATGTGCCTGCAACTGCTTGTTAGACTGCAGAAACCCTTGCATGTCAGGCAGATTAGGTGCTTGCATTGAAAATTGATAAGGAGGATGATAATCTTCAAATATTGTAATGTCTCCTTTTTGAGCGAGCATCAGAGTTGGAGGTTTAGTCTATCATCGGGTCCTTGTAGGCTAATAATGGTGTTTAGAGGGCTTAGTGTTGAAATTAGCTAGTTCTTCAGTTGATAGTTGGCAGTGTTTTCATCTCCAAATCTTTGGTGTATTCAGAGGCGGTGTTATTCAGGGTGTTTTGGCTCCGTTTTAGACACTCACTATTTATAGTAAGTCTGTCGTATGATAGAGGCCAACATTACTATTTTTAGTAAGGCACCTGGTGAGCAAAGAATGCAGTGGGCTACCTCCTGGTGCAAACAAAACTGATTTATGAGGTTTATTTATGGAGTTATAATATTATAATTATTATTAAAGTCATACTTTAATAATAATTAAATATAAAGTGAATATCATTAATGATGATTAATGACTTTATAATATATGATTTCACTAAGTCATAAAGTCATTATTAAAGATCATAAAGGGAAATATAAGGAATTTATTTAAAAGAGGGATTTAAATGCTTTTCAAGTATACTTTATATTAAGTGTTATTTTAAAGAGGAGATATAAGTGGTTAATAAGTATACTTTATTTTATTAAGTTGTGCACCAAAAAGTAGGAAAAAAAAATGAATTAAAAAGAAAATTAAATGAGATAAAGTCAAATGCAGATTGAATATTATAAAAGGGCATTTTGGATTTTTTCATGGATTATTGATCATTCATTTAACTTGGTTTGTACTTTGGCATTTTGGAGGTGTAAACTAGGGTTTTCAGTTGCAAATGATCTTGGAGAGCGTAGCTTCTCTTTGAATCGAGTTTTTCGAGGGTGTGAAAGATCATCTGAGATTTGCTAATTGGGTGGCTTTAATTCATAAGTCACATTGTGCATTAAAGAAGAGATTAACACCAAATTTCGTAAGGGTTTGATGCGTAGATCATAAGTTATTGTTAGCTGCTACAGTGGCGTGAACAGTGCCACACTACAATACCCGCGTTACAGTGATTCGTTACAATAATAAGGCTTGGTTTGGCATTGTTTCATCAAAACTTTAAGGGTTTATCAACTTGTTATAAGTTTCATACCTGCACTTGCTGCCATTGCATTATTCAAGTATGGAGTTAGTGTTTCCTCAAGTATTTTAAAATCTGAACTGAATATATTGTATTTGCAAAACAATAATAAATCAGATTTTAAATCATTCTAGTATTTGATTCAACGTTTCTTATTGTGTTTATTATAAGTAATTTCATACAATACTTGATATTTCTTTAAAATATTCCAAAAGCAAAAACTTAGAATTGAACAATCAAACAAGGTAGAAATTTTTGTTTACAAGTGTCCACCTGGGGTGGGACATTTCAGTGGTATCAGAGCGGCTTCTTGCCATCCTGTGTTGGGGTTTAAATTATGTATTTAGTAAGCTCACATTTGTCAACATTTGAGTGATCAGATTTAAATTATGGGTTCAAGCAGTGATAGTGAAATAGTAGGAAGTGGTTGGCTAGAGTTCTCTAAGAACAAGGTACTGAACTTGGCAGTCAACCTAAATCTAGGTATGATACTTTGGTCACGTTGAGAAGACTGGAAGAATGCTTAAGTCTTGTTGAGCAGTCACCTTCTTCATTGTTGCAGATTGTTATGACGCCAACAGTGACTTCCTTGGGTGAGCATAAGTTTTTGAGACACAGAGACAATGAGATTAGGCTAACTGTTGCCCTTTGCATTAGTCAAATTATAAACAGCTCCTCGAGTTCCTTATAATGTTGGCACAATGAGGGAAATATTGCAGTTGATTGTTGATAGTTTTGTTGGGATAGGCGATATCAGTAGTCCTACTTTTGGAAGGAAGATCAAAATCCTTGAGTTGATGGCACAAGTGAGATCGTGCATTGTCATGATCGATTATGATTGTAATGATCTTGTTTTGAGGATGTTCCATCTTTTTTTGGATTCCGTCAGTGAGAGGCATGACAAATCTATCTAGAACTACATGAGGGCTATCATGGTTTCCATTATGAATGACAGTGATGGCATCTCTCAGCCTATCTTATCCTTTTTGTTAGCTGTTCGAAAGCAAGAACAGGAGTTATCTACAGCTGCTTATGATTTGATACATGATGTTTTCGAACAATGTGAGGGTAAGCTAAGGCCCTACTTGTTCGTTGAGGAGCAGGTGCAAGAAAAGGGGTTGCAATTTGGAATGGATGATGATGAGAAGACCATACATCTTGATAGTAAGTTGACAGAGTCCCTTGATGTTACTTTCAGCGCTCAAGAACTTGTTATCAGCCTTGATAACAATTCTGATTTTTATGACAGCAGTCATATTGTTGAGCGTAACCATGAGATAGTTGTTATGGCACGTGAAGAGGAGGTTGAAGGATCTCCCAATGTTATCACTCAAGATATGAGTGTCAGAAATGAGGAATGCATGGAGAATCCAAGCCATAACAGTTCTGATTTTTGTAGCAGTAGTTAGACGTCTTTGCATCAGCACGAGATAGCAGCCATTACACATGAGGATGATGATTGTGTGGGGTTGTCCAATGTTGATACTCAAAATGTGGATATTAATGATGCAAAGTGTGTTGTGGATTCATGCCACAACAAATCTGATTATGCAAATCAGTCCAAGGAAGATGTGAATAAAAAAATTTACTTCAGGGTGATGGAGCCGTAGATAGTCTTTCTGATGTGCATGCATCTATTTTGGTAGAGGAAGTGAGTGATGGTGATTCCGTCTCTTATCATAGTGCTGATTTCAAATCAGAAAATTGGTGTGGAAATGATTTGTCACAGGGGTCTCCTCACTTAGAAGCGCAGTTGAAGGTGAACGGAAGCATGATTTCTACAACCTTAGAACATTTTGATGTTGCTCGGCAGTTGTTAGCAAATTATTGTTGGGGTACTCCTGAAACAGAAGAGCACTGTAATAATGGACTTTCCCTTGCAGTTGGGGGTAATAAAAAATAATTACCTATTGTTACTATCTGATAGAGATTATCTTCTCAAGTGGGATGGGATCTGTTATGATGCGTTAAAGGAGAAAGAGGAGGTTGATGAGCTCATTTATGAGCTTGAGGTTACCATGGACTCGTTGAAGAGCACTCAATTGGCCCTTCAAGAGTCTAAGTCACAGATTGATGAACTTATCGTGGAGTTGAGCTTGGTGCAGTCTTCATCACCTACAAACACAATTCAAACATCTATAGCAGCAGTTGGTGATGAGCATACATCCACAGATTGTGATAAGGTGCATAATGAGGATGTGGCAACATCCATTTCACTTACAGGTGCAGGTGACACAGATGGGTTGAGTACGTTGAATGAGTTTAGCAAAGAGCAATGTGTTACCCCTAGTGTTCCTGAGGATAGTCCCATTTTAGGTGATGCAGAGAGTTGTGTGACTGATCACAACGCTCTTCCATCTTTTTCACATGAGGTATCCAGGGTGTCATCTAGTGGGGGGATTGTTCCTCATGTTGATTTGTTTCCCTCACTTGGAAGCAAATCAGAGATTTCATCACATGCAGTTGATTTTGATCGACAACCATTGACAAAGGCAGGAGCTTTTTATCTTGACTGCATAATGAGGAGTGCTCATCATTTCTCCTTTAGACCACACATTGATGACTTGATGATGCGTAGGTGTGGATTGGCTCGAGATTTAAACCATCCTTTGTGGGATGAAGATTTGCCATCTACAGAAGATGGAACTAGAGTTTGCAAATGTTTGACTCAGTCATGTTTAGAGGATTACTTGCAAGGTCAAAGATCAGATTTCCATCATGCTAATGTGTACCAGGCAAAGTTTGCAACTTCTTTGACTCAAAAATTTCCAATGGCGACCTGGCTTCAGAGAGGTTGCAGTGTCAATAAGCATGATGGCTTGTTTAGTCCTCATAGCGGTGATGGTGGAGAGTTATATCATCTTCTCGACTTGGGAGGAGTAGCTACATATCTTCTAGCACCTACGGTGGATATTTATCACATCCATTGGAGGTTAGCAGAGGATGTTATGCTTGGCAGACTTCCATTTAGGGTTTGGGATCCAGGATAGTTTGCATTGTTTTTATGACTAGTAGATCGCCTTACATCGGGGTAGTTACCTATCGTGATGTTGACCATGGTTTAATTTTTACCTAGTGAATACAGTGGTTATATTGTTGGGCACTCTACATGTTGCTTCTTCTTGGTGATCATACTTCTGTGACACATGGTACAGGGGTTGACCTTGGTCTATGTTTTATTCAGTTGTGTTATTTCTGGTGCAGTGAGAGTCACTTGTTGACATGTGGGTCATTCTACAGTTCTTCCCTTGGGCCGCTTGTGACGGTGTTTTCCATTCAGTTGCGATTGCTTGGGGACAAGCAATTTCAGGGAGGGCGGATTGTAATGTCCCCTTTTTGAGCAAGCATCAGAGTTAGGTTTAGCCCATCATTGGGTCCTTGTAGGCTAATAATGGTGTTTAGAAGGCCTAGTGTTGGAGTTAGCTAGTTCTCTAGTTGGCAGTTGATAGTATTTTCATCTCCAAATCTTTGGTGTATTCAGAGGTCGTGTTATTCAGGGTGTTTTGGCTCCGTTTTATACTTACTATTTATAGTAAATCAATCGTATGATTGAGACCAACCTTACTATTTTTAGTAAGGCACCTTGATGAGCAGAGAATGCAGTGGGTTACTTCTAGTGGTGCAAATAGAATTGATTTGAGGTTTATTTATGGAGTTATAATATTATAATTATTATTAAAGTCATACTTTAATAATAATTAAATATAAAGTGAATATTATTAATGATGATTAATGACTTGATAATATATTTCACTTAAGTCATAAAGTCATTATTAAAGATCATAAAAGGAGACAAGGACTTTGTTTAAAAGGGGGATTTAAATGCTTTTAAAGTATACTTTATATTAATTGTTAAAGTGTTATTTTAAAGAGGAGATATAAGTGATTAATAAGTATACTTTATTTTATAAAGTTGTGCACCAAAAAAGAGGGAAAAGAAAATGAAATTAAAAAATAAATTAAATGAGATGAAGTCAAATGCAGATTGAATATTATAAAAGGGCATTTTAGAATTTTTTATGGATTATTAATCATTCATTCAACTTGGCTTGTGCTTTGGCATTTTGGAGGTGAAAATTAGGGTTTTCAGTTGCAAACGATCTTGAAAAGCGTAGCCTCTCTTTGAATCGGGCTTTTCGAGGGTGTGAAAGATCATCTGAGGTTTGCTAATTGGGTGGCTTTAATTCAGAAATCACATTGTGCATTAAAGAGGAGATTAACACACAGATTTCATAAGGGTTTGATATGCAGATCAGAAGTTATTGTTAGTTGCTATAGTGCCATGCTATAGTACCCGCGCTACAATAATAGAGCTTGGTTTGGCATTGCTTCATCAGAACTTCAAGGGTTTATCAGCTTGCTGTTATAAGTTTCAGACCTGCACTTGCTGTCATTGCATTATTCAGGGATGGAGTTAGTGTTTCCTCAAGCATTTTAAAATATAAACTGAATATATTGTATTTGCAAAACAATAATAAATCAGATTTTAAATCATTCTAGTATTTGCTTCAACGTTTCTTATTGTGTTTATTATATGCAATTTTATACAATACTTGGCATTTCTTTAAAATATTCTAAAAGCAAAAACTCAAAATTGAACAAACAATCAAACAAGCCAGAAATTTTAGTTTGCAAGTGTCTACCTGGGGTGGAACATTTCAAATATTGTGGAAGAATTGATTACCCTGAGACATTGCTTGCTGGTACGCTCTATGTTGCCATCCATGTCTCATAGACCTTACATAAGTGCTACTTGCTTTCTTTGTCTCCCTCCATTGCTACTTTAAACTAAGGAAGTAGAGGGTAGTCATAAAGATCTACTGCATATATACTTCAAGCATTAATTTTTTTAAGAGGACATCTCCCATCTAGGTCCCCTTTTCGCATTGTGCATAGAAAATCTACGTTATCGGATACGCCACTTGCAGGTCTCGGGAGTGCGTTGGGATACAGCGACAGGTACAGGAGCGTGGAAGGAGTACGGGGAGATGCCTTGGGAGCATTCTTGGGCTGCGAATACGCTCGGGTACATCACCCAGACATACCTGGGTGTATCCGCAGCCCAAGCGCGCTTCCTGGGTGGAAAAAATGATTTTTAAATTTTTTTTTTCAATTTTGCCTTTGAAAAAGTCAGACGTGGACATCAAAATGCAATTAAAAACAAAATAAAGTGGATTCCCAACCCTAAAAGTAGCATTCATACTCATTTTATAACAAGATAACAACACTCTGCTCTTTCATTGCATTTTTCACTCTCATTGCACATTTGTTCACTCTTGTTATTTTTTTCAGTTGCACAAGCTTGAAACTCCTTCCTTGTGACCTATGCCGTTGCGTCAACCTATTTGGCACCACAGAGCTTGAGGAGCTTGCAAGGAAGAAGATTTGTTGATTTAAGGTAAGTTTTTTAGGTTGTGTTTTTTTTTTAAATTTGTTTGTAACTAGTTTTTATTTTTATTTTTTTTGTTATTCTTTTAAATTTTAACCGTTATTTCCACAAATACCAAATGCAATGATTTTGTTTTTTATTTTAATAGCAATGATTTTTATTTTAAAGTTTTTACCATTAAATTTTAATATCAATTTTTTATTTTTTACCGGGGCCTATAGGGATATGTCAGAAATTAGAATGTCTTAGGGTGTAAGTGCTAGTTCGGTGGGGCAAGGGATTATCATAAACCCCAAATCTGATCCACAAACGTCTCTTTGGAAGTATATGACAATATTAGAACAGATGCCTGGTGGAGGGTGTTTTCATTGGCTTTGTTCAGAGTGTAACGGTAAATTCAAGAGCTTGTATAGTTGAGTGAAAGCTCATTTGTGTGTGATTTATGGCACTAGAATCAGAGTTTGTGGTGGGCTAAGCATAAGTGGAAGGCCGGGAAAGGGCTTGCCACAGGGAAATATCCTTGCATACATCAAAGAGCAAGAAGAGGCAAATGTCGTTGTGGGGCAAAAATCAAAGCATCATTTGAAAAAGAAATGATCACCCCCTGTTGATCCATCTTGTGCTAATGTGGTGACCCCATCACACCCCTTTCTTGCTACACCCGTTGCAGTCGAAGAGTGAGAGAGTTCACCTCTTGGTTTCAAGAAAACAAAAGATGCAGGCCCATTGGGGAGGGCATTCCAAAATGAATTTAGGGAGATAGCGGAGCAGACCATTGGGCATTGTATTTACGCATGTGGGCTGTCATTTAATGTTGTTAGATCACCATATTGGTAGGAAATGGTGAGATCTATCAATGCTACCCCTAAAGGGTTTGTCACCCCAAGTTATGAAAAAGTGTGCACCACCTTATTGACAGAAAGAAAACACATTGAAGCCCATCAGAGATTCATGGATCGAAACAGGGGCGTCCATTTCTGATGGATGGAAAGATACAACAAATAGGCCATTGATTAATGTGATTGCAGTGAGCCTCAAAGGGGCAATGTTTTTGAAGGCCGTTGATTGTGAGGGGCAAGTGGAGGATGCACGAGTCATTGCTGACATCCTGATAGAGTCCATTGAGACAATGGGGCCTCAAAACGCTGTCCAAGTTATAACGGACAACGCTAAAAATTGCAGAGTCGTGGGCATGTTGGTTGAGGCAAGGTATGGGCATATATTTTGGACACCTTGTGCCGTTCATTCCTTCAACCTTATGTTGCAAAAGTTGGGGACAAAAATTGATTGGATCAAACAAGTCTATGAGGAAGCGAGTGAGATCCAAATGTTTATAACCAACCATCACATGTTCCAAGCCATCTTCAGGACCTTCTCAAAATTGTAGTTGTTGAAGGTAATTCTTAATTTAATTTAATTTTATAAGTTTGTAATTTGTAGTGTTTTTATTTTTGAACAATTTTTTAAGTTTATTAATTATTTGTTTTAATTTTGTATTAGGTTGCTTATACTCGATTTGCTTCACACACCCTCGTCTTGAGACGACTTGTTAAGTTGCGTGAGGCATTGAGTAGCATGGTCATCAACAACCTTTGGGGTGTATGGAGGCAAACAAACAATGAGAGGGCCACAAAGGTGAAAGGGTGGATTCTTGATGATGTGTGGTGGGAACGTGTGGAGTATTTACTGAGTTTTATTGAGCCCATTGTCAGCATGTTGAGATATGTGGACATGAATCATCCATGTTTGGGTGAGATTTATGATGGAATTGACTCAATGATCAATAACAATAAATCCATCATAAATGCCAAAGAGCAAGATCCCACGGAGAGGTTCTTCAAGGAAGTGCAGTTGCATCTCATTGAAAGGTGGAACAAAATGACCACTCCATTGCATCTTCTTGCTTTTGCTTTGATACCCAAATACTACAGTGCAGAGATTCTATCTTTGCCCAGGAGGCTCGCATCATATAGGGATGTTGAGGTTGTCGAGGGATATAAGACATCATTCTCTAGAATCTTTCCGATCCAAAGGTAGAAGACCAAGTCAAAGAAGAGTTTGTGCATTTCATATCCTCGGTGGGTCACTTCCTTGCTGCTATTCGTGACAAGCACAAGATGAATGCTCACTTTTGGTGGTACCTCTATGGGCAAGCATCCACCCACCTTCAACTACTTGCAATAAAAATTCTATCACAAGTAAGATTTAAATATTTTTACTCTACCCTTCTTTTGACCTTTTCGATGTTTTGATTTAAATTTTAACTTTAACTTTTAGTCTTTTAATTTTTAATTTTTTATAAATTCTAATTCACTTTGTGGCTTCAATAGGTTGCAAGTTCCTCTTTAGCTGAGCAGAGTTGGGGCAACGATGGCTTTATCCACTTTGTTAAATGCAACAAATTGGCTGCAAAAAATGCGGAGGATTTGGTTTATGTGCATTTCAACTTACGTCTTTTTTCATATTAACAATCTCAATACAAGGAAGGGCCAACAAAGTTGTGGGATGTGAACCTAGATGCCTCCGTTGCCTACCTTTCTTTACTTGACACGGAGCTAGACAACGCTTCACACGACTTGCATAGTGGAGCTAGTGGGAGTGGTACTATTGCTGCTTGTGGTTCTAATGAACCACATGATGATGAAGACATTGCAGACGAAGAAAAATATAGTGAACAATGAGAATGCTGATTTGTCTTTATATTTGTCCCTACATTGTAACATTTGCACCATGTACCTGTTATAAAACTAATATAAGTTCGACTATTGAATATTATGATATTTGACATTGAATTATGAGTATATGTTTTTGTGGTTATTTAACTTATTTGAAGTTATTTTGTTTCCTCCATGCATCTTATGTGGTTAATTTTGTTTATATGGCTATATTTTTAATTTTTTTAATATATTTTTGTATGGCCGTATCCAACTGTATCCAAACTCCCAAAAAAAAAAATCGTTGTATCCCCGTATTTGATACTCGTACCCATATCCATATTGGCAACGTAGCAAAAAATACCTGATATTGTCTCTTCATCTTCCTTCCTACTTACTTTTAAAGTGTCAAACTGCAAGCCCAAGGCATTGATGAAGTCTCTTTTAAGATCATATAACAGGTTTCCTCTCTTGGCTTGAGTGATTGATCCTAAGGATTTTGGGATTGTGGTAGAGGAAGAAGGCCTAGACTTTTAATCCCACCTTTGCGAGGATCTAGAATTTCCTTTTATGTAAATCCCTAATTCTCTCAAGACTTGTTTTTCTGAGATCTCTTTCTTGTAATATGTCTAGAGTTTCTTGAATGTCTTCTCTAACGCCACTTAAAAAGACAGTTTTGAGGACGTCATCCTCCAAATTATGTCCCGAGCATCTACTCAAGGTGTGAGAGAAATGTTTTGCATAGTCTTATAAGATTTCATCAGCCCTGTGCACTACTCTTAAAATATTCTCGCTCTTGTTTCCACCCTTACAATAGTCTCTCCATCTATACAGCTATACATTTTGCAACTCCTTCCAGGTGTAAATTGCAACCCCTCCCAGGCTCATAAACCAATTCAAGGCTCTCTCTTTTAAGGTTGCAGGAAATAATTTAAATCTTGACAGTTCAATTTTGTATTCATAGCTCCTTCATAAAAATCAAACTCCAAGAGGAAGCCATTTGTGTCTTCATTCCCTTTTCCAAAAAATTGCTAGATAGTGGATGAGAGTATATTTTTTCGTAGGTGCATCTGCTTCTTCTAGAAAAGCAACAGGAAATTAGAGGGTCTGTGGTTCACTTTCACTGCTGAAGTCACATTCTTTTCTGTTCTCATTGTTGGCTGTTGCTCTAATATATCTGATCGGAGACAGAATAGGGGTTGGTTCTCTCAAAAACTTTGGTGGTGCTATTCTGATTTTGGAATTTTTCCCAATCGACTCTGTTTTGTCAACAGAGATTCTTGGCAAGAATTTTCCCTTTCTATCCCTGGGTTTGGGAGACATGCAACTTCCCTGCGACTTTTCCTAAAAAATTCACAATAGGCACTTGAGATTTGGGGGTTTATGAAATTATGATTATGCTTAAGATTCCCAATCACAAAGAATTATGAAAGCAATGAGAAATTACGAGCAAATAAAAGATTGATTTGAAAGGAGTTAAGGGTTTTGAAAGCCTGTTTCTATCGAAAATGTGCAAGGCATCAGTCCAGGACGTCAACCTCCATCCTCTTCTTTGGCCCTTGCATCACAACTGGCAATCCACAAAAGTTAATCTTGGCAACTTTCCATGCTTTTTGTTTCCCTAGCAACAATGCCAAAAAGTGTTGAACACTTCAATTATCAACAGTGGCACACTTCCGAGACAACATGTGCAGCATACATGCATTGGTGAATTGCAAAAATCACTCAACACAAGAACAAAAGAATGCACACAATATGCCAAATAAAATAACAGGAATTGAGTTGCAAGTAAGGAAACTAATGCTATGAAAGGAAATTGCAATTTAATTCTGTTTAAGTAACAGAGAATTTGATATTACATCTGTGCTGGTGTGTAGGGCCCTGCCTCCTAGCAACCTCTTCATGTGTCTTCCAGGAGAGTGAGCAGAACTTTTTACTAGGTCAAAATATGCGGAAAAGTTCTCCTGTATTAAGCAAAATAAAAGGACAGATTTTTACAAATATATTATTGATGTCTTCCTTCTTCAACCGAGTTCTATTTATACCTTGGGAGATAGGAAGGTGACTATTGATAGTTTGGAACTCACCTTATTATATGAGTTATTACATAATGACTTTTTATGACTTTGAGTTACATTGACCAATAAACTTTAAGTTACATCATGAACCAACATTTCTTCAAGTCTTCAACAAAAATATAAAGGACAAATTATGAACCTGGAAAGAATTATCCTAAAAGATTCTTGTTCATATTCAAAATCATTCAATAATCTTCAGAAATTCAAAATTTAGAAATACAGAATCAGTTTCATATCAGATTCAATCATGAATTTGGATCAAATGTATGTGGTTTGAGAAATAAGAAGACAACAACAGCTCAAATCACATCAATTATTGCATAACTTGAATACCATTCTGTAAACATGTCTTTGATATCAGATGCCTAGCAAACATTTGGAAAATCATCTTCAAAACATTTAGGTTGAATTGAAGGTAAGGGTCTTCTATACTACACAAGTGCAGGTAAGGAGGCTCACGTGCAGTTCTGAAAGTGCATGAGTCTTTCATCAAATCATCCGTCAAACAAAAACTTACAAATCCAACTCATATATTCCAAGCAATTATCATAATCCAAGCTACCAATCTAATCCATGCTTTCAATTCAAGCGCACAATGGATAAGGAAACAAAGGAATTAAAGTAGTATAATCTAGCCCAATAATTTAAGACTGCTATAAGTACCATTAAAAACTAGCGTTCACCCTTGAGTCCTTAACAAAAGAGGGCTAAAGCAACGAGATAATACTCAACTCCAAACTACTATCGTAATCACACATATACCAATAAAATACTTATATTAGCATGTCGATTTTAAAGAAATATTATCAATAAAATGATCGTCATTCTCCTTTGTCAAAAAGGAGTGTGTGGGGATATTGTTCATATTTTATTCGCCCACTTCGAACTTTGTGAAATATGGTAGGAACTCTAGTCTATTGGATTACCTAGGTTCAAAAGAAAGCCGAGGCATAGCTCACATAGTTGCAGGTTGCAAAAAGGCGAGAAGAGAGATTAGAAAAACATCTCAAATGTGCACATTTACACTAAAGGCTAATTGTCACACAAATGCATGAAAGAAGGAGATTATATAGACCAGTCAATACTTGACCAATATCTCCCATTGGCCACAAGAATAGCCAATCAGTTAGCCTATAACAAAGGCTAAAGCTGGATGGCTTAGTTGCACATCTGTTACACAAGCCTAGAATATACTAAAGCCAAATATATGCTAAAGTAAAACTAAAATAGGCTAATGCTAAGGTTAAGCCACCTAGGATTTAGGACTACCTAAGTTAGGCTTTACAACATGCATTTAGAATATTGCACCAACACCTTCCCTCAAGCGTATCTTATGGAGGTTTAAAGCAAACATAAATAGAATAATCTGAAATAGGTCCCGAAAACTAGCCCTGGTAAGGTACCAATGTATAAATATATAGTGTGATGTTGAGTATCCCTACGGACACCAATCCATCTTACTGGAATACGTGAATGTTGAGTCGCTATAACTGCCAAGTTGAAATAGGGATTGGTGCTTTGTATGAGGCTCTCTCAGAAGACTGATCCGAAACAACTGGTGGGGATATTGTTTTACAAAGGTGATGGGAGAAAGGGCTTGACCCCTCAACCTCCTCAAATGAAGGTTTTATCAAAGCATTCGTTGCCAATGCACCATGTAATAGTGCTTGATATATGAATAAACAAATTGCCTTTTGAATTTTAAAAATAGTTATAAATTCAAAAAAAAAAAAAAAAACTTTTTGTTTAAGGTGAGGATGTTTAAAGAGAATTACTTTGGGGGCCACGTAGAAGGAGACAAGGCAATGGAGGCTATGTTGAGGATAACAATGCACATTCTCAATGCTCCAATTACAAATCAAAGAATGCCAATGGTCAAAACCAATGGGTGGGCTGCAGAAACTTGAAAGCTATGTTGCTATGGAGACTGCGATAGGGATGATGTGTGCAGGTTGGGTGGAGCAGGCGTTGGGCATGGCAAGGAGAAAGATTGCGACGGAGTTGGTGGGCATCCAAGTGGAGGCAGGGTGTAGGTCAGGTGAGCAAACAATTGTCTTTTCTATGACATGGAGAGCATGTCAACAGTGGAGGTGCCCAAAGAAGACTAACAATGCAATACCAATGCTGTGACAATGCTTCAAAACCATAGACTACCAATGCAAATATGCCAAACGACAAAACTTTAATGCTAAAGCCAATTGTCTTATTCCGATGCCAAAGTCAATATCAAAGCAAATGCGAATGCCATCCAAAATGCAGGTGGAACTCAGAGGTTGCGGCACCAAGGCGGTGGAGAGCTGCACTCAACATCTACAGTGGAACATTGCGGATGAGGAGGCCATTGGTAGAGAGGAGCTGGCAGCTCGGTTGTTGTAGAAGTGACGAGGGCTGTAAAGTGGCATATGCTGAAACCAACAAGTCCGTGTACTGTATAGTTTGTAGAACCACAAGTGTGGATGAAAAGAAAATGGTGCCACAGACGAGGCATAGTTGTGATCAAAAGGCTAAAGGCTAAGAATATGAGTCAGGGTCGGTCTGGCCATGGCCATGGAGTGGCTGCTACAAGCCAGATCAATTACACAATGAGCAGATAATGCGGACAACCCCAAGTGTAGGATCGCACACAGAAGCAATGACATCAAACAACAACACGTACAGATCGAGCAAAAAGGACTGCCACCTAGGAGCCAAGCATTGCAAACAGAGACGAATTGGTTCAAGAGCGCCATGCACGCAGATCCAACAATGAACAAGGTATGCAAACCTAAACTGCCTAGTACAGATAGTTGATAGATTTTTTGCAAAAGAACCCCAAAAAAGGCATTGTTGCCGTACGATACATATCGTATAGGGCAACACCGGAAACCCAAAAAAAATTTGGATTTGATTGTCAAAAGCCCATAGGATGTTTACAACTGATCCTAGGTTTTGAGGCCTTCTAAACACAATGGCAGTGTCCGTTTTGCTCCATAATGATGAAAAAAAACTTTGCTCTAAAACACGCCTAATCTTATACTACGGGGCTAGCATTTTTTAGCTTTGAAACCATATTGGATTTTGGATTACCCAAGATCAAAAGAAAGCCGAGACATATCTCACATAGTTGTATGATGCAGAGAGGTGAGAAGAGAGACAAGAAAAATATCTCAAATGTATATATTTACACTAAAGATTAATTTTCACACAAATACATGAAAGGAGGAGATTATATAGGCTAGTCAATACTTGACCAACATCTCCAATTGGCCACAATAATAGCCAATTAGTTAGTCTATAGCAAAAGGCTAAAGTCGGATGGCTTAGTTGCAGATCTGTTATACAAGCCTAGAATATACTAAAGCCAAATATATTCTAAAATAAACTAAAATAGGCTAAAGCTAAGGTTAAGCCACTTAGGATTTAGGACCACCTAAGTTAGGCTTAACAACGTGCAATTAGCGTATTGCACCAACATAGTGTCCTATCCGACACATTAACCATAACGTGTTTCATCTCTTCAGTATCCTTTTTCTTATTCTTGTCTTCATTAGGCTTCCTTCGTGTGGATGGTTCTGTCTTCATGAGGGTCGATTTCAATATAACAACATGACGGGTAGAAAATCTCATAATCTCCCATTTGCCACTATAACAGCCCACTATCCAAGTGTTCCTTATCCTTGAAGCATTTCTCTAGTTGTAGGACTCTATGATCTGTTAGGTTTATGGCCTTGTCATTGGACTGATCTTCTTCCTTCGAGTTGGACAACACAACTTGTTGGCTCACTTTTTGGATTTCGATGTTGAATTTAAATTTCTTACCTCTGTATTTTATTGGCACTACCCTATTTTTCATACTTAGTCGCAACTCAGCCTCATCCATCTACAATCATCCTAACAACACATCATAAGTTTGATTCAAAATGATATGACCACGATTTTAATTAGTTGTTGGCATCCTCCTATTTGTACCTATTTCTTAGGAATCTGCTTGCAAACAAATTAATCTAACAACAAAAAATTAACCAATATGCACTTAACGGAAAGAAATTAACAATATTGTATTGAAATGATAGAATCTCACTGAAAAGTATAACGGGCCTCTTCGAGGGGGTAACCTCCTTTGAGCACATGTCAATTCAAATATTCAATAGATGATCTTTCCTTTATCACATGTTCTCTATTTAAGCTATTCTACTCAAGACAACTACTACCTCTCATACATGTGGTATAATTACAATTAGCAAATGGGACGACTTACAAAGCATATGCGTTTGAGCTTTTATTAATAACACGTACTATAAACTAAAAGAGTTAGGACGAAGAGGTCCTAACATGCCCTACTGCTTAAAAAAGTTTTGTCCTCAAACCTTGAGTTGAGGAAACTATTGTTGTAGTTGGAGTAGGGGTTTTCATGTTGTGTATTTGGGTTGCATGTTGTGCCCTTGTACAAGAATCTTGGTGATAGTATAGTTGTTGAGCTAGTGGGAACACTTGTCTAGGATAGACTCTAGTTCCAAGAGGATAGAGCCTTCCGTGTAGAGATCTAGAGTGCCTTTTGGGCCTGAACATGCTAACCAATAACCTTCTTCAAAATGAGTCATGTTAAACCAAATGGATCTTGGAGGAGGGGGGAAGCTCCAACTTGTATGCCACGGGACCAATCTTTTGAAGCACTTTATAAGGACCGTAAAATTAGGTGCGAGTTTCTAATGACCCTTCAACTGCAAAGAGGACTGCTTATAAGGTTGGAGTCGGAGAAAAACCATGTCACCTACATCAAAAGCCCATTTTGAGTGGTGTTGGCCTATTTCTTCATGCGGTTTTGTGCTAGATGGAGGTTATCCTTGAGAGTTTGAAGGATAATTACATGCGTGTTGAGTGTGGAATTGATTGCTTGCACCTTTGAACTGCTTGGAAGGTATGTCTAAAGAGAGGGTGGTTGCTGACCATAAACAATTCCATATGGAGTCATCTTGGTGGCAATGTGGTATGTAGAGTTGTACCACCATTCAACAAGTGGCAACTGTTTGACCCAGTAAGTGTATTGATCAGAGGCAAAACAACACAAATAGGTTTCCAAGAATTTGTTGACAATTTCCATTTGACCATCAACTTGCGGATGGTAGGTGAAACTCATTTTAAGTTGGGTTCTAGAGCGGTTGAAAAGTTCCTTCTAGAAGTGACTAGTAAAAGTGGAATCACGGTCCCAAAAAAATGAAGTAGGTAACCCATGGAGGTGGAAGATTTGATTGAGAAAGATTTGAGCTAGAGTGGATGTAGTAAAAGGATGGGCGAGGGCGCAAAAATGGGAATACTTGGAGAGCCGATCCATCACCACCACCAGAATCATTTGATTTGCCACTTGAGTTGGGTAGCCCTTCAACAAAGTTCATGGACATATCCAACCATACCTATATGGGGTTAGGCAAGGGTTGGAGAATGCTTGGGGTGGAGATAGTTTCCCTTTTGTTGTGCTGACAAGGCTCACTTTCTGCCATAAACTGTTTGATGTCATGTTTAATGCCCTCCCCAAAAACATTCCTGTGGATCCTTTCATATGTTTTTAAAAAACTTGAGTGCTAGATGATGGGGAGGTATGCAGTACCAATAGAATTGTATCTCTCAGTGCTGATTTGGGTTCTAGTACCAAGTGTCCTTTGTGCCACAAATAGTGACCATCCCAAGAGTAAAAAAATGAAGTAGGTATCCCATGGAGGCGGAAGATTTGATTGAGAAGGATTTGAGCTAGAGTGGATGCAGTAAAACGATGGGCGAGGGCGCAAAAAAGGGCATACTTGGAGAGCCAATCCATCACCACCTCCAGAATCATTTGATTTGCCACTTGACTTGGGTAGTCCTTCAACAAAGTCTATGGACATATCCGACTATACCTAGATGGGGTTAGGCAAGGGTTGGAGAATGATTGGGGTGGAGACAGTTTCCCTTTTGTTGCGTTGACAAGTCTCACTTTCTGCCATAAATTGTTTGATGTCATGTTTAATGCCCTCCCAAAAAAATTTCTTGTGGATCCTTTCATATGTTTTTAAAAAACCCAAGTGCTAGCTGATGGGGAGGTATGCAATACCAATAGAATTGTATCTCTCAGTGCTGATTTGGGTTCTAGTACCATATGTCCTTTGTGTCGCAAATAGTGACCATCCTAAGAGTAATTTGGTCGGGATGAAGGGTTAGTGGTCACTTCCTGGAAGAGTCATTGAATTTGGGTGTCCTGGGACCATTCTTGTTGTGCCTTATGCATCCACTCTGACGTGGGGAAGGATAGTGCGCACAAGGTTGTTTGTTCTTTATGCTAGTGAGGCAACGCATCTATGATGACATTGGCCTTACCTTTCTTGTAGTTAATCTCATAGTCATAGCCCAACAATTTGGTTACCCACTTCTATTGCTTGGGTAAAGAGACTCTTTGCTCCAAGAAGTACTTGAGGCTATGGTGCCTTCCGACTAGGTACAGGTGCCACTTGTTGATGACATGGACAACTAGTATCTCCTTCTCATATGTGGAGCGAGCAATGTTTTTCCTCGTAAGTGCCTTCCTAGTGAATGTGGGGTTGACCTTCCTACGTTAGAACAACTCCAATGCCACCTTCGAAGGCATGACTTTTGATAAGAAAGGGTTTGGAGAAGTTGGGCATAGTCAAAATTGGAATAGTACACATTGTGTGCTTGAGCGGTTCGAAGGCTTTTTATGCCACCTCATACCATTGAGAGGCATCTTTTTTAACGTGGCAATCATTGGAGATGTGATTTTCCCATAGTCTTGAACAAACTTTTTGTAATACCTATGCAGGCCCAAAAATCCATTAAGGCTCTTGAGTGTTTTGGGTTTAGGCTAGTTTTTCATAGCCTCAATTTTTTTAGGGTCCACTTTAACACCTTCCTTCGAGACAATGTGTCCAAAACACTCAATTTCCTTTCGGCCAAAAGCACACTTGACCGTTTGGCACGCAAGTGGCTATCAAAAAGGAGTTCGAAGGTTTGTTCCAAATGTAGCAAATGCTTCTCCCAGGTATGGCTAAAGATAAGGAAGTCATCAAAGAATACCAGGATGAATTTATAGAGAAATGCTCAGAGGATCTTGTTCATTAAGCGTTGAAATGTCGACAGAGCATTGGCGAGGCTGAAGGGCATGATGAGAAACTCATAATGACCATCTTGAGTTCAGAAGGCTGTCTTGGGAATATCATCTTCCTTGATGTGGATCTAATGATAGCTTGATCACGAGTCGAGCTTCGAGAAGAAGTGGGCTCCACGCAATTTGTACAACAACTCATCAATCATTGAAATGAGAAACTTGTCCTTGATTGTGAGTTTATTCAATGTGCAAAATTCAATACAAAGGTGCCAAGACCTATCCTTTTGTGGTACCAATAATACGGGTGAAGAGTAAGGATTGATGATAGCCTAATGACTCAAACCTTAAACAATTCTTGCACCATTTTTTCTATTTTATTTTTTTGTAGAAATGGGTACCGATAAGGATGAATGTTCAGAGGTACACTAGCTGGAACTAATTGAATGGCATGATCTTAGGGCTGCTATGGGGATTAACCCATTAGGTTCCTCAAAGATAATTGCATGTTTCGACAAGAATTTTTATAAATTTGGGGGTGGTTGGAATCAAAGAATTCATTGAGCTCAATGGAGTAGAGCTGGGCAACAATCCCATGAGATTCCTTTTTTAGCAACTTTTCCATGCGGTAGGAGATAATGCCACTTGTTGAGACTGGAGTGAGGCCTCTTAAGGTGTGTTACTGGCCCTTATCAGTGAATTGCATCCAAAGTTCAAAAAATCCCCATTGGATAGGGCCTAGTGTTCGAAGCCACTGTGTTTCCAAAAATATGTTGCAATCTCTCAAAGGTAGAACAAGCATGCTGGATTTCAAATCATAATCCCCCGTGGAAATGCGAGCATTGTGGCATTTTTCCATACAAGGTAAGGTTCCTCTATTGGCTATTCTAACTTCAAAACTTGAACAGGGATACACATAACAATTGGCTTGTTTGGCTAGCCAAGGATCAATGAAGTTATATGTGTTGCTAGATTCAATGAGTATTGTGAGGGGTTGTTTTTTTAATTACCCTTTGATACTGTGCTGAGCTGTTTCACCTAGGGTTTCATGGATTCTTATGCGTTTCACGTTGATTCCAAGTTAGGGTTTGGTAAAAAATCAGTATTTAGTTTTTTATGCTACTGTAATTTTCAATTGATCGAAATAAAGAGTACCTTTGTAAGCTATCAGTATTCTATTGCATATATTGTATTGAGGTTTGATTGAATTTTTAGGAAAATTAAATAAAAATCAACGGATAGTGACATCTTGATGAAGTATGTTGGTGGATTCCATAGCCATTTGAGGAGACTTGTCCTCTTGGCCAAGCCTACGGCTATAGATGAGTCTTGTTTTCAAGCTCACTACTTAGAGATTGGAAAGAAGAAGGCTTCATCTACTTTGCATATCACTTCCAAGCAACAAGGTGGTTAAAAGCATAAAGGTAAAGGAAATGGCAAGCGCAATGTTACTTTCGTTTCTGAGAAGGGTACTAAAAGATATGGCCATTGTGATGTTGATACTCATTCCTAGGAAAATTGTTGGAAGCTACATCTAGAATTGTACCGTTGAAGAACAACAAGAAGAAAGCGGCTATGCCCTCTCTCAAAGGTGAAGACATTGGTTGCAACTCTGATGTGGATGTGACTGTGTTGTACCTCAGTCAATAGAGAGGTATGTTTGGATATAGTGCTCAAGAGAATGAACTTTCTAAGCTTTTCCATATTAAAATTCAGACAAAGAAAACAAAAATAGATGCTCTTTTTGATACTTGTTCAAAAGCAAATTTGATAAACAAGAAGTTGGTAGACAAATTGGGATAGAGACTTACACTCATCCAAGTCCATATTCTTTGGGTTGGGTGAAGAAAGGTGTAGACATCAAGGTGACCAAGCAATGCAAACTTAAGTTTGGTATTAAGCACATTTCATTGATGAAGTTATAGTGGATGTTGTGCCTCTTGATGTGTGTGGTGTAGTTTTTGGTAGCCCTTGTATATTCGGGATGCCATCTTCATGAGGAGAGCCAATCAATACTGTTTGATAAAGGATGGCAAAAGCTACATCATTTCATGCTGACAAGGCAATTCTAAAATCTTTTTGGTAAGTACCTTTCAAGCTAAAATGATTATTAATGTAAGTGTGAAGTTTGTTTTACTTCTTTCGAGAGATATTCAAGATAAATAAGTGGTTGCACTTAAGACTTCCTATAACATGTTTATAATGAACAATACAAGTGTATGGAAGAGTTGGTGCAACAATTTAAAGAGGTTTTCCATGAGGCCATGAGATTGCTACTGATGAGGCCTATTGAGGACAAAATTCAGTTGCTACTAGATATTCCACTTCCAAATCTCGAGTTGTATAGGCAGTCTTTGAAGGATGTCAATGAAGTAAAACAACAGTTACAATTTTTAATTAATCAAGGTGTAATCCGTCCTACTTCTCCATGTGGTTGTCATATCGTTTTAGTCCCTAAGAAAGATGGTTTATGGAGAATGTGTGTTGATTATAAAGCACTTAAGAAAATAACCATCATGAATGGGTACCCTCTTCCATGGATTGATGATCTTCTAGATCAACTTCAACATGCCACGTATTTTACTATGCTTAATTTGAAATCTAGGTATCACCAAGTGAGAATTAAAGAAGATGACATTTGGAAGACAACACTTAAGACAAGACAAGGGTTGTATGAATGGTTGGTTCTACCTTTTGGGCTATGCAATGCACCGGCTACCTTCATGCTGTTGATGAATGAGGTAATGAATCCATTTATTGATTCTTTTGTCATTGTGTATTTGGATGATATTTTTATTTTCAGTGAAACTTTTGATGAGCATATTGATCATTTGAAATAAGTTTTTGCAAATTTTGAAGGAGAACAATTTAGTGTTGAATGAACTCAACAATCACTTGTCTACTTAGGGCATGTGGTTGGAAATGGGGAATTGAAGATTGATCCGACAAAAATAGAGGCCATTATGACTTGGCCAAAGCCTTCCAATGTGATTGAAACAAGGAGTTTTGTTGGTGCAGTTTAGTATTTGAGGAAGTTCATTAATAATTTATTTTCCATCACTGCACTTTTGCATGCCATCACAACAAATGGTAAGACTTTTATTTGGGGTAAGAAGCAACAAGATGCATTTGATATGTTAAAACACTGGACTAGCCATGCTTTAGTATTGACTTTGCCTAATTTGTTGCTCCCCTTTGAGGTTGAAATGGATGCTAGTAACTATGCTAGGGGGGCTGTCCTATTACAAAGAGGTAATCTGTATGTTACCATTCAAAGTTATTGCATAGTGCAATTTCGAATTATTGTACATACGATAAAGAACTGTATGCTCTTGTTCAATCGATCAAAAAATAGAAACACTATCTTATGGTTAAGGAAATTGTTGTCCACATGGATCACCAACCTCTCCAATATTTGCAAGCACAAACCAAACTTCAACAAGCTAGACACCATAAGTGGATGGGTTTTTTCAACAATTTCATTTTATTAACAAATATAAGAGATGTGTGATTAACAAACTAGCGATATATTATCTAGACCTCATTTGCTTTCAGCTATGGGCACCATATCTCTTCTTGAGCCTTTTATGTGTCTTACGTAGAAGGATATGAGCTTGATGCATATTTTGGGT
Source organism: Torreya grandis (assembly GCA_037957365.1). Taxonomy (NCBI): domain Eukaryota; kingdom Viridiplantae; phylum Streptophyta; class Pinopsida; order Cupressales; family Taxaceae; genus Torreya; species Torreya grandis. The sequence goes on from JARHVA010003730.1 coordinate 557,847, forward strand.
AGCCATTTTTTCAAGCAAAGAGGTCCCAAGGTGCATGATTTGAGCTCAAGGGGGATTATTACTTCCAAGATGGGTTGCTCTACAAGTTGGATAAACTTCACGTGCTTAAGGAGGGAAGAGTTCAGCTAATGAGGCAAGCACATATTTCAAAATTTGCAGGGCATTTTGGTGTTACAAAGATTGTTGCACATTTGCAAAGGTATGTTTATTGGCCTAATTTGCAGTTTGATGTTGCTAAGTTCATAAGTGGTTGTTAGTAAATGAAAGAACAGATTGTTGGAAAGCACATGATACATTGATGTGTGCGAGCATCTTATTTATGGAAGCAAAACTAGTTACAAAACTTAGTTACAACAGTTGTGGGAAGTTATCAGTTAGACCTTAACTAATAACTTAGTTAAGTCTATTGCAATATTTAACACCTCTTAATGACTAAACCGGAAACAACACTAGGTTTGCCCCAAAATTTTACAAACAAAATAGGACCAAATATTTTAGTCATTACATAGACAGACTGATCAATAGATATCAACATGAAATTCACAGTCCTTTGACATTTTGCTATTGTTCAATGTGGGAACTTTGGTGTAGACAACAACCGAACATGACAGCCAACAACAAAACGAAGATCCGGCCATGTGGACATAAGATGTAGCAAGTTGTCCACCTAGTCTTTGATGAGTGATTCATTGACCGGTAATGAATCATTCATGGCTGATGATTTCAGCCCAACTCCAAAAGTCTGAATCCAAAATCTTGGAAATGTTGATCAAATAAAACATCCCAGGCTTGTACAGCCTGCCTAATTCCATACAAGGACTCAATCATCTTGCAAAACAAAAGATCGCTATGGGGAACTCGAAAACCATCAGGCTGCACCATATAGACCTCCTCATCCAAATATCTGGAGAGAAGCAATTGATTTGTGACCATCTTTGCAGTATAAGCATCCTCATCTATTCCCCCCTATTGGGAAAACCCTTTCGCAACAAGATGAGTCATTTACTTGTGCAAAGTACAAAATGTATCCACCCATTTGTATCCAATGGAGTGTAGAACTGGTTGTTCAGGTACCATACCAAGGTTAGAATCAAGAGCAAAATGACCATGCTCTACTGAGCAAACAACCTTGTTCCTGGTTCTCTGAGCTAGTGAATTTGACCAAGGCATTCCATCCTCTTGCACAATTACTAGTGCATCCGACTGAGATTGAGGAATTGCATCCACCTGCACATCCTGTATAGTGGATATTCCCCCTATCACTAATGCATGTAAGTTGACTGGATTAGGGTCAACAAGCTTATCCTTCCGCACATCCTATATGGTGGATTCACCCTCCACTCATGCAATTACGTTGACTGTGGTAGAGTCAACAAGTCTATACAGACCACCTTGCCCAATACCCCGGGCAATTACCTTATCCTGTCTTATATCAGACACAACGCACTGGTTTCCAGAGAAATTTACAACAATACTGAGATTTTTCATTAATTGAATAATAGATAGGAGATTTTTACTTAGGCTAGGAACATACAAAACATTACTGACTATGTTTTTGCATTATTCAATTTTATACGAACATCTCCTATCCCTTCCACTGCATATGACATGCCATCAGCTAAAGAAACCGAATCAAAATGGTTTGTACTTGTAGTAAATTTGACATACCAATCTTTATGACATGTAAAATGCTTGGATGCGTCGGAATCAATGAACCAACTACTGGTATGTGAGTGTGAGTATGATGCCACAAGGGCATACTCTTCTTTAGATCCCCTTCTTCAATTGCTGTCACATTTGCTGCTTGATTGGTTTGTTGGGAAATTGCAAATTGTCACTTCCGACAATTCTTTTTCATATGTCCAACCTTATGACAGTAAAAACATGTTACCTGATACTTAGAAGATGGATCCGTAGAAATACGTTTTCACTTCCCTTTCCCCTTTGCCTGAGCAACAAGTGCACTCTCTTCATGTTCAACACTAGACTCCTCTGCTTGTGTCTATCTCCGTTCCTTCTGTAGTAGATAGGAACTCACCTGATCAAATGTCAGTGTTTGGCTTTCCACCATCAAATGAAGAGCCTCCACGAAAGATTCGTAGGATGGTGGCAAGTTATTTAGAACCAATGCCACCATTTTGTCATCATCAACCTTCTTGTTAATAGCTGAAAGCTGGTTCGGGAGATCTTTCATCCGAAGTAGGTGATCTGACAGAGAATCACCCTCGTTCATCTTGATAGAGAATAACACATTTTTCAGGTACAATACCCAATTTTTCTCTGAAGTCTGATACTTGTTTTGCAAACTGGTCCATAGCGCACTTGCCGTAGTGGCATTCCGGACCTCAGGAATCATATCATCTGACATAGTTTCAGCAACAACAAGGCCTCCTTATGATGCTTGCCATAATCTACAAAATCCATAACAGGGCTTGCCCCAGTGCCAAGAACAATTTTGTCACAATTGTGATATTCCGCAATCATTAAAATTTTATGACTCCACACGTTATAATTTTGCCCAGTCAATTTTTGGGCATCAAGAAGAACAAGGTTTTGGATATTGGTCATTATTCACTCTGAAAAATAATTTTTAACCAATAAATTTTTTTTGCAATATTTCGATTTTTTTAAAACTTATCTCCCTGATTTCGTTCAATGTTCAAAAAATACTTGGAAAAATATTTTTAAAAATCCGAAAAACTTATAAAAAACTCACAGGAAATTTTTGCCTTGTGACTGCAAATTTTTGACCTTTTGGTTATTGTATTAAACCCTTGACGATGCCCTCGATTGTGTTATTCCACACGTTTGCTGCATGTGCCCTTCATTGGACTCCTTCCTTCGACATCTGTTGGCTTCCTTCGATCTGCCTTCCTTTGTTTATCTTTTTGCAGAACCGTTGATTTCCTACTGTGTGGCATTTAAACTATGTTTGCTTCGACGTCCTTCCTTGTGTGGGAGTTTCGTACTATTGCCCTCAGTCGTGATTGCAATTTGTTTCCCACGAACCTGCTAGGAATTGTCACGACCCGTGCGTTTATTTCAACGCTGTGTTTTTCCCTTCGGCGATGTCCTTCGTGACGTCTTGTTTTGCCCTTGGCATAGTCCTTTTTTCGTGACTGCTGTTTCGTGTGCCCTCGCGTTGTCCTTTGGTGTGTCTTCTCAAACGATGAACCCTCGACTTCGTGTTTTCCACTGACTGCTTGTCTCTTTTTGTGCTCGCATTGCCCTTCTACAGGATTGCAAACCCTACTGTCTTTGCACTATTTCTTCGACGACGACTGTGCCTTCTTTTCGTCGTGAATGGATTGTGTTGCTTCACAATCCCGACGGTGTATTCCAACCTTCACGACCTTGCTGTAACTTCAACTTGCGATTTCTCTTCTTGCTCTCATTCGTACCCTAACACCAAGGTTTCCTCGAATGAATCATGCGTACCTTTCCCGGCTTCCTCGAGTGGTGTCTCTGATACCATTGTTAGTAAATGAAAGAAGGGATTGTTGGAAAGCACATGATAGATTGATGTGTACGAGCATCTTATTTATGGAAGCAAAACTAGTTACAAAACTTAGTTACAACAGTTGTGGGAAGTTATCAGTTAGACCTTAACTAATAAATTAGTTAAGTCTATTACAATATTTAATAGTGGATGTGTGTTATGTAGTACAATCAAGCATAATAATAGGAAATGGGGCTTCTAAATGCCATTACTCGTTCCTTCTAGGCCATGGGAGAGTATTTCTATGGATTTTGTAGGCGGGTTGTCTATGCCAAGGAAGCGGCATGACTATGTCTTTGTGGTTGTGGACAGGATTAGTGAGATTTGTATTCTTATTCCTTGTATTCTTATTCTTATTCATTTTGGTTTGCCTAGTTCTATTGTTTCAGATCGGGACTCAAAATTTGTTGGTAAGTTTTGGGCCGCATTGTGGTAAGTTGAAATTTTCTATCGCTTTTCACCCACAAACCAATGGGTTGATAGAAATTGTGAACAAAACATTGGTAAAACTCTTGAGAGGGTACAATAGAAAACATCCTAAGACTTGGAATGAAAATTTGTGTATATTCAACATTCCTATAACAAGGCAATGCATTTTTCTGCTAGCAAAACTCCTTTTGAATCTTGTTTTGGCTTCTTACCTCCAAATCCATTTGCTGTTTGTTGGCAATTTTCGCTGATGTCTGTAATATTGTCATTGATGTCAAAGGCAGCTTGTGCTATCAGACATTCATGTCAAAAGTTGAATTGCACAGACTTACAGTGCAAATTGAATTTATGAAGAGCTTCTACTTATAAAATAAGTAAAGCAGTCTTGAGAACTCGAATGGGTCTTGTAGTGCAAATTGGGATTCCAGAACAACTTTACTTCTCTCAACTTCATAAATTAAGTTGTCTCGAGAACTCGAATGGGCCTAGTAGTGTTAATTGGGTTTATGCAACGACTTTACTTGTCTCATTTTTATAAGTCAAGTTGTCTCAAGAACCCGAAAGGGTCTAGAAAAGTTGATCGGGGTTTCGGAAGCACTTTACTTCTTTCATGCTTATAAGATAAGCAATGTGGAAAACCCGAATGGGTCAAGGAAGAGGTGATCGGGATTTCAGAGTGACTTTGTTTCTCTCATGTTTATGAGTTAAGCAATGTGAAAAACCCGAATGGGTCTAGGTGAGTTGATCGGAGTTTTGCAACAACTTTACTTAGTTCATTTTAATAAGTTAAGCAAAATTGAAAACCCGAATGGGTCTGGAAGAGTTGATTGGGTTTTTAAGATGACTTTACTTCCTCCAAGTCTATAAGTCATGTTGAATGAAGAACCCAAAATGGTCTTGAAAAATTCTTTCGGAAAAATTGGCAAAGACAATTCTTTTGGAAATATTGGCAAGGACAAATCTTTCGGACAAAAAGCGCGCAAAAATTGTTTCGAAGGGCATGTAGATGCCTGCAAGAAAGCCAAAGGGTATGTGGACCCTTTCAGAAAAGCTGAAGGGTACATTCAAGAAAATCTAAAGGGTATGTGGACCCTTTAAGAAAAGCCGAAGGGCACTTCTCAAAAAGTCCGAAGGGCAAGTGGACCGTTCAAGAAAGCTGAAGGGCACTTCTCAAGAAGTCCGAAGGGTAAGTGGACTGCTTCAAAAAGTTCGAAGGGTATGAGGACCATTCAAGACTTCCGAAGGGATTGTTACAAAAAAGTCGAAGGGTATGTGGACCTTTACAGAAAAGCCGAAGGGTACATTTGCAAAGCCCTGAAGGGTACATTTGCAAATCCCCGAAGGGTATGTGTCCCAAACAAAAGTGCTGAAAGGGGACCCGGACAAAAAGTCCACGAAAATTGTCCCAAAGGGGACATGTTATAGTTCGAGCAAGTTTGAAGAGATCGACGAAGGGGAAGCATCTCAAAGACGCCGAAAGAAGCGAGATGAAGTCAACATGTCGAAGGTTAATGATCTAGTCAACATAAAGAGCAAGCATCTTTGTTGATCCAACGACACATGCAAGTCAGGATTAAGAAGATCCAATGGAGCGAGTAAATCCAAAGCCTTAAAGGTGCTCAAAGGTTAATGCACATTGGCAAAGTTAAAGATCGAGCATATTCGAATAAATTGAAAGGAGCGAAAGCGATCCTGATATATAGGAGGTAGCGAGATGCAAAGAGGAGCTCGATGGTTAGACTTGGTGTGGAGAAAGAAATCAAAGGCCCGCATTTAATATATTCTCAATGAACAATTGAAGGAACAAACAAAACCTATAAATGATTGCACAGAGCTCAAGATTGATCGATCCAACCGATCAATCATCGATTAAGGAGGTTGTGCATTTAAGAGGTAAATCCAATAGTTGCCAAACATAGTAAAGAGAAAAAAATATTACAGTGTGATGCATGAACCAAGACACGAAAAGGAAATGACGCAATTATGACCATAATCCTACTGTTGTCAAAGATAGAAACGAGAATAGACAATTGCTATATGATGCAAGAACCAAGATGCGGGAAAATGCAAAAGTCAAATAAGCATTAAAGGAGAATCCAGAACTGAAGCTGGTTAAGTGCAAATAGAATGTGAATGCAATAAGCGAGTCAAGAAACGCTAATGAATCCTTGTATAAACATGACTCTTAACACATCAAAAAGGTGTTGCTGCTATTGCGTTTTCAAGGAAGAAAAAGGGTTGTCGATAAAAAGAAATATGCAAACAGAGTAAAACGTAGAGAAGAAGGAAGGGGAATGAAGTGTATTTGAACAGAGCATAACCAGATGTATGCAGATACAGAGTGAAAGACATGCAGATAGAGATTAAGCAAGCAGGAAGATAGAGCATATAGATAATGAGAAGAAGGTGAACAATTATAGATTAGACTTGTAACAAAGAACATTGAACTGGATTCACTTGTGAATCTATCTTGTACATTGGAGTTGTAGCTCCATAATTCAAGTAGGTTGGTGCCTACATAAAAACTGGGTTGGTGCTCAGTAAGGAGATTGGTGTCTCCTAAGGATTGGTGTCCTTAAATGTAACCAGTGAGGTTTGCCAGTAAGGAATTTTAATTGTGAGATTGGATTAGAATAGTAGATTCTAGCAGCTGATTCTCACCGTGTTTTTTCCCTTTGGGTTTTCCACGTAAAAATCTGATGTTGTGTGCTTCTGTGTGTGTGATATTTCTGCATTGTTCTTTGATTTGCACACGAATTTACATCCTCTGTAAAAGGTTTTAAACGGATTAGTTTTAGCTCATCTACTGATTCACCCCTCCTCTCAGTAGATAGTTGTGTTCAACAATGTTGTCTTGAGACAACCATACAAAGGAAATGGGAAAGTGGATCTGGAGATCCACAAAGCTAAAAAGTTCATTGAGAAGATTCAACAAATTTACCTCCAAGTGTAGGAGAGGTTGAAGAAGTCACAAGCCAAGTACAAATCAAGGCATGATCAACATAGGACTGAGCATAGTTTTCTTGTTGGAGACAATGTATGGTTGTACTTGCATAGAGAGCAACTCCAAGGTAAGACTAAGATGCTTAAGCTTCTTAGGTATGGTTCATTTGAAGTTTTGAAACAAATGGGCAAGAATGATTCATTTAGACTTGAGTTGCTTCCTATGAAGATTTATTTAGTTGTCAATGTTTATAACTTACATCTCTTTCTATGTGATAGAATGAAGATGGAGGGCTGTTGCTTCCTTCAATTGAAGACCTTGCTTCTGATAATTATTTGGAATCGGAGGAGGATGTTGTGTTATAGGAGTAGAGGACAAGAAGAAGAGGAGTGCAAGAGCATTGGTTGTTTGGGTTAAAGGCTCAACGATTTGGAAAAGCCAAATGGTTTACTGAAGAAGATGTGGGGAAGAGATTTTTTTCATTTATAGAGTTCCTAAAGCTTTTAGGGACTTAAAAGCCTCAAATTGGGGAGATATGATTCAAATTATGGATCCAATGTACTAGCTATGCTTGCTAGATGTTTCCATTATGCCCAATTTATGTAATTCATGCTTGTAAGACATTATTATTAGACACTTCATGTTAAAAACATCAGTTCAAATAAGTTGTAGGGGTAGATTCAGTATGAAGATGATCCAAACATCCTCAGAATGGTGAATTCAACAACTTTTAGCTCTTGAATTTGAGGGGCTTGTCATAGATGATGAAACCGCTAGTTTGCGCAGGTAGTAGTTGCATAACCGTCAGTGTTTGCAAATGATGATTGTGCAATAGTTGCGAAATAGCACTGATAGTTTCGTAACTACCGGTCTACATACTGCGGTGGTTTCTTCACCATACAAAACACGAGAATGGGAGTGGTTGCAAACGTTTTTACTTCCTAACGACGATACGTTTGAGATATTTGGCAGGTTCCAAAGTGAGAGGGCATAATTATAACCTCTATTGAAGGCAGAGGACATAAAAAATGTGATCAAGGCAATGAGAGTGTTTGAAGTCGAATTCACATGTCAATTTGCAAGTTTGAGTCCTTGTTCATGTTGTTTCATTGTTTCCTAGGCACGAGTGGTTGTTTTAGTGGTTTTGGTTCATTGTGAAGTGTCTAAGAGGTGCAAAGTAGTTGTGTGTGCAAGCTTTCGATAGTGTAGGAGTGAAAGCTTTGTCCATATGTTTGGCAGTAACTTGTAAATTTGTTGAATTACATAGTAGAAGGGGAGTACAATTGCCTCACCCACTGGAGTCTCCAAGATACATAGTGTGTTCATCTCGTGTTTTGTATGATCTTTTGCTTCATCTCTATGTTCAGTATTTTGCACATTTTATTTCCAGCACTTATTTATCTCTATTTTAGCATTGAAAGTGGTCTAGAATAGTTATTTTTCAATCAGAAGTTGAGCTAGTAGTATAGGATCTGTGTTTGTGAGCTTTAGTGTGGGATATCCACCTGGTTTTTAGATGGATCGGTGTTTGTGAGCTTTGGTGTAGAATATCCACCTGGTTTTCAGATCATCAGTTGTCCACTCTTAGACAATAGCGTTTAGTCCTCCATCGAAGAACTCTTTTGTTCCTTCCATGCTAGGGGTTGTAGGTAAGTCACCCTTCCTCTTGAGCTCAAACACCGTCTAAGTAGGTGGTTCCAGGAAAGGTATTTCAGAGATCTGCACATTGGTGCTATTGTTTTAGGCATTTGGAGACTTTTTTTATTGTCCTTGATTTAACAGAAGATGAAGTTGATCCATGTGTTCGCTTGATGGTGGGGCACAACATTTGAGTTTGGGAATCGGTGACGGAGTTGTCTTTTCTAGGGATGGGAGCTTTGGCTCTCAACCCCAGTGGATTATTTATTGCATCTGATTGATGAGTGGCCTTGTAAGAATGTGTCATTTCACAAAGTCAACATTATTATGTTGATTTGATATTTGTTTCCTAGAGTTGGTTTGGGAGGATCTTGGAGTTCATGTGTTCGAAGAGGATTGTCTTCATTGTTCTATTGGAGGTCATGTCTTTGAAGAGGATTAACATCATTGTTTTGTTAGAGGTCATGTCTCCGAAGAGGTTGGATTCATTGATTGTTCATGGTTGTTATTGTGGTTAGAGGCATGTTGTGGTCTTGTGGACCATGGTTTGGATCATGGCTTGCTGGACTGGGGATGATTTCAGGGTTGTAAGGCCCAGATCTATTTCTGGGGTTGTTTGTGGCAAATCTTTTGGATAGTATTTTTTGGTGCACAACTTCAATTTTTTGGCATGGATGTGTAGATCGTGCAGGTTTTGATAGCTTATGACGTGGCTGGGAGCATTTGGTGATCGACTTGGTAGTTGGGTCATAGTTGACTTGAACAACATGGCTATCATCATCACTTCTATGGATGATGTATTTGGTTCTCTGTTTCAGGTTTTGGGCATACATCTTTGGATTGTGTAGGTTGGGGAGCTCATGCATATGGCTGGGAGCATATGGTGATCCATTGTTTGTTGGGTCACAATTGGATTTAATATTATTGCCATCATTCTCTTGGAGAATTGTTTGGATGGGAAGTTGGAGGATTATAAGGTTGTAGACCTGTTGTTGGAGTGGTTTGAGCATTTCTTGTGGCTGGGAGCATTTGTTGATCAACATGTGTTTAGATCACAGTTGGTTTCAGCACTTAAGCTTGGATTGTAAGGTTGGGGAGCTCATGCACATTGCTGGGAGCATTTGGTGATCCATTGTTTGTTGGGTCACAATTGGATTTAATATTATTGCCATCATTCTCTTGGAGAATTTTTTGGATGGGAAGTTGGAGGATTATAAGGTTGTGGACCCGTTGTTGGAGTGGTCTGAGCATTTCTTGTGGCTGGGAGCATTTGTTGATTGACATGTGTTTAGATCACAATTGGTTTCAGCACTTCAACTCATCATTCTCTTGGAGTCTTGTTCAGTTGGGAAGTTCAAGGATTTGAAGGCTGCAAACCTGTTGTTGGAGTCGTTTGAGCATATCTTGCAGCTAGGAGTGTATGGTGATCAACATATTTTTGGATTGTAATTAGCTTTAGCACTTTGTCTCATCATTCTTTTGGAGACTTGTTTGGATGGGCAGTTTGAGTGTTATAAGTAGTGTTACTAGAAGATGGGGGTGGGTAGCGATATGGGAGATGGGGATGGGTACTTATACGCCATTTTTCAAAAAAAATGGGGGACGGGTACTTAGAGATATAAAAAAATAAAAAACATATTTAAATATATATGTGAAATTTAGACAAAAAAATATTTTACGATGACCGTGACACTTTTAAAAATGTAAAATGCATAAAAGAATAACATTTTAAAGTATAGAAATTAGAAGTCAACAAAAGCAAAGATTAATCATATTGATATTTGATAATCACCATCATGATAGCCTTTCCCAAACCCTTATTTAAAGCTTGATAAATATTAGGCCCTTCTTTAAATTCTTGATAAATATTAGGCCCCAAGGACCTTAGAGCCTACTAATCGATTCCTTCTATTTTCCCTTAGGCATGTCATCTTACAGAAAGTTGTTGAGATGATCATATGTGCCCTTAAACATTCTCCATTATGGCATAATTCAATTACCGAATATCTGCTATTGACACCCACTTATTGGCCAACCAATCAACACACCTAACAACAGGCAAACAAGGCTAGAGTGATTTTGGATTTGTGGATCCTGGCCGCACTTAGTAAGGTATTAGTTGCCAATTGTTATATGTTTCTTTAATGATTGCAATTGTAAAAACCACGAAATCACCTTCAATTTAAATATTAGAGAATCCCTTCTCAAGAACAATTTTAAGTCTCTTGATTAAGGTTTGATCTCAGCTGCGTCATTTGTAACCTTGTTCCATGAGAAATAGTCACTATATAGAAAAGTCTGTGTGTTCTCAAAAATTGCCACCCTCACTTTTTCATCGACAGTTACCTCTAGATGCTTCATGAAGATTGAGCTGAAATGCATTAGCAACGGGAGGGCAGAGGGGTACAACATACTTCATTTCTCATATTTATTGGTCTCCCCTCTAGTGGGTTAGAAATCAATATTTTGAAGTACTAGAGATTTAACTTAGATAGATATTCTGCCACAATGTTTTCATGTTCATTAGACTATTCTAGAATTCTGATACTGTATTTCCTATATTCTCGAACAGATTTTGATAATTTCTCATCATTTAATTTGTATTTATTGGCACTTTGTTTTCAGGTGAAGGTTTGTATTGAGAAAAAATTTCGTGTGTTTCCAGTTCCAGGGCCCTGCTCAATCATAACAGCACTTATAGCTTCTGGTTTGCCTACCAGTGAATTTTCATTCGGTGAGTCAATTCTTTTTGATCTTGAAATGTTATTTATGTCTAAAAAATGGAAAGATAACTCTATAATTTGGCTTTAACTTATGAGGACTTCTAAACCAAGATTTTATTTCTCATATTGAGTTAGACTTTTACAGTTGGATTTCTGCCCTCTCACAATAGCACACGAAAGACAAAATTGATGGCTGCTGCAAGGGAGTCAGCTACGCAAGTTTTCTATGTTCCTCCACACAAGCTTAATTACATTTTAGAGGAAAGCATTTCTATTTTTGGCGAGGCAAGGTGAAACATGATTGGCTTGGGATCTTGCTATTTGATTACATGTTTAAATTCAAATTTGTTTAGGGAGATCACTTTACAGTCTAATGTCAAAGATCAAAGATCAGAAGATAAAGTCTTTTTTGGTAGATAATAGCTTTATTTTTGGTTAGTAGATTGGCTTTACATAAAATGTGGTCCAGAAAATATTTATTTTTCAACTTCATGGCTATTTAATCAACATTTTCAATTATATGTATTACTTGCAATAGGACTAAAAATGTCTTCATAGAAAAGTTGGCAAAATTTGCAAGAACCTGGCTAGATTGTGGTTAGTTTAGTCATTCTAGAGAAATATTTTGGTTATCCTCCTTTCGTTTTTTGAGAAATATCAATGAAGATTCAGAAATATTCTGTCCAAAATATTTTACACACTTTGTTTTCCAACACGTTTGTCCTACATGGCAACCACCAAGCACTTTTGTATTTGGGAAACAAGCCCGTTATTTATAGTTGTGTAAGTAGGTGGCTACTTTTACCTGCAGGAATTCACATTCAAAATCATTGTTTGTATAGGGAAGACTTTTTAAATTGCTGGTCACTTATAAGAATCAAGTCAATCGAACAGTCTTTAGGATAATATTAATATAACAAGATTAAATATATGTTAAGGGTTACAACTGTCTCAAACAAACAACTAGTATAATGAGTTGGAAATAATACTTATAAGTGTGGATCCAGATCCAATGCAATGCAGTCTTCCCTGATTAATTGCCATTCTTTATAATATATATATATATATATATATATATATATATTGTTTATGTGCATGTATTCTTATTGAATGAACATGTGTATACCCTGAAATAGGTTTTCATTGGTGAACCCGATTGGCAGTGAGAAATGTTATAGGGATAATGACATTTCAAATTCAATTTTAGAGTAACCTGTAACAACAATCCAAATATTTCTTAGAGCTTAAGACAAAAGAAAAGCGCGTGGAAAATTAGGGAGCAGAAGGGACACATGACTTGAATTAAATTTTAGTTAAAGATATATCCTAAACAAATAATAAATTAAAAACTAGGTAAAAAAGAAATCAAAATAAAAGAATCGAAGGAGCAATGTGTGTGGAAAATAAAATAACATTTAGAAATAATGCAACTCGAAGAATCTTAAGATATTGATAGAGGAATATGGGTTCCTGAATTAGATCCTCACATGCGCTTGGGTCCTAGAAATTTTGGCAATGAAAACTAGTAGAAATATTGCAAGAAGTGGCATCTTCGATTATTTCTAGCTTTGTCTATAAAAATAAGTATGCTTACTATAAGTTCTAGGAGTAAGTATGACAATGATATCGGGCATCTTATTGTTTGGGGGTATCTTGGAAAAAAATAAGAATTGCCTATGTCAACTGGTGCAAGCAAAGAGGTTGTGGTGGTTGGCAAAAGCCAAGGCATTGTGGTGATAAACACAAGCAAATTTTCCATGACAAACAACACAAACGAGTCTTCGATAGGATTGGCACAATCATGGTCCTTGTGTCAACTGATGTGGAATTATTAATGTCTACTAAGATTCTAGACTACCAATAACAATGTACACAAAATAGTAATTGCATAACACACCATGACAGAGTAGAGTATCTGAACATTGTCAGCTTTGTTTTCATAAATGATAAGTGTAGATACAATTCATAGAGTACATGGAAGACGTGATACAAGCTCCCATATCCAGACATACAATATGCTATTTGAAGGACAAGACCCAATGGTTGTTGGTTAACCCAATCATCACAACTGACATAACTTAAGGGTTTTGCTATATCACTAACTAAATGCCGACTAAAGATTAACAAAACAATGTCAGCGATAACAATACATGTTTTCTTAATTGATGGTCTACATTATCCCCCCTTTAAACAAGTCAGAGTTCCTTTCGACCCAAGTCATAGACAACATGATAAAAATTAGAATGAAGAGGGAAGATAGAAGACATTTCGGTGGAGCTGTTGTTGATTTATAAATTTTACAACATTTTTGAGGAAAGAGAAAGCATGTTTCACCTAGCGCAACTATTTCACCTAGCATGACTCTCAACGATTTTTTTCTTTTCTTGTACAATCAAAGTGGGGTTTGGGGGCAGTAGCCCTGAGTGGGGTTGAGGAGCAACACTCCTTGCAGGGTCTGGGGATAACTATGACAACAACCAATTGTCTTCGAAAAACATTGTTGTTGAAAGCACCTGAAAATGCAACGTTGTATGTGAAGTCGCCAAACAATCTTCTACTCTCAGAATCAAAAATCTGAATTTTTTCAATATATCCTTGTCCATTGAAAACTCCACATCACTTTGCAAAGGAGATAATGATATTGGTAGGTGCAGGTCGTATTTTATAATTTTAAGCCTGAATAGTAGACGATTGTTTATGTGCTTCCACATTGTACATTTTGCAGCTGTATGACAGCGTGGGGCAACCTTGGTGGTGTTTAGGAGGGGAGGTGCATAAGCCCAGGGTGCATTCAAGAAAATGTTCAAAGAGCATGTATGGTTGAGGATCTTTCTGCAAGCAATAGGTGGACAAGAAATAGGTGTACGGGCATGTGAAGGAAGGAGTGTACAGGAGGGAGAAGACATATGGGACTTGGATGTAGCAGGGGCTCAGAGACATTCAAAGCAACACAAACGACCAGGGGCATATAATCAAGTTCAATAAGGGATCCAAAAACATGTTGAATAGAAGAATATACAATGACCGTTGGACATTCAGGGTAAAACATAGGTCGAATGGTGGCAGGCGAGTGTACAAGGCTAAAACAGTCGCCAACATCAAGGCATACAATGTATGGTTGGTGGCTCGGGGAGGTTGGTGGGTTGTACGTTGTGTTATTGCCACTTATATACCCATGGACAATACTTTGACTTATTTTATTATTATTTCCATAGCCAAAGTCTGAAGTGTCAATTTCTTTATTATTTCTTAGATGACTTGCATGAACTTTGCCCGTCTTTGCTTTTCCCACTTTCTTTGTTGCCAATACATACAAGCTCAATATAAATGTCGATGACTTCGGCACTTTCTATCCTTGGTTGATACACTTTAACTTCAAGCCATTCACCATATCTTTGATTGCTTCCCGACTGCGCCATTCTTCAAGATTTCTATAATTTTAAACGAACTGAGTCACATTACTTTAAACTTGCCCAATTTAATTATGTGCCTCTCGTTATACCACAAAACTAAAGTTCCGACATTAAAGATCATTTGTTTGAGATGTTTATCATGCCAATACTTTCTTCTTTTGTGCATGACTTTTGTTGCCCGCTGTGCCATCACCTAACGTTCATTTAGTTTGAGCATATATGTGGTATTCAAGCATACTTCAAACATAGGATGTTTTTTAGGAGGTTTCACCGCACCTTTTATTAAATTATTATTGCTATATTCCCTGTATAGGTTCAATGTTATTAGATCCTTGGACTGCGTGTCCACTACCCGTTCAAATTGGTGGGTCCACTTATCATTGAACTATGCACCACTGACATTGAAATTGTGTTCTTTGAACTTTGGTACTTTGGCTGAAAGTGATGTCAGTGACATTTTTGATTTGGAAGGACTTGACATCATTGACATTGGCTTCTGCCCATTCCGCTGCCTACGTTGGCCTTCTTTAATCTCTATAGTCTCGACAACATTACAATCCGGCTAGAACACTTCATAGTCTTTCATCTACCATTGGAACCAACCATTGAGGGAGTTTGTTTCATCTTCAGAGCACCACTGTAGTCAAGACCCCTTCATCGTTTGGATCCATCGTACCTCAGTTCCCTTCAATAAACATTCTTATTCGAAATCTGAATCCAATGAGTTTGACGAGGTTGCTTCTTCACTGACTTCTTGATTCTTCAAGTCTATGACATACTTCCGCCCTTTGTTTTCAATGGAGATCAAATTCGTTTTCCAATTATAATTGGCTTTGACAGCTATCAACCAACTCTGACGGAGTGGTGCATCATAGGCCTTCTTTTTCAATGAGATAACCACAAAATTCAACAAAAACTCATGTTCCAATAGTTACCTTTTGTCCCATTAATACCCCTAGTATCTCTATGCCATGTTGATCTGCGCCTATGAGTTTGAATGTCAGAGGCCACATAGTTGGCTTCCCAAGACTGTTCGAAGTCTCTTTTGGATGAACATTCATGCCAACACCACATTTGACTATGACGTTTGTCAAATTCCTGCCCAAAATTTCCATATGGATGACTGTCAATTGTTAGGCTAGGTTCATCGTCAGGTGCATAAGATCGATCACTTGGTCACCTGACAACGAGGGCTTGATTATGGTTTTATATCTCTAGTTTTTTTCTTTGCCCATCACCCACCTTTAGGGACACTATTGTATGCTCCATGCTTGTGCCAATGTCTTGTATGGTAGTAGTTAGAGCATTCCTAATCTCTGGGATGCTTTGGTTAGCCTTTCCTTCTCCATATGTGGGTCAGGGTATTTGGATTTCTTCACTTGTGCTCTGGTAATTGCTATAGCTTTCTTTCCATCGGCTTCATCAATAATATTGGCGTTGGCTTGATTTGGACAATTTCCATTGTTATGGTCTCTTGGTACATACCATCTATAGAGAAGTCCAGTGTTATTTTGGTTAGGGCAATCTCTTGCGAAATGTCTCCACTCATTGCATTCCCAACATTGTACAATTAGCTGTCATTCGAAGTCGTACTTAATTCGACTCTTGCCACCACCATTATTCTGTCTTCGGTAGTTCCTTGGTAGCATGGTGTGTGGTGTTGATGGCTCTCCTTGTGTGAACATTATGTGGTTGCTCTTATTCCGCAAATTGTATGGGTAGTCCTTGAATAAATGCTTTGTCTCTTGACAAATCTTGCACAAAAGATCCTTTCTTTCATTTTTATCATTTCTCTTTAGTTCGTTCATCATTTAGAGCATGTCATTTCTCAAGGCTGACATTGATCCAAGTTCACTATCCTCATTGGAGTTAGGGTCATCTTATTTGCATCCTTTTGAGTGCAAGGACACCTTTTTCTCACTTTCAATGTCCATGGCTCGATTGTATGCATCTTCGTAAGATGAGGGTGGGACCACCTTCCTTGTCCTCTGCAATGAGTTTACCAACCCTTAAATCAACCATCGTTTCTTCAAGCCATTGATAGGTTGCTTTTTAAGTTTTCTTAGTAGTTATTTGAGACTTTTGGTATAGACACAAACATTCTCATGTTTACCGTGTCGAGCATTATAGATTTCTGCAACAATTTAGCTTCTTGGTCTGCTTCTTGACGGTGTCTCTCTATCGTCTTTGTTCAGAGTCAATAGCATGAATTAGTGCTCTTGCGCGTTGGTCTTCTTCTTTGCAAACTCTTTGTACCGTTGTAATATCTTTTGATGTTGTGTTTCATGATTATGTTCGGCACATAGATTTGTGAATTGAATATAACTTGACCCAACATTCTATAAGGCAACAACAATCAATGCAACATATTAATGTCTATTAAAATAGACTACCAATAATAGCGTTGGCAAAATACTATTTGCATAACATACAACAACAGAGCAGAGTATCCTAACATTGGCAACTTTGTATTTATAAAAGATAAGGCTTGATACAATTTATGTGGTATAGGGAGGACATGATACAAGCATCCATACCTAAACATACAATATGTTATTTGAAGGACAAGACCTAATGGTTGTCGGTTAATCCAACTATCACAACCGACATAACTAAAGGGTCTTGATATATCACTAACTAAATGTTGACAAAAGACGAACAAAACAATGTCCGCTATAACAATACATATTTTCATAATTGACGGTCAACAACATACACGCCCAATCTTTTTGTACCAACCGATGGAGTCAAATTTATCTCCAAAAGGGGCACACCTACCAACACAATCATGGCTCTTGTGTGGGCCGGTGTAGACACATCTCATGACAATTGATGTAGTCGAATCATCAATTAATAAATGAAATGTTGTAGGCCCAAATTATGGGAAACATGCCCACTTTTTACTTTCATTGGTGCAAATTGTTGACTCTTTGTGCGTATTGGCGCAACTTGATTCTTTGCATCTAATGGTGGAAACCAACAACCTCTATGGTCAACCAATTAGCATGCTTAGCAATCGTCAACCGATGAATGGTTAACATTATCGCCAAACAACGAAGGAATGCAACTAGGTGGTTCATATGCATAGAGACAATTTAGATATAGATGAATGGAAGGCAGATAAATTAGCATGTCAACATACAAGTGAAAAGTCTAAAGATGGTAACTTATGAAAGCAAATGAACTTAATATCTTCAACATATAAAGGTTCATTATCTAGTGAATGATAATGGACAATTTTGAAGGACTTAAATCATTTTAATTGGTATGGGAGACTTAAAAAACATATCACATAGCGTGGTTGACGGTGTAAGCATATTTAGACTACAAAAGAGAACTAACATTATGCAAGCAACTAAAGAAATATTGAGAAGACATTGCATTTATTTTGGAATTCAAGGATTATATCAACCTTAATACATAAGGGGTCCATAAGTTTATCTATTTCCTACTCTTTTATGTTTCAATGACAAGGCTTTATTCATATTCAAGAAGAATTGAATCTGCAAATTTAATTAATTCTTTATATGCTACAATGAGCTAACAATATATTGGATAGGTAGCGATATCATTTTTGGTCAATGAGGGATCACAATGATTTTGATTTTGGGAGAACATAGTGATTCTAACAAAGATAGAGTATCTCTTCTCCACATATTCCAATAACTAGTTGGGAGCATAGTAGCAAAAATTGTTTGGGAAAAAAATCATTTTTTCAAAAGTGTAAGTTTTTAAAAAAATCATGATTAATCGGGAAAAAATAAGGAAAAAGTCGGAAAAACATAAAACCATTGAAAAAATGTGGAAAAAGGAGAAAAAACAATTTATTTTTAAATTTAAAGGCATAAAGATACATATTAGGCATTTTAATTGCATAGAGAATAGATACAAATTATGAGAGGAAGTTAAATGATATTGTATGCCATCAAAATCAGCGAACTGTTTTCTTTCATTAATTTCTAGACCATTTAATTTATATTACATTTGCATTTCAAAATGCGTACTATTGCCGTTAACAAAAGAATCAAAAATGGGAGGGAGCTAATGGCAACGAGGTAGACTAAGGATTAACATGTGTAGATGTTGAAGCTCTAGGGTTAAAGCCTTTCCTAATTTGAGAGACAGCCTCAAAGTCATACCCAACCTTCTCCAACAAGTCAAAGTCAACTTCATCATAAATAGGGTCATCATTATTTTCAAGCCATTCAAATTTTGGATTGATTTTTTCAAGTTCAATCGGTTGATCTTCCTCAACGGTACCTAACATTATCAAATATAATGCATATGTTAGTGACTCGGAGAATAATATTTTAGAAGAATATAAATCAACTTTCCATATGAATTGAGAATTAAAAATGCAACATTTCTTAACCTTGAGCTTTCTTCATCTTCAAGTGAAGATTGTGGCGGACAAACACCAAATCATTTATCCGCTTTTGAGTGCGTCGATTGCGTTTTTTGGAATATATATGCTTGAACATACTCCAACTATGCTCGCAAGCAGGTGAACTGCATGGTTGGCTCAAAATGTGCATTGCTATCCATCGAAGGTGTTTGGTTTCTGTGCCAAAAGAATCTCACCATTGTGCTGCAAAAACATATTTTGTCAACATGATAACGTACACGATTCAATCAAAATTAAATATTTTCACCGTACATATGTAGCAAAATTGTCTACCTGGTTTGAAGGTCTTTCACCTTGTGATGGCTGCCTTACTAGAGAAGAAAGCCTTTGTTTGCTTGTACATCGGAAACTCTCCCATAGCTTCCTCAAAAGATCCCTAGGAAACATTTTCTCCATGCACTTAAATGGGTCCTATGTGACCTCTGCATCATTTCGAAATTAGCCGCTTAAGGACAACATTGGATTCAAGAAATATCCAGCTACATGGAGAGGAGAATGCATCTATTAATCCCATTTTTTTATCAATTATCTCTCATAATGGCATGTACTTGGCCCCGTTATTCTCCAATTTGTTCCTAATAGTGCCTTTGGCCCTATCAATTGCCTAATACAGATAACCCATAAGGGTTTATCTCCATCGATGAGTCTCAAAGTTTGAACTAGAGGCTTAGAGAATAACAATATTTTATTTACCTCTTTCCAAAAAGATAGTGATAAAACATAGTCAACTGCTATTTTGCCCTCCATATGTTTCACAAAGGAAGATTCCATCCACTCAGTGGAAATGAACATTCATATTAAATTCATTTGTTGTTGAAAAAGAGTTTGCAATGCAAGGAAGTGGGTTGTAAACCTTGTTACGCTTCACTGAAGAAGTTTCTTGCCATCTATGAATGTGTGCATTATATTAAACACTCATGTGTGCATTATATTAAACACTCATGTGTGGGATTTTTTCCAAAACCTCTTTTACCTATGGAATTTTGCCTATGTCATCCAAGGTAAATTTAAGACAATGTGTTACATATGGAGTCCCAAACATAGTCCCATATTTGCCCATAAGAAGCCTCCCAACAGTCATGCAAACAACATTATTTGTAATGAATTGGACCACATTTTGTGGCTCCACCTCAATCACAACCTCATCAAATAGATGAAAGTGTCTTGCCCAATTTTATCATCTCATATTCATTGACACTCTTAATAAAAACTATGCCAATGCCATATGACATAAGGAAGTTGATGAGTGTGTGGCTTCATCTGTCCATCCATCTAACATTATAATGCATCTTGATTTTTTCTATTCCTTATGATGTGTTTCAAGAACATCACTCACATCCTGTACACCTTCCTTCGACAAATCAGTATGCAAAGCCTCATATGATAGGGTAGTGAACCCAAAATTTGCAATTGCAATTGCATTTGTATATGCTAGAGTTGTGCCAAAATTTGGAGATTGCTTTCTTTGACTGCTCGTGAACAATACTTTTCCAACCAATAGTCTCTAGCATGGTTTGCACTCCACGTGTAGTGCGAGAGCTAAAGAAGGCATGAATGTTAGGCTCAATGAGCTCTATGGATCCATTACAACATGTTGCTGCAAAATCCTTCTATGCTATTTGTAGATTCACAAATGAGAATGTTTGAAGAAAGCTCAACAAGATGGATTAAGAATCATGCAACCAACGAAAAAGAGTTTTCACATCCCCTGTAACAATGAAAATCCGTTATGACTGGATGCACCACAATAGGCTGGAGATTAGAGATCTGGCTGAAAACACAGCTGATGAGGTATATCTAGGATTTGGAAGGGTGTAGGTCCAACTAACAACAAAATATCTGCTACTCCATGCTATTTGTAACAATAATTGGAAATAAAGCATGCAATAACAAGATAGCAATAACCTCAATTCAACCAGAAGATCTAGCTAATATCTTTTGTATTTTTTGATATAATAGGAGAAGCATTAGAGAATGCAACCTTCATGATTTGAAGATTCCCATATGAGTAATATGAAGTGAAATACAAAAATGTAAGCCCTAATGCAAATCTAGCATGCCAGAGATAATATATGAGCCCAAATCTTCAATATGGAGAGAGATTAATAATACAGAAAACTTTCACTTTGTGTAACAAGGTGCTTTCATATCCACGAGCATGCACAAAGACTACTAACCTATTTTCAGGAATTCCTGGCTGTGTGGAACTATTGTGGGAGGAAGGATTATGTCTGCAATATGGGGTAGATGTATGGTGATGTATTCCCTACTAGTGAGCTTGGTGGAATATACGTGAAAATGTGAGCTAGTGTGAAATGAAAGAGCAATGGCTGGAAATTCCTCAATGATCATTGTAGATCTGATAATTCCTACGTTGCAGCAAATGCCTCCCGCACCTGCTGTTTCATCCAACAATCACTTCCAAAGAGCTTTGAGGATCCAAAACATGGGAAATGTTTTAGAAGTGCTAGAAATGCTCAGACGACTGTCAGAAACATCTTGGAAACAGTACATGGCCATTTTGGGGCGTTTCCTGCATTAATTTTAAAACAAAAACCAAAAAACTAAAAAAAAAAAAAGAAAATAAAAGAAAAAAGAACCCTAACTTAAACCAACATAAACCCCACCCCCAACCATGGTTAAACAACTAAAAAAGCTAAAAGTAAAAATCTAAATCCAAAACAAACGATATCATTATCATTGTATGCACATAGCCTATATCTTTTTATGTATGTTGAATGTTTTGAATTTTCATGGACACCATATTTTGTGAGTGTTCTATCTTTTATGGACTAAGAAGGAGCATTATATATATTTTAAATATAGATTTCTATTTTTCAATAATTAATTGTACGAATATTTCCGTGCCATTTGTTTCCTGGTAACATGATAACTTTGAAGTAGATAACTGTAGGAAGCAATGAGAGCTAGTAGACCGAGCAATAGTGAGAGTGTAGTGTGTCAAAATGATAGTATCTTGGAGATTGATTGCGGGGTTAGAGGATTTTCTACTATTAGACTATATAGGAGACCTAAAATATAAGGAGGGATGCATCACCAAGTCGCAAGCCTAAAAAATAGGGACTTAAAAGTCTTAAATCTAGGAAAGTGGCTGTTAATAGTGCCTTGGGACGTAAATTACAGTCATGAGTGGCGAGACCGCTGAGTTAAAAAAAATGGGGGCAGACTGCTGATTTTTCACAAACCAATGCTTGTGCCGCCTATGGTCCTATTTAGGGGTGTAAGCTAACGACTGTGAAGAGTAATACCCTGAAGGATGGTAATATCTCTATACAATGCGGATCACAATCATAGGGGGTTAGTCCGAAACCAAAATAGAGATTATACTATTGCAATCTAGTCTCAAAGGCATTTGGATACTTACATCACTATAGACAAAGTGCACCCATTTCTGTTTCCTATAACTAACAAAAATGGCATGGGGTGATGTTCTCTTGCTGCTTCCAACCCAGATCTTGGCCTGAGCTATGTAAACAATCCAAATTATGATTCAAGCGTCTCGAAGGCTCTCTTGCTCAGATTTCATTATATATATATATATATATATATATATAATGAACACACACATTCTAGTTTTCTAGTTTTGATTACATATATGTTCTAGTTTTCATATGTATGTATTCTTACTGAATGAACATGCGTGCACCCTGAAAAATAACATCACTGCTTGTAGGGGTGGATCGTGACCAGGGAAAACATTAAGAAATGGAAATATTTTTCGAGTATCAAATGGTAGGTGAATTGTTCCAATTTTAAAATTAATAAATATATGTATTGTAGGCAATTTTGAGTAAAAACACTATAACATGTATATTTTGGCGAATATAGCAATTTTTTACTCATTTATAAGAAAACTTGGCAAAATATTTTTCTAAATTCTGCTAATTGGCGAATCTATTGTAAGAAATATTGGTGGAAAATTAGCCAATTGGAAAAAATAGCCCATAAAAAATACCCTGATTGTGACTTCCTCAATACACATCTTTTCAATATTGCGGAGTTACCTTCTCAGTATGAACATTTCAGAAATTTTATGTTGTCAACTTCTTTCCTCAGGACATGTCTTAGACACAACGAAGTAAAATCTTAAATGAATCCAAGAACTTCCAACTTATAAATGGGTTACTATGAAGGAAACAAAGGGTATTCTACAAGAAGTCCAAAAGGATTAGTAGATGGTTATATGGTGCTAGATGCTACAACAACGAAGGTACGTCTGGTAGGTCTTTGTGTTCCACCTTGTTTCAAGATGTTGAGTGTTGGATCATCATGTGTGATACTTGCCAATGCACTAGAAAGCCTTCAAGACAAGATTTCATGCCTTTGCACTTGACAAAACCCCAAGAGGTATTTGAGAGGTTGGGGTTTGATTTCATTGGGCCATTCAATAAACCCAATCAACTCCATTGATACAGGGAAATTGCTGTTGCCACTGAATATCTGACCAAGTGGGCTTATTGCAAGGATCTTCCATATAGTTCCTACAAGTGCATTGTCCATTTCTTATGTGAGCATATTTTTCCACATTATGGTATTGCACATCATCTGACCCAAGATGATGGAGGTCATTTGGTGAACAAAATAATCAAACATGTTATAAATGTATTCAAGATATTTGAGTCATATTTCCTTCTCCTGCTGAGTCACCATTCCCTGTTCAGCTGAAGAAGTCAGCGATCTCCCCTCAGTCTTCGATTGCAAAGCATGTTGCTAATGTAGGCATTGCCTGCAAGAAGAAAGGTCGTAGATCAGAAGCTGAACGACTAAGGGCAGAAGCGGAATCTTTTGTTCTTGACGGCATCCAATGGACGATGGAAGACCTTCTTTCTCCTCGTGGAAGAAGATCCGTTGTAGCATGCGGATAGGACCTCTCTCTATATTGGTGCCTTGGAATCTTAGATGGTCTTGACTTTTATTTAGTCTCTCTTTTAGTCTGGTTCTTGATTCTTATTCTATAATGTTCCTTTTTCTTGCAATCTTGAGTAGTGTTTTTTCTTCTTTAAAGTTATTTTGCTATGTTTTTTGTGTGACCTCTTTTGGTGGTAGGGTCGGTTCCCTTTCAAAATATCCCCCCCCCCCTTTTGGTTCATAGCTCCGGCCCAAAAGCGTTTACGAATAATAAAATAAAAAATAAAAAAATATATTTCATTCTGTTTGAAGCCCCTATTATTGCAGAGCTAATAGGCATGATGATGCAACAAAGAAGATTTTAATATCAGTAATTCAGAAGTCTTGAGTTATTGAGGGTAGTGATTGGGAGGAGAGGGTACTTGTATTGTGAGCTTGTAAGTAGGCTTTGAAGCGACAGTTGGCCATACCCTATCCCAAATTATGTACCATCAAGAGGAAACCATTTGGATGGAGTTATCAGTACCATGCATTGGGATGGTAGTGGAAAAGAAGTTATGGGACCATGAAAGTTTGGAATAGTGGCTACTAGATCTCAAGAAGTTCAATGAGTGAAGATTAATGGCACAACGAATGGTGGATGTAATGCAATGATGAAGGAAGTACTGCGATGACAAGCACTTGAGGAAGGTTAACTTCAGGCCTAATGCACTGGTACTTAGGAATGGGATGACAAGCATTTGAGGAAGGTTGACTTCAGGCCTAATGTCCTTGACCTTTCAAGATTCATGGAGTACTTAGGAATGGCGAAGTGAAGTTGGGAATTCTAGACAACAACCTGTGAAGAGTTAACAAACGAGTAGAAATTGAATCCTTATAAGGCGAAGAGTCTAGCTAACCAAAATAAGGGCTAAGGCGAAATAAGAAAGAGGTTTTCAAAGGAGAATTAAAACTAAAGTGTTTTGGAAGAGGCCATATAGGTGGTTTGCTTCTGAACTTGATTTCATTTTCGACTCCATTGTTTAGAATGGCCAAAGCCATATTGAACAAGAAGACCCTAGAGATGAAAACCACCGATACCAAGATAGAGGTCGGTTAAAAGTAGAGAGTGCAAGGTGAATTCGAGGGTTTTCAAACCCTATTTTTTAGTGTTTGAGGAAGAACATGATGGAAATTAGATATTTGTTTTCAAAATTCCAGAGCAAGCCATCCACATTGTACAAATTCTCATGCAATCACTGTAGATTCATTTAAGTCTGCTTATGATGTTAGAATCCTTACAGTTGCATAGAAATCTGTTTTTTTCTAGGATTGTTTTCAATTAGGGTAGAACAATTTAGGTAAAATTACAACCAATCACCATGGACAAAAATTTCAAAAGATAAAATCATTCGCAACATAAGTATGGCATCTGCATCTCCCTAGGGACTGTTTGGATGTCCTCCATGCCATTTGAGGAAGGTTTTTCAAAATTTTCATGATATCAATTGTCAAAATCTCAAAACATTTTATTTGGGTAGAGAACCAAGGTTGAGGGTGTTATGACATCATTGACAGTCATCTCAACATCATACATTGCTTCAATTGTCAGTGTAACATCACTTCCTATTGCTGACGTCAGTAGGTTGTTTGTAATCTCAGGTGATGTTTGCATTACTCCTAAAGCATTTTGCACAGGTTCAGAGCTGAAGTTATTGGAAAATTAACCTTGAGGTCTGAAAACTTTGTTTAAAGATTCAATGGTTATTGATAAATCTATGCTTTTGCATATTCGTGTTCATGATAGTAAGAAATTAGCACATGTTTGAAATTAGTTCTTCCAGGTCTCGTATTTTCTAAGCTGATGGGCAAGAATAGGTCTAAGATAATGAGAGACATCCTAAAAACGATGGCCTTATAGAAATAGTTGATGATTGAAAATGTGTAGGCATTGATGGCAAACTGAGGAAAATAAGGACCATGTGTTGAAGACCTCCCTATGCAAAGTCCAACTAAATCACTCTTTCCCGATGCTTTTATTTGATAAACACCAACACATATCTCATGTTGTGAATTTAGTGAAAGACTCACAAAGATTGTTGTGGTTTCCTTCATGCCTCAAGATTTTCATAGAGTAGTGGGGCTACCTATGGTTGAGTGGCGTATAGAGAAGACCAATTTAAATTCCAAGGAGAAATTGAAGCACATTATGGAGCATTTACTTTAGATATGCCTAAAGTGTAGAAAGACAAGTTGGTGACACATGATAAAATAGGGCTGAAGATGCAACACACATGAGCACTACGGCTAAAATGCTTGCAAGATCTAGTATAAGGGTCGGCAAGAGATTCCCGCCTTAGAGATCTTTTTATACGGCTCGCACCTAACCTAGTGGTGTTGTCTGTTGGAAATTATATAGTTAGTACATACATTATATTGTTGGTGAGTTGTTTTAACAATTCACGTAAGTAGTGTTTATTGAGTGTTTTTAGGGATTGTAATAAGGCTTGACTCCTTGTGTTAAGGAGATCTAAAGCCTATATATGTAAGCTTAATCTTTTTGAATATGTTAATGAAGTTTATTGTGTTATACTCTAACCAAAATAAAATTTGGTATCAAAGTGTTTTTATGCCTCAGGGTTGTGATGGAGAAGTAGATTGAGAAGGGGCGATGTCATATCTTGAATTCATGAGTTGAACTCTTTGGTAAAAAATAAAAATAAAAGGCTTATATGCACAAGAATGAGTGTAGATACTTTTACAAAAGTTAAGATAAATTTGTATTGTTTAAGGTATACTTTGACAGACCCGTCTTATTTGATTTTTGTGTCTCTGACAATGTGCTAGATCTGACGCCATTCATCTTGTCATTCCGCCATCTCACCACATGCCTCTCGAATCAATTAAATTGTTATGCCAAGTGCACCATTTCTGGTAGTATGTAGTTAATTCTCCCTCCACGCTGTTAGATACTCTGCCTGTTGCATACGAATGGGTGTTTATTATGTAGATCTGTCTAGACTCACATCTACGGCACTGGCACTCTGAATTCCTGTGCGGCTCTCAATTGTCAAAGCTCCGTGCTCTCTACCATCGAGTTGTCGATGATTCCGATTTGCATGCAAGTCTATTGATCATTCTCCATGTGGTAGTCCTATTAGCTGTTTTCAACCTGACATGCCCAAGGACGTTAGTTGATCAACGTCGAGGTTAGGCTAGTCAATATCATTTATTTTTTTAGATGATGTTATTTATAGTCCAATGATATTCTGTGTTCATAGTTAATTCAAAGTCTATATTATGTTGAGATAATGTATTGTAGGTAGTAACATTGTATTGTCAACTTAAGTATTTTTGCTTTAGTTTAATCTATCATTAACTTTGAATCAACTCCTAGTTATCCATAAGTGGTTATATTTGAGTGTTTTGGTTATTCATACTTGGTAACATAGTTACCAAATCCGACTGGATCCGGATTTTTTGGCTGACCTGGATAAGTTCGTTTGAGTTGGCCCTATTTTTTTTCAATTTTTATTTTTGCACCAAAAAATGCCCATAAATCATAAATATCATATAATATTAACACTATTATTTTATTAATTTTTTCACTGTATTTGTCAATTTTGAAAATTTATAAAACTATGCTCTCACATGTTGACCATTTTGTGAATCCTGCATGCCAAAATGGGCACCCCCCCTCTTTTTTCCCTTGAAACCTTGTTCTTCATGACCTTTTGCCCTAAAACCAGGTCTTAACCCTTTAAAAATCAAGGAAAAGTTGCTTTTGTGCAGGTGCAGGTGTTGTCTTATCAAGCATTGGTCTTTTCCAGCACTCAGAGCAAATTGGGTTTTCAGAATAGCATTACTTGTAAGCTTTAGAAGTAATAAGCAGGAGCACTTGACAAACCCGAAAGGGTCTATGGCCAGTTCCAGTGCAGGTCGGGTTTTGCAAAGTATTTTACTTGCCAACTTTCATGAGTTGGAGTCATTCACAAACTCGAAAGGGTAATGAAGAAGCAATCGGGTTTTGAGACGTCTTTACTTCAAAGCTTTTTTGAGTAAGTCCTTCGGAAGAGCCCAAATTGGTCTTAGACACTTCTTAAGGCAAGGGCGTTTTGTAGGGTCATTTGCAATTCCCTTGAAGGGTATGTGCCCTTGCGGGAGGCACTTCAAAGATGAAACGAACCTTAACAAAACTTCCGAAGGTTATGTTTGAAGGCAGAATGGACCTTGTGAAAGGCTTTTCGTCGGTGTGAGGACCTTTACAAAAGTTCCGAAGGGCACTTTTGGCTCGAAATGCCCTTGCGGAGGGCAGCCGGTTGAAGCAAAGGGGCAAAGACAAGAAGCTCGAAGGGAACTTGCCCTTCGAGAAAAGTGACAAGCGGAAGGAGTTTTCCTTCGGACATTTTGTCTGAAGGAAAACCGAAGGCAAGCCAAGGTCGAATTCCTTCGAACATTTTGTCCGAAGAAATTTGACGGTCACAGAATGTCCGAAGGGTAAGTGTCTTTGCGGAGGGCACTTGGTCAAGAAAGAGGGCTCTTTTCACTTTTTCGAAAGGTCGTTTTTAGAATTTCTGAAGGGCACCTGCCCTTGCGGAGGGCACTTTTGGATGGAAGAAGCCTTTGTGGAGGGCACTTTAAGTAAGAGAGGACGAAGACAAAAGGCCCGAAGGGCACATGCCCTTCGGGAAAAGAAGCAATCAAAGGAAAGAATTCCTTCGGACAAAATGTCCGGAGGAAAGTGCAGCACAAAGCCCTACCAAAGGAAAACTGAAGAAGGCAAGCCCAAAAGAGAATTTCTTTGGACAAAATGTCTGAAGGAATTCCTTTGGACATTTTGTCCAAAGAAATTTGACATTACCAAAACCCGAAGGCCCGAGAAATAACAAGCGTCTGAGAGCCCGAATGGTTAAAGACAAAAGGAAAAAAGCCAAGGCAAAGGGAAATAACAAAGTAAAAGAAAACAAGGCGAGTAACCCAGAATGCGGCCATACAACACAATAAAGTAAAAGCTCAAAACATTTCAAGTAGCGTGACAAGTCAAAGCACAGACCCAAGGATGAACCAAACCATGGCAAGTGGCACAGGTATCGTCAGCAAGAAGAGTAAATGCACTTAGGTGAAATAGTCTACCGAAAACCAATAAAAGAATTGGTTTTCGAACTATAGAGGAGAACAGCGCGTGTTTTCATGCTTCGCCATTAATGCACAGCCAGTTGCGCCCAACATTGAAGAGAGCATGGTCCAGTCAACACAACTTGGGGATGGCTTTGTCAATTGCTAGGAGTATCCCATGCTTTTGCAGGCCCAGAACAGCAAGGGCAACGACTTGGACATCTACAACATGGCTCTCCCATATGCAATTGGAAGAATACGGTAGCAACATGGGCTTGTGGTCTCTACAGAAGTGTTTGACTCAGCATGGTTCTCCATCCCTTGATTTGTCAGCTCTCTGTTTTCAAGTTATCTATATATTTGTAACTTTTCATTTTGAGAAGGGATCTCTCAGCATTGTATGGCGAAGCCATGAAAGAATTTACCTTGAATCAATAGAAGCATTTTTACCTCCATTTGAGCTTACACTTTTGCATATGTCTATGGTTTTATCTTATGTTAATTCATTTTCTTTTCATGCTTTCACAAGTTTAAGCCAACATATCTAGTGTATTGTGAGTTCTCTTGTAGGTCAACAAGAAGTGTCCAGCTCAGAGTATAGGTGCATGTGAACAGACTGTCCATAGTGTGTCTTAGAACACCTCTGGTAGTTCTTCCTCCCTGTATGTCCATAGGATCCCCTGTTGAAACACTGATGCAGGAAAGGTTCTTATTTGAATGAAGTGTATGCTTGCTTCTCTCTGATGTAAAGTGTATATCAAAGCTGTGTAGACCAACCATTTTGGTGCATCACTACATTAGTTTAGGTTTTGATTTCAGTATTTCTCTCTTTTTTCATCCCCCCATTAACAGTAGGAAATCCAGGGCCTCAAGGTGCATCAAGGGGAGCTAGCCCCTAATCTAGAGATTCATCCCCCACGTTTGCAATCCACAGCAAGAGGGGTGTCTCCATTGTGTCACGTGGAAGAAGAGAGCTGAGCCGCCCTTTAGAGGGTGCAATCCATCGCGTCAACAATTTTTGACACGCCCGATGGGACAAATTTCTGTGTCCTGCAAGTTTCAGGATTGGTGTTGGTCTTGATATTGTTAAAAAATCCAAAAGGAGCTATATTCAGCACTTGGCGACTCCATTCAGGAACTCAGTCTCTAGTTAATGATCAGCCTAGTATCCCATGCCAAAGGTCACTACGAGATCTTCTTCTAGGGGTGTCCCTTTTGAATTTGTTGAGTTGCCTTTGAACTCAACGAAAAGGTTGAGGTTTGCGAATACCCACCCTTACGTAGCAAGCCACTTTCCTAAACTAGAGATAAAATATACTCACTCAAGGAGACCCCGGTTGAATCTTTTCACAGCCATGGCTTTCCCTTTTGTGACCTTCAATGGTCAGAGTCCCTTGAACCTTCAGCAGTATGACCCAATTCTAGAGACAACTCTCAAAAGTGTTCCTCCCTTTAGTGGAGAGGGCCCAATCACTGTTGTCGAGCATATTAGAAACATAGCCAACCTCTGCAACATCCATAATATCGCTCAAGAAAATGTAGCCATTAGATTGCTAGCCTTGTCCTTCAAAGGAAAAGTTTTGGACTGGTATGGGACCTTGCCTATGAACTCAGTTACTCATGGAATGAATTAGGGACCCTCTTGACCAATAGGTTTGGGGAAAAAAGTGACCATTTGTCTCTAGCTGAGCAATTAACCACCATGAAGAGAGCCCCACATGAGTTTATGCAAGATTTTAACACTAGGTTCCAAAAGACTTGGGACAGAATCTCAATTCTTATGAGGCCAACCCCAAGCTATGCTTTTTTTACTACTTGAAGGCTCTGAATAGTGACATTGCTGTCATGATATAGTCCATGGGTGGGAACACTTTGCCTGCTGCTTATGAGATAGCCATATCTGTTGAATATTGCTTTGTTCAAGTAGGAAAGATAGCTCGTAGACCTCATATGCCACTTTTTCTTGATTTACAACCCTCAGTCCAGCGTGCTTTGCCCACTCTAGCTCCTTTGCCTAATCAAGAGAAGCCGACTGTTACACCTGTAAATGACCATGAAGTTAAGAGCTTGTTGCAGAGTGTTACCAATGAGTTAGTTGCCCTCAAGAGACAACAAACTCAGAGTTATAGGCCAAGTCAAGGCTACTAGCAGTTTGGGCAAGCAAATAGGCCTCCCTTCCAGAATTATAATCAAGGGCAAGGGCAAATTACACATGTCAAGCCTTATCAAAGCTATAATCCAAATGCCCTTTTATCTTCCAAGGCTCTTGTCCCCACTCAAAATAATTTGGTGTGGGAGCAGCCCAATTATCCACCCTTGGAGCATGGCCAAGAACAGGTTGCTTATGCCATTGAGCTACCAAATCAAAGCATGACCGCACAAGGTGATCAGGCAGCCCAATTCTCAAATTTTGAGATATCAACACAACTTGAGATGGACAGCAGGCAGGCTCAATCTGATTCCACTCTTATGAATCACTTGGAAGGAGAGTTCTACGCAGTCAACTATGTGGGGGGCACAAGTAATCAGAATGTTGGTGTTGCAGCCAACACCAGGTCCAAAAGGAGAGCCATTGATGAAGCTCAAGCAACCACTCAAGCACCTACAACATCTCTTTCACCACAAGCAAATCAAAGGTTTCCCAATTACAGGTCACCGGTTGCAGCTTTAGCTCCTCAAGTTGCACCACAGGTTACGAATGTTCCCAAGGAGAACTCTAAAGGGGGCAATCCTTCAATCAATATAGTGGACCAAATGAAGAAGCTGCACATGAACATCTCATTGTGGGATTCTTTAGCACTTTCAGGACAAAAGGATATACTCCAAAAGGAATTGTACGGGCTAGGGAGCAAGCTGTTCCAGCAAGAAATGATAATGTGTTGATAGTAAATGGGGCTCCTCCCATGGGAGGTCAAGCAAAGAAAGATGAGAAGGTCCCTCCCTTCTATTTGTCCCTGATTATTGGTGATTTCTTGGTCCACAATTGCATCATTGATAGTGGAGCAAGCACCTCAGTTATGCCCAAATGCATAGCTGATAAGATAGGCCTCAAGTATGAGCAAATGACCAAAGGAGTTCTACAGTTGGATGGATCACCAGCTAAGACCTTGGGAGTGGCAAGAGGCTTGAATCTGACTCTCCATGCCTGTCCAACCTTCTCAATTCCCCATGATGTGGTAGTGGCAGATGTTCCTCCTTACTTCGCTCTTTGTTTGTCAAGGGATTTCACATCCAAGATAGGTGGATACTTGGCAGCCAATTGGTCTTACATGGTTTTCAGGACAAAGTATGGAACTAAAGTAAAGATTGAGTCAGAGCCCATCCACAAGGATCACCTGGAGCCATACTCGCCCAAAGTGGCGAATGTGAACTACGCAATCATTGATGAAGAAGAGCTCTAGGTGGACCAATCTCCATCATCTTCCCTTGTAGGAGTTGCTGACCTGCTCCTAGATGAATGGGGAAATGACAACTTTGAGCATGATCCTTACAAGTTCATTGAAGAAGCTGGTCTTGGAGTCTACTGCATGCATGAGAAAGATGCTTTCATGCCGAAATTGATGAAGACAGATCAAGAGGACTGTGGTTTGTGGCAGCTGTTCTTTGATGGATCTAGAAGCAAGTTGGGAGCTGGTGGTGGGGCAATGCTGGTTTCACCTTCAAAGGATAAATACTTCTCAACTTTCAGGTTTCAGTTCCCCTGCACTTGCAACGTAGCAGAGTATGAGTCCCTTGTTCATGGCCTAGAATGGGCAAGGAAGAGAAATTAAAGAATTGCAGGGGTTTGGAGACAATGAGTTGATTGTGAACCAAGTGAGAGGTCAAAGCTTGACCAAGAACTCCCTACTCAAGTCTTACAAGCACAAGTGTGGGACCTTGTGGAGAACTTCGTTGCTTTCAACATCACTTCCATTCCAAGAGAGGAGAACAAGCATGCAGATAGACTAGCAGTAGTTGGTGCTCAGTTTGATATCCCAAAGGGGGTGAGACAAAGCAAGAATCAACATCACTTAAAGGTGATTGTGAGGCCCTCCATACCAGACAATGTCACCAATTGCAAGGTGTTTGAAAGTGACCAGCAAATAGCACTTTTCTTGTAGGAAGAAGCTGAGTTCGCTTCCAAAAATCAGTCCAAGCTGTAGCAGCAGTATGATGGGCAGATTGTTCAACTAAAGACCAACAGGCTTCCCAAAGGTTTGGTAACTCTTGAGAGCATTTTCAACGAAGATGACCAACTCAAGAGAGACAAAGCAAGCATGTCAACCAAGAAAGAAAATTATGAAAGGGTAGAGATCTACAAGGATAAGCTGCTTGCACTTAGGAAGGTGTGTACCAATGAGGAAAAACATGCTTTCATTATGTTATGTCAAGAGTTTGTTGATGTCTTCGCTTGGGAGTATGGTGATTTGAAGGGCTTTGATCCAAGCTTGGCCCAACACACCATTGCGCTAGAGGAAGGTGCCAAACCCATCAAACAAAAACAAAGGCCAATCAATCCAAAGATCGAGCCTCTCATGAGGAAGGAACTCACCAAACTGATCGAGTCCAGGATCATTTTCCCTATCAAACACTCTTCTTGGCTGGCCAATTTGGTCCCTGTTAGGAAAAAGAATGGAGAGGTCAGATTGTGTGTGGATTTCAGAGACTTGAATAGATTCTCACTGAGAGATCACTATCCCCTTCCAAGTATGGAGCAAATTCTTTAGATGGTGACAGGGTGAAAGATTCTTTCTCCTAGATGGCTACTCCGGGTACAATCAAATCCTAGTACAAGAATGTGACCAATACAAGACAGCCTTCACCACCAAGTGGGGAACATACACCTACAGGAAGATGCCATTCGGATTGTCAAATGCTGGAGCTACCTTTCAATGTGCTATGGATATGGCTTTCCAAGGTTTGATCAATGACATTGTGCTAGTTTATCTTGATGATGTGACAGTCTTCTCCAAGGAGGCAAGTGAACATTTGAAGCACCTCAAGGCAAATTTTTGAAAAGTGTAGAGAGTTCGACATCTCTCAACCCAAAGAAATGTGTGTTTGCCGTCCACGAAGGCAAGCTCTTGGGCCATGTTGTTTCAAAGGAAGGCCTGTCCATTGATCCAGAGAGGGTGCACACCATCTTAGCATTGTCCTTGCCTAAGCACAAGAAGGGCCTGCAAAGTTTCTTTGGTAAAATAAATTTCATTAGGAGATTCATTCCTAACTTTGCTGAGCTTGTCAAGCCACTAACTTCCATGCTAAGGAAGGACAAGACGTTCACGTGGACAGCAAGAAGAAGAGAAAGCTTCGAAGGCATCAAGCAAGCTATCGCCCAAGCTCCTACCCTGGCTAGTCCAAACTTCTCCAAGGACTTCAATCTATACACCTTTGGGAATGAAGAGGTAATCTCTGCTATGCTCACTCAAGCAAATGGTGAGAATTTAGAACAACCTCTTGCTTTTTTCAGCCAAGGTTTAGAAGGCTATGAGGCTAGATACATGTATGTTGAGAAGCAGGTGCTTGTAGTCATATGAAGTCTGAAGAAGTTCAGACATATGTTGTCTAATAGCAAAATTCACATCATGGTGCCACATCCTAGTGTAAAAGACTTCTTGCTGAACCGAGACTTGAATGAGAAAAGGGCAAGTTGGATCACCAAAGTAATGGAGTATGATGTAGAGATCAAGACCACCAAGCTGGTAAGAGGAAGAGGGCTGTGTGAACACCTCGCTACAGACTTGAAAGAGTCGAAGGAGGACATTTTGGTACTCCATGATGAACCTACAACAATTGTACCTATAGTCATGAAGAGCTGGGCACAAGACATGGTTCATTTCCTTCGAACTGGTGAGTGTCCACAAGGTCTTGATAGGACCAAGAGGAGGTATTTTAGACTCCAATCTCTTCCTTATGTCCTAGTTGATGGAGTGCTATTCAGGAAAGACTTTTCAGGGGTGCTCTTGAGATGTATTGATTCAGACCAAGTCGACAAGGTACTGTCTGAGTTCCATGATGGACCAGTTGGTGGCCACTTTGCTCCCAAGGCCACAGCTGCAAGGATTATGGGCTGGTTACTTTTGGCTCAGTTTGTTTAAAGACACTCATGCTTGGGTGAGAAAATGTCAAAAATGTGCCTTCTTTGATGGGAAGCAATGGTTGGCTGCCATGCCTCTTCATCCTATTCAGGTGGAACAACCATTCATGCAATGGGGGTTGGACTTCATAGGGTTGATCAATCCTCCTTCTAGTGCTGGCCACAAGTGGGTTTTGACTGCCACAAATTATTTCACAAGGTGGGTAGAGGTCGTAGCTTTGAAAGAGGCCAATGAGAGTGCAGTCCTAGACTTCTATGAAGGCATAGTGACAAGATTTGGGGTCCCAGCCACAATCATTTCAGACAATGCATTGGCTTTCTTGGGAACGAAGACAAGTGAGTGGGCATTAAAGTATGGCATCTATCTCATCACTTCTTCCAACTACTATCCACAAGGGAATGGCCTGGCCGAGTCCACAAACAAGAATTTGATTAGGATCATAAAAAGGACAATGGAGGAAAATCAAAGGACTTGGCATGCCAAGTTGAAGACAACTCTTTGGGCAGATAGGATCACTCCAAAGAGGGTGATTGAGAATTCACCATACACACTTGTGTATGGAAGGGAAGCTAGACTTCTTATCTCACTTGAGTTACCAGCCTTGGATCTTGCCCATCAGCTGCAATTGGTGGAGAGCGACAGCCTGGAAGTCAAGTATTGTGAGCTAATGGAGCTTCAAGAAGCGAGAGACCAAGCCATGGATGCCATGACCAGCCGCCAACAACAAACAAAGAAGCATTTTGACAAAAGGTCTATGCCAAGGAGCTTCTCAGAAGGTGACATTGTCTTGAAGTGGGATGAGACCGAGCCAAGCCTGGAAGGCACACGAAGTTTGATGCTCTATGGAGTGGCCCATATGTCATCACCCAATGCAAGCAACACAATGCTTTCCAACTCTCCAAGTTGGATGGTGAAGAGCTACATATTCCAGTCAATGGGATATATCTTAAGCATTGTTACTAGGTTTCTTTTGTCATGTACATAGTTTCTTGTTTTTCCTCGTTTTCCCTAAGTGTTGTTATGCATGTGTGTAGTGTTTTAGCCTTTGTGTGTGTTTTTCCTTGTTGTTTGGGGTAAAATCTTTGTTGGTTCTTAGGTCCTTACAAAGCTGTTGTTGACTTCTCCAAGATGCATCTGACTCCATGTCCAATGGACTTTTAGGCCACCAGTCTTCTCAAGCATAGCAGGCATGCTTCCCCTGTGAGTCGCCAATTTGTTGACCATTTTGTGAATCCTGCATGCCAAAATGGGCACCCCCCTCTTTTTTCCCTTGAAACCTTGTTCTTCATGACCTTTTGCCCTGAAACCAGGGCTTAACCCTTTAAAAATCAAGGAAAAGTTGCTTTTGTGCAGGTGCAAGTGTTGTCTCATCAAGCATTGGTCTTTTCCAGCACTCACAAAGCAAATCGGGTTCTCAGAACAACATTACTTGTAAGCTTTACAAGTAATAAGCAGGAGCACTTGACAAACCCAAAAGGGTCTATGGCCAGTTCTAGTGCAGGTCGGGTTTTGCAAAGTACTTTACTTGCCAATTTTCATGAGTTGGAGTCATTCACATTTTGGGGTTACCCAAAAGGGTAAGGAAGAAGCAATCGGGTTTTGAGATGTCTTTACTTCAAAGCTTTTTTGAGTAAGTCCTTCGAAAGAGCCCGAATTGGTCTTAGACGCTTCTTAAGGCAAGTGTTTTTCCGCGGAGGGCACCTGGGCGTTCTGTAGGGTCATTTGCAATTTCCCCGAAGGGTATGTGCCCTTGCGGGAGGCACTTCAAAGATGAAACTGAACTTTACAAAACTTCTGAAAGGTATGTTTGAAGACAGAATGGACCTTGTGGAGGGCTTTTCGTTGGCTTGAGGACCTTTACAAAAGTTTCGAAGGGCACTTTTGGCTCGAAATGCCCTTGCGGAGGGTAGCTGGTTGAAGCAAAGGGGCAAAGACAACCCTGAAGGGAACTTGCTCTTTGGGAAAAGTGACAAGCGGAAGGAGTTTTCCTTCAGACATTTTGTCCGAAGGAAAACCAAAGAAGGCAAGCCAAGGTCGAATTCCTTCAGACATTTTGTCCGAAGAAATTCGACGGTCATAGAATGTCCGAAGGGGTGTCTTTGTGGAGGGCACTTGGTCAAGAAAGAGGGCTCTTTACACTTTTTTGAAGGGTCATTTTTCAGAATTTTCGAAGGGCACCTGCCCTTGCGGAGGGCACTTTTGGATGGGAGAAGCCTTTGATGAGGGCACTTTAAGTAAGAGAGGACGAAGACAAAAGGCCCAAAGGGCACATGCCCTTCGGAAAAAGAAGCAATCAAAGGAAAGAATTCCTTCGAACAAAATGTTCGAAGGAATTCCTTCGGACATTTTGTCTGAAGGAAAACACAACACAAAGGCCTGCCGAAGGAAAATCGAAGAAGGCAAGCCCAAAAGAGGATTTCTTCGGACAAAATGTTCGAAGGAATTCTTTTGGACATTTTGTCCGAAGAAATTCGATATTACGAAAAGCTTGAAGGCCCGAGAAATAACAAGCGTCGGAGAGCCCGAATGGTTAAAGACAAAAGGAAAAAAGCCAAGGCAAAGGGAAATAGCAAAGTAAAAGAAAACAAGGCGGGTAACCCAGAACGCGACCACACAACACAATAAAGTAAAAGCTCAAAACGTTCCAAGTAGCGTGACAAGTCAAAGCGCAGACCCAAGGATGAACCAGACCAAGGCAAGTGGCACAGGTGTCGTCAGCAAGAAGAGTAAATGCACTTAGGTGAAATAGTCTCTACCGAAAACCAATAAAAGAATTAGTTTTCGAACTATAGAGGAGAACAACCCGTGTTTTCATGCTTCGTCATTAATGCATACCCAGTTGCGTCCAGCATTGAAGAGAGCATGGTCTAGTCAACACAAATTGGGATGGCTTTGTCAGTTGCTAGGAGTATCCCATGCTTTTGCAAGCCCAGGACAACAAGGGCAGCGACTTGGACATCTACAACATGGTTCTCCCATACGCAATTGGAAGAATACGGCAGCAGCATGGGCTTGTGGTCTCTGCAAAAGTGTTTGACTCAGCATGGGTCTCTATCCCTTGATTTGTCAGCTATCTGTTTCCAAGTTATGTATATATTTGTAACTTCTTATTTTGAGAAGGGATCTCTCAGCATTGTATGGCGAAGAAGCCCTGAAGGAATTTACCTTGAATCAAAAGAAGCATTTTTACCTCCATTTGAGCTTACACTTTTGCATGTCTATGTTTTTATCTTATATTAAGTCATTTCCTTTTCATGCTTTCCTAAGTTTATGCCAACATATCTAGTGTATTGTGAGTTCTTCTCTTGCAAGTCAACAAGAAGTGTCCAGCTCAAAGTATAGGTGCATGTGAACAAGTTGTCTAGAGTGTGTCTTAGAACACCTCTAGTAGTTCTTCGTCCCTGTATCTCCATAGGATCCCCTGTTGAAACACTAATGCAGGAAAGGTTATCATTTGAATGAAGTGTATGCTTGCTTCTCTCTAGTGTAAAGTGTATATTAAAGTTGAGTAGACCAACCATTTTGGTGCATCACCGCATTAGTTTAGGTTTTGATTTCAGTATTTCTCTCCCTTTTCATCCCCCCCAATTGTTAGTAGTAGAAAATCCAGGGTCTCAAGGTGCATCAAGGGGAGCTAGCCCTTAATCTAGAAATTCATTCCTCACATTTGCAACCCACAACAAAAGGGGTGTCTCCATTGTGTTGCATGGAGGAAGAGAGCTGAGCCTTCTTTCAGGGGGTGCAATCCACCGCGTCAACATCACACACACACATATATTTTATATGTATTTATGTGTGTATATATATATTCCAAATTGCATTTTTCTATTTTTTTTCAAAAATTTTGGATTTCGGATTTTTTTGCCCCCCCAACAGATCTGGATTTACGAACTTGGTAACTATGCTTGGCAGGGAAAAATGCACTTGCAACTGATTGATAAGGATCTCTGGGAGATCTTTAAAGGCATTGCGACTAAATGAATGGATGCTAGCAAGCTCATCAAATGGACCAACAAGGACCAAAAAAGCCTTGACTATCATTGGCCTCGGGTTGTTAGACTCATATTTGCATCATGTGGATTTTAAGAAGTCTTCCAAAGAAGTTTGGGATTCATTGAACAAGCTATTTGGATCTAAGGGTGAGAGCCCCAAGACAACACTAAAGCAAAGATTATATGGTTTGAAGATGGGGGAAGGAGTGAAGATGGTAGATCACATTAGTAAATTTCGCTCCTTTTTAACTCAATTGATTGGTTTTAATGAAACAATAAAAGATGAAGATGCAAAAGCCGTAGTTTTGAATGGTATGCCTAGTAGATTTTCAAATATAGTGTTAACTTTAGGAAAATTGAATCTTACTCTAGAAGGGTTAATTTCCACCTTGCTTGATGAAGGAAATCAAATTAAAAGTCCCGAGTTATAAAAAGAAGAAATAAGGTTTGCAGAAAATAAGGCCAATATGTCGTCCAAGAAAAATCCAAAGTTCAAATCTCCAAAAGACAAGTACACATGTTTTTCTTGTAAAAAGCTAGGACAACCTATTCTAATCTATAAACAGAGAGCATAAGATCTCATCGATGGAAAATTGGATTAAAAGGCCTTGGTTGCTGAGGATAATGACTGGGAAGAATATACTCCCCATTCAAGTGATGAAGACTTTTTCCATCCAAGTGATGAATAATATGTGTTCTGATGTTAAACATGAATGTGTATTTGGTGTGATGAGAATAAACTATTGTAAACAGATGAACGAGAGAGCAATAGTCTACTATGTATCCTCTGCTTAGTGCTTCTTAGTGATTTGTTGTTGAGTACCCAACACTCACTAGAAGTGAAAGTGTGGACAATTGTGTTCGTATATGTAGGTTATCGTTGGAAATATGTGGTTTGTTGATGAGAATCCCAACACTCACTGGAAGTGAAAGCGTAAACAATTGTGTTCACATATGTAGGTGATCACAACAACAATTGTCATGAGTAGCATGAATGCATTGTCATGTCCCCTTTTCAAAATATTTTAATTAGGGAAATAATTAATAACAATACTTTTTTAAAGTTGTCCAAGTCTATTCATAATCAAAAGGGACAATTGTATTATTATCAATAAAGTAAAAATTAAAATAAAAAGGTGGTGTTGCTTTTCTAAAATATTATTGGATGTTTTCTTTGGCAAAAGTGAAAATAAAACTATAAAGAGGGGTGTTGGGTTCATGGGAGATCATCTTTTACCTATTATCAATTACACTTTTTCAAGTTTGAGCATCTGCTTTAGCTTTCAGCATTTGAGGATGAAAACCCTCTGGTGGATAAGAAGCCCTGATGTAATGTCCCTTTTTTGGACACTAGAATAATATTATTGCTAAAATAAAAAGTATTTTTAAATACTTAAAATAAAGTAATAATAGTCTATTTTGCTTTTCACTTAAGTTGGGACCTTTTGAGGGTCACGAGCTTATTTAGCTCTTAAGTGATTTTAAAAGCAAATTGTCCTTATAATCCACTAACTCTTCCTTCATAACTAAAAGGTGGATATATAAGAAGGTTGTGGATCTCATTTAAAGGTTGTGTGAATTTGGATATTTGGATGTGATAATCAAGTATGTCAAGTTTGGTTGTTGAAGGTAGATACTTGAAGAATGTTACCATTCAAGTTGACTAGTTGTTCTAAAAACAGTGTCTATCAACACCACCTTTCGATTGAAAATTGTACTACATTCTTTGAAG
Organism: Torreya grandis; assembly: GCA_037957365.1. NCBI lineage: Eukaryota > Viridiplantae > Streptophyta > Pinopsida > Cupressales > Taxaceae > Torreya > Torreya grandis. The sequence continues at coordinate 598,662 of JARHVA010003730.1, forward strand.
ATTTATTTGAAGATTTAAAATAATTCGAGCCAATTTTTTTTCTTTCTTTTTTAATAATTTCCAATTGCAATCAGCAGGGCAATACACAATAGTTAGTGTTAGTCTATAACCCAAACAATGCTAAAGTAACTCTAACCAGAATGTACACCAAGGTTTCGAAGAGGCCAAGGTGTGAGCATTGGTTAGAGGATCTGAATGCAGAAACAGAACTGGAATGAACTCTAACCAAGAATGGCGCCGATGATGGCGAGCATATGGTCAGAGGGTCTTCTACTACAAGAGCTGAAAGAGAACTCAACACCAAGTATGTGCTACCCAATCCGAAATGGAGTTGAGGCGACCATATGGTGGAGTAATAAAAATTACACTATTTAAAGAAACTCAACACCAAGTATGTGCTACCCAATCCAGTATGGAGTTGAGGCAACCATATGGTGGATTAATAAAAATTACAATATTTAGAGAAACTCAACACCAAGTATGTGCTACCCAATCCAGTATGGAGTTGAGGCGACCATATGGCGGAGTGCTACTTATTAAAATGCTTTGAGAGGAAATAAGCAAGAATGCTAAAATACTCAATGCCAAGAATGTGCTTTCCAACCCGGAAGGATATGGAAGCTACCATATGACGGAGATGTAAAGTATTACAATGCAGTTTTAGAATAGATGATCAGCGTTATAAATCAAGATTAAACAAACTTAAGATCTGCTGTCAGTACTACTGCCAGCGTACAATATGATAGAGAATTAACTTGTCAAGAACATAGCATTAGAACCATTCAAAGAGCATTGTAACAGAGCATTTTCCTTGCTTGAATGGAAATGCCGAAACCGATTTCTTCTCTTCAAAAGACTGATTCAAGATTCTGGTCTGTCCAATTTTGCACTTTCAAATGTCAAGCCAGCCACCTGAAATCATACTAAAATGGACATATCTCACACACAACTCATCTAAAAGACATGAAATGAAGCACAAAAGACCCTAATGATCAAGGCGCCCAATATTAGAACACAAAACAGACCCAAAAGTTTTTATACAATTTTTGCACGGATCCCAATGCCCACACAACAAGTACAGTCCAGCAAGGGGGTGATTTGCTTTTAAAATTCACAGCAGTCATCAAAAATTTCACAAATTACAGAATAGGGGCGCCCATTACCAACAAATAGGATTAGCCAATACCCACAATGAAATTTTTAGTTTTTTTTTATTTGTGAACAAAACTCAACCTGCTGTATTGAATAAGAAAACCCTGAATTTCTCATAAACTGATCTATAAAACAAACACTGAATACCATGCACAAATCCTGCATACAAAACAATCAAACTATACGATCTCACCACTAGTCGCTATCTTTCAAGCGAGAAGCAATGCCAAGCTAGGAGGCATACATTCCTCGAAGCAATTCCAAAGCCAATCCCGACAGCATAACATTATCAAGATTTTCCGATCCGAAATGAAAGCACTCTTCCTCCTTTTATACTTTTTCAACTGGGAGTCTCTAAAATCCTCTTGCATATGGGATAAAACATGAGAGGGAAAATAATATAATCCTCTTTAATTCTTTTTCAACCTCAACATTAAGTCGTTGAGCCTAGGCACCAAGGTCCAAAATTAAATAATAATGTTTAATTTATGGACTTTAAAATGGAGGCCAAGATGATGTCGGAAACCAATGATCTATAGCTCGTTGGAAAGGTCTTGACAAGACGAATCCAACCCCACTCTCAAAATCCCGTTTCGGTGCCAATCCCGAACTTACTAAAAATAGTAAATTCTTGAATGTTGAGAAAAACACATCCCTGCGAAGCTCACTGAAAACCCCAGAAAGAGACCACCAACCAAGCCACATCCCACGAACAAAAGCAACCACCAAAACATGAAACCTCAATTTCAACCTCCGAGTAGCCTACGGGGCTCCGGAATAGGCCAACGGTCAACTGTAAAAGATCAAGCTGGAAAACGGAACATTACAGGATTTCATTTAACAATTGCAGCTTCAAGGTGGGCGATTTGCTCAGAGAGCTTGGGCGAATCACTTGGAGGGTTCGTGAGACCATTGAAGAGTGGCGGTTTGCTTATGAGGAAAGTCGCTGGTTTTCCTCCTAGGGTGATTTGATTTGGAGCTTAGAATCATCTTTTGAGGGCCTTATTGTTTGTGGGAACTCTCTCCTAGGGTGAAGGTAATTTTTATGTATTTTTTTAGAGGGGTGAATTGCTTTTGAGGTAAGATTGCATGTTTCTTGCGCTGATTTATGCTTCAGAAGTATTTAGAATTATTTCTATATTTTTTCCAAGAAGGGCGAATTGGTTTGAAGGCTTGGAGGCATTGCTGAGGGTTTATTTCAAGGGTTTGATATTCAAAAAATCATTTTCATAATTTTGGGTGAAAGATATTTCAGAACTTCAGGGCATCATTTGGAGGACTTTTAGTGGTTGGAAAATGCCGAAACTATTTCTGTTTCAAAGCTACTATTTTTGTGATCATTTTGAGTTATTATTTGCATTGGGATTCCAAATATTCTAAGAGATATGAATTTTATAAGTTTCAGCATGTTAAGGCCAACAATTAATTACTGAGGACCGCGATTTGACTACTTATCATTTCTGATTTTTGATGGGCATTTTTTGGCTGATTTTTGGGTTCTAAGTGTGGGGAATAATATTATATTCTCTGATTTATGGTTTGGAATTGATTGCACTAATTTCTGCAAGTGTGACGACTTTATTGGAAAGTGTTTGTAAGGTGTTTCAGGGGTTTGAAGCTTGTATCAGTTGGCCGCAAGTACACATAATTTAGACTTGGAGGGGTTTGAAGAGGTATTTATTATTGTATTGGTGATTTGAATGATTGCTGATTTATTTTCAAAATTATTTGGGGTTTGTGGAAAATAACTATTTTGGTCCTTTGTTCCAATTTGGGGACATTGCACTTGAGGACGAAAGCCCTCCGGTCTTGTGAGGTGGTTACATTCAAGAACCATAGTTGTGCTTTCAAATTAGGAGACTGTCAGAACTCATCATTGGGAGAATCATTAGGTAGACTTATCATATTTCTAGCTCCTTTCAAGGTTTGTGTTAGGGTTTATGACTCGCTGTACTAGGTAGCGCTGCAACCATGCATCCCTCCATTGCTGACATCATCATTTTCATCCCTAAATCAATTTGCTGCAGTGATCTCAACCCTAAATAAGATTGCTATAGTGACACTATAGCCGTACTAGGGTTTTGACCTATCATTTCATGCTTCTAGATACTGCTGGCAGCTAGGTCATCATTCTTCAACGATCTGTGCATCATCTCCAGCCAACTGTACCTCCCATTCAGTCATTTTCAACTTGTGAACGTCATCATCAGCCACCTTGGATGCCATTTCCAGCCAACCAATTCATCTATATCGTCAGCCATAGAAGCACTGGTTCTACTCTTAGGGTTTGTTGTTTGTAAATGCCAAGTGGGCATAAAAATCTAGGGTTACAATTCTAAATTTTGCATGTATAATTTCAATTAGGGTTTCAGCCAATATATTATGTTTTGTACTTTGCATTGCAATTTGATTTCAATAAAAATTTTGCTCTTTGTGGGCATTCAACCACTTTAATTATTTCTATAGAATTCCCAGTTAAAAGAGATTTATCTTTAATTTTAAAAATTTAGGGTTTATTTAGAATCTCAAAGTTATTCTTAAAAAGGGTGAAATATTCCAAAAAAGGATATTTTTTGAATTCTGAAAATTTTGCAAAACCCTAGGTAAAATGTCAATTTGGATTTTTTATTTCCAGCAAATTTAGTGCCCAAAATGATCACAACAAGGCTGCAAAAATTCTATTGAAACCCTAACCACACTTTGACCAATTTCCAATGAATAAATAGGGCAAGGAAAGGAGAGTTTCCATTCAAACCCTAGACGCCAAAGATGGAAGAAAAATGCAGAATAAATAACTTGCTTCTTCACTTCAAATTATGCAAATTTATGACCAAATAATTAGCCCAAAATTACTGAATATATATTTGGAATTAATGCCTATTTTCTAGCAATTTATGAAGCAAGCAATAAATGTTGGCATAATTCCTGAAAAATAGAGAATAAAATACAGGAAATTATCCAATATATTTGAAACCCTAGAACCCTCCAAAATACCTCATAAATTCTTAAACAAATGCTGAAAATTCATATAAAAATCAGATTGGGGTTTGGACATGAAAAAGCCCTCAAACCCTATCAAATACTCCCAAAATCAATTTGCCCCAGTTGGAAAACATTACAATAAAATTCAAAATGTTATTAGGGCAAGAAATGACCCTCAAACACTAGCAAATCACTCCCAAATCCAATCGCCAACCTCCACAAGCAAGTCGTCCAACTTGGAAACCTTTCTTTTTGTCTTTTTCTGAATTTTATGATCTATGGCAGCTCCAAGGTGAAGTTGCGCCACGTAAGAATAAGGGTTTGCATCTCCAATCTCTTTGCTTGAAGGTTTTCGTCTTCAAGGAAAATGGCTCAAGCATTTCGTGCTCAAAGTCCAAGATTTGAATATCAAAATTAACATCCTCATCAAATGATCCCCTCTGTTTTTATACACCATGCCTAAAGGGTACACACAAAAGGAGGGAAATACCTTTTCAAAATTATAAGAAAAAACATCTTTTTCAAATCCACTTAAGTGGATTGGTGCCCATGACCTTCAAAGGGCGCAACTTAAGTGAACTTTTATAACATAAAGTACTTTTCACAAGTGTTCTTTTAAGAAACCAATTGTTCCCCTTCTTTACTCTCTTTTCTCTTGGCCCTAGGAAATGGATTAAGGCTAAGGGTCTTCAAAGATGTAATGATCAAAAGAGGGACATGACAAAGGGTTTGCTGACAAATCCCATAATTCAGTATTTCAACCGGAAGGGGACATTACATGCATACCTAGAGTATATGTTGACATACATTTCTATTTACAGTTCGTGTGGTGTGGTTCTTCACCATATGTCTGCATTAAGGGGGGAGTGTTGGAAATTATATAGTTAGAACGTATATTATATTGTTGGTGAGTTGTTTTAACAACTCACGTAAATATTGTTTGTTGAGTGTTTTTAGAAATCTTAATAAGGCTTGATTCCTTGTGTTAAGGAGATCTAAAACCCATATATGTAAGCATAATCTTTCTGAATACGTTAATGAAGTTTATTGTGTTATGCTTTGACCAAAACAAAATTGTCATGGGAGTGACATGTAGTTGAGGCGAGTACTTTTTGTCTAAAATACGTAACTTACACAGTAGGATAAAGAGTTATATATGTGCCTCCATGCATTGGCCTTGTTCCTTAATATAGTAGATAGAGTTGGAGCGAAGATAGCCGAAGACATTGTTGCCTCACCTTCTTTGGAGGGGAAGCCCATTGTTTTGAAGTGGGAAAACCTTTGGAATACTTGTCACCAAAACCTAACACCCCCAAAAGCTAAGGTTCAAACAATTTCTATGCAATTTCATATGAGGAGTTTGAGATAGTGCCAGGGGACCCACTATAGCTTAAGAGGCCAAGGGGGTACCTTTGAGTATTGACATTAGCCAGATGAGGAAGATGAAGATTGGATCACCTCTAACTCAAAGCAGGAGGAGCTATGCAAGACTAAAATTTCATTGGCGATCTAGAAGGGGACAAAGATATTGAATAGAACCAATATGCAAAGTACAGTGAATATGCAGAAGATGAATTGTCATTTAGTATGCATTCCAAAACTTGAACCTCTTCTAGATTCTCGAGTTAAAGTCCTCAAGGTTATCCCCCATCGAGGAGTACTCTGATGAAATTTTTCCCATTTCTAAAGATGTTCCTAGTATAGTGACAGCTCCCTCACCCATGGCTCCAGTTTCTGTTTTTACCGAGTCTATTAGGACTGACACCAGGGTGGAGGTTAGCATAGATAAATCCCCATCAATGTCTAGAGTTGATTCTTAGTTGCATTGAATTCAAATGATTTCCTCGGGAATACTTCCTAATCATACCACTAATGCAGCCTGTTGTGAACATTCCATGCCTTCCTTGTTGGATCTTCTTCACCTATGTAAATAAAAGAAACTTTAGCCCTTGACCAGCCTGAACCTAATCTAATTGGTGTTTTGAGGGTTAGTATCCCCAGCCTCCTCAAAGGAGCAGCAGGTAGAGAAACAGCAAATAAATGAGGGACAACTGAACCTAATCTAATTGGTGTTTTGAGGGTTAGTATCCCCAGCCTCCTCAAAGGAGCAGCAGGTAGAGAAACAGCAAATAAATGAGGGACAATTGCCAATTTTGTGGAGCAACAACCAAAGGCAGATTCTAAACCTCTTTTGCTGACACAGGGCAAGGGAAGATGTAATTGTTGCATATATTTTCAAAAGGGAAGGTGGGGGAGATAGGGTATCCTATCCAGTCAGTAGATCAGCTGAAAGTCATCTATGATCAGCTCATTGAATTCCTCTCAAATGTAATCCAGAAATTTTACCATGCTGATTTTTCACATTGGAAACAATATACGATAAATATATTGATAATTTAGAGAGAATATTTACGTGAAAATGTGCTGCAAAGCTGGTTAGCCAGCTTGTAGGCAACACAATTTTTTTTTATTTAGCTGACTATTAAATGGTAAGATTTCAAGACCGCAGCCAATGAATATAGGTCTATTACAATCATTAATACACATATGAGAGTCACAATGCATCTGGCATAGAGGGCATAGTTTAAACATTGTGCGGACCAAAGGAAAGATGCAGTCCTTTGTCTTTGAGAGAGCCACTCCTTGCTGCAACTTGCCTTCCCTTTTTTGCAAAATGAGAATGTATACAGAGAGGGCAATCTTTATAGGAGAGATACATGACTTGAACCCTGCATTATTCATTCTATACTATCTGCTTTATAGCTATACAATGCACAGACTAAAAAACTGTTAAAAATAATAAAGGGTTCCAAATGGGAACCAAAGGTCCCTCCAACATCGGGATGACATTTATCTACCTTAGAAGTCAAAATGAATGGCTGGAATTAGACAAATAGCCATAATTACCAAATTCGGCTGGATATGCACATAATCTGGTCAGATCCGGATTTTTTGGCTGGCCTGGATAAGTTCATCCTGGTCAGCCCTTTTTTTTTTTAATTTTTAATTTATTTTTTTAGGTTTTCTGTGAAAAAAATGCCCATAAACCATAAATATTACATAATATTAGCATTTTATATTACTTTATCAATGTTTTTCATTTTACTTATCAATTTTGCATATTTATAAAACTATGCTGTCTCTCACACGTATATATTTTGGATTGGATTTTTCCGAACGTTTTCAAGAATTTTGGATCTTGGATTTTTTGCCCTCACTAACGGATCCTGATTTCCAAACTTGGTAACTATGCAAATAGCTGAATTTTGGTTAACGACATTACTATTTTGGTAGTGCCACTTGCTGGGGTTATATCTACTTTGCCGTTGATCGAAATTTGAAATCTTAATATGCATTGGAAAGCTCATGAAGTGAACTAGTTTAGATGCCTCAAAGGAATGACTTTAGAAACCCTTCTAGGGCACTTGACCAAAGTTATGAAGTTAAATTCTGCTCCGAAGGGCCCTGAAAATGCAAACTATGAAAATGTAGAAATGCCGAAAAATTAGATTTTCTAAAATTTCAGAATTTTGCCCTGAGCAGCGATTTGGGTCATTGCCAAGGATAAAAGCGAGCATCATTACTCTAAAAAGTATGAGGCAAATAAATGGAACAAGGAAATTGTTCCTTTGATGGTCTGTAAAACAAAAATCGTTAATGATTAAGTCATTCAGTCAACCATAGATAGTTAAACTATGAAATGACGGAGAGTCAGCACAACTACATGACAGGATGGTGACTGAATGGAAGTCCTAGGTCACTTAATTGGAACAAAATCTAGCTAAGTAGACTGTTGAACACACTATCTACTGAGAGGTGGTGAATCAGTGGATGAGCTAAAACCTGGTTCTTAAAACTTTTAAACAACATACATAATGTATATGCAAAGTAAAGAACAAAAACAAAGATCATACACACACATAAGAATGCTCAACACCAGATTTTTACATGGAAACCCAAAGAGAAAAACCACGGTGAGAAAAACTGCTAGAAGCTATTGTTCTAATCCAGCGTCACAGAAAAGATGTCTCACAGACAAACCTCACTGGTTACATTCAAGAGCACCCACTCTAAGGAAGCATCAACTTCCTAACTGAGCACCAACTCAGTTTTTCTGATGGCACCAACCTATCAGAGAAATGAAGCTACAACTTCAGAATACAAAAAAGATTCAGAATGAATCTTGTTCAGTTTTCTGTTACAAGTCTTGTCTGTAATTGCACCTTCATGCAATGTGCCTTCTCGTCTTATCTGCCTCTATCTCCGTGTGTCTGGATATCTTCTATATTGACACACCTTATTCGCTTTGCCTTTTTACATTGTTTGCATATGTCCTTACTGGACAATTTTTGAGTTAACACTAATTATTATTGTAGCAGCAACAAAAAGACGCTTTCGAATGTTCTGTTCGTAGCATATATAGACAAATGCATTTTAGGGTTTCTATCCGTAAAGTGTTCACACTTCAACTGCTCTTAACTGGTTCAAGCTTCTGATCTACATTCAATGTGACTTTTACTTCATGTCGCAATTCATGCTTCAAACGGCAACGTTCAAATGTCTTTACTATCTTTGGCATGTGCACTCCTACTGTTTTTAACTGCGCCTCTTCCTCGATCAATTAGATTGATTAATCTCGAGCTCCGTGAAGAGATATCGAGTTCATCACTTGTTCCAGCAGTTCTTTTATAGACAGTGAGAAGACATTAAATGCGGGCTTTTTATTTCTTTTGTCGCGCCAAGTTCACGTTCTTTTCTTTGTTGGATCTTTCCTTATGACCTCTTGACACTTGTCAAATGCACGTGCACTCGGAGGGTAATCTAGCTTTGCTTTGCACCATTGGATCTAATGCACCGGTCAAACATGAGTCGTTGATCTTTTAAAGGAGCATGAATTTTAGTTCTTGCTTTGCTATTAACCATCGAGCTTCTTTTCATCCCTCTTCGCATCTCGCTGCTTTCTATATCATGGGTTTGCTTCTGCTCCTTTTGATTGTCCTTGATATGCTTGATCTTTACCCTTTGTATTGTGCGTTAAACTTTGATAAGTTGGCGTGATCTTATTTTCTTCGGCATACTTGTAACGCTCCTTGCAACGTTGATCCTTGAAGACTTGCTCATATTTTAAGCTTGCTTTAATTCCTTTGGAAGGTTCCTTTATACAAATTGTTGCGGGCCTTTGTGTCTTTGGAACAATTTTCGCAGACTTTTTGTCCGTGTCCATTTCAACCTGAAGTGTCCTCCAATTTCTCCGAAAGAATTCGTCATTGGCTTCTATTCGGAAGTGTCATTCGGAAATCTTCCAATGGTCTTTGGAAGGATCCTTTATACAAATTGTTGCGGGCCTTTGTGTCTTCGGGACAATTTCCGTGGACTTTTTGTCCGGGTCCATTTCACCCTGAAGTGTCCTCCAATTTCTTCGAAAGAATTCGTCATTGACTTCTATTCGGAAGTGTCCTTCGAAAATCTTCCAATGGTCTGATACTCTTCGGATTCTTTGTAATCTACCCTTTGGCTTTTCTGCAAGTGTCCACATACCCTTTGCAACATTCAAAAGATACCCTTCGGACTTTTTGAAAAAATCCACTTGCTCTTCAGAACGTTCAAAAGATACCCTCCGGACTTTTTGAAAAGGTCCACTTGCCCTTCAGAACGTTCAAAAGATACCCTTCGAACTTTTGTTAAGGGACAATTTTTCGAAAAGGACTTGACAATTTTTTCGAAAGAATTGTCCTTGCCACTTTTTCCAAAAGAATTCCTCTGAAGGAATTCTTCAAGACTATTTTGGGTTTTCCATCCTTCTTGACTTATCTCGATTGCCTCTTCTAGACCCTTTTGGGTTTTTGACATTACTTATCAATTTGAGAGAAACGGTCATTCAAAATCCCGATTACTTCATCTAGACCCTTTCGGGTTTTTACCTTTACTTTGCTTACCAACATAAAGAAGTAACGTGCTTGCAAACCCTCGACTACCTCTTCGTTGGACCCTTTCGGCTTTTCCACAATGCTTAGCTTACAAACATAGGAGAAGTAAAGCTATCCTAGAAACTCGATAACTTCCACTTAGACCAATTCAAGATCTTAACATTACTTTACTTATAAAGCATACAAAAGTAAAGTCGTTCCAAAATCCCGACCAAGTAAAGTCACTTCAGAACCTCAAATAACTCCTCTAGACCATTTCAGGTTTTTGACTTTGCTTTACTTAAAAAGATGAAAGTAAAGTCGTTCCATAAACTCGACCAAATTTATTAGACCAATTCGGAGTTTCGAGACTGCTTTACTTATTTTATAAGTAAGAGCACTTCACAAACCCGATTTACTCCACAAGTCTGCTCAACTCAACCTTTGGCATTAATGCATGATTAGATTCAATCTCAATGACATCAATGACATCAACCTTTGATATTAATGACAATTCCATGCTGCCTTGGATGGGAATGACAATTCTTCAATCCTCAGACTACTTTCTGGATCATGATATTCAAACTGTCAATTGTCTCCTTGCTCAAATTGCCAACAATCTCCCCCTTTGTCATTGATGGCAAAACACCTTCAAGAGCAAAAACATCCTCAAAATTCCCTTCTCATTCTACTTGCTTGCTCTTATTCTGATTTCTCCCCCCTTTGACATTAATGACAAAGAGTGTTTGCTAAACCAATAAGACAAACAACTGCTTTATTGGCATCTGAGCTATTCTGATCGTTGGACTTGTTTGGATAGAGCATTATGAAGAAAAACTCCCCCTTGGATAATGCACACTGACTTGAACTGTTCGTATGACTCTCCTGGGTTTCATATGCTTCAATCGATCCTAGATTAGCATTGGTCTGAAAGACCAATCAACAATAGATATATCTCTTACATAGATGAGCATAGAAATTTAGATCCAACATACCTTAGTCTGCTCCTTAACATCAAATGGCAAACGATGTGTAAAGTACACAACATATTGCCTTCACTCTTAATTGAGGAGTTAATAATATGCCTGCAATGCTCCCCCTGGACTTATAACCTATCACAAGAGTCTAGTGATATGGGGTGGGAGCTACAACTCCCAACTTCTCTTTCAGATACTCAAATTGCTCCTTGGAAAGAGGCTTAGTGAAGATATCTGCAATCTGATCCTTGGTTGGCACATATTCCCATTGTGACCTCCTGACTTGCTACCTTTTCTCTCAAAAAATGATATTTTATGGAGATATGCTTGGTTTTGGAATGCATCATTGGATTCTTGGATAGATTTATGGCACTTGAACTAACACAAAAAATAAAGATAGGTGCTTAATATTCTATCTTTATGTCTTTAAGAGTTTGCTTCATCCACAAGACTTGAGTGCAACAAGCAGCTGCTGCGACATACTCTATTTCAATTGTAGAGAGTGTAATCGATTCTTGCTTCTTGCTTAGCGAAGACACAAGTTTGTTACCCAAAAAAAATGCACCATTACTTGTGCTTTTTCTGTTATCCACACTTCTTGCCCAATCAACATCAGTATATGCAACCAAGGTAAGACCTTCGCTAGTTGGGTACCACAACCCATAGTCAATTGTGCTCTTGATGTACCTGAAAATTCTTTTTACAACATTAACATGTGATTCTTTGGGGGCTATTTGAAACTGTGCAACCATGCACACTGCTTGCATGATGTCTGGGCTTGATGTTGTTAGATACAACAAGCTGCCTATCATTGATCTATACAACGTATTATTTATATCAGGAGACTCATCTTCCTTGCTTAACTTGCAACCAGTCATCATGGGAGTACCAACTGGTGCGTTGTCCTCCATTCCAAATTTCTTGAGCATCTCCTTCGCATAATTAGCTTGAGACATGAATATCCCTTCATTAGTTTGTGTAATTTGCAAACCAAGGAAGGAGAGTTCTCCCGGCATTGACATTTCAAATTCATTTTGCATTTGCATGGCAAATTATTTGCACATGTTACTATCACCACCTCCAAAGATAATATCATCCACAGACAACAATCAGCATATGCTCACCTTCTGATTTAAAATACAGATTGCTGTCTACGCACCTTTTTTTGAAACCTTGTTGTTGCAGGAATTGATCCAATCATGAATACCATGCTCTAGGTGCCTATTTCAGACCATACAAAGCTTTCCTTAGTTTGCACACATAATTTTCTTCCTTTGCTAACTGAAATCCTTCTGGTTGTTCAATGTACACTTCCTCTTCTAAGTTTTCATTCAGGAATGCTGACTTCACATCCATTTGATATACCTTGAATTTTTTGTGAGTAGAGAATGTCAAAAACATTCTTATAGCTTCTAGTCTTGCCACAAGAGCAAATGTCTCTTTGAAATATCCTTTGCACACCAGTCTAGCTTTGTTTCTTATGACTGCTCCATCTTCATTGAGTTTGTTTCTATAAACCCACTTAGTTTCTATTACATTCTTGTTCGAGGGTCTAGGAACTAATTTTCAAGTTTTATTCTTTTCAATTTCGCTGAGTTCTTCCATGGCTGTTAGCCAGTTTTCATCTTTGCTGGCTTCATTGAAAGTCTTAGGTTCAATTTTTGAAAGTAGAGCAAAGTTTACTTGCTCCTTGTTTATGACAACGTTTCTCCTAGTCTGAACACCCTCATCTTTGTTGCCAATTATCTACTCCTTGGGATGTTATTTTTGAACAAACCTTGCAGGTGTCCTTTTACTCTTTTCTTTTTCCTCTTCACTATCTTCTATTTCATTTTCTGCTCCTTCTGATTCTTTAATTTTGATCTCCTCATTAGGCTCAACTGGTTTGAATCCTTCTTCAACCTCGACATTGATGCTTTCAAATTATTTTATGCAGCCGTCTGTTGTAACACACATAGGCTTTGCTGTGAGTGGAGTATCCAAGAAAAAATCCTTCATCATATCTTGACTCAAAACTTCCGAGTTTTGCCTCTTTTCTTCTGATGTAGCACATGCTTCCAAACACTGAAATATTTTAGGGAAGCAGGTTTTCCAAACCACAGTTCATATGGGGTTTTATCACTCTTTACCTTAAGTTGAACTCTATTTAGGATATATACTGTTGTTTGAACTGCCTCTTTTCAATATCCATCAGGGAGTTTTGCCTCTTTCAACATTGTTTTGGCCATCTCCTTCACAGTTCTGTTTTTTCTTTCTACAACTCCATTTTGCTGTGGAGTTCTTGCAGCAGAGTATTGTCTCTTAATCCCATGCTTCTCACAATATTCTATAAACTCGTTGGAGGTGAATTCTCCACCCTTGTCTGATTTTAAATATTTGATTTTTCTTCCTATTTCGTTCTCAACCATGGCCCTGAAGATTTTAAATCTTTCAAAGACTTGTGATTTATCTTTCAAAAATGTTACCCATGTCATCCTTGAGAAGTCATCTACAAACAACATAAAGGAGTACACACCTTTAGATCCTTTTGTCTTAGTAGGACCACATAAATCTATATGAACTACTTGTAGGGTTTTGAAGTAGCATATTCTTTCGTTTCAAATCTGACCCTTGTCTGTTTTTCTAGTTGACACGCTTTGCATGTGATGTCTGCCGGTTTGATTATTTTGGGCATATGTCTAATACACTAGTTAGAACTTACTTTAACAAGATTGTTGAAGTTGACGTGACCCATTCTTTTATGCCATAACTAGCTCTCATCGATTTTTCACTTGAGGCAACTTGCATCCTTTTCTTCAATCAAGTTGTATATGTTGCTTTCAGTTCTTCTTTGTGCAACGATTTTTTCAGCTCTTTTCAATTTACAACCTTCAGCATTAAATGACTTCATAATCATTATCACACAATTGACTTACACTTAAGAGATTATGTTTAAGTCCTTCAACATACAGTATGTCATGTGTAGGAAGCTTGCCATCTATGTGCAAGGTTCCTTTACCTCTTATTCTGATCGCAGTGTTATCTCTCAGACTAATAGTCCCTTCCTTGCATCTACTTAAACTGGTGAATTTGCTCTTGTCCCCAGTCATATGCTTTGAGCAACCACTATCTATGACCCACAAGTTTTGTTCTTTGGCATGGAGTGTCGTTTGAGCAATCAGGGATTGATCTTTCACTTTACACATCTTTTTGGGTCTCTCATTTGCGTTTTTCCTTTCTTTAAGAGTGGCCTTTGAAACTTTGTTCTCATCTAAAGATCTGCTTTTGGCTAAACTATAATTTTTTGTCATTGCAACGTTAGTTCTACAATACTTAGCTATATGTCCAGAATTATTGCAATTGTAACATATTAAATTTGAATCCATCAAAGGAGCAAATGAATTTCTACTAGCAAAATTAAATCTTTTAGTAAAAAAAACTCTACAATCAAGAGCCCTATAACCAAACTGATTACAACTAAAACAATAACCATAAAAGGAAGGAAAGTACCTGGTCGTTTCTTTGGTGCAATATACCGAAAACTCTTACCTTTATATTTTTTCAGGTCTGCCACTTTAATGTATCCTTCTGCATCGTTCTTTGGATTAGTCTTTATGTCCTTTCTGATCTTTGCCTTAGTTGCTTCTTTGTTGATCTTCTCGTTCATAGCTTTTGCTTCTTCCCCTTTCTTGAAGTTATCATACAAGCTCATTGATGTACAAGCCGAGGATCCTTTTTTTAAATCATTTCCAAGGCCTGACTTTTCATTTGAAGGCTTTTGCGCACTGATCAGTTCACTAAGAACTTCTGACCCTTTCATTAGCTTTAAGCTTTTGGTTAATTGGTCTTTTGCTTTCTCAAGTTCTTTTCTCAAGGATACTACTGCTTCAAGTCTCATGCATTCGTTGGATTTTGACTGGAGATCCATCTTGACGACTTCTCCTATGCTATTAGCTTCCTCAACTTGAGTTTTTACTGTCACAATCATTTGATTAGCCTTTTCAAGCTCCTTCTCATGCTTCCTCTGCGTTGGGTTTTTTTTTCTCAGATTTTCAATTTCTTCAAGAGCACACACAAGTTCACTTTCAAGATCAATATCACTTTCTTCTCCATCCCAATCTTCATCTTCATTTTATTCTTGATTCAAAGAGGTGAATTCTTATGCCATAAATAGGAACTCATCTCTCTCAGCAAGCAAGGCATAGTCATGCTCATCGTCAGAGTTGTCACTATTACTCTCTCCCACTGAGTCACTATCTTTTATATATAACATCTTTTTGTTCTTGAAGAAGTTTTTCCTCTTAGCATAATGTGGTTTCACCTTTTTGATACTTTCTACTGGGTCGGAGTTGTCTTTCTTATTGTATGGACATTTTGTAGCGAAGTGTCCTACCTTGCCGCAGTTAAAACATTTGAATGAAAGTTTTCCTTTATACTTACCTGATCTTCTCTTCAGTTTTTTGACAAAATTGGCTTCTTCACCATCAGTCTCCTCAGAATCGAGCACAAAGGTTTCTTCTTTTGCAGACTTTACTACTTTGAAGGCTGCTTCTCTCTTGACTGTGTCTATCTCTCCCATCCTCATTTCGTAGGCTATAAACGTTCCATGTAGTTCGTCCACGGTAAGTTTGTCCAAATCTCTCACTTCTTCAATAGCCGAAATTTTGGAGTCGAATCTTGAAGGAAGGGATCTCAGAACCTTCTTGACAATAGCCGATTCTTCCATTGTTTCTCTAAGTCCTCTTATGGCATTGACTATTTCATCTACCCTGAGGAGGTAGTCAACTATCTTCTCTTTTTCATTCATCTTCAAACTTTCAAACTGTCCTTTGTGCGTTTGCAGCTTGGCTTGTTTCACTTTGATGTCTCCTTTATAGATACTTTTTAACTTATTCCAAATGTCTTTTGCACTCTGACAGTGCATAACTTTGACAAACTCGGAGTTTGACAACCCACAAAGAACAACATTCTTTGCTTTGGAATTGTTCTCATAAGCCTTTTTGGTTGCCTGATCAACAGGAGTTATAGCAGGAGCTGTATAACCATTTACCACTGACATTCATACATCAAACCCTAGGGAAGACAAGGATGCTTCCATTTTTATGCTCCAATTAGCATAGTTAGACCCATCAAACAGAGGAGCCTTGTTTGATAAAGATTCTTCTTGGCAGGGCATTGTGTTCACTAACCACGATCTATTTGAGCCGATTAAGCTTCTCTTAAGGAACCTGGGCTCTGACACCAATTGTTGAACACACTATCTATTGAGAGGGGGGTCAATCAGTAGATGAGCTAAAACTTTGTTCTTAAAACTTTTAAACAAGATACATAATGTATATGCAAAGTAAAGAACAAAAACAAAGATCATACACACACATAAGAATGCTCAACACCAGATTTTTACGTGGAAACCCAAAGGAAAAAACCATGGTGAGAAACGCTGCTAGAAGCTACTATTTTAATCCAGTCTTACAGAAAAGATGTCTCACAGACAAATCTCATTGGTTACATTCAAGAGCACCCACTCTAAGGAAGCATCAACTTCCTAACTAAGCACCAACTCAGTTTTTCTGATGGCACCAACCTATCAGAGAAATAAAGCTACAACTTCAGAATATAAAAGAGATTCAGAATGAATATTGTTTAGTTTTCTGTTACAAGTCTTGTCTGTAATTGCAACTTCACGCTATGTGCCTTCTCGTCTTATCTGCCTCTATCTCCTTGTGTCTAGATGTCTTCTATATTGACACACCGTATTCGCTTTGCCTTTTTACGTTGTCTGCATATGTCCTTGATAATTTTTGAGTTAACACTCTAATTATTATCGCAGCAGCAACAAAAAGATGCTTTCAAATGTTCTGTTCATAGCATAAATAGACATGCATTTTGGGTTTTCTATCTGTAAAGTGTTCATACTTCAACTGCTCTTAATCGGTTCAAACTTCTGATTTGCATTCAATGTGACTTTTGCTTTGTGTCTCGATTTATGTTTCAAACGGCAATGTTCAAATGTCTTTACTATCTTTGGCATGTGCACTCCTACTGTTCTTAACTACATTGCTTTCTCGATCAATTAGATTGATTAATCTCGAGCTCTATGAAGAGATATCGAGTTCATCAGTTGTTCTAGCTGTTCCTTTACAAACAGTTAGAAGACATTAAATGCAAGCTTTTTATTTCTTTTGTCGCGCCAAGTTCACATTCTTTTCTTTGTTGGATCTTTCCTTATGACCTCTTGACACTTGTCAAATGCGCAAGCACTCGGAGGATAATCTGGCTTTGCTTTGCACCATTGGATCTAATGCACCGATCAAACGTGAGCTGTTGATCTTTTAAAGCAACATGAATTTTAATTCTTGCTTTGCCATTAACCATCGAGCTTCTTTTCATCCCTTTTCGCATCTCGCTGCTTTCTATATCATGGGTTCGCTTCCGCTCCTTTCGATTGTTCTCGATATGCTTGATCTTTACCCTTTGTATTGTGCATTAAATTTTGGCAAGTTGGCGTGATCTTATTTTCTTCGGCATACTTGTAACGCTCCTTGCAACGTCGATCCTTGAAGACTTGTTCGTTGTTTAACCTTGCTTTAATTCCTTCGGAGAGTTCCTTTATACAAATTGTTGTGGGCCTTTGTGTCTTCGAGACAATTTTTGCGGACCTTTTGTCTGGGTCCATTTCATCCTGAAGTGTCCTCCAATTTCTCTGAAAGAATTCGTCATTGGCTTCTATTCGGAAGTGTCCTTCGAAAATCTTCCAACGGTCCTCATACCCTTCGGATTCTTTGCAATCTACCCTTCGGGTTTTCTGCAAGTGTCCACGTACCCTTTGGAACGTTCAAAAGATACCCTTCGGACTTTCTGAATGTACCCTTTGGACTTTTGTTAAGGGACAATTTTTCAAAAAGGACTTGACAATTTTTCCGAAAGAATTGTCATTGCCACTTTTTCTGAAAGAATTCCTCCGAACGAATTCTTCAAGACTATTTTGGGTTTTCCATCCTTCTTGACTTATCCCGATTGCCTCTTCTAGACCCTTTCGGGTTTTTGACATTACTTGACTTATCAACTTGAGAGAAGCAGTCTTTCAAAACCCTGATTACTTCGTCTAGACCCTTTTGGGTTTTTACCTTTACTTTGCTTACCAACATAAAGAAGTAACGTGCTTGCAAATCCTCGATTACCTCTTCGCTGGACCTTTTCGGGTTTTACACAATGCTTAGCTTATAAACATAGGAGAAGTCAAGCTATCCTAGAAACCCGATAACCTCCACTTAGACCAACTCGGGATCTTAACATTACTTTACTTATAAAGCATACAGAAGTAAAGTCGTTCCAAAATCCTGACGAAGTAAAGTCACTTCAGAACCCTGAATAACTCCTCTAGACCACTTCGGGTTTTCGACTTTGCTTAACTTAAAAATATGAAAGAATTAAAGTCGTTCCATAAACCTGACCAACTTTATTAGACCAGTTCGGAGTTTCAAGACTGCTTTACTTATAAGTAAGAGCACTTGACAAACCCGATTTACTCCACAAGTTTGCTCAACTCAACCTTTGGCATTAATGCATGATCAGATTCAATCTCAATGACATCAATGACATCAATGACAATTCCATGCTGCCTTAGATGGGAATGACAATTCTTCAGTCTTCAGACTGCTTTCTGGATCATGATATTCAAACTGTCAACTGCCTCCTTGCTCAAATTGCCAACATAGGACTTCTAAGGTTCAGGAGTGCCACAATCAGATGGCCAAATTTGAAGCAAATGTAGAGGGAAAGAGACCAGATCACAACTGACTTATTGAGGATAGTCAAGTGGCAGATCCTATTAAAAGCATATAAGAAACATGAGTGATAGAACAAGCCAATATGGAAGACCATTGGTAACGGTTCAACAACAGTATCTGATTCTCCCTTCGATTCAGCATCAGTTTGTTCATTGGCAGCAGCCCCACAGACTCTTGGGCAGTCATCATATTCATTATTGCTTATGCCTTTAGTGTCTGAGGCTGCTCCTGTTGCTTCCCTGTTTAATCTTTGATCCAGCAGCTACATCTGACCCTCCTCCCAGTTCTTGAGTAGTGTCAGAAGGGATTCTGACCTGTCTTAGAGGGGGAATAGTTAGGCACATACCTAGACTTTGTTATGGTTCTTGCTTAATGATAATAATAAGAAGTTTATGTTTTATTAAGTTTTTTTTGGTTTCTGAGTTTTCAATCTTTTTGGTTGCTTATGGGTAATTGCCTTTAACCAACACACCAATTTAAGCCCAAACCTATATGAACATTTTGTGTCTATGATAGAGGGAGCTCTCTCGCCTCTCCACATATTTGTCTTGCCTTTTTTTTGCTGAAGAATCTGGATTCTGTACATTACTGATATGAGATATCCATAATGAAAACATCCCCATTTCCAGCAGTTGTGTCTGATTTATAATTATGTTCTAGAATTTATTGCAACAAAGGTTTATAACTTTATTCTATGCATGTTCTGTATATAGTTTTTGTTGCTTTAAGCACAGAATAGCCATTTCTTCCTAATTTTCCCGCTCCATCCCAGTGTAGGCATTCACTCTGTAGTTATACAATTCACAAATCTGAGTTTCTTTCTAGATTTGAAAAATGCCACGCATCTTTCTCTAGGTCAGCAAAGCTATTCACTCTCTTCTGTCTTTTTTTTAAATAAATAAAAATAAAATTTGCAACTTGTCTTTTGCAAACATCTATTGTCTCAGAGCCTAATAAGGAAAAATGTGATTTATTAATTCTATCAACGCATGGCATATCCAGTACTTATTCTGTCCTTTACATTGGTACATTTTTGCTTGATTGATAGGCGATGTGTTATTGCGAGGGAGATGACAAAACTTCATGAGGAGGTATTCTTTGATTCAAGTCTTGTTTGACATCATTTTATCATTATAAATGTGGAAAATCGTTGTGTAGAAATATTTCTAATAATTGCCCTAATAATCTGCCATAATGCCTGTGGATCTTGGAGAAGCATGGATGGGTTTTCCATGATAGTTCACGGTCTCTCTCTTCTCTCTCTGTGCACTACTCTGTTTTTTTAATAAAGAATGACGAGTTTGCAAGATTTTGGAACTCTATTCTTTTGTCATAATCCTTCAACATTGTGGAAATGTATTCTTATGAGTCTTTATGAAATCACTTATCCTTATGTACACAAATGATAATACA
Source organism: Torreya grandis (assembly GCA_037957365.1). Taxonomy (NCBI): domain Eukaryota; kingdom Viridiplantae; phylum Streptophyta; class Pinopsida; order Cupressales; family Taxaceae; genus Torreya; species Torreya grandis. The sequence continues at coordinate 618,861 of JARHVA010003730.1, forward strand.
GATTAAATTTTCTAAGAGGTTTTTTAGCACCTTCTGTAGCCTTCAATTCTAAATTACTACTGATAGGGTACATACTGAGGAATCTATCTAATTTGCCTGGTCTGTTTTAGTTCTGGATGGGTACACTAGCAGAAGCGAAAAGTGAGTTTGTACAACGCAATCCCAAGGGAGAAATAACATTATTGATTCAAGGGTCTGAAGGCCAGTCTGCAGAATCTCCAATGGAAACAGAGCTGGAGAGTCAGCTACAAGATTTGTTCTCAAATGGCCACAGGCTATCAGAGGTGACGGCCTTGTAAATTATCATGTTTGGTGATGGAATTCAAATAGGATGCATTGATGTTGTGACTTGTCTTGCATGTATGATAACAGATATTTTACAGACATAGAATGTAGGTAAATGATCTATGCATTGCGTATTTTAGAGAACCAATATTTGAAACGGGATTCTCTTTGTATTTATATCTTAGATTCTTGGATTATGGTGGTAGTATTTCATTTTTTACTAATGGCCTGATCCTAATTTGTGTCAATGACGCTCTCTGCATGGAAGTGATATCTTCTTAATCTTTGTGTACTGTTCCAGTAACATTATATGTTTTTAGATAACTTGGTGTCAAAAAATATGATATTTTTTGACGACACAGAAAAGTTCTTAAGATTTATGCAAATTCTTTTAGAATATATAAAACCATGTATAATTTAATGAATTTGGGGAGATAACATACATACTAGGTTTTTATATGATATGAAATGAAAATGAAAAGATATTCAATTCTTTGTGTCCACTATGAATAAAAAAGAAGTCAATGTAGCTATAGAAAGATCCTTGTATAAGTCAAAGGGTGTGCCAAATGCTGTTACAGTACGCAAATACTACATATACAAGAATAGCAATCAAAGTAAAAAGGAGCAGCAAAATAAGGTCAAGGACCAGTAAGCAATAAAAGTTGAAAAATTGTTTTTCTTTCTTTCTTTCTGCCAGTATCGATGCTAATGGTGTACCCTCTTGCAATTCAAGACTAAAACAAAATGATTAAGAGTATAGCGATTCTTAATTCCTGATTTTCATGCCTCTAGTTATTGAACTGATCTCATAGGGACATTTTAGACTTGCACCATTCCAAGGCTGAGAATAATATGTGATGAGCCTCAAGGTGTTAAACTAATTAAATCTATTCCTGAAAATCTTTTTTCAGTGATGTTGATGGAGGAGGATCTCCCAACAATGGTTCGAGTAACACCACCAACCTGTTCTCACAACTTCTTGTAACTTCGGTTCCTGTTCAATGGCCTGCAATACATCTGCACAACCTCCAGAGGTTGGTAATACCTCCAAGATCATCATCCCATCTCCAACAGATGCCACACATACTCCAGCAGTGGCGCGAAGCAATTTGTGCAAAGCGGATGTGGCGCCACCCACCCATGCGTTAATCCTTATGTAGTAGCTCCCATCAGCTTTGACAGTGTCTGACACACCTTCGTGCCAAATTGCAAAGGACAACTCACATTGTGCGGTAGTGCTAGGTGTTAACTTTCTGCCTCCATCCCGACAAGTGCGAAGCATGCGTTCTTCAAAGGCTTAGCTGGTGCGGGGTTGAGGGGCAGCCCCCCTTTCACTGGGCAATGCCCTGTGCCAAAATGTCAAGCATTACTTCTGACATTGATCAGCGCAACTGTTGAAAGACGAAGAGTCACATAGAAGCTCAATTGTTTCAATTTTTGTAACAGTTCTTTTTGCTTTCATGGCTTTGTAATATATGCATACACATTTGTAGCTTTAGTAAGCAATAAAAGTAGAAGATAAATAGCCATACATCTTTCTCAAGAGTGTGCCATGTACAAGACACAAATAAATAAAACATTTACCATTTCAGTTCTTTTATCTCTCTCTCAATTCTCTGCATATTACCTAATATAGCTTCCACATACACAAATAACACATCTAGATCCTCATTTAAAGTGTTGTCCACTGGGTTTCCTCTTGGGCCCTAGATTAGATGTAGTGTTTTGCAAGTGATCAAGGCTAGGAATCTTCATATTGCATGAAATCTTGAGTGAACCTTGTGAGTCCTTTAATAAGCAATAGTATGTGTCAAATATTACATCCAAAGATGAAATCTTCCTTAGAACTTGGTTCTAACTCACAAAGTATATAAGCATGTAAAGCTATTTGGTGCCAATTGTTTAACAACAAAGCGATATAGAAAACAGCTCTAAATACCATATGCATTCATGATGAATTTCCATAGTAAATATGAACTAGAACAAGATATGAAAGTAGTAATGTGATGATTGATAATAGAGAGGTACCACCAATAGATACAATCAAAAGGACAACACCAAGGGCAGCGTAGCTCAAATCCTTGGTGGTGACTTATCATGTCCCGTTTTCGAAATAATTAATAATGAAATAATTTAATATTAATGTTTTAAGTAGTCCTAAAGTCACTTTAATTAATAACATGGAAAAATGACAATCATTATTGTTAAAGTGGGCCATAGTATTGATTATTAATTAGGCCAAAAGCAATGATAAAGATAATTTTATTAAAATAAAAGCATGTCAACATCAAAATAGAAGATAAAGTGTTGCTTTTTAGGGTTTTGGTGGAAAAGTTAACTATTAAAAGGGTTGGATGAAAATAAATTCATTATTCACTCATTATTGTAAACAAAACCCTTTTTCAAAGCTTGAGCTTTTGAGTTCAATTACTTCATCCGAGGATAAAAACCCTCCAAGTAAACGGGATCCGAGGAAAATCCTCCCAACCTCCGTGGTGGTTCCACCCAGGGATTATTTTTGTGCTTGCAAATCAAAATTTATTCCATTTTCAGCTTGTGGTACCCTTGCTACAATATTTCGTACCATTGTTACAATGATCCATACCGTTGCTACAATATTTCATATGGCTACTACATTATCATGTACTCCCAGATAAATTGCTGCTACAGTATCTTGTGCTTCTAAATAAACTGTTGTACCTTGTTCTATTGGATAATAATTGGTATTTATTGCTGAATTCATTTTTTTGTAGACTTTTACAATTAAGGTTGCAATAAATTTGTAATCAGCGTATTGAATCAATATTCCAATTGGGTATTATCAGTTTTGCATATTTCAGCTGCATGTTATTATCTAGGGTTTGTTTTAGCTTTTTAATTTCGAAAGAGTTTATGGAAAAATCCAAAATTGTTCATATTTGTCTAGAAAGGGACATTTCAATGGTACCAGAGCTTGATCTTGCCAACCTGTAGGGAAGTTAACATTATTGCATGATTTTGTCAACTTGTGAATCATGGTGTAATCCCCAGAGGAGAGAACTATGGTGGATGATATTGTCAATTATGCTGAATATAGAGCCCTTCCAACAGAGATTTGGAAAGAAATATATTTTTTAGACTTCATGAAATTTATGAAGACAAGAAGTGGACAAGTATGCTATGAGGACGTGTTGTCAGATGAAGACTCATTAGAGCCAAAAAAGAAGACCATAGACCCAGGCAAAATGTTGGATACATTAGAACCTCAAGAGGTCAAAAGAGAAATTGTGAAGAAGAAAGCACTAATTGCTAATTGCACAAAGATTTTAGTAGAAGAAGAGTGCATAAATCACTTATATGAGGCAAATTTTAATGATCCACCATCAGCAACAAAAGTGGATCTTAGTATTGAAAAGAAACCAATTACATTGTAGACAAGCGCAAAGGATGTGATGAGGATCCAAAAATGGTGTGATGAATGGCTAAGAAGAGCTAAGGAAGCTAAATGGATAACCACACAAGCAAAACAACACCTACAGAAAATTAAAGAAGTTTTCAAGTCAACAACTAAAGAATTTCCCATCGTTTTGTTGTGGGTTTATTTGGATGGAACCTTTGTTCTAAGGATGACTAAGGATGACATTGACTCATAAAACTCACAAATGTGCTCATGAGTTCATACAACCAATGGCGATTGGTTATGAGCATTTATTTCACTCATTGAAGAGTGAAGGCGCTTTTGTCACTTTAGGAAAAGAGAAAGATATCCTCACCATTGGCTCGGGGCAACAAGTATCATCAATAATACAGACCTGTAATGCTTCTATGTTTGATATTTCAGAGGAATGGAAAGAATGACACGCATTGGCAGGAAGCCGCATGTGGGTTTTTGCACAGAGGAATCAACCATGATTTGTTCCAAAGTCTTTCAATAGAGTTCATTGGGTTGTTGAACAACTATTGGTGACTCAGATGCATGTTGTTTTGATTGCACGCAGACAAGGTTAGGAAGTTGAAATGATATCCAGAGGGGCATTCGAGGAAGTTGAAGACTCCAAGACACTTGATCCAACAAAGGCATAACTTTATCTTGCTCCTATTGCTGATTTTGAACAGCAACATTATGAGATTGTATGTGATCACATTTGGGGTTTATCGAAGTTTTTCCATAGTTTGAAAATTTGGGTAGTTGGTCACACCAATTCGCAAGGATGATATGGGATCCAGGTTATGGGAGCTACAAGTCTGTAGCTCGTGGAGGTTTTTCAGCTTCCAATTGTATCAAAATGGTGCAACAAAAGCATGATGAAGAGTTATTGAGATTGATTTGGGATCTTGTCATTGACAGAAAAGTTCAGGTTGGAAGAGTTGTCCCACTTCACAGATACAGGCTCTAGATTACATGGGCATTACAACTTGATTTATGACATTGGCATGGTGATACTAGAGCATCTTGGTTTGCAATTGCTTGAGGGCAAACAATTTTAAGAAGGGCGGATTGTCATGTGTAATGTCCCCATTTTTTATTAAGATCCTTGTGGGACCCTTAGCCTCTTATTATTTTCGATGGCTAAGGGTAGAAGAAGGTTATGGGACAAGGTGAACCACTTGTGAAAAGTTATTAATGAAAAATGTACTTCATATTTCTAATTTTAAGTTATGTTTTGGAGAAAAGTACTTTATGATTATTTCACTTAAGTGGGGGACTTTATGAGCCTTAACTTGTAAGACTTAAGTTGCTTTTTAAATTAACCCTCTCTTTCTCATGTGGAGTGTTACACTTGGAGAGGCTATTTAAGGAGCATGAAGGGCTCAATCGAAGATTATGTGTGCATAAGATATTTTGGAGAGAAGTCAAGTATGTCAAGCTTGATCATCTTTGGCATAGTTTCTTGGAGAATGTTACCCTCCAAGAGCTATGAAGCTCTTTAAAACAGTGTCTATCGACACCACCTATTGAAGGAAATTTGTGTTCTTATTCGTTGAAGCTTCTAGAAATTATATCTAACATTTCAGCTTGTGGCGATTTGATTGGGAGACTTGGGCGAATTTGCTTGAGGGTTTGCAAGTGTGGCGAATTGCTTGGAGAGGGAGGTTGTTGACTTCCACTTGGGCGACTTGCTTGGTGGTGTGGATAATCATCTTCCGAGGGTTATTTTATGGTGGAAACTCTCTCCTAGTGTTGTGGATATTTTATGCTATTTTTGTGGGGTGGAACACATCATTTTGAGGTTTGGGAGGCATTGTTGAGGGTCTATTTCGAGGGTTTGATGCTCATAAATTTATTTGCATAATTTGGGGTAAGAAACTAGGGTTTTTAGAACTTTGGATCAATTTTTGAAGGACTTCTCATGATAAAAAAAAATCTGAAATTAATTTTGTTGGAAAGCTTATATTTTTAGCTTCATTTTGAGCTATCACTTGATTATAAATTTCAAGTATTTACGGAGTTATGATTTTATGAAGTTTCATCTGTATTTAGGGCATAAAAATTACAATTTTCAGAATTTCGGGAAAATAGTAGGATATTCTTTTTCTCCATATTTTTGTGCATTTACAGTAATATTTTCATAATTCTTTAGTGGCTGGAAGTGATAGATCTAAAAATTGGCCCTAGGCAGTGGGGTTTGGTGTTTTCCAGAATTGCTTGCTGCTGTTATAAAATCAGAAAATCAGTTTGTTCTCACATTTCAGAATTTACTGTGTTGTTTGGATTAGAAATTGAAGAATTCTCATATTTTGGCTTGAGATCCTATTTGGGGTTCTTACATCATGTCTCTGTTTTGAAATAATTAAAATGAAATAATTTGATATTAATGTTTTAAGTTGTCCTAAAGTCACTTTAATTAATAACATGAAAAAATGACAGTTAATCATTATTATTAAAGTGGGCCATAAAGTATTGATTATTAATTAGGTTAAAATCAATGATAAAGATAATTTTAATAAAATAAAAGCATGTCAACATCAAAATAAAAGATAAAGTGTTGTTTTTTAGGGTTTTGGTGGAAAAAGTAATTATTAAAAGGGTTGGATGAAAAAAAATCATTATTCATTCATTATTGAAAACAACACCCTTTCCCAGAGCTTGAGGTTATGAGTTCAACTTCTTCATTCGAGGACAGAAATCCTCAAGGTGGATAGGATTCGAGGATGAAAACCCTCCCATCTTCCGTGGTGGTTCCACCCAGGGATCATTTTTGTGCTTGCAAATCAGAATTTATTCCATTTTCAGCTTGTTGTACTGTTGCTACAATATTTCGTACTACTTTTATAATCATTTGTACTGCTGCTACAATATTTCATATGGCTACTACATTATCATGTACTTCCAAATAAATTGCTGATACAGTCCCATACCTCTGGATAAATTGTTGTGTCTTGTTCTACTAAATGATAATTGGTATTTATTGTTGAATTCATTTTTTTGTGAACTTTTACTGTTAGGGTTTGCTGTAATAAATTTGTAATCAGCGTATTGAATCAATATTCTAGTTTGGTATTCTCAGTTTTGCATATTTCAGCTGCATGTTATTATCTAGGGTTTGTTCCACCCTGTTTATTCAGAATTTTTTCAGAAACGGTCTATGGAAAAATCCAAAATTATTCATATTTGTCCAAAAAGGGACATTTCAACTCTCCAAAAATATAACAATTTTATAATAAAGTATACAAACAAGTCTTCTTGACTGTCTTTGTGGATAAGTATCCGAAACCCTACTACATCTATCCCCCATCCCACCCCCAAAACAATATTGGCCATACTTTAGGCAAGCATTAGTAAAATACGAAGCTGGAGAATGTACTTTGTTGTCATTAGGAAGAGGTGCAATTGTCTTTGTGATACTGTAACTATTGCTAGGCCATCTGTTTATCCTGCTCTTCACTTCGCTGCTGCAGTTGTACTGTCCCAGCAACGTCCACAACCTGTGTACTGATTGGTTGGAAGGGAGACACTACAAAGGTGTAATATGTTTCAGTACCCTGTTGCATGCATACCAAATGAAGCGAAGTATACAAATATGCTGCTGAAATGCTGATCTTGCAGTCATATGAGCTTACAGTTGGTCCACCTGTGCAGCCTTCTGAAATAATGGCTTGTTTATGTTTTCTTTTTCCTTAGCCAATTTTTCATTCTTCAACAAATTCATTGTTACAGGTCTTGGCATTTAACAACCAACCATCTCTTTTTTCTACCAGCTCTTCCAACCACCATTTTTTAAGTCTAATATTGTATTTTTTCCTGTTGGACTTGAAAATGCTGAGAATATTCAGCAGTTTCCATATTTATACCTTTTAGATATATACAGGCTCTATTGATTTGAAGATCATTATAATCTTGTATATTTGATTTTTCTCACTTCCTCACCCTGCACTGTTTTCAAATATTCATTCTCTAAGGCTTTTGAGATGCAAAACATCATCCTTCCCTTAGTTCATGCTCTTTCTCAATGGCGTCAACCAATAATTGAATTTTCTTAATTTGGTAGTCCTCCATTTTCCCAATCATATCCTTTTAAATTTCCTATCGCCCTTAGAGCTGTATCCGCATGCTGACACAATAAATCACCAGTGGTATTAAATTCTTCTGTAACTGAGGAATCAGGCTTTACCATTTCCATTTTCAAAAGTTTCTCACATCCCAAACATCCATTTCTGGTTCTTGAATAGCCAGAGTTTTGTCTTTTTTTGTCCCCTTCTCTTCCAATCTCTTCTTATGTATAAACCGATCATTTGGACCAGTCTTCAGAATGGCTTTGGGTACAATAACTTTGTTGTGTTAGAAATATTTTGAATGATACAAGTGGCTTAAACATATGTTTAGATAATTGACTTGGAGACCCATGGGGAAATTGTTCATTTTCACCCCCTGCCCTGAGGACTGGTCACAAACATCCTCCACCACCTTCTGTGCTGCAGATTGAATTCTAACTGTTCAAGATCTCTTCAGTAAAGCATACTCCTTTTCATTTTCCTTACCCTCCCCTTGATCTTTGACTTCTCCCTCATGCATTTTCTATTCCCAAAGCTACGAGCCAACTCTTCCTCCGAATAAGTTGTCATGGATAACTTACACATAGGTTTGGTATAGAATCTGTTCTTGCCCCATCTTCTGGGAATCTAAAAAGAACCCAAACATATTATGTAACAATAAAAATTCTCAAATGCGTGAGTTAGCATTTTGCAATGTTCTTCTCATTTTAAAAGTATACCCACTTATAAACTTTTCCAGCCATGATACATTTTAAAGCAAAATAAACAGTAGAAACTCCATATCCTCCTCATAACAAATTAGGCACGTTAAAATAAATTCTTTCTTCCCTTGCACAAAGGGGTCTTTGATAATGTCTGCTGGTTAGCAATCTGACATTCCATCTATTGGTTGCCATTTATGTGTTTGCGTTGTGGTCAGGAAGGGCTGAAGTCATGTTTTCTATAAACGGGGCCCTTAATATGACTCACATTATCTGACTTTCCAGCTAATGTTCACCATTTATCTATTTACGTTGTGGTCAGCCAGGACTGAAGTCATGTTGCCTACAAGTGGGGCCCTTAATATGACTACTGTAAAAAAAGCTTAGTTGTCTTGACAATTGGCAAACCAGTTCTCCTTTGCTTCCTGGCTTTGTTGAGCAATTAATGCAACTTTTTAACAGGTTGTCTAATTCTTCCAGCTTCAAATTTTCAATTTTTTACCTTATATTGATTCATGGCATGGCATATTCTATATTTTGATGCATTAAATAGCATTCTTGATGCAAAGTACGATCCAAATTTGTCAATATGAAACTTCTTATTCTCTATGGGGTTCACTTCACATCATCTTTAGCTTTTCCCTTTTTCTCCACTTTTCCAATTTATTGTAAAACCAACATTCTTGGCTCTAATTTCATTTTATTTTTATACTTTTAAATTCTCCTTTGTTCAACTTCATTTGGCCATTGAGCTAAAATCCTCTTTCTGTCCAGGGCATTCAATTGCATCAGTCTATCTTGCAAACTTTCCGCATCACTCAGTGTGTTCTCAAGAGCAATCCTTTGTCTTCATACCAACAATTCCATGAGCACTGCAACTTCCTGCCCATGCATGAGCTGGAATTGAGTGAAATTTGATCCAGGTGGAAGCTGAGCACAGAGGCCTTCTTACACATGTTGTTTCCATCCTAATTGACTTCAATGTTTTGTTGGGCATTGCAGGGTTGAGGGGCAGCGGCCCCGTGTGGGGTGTATGGCCTCGCTGATGATAGAGTCAATCATAATTTGGGAATGTGTGATCGATATTTTTGTTACTACGTGCTACATCATAGATGTGCAGTTAGAGTTTGAAGGCTTCTTGAATTCTTCTCTTTCAATTCGTTTTTTCTTCTGTTATGAGACTCTTTAATATTACATTACACATCCATACATACATCTTCTACAGATGGGGATGAGCAAAGTAGAGAGGGGTTTCTCTGTAGTCAGTTTTCCCCACATCATACAGTCAAGACATTCTGTAGTCATTTCCCTTGAGCACTGATTTTAACGTACAACTTGGCATCATAGCTGCCACATAAGCAGATTGCTCTTATGCATAGGGAGTCCACTTCCCTTTCGACACACCTCAATGTTCGAGTACAAGGATTCTATGAATGTCCTTTGGTGTGTATAGAATTTTGCATCAATAATATTTGGATGTTCTTTCGAGGCTTCATACAACACAAACTTTCACACCAAGCTGTAATACAGGGCTTGCTATTATGTAATGCCCCCAAATGGGACGTTTTCATGCAAAAGGGGTTTTCCCTTAAATCCCAAAATTCTAAAAATAAAATCAGCAAACCCTAGTTTGTAAAATAAGCTCAAAAACTTGTCAAGCCCTAGAAACCCTAGACATCATAATAGTAGGGTTTTGTAGATGATTTTCAGCCAATAACTTGTCTCAAAATTAACTGAATACTTGTAGAAAACAATCAGAAAATTAAATGCACGAAACAAGTACCTTTTTGCCAAATTATTGAAGCTCAAATGCCACTTTATGATGGTTGAAAAATCTGATTTAATTCCAAAAATACAACTGCTCTGAATATTTTTTCCGCTTCAAACCCTTGCCAAAAATCTGCGCTCAACAAGTATTATTTCCTACGAACAGCTGAAAACTTTAAAAATTCATAACTCCCTCAATATTTGGAATTATGATGCAAACAAGAGTTCAAACTGATCATAAAAATAATGGCTATCAAATAAAAATAATTTCAAAAAATTTCTTTCATGGGAAGGCCACCAAAAGTTGCTATGAAATTCTAAAAACCCTAGTTTTCTGTCAAAATAATTAAATAATAATTTTGAAAATTATTATTTAATTTTCTACTTCAAACCCTTCACGAACTCCTCCAAATCCTCACACCATGTAGAAATCTAGCAAATAAAATCATAATATTTAATTTGCAATAAATAGACCAAAAGAGGCCTCCAAACCCTCGATCCAAGCTTCCAAGATGGTTCGCTCCACTTGCAAAAATAATTTAAATATTTAACAAGGTTAATATGCAAGAAAAGAACCACGAAACCATTACAAAAATTCACACAGACCTGTCAAAGCAAATCGCCCCACTTTTAAGGCAAAAACAAGATCTCCTTAGCAAAAGGTGGTGTCAAAAGACACCGTTTTAGATTGATCAGCACCGAAGGTAGCGAACTTCTATTGGACATGCATCTCAATAGTTTTTTTCAAGCATGAACAATTTTATCAAAATTCAGCATATCTTTCATTGTCGCCTTCGCCATGTATTTATAACTTTTCAAAGAGGGTGAACCACTTTGGAAAGATAAAACACCTTTCCTTATTTTTACTTTAGCTCCCATGTCGACATTTTTTTTTTGAATAATATATTAATTATTGGCCTTAATTAAAATAGTAATTAAAATTACTTTAAGGTAAATAAATTAATATTTAATTCATTTAAGCACCTTAGTGGTAAAAACCATTTTTTAAATATTCTATTAATTAATTAATAATTGCTTTATGATAAAAATCACTATTTTAACAATTAATAAATAACTAATAAAATAACATTCCTCAAAAGGGCTCCTTTAGTCTATGGGAAAATAGACTAAAGGTCTTCAAGACTTGTTTATTCATGATGTGGAAATGGGGACATTACATATTACTTATAGTTACATTTATGTTATCCTCTCTTTATTCTTGTTTACTTTCTTACAATATTATGCTCTTTGTTTATTCATTGTTTTGTTGATAATTATCTTTGTACTGTAATTTTTGTTCATGATTTGCTTTCGCATATAACACATCTAGGTTCCAAAAATTTTGAGCATTGTCCACTAGATACTCTGAGGGTCTACTCGGGGTCTGGGTTAAAGCTAGTCACTGTTTTGAATGTAGTTTGATATGCCAACAATGTAGGAGGTAGTTTTTATGCCAATTTTTCTTTTGAATTCCACATAATTTATGCATGATAGCTATAATAGTATTATTGAGAGCTAATTCGTAGTGTGCTATATTATGATAAGATAAGATAAATATATTAATGTCCAACTAATGACCACAAAAGTAGGTCAAAGGGACTGCAGATTACATAAATGTGTCAGGAAAAAGCGGGAAACCAAAAAGGTCTCTAAAAACGAGAAAAACAATGCTAAAAGAAATAGTATAAAACAGGCAAAGAGTGACCTTGCTCAGAGCCAAACCACCAAAGGACCCAACCATGCTCAGGTCCAAAGAAGGTCACAGAAGAAATGAGCAATCTCCAAGAATCTATAAACATCGAGAGCACGAGGATGATCCCTAAGAAAGAACCAGGAGGGAACCCATCAAGAGTTTGATACCACTCTCCTAGCATCCAAGGCCGACGAGAAGAAGCTCTGGATAAAAGTCTGACCCGAAAAATGGGAGGTATGATGTTTGTACTATCCTTCAATCCTCTGCCTAGAAGGAAAAGTCCTTTGTGACGGTCTGGGGGATCTAGTCTGCCTCTTGATGCCAGGTCTAAAGTGAATATGTTGATGAAAACTCGAGGAACTATGAATAGAGTCTCTGGGCCTCACTGATCTAGAATGTGGGGCTGTACTGATTGCAATTTGTCGCTTAGTTCCTCTCCTCGAAGGTAGCATCATGAAAAAGGAAGTAATCTGTTGAGTAGAGACTGGTCTAGTGGGTCTCTAAATAAAATAATCAAGAAGCTTAAGAGCTTCCTGTATATATAAAGCCGAACATCTCTGGTCCTCATTCTGAAAAAGTCAGAAAGAGTTTGTGTCCTAAATAGGCAGTAAAACCTCCCTCTGATCTCATAATAGATGGGACAACAAAAGATGAAATGCTCCTCAGACTCTGTCACCTGGATGCTGCATAATTGACAAATCCTATCTGCTCGATCTATCTGGGGATCTATCTCAATCTTAACCCTGTGGGATCCACTCAAAGCTGTCCTAATGGGATGTGAAGAGACTGCATCTAATGGTAGAATGTATACTATGGACGAATGATAAGCCCATCACTCAACTCCAAGAAGTGCTCTGCATAAAATGCCATCTTAGGGTGTAACCCCCCAAGAGGGTTTACCCAAGTAGTATGGATAAACTGTTTGTAAATATCATCCCTAATAATCTGTTTCAACTCCTGTCTAATGGGTGGAAGATGAGCTGGTGCGTCCAAGGAGTACATAAATGGAGGAAATTAGTCCATCCTAATTCCCACAAATTCCAATAGATCAGAAACTCCTGTATACCAACAATGTCCACGTGTTGAAGGAGTTGAGAGAACAAGATTCTCTGAAGAATAGTATATGAGTGTCTTCTAGATCAATTACGTGGGTAGTATTGGCTCCAAAGCTTCAGGGCTCTCTAGAAGTCCCATCATCAAGGATAAGATTGAAGCCAATGCTTGAGCCAAAAGAGGATAGTCATTTTTCCATAGTTGCCAGGAGACAGGTATGGGTAGACGGGTACGGGTATTGGTATGCCATTTTTTGAAAAATAGGAGATGGGGGTCCAGGGAGACAACAATATATATTTAAAAAATATATAAAAATTAATAATTATAATTTGAAATTTCTTAAAAAACTAAAATAAAATATTGCTAAAATTTTAAAACTTAAACTAAAAGTAAATAAATTATTTAAAAAAATTAAAATTTAAAAAAAAAACATCTAAAACATTAAATAATAATTAATAAAATTATAATTTATAAAATAAAAACTTTTAATATTTATTAAGTTATAAACATTAAAAATAACAAAAAAACAAAAACAAAAACACTAAAAACATTAAAATTGAACAATGAAGTTAAAAACAACCAAAAAAAAATCACGATAGTGTCGTTCACGTCATTGTCATTCAGGCACTGCCATGAACGGCAGTGCCCTATGCTATCATGAACGGCAGCGGCGTGAGCATTAATGTTCATGGCACTGTTGTTCGCTACAGTACGAGGCAGTACCGTGAATGACATTGCCATTAATTTTTTTATAAGAAAACCTAAAAACATTTAAATCTTTTACATGTAAAAACAAATGCCATAGTTCGAACCGTGTTTATTGCTCAATTTTTACTGCTCAAATCATTTTTTTATTGCTCTTTTTTACGTTTAGGGTTTTCACATTTTGGAGACGCAAAATCTCGATGCGGGGCGAGGCAAGAGATGTAGGAACAAGCAGGGCGACGTCTCCGAGCATGGGAGATGTCTCCGTACTCGAAACACGTCCCAACACCCAAGACGCATCCGAGGGGGTGGGAGACATGTCTCCCTGCAACTATGCATTTTTCATAATTATGTAGGTGGTTGAGTGGAAGTAGAAGGTCAGCTAGAACAAGGGGTAGCTAGGAAGCAAAGGTGGAAGCAGAGCAGAGAAGAAATAAAAGATTAAGGGTAGTAAGAAGGGGATAAGCACCTAAATAGGTTACCATTTAATTATTTAAATTAAATTTATTAATCAACTAATTAACTAACTTATAGGATAATCAAAAGACAAACCTTTGATAATAAGTGAATGAATTCATTACTTGTGTAACCTCTTGATAAATTTAATTGGTGATCTGATCAATGAATCTTGTAGTTACTAGGTGCATTAAGGTTTTGGCTAAATTTATATATTAAGGACTAACTGAGCTTCCAACCATCGTCTTTGTTGAGATTATTCAAATGCTTTTCTATTTTGATCTCTTCCCTTATTCTCCTAGCCTTCCAATGATTTTCATCGACCCCCAGGCGTGAGTTTCATATGCTAGATCTCTTTACGGCATACTGGACCAGCTTGCTATCATTGTCTCCACTCCACCATCTTCTATTGTTTTCTCTGTAGGTACAGTCAAGAGGGCTATTCAGAAGTTGTTAACCAAAAACGCAGTAGATTGTGAGGGCCTCCAAGCCGAGTTCCTCAAATATGGTGTGGATTCCCTTGCCTCCCCGTTGGCAAAGCTCTTTAATGAGGTTTTTCGCTAGGGTTTTCCTTGTTCTTGCTCCCAACACAATCCATCTCATTCATAAGTCTGGGAAAAACTCCTACACCAGCAACTACATGACCATTATGATTGGGCAAATGTTTTACAAACTTTATACCGTGGTGTTAGACATGTAGATATTAGAGCACTTGGAGAGAGGTAATCTTAGAGCAAGGGCCAGGCCAATTTCAAGAGAGAATACCGGACTATTGACTACATATTTACACTTTAGGCTATTGTTGACAAGATTCGTCATCAGTCTTTCAAAGTCTTTTGTTGTTTTGTAGACTTCCGGAAGGCCTTTGACTTGGTTTTGAGACATCTACTTATCCAGAAGGTGCGTGATGTCGGCATTACAAATTCTCTCATTACCGCCTCTTGGAGGCTTTTTGAGAAAGTTTTCGGGTAGGTACTTCTCACAGTCTTTCTAGCTTTGTGAAGAGTGCCATTGGGATCAAGTGGGGATGCCCTCTCTCACTGACCCTTTTCAACATTTACATTGATGAGTTAGAGTGTTTTCTTTGACAACACACCCATGCAAATGATGGTTACATTTTACACGATGTGGTGATAGCCATACTTCTTTTTGCTAATGGTGTTCTCCTCTCTCACTTTGCTGATAGTTTAGAGAGACAACTTGATGCCCTTGCTCGTTTTTGTGAGCTTCGTTAGCTGGTGGTCAACCTTAGCAAAACTAAGGTCATGATATTCAACACCTCCAAACATTTTCTTTCCTTGTTCTAGTTCCTCTACAAAGGGGAACCTTTAGAGATCACATCAACCTATACATACTTGTCAACCCAATTTTCTAGACCATCTTTTAGTATGAAACCTACCTCTCGATCATGCCTTTGCAAGGGATATACCTCCCTTTTTGTCTTGGAGTGATAATGTTTTTAGATCCACTTCTAGGATATCCATTTGAAGATGTGCCTCTTTGATACAATCATCAAGCTTACAATTTTGTATGGGTCCAGGGTTTGGGGACCTAGTTTGGGGTTTGTTGATTGGGCTCATATTGAGAGTGTCTAGACTCTTTTGATTCAACGTATGATCCATTGCAAACAAATTGTTCCTCAATGCATTGTCCAAGTTGAGTTTGTCACCTAGCCTCTGCGCCTTGAGAATGTCTTCAGACTTAATTTCTACATTCATAATTGTGGGGGATTCAACTTTAGGCTAAGAGGTATCCATACTTAGCCCTCTGTTCTTTAGAGAGGATTGCATCATTGGGCCCCAATGGATGCCAATGTTGCTAGTATTCTGAGACTAATTTTCCCCCCCAGTCCATCGACTTCTTTGTTGATAGGTTACTATTGACAATTCTTCCACTGGACAAATTGTCGCCTGCCATTCGAAAAATTCACATCTCCATCCAAGGAAAGAAAGAATTCATTAGGAAGAATACATTGTTTTTCTTTTGTGAGGGCCTTTGCTACAATAGGAATTCCTTCGGACGACTTTTGTCTGAAGGAATGGTTCACCAAAGAAGGCTTCTGCTAAGGACATAACTTCGGAGAAGTGCTAAGGACATAAGTCCGCAGGAAATAACAAAGGGAAGAGCCTATGACAAAGGAAGATATCCTTCGGAAAAAAGTCCGAAGGAATACTTCGGAGGATAAAGTCGACGAAATATGAAGCCATAGGATTCCTTCGGAAAAGTTGCAAACAAAAAATTCCGAAGGTTCGGCAAAATTGGCAAGCATAACGTCGAAGGAAATCAAAGGTAAAGTCAACAAGAATTCCGAAGAAAATAAGAAGACTAAGGGTGACGTCCCGCAAGATGTCAAATTTTGACCGCAAGAAGTAACCGTTGAAACAAAGGTAAACCCAGAATTCCGCAAGAATTAAACCACGGGAAGTTGACCTCAAATTAAGCGATGGGAAGTTGAAAAAAGGTCAAACGGAGGAAATATACACTAATACATCCAAATATAGAATCCCGCCAGAAATAGACATGAACAGGCAGACTAGAATAGGATAAAATACATGCAAGCAAGGGCTATTTTCAATCGATTGGTCAAAGCTTCAGTTGATTGGTTGTTGAAGTCTTGCTCATCTCTGGATCAACTCATGCATCCGAAGGTCCAACTCAGCATCAACCGGAGTTCCAAATTCGAATGTCGAGTTGACTGTTCTAGATTTAGAGTTGACTAATTGTTAAACGCCATATCTACCAAGAGTTTTCCATGCAAAGGAGAATGATCTCTTCGTCCAACTTAGCTTATCAAATAGTCAACTCAGCTTTTCAAACGTTCCAATTCGGCATCAAGCAACTCACGTGGAGTTCTAAAATTGACATTGGCGTGGATTTCCATGCAAAGAGAGGTGGGCGGTTCAGAGCAAAGACAAGTTCACTTCCTTAAGCAAAAGAAGCTTCATGCAAAGACAAAAAAAAAACATATTTTATTGAAAGGCCAAGTCAGCGTTGAGTTAATCTAAGTTAATCGTTCTCTTCAATTTTTCAACACCAATCTTTGGCTTTTGTAATTCTCTATAAATTGGCTTTCAACCTTGATTAAAATGATCCCTCTCTTGGCTAGACCAGACTCTGCTATTGGTGAGTTGTGTAACCTCTTCAATCAATAGAAGGACTGTACTTTTAGATTTCAAGTGCTGGCATGGTGTGCATTCATTCAGCAATTTGCATAAGTGGTAGATTTCTCTCCCTTCCCAAATTTTGATTCGTACCTAATTGCTAATTTATCGTATTATGCAGGTCATGTTAAGTGTTCTTTATATCTTTTGCTGAAACTGTAAGTGGATGTTAGGTGGTTGTAAAGTGTCGTGTATTAGACCTCTCTCCATCGTTTTCCCTCATGTTTTGGTCATTGGATCGAACCTTCTCACGAAATACTTATGCATAGTGGTCGATTGAAATCTAAGGTCTTCCTTTTCCCTTGTTTGTTCAGTGTTCTAGGTCACAAGTTGAGTGGATCAATCTTCTAGTGTATCACCTTTATTAGGTAGGATTTCCCCTTAAAGTTTCCTTCTCCTTTTTCCATGGTAGTCCGCAACGTAGAGTAGAGATCCTTATTGATACATCTTACAGGAACCAGCCTTCTCTGGAGGTTCTTCTCACCATTGAGGCGCCCACCCTCGTGAGAAGATCCCATTGTTTCAACCGGATAGAGCACTGGCCATTCCATTCACGTCTTCGATTCAGGGCATAACTCTAGGTTGACAACAGTTTTTGGCACGCCCGGCGGGACCTATTTTAGCTGGTCTTGATGAAATTGCAGTTGTAGCAGTGTTTTTTAAGAAGTATTTGGTGATTCCAAGCTCAAGCAATTGCTTCTAACAATTCAGGGATAGCTTCCATGTAAGTCTTTTTTTTTTTTTGCATTATCATGAATGAATTTTGATGGTTGTGTATGAAGAGAATTCCTATGCTATATTTCCTTAACAGCCCAATGATGGACCATACCAGCCTGATCATGATACTTATGAGCCTCTTTATGAGCCTAATCGGTCTTATCAAGAGTACTATCAAAGCTATGTTGAGCCTTATCAAGTTTCTCATAATCAGCCTTATCAAGAGCATGAATCTTACCTTCCTGGTAAGCCATATCAGTCTCAGGATCGGATTTCATCTTTCCCATATGGCTATGATATTGCATATGAGCAGTATTGCCTTCAAGAAAAAATAAATGAAATAGAGCTCATAATACTAGCATATGCAAGAAAGGTTTGTTCTAACTCTCAGTATCAGGAAGTGAATGGTCTATTTCGAAATGTGTCCAATGATCCAGAAGAGATAAATGGACTATGTATTCTTGTATTGGAAAAGATGGAGGCTTGAGAAATGTAGAAAATCGAGTTAAACCAATTGTCTACAAAGGGCTATTGTGTTTCTTATTCTCATGAAGTTCTTAACCATGCCCAATGTGTGCCAAGGGAGCTTCCTAGTTGGAGTCAAGAGCCTATTCAAGAGCATATTCAAAAGCCTATTCAAAAGCCTATTCAAGTGACTATTCATGAGACTAAACCTTCCTATAGTCCCCTTTTCTCACCAATCATCCCTCAAGCTCAAGTTGTCCAGGAAGACAAGCAGGTTCCAGACTTTGATGAGGTAATGGCCAAGTGGAAGGAACAAAATACAGACGTCTTTAAGAGTTTCTCTTTCCATCCTCTCCAAAACTCCCTAGATAATTCCTTTTCTCTCAAGATTCCAAAATCTGATCATGATCGACCTCCCATACTTCATTTTCCCTCTCAAACAAATGAATTTTATCACCCTCCCGCCATCCCCCTTCCTCAGGGGGATCCTGTTCTTTGGAGTATTGATAAAGAGGTTGCAGCTACAGGACAAGTTCTTGCAGAGTGTGTAGAGAATGTTTCAGGAGAGTTTGAGGAAGAATTTCCTATTGATACTTCACTTGAAGTTGTAATTGAGTATCCAATTATAGCTGAGAGTGGGAAGACTGATCTTGATGTAGAGGAACTTCAAGAGGAGCTGATACAGATTGAAGTTATAAATAAGTTACAGGTATCTCTTATTGAGAAGGATCCAAATAGCCTTACAGCTGATTCAGTTCAAATAGATCAAAATGAGGAACAAACGGATGATTGGCAGCTGTACCTTGAATCTCTACAAGAGATTGAAGAGCTTTGTATGGATATGTTGGCTATTGAAGAGCATGTTTATGAGAAATTTGATCAAGAATCACCTATTCAAGGTCACAGTACAGATTGGGTTGCCTACTCAAAGCTCCTTGAAGAGCTGGATGAACTTGCATTAGTCAATAAGAAGGATGTGGTCACCAAAAAACCATGCATAGATGAGGTATCACTTGACAAGGTGGTAGATGATAAGCAATCTGAAAAAGATCAAGAGGTACTTGATGAGTTTGTCTTTGTTGCTGTTGATGACTCATTTGAGAAGATGCTAATACAGTTTGTAGACAAGGAAAATACCTCATCGAAGGTTATGATTAAAAAACATCCTGCTTTGCAACTTGTACCATCTCTTGGAAGGAGTGAGTTCAAGAATTTCCCATTTGATCCAGGCAAATCATGCTTTATTATGGTTAGCTAGGTTCCTTATTTGTTTTGCTTTCCTCCAAGTGTTGTTCAAGCACAGTAGTTTGCTTCAGTTTTGTCCAATAAGTGCTTGTTTGCACATTTGCTTCTTAGTTAGTTTTCTGCTTTTGTGTGTTTCCCTTCTTATTTTGAAGGAGGGGTTTACTTCAACGATGATCAGAGGAGATTTTCAGTCCAAAAATCAGGTTCACCATTGGGGAATTCAAATAGCGTCTATATATGGTTTGAGTTCTCAAGCATAGCAGGCATGTTGAGCCAACTAAGTTGCCAGAAATGTTGACAATTCTTCCACAGGACAGATTGTCTCTTGCTATTCGGAAAATTCACATCTCCATCCAAGGAACAAAAGAATTCATTAGGAAGAATACATTGTTTTTCTTTTGTGAGGGCCTTTGCTACAACAGGAATTCCTTCGGACGACTTTTGTCCAAAGGAATGGTTCACCAAAGAAGGCTTTTGCTAAGGACATAACTTTAGAGAAGTGCTAAGGACATAAGTCCGCAGGAAATAACAAAGGGAAGAGCCTATGACAAAGGAAGATATCCTTTGGAAAAAAGTCCGAAGGAATTCCTTCGAACTTTTTGTCCGAAGGAATACTTTGGAGGATAAAGCTGGGGAAATAAGAAGCCATAGGATTCCTTCGGAAAAGTTGCAAATAGAAAATTCCTAAGGTTCGGCAAAATTGGCAAGCATAAAGCCGAAGGAAATCAAAGGTAAAGTCAACAAGAATTCCGAAGGAAATAAGAAGACTAAGGGTGACATCCCGCAAGACGTCAAATTTTGACCACCGGAAGTAATCGTTGAAACAAAGGTAAAGCCGGAATTCCGAAAGAATTAAACCATGGGAAGTTGACCTCAGATTAAGCGACGGGAAGTTGAAAAAAGGCCAAACGGAGGAAATATACACTAATACATCCAAATATAGAATCCCACCAGAAATAGACATGAACAAGCAGACCAGAGTAGGATAAAATACATGCAAGGGCTATTTTTGATCGACCGGTCAAAGCTTCAGTTGACGGGTTGTTGAAGTCCTACTCATCTCCGGATCAACTCAGCCTCAACTAGAGTTCCAAATTCAAATGTCGAGTTGACTGTTCTAGATTTAGAGTTGACTAATTGTTAAACGCCACATCTACCAGGTGTTTCCCATGCAAAGGAGAATGATCTCCTCGTCCAACTTAGCTTATCAAACGGTCAACTCAGCTTTTCAAACGTTCCAACTCGGCATCAAGTAGCTCACGTAGAGTTCTAAAATTGACATTGGCATGGATTTCCATGCAAAGAGAGGTGGGCGGTTCAAAACAAAGACAAGTTCACTTCCTCAAGCACAAGAAGCTTCATGCAAAGACAAAAAGAAAACATATTTTATTGAAAGGCCAAATCAGCCTTGAGTTAATCTAAGTTAATCCTTCTCTTCAATTTTTCAACGCCAATCTTTGGCTTTTGTAATTCTCTATAAATTGGCTTTCAACCTTGATTAAAATGATCCCTCTCTTGGCTAGACCAGACTCTGCTATTGGTGAGTTGTGTAACCTCTTCAATCAATAGAAGGACTGTACTTTTAGATTTCAAGTGCTGGCATGGTGTGCATTCATTCAGCAATTTGCATAAGTGGTAGATTTCTCTCCCTTCCCAAATTTTGATTCGTACCTAATTGCTAATTTATCGTATTATGTAGGTCATGTTAAGTGTTCTTTATATCTTTTGCTGAAACTGTAAGTGGATGTTAGGTGGTTGTAAAATGTCGTGTATGAGACCTCTCTCCATCGTTTTCCCTCATGTTTTGGTCATTGGATCGAACCTTCTCACGAAATACTTATGCATAGTGGTCGATTGAAATCTAAGGTCTTCCTTTTCCCTTGTTTGTTCAGTGTTCTAGGTCACAAGTTGAGTGGATCAATCTTCTAGTGTATCACACCTTTATTAGGTAGGATTTCCCCTTAAAGTTTCCTTCTCCTTTTTCCTTGGTAGTCCGCAACGTAGAGTAGAGATCTTTATTGATACATCTTACAGGAACCAGCCTTCTCTGGAGGTTCTTCTCAAGGCGCCCACCCTCGTGAGAAGATCCCATTGTTTCAACCGGATAGAGGACTAGCCATTCCATGCACGTCTTCGATTCAAGGCACAGCTCCAGGTTGACAACAATTACCTCGTTTTAGGTACTCCTTGGATGCCCCTCATCGGCTTCTTCCTGTAAAGGAGGTCATCATTAGATTTGTCAGAGAGGATATCTACGAGTACATCCAAGTCACTTGGACCTATCCTCCTTGGTTGCTTAGCCTCGAGCTTGCCTTCTATGTTGAGCATTTCTTGCAGGTGATGGATGTTTATGGTGTCATTCGTTGTCTTGACTATCTCCAATGTCATTGTTCTCAAGACTTGAGGTTTTCCCTCAGCCAATTGAGGTTGTGCTCGCAATAGTTGTGGGTTGAGACCAATCATCATATTCCACATGGGGATTGGATCTATCATGTTTTCTCCTTCTAGGACGTGGAGATTGAGTAGCACTTCATTTTCAGATGCCCTATTTATTATGAGATCTAGGGGAGAAACCAATATCTTTATAGAGACTCGGATGACTCTTTATCCATTTTGTTTCGATACCCAAATCGACGATGCTTGGCCCTTTTTCTTTGAGAGGTTGTCACCCTTTGACGTAGGTCCCTGTAGGGAACCCCTAGAGCCCACAGGCTAATCACTTCTTTCTTTTAGGTCATTATGAAGGTTGGTGACATTAAGCACCCTTTGGAGACTACTGCTTTACACAATGAGGGGGGCAGGTCCGTGAGGCGGCACTCAACTTTGCACATCACTATTACTAAGTGTCCCAACACACTATCTCCCAATGACATGAATTTGCTCCTTCTTAGCATTGTGGATCTACTCCTTAACATTGTGGATCTGCTCAACTGCTTCCTGAGCCGCGGGGACATGCACACATTATGAGTTTCTTCATTTTCGTGGGAGTTTCTTCGGCCTTGGGTGTTAAGAGGGATTATAGGGGGAGTGCTTTGCGTCCGCCTGGGATTACCCAACTTTCCCCCCTAGCTCTAGACACTCCCTAATGAGCATTATTACATCATGCACTGGCCCTTTCACCATGATTGCCAATGACACATGATTTCTCTATCTCGGGCATGGTCTGAGATTTTTGATAGGGCTAGTATCTAGTCTTTTTGTCTTTCATTAGCCCATTTTCTTTGGGTGTCCTTCATCCCCCCACATGGCTATTTGTATTGGTACCTTAAGCAAATAGGTTGGGGCTTTACTACTTTGGGTTTACCCCTCCCTGTTTAATTTTAGTGCTTTAGTTCTTATTTAGTTAGTCTTTAATCCTAGGGTCCTTTTACCCTAGTGCTTTCTTTTGTAATTGGATGTATTCTCGAGTCCCATTGACCTACTTATGGTCATTCATGGACATTAATATATAATTTCTTTCATTAGTTCGAATCTTGCCCTTCCCTATTTGGATAGGGTGATTTGAGTGCTCATGTTCGGCTAGTGTCGATTGTTTTACCTTGCCTCTTTGGATATCCATTGAGTTTTCTTTAATTCTAGTTAGGAAGGATCATCTTGTCCCATCAACGTATAAAATACCACAAGTTCACAAAATTTCATATACATCTTTTGTGAGTACCAATTCCCTTTGGTCCTTAGCACTTTTGATGCTATTTCTAAGGGTCTCAACTATCTTGAAGCAAATTTTTGTCTTTTTTCATTAGAATCTTGGGTACTTTGAATGTAAGGTAATAAATAAGACTCCATATTTTCCTCTTTGGTCCTAGGAGTTTTTGCCCATTTTTTTGCCTTTTTGGCAGATTTTATAATTTGCTAGTCTCAATAACCGTTCTTTTTAGGACTTTCTTAAGATACTTCTCCTGATTCGCCACATTTTTTGGATCAAGGATTTTGAGTGCTAGGATAAACAAGGAGTTCATTCCTCCAGCTTTTTGTCATGGATGGTGTTGGGAATCGATCCTGATGCATACATCTGTCTTTTTTTGGTAGGCTTTCCTAGAGAAAGCCATCGTTTTTTCTAGTATTAAAAACATCCAATGAGGGGAGGGAACAGTTTACTTCTGTTTCCTTTGTGAATCAAATGTGCTTAGATTGCGCCTTGAGGTGTGCTGGGAAGACCTCAAGTGAATCCTTAAAAAGTGGCCACTCTACATTGGTGTCATCCACGAAGCCATACCACCACTAAGGTTTTAGATGGTCAGATTCTATTGCAACCTTTTTGAACTTTTCTATAAATATATTTGCTACTATTGGTGATAGAGGAGAGCCCATGGCCACTTCTATTTGTTCATAAATCTCCTATAAGTTTGTATCGTCAAGATTCTGTTTCGTCGGGGTGTTGACAAATTCTGCAAAGTCTTTGATGGAGGAGGAGGTGTTTCCTATTAATGGTTTGAACTTTTCCGCTAGGTAACTAGGAGAGTCAATGGTGTCCACAATAGCTCTATTGGGGGCTCCTAGTTTGTGTATCTTGGGTGCACCATAAATCTTGGGCATGATAGGGTCTTTAGGAATCAACTTGCATTTCATTTCCATGCTTAATGAAGATTTATTATGAGCTCTGTCACCTCATTTGTAACTTTCTTCAATGGAACTCTGCGATCTTGTCTATAGTTTCCGCTATTGTTCAAGTGGTCCCTCATCTTCTCCATGTAATATTCTGAATTTAATATCATTGTCACATTACCCTTATCTGCATGAACTGCTACTAAATCCTTGTCACTGAGTTGCTTAAGCACTTGCCATTCTTTTTTAGTAATGTTGCTTCTCGATGGTTTGGCTTTGTGAAGTGCTGCAGGACAATCTTGCCTAATTTCTTCAGCTACATGGCTAGGTAAGCCTCTATTGTACTTTCTATGCTTGTCAATAGTTTTTCAAATGGAATTCTTTGTGGGGAAATGGCAAAACCAAGCCCTTTGTGGAGTAAGCTCAAAGTGGAAGTGTCAAGTATGGTAGAGGAGAGGTTGACCACATTATCCACACCGTTCCAAGCAAAGTTATTGTAACTAAAACCTCCATTGTATCGTTAGTAATTACCTCACTTGTCTCCGTGTTTTCCATGCTACTATCGTTCATATTGTTCATGCCATCGTCATTAATATTGCTACAAGCTTTTTCATTTGTGCTGGTTCGATTGTTACTTGGAACAATCATGTTGTTGCCTTCAATAATAATACTATTATTAAAGAGAGGAGCTCTGGATTTTCCATTTGCACGAAGGGAGTAGCTCTGGCTTGTCCGTTTGCACAAAGGAAGTATGGAGTAGAATTCTTATGTTTGATCTTCAAAATAGTCAACATATTATTTATTATTTCATTCAAGAAGTGCATGCCTTAGTCACTGGTCGGATTCATTGGACAACCAAACCTTGTAACCATATGCTCATGTATAAAATTGGTTGTGCTCTTGGCTGAATTATCAAGCAAGGCGATCCAGGTGGCAGTTCGAGACAAAATTTTGGAGGAATACTGAAAACTTTAAAATTAGTTGGTCACATTGCCGAGGGCATAACTCCTTCACCATTGATTGGAAATATTAAGTCATGCTTTACAACTATTAAAGTGTTGCCATAGCCATTTGTTTTAACCGGTGAAGTTTGACCCCAAAAGGGCATTTTGGGTTTGGAAATCACAAAATATAAAAAATATGATTTTTTTGGAAAACTGAATTTGTGTTTTGATGAATTTCATGTTGTGGCATGTCTGCTCCGCTTCTTGGGGGAACAGTTGTCACATGATTTCAGATTTTTGGGTGAATCATTTCATTTTGTATTTTTTAGACTTATTTCCTGCCAGAAATAGCTATAAAAAAAATTGTCATCTGAATGTAAAAATCATATTAGTTTCGTAATAAAACCCCTCTTTGCAGAGATTGCTACCATGGCACATGGCTCTCTCATAGCAATGAAGCTTTTTTTTACATTGCAATTGGGCGGATTAAGAAGATTTGGAGGTAGACGTGGTGACCATCGGGGAGCAAGAGGCACAATCACACACATAGAGAGAAGATATGACTTTCACTTCATGGACTTAGCCCAAGAGGATTGGGGTGAGTAGTGATGGGATTAGTGGGTCCCCACCTGCATAGTAGATATTGTTTTGATGTCATATTTCCATGGATATCATTATCTTCAAATTTTATATTATGTAATCTGTATTTGAAATTTAATATAATATCAAAACTTCTTTGCTTCATGTGCAATTGGATTGTTTAGCTACATTTTGATTCATGTACGTTAACATGTTTTTGACTAGATTTGTGTGTTATTGACGTTAATTTTTTGTTTCTGAGTTTTTTTTTTTTTTTTTTTCCGAATCTGGGCCTGGGCCCAGAAGAGGGTGTACGGAGTCCAAGCTTAGCCTGAGTATTGTTTTAGTGGTAGCAACTGCTACTGAAGTTATTGCAAAAAATCATCCTTGGCCGTCTCTGGGATGATTCTCTTATGCTTGGGGCATTTATTGTGTGAGCCTATAATGGCAGAGTTTGTGCCATTAGATTTTGTGAAAATTTGAGTTGTGCCCTCAACAATGATGCCAAAAAAAGACGATGGATTTTCTACCGCTATTCACAAATACCAATTACCCGAAAGAAAAATGCAAACTATTTTGAACCAGGAATGCAAACTTATACAGGCTTAATAAAATCCCACGCGCATGTCAATGAAAACTAAATTGAGATATCATGAATTATGAGCAACGACGTCAAATCGTTTTGTATTCCAATCATAAGTTTTCCTTTTTGTTTTATATCTTGCTGAAGAATAAATAATATTACAGGAAAAACTACAACAGCATATCTTATTATCTACCAAACAAGAAGTGCTGTATTAAAACCACAGAACAAGGAAATGAAAAGTATTTTACCCATCATATTTATTCTGTATTAAGTTTACCGTGGCATACACGTTGAGTATTTACAGTGCTGGCTTATTTGAAATTATTGTTGACTTACGAGCTATTTTGTTTTTACATTTTAGTCATGGCATATGAATTGAATAATTTCTACGATGTATACATTGCCATTTTCTATAGTGTGATTGGACTTGTGCAAAGTTAATACTTTAGGCAATACTCTTGATTTCACACAACGAGAATTCAAGGAATCCAGAAATGAAATCTAAAATGAGTTTGTCTTATTTATGTTCTTTTCAATATAAACAGGACAAAATATAGATTGTTTCAAGTGTTGTGGACAACGTTTAGATAATATTTCTAAGATTACTAATCAAGACAAATGTTTGACTAATAAAATGCATACTATGAAAGTTATCACCTCCAATAGAGCCTAAACTAATCTATGTTCTCAGATAAATCTAGTGAAAGATTAGATATTTCTCGACTCATATTTTAGTTTTGGATAGAAAACATAGATGCCTTGTGTTTTATTTGCTTTATGACTTAGATGAATTGCACCCACCATTACTAGCACATTTTCTAACAATGCTTTGGATTTTTCAGGCAGTTAAATTAGTCTCAGAGGGAATGTCAGTCAAAAAGAAAATTGTCTATGCACTTGCATTAAGGATGCATGGGAGTGGACACAAATCAGAGAAAATGCATAGCGACGCCAAGGATGATGTGAATCTAAGTGATTAAAGAATTAAATAGGTAGATGTTCATCGCTTTGTAGCATAGGTCATGTTTGAGAAAGAACTGGTATGTAATTAGAAATTTTGAGAATTCATACATATGCTAAAAGAACTTGGTCTTCAAAAGCAATGAATTCGATTCCTTGCTAGTATTCCCTAATATTTCTTAGCCTTGCAAATCAATTTCACTCTTCTACAAAGTGCCATGAAGAAAGGTGCTAAGCCGTAACTCGAAAACTACAGTAGCCTTTACACCTGGGAATTCAGACCTTACAATAGTATTCTGGACTCTGTGTATTGGAAATACATACTTAGTCCTGTTTGCAGAGAATTAGCAACAGAAATTAGGCCGGTGAATGTATAATTTCACTCTTGAGAAGGCTTAAATTCTCACTGGTTGTAGTTTCTTTCAAGTCTTATAAGAATTCCAAGCATGTGGGATAAAATCCTCTGTCACATCCTTATAAAATGGACGCACTGACACAGTTTCTCATGTTCCAGAAAAAAATCTGAACTCACTGGCCTCAACTGGCCACTTGAAAATTTTCATCATTGCAGTTCTTATGTTTGACTAAAACTCATGATCCGATTATGGATCAAAGTTCTAAGTTACATTTTGTTATGATGTCAACGCTTGACTCAAAAATATATGCAGTTAGGGCCCAAACATTCACATGGGATAAATCTTGTTGCTTTAAGATCATAATTTGTATTGTAATCTATTCCCACTTAGCAAGCTAAACAATTAGAAAAAATGGGTTGAAGTATGATACTAGTCAAACTTACTATGAATTGCTAGATATTGAAACATTTCTTATGTACGGGCCAATAATTACATAGTTTAAATGTGAGGATCTGTAGTTTTATAAGTTTCATTGTAGCTATAATACTGATTCAAATATAGAATGAGAACAGGCATTAGAGAGAATGGGTTGTACAGGTTTGAAGTTGTTGTGGCAAACACAAGTTTAGCTTTTCTCATAACCCTCTCCAAGCCTGTTCCAGCCCACTAAACTCCATTTTAGATCACAAGACAGATTCCTGCAGTAGTTCTACAATCTGTCCTGAACTGATCAGCTCCCATAATCTTCCAAAGATGGGGCTACGACCTTCTCAGCCTCCAAGTTCCAACCCATCCCAGCCCTATTTCAAAGCTGTAGTAACCTAGGAATATCTGCAAATCTCGAGGGATGCTCTGCTCAGATTTCTGCAGTGGCATGGGAAGAAAACAGTAGTTCAGCCCAACTTCCCAGACAAAATGTTCAGCGGATGCTTATCAGAAAAGGAAACTCTTCTGCAAGTCCACTGCCATTTGGAAGAGGTTGATCAAAGGCTATGGTACTTGAAAGAAAAGGAATTGTCCTGAAGATTTCTGGGTATATATCTGGGATCAAAACACTCAGGAAATGGGTGTAAATAAATCTGGAAGCTAATGGGAGCAGTAGATTTCCTCATGATTCTGAGGGGATATTTGATGTAGACAGGGTCAGGGGGTTCAATGAAGGGCAGCCTTGGCCCTGCAGTCCCCACTCAACTCTCTCAACAATGGACAAATCAATTCACCATTTTACAAAGAATTCATATCAAAGACTACAGTTTATTCATCTTCTGATTATGAATTACAGAACTCACACACACACTCACACACTCCCCACAAACATGAAAAGGAAGTGTTACAACTTACAATACAGTACCTCAGAAGACTGATTCACATTCTCACCACTCTTTTTTCTCTCACACACTCCCTGAGTTTTCTTGTCATCTCCCCTTCCACTATGTTGGGAGAATCCCACTGAAAACTGCCTTATTCCATCGAAAAATGTCTTCTTCATACCTTTTGGAGATGTTCCTTTGAATCCCAAAGACTTGTGTCGTGCCCAAGATGGGAAAACCAAATCTTTTAGGCCGTTACTTTATTTTTACAACTGACGCAAGGAAACTGCCACTTAACATAGAGCAATGGTTATGTAATCGCCCCGGCAGTTTCAAAACTGCCCCTTATTGCAGACTGGTTGTTACTAAATTGACCTGACAGTGTCGTCGCTATGAAATGCCCTGCAACTTCTGGAGGCCATATCTTTTGCATAGGAACTCGAAATGAGATGCCATTTTTTATAAAGTGCATAAATTTTTGAAGGAGAATTCAAACATGCAATACAATTCTTCTTTTGATGTAGGCCACATGATGTTTTTGCCTCTGCAACACAACCTATCACTTTTAGTTCTTCAACTGGGGCAACCACTTTTTGAATGCTATGGACAATTGAATAACTCAACCAACTCAGTTGGAACCATGTTGCTGAGTGAAATGGCCCTGCCATGATGTACTTCATAACCTTGAATTTCTGAGGTGTTGATGCTTCCATTGGATCAACTTCTATCATGCCAAAATGACAAACATGCTGACCAGTCTACACAAACACACCCCTACATGTTTTTGGTTGATGCAAGATTTGCGGTACCCCTTGGATGCTCTTGCATCAATATTTCATGGCCATCTTCTTTTAAAAGACAGAGAAGGATGCTATCTTCCAAGGACCCTGGTTCATGTTCAAATCTGGTTTGTTTATGAAGCACTGGACCCCTCCATTCAATCCAACTAAAGAGCTGCCCAACATTGTCGCATTATTTTTAAGTTTACAGCTATTAACCGATGAGTTTTGGGGAGAAGCTATCTTGAGGAGGCTAGGGAACGTCATCGGAAACTATATCACTTCATTAGAATTCACACTAAAGGAAGCAGTGTTGAACTATGCCAGTATTTGTGTGAGCATCAACTTAGAGAAACCATTGCAGACAAAGTCCTCCTTAGCTGACTGGAATGTTTTGGGAATTGCTGTTGGTTTATGAGAACCTTATATTTTGTCGTTGGATCTGTCATCAATTAACCATACACATCATCTGCAGTAATTATTGTAAACCTATGTTGTTTGGAAATGGAAACATTTCTGAAACGTGGAAATGTGGATTTTCAAAAACCCTTGATTTGGAAATGTCATGGAAACATCCGTACAATATATATATATATATATATATATATATATATATATATATATATATATATATATATATATATATAAACAGTGCATTATATGCATTTTTAGCCTATAAAAAGATATAGTATTCATTCATTCATTACTTCAAAGACAAAATGTACATTCATATCTAGAATAAATGATCTAGATTGCCCTCAAAATTATGAATGTCACTCCCACTATTTTCCAACTTTATTATTTACTGACACTTTCTCTCATAGGGGCTCGTTGGTGCATTGAATCTCCCTGAGCGCATGCCTTAAAGGTTGCACAGGGAATGGGATGCGATCGGCTTGTGGCACTTTACGAGAGATGTTCTCATACTATTCTGTCATACCTACATCCCTTCATGCAACCTTCATACCTCCTATGATGTCTCCTTGAAATCTTGAAACCTTGAAATATTGCTAAGTCTAAAATCCTGAAATCTGACTAAGTCTGAAATTTGATAGGATCCTTTAAAACCTATAATTTGCATTATAGCTCCTAGGAGTCCGAAACCACTCTCAAACATATATATATATATATATATATATGTATGTATGTATGTATATTGTCTGGTTCAGGTTGGTTTTAATTTTTTTTTTGTTGATTTTTGACCTTTTTGGCACCGGAATCCCTTGGAAAAGTTGGGAAACATCCAGAAACACCCTAGAAATACCTGGGTGTTTCATGGAAATGTCCCATACGTTTCTAGAGCATTTCTGGTACATTTCCTGAGTGTTTCTTGGGAGTTTATGTACCAGAAACTCGGGGGGCGGAGACGGGGGGGTGGATGATTCACTGCAACACAGTTATAAACGAAAGAATAAAAAACTAAGGCACACAATGAACATATCACAAGACACACCAAATCTTTTACGTTGGGATAACCCTTTGATGGAGGGGAAAAAATCCTACTTTATTGATAGCTCTTCAATTTTTTCCAATAAGATCAAATATGTAATGCTCCATTGTACCATGCCTCTAGATAGACTTTGCAAAATACTCACTAGATGGCTCCTAGAATGCTCCTACACAAGTACTCCCATTCACACACTATGAACTCGACTCAAACGAAGGCTCTCATGAATTTATCACTTGCAGGTAAGAAGAACCCCTTTTATAATTCAATTTTAGGGTTTCTCCCTACCCACTTTCATTTCCTACGAAATCTGGACACTTAGATCATTAAACTTCTTAATCTAAGGCCTAATTTTCAAGTGGTTCTATGACCATTGGTACATAATTTCCCACCCCAACAAACGTTGTCTTCCAACAGTGTGGGCCTTTTTTGGTGTCTAAATTGGCAACAAGATGTGGAGGCTATAGATCATCTTTGCCTTCATCACTCCCCTATGCACGAGCTTTGGGGAGATGTAAGAAATGGCTTCATCTTAAACCAGGGAAGCTAGAAGACAACACTGATATAATTTATGCTTGGCCCATAAGTCTGAGTCAACATACATTTGTCGTCTTTGTCAAATTACTTCATTTTTTGTATACTGGAACATCTGGATTGAGAAAACTTAAAGACATTTTGAAAGAGAAATGAGACCGTCGGAAGAGATCCTCAAATCCATATATTATTGCATAATCCTTAGCCATACAAGTTGACCTATAATAACCAATAGGCTTCAGATATTGAGCAGCATGAGTGCTACATGAAAAGAAGTAGCAAAGGAAACACAAAAGATGAACCGGCAACAAATGACAGCACACACTCAGCCAGATCTTCAGCCCAACCGGCCATACACATCTAGAAGGTACAGTTGTATATTGCTTAATCCTGCTAAAATTTTGAATCACGAGTCTAAATTATCACTGATTTCACCCAACATTTCTCATCCTTTTTTGGATAATGCTAGACTGCCATTTACTAGCACATGATTTCCTGCTTGTACAGTGAGAGCTCCTTGGCTTTCCAGCAAAATCCCAGGTTTTGTGAAATTCTATTTAGAAATTATGACTCTTTCCAGTCTCTACATGCCATTTAAGAGGCATTTAATACTATAAATCTCAGTATTATGAACATTCTTGCACACACCAAGGAGGTAGGAATGTCAATGTCTTGTGTTAGTTCCTGGAGTCTCACGAAAACTCAGTTTTGGAAAGTTTTTTAATAATATGTTAGAAGGCATAACTGATAATCTGTAATTGGATCATGATTCTGGTGTTGTCTCATTTTTCTGGACAATTTTGAATTCTATATTTTGATTTTAATATAAAATTTTATTTCACTTATCAAAAGAAAGTTTAGCTACATTCCTTGTGCAACAATTTTACATTCAAAATTTTAAAATGGCGAACATTGCAAATATTACATCAATTTGAAGGTCTCGAGTAACCATAGTGATTTTAGTTAGCACTATTATGGGTGCTTGCCTTCTAGGGTTTTACAGGGAAAGACATTATACGCTCAAATTAAGTTGTGCAGTTTCTGTATGGTGGAGTTGGAATTTCTTGCTTGTTCTGTAATGATTATAAACAGATCAATGTAATATGAAGATAACAGCTATGGTTAGCATATATTTGGAGTTTTTATTGAAGTTCCAATCTTTACAATGGGTTATAAAATTTTGGCAGAGTTGATAAAGACAAATGGCTTCCATGTGATGATTGCTCATATCTTGATTGAAACATGCACGGTGTGAAATGTTTATTTTCTTATCCTTGTTCTTATTATAAATTAGCAACATCTTCAAGAATTCTATTTTGGTCTTGGAATATCATAAACTTATTTTATAGAATTGAAAGCCTTAGTAAATTTAGTTGATCTTTTTATTGAAAACATTAAAGGACTTTTTACACACGCGCGCACACACAATCAACCAGCTCATGGAATTGTCAAAATCATAGTTTAAAAATTCTTATTCAGCAGAACTCGGCAAATTTTTTGTGAGTTAAAAAAAATATAAATTCATTAAATAAAATTTAAATAACATGTATAACACTATTAAAAAGCATTATACATGATTGTGGAGAATGCATAGGTATATTTTTAATTAGTTTTAGATCAAAAACGAATAAAATGTTCATCAATGCGCCATAATATTATGTGATAATTGGTCATTATCATAGAAAATTACAAGCCATAAAAGATTTTACGAATTTCTTTGCCCCCTCTAGGTCCTTCTACTAATCGGCCACACCTTGGAAGTGGAAGGGAAAGATCCCTCCTCTTGAAGAAAATTATCCTTAAACATATCATCTTCACCAACCCCTCTTGATGCCTCTGCTTGCACTTGTGCCTTTGTTGTTGTTGCTCTCCTCTCAAAATCTACGATCTCCTTCTTGGCAAACATGAGCTCCACATCTTCAACAATCCATTTGGAGTATGGATTGATATCATCCAAATTAATTTCATAATGAATCTCTTGCCCCTCCACCTGTTTCATGCGAAGATGAAGACTGTATTCCAAAAAACCAAGGTCATTGAAGTGTTGTATTGTCAACTTATTGTTGGAAATATTGTCATTGATGTCAAAGGTCTAGCATTGGTGATAAAGGCCCCATTGCATTTAATGGTGTTTTAAATATTCATATCTTGGCTAATGTGTGTTAATATTTATTTAATATTAACGAATATATTTTTTGTTGCTATAAGTCAAAAGAGGGCCCATAGAGAAGTCAAAGAGTCACGGGATAAAGACACAAGAGGAATGGGACCGCATTTTCTCATGAAGAGTCGTCTTGAGGAGTTTCAAGAGTCACCATGTGAAGACAAAAGAGGGTATGGCACATTTTTCCATGAAGGGACACTTTGAGGAATACGAAAAGTCACCAAGATAAAGACAAAAGAGGAAATGACACATTTGCTTATAAAGGGTCATCATGTGACTTTTCAAATGCAACGATACGAAGGGTCATGCAAGTTTGACGTCATTTTCCATGAGGATTGAAGGGTCACAAAGGATGAATGCCAAAGGTCATTTGGAAAGCTATAAATAAAAGCTTGAGAAGTCATTTGTAATATGCAAGAGAGTGCATGGTTTGTATTTGTTTTAGAGGAGAGAAAAGCATGAGATATTGTAGAGTTCTATTATTTGTTGAGTAAGCAACATTGAAAAATGTTGTGTTTTATACACAAGAGGGGTTGGTGCTCCTGTGGGTTGTTGCTCACAAATAGTTGTGTTGGTGCTCGACAAAGGGGTTGGTGCTCCTACAAGTTGGTGCTTGCGAACTTTGTAATTTGAGTTGGTGCTTATTCATATACTTGAGATTGTTCTCCATGGTTTTCCTTACTTTGGGTTTCCACATAAAAATTTAGTGTCTTTCTCTCTCTCTCTATCTCTCTCGTGTGGTGCAAGTTATTGTTTCAGTTTTATGGCATATCTTGATTGTGTGATTAAGTGATTAAAGAAAAGAAATTAGATTAAGTAAAAGATATAAAATATATTAATTCACCCTATTTCGTGCTTAACACCTATTGCGCTTATTTGTGTGAATGCCCTTAAACATGCTCCAATTATGTTCACACCATAAGAGCTACATGGCTGGCAGAAAATACGGATGGCTAACTTCAAAGGATTTGATGTTTTTGCACCATAATTTTTCCACCACAAATTTGCAAATAGGATATTTTTAACTTTTAAAAGTCAACTAAGCTTGTTTTTATTAAATAAGTCTACTATTTACAAGTAACAAGCCTACAATCAAATGACTCAATTTGTTTTTACATATTTGTTGGGTCATTTGACTCCTTCAAATTCCTAGAGCCAAAGAAAAGAGCCTCTTTGCTAGAGCTGGTTGTTCCATCTATGATCAATTATATGCCAAATGGATTCATATTTTTTTTTTCCCATAACAATGCAACATGTCTCTCTTGACCTTGCCCACGGCCTCATACAAATAATCCATTGGGTTTTTTCCACCATTCACCAAGCATATAACATTAACCAAAGACTCTGTCACCTAAAAAAATAATATGAAATTGTAAAATTAAAATTGAAATATTTTTTTTATACATTGTCAATACGGATACGGGTACGAGAATCGAGTACGTGAATTCAAGGATTTTTTTTTTTTTTGGTGGGGGGGGGTGCGTTTGGATACGGTCACACAAAAATATATATAAAAAATTAAAAATATAGACATATAAGCAAAATTAACCACATAATATGCACAGAGGAAACAAAATAAGTTGAATAACCACAAAACATACTCAAAATTCAATGCCAAATATCATAATATTCAACAGTCGAACCTAGATTAGTTTTATAATAGGTATATAGTGCAAATGTTACAATGTATGGACAAAAATAAAGACAACTCAGCATTTTCATGATTCACTATATTCATTTTCCTCTTCGGCTGCGATGTCTTCATCAACATGTGGTTCATTAGAACTACAAGCAACAACAATGCCACTCCCACTCCCAGTAGCTCCACCGTGCAAGTAGTGTGAAGCACCGTCTAGCTCCGTGTCAAGCAATGAAAGGAAAACGATGGAGGTATCCAAGTCAGTAGTCTTTGGGTCCACATCCCAACACATTGTTGCCCCTACCTTGTACTCAGGTTGTTTAATTTTGATAAAATGAATGTGAAAGCTACTTTTAGGGTATAAAATTCATTTTAGTTTGTTTTAATTGTATTTTGAAGTCCATATTTGACTTTTCATTAGGCAAAATTGAAAAAAAAAAAAAAAAAACGTTTTAATGCAGGGATATTGCGCAAATATGCTCAGGATACATGATTGGGCCTGTGGATATGCTCATATACATCAGAGGATGTATCCAGCATATCCACAGGGTCAATCATGTATCTCGGTAGTATCCCCTACACATCCGTAAAATATTGCAACTCTTTTTGCACAATTTTTTTTTTTTTTGACTATCTACTATGACTTGTGTATTTTTTTATGGCTACAATGGACTACTCGAATCATGAGGATTAGGTGCCTTGAACCTCTTCCTGACAACGATCAATGTAGTTACCAACGTCTCCCAATATGGGCTTCTCGTCGCATTGAATGGTATGTTTTTATAATACTGAAAATTTCCAGCAACCATCCTCACTTCATGCTTCTCCCAATTCCAAGCAGCATGTACCTTCAAGCAAAGGTTTTTCACTAGGAGTATTGTGAGGAAGAAAGAAACCTTGTAATGCTAAAGGCATTTGGCTTGAATTGTCTTCAGTGGATGAGCCCTGTCCTCGAGTTTGTGGGCTACTAGAAAAGCCTATTAATTTATCAGAATAAAAGGGTAATTCATCACAGATGCAATTGCTGCAGTTGCCCTCTTTTTTTCATTTTTTTTTCTCTCATGGGAAGGAGAGCATTCATCTCTCTTGTAACTTTAGGCTACACATTTTCACACAATCACACATGTCGGCTTGGGATTCGTGCAAGGTAATATTTGAGGCGACTGATACATTCTCTCATAAGAAAACCACAATAATTTCATATCACAATATTGTAGTCCAAATTTCCAAACCCTTTGTACCATGCTTCCAAGCAGGGTCATCGAACTTCCTAGTCCTACTACAACTGCCTGAAGCGACTGCCATTCTTGTGTATGACTGCAGAAACAAACTGCAAACTCTATAAAACAGAGAAAAAATAAGTTTTAATTTAAAACCCTATCAAATAAATAATAAAATGGGAAAGAAAAAACAAAAAAAAAGTTTTCAAACCCAACAGGCTACAATACATCTAAAATACGCGAAAAAAAAATCAAAATGAAAAACCTAAAATAAATCTGAAAAACCATGCTCTTAGAGTCTTGCTTCTCAAATCCCCTTCAAAATCCTTCAAAGCCAATTGGAGTCACATCACAACAATTGGTAAATGATGAAATGTGTTTTAGCAGAGCAAAAAAAACATAAAATTGAATGCAAATGTGAAAAAAATGCTTTTTTAGTGCTGGCTGTTGTTATGCAGCAGTAGGCTAGTTTTAGTACAGACTCTCGCAATTCTGGACTAAAAGATTGTCTAGTGAGTTTCTCGGCAGGCTTCAAAAGTCGCAAGTTTTGGCATTTCTCAGCAATTAGTAGCGAGTATTTGAACTATGATAAAAAATACGAGCTGACAAATTTTCCACAGCTCAAAGGGTTTGACCATACGTATCAGCAGTTTCTCAGAGATTAAAAAACAATTTTCCAACCATTGAAGGAAATGAAAATCAGCACACCTAAAGTATACCAGCTGGCTTCCACAATGGGGGTAGGTAAATGAGGAACGTGGTAATTTTTTCCCCTCCCATACCCAAGATATTTTCCATCAATTGTGAAACAAAATTGGAGCTGCTCCCTTAATATGGTCTGACATTAGTGTTCACCGTTGACGACTTTACCTTGGAGAAAAATACTCTGACAAGGATGAACCATGTAATAACGTCGATGTGATGAGCTGGATGCATATGGTTGTTGGGTTTGAATCCTTTCCATTTGAAATTAGTATTTGCTGCTATGATTAACAGGTGCAAGCTGAATGTGCAGGAAGCCTGTTGAGTATGGTTAGAGCACCGGTTGAGTTAGGCCACTCTTTGTAACAACTTCAATTAGATAAAATGATAAAGACTAGGGTGCTGATGTGTGAAGTCCAAACAAGCCACCGTTCTTTTACCAGTGCTAACGTGAATGCTATAAGGAGAGTATAAAACAACTGGATACTTACTAGGTAGTGGTGCCAACATGTAAAGTAAATGCTGAGTGGCACTGCTTGGGAGCAATAGGAACATCTCACTGTAGATTCTTGTCCACTTCGAAACCTCCCACATACAGAAGACACGCCCAATTTTAACCGGATGCTTGTTTATTTTGATCCCAATTTTATTGAAGAGCTGAATACTTGAGTTGTTATTGTTTGTATCAAAGGAATCCATATAATGTCCTATACTTTGTTTGGTTCCCTTTTCTTTGCCATCTCGTTTAGTTGTAAGAGGAGAGATCTAGTTGATCTGATTTCAAACAAAGTAATAATCAGGTTTGAAGAACCTTACACTTGCAACTGAATGATACTTCATGTTCTAGAGATAGTGTGAGATATGTTTAGTTCTTTGAGTCTTGAATGTTGGGTACTTGGTCTATGCTTTGCATCTTGGTGACTTGTAAGGTAAATTTAATGTTGAATTTATCTGGGACACTGAATTTAGGTTATTGGCATCATTATCATTATTACTAGGACATATACGCACACAAATTAACTCTTGTGACATTTATTGTTAATGGTGTATGCATATAACCACTAAAAGAAAGAAAGAAAGAAAGAAAGAATTAAATTATATTAATGTCTGCAGATGACCAAATCAGTTAATGGGAGCCGATAATACATCAAGTTACAGTAGAAAGGTACAAGGTTAAAAAGATCGCAAAGGGGTAGAAAAAGTAATTAAACACTCAAACAATGTTAACAAAACTAGGGGTGAACCCAACACAGGTAAACCCTAGCCATATGATTCAAGTACAAATACAAATAGCCATGTCGGGGGAATATCCCTCAAGAAAATGAGCCAATTAAGACTAAAGCTTGAGGCCAAGAATGTCACACGTCTGTCTCAAAGTTCAGAGCAGAATAACCGACATCTCTATTCACCACCATGATAGAATAAACATCTTGATCGGAAAGTTGTATGTCATCGATTCACAAGAAACTTGGATTATGCCGTGTGCCATTTGCAGCATGGAACATATTTGAGGTTCTAAAAACGCTTTCTTCTTCATTTTTACTCTCCTTCAAATTTGAGCTCAATAACTAGAATCCTCTGTAACTCTTTGTTATTTTGTGTTGGCATACTCAAATTTAATGGAAAATTGGGGTATTTCGAACAGCATGAGAAGCAATGCTGCTCATAATGTGTGGGACAGAGGTGGATATGGTGGCAGAAGATGGAATGATGGTTGTTGGAGAGGTCGAGGATGCTCAAGGGGATTTCATTTCTATGCCAAGGATGAAGATCTGAGGGAAGTTCTTCTAACAACAATCATGAGGTTCTGTTGAGGGTCTTTGGGGAAATGCTAATTAGAGGATGATAATGCAGTTCCTATTCAGAATAGGTGGAATAGTCAGACAGCCACTAGAAATCATGGATTGCCAATGGATGAAAAATTATCTATTGAAGTGGATAAGAGTGTGATTTTAGTGAGTAAGATCATTTGCAAATCCCTCTTAGGTTTATTCTCAACTTCACAGAATGTTTATTGAAATGCAGGTAAGGAACTTTCTCACTTAGGGAAAGTTTGTTCTGAAGGAACCCAAAATCAAGAAAGAGGAAATAGAGGTTTCACAAGAGCTTGTAGATATCAGATAATCAGGATGGATTTTCCTCCTGTTGTTGACCTCACACAGGACAGGGATTCTGCGCTCTTGTGGCGTTGGACTTTTCAAAAATTGGCTTAAAGAAGTCTAGTCACACTGACCTGTAGGCTGAATGAACTTTGTTATTGGTTTGTCAAAGCTTGGGATTGTTCCGGTACTAAAACTTTGCTGTTGTTGTCGTAAAAGAAGACTGCCAAAGGTTTACTCCCACTTCAAACAATGGTAATGTTGTAAGGTGAAAAGTGAGGTTCCAAAATATGCTGGTAGGTTGTGCATTTAGGTATTATCTTAGTTTTGAGAAGAAATAGATGACAGCAGGATGGCTAAGATGTGTGATAACCTACCAAAAATAGTGCCCTAGAAATCTTGTTAGAGAAAATATGATAGGTTGTTAAGCATCATATGCATGCATTTTTTAAAAATGTAACTTAAATTTTGAAACTCTCGTTTCTAGTTTGTAATTTACTTGAGATTTTGTGTCTAAATTCTTTTTGCAAAGAACCAAGGTTTGAAATATGTTACAGTTTGATGACTATGTCTATATATAATATAGCCATGCTCTTAATTCATTTACTCATGTACCCTGATTTGAAAGGGCATCCCTGCACCTCTACATGTACCCTATATTTCTCTAGATTACCACACTTGAAGTTTGCCTATGTGGCGAATGCGTAAAATACTGGTTAACTTGGTGATGATTGACGTTACAGACATGACAAAGTGTAATCACAATTTGAGAGTTCCTTTTGTTTTTTTAGGGTGAAGGGAAATTTCATAATGACAGTTCAGTCTTGCCTGTAGAAAGCGTATTTATTTATAATAATCGAATGAGTTATTGTTCTTTATGGCTTTAAAAAAAACTTGTAAAGGGAGACTTTCTGTCCTTGTTCTGTTAAAGTTCTGGATCCTCCCTGTGAATTATGTTGTCTACCCGACTATGTCCTAAACTAGGATAAATGCATACAAATCATAAAAGTTTAAAACCCATGAACTCTCTAACAACATAGATTTTTTATATTATTTTCATGAAACATAATTTTTTTTATATTATTTTCACGAAACACGTACATACAAATGGAGAGCAACCAAACTAATACAATTCACTAGGAAAACGCCCAACATACAGTTCTGAACTTTGAAGTATCCTTAGTACACATGCAGTCATCTGTGCAAATCTGAAATGCCCTGCACCACATATTCTCTTAAGGGTTGTTGTCCCCAAGAGGATCAGATTCACACCTGAAGGGTTTCATCCTCAAGCACCAAGCAAGCTGCTGTAGCAGCATCACCTTCCTATAGTTGAAGTGGAGTTTTGTTAATATTCAAACGGATATTTTCTCTTTGCCTTATGCGCTGTTTAATAGCCCAGCTTCCAGCGATCCTAAATCATAGAAAGTTAGTCTACAAATAGTGGCAGCGAATTGAT
This sequence comes from Torreya grandis, assembly GCA_037957365.1. Lineage (NCBI taxonomy): Eukaryota > Viridiplantae > Streptophyta > Pinopsida > Cupressales > Taxaceae > Torreya > Torreya grandis. The sequence continues at coordinate 659,908 of JARHVA010003730.1, forward strand.
AATTAATTTCTTCAAACATAGGCAGCTAACTGATAATTAATTTTCTCAAACATAGACAGCTAATTGAATAACAACTACCTCTAATTGTGATGGTAACTGACCTAGACAGACAGTTTCTATCCGCCTTATTTTATGGAGTAACCTCCCAACTAACTTTATCCTAACTATAGACAAACTTAGTTGCTTTATTCTGAATAAAAGACTCGGTCTTTTATTCTAATTGGAGACAAAACACTTATTCGGTGCCATGGGTTAAAAGGGGGCACTACATTCTGTCCTTGTTCTATTAAAGTTTTGGATCCTCCCTGTGAATTATGTATTATCTACCTGACTACCAAGCTCAGTGTGTTGATGGTGAAGTAATTTGAATGGATTTAGGCATAGTTACCATGTTCTAAAAGTTTGGGTTGTTCAGAAGGGGAAAAAAGTTTGAAAATTTGGAATTTTGAAAAAAGTTCGGTTCGATAAGTTCGATAGTAGTTTGGTTAGAATTTTTTTATAAACTATAAAAAGTAAATATATCATATATATTTGTAAAACATAAACACAAATAAATTGATAACACATGATAGCAAAATATATACTCAATAATATTTTAAATTTTAATAAATTAATAATAAAACAATAAAATATTAAATATTAATAAATTTAATTTAAATTATTAATAACTTACAAATTATTCTACTGTTTAACTTTAAACATGAACATTGTAAAAGTTTAAAACTAAATAGTAAATACTAAACGTAAAACTAAACACTAAGTTTCAGGTTGTAGATGTCCAACTGCCAAGGGTAAAGACTCGTAAAACGCTATCTGTTCGATGCTACCTATTTGATGCGGCCGCCGGCAATGGCAGATGGCAGATGGCAATGGCCGAACGGCGATAGGCAAATGAGTTTAGGTCTTTGATGGGTTTCAAGCTTTCATCGTTTCAGTCTTCCGCCTCGCTGAATAGCCAAACACTTAAACCCTAAATGCGAACGACGACAGGCACAGGCTCACAGCAACAGCGAACGACGACAAGCACAGTATTTTCTTCAGAGTTATTCTTTTGTTTTCCTTCTGCCTTTAGGTTTGGGTCGCCATTAACTCGGAGTGACGTTTGTGGTTTAAAAATAATACTTTAAATGTTTTATTTAATTTTTTTAAATAAAAAATGTGAAAAAAGTGAACGGTCGAACTTGACCGAACAAATTCGGTCAGCCCAATTTGTTCGGTTTGGCAACTATTGGTTTAGGTGATGCGAGGTTTTTATCGAATTTTTTCTGTGTCTTGCTTGATAAGATACTTTAATACGAGGAAAGTGTATTGTGGAGATCTGATTAGGATGTTGAATGGCGATTAATAATATAAGAGCATGACTAGTTATCGCTTTATTCTTAATCACATGCACAGGAAATGATTTTGCTCTTTACTATTCGTGGTCTTTCTTAAAGTATGATGTTTATGGTAGGATGCTTGAAACTAGGCTATCAGTAACCATTGCTAGTTAGAAATTTTGGTTTGAATGTAAAGTTGTGCTTTGATATAAGCTTATGCTTTTGCAGAGTAGATGTTCAAATTAAGACTCTGGTTGTTGGCTGTAATTTATGTTTTGTTTAGTCAGTTTTGGACTATCTTGAAGCGTGGGGACCTTGAAGATGTAAATTGGTTGAATGGAAATTGGTTAACAGTAGCCTCTACTAGTTGGGACAGTCAATACAAACAATGAAGATATTGATTCCTTGTGAAGTATTTCAACCTGTTAAAGAACAGGGGTTCAACCAAATAATATATTTTCTCTTCCCTTGGTCCAATTGAATGCTTCATTGAAATATTTTCATATATGACTTGTAAGAATTAAATGGCTATTAAACCATTTGATGTGGCATCATTTAGGTGGAAATCCTAGAGGCAACTTATGAAGGTTACTAGATCATTAGATTGGAGTTGCATTTTAAAATGTGGTGACTTAAAACTTTAAAGTGACCAATTTAACATTGGTTGACGGTTCCTCAAGTTTCAACTTATTTTAATTATTATAATAGAACCAGGGTTGGAAGACAATAACACCAAGAGCCTGAGGTAACGAGACTTTGTCAGATCTAACCATATGTTGTAGTTGGTTTTTCCCTTCTTGGTTATGCTATACGCTACATGGAAGGTATAAATTCTCACCAAAGTGTTGACAATGCCTACACTTGTTGTCAACAGGTTGCTCACCGAAAGTGTTGCACGAGAATGAGCTTCATATTATGGTATGTAGGAGGTATAAATTCTATTTTTTATTTGAATTCTGCGTTTGCTGTACATTAATATAGTTGATTAAAAATTGTTTTGTTGCAGATTTCTTCTGACCTGGTCATACCAATCCTAAGACAGCCAAAGTCTTCTAGGAGCAATTTATAGTCCAGGAGTTCCATGGAGGGCTAACACCTTACACATATTTTGACACTTTCCTTTTATAATTTGCATTGTGAATGGCCCTTTGCATGAATCAATTGCAATCCCATCTATGCAACATTTTATGTAAATGACTATTTCTCCACATCAAATCAAATAAAGTAATTTGGAATTTTTGCATTGAGTCGTATCTTTCTTGGGAAATTTAGTTTTCCCATTTTTTTCGGCTCTTGAAATATCACATATATAAATATTTTGATATCTAAAAATAAAAATACAGAAAACTAATGCATGTTATTTTGTATGCAAAAATTTACTTTTCTATACCCCTGTTTAAAGTGCAGATACAATTTAAATTTATATATAGAATATTAAATAGAAGTAAAAATATCTTATGCAGAACACAAAAATATTTAAGAAAAATTAAACAATAGGTGTAGATTGATTTAGTCCAAATTTTCCTCTCATGGAGCACAGAGGAGTTAAATTTTACAGTAAAACAACTTTAAGCTTCAATGGTTTCTTTAAGTCATATGACACCACCTAGAGAACATAGGACCAAAAATCAACACTTTCTCCTAATTAATTGCAACATAACAAGGCCTCAAATGTTCAATCAAGTCGAAATTTTGGCAATGTAATCCACCATGCTGTGGTCTACTGGTAAAGTGGGACCCTTATCACAACAATTTCCAGTATTCCTCAGCCATAAACCTGCAAAAAGAAAAAAATAATATGTAGGAATCATGAATCAATTTACTTTCTATTTGGCTCTGCATGTACTCTGGATGTTTTTGAAGATGATGTGTAATTTGAGCTTGGGCATAAAATGTGTGAATATTGAATTAAATATGGTTTTACCAAATAGAAGAATGTCTAAAACATTCAACTGTAATAATATCCGAGTAAATACAAATGAAGAATTTGCATGTCCGTTATGATGCCAGTTAATTTATTAAAATATACACTCCAATATAACATATTGTACTGTAGAAGAATAAACTCATGACTATATATGTCCATTTACCTACCATGACATAACAGGATTGTCTCCTCACCTCAACAAAGCAAATACCATAGTGTCCAACACAAGATTGTCCAAGATTCACTTTATCAAACCAATTGACAGCAGCAAACTTTTTATTAATTCATGTAAGGGAACATGGAAAATCCATTCCAACTACCAAAGCTGCTATGCATTTATATCAATCAATTATACAAGTTAGTCATAAAAATGAAGGGCAATCAACATGGTATCCATTGTAATCAATACTTCATGATTTTTTTTTTTTTCAATGCACGAATCAAATTCAAACATATCCACAAAACATGTGTTCCAACTTCATGCCAACACAACTACCGCGTAATGTGTAGCCAAATTAAATGCTACCTTTCATTTCAACTTCTTGCTCCGGCCACAATGAGAAGCAAATTCTGTAAATCCTTAAGACAAGGAAAAGAAGCTGAAATACATACGAGCTAAATTATGCAACTTGCCAATCATGTCTTCTCTAAGGTTTTATGCATTCCAGCAACTGATTATGAGTACTTATGTATTGATAATGACAGATTTTTCTTGCATGTACTTTTGCTCAAGGAGCTAGACTCATGATCCATCATTTTCCATTGGAACATTTAACAAAAGGTTCATAGCGCACCATTAACCATGGATATTTCACAATCTCTTCAATGTTTCCTAGCTTGAAAAATACTTTAAAGCAGCCAAGAAAATTGGTGCTTATCTCCACCAAGCCAGAAAAGTAAAAATCTACTGACACAAGTATCAAAATGACACCCCCCAATCTATACCTCATATGCTGACAAAATAAAATGTAGGTATTCACAAGATCCATTATGGAAATGCTATTATCATTATTCTGACTATCTCAATTTTTCACAGTATCATAGATTTCATTCATAAAAACAAATAACACATTTCAAAGTCATGTTATTCACAAACAAGCACCCTATAGAACAACTATAGAAGAGCCAACAACATGGGCCACTTCATCAAATATGCATCCATACCAACTAAAGTTTCAGCAAGCGCATTTCAAACCTAGATTCAGTTTTTGCTCTATTTGCAATATTTACCATTTTTCATTCAAATGTTGTTATCAAACATTTGCAGCCAACCCCAAATCCATACAGTTTCCATAATACCCATAATATTTCAGAGTAATAAATGCATTAAAAATTAAAATCGACAGAGGAATTGTGTTTTTAACAAAAGCCAAGATGGACAGAGTCATAATTTAATATTCCACTTCTCGAAATATCTTGAAATTGTTCAAAAATTGAATTGAGCAAGACACAAATAGACTTCATCCATCTGTGCGATGTTTCTTAACCTATTACACGATCACTGGTTGCCTTCGAAGTGGAGATCGGTATTTGTGATGCGAGAAAGCCAGTTTGAGGAAATTGTCTAAGATCATCTTCATGCAAATGCCAAGTGTATGCAACAAGATTTGTGTCCTCCATTGAACATCCTACCATATCTGCCATGGCTTTACATCTTACAAAACAATAAAGCAACACTCCGAAAATCAAGCAGATTAAATATGCTTCCTTGAAGTTGCAGTTGAGTAACTCTTTAGCTCAAATTTACTCTAGCCATCAAAACCTAATTTTTTTTTCTAATGCTATGGAGATAGCTCCCCGAACATTTATTTTAAAGAGGAAAACATGCAAAATGAAAATGAAACCCATTTATATGCTATATGCCCATCTCCTTGTTATCATATGATCCATTAGTCTATGTGCACATCCTTTGTGCTGCCTTCGATCAAATTTCCATTGATTAAATTTCCAGAAATACTTGGCTTCCAAGACAGCAGGGGATCAAGATTAACGCAATCCTAAGCTAAAACAAGCCACTTGGGAAACTTTCAACCAACATCATACATGAAACTCCATAAGTGGGACAAACACTTTACATTAACTCACACTATGTTCCTAAATGCCCACATTTCACTGAATACAGCCACAAAAAATTAGGTGATAATGCTCAATATGGGCATCTCTTTACTACCATCTATCCTCGATATATATTGACAATGTGATATAATACTACGATACAAAGTGAATGGTATGTATTTACTTACCCTAATGATCATCCAATCATGATGAATTAAAAAGGGTCACTCTTTTTAGAGGTACCCATGGACTCGTTCTCCCTGGCAATCCCTGATCAGATGTCCTTTTTCCCAACACCAAAGACATACATTAGGTTTATTTAAATAAACCAAAGATTGTGCATACACAACCAGGACCAGGCAGCTTGAGATTTTCAAGGAGGGGCTGCATGATGTCCATCTCTATACAAGCATGCAGATGAGCTTTTAAACTGGCAAAAATGTATTTTTGTGACTCACACCTAATAACTATTTCAAGTTGACTTGCTATTTGGCTCAAATAAGATTTGGAAGCTGGGTTAAAGAAAGGGAATTCCAACGATATTAGTTTCTTGGATCTAATCTGGTCTTCTAGTTGAAAATCAAATAACCAGGCTTGCAAACAGCAGGTCTGTCAACAAATCAACCCATGTGCCATACCAGAGGATGGCCTAAGCGGTTGTCTTGTTTGAACATGACTGACACAGTCCCGGCCCATCCTTCCGAGATTGACCACACCCAACCTTGAGTTTCCCATTTAACTCTAGCCCATTTACAATTACGCTGGTTATGTAGCAAAGAAGATGAGATCATGCAGATAAACAATAGAGAGGGAATTCCAACGATATTAGTTTCTTGGATCTAATCTGGTCTTCTAGTTGAAAATCAAGTAACCAGGCTTGCAAACAGCAGGTCTGTCAACAAATCAACCATGTGCCATACCAGAGGATGGCCTAAGCGGTTGTCTTGTTTGAACATGACTGACACAGCCCTGGCCCATCCTTCCGAGATTGACCATACCCAACCTTGAGTTTCCCATTTAACTCTAGCCCATTTACAATTATGCTGGTTATGTAGCAAAGAAGATGAGATCATGCAGATAAACAATAGAAATGCTTGCAGTCTCCCGTAATTCCTCTACTGGTATATTTGGTAAGTGTGTCAGAATTGGTGCATCTATAGGTTTCACTTCAATTGGTGAGTATTGGCTTAGAGTGCAACTGAGTTCTTTCATTGGGAGATGTCTGTAAGATTTTCTTTGTATGTTATGATTATTATATAAATAAATAGGACTACGTTGGTTTCCTTCAATTTCTGTTATACAAGAAGCTACATTGTTCTAATAATTGTTTGACAGGTAAACATGCCTAACAAATTCCAAGCCAGTATATTTTAATGGAAGAAAGCTTTGATGTACTGATAAGGCTTAATCCATGGTATGTTACGATGATTATATAAGTAAATATGACCATGTTGGTTTCCTTCAATTCTATTATATGAGAAACTACATTGTTCTGTTAAGTGCTTGACAAGTAAACATGCCCAACAAATTCCAAACCAGTATATTTGAATGAAAGAAAGCGTGGATGTACCAATAAGACTTAATCCATGGTATCTTACAGTCACTCATTCCTACAACATTATACCAAAATAAAAGCAGCTAATATTTATAGTGAATAATCTCCATATTTTTATTACATTCGTATGATCTCCATATACATCAAGTGCAAAATAAAAGCAGCTTATATTTATAGTGAATAATTGTTCCAAAATTATCAGAAACTACGTCTGCTGTTAGTGAGAACACATTACAAATAAGACTTAATCCATGGTATCTTACAGTCAGTCACTCATTCCTACAACATTATACCAAAGGTGTGCACCCCATATTTTTGTTACATTCATATGATCTCCATATACGTCAAGTGCAACCAAAATAAAAGCAGATTATATTTATAGTGAATAATTGTTCCAAAATTATCAGAAACTAAGTCCGCTGCTAGTGAGAACACTAATTACAAATAAGTTACCAACGGAGGACTCAAGGGTTTCTCAAACACCCATCTACAGGTTTCTTTACTTTATAAATTTATAATTATGACTCTTTGTTCATAAAAAAGAATATTAGTTGCTTTGAAATCTTCATTTGCAATGTATTCCTCTTTCAGTCCCATTGACTCATTATGGACATTAATTATTAATTTTGATTTTGATTTATATGTACTTGATGAATGGATAGGGAATAACATTTCAGTATGCTTCTTTTACAAAATATGGGAATTTCACCTTTGAACTGTTTTTTTGCAAGAGCATAGACAATTGCATTCATTGCATAATATTATTTCCAAAACGTGATTCTAGGACCAAGATACGAATAGGAGTTAGGGGAAAGATATTTTTATTAATTATTACTACAAAAATAGGCTAATAGTTCTTTAACGATGATAAATTTTGGAAAAAGGGCTTACTTTTTAGCTTTAAAAAATCAAAATTAGAAAGGCTTATTAGGATTTTTCTCACAAAATAAATTTATGTTATATAAAAATTAATTCTCGGTATTATAGAATTGTTTGTCTAATATTGGAAACTATAAAATACAACTAGGAAACAATTTAACTTGGTTGCTTTACCCAAGACAATTGAATTCGAGTCCTGTTAGAAATGTATACTCTGTAGAGCAGAGTAGAATAAGCCTGAATTCAATTTATCTCACATAGTGAAATATCAAAATTTTACACATAAAGAACCCTACTACTTGATTTGTAAAGGTACGGGGAAAAAAATTTCAATTCCCACAAGCAGGAAGTTAACTGGGAAGAAACATTGCCATCCAACTACTTGATTTTAGCAACAAATAGTTTCATCTTGACATAGGAAACATTTTTTACACAAGCCAGAGGTAACTGTGAAGAAACAGTGCCATCCATCCACTTGGGTTTTCATCATGACAGAGGAAACACATTTTTCCCCCAACTAAGCAAGGTTTCAAGGCTTCTGACTTTGCTTTATTCATCATCGTCCTCTTGTTTGTAAGAAACAAGTGTATCCACTTTATGTATCTGTACACAAGTAATCATAACAATCAGTTATCTCCCATGTGCATAACAATATTAAGTACATTCACAAAATATGCTTCCACAAGTGGATATCTACAATATCTCTGTCCATGCAATCAGGGATAATAATAACAGAGTGACAGAAAAGAGAGGCGATGAAATCAAAGCAGAGGAGGAAAGGAGAGGAAGTGAAGAATAATACCCTTGTATCAAAAGAATGAAGCTTCACTACTTGGGGATTGTTTATCAATCGTGCATCGCTCTCTGCCCAGTTTAATGGAACACTCAAATCGTTATCTGTGTAAGCCAGCACATCAAATGTGCCTGCAAATGTAATGATGATGCCAATGGAATTTCATCAGGTCCAATAGTCTTGTTACAAAAGTAGTAACAAGAGGCATATGATCTTATTCAAGCAACAGTAACACACAACTACAAAAGCATTTCTTTCATGAATACCAGATGGACTTAATAGACCTAAGAAGTCTTGAGTTCTTACAGGGCTCATCCAAGCAGGGGAGGTATGTGACACTCGATGTGATTTGGCGCATGATTGCCTGAATTTCTCTCATAATCTCCTTGTCGCTTTTCTCTCGAGATCCTCTGCAACCAAAAAAATAATTTGGGAGGTAAAAAAATAAGAAACGCAATCTTAGAAACAACACATGAAATGGACATACAAACATCCGGTGTCCAAGGGTTTGCAGGGTAATGATCACACCTGGAAAAATATGACTTGTATTCAAATCCCTTTCACTACAATAACCTAATGGTCCATTAAGGTCTTGCTGAATTTTTTCAGCAGGTGCCGCAGCTTACAAAATTGAGTACTTTTACGGTTAAAATGGTTCTATGGATTTTAAATGTTTTTAAACTACTTGCTGCTAAAAAATTATGGCAGTCTATTTTCAAGAAAATTATCTTGAACAAAGTCAAAGAAAAAGATTGATCAAATTGAATAAAATGAAAGAAAAAATGATTTTATCCAGGCTGGCAGTTGTGGGGGATGGAAGGGAATGCTCCGGGGTCTCATGGAGGTGGCAACTTCTGCTATTTTAACCGTGCTGGGTATCCCATGAACCCTGCTTAGTGGGGTTTAGAGAAAAAAACAGAATGCTTGTAGATAAACCTGCAGCAGCAATTTGCATGGCAGAAAAGTTTAAGATGGGTCTGCAGAGGGGAGCTGATCGTTTGAGGCACGAGATTCAGAGATTGTTGGTAGTGACAAATGGCAACTCTACAGCTTTTTGCTAAAGTTTCTAGAAAGCTTTTAGTAAGTTTTTCTGATCTAGATTCCAAAATGTCTGTAGCAGAGCTGAAAAATAAATTTACATACAACCATTTCTCTTCCAAGGCATTCCTACTTTTTCCACCAAGTAAATCTCAAAAGCCCCCACCACCTGTTAGTGGGTACTGCAAACATTCGGCAACCTCCCCTTTTCAGCAGCTGCTTAACTCCTCTGCCCTAAACAACACCTGGTCCTAAACATTAGTTCCATGGTCTAGTGTTTGAGAGGGGCAGTGCCATGTAAATTATCCAAGTTCAAACCTCAACAGAACCCTGCCAAAAAAACAAATATATATATATATATATATATTTCTACATTGATATCTACCTCTTTCGAAGTCCTGTGAAACCACTTGCAAAATAAAAGTAGGAGTAGAAACCTCCCGCCATTGAACCCTACCCCAAGCAAGCCTAAAACCTCACCCAAGATTTGCTAATCACAAAACAAACATACCCTTTTTCAAGGACATCCTTGTCAGTGTGGATGGTGAAGTTCCATCTTTCCAGCACCTCTGATGTCGCATTGCTCATTATAACCAGAACAATTCTCTGCAACTTTCCCTTCTCCAGCCACTCTACAGTTGAAAGAAAAAAAGTCAGCTAGTATGAAAAGAAGAAGAAAAGCCAGAGACGAAAAGAGAGATTAGTAAAGTGGAAAAAAATCTCATCATACAGATATACCACTGTATTAAATAGCTTGTAAATTAGAAAGCACTACATGGATAACAAACACAAGCTAGAAAGGGCCCACTGCAACACCTAAACTGCGGGCTTAACAGATCTAGTGCCAGAGGGTAAGCCTCACCTGCCAGCTGAGAAGTAATGGCAGTCAAGTATTCCTTAACTCTGTTGTCGTTAGTAATAAGCATTGTAAGTCCATACTTCTTCACTGCCCCAAAGCTGTCTGATGGGTAGATCCCTCTCTGGTACAGAATACTGTAACACGAACAAAAACAATGGCATTGATAATCTATCACTAGTTTCCTGAGAAGAGGAAAATTGTGTTAAAAGAAAAAAGAATGTACCTATTGGCAGCATAAGCTGTCCTCCCCCAGCATTGTCAAACAATACACAAGACAAGTGAGATCGATCTCTTATTAGAACAAAAATGAAATTAAATGATTTGAATTACATCTAGAGGGCCAAAAAGAGTGTATGGAATCACATGGTTACTAAGCCAGACACCTTGTATGAGGGCATATTTACACATTATGTGATATGATTTAGGGATTCAGGTGCATGGTTTTGAGCCAATTTAAGTTGACCCATATTAACTTCAGAAAAACCCATCTCTCACGAATATGAATGGTCCACTTGGCACTCATTTATCTAGATGATGTTCACACAGATGAAGTCCCATTTCCCCAGAGATCATCCACCCCAGTATTTTTACACATCTTTACACTGACAGGAATGACCAAGAGTAGAAAGAAACTTCAAAACATTGGCGACTCCTTCTTAAGGGGCGATTCTTTTGGAAAAGGAAAAAACAAGGGAAAACAATAGACATTAACAAACTAACTTACAGAAGAACTCGCTGACAATGGCTGTGGACCCTCTGAGTGTGATAACATCCTTCGCAATCTGGATAGATCCCATTATTCTCCTCCTCCTTTTGTTTTGCTTTTTTCTAAGTGAAATTCACAGGTTGCTGTGAAAAATAATGTGGCACAGTGAGGGTTCCTGAGAGAAACTACTATTTATTTTCAAATTTGGTTTGTTTCCAACGGCTAACTTCTCCATGTCGGTATTTAAACCCTAATTCATCGGTCTTTTAAAATTTGTTTATTCCGTCCACCGTCGATTTCTTTTATTGGCTCCGATTTTCCAAAGTACTGGGAATTGCAGGTATGGAAACAAATTTAAATTTAAGTGGATTGCCTACATGTCTTATAAGGGGGCATAAAGAAGCTTTATAGGCAAATGTTTTTAATTATGGGTCTACAAGATCTAATGGTTTATGGACCATAGTTTATTAGAAATATGATAAGTGGATCAATGTCCCCAAAAAAAAAATAGCGTGTTTATTGTTTAAGGACGGAGTTAAACACATATGTGTTTTAATCATTATCCAAACGATCTCTATAAATAATTATTATTCAAATGATATTTTTAAACTTTAAATATTAAAAAATATTATTTGGATGATAACTGTTCGTGAGGGTCATTTGGATAATAAAAACATATACGAGTATTAAATTTCACAAAAATCAATATCTAATAAAAATTATGGGTGAAAGCATTCAACTTAACATAAATTTTTTGTTGATTGATTATAGTGACTTTAAGGAATGGTGGAAAAGAAAATAATAAATGATAAACCCAATCATATGTGTGTATTATGTAATTGAAGGCTTCCACAAGCAATTTAATTAGAGAATTAATATATGTAGGGTTTTACTCGTTTCATTTCTAGACCACCTCCATGAACAATCATTACCCTAATGACATTTTCCCTAGCTTATTTTTGGTAATAATCCTAAGGGAGACCAATTCGCACACGAGCACTTCAAATATTTGTTAGTAGAGGGAAGGAATGGGCTTCTCACAATCTAGTCTCTTTCCTTATTGGCAAAGTTTTTGGAGCACATAATGTTTTATAAGCTCTCTTTTTTCACATTTTTTATCAATGAGTTTAATCCATTTACAACCTAACCATTTATTTGTATTAAGTAATTAAATGCAAGTCATCTCAAGATGATCTCCATGAGTAATCATTATCCAAGGGTCATTTGCTTTGTCGTCGCTGACATTCAAATTCAAGATGACTTGTAGTTGCTCATGATATCCTCCTCCTCAGCCTCTTTGGATGCATCTCTTTGGTTTTCCTCACAGAGGAGAGGCTCTTTCTCAAAGAGTGACATAATAGGCTCTTGAAAATGCTCAACAAGGTGAGAAAGGTTCAGGGAAACTACCATAGGTTCCTAATTTTGTTCCTGAAGCTGCTCTACTTGGATCACCCTCACCTCCTCTTCCTAATTTGTTGTTTCTTGAATGGCTCTCCATTAAGGAAAGGCTCTAGGCTTTTGAGGGGAAAGGAATGGAGGCTACAAGGTTTCTTGTCTGATTTTAAGAAACACCACCTCCTCCTTCAACCCACTGCTCTGAATGGATTTCCAAGATGGAAAAGACAGAGGCTCTTGAGGAGGGAGGGATGGGGGTTGAATGACCTTCGATTTCCCTGGTTGCATGACTTGGCTCCGAGATGGGAAAGGTAGTGGTTTTGCTTTCATTTGTTGATTCCACCTTCTTCTTTCATTGCCTTCAGCTCCAACTGTCTGATTTGATTTGCTATATTCTCTAGAAATATCTCCTCCTTAAGGTGGTCAGGAACACAAGAGGGCTCCTGAAGAGGGATGAAGTCTTGGGCCCAAACAGCAAGTTGTTCCACAACAAGCACTTCATTTTTTTGACAACCCCCTTAGATGGATTTCCAAGCAGGAAAAGACTGCGGAACATATGACGAACTTGGAAGATTCAAAGGAGTACTTAAAATGGCCTCTTGAGGAGGAATGAATGACACATAAAAAGGCTATGGAGGTGCGTACATAGGCACCAAAGGTTGGTGGGGCTGGCCCTGTTGTTCCTCATGTCTGTCCAGCTTGTCCTCAATGCTTTGAAAGTAACCACATATATCCATCATGTCACCAGTGAGGCTGTTCCAATTTGATCTCTTAATAGGTGCCCATTTTGCTTATATTTGTTGCAATCAATTCCTCACATAATGGATCTAGTGAGTAGGGAAATTTTGGCCATAACACTTTTGTGAGCATAACTCTAGTGCATGCTTGTCAAGGCTCACTAAAGTTTGCCTAAGTGTTAGTATAGATGGTTCATGATAGGGGTAATGAGGAACAATATTTTGATGGGCTTGTTCATATGGATGATCAAGGTAATACTCCTGCATATATGGATCATGAGGAACTTGTCAAGGTTCATCACAGCCTTGATAAAAATCTTGGTAGGGCTGATCGAGGTCATATGGATCATGAGGATCATACTGGGGTTGATGATAAGGAGGTGAATAATGGGAACATTCACCATCGTTGTTCATGTTAGCATCATAAGTCAAGTAGGCGCTGATTAAAACTTCAAAGAGACAAACATGGTCTGCTCATAACCAGGAGCTTTGATTTGGAGTTGCCAATGGTGCTAATACTTGCTTTCAAAAGTAAATAATGATGATCAGGCACTTGGGCTGCTTAAACTCGCTGATAGATGCCCGGAGTCACCATTGATGTTTGTTGAATGCCTCCAAAGGCTGATATGTTAAAGAATAACATCAAAAATCCTTTCACTGCTTTGAACCTTAGTCCCACCGAGCATGCCAAAACTGTTGTAGCATGGAATTGCATCCTTGTGGGAGAATCTTTTAGGCTCTCCCATTTTCAACCACAAGCATGGGAACAACCTCAGGATGTGGGTATCCTAGGGTGAGGTTGAGCCTCTAAGATTTTTAAAGAGGCTAGTTCCTCTTGGTGGATCACCTAAAACTACTGTTAAACTAATGCTTCACGGGGAAAAGGGTTAGAAGTGAGATAAGGTCTTTTAAGAAGGCTAACTAGGTGATGCACCAAATTTAAATGACCACTCATCTATGCTTGAACCCACACTAGATCAGTCATGAGATAATTTGGATTTGCACTATCTCAAGATCAAGTAAACACACGCTAGAAGAGGTTTAGACAGAACACTAATCTAGACCTGTAAAATCTTGAAAATACTTCAAAGAGGCAAGCATAAGGCTAATGGACTAAGAATACACTCATTCACGAATCCACCAAGCATAAGCATATTAAAGCACTAATCGAAGACAAGAAATAGGCAAATAAATCATCTCATTACATTCAAGAGGAAGTTCTTATAATAGCTCGACAGGGTTTAGCCTGGTTAAAGGAGCACATTTTTACAAACGTCTCAATGAGCAACCATCTCCCAACAAGATGACAAAATTCTAAAAAATTGAGGCCTTTACAATGGCAAATCATGAGATATTTATAGAGAAAGGGGGAAAGAGAGAAAGGGCCATGTGAGAAGATGGCAAGAGGGAAGAAGTCATTGAGTTGTTGATAACTGTTGACTACTACCATCGCCACTTCCTTGACCATGAAATGCATTGCCCAAGATCACCGCAAAATCTTCTTGAATCCCTCCTACATTCAAGTCTCTTTTTGGTGGATATTGAGAAGCCATGTCATGGGTAGCTAGATGTCTCTACTTGATGTGATTGAGTTGATCCCTGCATTAAAAATGACATGTTCCTTTCACCTATGCATCTTGCATGTAGGCTATTGACCACGTCATTAGAGTCGAAAGGTAAAATCCTCATTCTTTTCTACTGATTGGCTGTAAAAATCCCACTAGTACCCTTTGAAAACTTGACCTTTTCTTATCCATTGATCTGTTGATCCTAGACTCCCATGAATCGTCGATCTTTTACTAGTTGGATGCCCTTGTGCCACTTATCCTTGATCGATTAGCCCTTTGGATTTGATGACCATTTGACTTTAACATTCCTTGGCTTTTTTGCTTTCCCTGGCGCTTTTTTCCATGGACTATCGTCCCTCAACAATTTCCTTGGGCCTTTTCTCTGCCACTTTCCCAATGTTATTTCTTCAGACTTTTTGCTTTGGCTTGTCTTTTTGAGAACTCGAGAAGCACTTCTAAGACCAAATAGGGATTTTGATGTCTCATTACTTATTTTGAGTTTCTGATTGCTCACAACTTATGAAGTAATTAAGTGGTGCTCCTTGGAGAACCTTAAATACACTGCCCAAACTAAACTGGGCTTTCCAAGCCCCACTACTTACTTACTTCAGACTTATCATTATTGATTACTCATGAAGTGAAATAAGTTGTGCTACCCAAGAAACCCAAAGTTGTCTCCTTTGGAAAACTCAAAGACTTCCCAATGAGATAACCCAAATCCTTTTGTTCAAGACCATTCTAGGTCTTTAACACCTTGTTACTTACTAATTCAGAGCTTTGTAACTCTGCAACTTATAAAACCATTTAAGTCATGGGTTGTTGAAAGTTTGAAGTCTTCTAAAGACTTGTCATTTCTTGCTTGAAAGTCTATCTTCTCACACTTAGGCAAAAATTGGTATGTGGGTCAAAAATTGGTATCTTCCCATGATTTCTTTGCCTATTTCTTGTCTTCGATTAGTGCTTTAGTATGTTTGTGCTTGGTGGATTCATGAATGAGTGTAGTCATAGTCCATTAGCCTTCTATTTACCTCTTTAAAGTATTTTCAATATTTTGCAAGTCTAGATTAGTGTTCCTGTCTGAACCTCTTCCAGCGTGTGTTTACTTGATCTTGAGATAGTGCAAGTCCAAATTGTCTCATGACTAATCTAGTGTGGGTTCAACCTCACCATAAGATACCCACATCTTGAGGTTGTTCCCACGCTTGTGGCTAGGAGTGAGAGAGCCTAAAAAACTCTCCCACAAGGGTACAATTCCACACTACAATAGTTCTGGCATGTTCAGTGGGACCAAGGTCCAAAGCAGTAAAAGGATTTTTTATGTTGTTATTTTACATATCAACCTTTGGAGGCATTCAAAAACATCTATGGTGACTCTGAGCATTTATTAGCTGGTTTAAGTAGCCCAAGTGCCTGATCATCATTATTTTCTTTTGAAAGCAAGTATTAGCGCCATTGGCAACTCTAAATCAAAGCTCCTAGTTATGAGTAGACCAGGTTTGTCTCTTTGAAATTTTAATCAGCGCTTACTTGACTTATGAGGCTAACATGAATAGCTATGGTGAATATTCTTATTATTCACATCCTTATCAGCAGTCCCAATATGATCCTCATGATCCATATGGGCTCAATCAGCCCTACCAAGAATTCTATCAAGGCTATGATGAACCTTGGCAAGTTTCTCATGGTCCATATATGTAGGAGTATTGCCCTGATCATCCATATGAACAAGCCCATAAAAATACTGCTCCTCATCAACCCTATCAAGAGCCATCTATATCAACACTTAGGCAAACTTTAGTTAGCCTTGGTAAGCATGCACTAGAGTTGTGCTCACAAAAGTGTTATGGCCAAAATGTCCTACTCACCAGATCCATTATGTGAGGGATTCATTATAGCAAATGAAAGCATAATGGGCACCTATTGAGAGAGCAAATTGGAACAACCTCACTGGTGACATGATGGATATATGTGGTTACATTTAGAGTGTTGAGGACAAGCTAGAGAGACTTGAGAAACAGCAGGGCTAGTCTCTCCAACCTTTGGTGCCTACATACACACCTCTGCAACCTTCTTATGTGTCGTTCAATCCTCCTCAAGAAGCCAATTCAAGTACTCCTTTGAATCTTCTAAGTTCGTCATATGTTCCTTAGTCTTTTCCTGCTTGGAAATACATCCAAGGGGGCTGTCAAAAAAATGAAGTGCTTGTTGTGGAACAGCCTGCTTTTTGGGCTCAAGACTTCATCCCTCTTCAAGAGCCCTCTTGTGTTCCTGACCACCTTAAGAAGGAGCTATTTCAAGAGAAATAGCAAAGCAAATCAGAGAGTTGGATTTGAAGGTAAGGAAAGAAGAAGAAATGCAAAATTAGCAAATAAAAGCATATTAGCTACCTTTCCCATCTTGGAGCCAAGTCACGTAGCTAGGTAAATCCAAGGTCATTCAACCCCCATCCTTCCCTCCTCAAGAGCTTCTATCTTTTCCATCTTGGAAATCCATTTAGAGTAGTGGGCCGAAGGAGGAGGTGGTGTTTCCTGAAATTAGACAAGAAACCTTGTAGCCTTCATTCCTTTCCCCTCAAAAGCCTAGAGCTTTTCCTTCATGGAGAGCCATTCAAGAAACAAAGAATCAAAAAGAGGAGGTGAGGTTGATCCAAATAGAGTAGCTTCAGGAACAAAATCAGGAACCTATGGTAGCTTCCCTGAACCTTTTTCACCTTGTTGAACATTTTCAAGAGCTTATTATGCCACTCTTTGAGAAAGAGCATCTCCTCTATGAGGAAAACCAAAGAGATGCATCCAAAGAGGCTGAGGAGGAGGATATCATGAGCAACTACGAGGAAGAAATCACCATAAGATCCCCCCTTGGTCTACAAAAGATCAAATCAACCTTATTAAATGAAGGATAACATATTGAAGACTCTTTTGCAGTAGTGCATGAAGTAGACTACACTATTGAGGATGCAAAGCTACCACCTTATGTTAAGAATGAAGTGGTTGAGGCTGCCAATGAATGAGCTATCGCATGATAAAAGGGATGAGGAAATGAATGAAGTAGTTGATCAAATTGATGAACTTATGGAATAGCCAGAGGTTCCCAATCAGTTAGAGGGCTCATTTGAGGACTTGTTTGAGATTTTGACAGCTAGTGATGTTCTTCTCCAAGGCAACTATGGTCTGGTTACAGCCAAAGAGAGCAACTTTATCAAGAAAATCACAGGGGATGGAGTGGGCAATTTTCCAACTCTACCACTCCAAGAGTGCATTGCTGATATGGACTTGTTTTAGATCTTTGGAATAGGCTATCAGCTCCTTGATGAGCCTAAAAAACATGAAATAAAAGATAAGTCCATTATTTTTTAGGAGGCCATATAAATCAAAGAGGTTTGTCTTATTGAACCACAATTGGAGGTTACAGTTAAGGATCCATATGAAGAGTTTGGGACTATCTAGATTCACATAGCTAACCTATTTAGAGTTGCTTGGTTCTCATTAAGCATAATGATGAAGAAGCTGGTAGTTGCAACAAAGAAGAGGTAGGCATCAAGGCCAAGGGTCAAGCAATTATATGCCTTATTTAATCCCCTATCTCATAATGCAAGAAAAGTATCAAACTTTCCTTTTGATATAGGAGGAAAGGCTACATATAGTTTTAGGATGTATATATTAGATTAGTTTTGTTCAAATTCTTCCAATTGATGTTTCGAACACATTTGTTTGTTGTTTTTTTTGCTCTAGGCTAGTTTCTTTTCATTTGGTGCCTTGGGAGCTTTATTTTGTGTTGTCCTCGTTGCTTCAAGAGGGAGTTCCAGAAAGGGCCAACCTCGTATCCAGTTTCAGAGTAGCGTAGTTACAGAGGCTGATGACTCCATGCCCAATGGACTAAGTAAGGCAATTGGTTGGGTTTTCAAGCATAGTAGGCATGCTTCCCTACGAGTCGCTAAAAAATTTGGCCATATTTTGGCCCACATACCAATTTTTGCCTAAGTGTGAGAAGATAGACTTTCAAGCAAGAAATGGCAAGTCTTTAAAAGACTTGAAACTTTCGACAGCCCATGACTTAAATGGTTTTATAAGTTGTAGAGTTACAAATCTTTGAAGTAGTAAGTAAAAAGGTGTTAAAGACCCAAAATGGTCTTGAAGAGAAGGATTCGGGTTATCTCATTAGGAAGTCTTCGGGTTTTTCAAAGGAGACAACTTTGGGTTTCCTGGGAAGCACAACTTATTTCACTTCATGAGTAATCAATAATGATAAGTCTGAAGTAAGTAAGTAGTGGGGCTTGGAAAGCCCTATTTGGTATGGGTAGTGTATTTTAGGTTCTCCAAGGAGCACTACTTAATTGCTTCATAAGTTGTGAGTAGTTAGAAACCCAAAATAAGTAATGAGACATCAAAAGATTTGTTTGGTCTTAGAAGTGCTTCTCAGGTTCTCAAAAAGATAAGCCAAGGCAAAAAGTTTGAAGAAATAACTTTGGGAAAGTCACAGGGAAAAGACCCGAGGAAATTGTAGAGGGAAGATAGTCCGTGGAAAAAGGGCTAGGGAAAGCAAAAAAGCTAAGGAACATTAAAGTCAAATGGTCAAAAAATTTGAAGGGATAATCGATCAAGGACAAGTGGCACAAGGGCATCCAACTAGTAAAAGACTGATGGTTCATGGGAGTCTAGGCTCAACAAATCAATGGATAAGAAAAGGTCAAGTTTTCAAAGGGTCTTGGTGGGATTTCAACAGCCAATCAGTAGAAAAGGATGAGGATTTTGCCTTTCAACTCTGATGATGTGGTTAATAGCCTATATGCAAGATGCACAGGTGAAATGAACATGCCATTTTTAATGCAAGGATTAACTCAGTCGTGTCAAGTGGAGACATCCAACTACCCATGACATGGCTTCTCAATATCCACCAAAGAGAGACTTGAATGCAGGAGGGATTCGAGAAAATTTTATGGTGATCTTGGGCAATGCATTTCATGGTCAAGGTAGTAGCGATGACAGTAGTCAATAGTCATCAACAACTCAATGACTTCTTCCCTCTTCCCATCTTCTCATGCGGCCCTTTCTCTCTCTCCCCCTTTCTCTATAAATATCTTGTGATTTTCCATTGTAAAGGCCCCAATTTTTAAGAATTTGGTCATCTTGTTGGGAGACAGTTGCTCATTGAGATGTTTTCAAAAATGTGCTCCTTCAACCAGGCTAAACCCTATCGAGCTATTGTAAGAACTACCTCTTGAATGTAATAAGACGATTTCTTTGCCTATTTCTTGTCTTCGATTAGTGCTTAGTATGTTTGTGCTTGGTGGATTCGTGAATGAGTGTATTCCTAGTCCATTAGCCTTCTGCTTGCCTCTTTGAAATATTTTCAAGCTTTTGCATGTCTAGATTAGTGTTTTGTCTGAACCTCTTCCAGTGTATGTTTACTTGATCTTGAGATAGTGCATGTCCAAATTGTCTCATGACTGATCTAGTGTGGGTTCAAGCATATATGAGTGGTCATTTAAATTTGGTGCATGTAGTTTACTTAGATTATATTCAGATTTGTTATTCATATGCATGCTTATATTTTTATACCTATCTTGACAACCTTGTGAATGTTAGATCTAACATACATCATACATTGCCAACTTATGCTCAATCTCTTTTACTTTTTGATGTCATGTATACACATTATATTGGTTTATCATATAGATATCATATATTTTCAATCTAACACATATGATACATAGCTTTTCTTTTGAGGACATTTATTGCAGAGATTCAATAACTACCCTCAAAAGAGGGGGCATTCACTGGGTTTGTCACAAAGATCAGGGCATCCTAATGCACTTAAACATAGTTTTCAGCACATATACATAGATTACGGAGCTTAGACTTAGGAAAATATAGTAAAATATAGTCATACAGAGATCAATCTTAGTTTTTCTCAGATACCACTTTTGGACAATAGCACAATACACTGCCAAGAGCACAGTGAATTATATTCCACCACCACACTATTATCTAGTACCCTCAAAAATAGAAAATTATAGAATTTTTAGAAAGGTACAAAAGATTTGTACAATTTCTATCATAGATAATCATATATGCTCAATGAATATTTAACTTGTATATAGAATTACATAGTTTTGCTTAGATTGGAGGCATCGTGCATGGCATGATCACTCCCATTTCAGTTTTAGATATGCACAAACATAGATTACTATAGCTTAATCCAGAATCCATTTGCATAAATATTAAAATTGGGGTCATGTGCAAGGTACATTATTTCCATATACTCAGTTTTGCATTAGTTCTCTCAGATGGAATGATAACTCCATATCATTCTCCACGTTGTATACTTTAGACACCATATGCACCAGGATTACACTACATTAATGCCTCATTCCATCTACAGCAGTTGACATTCCTGAGTTCCCGAGTGGCCCCTGAGCTATTTTACATTTCAAATTTTTTGAGTGGCTTGGAGCCATCTTTTACAGCTTAGGTAATGATGGAGTCATGGCCTACTTGAGTTCTTGAGCCACCTCCATAAGAGGGTTGGATAACTTATCAGTCCAATCCAAGTTATTCACAAATTATGATCCACTGAACAGGGGTGGACAATGATGGAGTCAAGGCCAACTTGAGTTATTGATCCACCCACACATGGGGATTGGGCAAACCACCAATCAATCCAAACTATTCATCATTTGATCACCATCTACACACATGGAGGATTTTACTGGGTTTTTGCATTGATTCAGTACTCAATGAGGTGTAGTCATTCCTTTCCTTTCTCTCACATATCTTTACTTAGTTTTTTATTTGCTTTTGATATTTCTTAAGTAAGGACTGATTCATATATGTTTCATTTGTAGGACACAAAATGGAGCATAGTTCACATACTCTGAGCTACATTCATGGGATTCACCTCATAGGTAAGTCCAAGTATGTTTATCTTTCCTTTATCCCAGTCATCTCACTTTGTTGCATTTCTAGAATAAATGGGGGGAGATGTAATCATATAAAATTTAATTTTAATGCAATGAGTGTCACTTGAGACATCTTTATCCTTAGTTTATCCCTAGACCTATCTTAGGGCCTCTTTTAATCCTATTCCAGCTTCTATGCACGTCTATCCCATGCCCAAATATACCAAGAGTTGCATTGATCCATCACCTACGCATCGCTGATCCTTTTTCACATGTGTAAACCACCTAGACAATAGTGTGGCGCCATTATTATATAGTGTAGTGCACTATTGGAAAAGGGGGCGGTGTTATTGACCTTTAGCTTCCCTTGCCCCAAAAAATATCTTTTCACTTCCTGAAGTGTCTTATTGTTAGCCTAGACTCATTTCATGTCTCAATAAGCATTAAAACACTGTATAAAGGGCATTCTCATTGATTTATCATATATATGGAAATTATCAAGAACAAGCTCAGAAACAGTTGTGCAAATTAAGGTTATTGATCCCTATTTACCTCTATTTTTATATACATACATCTACAATAGCCCATAGCTTAGTTTTAATCAAGTTTTTAATCTCAATTCACACTCTAAACACTCAAATTGGCATTTATAGTCAAACATACTAGCATTACTCTCACTTGCACTAGCACTTAAATTGGGAGAACTACATCGGGCTTGATCCCCTTTCAAGGTATTGGTATGTAGGCAACACTCAACACATGGGGTGTTGAGGTCACACCCAACCTACCCTACTACACCACTTTCCTTCCTCTTATGTTTATAAAAAACCCTAGAAAGCATGGAGGCATGGGTTTCATAGTGAAACCGGTCAAAGTGCAAAATAGATGATGATTCAAGGGTTTCAGTAATATAAGCACATGTTTCCAAAAATAGAGTGAAGGTCTACCTATAATTTCACTACTTCACTTGCATAGGGTTATTAACATTGCACAGAAGGTCTGTAACATAGTGCACTACTGGCAAAAATGACTGAACTATTATTTGAATAGGTTTATGACACCTATTCTCCATTGACGACACTTTGCCATGCCCCCGGATCACTTCCCACCCTACTACTTATCTATCCCAATCATATTTACTAGCTAAGTACACTTTTCTAATTCATTGTTATTTATAGAATATTCAAATAAATCAATTATTGTGCAAATCAATCACTATTGATATTGTAGTATTTTATTCCCTAATTTATTACTCAATTATTTATCAACCTAGGGTTACACTCCATAATCCTAAAAAAGATAAATCAGATTACAACCCATTATTTTAATTATCATGAATTGTATTGGCTAACAATCATGCATCTGTGACAGGCTAGTTATAGGTCATTTTAAGGACTGGGAGTCCATAATATTTCTCAAAATCATTCCCAGCAATGTATGCCACAGGGTTCATGTTGCATCTATGATGTAGTATATTCCCTAAAATTTGACCACTGGTAAATAAATCATATAGTAAGTTTATGCAGGCATTACCTCTACTTTTGTTGTAGCATTATGCAAGCTTATTATTTTGATCACCTAAATGTCATCAATATATCTCTTTATGACTATGGACAACTGGTCTTCTACCCTGTATGGTTTGAAAGCATCAAGTTTGTCCCAAATGCTTGAATAATGTTACAATTGATGTTCTAACATGACAGGGTTAAACATCATGTCCATAAACTTTGTTCTTCAAGCAATGGAATATGCAGATGGAGGAGTAATGTGAGATTAGGATGCCATTGGAGATCTATAAAATGTCTTTGAATTTATTACAAGCTTGCTAGAAAACTAGGGCCTTTAGTCATTTGGGAGCTCAAATTCGCAACTTGCACAAGATAGTTTGATAACAATGTAGTTCAATTTTACATTTAGAGATAATATACTATAAATATTTTTTTGGGCTCAAAAATTGAATGCACTGAGTTTCTAATTTGTGTCAATGAATTAGATACAATGACTTTTGCTTTATTGCCTATCTATTTCTCTTTCATTTGAAATTTGATTTTGGCAACATCACCTTTAGTGGGTATGACTACCACGTGGCATCTTTAAGCTGATTTTAAATGTTGAATCATATTACTATGACAAATATCTATTTTTCGTTCCTTTGTGGCTTGATTTTGTGTATTTGAACTTAATTTATTCCAAAAGAGACACATGACACCATTTCAATTATGTATTTGGTGTGGGGCTCTGACTTCTATAATTTGGTATTTTTCTAGTGAGTTGCCAAGATAATGACACATGGCAAGATCTAACTTATTCAAAGGGATTTTAGATTTTGAATATGTACCTTCATCTAATAGGCCATGGGTATCTGGGATTTTCCATGTGAATGGCTATCGCTTGATCGAGTTCTAATCTCTATATTTTATTCTATCATATCATGAGTTCCTGATATGATGACACATGGGTGGCCCACTCTACTCTAGACAGTATGTGAAATTTGATTACTATGTAGATAACCATTAGTCATGGAGCAACAAGATGAGGACACATGGATAGCTATCACTTCTTTGGATCACTTTCAAGAATTATAAAATGTATGATTTGCCAAAGGGACTACAGATGAATGGGATTGTGTCACATGGATGGTTATCACTTCTCTAGGAAGTCTTTAGGTTTTGACTATGTACTTTGATCCTACAGGCTGCAAATCACTAATATTAAGACATGTGGAGAAATATTGATCATATACAAGGTAGCAAAGATTCAAAAAAGGTGCAAGGCCCTATCAGTTGTGGATAAGCAAGATTGTGCCAAGTGGATGGTCCACACTGCTCCAGATTTATTAGATGAATTCATTTACTATGATTTGGACTTGCAAGTCGTAAATAAGTGGGATGAATGAATACATGTGACATGATTGCATGGACCCAGATGAAAATTAGATGGTGTCTTATTTTATAATTCATGGATAAGTGAGATTAAGATGTGTGGCTTAATGTTGGTGACCTAGGTGAAAAGTAGACAAAGCTTTGAAAATCATGGGCAAAAAAACCCGATGAAGCTGTAGGTCAAGATCTCATGATGTCAAGGTTAGCTTGCATATTTTTGGATAAGTCATTAGATTAGTCAATTAGTGAAATAAATCATAACCATAGCCCATTCTACTCAACTATTGACATTAGAAGGTCTAACATTTTATAAACTATTTTGATTAAAAAAATGTTTTTAGCCTTTCAATGGTCATATTTTGAAAATTTAAAATCCAAGGTCTTAGACATCTTCTAGTCCAATTTTAACACGCCACAAAAGACACAAACAGACCTTGAAAACCTTAACATTGAGGAACAAAGTTTTGCTCATGAAAATTGCAAAAAATTGAGTAGTCATTGAGAAAACAAAGTCATTTTCATATAAGCTAGACTTGAACATGCAATACATAATACATGATCATGAAATTTTGAATTCAAAGTGGGTCCCCATCTAAAAATTTCAAAGGTGGGGGTGTTAGTCATAACAATATTGAATAAACTTATCTTTATAAATTAAGAATTTAAAATAAGGATAGAGATGTATACCTAATTTACACTTCCTTGAGTTTTAATGGTGACTAAGAATGTTGTAAAGGGAAATATAAAACAATGCAAAAGAGTATTTAGAAATTAGATAGTGATCTGATATAGAGACTAATTTGATGGTGTTTTAAAAAGGGTAACATCAACAAATAGAATCCGAAAGAGGCAAGCTCTTTTGAAAATGGTCAAACAAGTCCTAAAATGGATTTGTAAATCCCTAGGTTTTCAAGCATCTTAAAACCCTTCATCAATAGTAGATGTCCATAAATTTATCTCTGATAATAATATGATGCATGTAAATTTTTTAATCTTATTTCCTTTGATGTAACCCTAATATGTCATCAATCCCTAACAATATGTCTAAGTCTACAATAAATATCTAGAGTTATTGGCGTAGACCCCTTGAGTGGGGGTTATTATACATATTACACACACTAAGAATCAAGGATTGTGTGTGTGTGTGTGTGTGTGTGTGTGTGTGTGTGTAACCCATCCTAATGTGTGAGAGAAGACTCCACCTTATTTCCCTATGATAATCAATGATGTTATATGCTCTCATTAAATGCAATCCTTCATTTGGTGCAAGTATGCAACCACAATCATTTAACAAATATAAAGTGAAATAATATTTGTGTCATGTGATATCCTTTATAACACTTGATAATATTATGAGCTCTTAATACTTGTCATGTGATTTTGAAATGACTTAGGGTTCTTGTGTATATATAGGTATCTTTAAATTCAAATTGAAACACATTCACACATAGGCAAATTGTGGAAATACATTAAAGCTGGCAATCAAAGAACAATAAAACAAGACATGATGGTAGACAATCAAGGCAAAATAAAACATGGCATGATGGCAAAAAAGACCCAAAAAATAATTTATCATTTTTAGAATATTATGAAAGAGGTGAATACCACTTTCAGACTTTGTCAAAAAGGTCAAAACAAAAAACTCATGAAATAGAGATAATATTGAATTATAGGACAATTGGGCATATTTTGAGGTATAAAAATAATAAATCTAAAGGTGTGCCTAAGTAAATACATATGATTAAATACTATGAAGGGTCTAGTGTAAATGGAAAGTGTACCAAAAATAGCCTCATCTAAGAAAATGAACCAGATGTACGAAACCATACAAAATCACTACAACTAACTAACTTGTACCAAAATTAGGTGTCTAGACATACATCAAACATAATTATGGTTGATAAATCCTTAGTTCCATAATACATATCCCTTTTTCAGTTATGTCTTAAGTTTTAGCGACTAAACCCATTGATGTGGCATTGCCTATTGCATTGGAGGAAGTATCTCTCTGTGTACAAAAAGAATCATATGAGGCCAAAACATTTGTTGAAGTAATTCCACAATTCCAACATCAAGTGCATGTAATCCTATATAAATAATCCAAATTGAGGATTCAATGTGGATGAAATCACAAAAACTATTAGGAACTAACATGTTATAATAAAGCAAACTCTTCTCTACTAAATTGATACATATTTACAATAATATAAAACAATTACAAAATAATAATAAAGTTTCTTAAAATAAATCAATCTATATGGAAGATATGTATGCTATCCACTTTGAATTACAATAGAGTCAACCATTTTTTTATAGCTAAAAAAAATTAAGAATAGTAAGCCACCTTAAATATAAGCGAAGTTAATGATACCCATTCAACACGCATAGACATGTGAATAAGAAACTCATAAGAATATACTAAGCATAGTAAAATGCCTTTAAGATAAACAAATACACAAATATTCATTCATCATGCATAGGCTTAAAAATAGGATAACTCCCAATAAAAATATGTTAGGATAAGAATTTATAATTATATCCATTTTGAGTGGCCACATTGTCAGGGTAATAACATTTCTAGGTATGTTATGATTTTAGAACCATTTACATTTTTGAAAATATTGACTCATGATCTAGGCCATCCCTTAGCTAGATCAAATGGATGACACATTTTTTGAGCTCCAAAAATGCTCTGAAGGCCTTTAAAACTATAGCTTATGTTGTACTAAATATTTTTTATAAATTTGTAATTTTATAAAAATTACCCCAAATTGTCATGCAATGGGCCTAAGTCACTGTTGATATCACATCCCCATTACAATGTTACTGAAATGGACATATGCAATGATGAGAAGTGATATTCTCTTAGTCACTTAAGTGGTTGACTGAGAAGTGGGCCTCTAATTATCAATCTAGAAATCTAATATTGTGGCATCAAGTTTACCTATGAATAGTAGAAAATCAAGATTAACTTAAACTTTGAAATGACTGACCAATAGTTGATTCACAATCATATATACTTCTCTTGATCAGAATGAACAAACAAGGCAACCATAGATTTGTACCTTCTACCTCATTTAAATGTCAACCCAGGGACGTAGACTTGATAGAATGATGTTACTGTATGTGCACACTCAATATCTAATTTGACATTCTATTAATTGTGTCTAAGATGTTGAAGTGTAGTAAATGAAATGTTTGAAATGAAATATAAACAAAGTACAGTAAAATAAATGCTTATGCATGGGAAGCTTCCAAAAAACAAATCTTAAACAAGATGTAATTCACACAATTTAGAAATGAAACACACAATGCTTAAGGAAATTAAATAACTTGCTTAACTAACTAGAAGGGTTGGATTGTTGTTGTAGCCTTCCAAAGGGGGCCCTTCCTCCTTCCAACTACAGCTTCAACCCTTCTTCTTATAACACTATATTGAACTTATAATTACTCACTCATATTAATCAAAAGTGCAGCAATGAATTGATGCATGAAGTTACAATCACAATTGCTTAACACAATGTACTTTTGACAATCTCTATTCAACATATACTATTTTATATATCTCTCAACTCTATTGCTACATATTTATATACTGCATAGGAGATTGTTTTATGTAAAACAATATATATATTCTATTCTAAAATACATTCATATTAAAATAATTGAAATTAGTTCCTTTGACTAAAAATGTCCTTCTTGTGAATCTTACAACTTTGTTGTAGGACAAACAAGTCTATTTCATTCTTCAACCACTTCCTTATTGAGCTCCATGGAAGTTAGAGTCATTTTTATGAGTTGGTTAGAAGAGAATCAAAATCTATTCGTCCACAGCTTTGGTCACGTAGTGGCTATAGGATGGTCTGTATAATGAAATTCCTTTTGTTGTAGGATGCCTCGTGCCATATACCTATTTATCAAAAACATCTTCAAAACATATTTATAAAAAAAGCATCATAAAGCAATAGACAACCATCATATATTTAATTTCAACTATTTAAAAGAGTTTGAAAACATAATGATATATGGTTTATGAAAGTAGGAAATTATATGGAAAAGTGTTCAAAATCATGGTAAATAAGCAAGATGAGTACAATAGATGAACACAATAATGAGACATTTATGGGGCTCATCACACCCCCAAACTTAAGCTCTTTATCAATCTCAAGCACCATACTTGTTTATTCCCAATTTACAAAGAAATATAAAATCCACATGATTGATAACACCACTAGAAAGGTGAGCATAGAATTTGTGCCTTTGTTAAAAAAGTTACCAAATTTTGACTTCTTTGGCTTCATCCACTAGGGTTTTATCTTGCTAATCTAGAATAGTGGTGGATGGAATTTCAAGCCCAACAATTTTGATCCCATATAACCTACAAGAAGATTGTATTTTGTGCTCTTGGTAAATGTTGTGTTTAAATTAAAAGGGAAATAGGGCTCCCTCTTTCTCAGTGCTGGGGTGAGCTCATTCCATTGTTCAGTGCATGATTCTCTTGCAACAGGACTAGCAGAAGTTCTCAATCCTAAATAAAAATCTCGAACTTTATCACAATTATTACCAAACTAAGTTCTTACTTCATGTTTCAACATGATATCATCCCATTCTGCTAAAACAACATCAAGTGCCATTGATTTGATCCTGATGAGCAACTGACTCTCATTCTCTTTTTTCTTGTATTTTAGTATTTCTCTTCCTCTTCCTCTTCTCTGTTCATTCATCAAATATGATGAAAATGCTTGTAATTGAACATCTCTAACATATAGATTGGGATTCCATTCTCTATCATATGGAATAACATAATTATGCAGGTAGAAATCACACACTTGTGTTTGTTCGTCCTACGAACTTACTTTATAAATGGAAAAGAAGGAAAGGGGATCAATAACTTTATGGGGCATATCATAATAAATTCTCATAGATATGAACTTGTGCCATTGTTCTTCAAGATAAGCTGAATAAACTATTACAAGAGGCCTACAATCAAGGAGTTCTTGTGTTATACCAGCCATGTCCTCAACTTTATATTTTAGTTTGGTGATGCTCTCTTCATTCAGCTTGTTTTTCTCTTTCAATTTATTATTTTTTTTCCTCGGTTCCTTTAGAGATTCAAATTGATTATCCATCCAATTCAACAATTTAGAAGATATTGCAAAATAAGGGTGATACCTAACCTCAGGGGTAAATTGAGGTTCTTATTGATTGACCTTAATAGAAGGTTGTGGAATGCTAGTTGTAGGATGATCTCTGATTGAGGGTTGCAGCTGAGAAGTTATTGCAGAAAGTGCATCCAGACCTCTACCAAATTGGTCTTGTAGCTGCTTCTTTAGTCTCTTAATTTCTTGCAAGGCTTGCTCAAGAGTGGAAAATTCCACTTGTACTATAGCAGGTTGCTCCAGTTGTTTGGCTTCTTTTTATACGAGTTCCTCATGCAACTCTTGTTGTATTGGTTCATCATGCTTATTCTTCTTCTTCATGCATTTCTTCAAGATTATGTTCAACTTGCTCTGCTTCTTCCTGCATTGGCACCTCATGGAATTCTTCAAAACTATGCTCAAATTATTTTGCTTCTTCCTATTGGAATACTAGAGAACATTCTTTCCTATCTATTTCAGTCTCAATAGATTCATTACTACTAGCAGTCTGTTCTTCCCCAGATTCTTCATTTATTTGAATAATGGAAGAAGGTTTAGTTCTCATTTTTTTCTTTAATCTATGAGATATACGAGGAGTAGGGGTTACTTTGGAAGAAGATAATAATTCCTACTCAGAATCGTTCGAATCAGGGCAAAGAATGAGTTTCCTCTTTTTATTTCTCTCATACCTTGCTATAGGTTCTTGTGTTGCTACAGATATACCTTCTTCCGTAGGTTATTGTGTGGATATAGGAAGGTTTTCTACTACAAGTTCTTGTGGTTCTATAGGGAGGGATTCTTCTTCTTCTTCTTCTGATCTTTGTTCTTCAACCTCCAATTCTTCTTCTAATTCATTTCCTTCTTTATCACTCTCTTCATTTCTTGATATTTGGAAGAAAAAAAACCTCCCAACTGACGTTGGGTCTAGTTCTTTACAAACAGTCTTGAACAAGTAACTGGATGAGACAATGGTAGGAGAGAGCTTTAGAATTACCTTTTTGAAAAGCCTTTGGCATTTTGGTGATAATGTGAAGCAAAAATTTGGGAATGTTTATCTCCACTTCATGTTACAAATGATTTAGAAATTCTAAGTGTATGTCATGTAGCATAGAATACCTTCCTTTATAGATGAAATATCTGGAGATAAAATCGACAACCTTAGCCCATCTTCCTAGTAGAGACAACCTTGTGATGCCGTACTTTAAGGTTTCCAAGCATTCATTTACTTTCCTAAACCTTTGTCTCTCAACCTTGGCATCATATTTGTTATGTCATTCCTCTCATGTTCTTGGTAACCCCATTACTCTGTTGATGGCTATTTCCATCAGCTTTACTTCCATCCCTTTTATCATGGCCAAGCTATTATGCAATGTAACAGCAAATTATTTCACAATTCCTTTATCTATGGACTATTATTTCTCAAAACACTATGCCCATCCTATATACCAGAATAAGGCTAAGATTTATGGGATGTTGGTCAAGGGGGAAAATAACCAGTGGTTCATGTTTCAACAAATCATCTCCCATATTGTGTGATTTGTAGGTTTATTACTTACAGTAAGGGTTTTGGGCAAATGGCAGAATGTTTTGTGACTTTTGCATTGGGAGGTGAAATAATCCTTTCAAATTAATGGAAAATCTCCCCCCAACTTAATCTGTCATTTGTCCTCGAGGGACGAAGCTAACGTGCACAAAACACTTGTGGGAAGAGTAAGGGGTTGCAGAGATGGTAAGTGGGCATGATAAGAAGAGGATACGGGGGTGCATTAATAACATTAAGTCTCATCATTTTTATAAATAATTAAAATGTATGATAGGAAATAAATATAGAATAATTAATGTATTACTTATAGAAATACCTTTCATAAATATGCAAATGATGATATGAAGTAGTGATCATGGCATATGCTAGCATTTGAGTGGAAGCAAATGGTTGATGTAGGATGAAATGTAGGAAGACATCCTGTATAAAGATATGCATTCTAGAGCAATAAGTTTTATCCTAGAACTGCAAGTTTTATCTTATAATAGCAAGTTTTTCACTTGTAGCGACAAGTTTTCCATCTTGTAGTAAGAAAGAAAATATATTTCTACTCCAAGGGAATGAATTTACAAGTAAAAGCAAGGGAAAACAAAATATTTTTATTGCATTAGTGTTTTTTTTCTTTTTTTAAACAAATGTCAACAATGCTCGAAGGTTTTCATTATTAAATTTTTTGATGTTTTTTTTATAGATTTTTTAGTCCAAACTCAACTGAAATCACAAGAATCCAGAGGGTAGGATTTTATTCAGCCTAAACCAGGCCATGGTGAATGACTTGTTCTTGACTGCAAGAAGCTTTATTACTCTTGAAAAATATTAGATAAGGGTTGGTATAAATACTCTTAGGCTACAAGAACATGTTGATTTGCTTCATGAAGTAGAGATGGGTGTTTCTTCAAGAAGTTGACGAGTGAGAGTTTCCTTGGAGAATGGTTTCTTGTACAGGTTGAGCCTATGACCATTAACAAGCAGTTAGAACTGAATAGAGTCAATGGTCATGAGGGTTACAGCTCCATTTTCAAAAACTCATTCAATCTCATAAGGCCCAAGCCATGTAGAATGCAGCTTTATTTTATGATCCTTGTATTTAGAGTCAAAAAAGAGTGCCCAATCCCCTATTTAGAAATTCTTAGTCATGATGTTTCTATCATACCATCCTACATGTTTTCATTGCACTATTTCAATATGATGAAGTGTTTCCTTCCTTAATTCATCGAGTGCATTCAGATGCATGATCCTATTTTATTGAGCTTAAGAAAGATCTAAGCCAAAATCAAGTGTTGTCCTTAATGTCTTATGTTCAAACTCAATGAGCAGAATAGACTTTTTACCATAACTATTTCATATGGAGTGAAATTAGTTGTAATTTTCCAAGTGATTCTATAAGCCTAAACTACTTCTAGAAGATGAGTTGACCAATCTTTTCTATGCAAGATGATAGTCTTAGTGAGGATATTTTCCAATTCTCGATTTGTCACTCTTACCTAACCATTTGACTGAGGATAGTAGGGGGTACATTTCTTGTGTCTGATTTTATATTCTTTTACCAAAGTAGTTGTGAGGTTTGATGTGAACTGTGGGCCTTGGTTTATGACTATTTCTCTTGGTATTCCATATTGGGTGAAAAAAAATTCATAGAGGAAATCAACTACCTTCTCATCTTGAGCATGGGTTAAGGCTTTGACCTCTACCCATTTGGTGACATAATCAATGCACACCAATATGTATTCCTTGTTGGATTTAGGATCAATGGGACCTAAAAAATCTAGTCCTCATTTGTCAAAGGGTTCTAGAACCAGTTATGGTTGATATGGCATTTCATCAAAACGAGTGGGTTTTCCTATATGCTAGCATTGATCACATCTACGGGTGTACATCATGGCATCCTTATACAAAGAAGGCCAATAATATCTAGTAGTGAGTACTTTCATGGTAGTTCGTTTGGCAGCAAAATGACCCCCACATGGTTCATCATGGGAGGCTCTGAGAATGTCATAAGCTCCATCTTCTTAGATACATCTTCTCATAACTGAGTTTGGTCCAGTGATAAAGAGATATCCTGCAATCTAATAATAATGTTTTCTCTTTTGGATCAAATGTTGTTCATCCCTAGGTCAAAAATGTTGTGGTAGTGATCTTGCAGCAAAATAGTTAGCAATATCTACAAACCAAAGAGATTGAATTGTTACAAAAAATAAAAGTTCATTAGGAAAAGAATCATCAATAATAGGACTGTGCTCATCATTTTGCAACTGAGATAGAAAATCCACTACGACATTATCTTTACCAAGTCTGTCCACAATGGTGATATCAAATTTTTATAGCAAAAGCAACCAATGAATTATCCTGCCTATTACAGTAGGTTTGTTCATTAAATACCTTATTGTTGCATGATTGGTGTGGATGAATAATTGGTAACCTATAATATAGAGTCAAAATTTGTTGATGGCATAAATGATGACCAAAAATTCCTTCTCCATTACAGTGTAGTTAAGTTCAGCCTCTTGAAGATTCTTGTTGATAAAATAGATTGTATAGCTCAGAGATTCACCTTTTTACCCAAGGACAACTCCTAAAGTGGTGTTAGATGCATCTGTATGAATGTGAAAAGCCTTCTTCTAGTTGGGCCCTCTCAAAATAGGAGTTTTTATGAACAGGTATTTGAATTGATGAAAGGTAGTTTAACAATCATTATTCAATGTAAATTTAGCATCTTTAATAAGCAATCTAAACAATAGGGTGGCAATTTTATTAAAAACTTTGATGAATCATCTATAATAACTAGTGTGTCCTTAAAAAATTCTAACATCTTTATGCTTCTTTGGTGTGGGTAGATCCTTGATGATACTTATCTTTGTTGGGTCAACTTAAATTATAGCAGAGGATATGTGATGTCCCAACATAATCCTTTCAGTCATAAGCATGTAACACGTTTTGTTTCTTAGAGATAATTGATGGTCCTGGTAGCATTGAAGAACTTTCTCTAGATTGGTCAGTGTTGCTTTGAATGTCTTCTCAGAGACAGTGAAATTATCCATGTAGATTTTAACACAGTCATGGGAGAGATTAGAAAATATGCTCAACACAACCCTTTAAAAAGTAGCTGGGGCATTGTAAAATCCAAATGGCAAAATGGTATAGGCATAGGTTCCCCAAGGTCAAGTAAAAGTGGTTTTATCTTGGTCTTATGGAGCAATTCATATTTGATTAGAACCATTATAGCCATATAAAAATGAACAGTGCTTATTCTTTGCTAACGTATCCAACACTTGATCAATAAATGGAAGGGGAAAGTAATCTTTCCTGGTATCAACATTCAACTCTCTGTAGTCAATATAAATATTCAATTTTCCCTCTTTCTTAGGGATAATGACCAAGGGAGAAACCCACTAGTTGTTCAAGATGGGATAAACAAATCCTACATCCAAGATTTTTTGTAACTTGGTTTTGATAATGTCTTTGACTGCAGGATTCATTCATCGTTGGGGTTGGTGAATAGGTTTGCATTCTTTCTTAATGTAAATGTGATGCATGCATAAATATGGGGGTATTCCTCTTATGTCATGATAATCCTAAGCCAATGTTGTTGTGTGCCTCCTCAGCATTAGAAGTAACTGATTTTCTTGTTGGGATGTTAAGGAAGTGTTGATGTTGAGAGGTTTGTTGACAGGATGTCTATTTTTTTTGTTAAAGAAAGCATGGTTTATATGTTGGTGATTAAAGGAGCATAACTGCATTGATGCAGATGTTTTTGATGAAATTCCCAAATATCTCTTGCAATTTTATCAAAATCATTCTTAGGAAAGGTATTCTGAAGAGGGCATGGTGTACATTCCAACAAATTGGTGGCTACAGGATCCTGTTGATAGGTGTTTTAAAGGATACCAATGAGGACAGTGTCTTCTTCTTATGCCTGTATAGCTAGACTCCTATCAATTATGTAAAGAGTCAGTAAAAATATAGCTTCTCAAGGTCATCAATCGAAGGGATTGGTCCATCATTAGGGGAAGGCTAAGCTGGTGGATACAACATCAATTTATTGGTGTCATTTCCATTGGAGATTAGTATTTTTTATGACCTGTAGCCAATAAAAGCATCAGTGGTGGCCAACCATGGGTGACTAAGGATGAGAGGGTAACCCCCTAAATTTATCTTTGGCTATATGACAATAAATTCTACTGGATATTGCCAAAAATCCATAGTGATAACAAGGTCCTCAACAATTCCTTCATGCTTAACAGTTGATTTGTCATCCATCTAGAGGACGGTAGGTGTTGGACAGAGAGTGGTAAGCTTCAGTTACTACATGGTCTCCATGGTCATCACATTAATGGTTGCACCTAAGTCAATTAAAGTATTGGAAATGGGTTGGCCATAGATGCTAACATTAACTACAAGACTTCCTAGATCATAATATTTTGGGGGAACTATGTTTCCTAACATAATATCTGCTAATTGGCCAATGACCTGGACTATTTTAAGATCCTTCTTCTTTCTTCTTTGTTTTTTTAAACATAGCTCTCAAACAACTTTATTGTAGATAAGAACATCTTTTATTGCTTGAAAGAGTGTGATTTTGATACACACATTCTTGAGTTATCTTAAGATATCGAATTTAGGATCTTGTTTAGGATGTGGTATATTTAATCTCTCTAGAAAAGGAGGATTATTAGTTTCATTTTGATTTTATGATGGACTTGGCTAGAGTTGGCTATGATTGGTTGTGGATTAGTATTGAGTGGAGTTAGTTTAAAGTGTTCTATGATTATGGGTGAGGTGAGTTGTGGAAGAACATGACCTAAGCAAAGTTGAACTTGATTAATATCCAAGGTGTATGTTGGATATTACATTATTTCAATAGATTATGTCAGTTAAACTAACTTATTGGCAGGATTGGGGATGGGTTGGGAGAGTAATTGAGTAGATCGAATAGGTTGCTAAGTGTTTGGCATTATGGCCTATTTTTGTGGTTGTTGTATTTGCTGGAGAAAGCTTTGATTTCCTCTCTATTGTTGTTACCATGGATTAGAGGGATAGAACCATTGTTGGTTTTACAATTGTCCCTGTTGAGGTTATTATCCATTCTATTGTATCCATAATTGATTCTAGGGTAGCTATCAATTTGGAGTGGGTATATTCATCCAAGAACCATATCAAATATTATTTGAGAATTGAGAATTTGAAAACATAGACTTTGATGGCATACCTGGTTTTTATACCCACGGTTTCTGTTAAGCCATGAAAAACACCTAGTTCTCATCTTCTCCTGTGACATGTAGCTCTATTGTCTCAAGATTTTCCTTGATGATAATAGCTACCCAAGCCTTCATAGAATGGCATGTGCAATCCACCTTCTTCTTTATGCATTAGGGCAATAGGTGGCTAATGCTTTCTCAGTTTCTTCTTGTTTTCTCTATGTATGTAATGAATCAAGCTGAGTAGCTAGGTGATTGATAATGCCCTGCTTCATATCTTAGAGCAGGTTGTTACCTTTACCTTTAGACAATCCTATATTAGATGTTGCAAGAAGGGGTTTGCCCCTACTTTTATTCATGGTTGATCTGGAGTAGTTCGTACATAAAAATGTTAGTTCATCAAATGATAGTGTATAAATATCACCACTAAACATTAGATCTAGTGCCTCTAAACAATCATCTCTAATCCCTTTTAGGAATATCAGCTTGACCAAATCCTTGCCCATTGTGGTTCACTTGGATTTTTGCAAGCTAAACAAAAATCTTTCTATATATTCCTCTAGTGACTCATCATCAACTTGTGTCATTCAGAAAATGTCATCTCTCATGTAGTTTTTGCCCTTACAATAATCTTGGTATTTCATCAGAAACTTCTCCTTCATTTCTTCCCAAGTAGAAATGGCATCCTTTCCAAGTCCCATGAACCATCTAAGTGTTGATAGAAATAGTTTGAGTTTCTAAGTGTCTTGATTATAATCATAGTTGCGACATAAGATGTCAAACTTAAAAAAAATGTATCTAGATTCTCAGATATTTTTTCTATAAAGGTAGGGAGCGCAGAGAGGGATATTCTTCATGAGTGCATTTTCATCAAGAGTCAGGATAGGAAATTTGAAATTATCAGACTCATTGGTAGTGTTTTCTTCCTAATGATCCCCCATGAATACTCTTTGTGTTGATAGACAAGAGGTTGTTGCTACCCAACGCTCAAAATTCCTATCAATTTTTTGATTTCTTGGGGTGTAGAAAATGGAGACTTTATCTTTTTCCTTAAGAATGTATGGCTTCTTATACAATGGAGATGGTATGGAGGTTTTAGAATATTTCACTAGTGTCTCGGTAAAGAGTCTCTCTAAATTAGAAGATTCTATTGGCCTGGTGTTTCTTCTAGGGGCAATAATAGCTTTGAGTGCCTCCTTAGCAAGAAATTTGGGTGACGGAGGAAAGTGAAATTTAGATTCCTAAAGTATGAGGTGATAAGGTGGGAATTCTCAAAGGTGGTGCATGTGGGTCTCTTGCAGGGGTATGAACCTCTTCAAGATCTCCAACTTGTGCTACCAGTCCAACCAAAAATTCTTCTTTCTCAACCTGTTTTATTAACAACTATGAGTGATCTTCAAGAATTCCTTCATGTTCCTCAGTTGTTTTAGGATGTCTCAGATCTTGTAGCAATGTTAGATGATTCAAGAAAAAATCTTCCTATATAGTCCCCTTTGCTTGGCATATGTCAACCACTTTTTTTTTTTTTAACTTTTTGTCTACCCTGCTTGCACAAGGTTAGTAATATGGGTTTTTTTAAAAATTTCCACTATCCTAATTACAAAAAGGGAAATTTTAAACCATGAAAGCAAGAAATATTTAATCTATAAAAATAACAAGCTTTGGAAAAATAATAAACATCCAGAAACAATTGCTATCAAGATTGAAGATTATAAGTGTGTGACACCCTTCCCCAGCAACAATGCCAAAAATGACCAACAACTGATTCGCAATCACATATACTTCTCTTGATCAAAACAAATAAGGAGATCAACCATGGATTTGTACCTTCTACCTCATTTATATTTCAACCCAAGGATGTAGACTTGATAGGATGATGTTATTGTATGTGCACACTCAATCTCTAATTTGACATTCTGTTAATTGTGTCTAAAATGTTGAAGTGCAGTAAATGAAATGTTTGAAATGAAATATAAATAAAGTACAGTAAAATAAATGCTTATGCAATGGAAGATTTATAAAACAAATCTTAAATAAGAATGCAATTCACATAATTTAGAAATGAAACACATAATGCTTAAGGAAATTAAATAACATGTTTAACTAACTATATGGGTTGGATTGTTGATGTAGCCTTCGAAAGGGTGCCCTTCCTCCTTCCAACTCCAGCTTCAACCCTTCCTCTTACAACACTATATTGAACTCATAATTGTTCACTCATATGAATCAAAAGTGCAACAACAAATTGATGTATGAAGTTACAATCACAATTCCTTAACACAATGTACTTATGACAATCTCTATTCAACATATACTATTTGTTATATCTCTTAACTCTATTGCTACGTATTTATATACCATAGAGGATATTGTTTTATGTAAAACAATATATACATTTTATTCTAAGATACATTCAATTTAGAATAAATGAAATTGGTTCCTTTTGCTAAAGACATCCTTCATGTGAATCTTGCGACTTTGCTGCAGGACAACCAAGGTTGTTTCATCCTTCAACCACTTCCTTATTGAGCTCCATATAAGTTAGAGTCATTTCTATGAGTTGGATAGAAGAGAATCAAAATATGTTCATCTATAGTTTTGGTCATGCAGTGGTTGTAGGATGGTCTATATAATGAAATTATTTTTGTTGCAGGATGCCTCATGCCATATACCTATTTCTCAAAAACATCTTCAAAACACATTTATAGAAAAAGCATCCTAAAGCAATAGACAACCATCATATATTTAATTTCAATACATAATTTCAACTATTTAAAAGAGTTTTAAAACATAATGTTATATGGTTTATGAAAGTAGGAAACTATATGGAAAAGTGTTCAAAATCATGGTAAACAAGCAGGATGAGTACAATAAATGGACACAATAACAGGGCATTTATGGGGCTCATCAATGACCTTAATGCTGAAACTATGGATGGATATGCTGCATAGAATGGGATACTATTAGACCAAGCCACATCATGAGCTCATAAAATTAACCAAAAAGTTTACTTAGACTCCTTGACAAAGTCATGAATGATTTGTTGGATGTTTTAGGGTGCATCAGAGAACTACTTATGTACATCAACCATCTTAATCTAGATGCAACATTATTATAGATATTAAGAAACAAAACCAATTGGATGAAATTATTTTTTCCTTTGTGCTCATGTGTTTATGTGTATGTGAGATCTCTTTCTCTAATACAATGATTTGCACCATAGAGCCCAAGATGGCAGCGAGAAGGATAATTGAATAACTTGGCTTGTAAATTAATGAGTTGTAAAATATGTTATTGTAAATGATAGTAATAATAATAAATTACTACACAATTAAATGCATAAGATTCATATAATAATTCTACTTCTATTGAATGAGAAATAATAGGGTATTGTAAATATGTACAATCATACCAAGTCTAAGAATGAGGAATCTCATGACTAAATAGGGGGAAATACTCCCTAACTAATTTTCCTATATTAGAATGTGAACAAATGAACATTTGTTATTAGATGATTGAAGCATGCTTATTGCCTTGGGGTCAAATGGGTTGAAATATATAATTATGTGAAATTAGATACAAAGAAGGATTATTAAAAAATAGCTTAACTTCTACAATGGTTGATGATTACCTTCTTGTAAGTGTGATGGTTTGAATCTTGGGCACGTGATATGTTGACATATGTTATTACATGGCATGAGCTCTAGAATTACTATCTAGCATGAAAAAACATGGTGTAGTTTTCATGTGGCCACTAAGTTTTTAATGTGTTGCATAGAGTATGAAGGCTCTATGATATGCCTCTTATCACTAGTTTTTGGACATAAACCTCCAATATTTTTGGTATAAGGTCTTTTGAGAAGATGGAATAAATTAACCACACTTTTCTTGTTGTGAAAATTACATTAAAATCTTAGATGATTGATAATCACTTATAATGTTGCACATAATCAGTTCCTATAATTTAAATGTCTCAAAAAAATATTCGTTAAAGAGCTTAACTTTTACATGCTCATTAGACAATACCCTTTTCCATTATTTGGATTGATTTTACTCTAAACACAAATGATTTCTATTTATACCATCCCCATTCCTCAAAACAATGCCATGTTTTCTTATTCTCCTTGCATTGAAATCATAGATTAAAATGATCTCCCCAAATTGATGATGCATTAGGATGTCTCTTTTTAAAGAGGATTATGGGTCTTTGTTGTCCATTTTTTTCCTACATGACTTAAACCATTATGGTGTGAATTAACATGTTGTAATGCTAAAATTCATTCCATTTTTAGTTATCTTGATCCATATGTATTGTTTGATTGGGTCTTAATTTTCCATCTTCATACTTTTTCCCCATATTTTTTATTATTCATGCCTTTTACCATTTTAAACTAGTATGTTCCAAGTATACTCTTTCTAGGATCATACAACCCTTGTGCTCATTAGTCTCAACCAACACGATAATTTATTTTTCCTTCTACTATGGGTCCTAATCCGAGGGGTCTTTTCAAGGGTAAACTATGCAATTATAACATATTATTGTTGAGTGTTCGTAAGGGGCTAGGAGGCTCAAATCCATATTTATTTTGTGGGACTATATTTCTAATGCAAGCTTTCTCCTTTTTAAGTCATGCCCATTTTCTTATGTCTCTTGATGATATCACTTTCTTCCACTCCCCTCTTTTTTCCTCTTATTTCAAAGGAGTTGGATATTTGTTTATGTAAATGTGTGCCTTTTAATAATGCTTTATTATTTACTAATGTTGTCTTATCCTCCAAATTATTCATATTAACCTTATTATGCATGTCCATCCACCTTAATGTTCTTTTTTTAGTCAAATTTCTTGGTGTATGTGTCCTTTCTATTACAACTTGTATTTAATGAAGTTTTAACCATGTTATTGGTGTTTTTTCCTTCCCCATAGTCATTTACTCTTTTTACGATGATATTCTTAGTTATCATGGCTTTCCCTTTCATATCTCATTTGAAACCTGGCATGATTTTCTATTTCTCTTTTCCTAGCTAACAGTTCCTTCACCCAATGCTGGAGTTTATAAGGTTTTTAGATGTTTTAAATCATTTTAGATGTAAAAATACAACCATTTTTAAAATATGACAATAATTGTTGATGGG
Source organism: Torreya grandis (assembly GCA_037957365.1). NCBI lineage: Eukaryota > Viridiplantae > Streptophyta > Pinopsida > Cupressales > Taxaceae > Torreya > Torreya grandis. The sequence continues at coordinate 701,529 of JARHVA010003730.1, forward strand.
TGAAAATATGAATTAATTGTCAAAATCACTTGCATATTAAAATTTTAACCATTACATAAACACCACACACACACACACACAACATCTTATTATAGATCAATTTGTGTTTTGCATTTTTTTAGTCTTTTCCAAAGCCCTACATAAACTAGACTATGCACAATAAATACAATACTCCATATGCCAGTATAGCACTTAAACTAGAGAATTTAGTGCTCACCTAAGGAACATTAATATATCTCTAAGAATCCCATTATGAGAAGGATATATAAATATCATCAAATGTGTTGTGATTTTTAACTCTACCTTTCCCATGATCTTACACAAATTAAACTATGACCAATAGATAATAATACTTATAGCACCAAGAAATTAGTTAGGTCAAATAAATTAATCACTAACCTGAGGTGTAGTAAGATAACATTGATAACCCCATTGTTATAAGAAGACACAGAGATCAATAAGTACATAAACAATTCATACACATCATAGCTTAAAATAAAATTGGAAGTAAATTCAATTACTCAACACTCAGAACACATATATTGAACATCATTTCCATTAATTAAATACAAAATCATTATAATGTGTACATCATTATATACACAACCTCCATGAATGTACATAAAATTGCATTCATGTTACAACTCATTGCAATCATTTAAAATAAATTGATCTTGATTCAAATGCAATAAAACCTAAACTATCCTATCCAAAATACCTCCAATTCGCTTTACTTGCAAAACCTAGAACAAAACTCAGAGTCTTAAATGAGAGTTCAAGGGATATATTTGTAGGTTTCCTCTACTAGTTTTAGTTGAATTGTTTCCAATCATCCATGTGTCCCATCTATGCTTTCACTTATCATTTTCGACAACATACTCCTTATCATATGCTTATCTACTCATATTGATCCCTAATCATTTGCATTATTATTACCTTGATGTTTGACATGTGTAGGAACTTGTGTAACAATCCCTTTGATCACTCACCATAAAGTGTACAATTTTTTTTTGCAACATGTTATCCAATGAGTCATCAAGTCCATTAATAGCCTTTCCACATTGATTTCCTAGGTAGACAAGAAAACAATTGAAGGAAAATGGATTAAATCAACCAATAACTACTATTGGTAGATTTAGTTTAAGGATATTGCTTACTCTATAAATTAATCATCTATTACAATCATAATTCAACCTATGGTGCAATAAATGGAAGATATCATTAAATCACTAGAACAATAATGTGTACAAAACCAAACTTAGTACCATTTAAGAAACAAATCATATTACATGTATAAAATAAGTATGTGTGGAGAATAAATCTACTCCAATGGCTCGTATACATTACTTACTCATATCATGCTTCAATTACAAATATCCTTCTCTATCAATATAGTTTACATCATAAAGTACACAACATATTACAATTGATCTCTAATTGGTTTCTAGCCCAACATGGGTTTATAGTGTTAAGTTGTCAAGTGACCCTCTTCTCTCAACAACTCTAAACAAGATATGGGAAGTATCATCAAGGAACTTTGTGTATATACCACTATAAATTCATTAATATGAATTATATATTACTAACAATGCTTCATTGATTATATTATCATTTGCTAATGATTACATTTGAAACTGTCAAGACATGTCACAATACTACATTTAAATTGTTGCATATTTAAAAGGAATACTATAACATATAAGTATATAAATAAAAATACAATAATATAATTGAAAACAAACACAAGATTACCCAGGAAAACCCAAATCTGAGAAAACTCTAACAGAATGAGGCATCTTCTCCTCTTGTCAATATCTTATTCTGAAATTACAATTGTATTATCTTTGCATGGCCTTCATGGCCAATATTTTCATTAAAAAATGTCCAAACACTCTTGCATGCTCTACAAATTTCTCACTTAGACTGTCCTTTTTACACCCCAACTCTAGAACACTCATACAATCAATGAGAACTAATAAGAAACCATTCCATGATTGAATGAGCTAAATAAATCATCTGTACCTAACTCAACCCCTTCACTCAATAAATTTATGATTGAATCCAATGAATCCAATTCTTTTCAATGACCCTTCAATCTAATTTATAAATTTTGGCATCATATAAAGCTTGAATGAGAAGCCCAAAAGACTCAAAGAAGAAGAAAACATTGTTTGCAATGGTTGATATACTTGTTCTATGTCTTCTTGGAAAAATTGTTGCTTCATACAGGGTGAAACAACTCTGGGGGATATAAAACCATCACTTAAAGTTTAAAAAATACCATGGCAGTTATGAAACCATTAGGTTAGTTACATAACCACCATATGATTTGATCGATGATTTTGAAACCCTAAAAACTACACCAACTTATTAAGGCCATATATTATGAATCCAATTATTTTCAATGACTCTTCAATATACTTTATAAATTTTGACATCATATAAATCTTGAATGAGAATCCCAAAAGACTCGAAGAAGAAGAAAACATTGTTTGCAATGGTTGATATACCTGTTCTATGTCTTCTTGGAAAAATTATTGCTTCATACAGGGTGAAACAACTTTGGGGGCTATAAAACCATCACTTAAGGTTTAAAAAATGCCATGGAAGTTATGAAACCATTAGGTTAATTACATAACCACCATATGATTTAATCGACGATTTTGAAACCCTAAAAACTACACCAACTTATTGAGGCCATATATTTTACATACAAACTTGAACTAACATGTCATATTTTTTTAAATTGCATAATTTTTCAAGAGGAATCCTAATATATAATATAAATTACATGTGATGAATTATACTCAATTTTTTAATGTATGCACCAAAACCTATATGTTTTGAGGTCATAACATGGCATAACATCTTCTAGAAACTTGTCAATGATTACTCAATGTAAGTAACTGAAAAAAGAGTGATCAAAATCTGATTTCAAGTGAATCAAGTTACATTTTTTTTACAATGAGAATATCAGATCAGTTAGCTCATCTCCCTAATACTATTGATCAAATATTTGGATCAAACTTCCCAAACTTGAAATATCTTGGTCCCCAAAATCTTAGAACTCATGCAGTGAGGAAATTCCTTCCCCACATCTTTATTTTCCATTTGCATTTGATTGGAAATTGTATTTTGAACCCAGATTTATAACTCTCCTACACTCCCCTTATTTACACTCTATCCTTCATTTGATAACCAATATCTTTTTCTAACTCATCATGGCCATTAAGAGCAAGGATCCTCAATGGAAGGGAAAAAAACACCTTCTTCTTTGTTTAACATGGAAGGCTAAAATAAATGTAAGCATTCAATATTCAAAACAAAACATCTCTTCATAAAATGAGGCATATCCAATCTAAAAACATTCTTTCACACAAGTTTTTTTACCTTAAGCTTCTTGGTTTTGCCTTAGGGTCTTTCTTTTCTCAAGTCTAGCCATGCCTTATCCTTAACAATGAAACTATGTTCAAATCTATGTTGAACATATATGTATTTGTAATTTGATTGCATCTCTCTTAACCTTTCTTTCTTTTTGAGGGGTATTTTCCAAGTGGATTATTTAGCTTTGTGAAATTATTAGTTCAAACATTAATGTCCCATAAGTGTATTATTGACATTCATAAAATATTGTTGGCAAAGACTATCACATTACAATACCCCCAACGCCTTGTACCATCCCTTCTAGCAACACAATGTAATGAAATTACTTAGATGTTCACATAGAATGATATTATATAACACAAAATAAGCAAATATGAGAGATCACATAGCAATAATTAACAGTAGAACATAATACTAGATAATATAGCAAAGGCACTTCTAGGGGGTAACCTCTACAACAATGCACTAATTGCAGAATACTTAACATGATGAATAAAGACTAAACACTACCTCCTATATATAGTCTACTTATCCAAAGTTATTGCATAGGCTGACCTATCTAAGAACATAGAGAAATATAACAAGTAAATAAAAGAGGTATGTAAGCCATAAATCAACCACACATATCCCTAGACACACCAATGGTTAAGGACAAAACAAGGCCCTCCCCTTCAAAACAACATTGTCCTCAACATTGTGGCAACTCTAGATGTTGTTGCACAAATGTTGCATCCTCCTAAGTGACATCTTCACATGGTATATTCTTCCATTTGATCAGGTACTCTATAATTGCTCAAGAACGCAATTGCTTGGTGCACCTGTGAAGGATCACCTCAGGGTCAAAAACAACTTTGCCTTCCTCATCCAATTCTGGTAATTCTATTTGAATGGCAAATTTGTGTCCAATGAATTTCTTCAGACATGATACATGAAATACTTGATGTATGCAAGTGGATGAAGGAAAATCTAACTTGTAGGCCACACTGTCAATTTTCTACAAGATATGATAAGGCCTATAATAATTAGGGGACAACTTGTTATCCTTTTATTTTGCTTCAATGACATTTGTTTATATGGATGCAAGTGAACAAAGACCCAATCACCAATGTCAAAATGCCTCTCACTTCTATGTTGATTTGTCTATTGCTTCATGTGATTATAGGCCATAGCTAAATTTTCATGCAAACTTACAAGGACCTCTTATTGATGGTGAATATGTTCTTCAATTGCATGAACCTTATGATGGACCTTCAAGGTTGAAGTGATGGATGGAGGGTGGTATCCATATAGTGCCACAAAAAGAGACATTTTGGAATAACTATGAACAAAAGTATTATACCACCATTCAGCCAGTGGCAGCTAATGAACCCATTTATCTTGCTTATCAGAAATAAAATAACAAATATATCCTTCTAGACTTTTGTTGACTACCTCAATTTTTCCATCAGATTGAGGATGATAAGATGAACTATGAACCAACTGGGTGCCCAAAAATGTAAATAACTTAGTCCAAAAATTAATAGTAAAAATGGGATCTCTATCACTGACAATGATCTTAGGGGTCCCATGCAGTTTCTAAACTATATTAAGAAAAGCAGTAGATATTGTACTAGCAACAAATGGTTGGGATAAATAAAAAAATGAGCATACTCACTAAGATGATCCACAACAACCATGATAACATTTTGACATCAGATCTTGGTAACACTGTAATGAAATCCATAGATACCTCTTCCCAATGCTGGCTAGAAATGGATAAAGGTTGTAAAATACTTAGGGTTTTGATGGTTTTGCCTTTGTCTTGTTGACAAATCATACATTTAGCCACATATTTTTGGACATCCCCCTTGAGACCTTCCCAAAAAAATTCCTACTTGATTCTGTGATAGGTTTTCAAAAATCTTGAATGACCCCCAATTGGAGTTGCATGAAGTTCTTGAAGGATTTTTGTTTAAGAAGAGAATTCTTACATAGGTACAATATATCTTTATACCATAATGCATTACTCTTCCATGTGAATTTTTCAAATCCACCTAAACCTTGATGAACATTTTGAATCAAATCATGGGTAGCACTATCATGTTCCCATTCTGATCATGGTTCAACTAGTCAATCTGCCTAAAAAATGGTTATGGCACATAGCAATGCCTCAATTGATTCATCTTTTTTGGATAGTAGATCTACCACCAAATTATCCTTGATTTTTTTATAGACTATTTCAAAATCATAGCCTAACATCTTAGTTACCCATTTTTGTTGTTCTTCAGATGAAAACCATTGTTCTAAAAAATATTTGAGACTATCATGATCAGTCTTTACCTGAAAGTGATGACTTATCAAATAAGGTCTCCATTATTTGACTGCATGCAAAATGGCCATCATTCCCTTCTCATATATGGGCTTGTGTTGATTTTTACCCTTTAGTTGATGACTTTCAAATGCAATTGGTATGCCTTCTTGCATGAGTACAACACCCATACCATACCCAGATATATCACATTTAACCATAAAAGTCTTGGAAAAATTAGGAGTGGCCAATACTGGAGTAGTACACACAGCTAATTTCAATTGTTCAAATGCCTGAGTAGCTACATTAGTCCACTGAAAGGAGTCTTTCTTTAACAAAGAGGTGAGTAGGGTGACAATACTACCATAATTTTTGACAAACCTATGATAGTAACTAGTAAGCCACAAAGATTCTCGGAGTTGCTTGAGCGTCTTAGGAATTGGCCAATCCACCATAGCTTGGATTTTTTTAGGATCCACTTTCACTCCTTCATAAGACACCAGATGACCCAAATATTCAACCTCACTAGCTCCAAAAGTACATTTGGAAGGTTTGGCATACAATTGATTTTGTTTCAAAATGGAGAGTACCTATTTCACATGTTGTAAATGGTCTTCCCAATTTTTACTGTAAATGAGGATATCATCAAAGAATACCAACACAAATTTCCTCAAAAATGGCTTAAAAATAGTATTCATCAAACTCTAAAAAGTAGATGGTGCATTTGTTAGACCAAAAGGCATAACCCAAAAATCATCATGGCCCTCATGAGTCCTGAAAGAATTTTTAGGTATGTCTTCATCATGGATCCATATTTGATGATACCCAAAACATAGATCTAACTTGGTAAAATAAAGAGCACCATTTAATTCATCTAGCAAACAATCAATGATGGGAATAGGAAACTTATCTTTGATAGTGTACTTATTGAGATTTCTATAGTCAGGGCACATCTTTTAGTGTCATCTTTCTTTCTCACCATGACAACTGGTGAAGAATATTCGCTTTGGCTATGGCGAATGATTCCTACATCCAACATCTCTTATACCATCTTTTTAATTTCACTTTTATGGGCATAGGTATACCTGTATGGCCTAATGTTAGGTGGTGTACTGCCAGGAATAAGTGTGATAATATGATCATGCTTGTGGCTAGGTGGAAGTCCTTTTGGCATGTCACTAAAAATAACTTAATGGGCATAAATCATTTATTACAGATCAAGAGGTGTAGATCGTTGAGTTGGTTGTACTTTCATGGAAAACAAGCGAGCTACAAATCCCTTAGCACCTTTATGAAGAATCTTTGTCATTTGATGGGAGCTAACAAGTTTTAGAGATTTATCCCTTAATCCCCTTAGCTCAAATGTCCTATCTTCAGAATGAAAATGCATGAATAATTCTTGAAAATTCATCTCAATAGTGCCCAAAGTGGTGAGCCACTTGACTCTCAGAATAATCTCAACTCCACCCATAAGAATATCAAACATAGAAGAATCCAATAAGTAGTCTCCCATGGCTAACTTAATACTATGACATTTACCTGAACAGCTGACAATACCACCATCTACAATCATAACCTAAAATTTTGGAGCTAGATAAATGAAATAGTTCAAACGAGTAACCAACTTATTGTGGATGAAGTTGTGTGTGCTTCCAGAATCAATCAAGATAGTGACCTTTTGTTTCTTAAGGAAACCCCTAACCTTAAGAGTTTGGGGAGTACTAATACCTAAAAGGGTATGACAAAAAATAGTAGGTTGAGAGTCTTCAGATTCCTCCTCAGGAACTTTTGCATCCTCATCATGTACTTCTTCATCATCTTCATTATCATTGGCACATTCAATGTAAAATAACTTATTTTTAGCAAAATGATGGTCTTTGCTCCATTTATTATCACAACCATAACACAACCCTTTGGCTCACTTCTCAACTTATCATTGTGTTAATCTGATGGGCTATGGAAATGATGGTGTTAGAAAGTTGCGATCATGACGACTAATGAAAGTTTTCTTTTTGACCATATCTTTTTCTTCTATCATACATGCCCTAGGGATAGCTTCTGATACAGATGTTGGGTTAAACATTCAAACCTCGAATTGGATGATATATTTGAGGCCACCCAAAAATAGATCAATCAAATTTTACTCAGTGATATCTTCCACCCGTAAAGAGAGATTTTGAAACTGATGAATATAATCCTTCATAGTTATTATTTTTTGTAGCTTGGATAATTGGATAAAATAGTTCTCAGAGACATTATTCTGATAATGAGTCAACAACTCCTTAGTGAAAATAGACCATGTAACAGGAGCACCATTCTTTTTCTTTTGAGCACAAAACTAGTGATACCAAATAAATTGCTCAAGTTCCAAATATAAGGATGCCACTATCACCTTCTGATAACTAGGGGTTTGAGTAGCTCAAATATATTCTCAATTTGGGTAATCCAAGTGAGAGGATCCTTACCATTGAACTTATGCATGTCCACTTTTTGCAACATCAATTTCATACTAGCATGGGAGTTGTAGAGAAGAGGATTTGAATGCTAAAGTGGAGGGTTGTTGGGCTTAAAATGAGATGTAAGGGTAGCCAATTGCATAGTGATATGTTGCAATTCAGTGTGAACCCCATTAATCTCTCCATGCATCCCCAAAACATTAGTTTGGACTGCAACAAAGTCATCATGCCTCACCAAGTTCTTTATGTCTACTTGAAGCTGAGAAATCACCAGATCTAAAGTTTCAGATTCTATGTCATCGTCAGAAGGAGTCTTAGGAGTTTATTACCCCCCTTTTCTTCTCTGAGTACTCAGATGTACCATATATAAACCCTAGGAGGGTTTTTACCCAAAAAAAAGTGTACCAAGAAATGGTACCATTGTGATCGCCTTATCAAGATGAATCCAACAACCTTTGTGTACTAGGGTAAATATTTTAGTATCAAAAATTGTATCGACAAAATATGCAGTTACGATCATCTCATCAAGATGAATCCAATGACTACAATTATGCAAAGGAAAAAAAATTCTCAAACTTTTTTTTTAATTTTTTCAAAAAAATGTTTCGAGCAATACTGTGCTGATGGAAAAAAATTAATTCTTCCTGAATTACAAGTTATGTTTCTCCGCTCCCACCGCTCCTAGAAGCCATACCTCGCTAGATTTGAAAAAAACACCACAGGAAACTTGCCCAAATAAAAGCTCTGATACCACTTGTAATGAAATTACTTAGATATTAGCATAGAATGATATTATATCACACAAAATAAGCAAATATGAGAGATCACACAGTAATAATTGACAGCAAAACAAAATATTGGATAATATAGCAAAGCCACTTCGAGAGGGAAACCTCTAGAATAATGCACTAATAGAAAAATACTTAACATGATGAATAAAGACTAACCACTACCTCCTATATATAGTCTACTTAGCCAAGGTTATTCCATAGGTTGACCTATCTAAGAACATAGAGAAATGTAATAGGTAAATAAAAGAGGTATGTAAGCCACAAGTCGACCACACATATCCCTAAACACACCAATGGTTAAGGGCATAACACACAAGTAGTATATTGAACCTGTAATCACCTAAGAGTGGTATTTGAGTGGTAAGAGTGCTAATTTAGACTACATATCCCTAGCTTAGCCTTGAACCTATCCTAGAGCCTATTATCATAATTATCCAACCTTTATGTGGGCCATAGGCATTCCTAGTCAAATCCAAAGCAATCACAAACCCTCATTTACCGATCATGGTCGTTTGTACCCAGTGTTTTACCAGTTAGATAGTAGTGTCATAATAAGGACACTAGAGCCACATGGTGTTAGTGTCCCCAAAATGGTGACTATGTCCTTTTCCCTAACTTTCTTGAATGAATATATTTTCAAAAACAAAAGCCTCTTAAGGTCAGCCTAGACATCTTTTATTATCTGCACAAGCAACAAAATGATATAAATACATGATTTTTAGTCCTATATCCACTAGATGGAAATCAAATGTAAAATACCTATTCAAACATGAAAATTTTTAAACACGATTAAGGTTATAAATCCTTATTTTACCCTACCTCTGCATACTACCATCTACAACAACCCTAAGTTTAGATTTTCCAAATTTCCAATCTCAAATACACTTAAGGAATTTAAGGCCACTATCGTACTAGCATCACTTACATTTACACGTGGGGAGAACTACATTGAGATTGATCCCTCCTCAAAGTATTTGTATGTAAGCAACTCTCTTCACAATGGGGTGTTGAGGATGTCTAGTCTATCCTACTAATAAATACACTTTTTAGATCATACCTTACTTGTATAGAGGATTAGGGTTTTCATCACAAATCAATCATTACAAACATAATACAGAGTTCTAAAATTTATGTGCATAGGAATAGACCCTAGAAATCTAGACATAGGTGCACCTAAAAGTTTAGGATAGTCCTCCACAGAGAACACTAATGCTAATATCATGACACTAAAGCCACATGGCATTACTATCCAATTATGGCACTACTATCTAAGAGGGGTTCTGACATAGGTACCCTATTGATGACACTCATACCAACTTCTATCTCAATTTCTAGTACTCAAATCATCTGTATTAGGTATTTTCCAGATAAGTCTTTATTTTCACCATTTATTATTATTTTTAGAAAAGTTAAAGCTAGTCAATTCTATAATAAATTAGTGGCTATATTTTATGTATATTATTTATCTGATTTAGTCTACTCAGCCATTTAATCAAACATAGGATTTATCTACACTAAGACTTAAAAGGTTAAAACATTTGGTGAACATGACTTTCATTGAACATTGCTCAAACCCTAACCATAGATGCTCTTAGGGTTTATATCCTTTTTGTGTCTATGCTCATATTTTAGTTCCAAAATTTTAGATTTCTTTCAATATTTATTTTTTACAATCTTTCTTAGATTAAAATTATTTATAGGTTTAAAATATACAACCACTTGTTTTCCTACTTCCAAAACTACAATGGCATAATTTAACAATTGATTTGATGAGATTGATAAGAAACAATTACAAGATTTTGTGTCCAAATATTTGAATATGCAAGATGATCTCATCATTATTATTCAGGGAGAACTCCAAAAATAAACAATGGTCAATCTTCAACTTCTCCCATCTAATAGCATTAATACACCTACAATAGGGCCAACTCAGCTATCATAACCTACAATTGTAATTTAATAACCTCTAGTGATAGCTACAGCTCTTGTGGCTAGTTCTTCCACTCCTATGTACAATCCCTTATGCATGAGGTTCATGCTTTGTAGGTTAAGGTGTTGCATCTTGAGAAGGGAACTACTAGGCCATCACATGCCTTAGATTCTAATATTCTCTTACATAAACTTTTGGCACACCATATAGTGTTAACTCCCTTGCCATCTAGATTTGTGGCACTTAAACTTACATTATATGATGGCAAGGGTGACACAAAGCACCATCTATAAGCTTTTCACATAGCATGTTTGGACTACGTGTCTAACGATTGACTTCTCACAAAGTTGTTTCTATGTAATTTAAAGGACTATGCCTTATAGTGGTTTTATGACTTACCGAATCAATCTATCACATCATTCAATCCTTTGGCAAACATGTTTTTAGCATACTTCTCCATCAATATCAGTGATAAGATATTATATGCTCAAGTTGCACGGTTGAAACAAAAGTCAAATGAACCTATTGTAGAATACGTCTTACGATATAAGACTATATTAGCTAAATTGACTATCCCCATGGTAGCTAAAGAGTTTCAAGAACATCTTCAAACATAGTCTTTTACTACCATTACATGAAGCTATCATGTTTAAGAAGTTTCCAACATTCATAAATTTGTGTCCACATAGTAAAGGAAAGAGAGGTCAAGCTTATATCAATGTCCAAACTAAAATATACCAATGGTTCAGAATCAATTGCTAAAATTTCAAGTAAGCCTCCATACAAGGTAATGAAAACTAAGAACAAGAGTGATCAAAAACCCACATTTAATGTAGCTTCCGAGCCATCTCCTCACTTGGATTTATCAACTCCTCAATGTCAAATCTCTATTAATATTCCATAATCACTAGCATGGGTTTTACAACAGCTCTTGGAATGCAATGTCATATATCTCCCTCCCATCAAATAGGTTGATACAACACAACCTCTCCCAAAGAGTTATGGTTGTAACACATTCTATGAGTATCACAAGGCACTAGATCATACAAAACATAGATGCATAAGCCTAAACATAAGATATAAGATTTGATTGAGGCTAACATTATTGATGTGGGCACACCCATATAGGTACCAAAAGTATAGCAAATGAAATATAAGGCATTAAATATATTCTCAGATCCATTTCTAAAACACACAACAAATGAGGTAGGCAGCGCTTTAGGTGTTCACTACATATATTAGGCACATCTACAACTAGTTTCATATCATACTATTATAGAGGAGGCATACCCATTGTATAATATCATTAGTGTGTACCACACAAAAGTTCCATCTAGACCACTTATCACCTTCTTATAGCAAGAGATTATCGATGATGATACATATTTACATGCACTCTTTATACGAGCTTATATAGATCATCATCCTATCCAGAGTGTTATGATTAATAATGGATCAAGAATTAGCATGTGCATTATGACACTTTTAAACCATTTGGGGTATTTAGAGTAGGATATATTCCCCATAGACACAATTAATAGTGGTTTTAGTGGTCATGTTAAGATATCCATCAGGGCGATTATACTTCTATAGGTTGGACCAACACATACAGCCACTCAGTTCTTAGTAGTACCTAGCGTAGGCATGTTTGATATATTATCGGGTAGGCCATGGATACAAAAAATATGCACCATCCCATCCACAGTGCACATATGCCTGAAATATATACATGCAAATAGGGTGGTTAAAGTTGAGGGTCTTCCATATGAGTATCCTCTACCTATTCCACATCTAGTTACATCATTATTACCATCACAGTTACCAATTATAGTTATAACATAGTTACCATATATAACATAGTTATCAATTATATCTCAAAGAACAACTCCTATTAATACACCATAGATTTCAATAAAGCCACTAGCGCAGGTGAGGTTTACTCTTATAGTATCGACACGTACACATACTCTCCCATGAAGACCATTATTAGAGAGACCCTTGCATCACAATATGTCATAGATTCTAAGGGGCCTTCATCCACTCACTTTTTGCCCAAATTAATATTAGTAGGTTCTCAAGTTTTTCAGCACATGACACTTGTGTCACCCATAGCTACTTCTACCAGATGGGTTCTTAAGACTCCTACAGTTCATAGGATACCAAAGTCAGTGCCACAAATTCTTAGCACCACTACACAGGAAATACAAATACATATTACTTAGTACAATAGGTTATGGGACCACAGTTGTCATTTCAAACAACATGCATGATCATAGTTCCAATATTTGACATAGGTCACATTGATAGTGAGTCTCCTATGAGGTTAGTATGCTCTCTCTCTCTCTCTCTCTCTCTCTCTCTCTCTCTCTCTCTCTCTCTCTCTCTCTCTCTCTCTCTCTCTCTCTCTCTCTGCTTCTTGTATATAGTTCATTTTAATTTTGCTTGTACATAGCTTATATCCAAAAACTACAAAAATAATATAGCATGTCAAAAACATAAAAACATTCAAAATTTACTCAAAAAACACAAAATTTACAAATTGTATGCATTGTTATGTTTACATTTCTTATATTTTTTAGACACTACATATGCTACTTGTCTTAGCATAGTCAGTTTTAACATGGTTTGAAGCATAATACTGTGTCCCACTTTTTGGTACAAAGGGGCCAACAAAAAATTAAAATGTGAACATTTCTCAACTTGTATAGACAATAGTGACTTAACCGTATAAAATGTGAAAATGGTGTAAACTAATTATTGTCTCCAAATCTTGCACCCTAGAAGAGGGTTGTTTAGGTCTCCTCTAGATTTGGGCAACATTGGGACATTTCTAGGCCTGTGGGTGTGCCTATAAGTGGAAATGAACCTCTAGGTTGAAAGGGCTAGTTCCTTGTATTAGCATTTTTTGCAATAATATTGCTAAACCAATTTGTATGAGTGAAAAGAGTCAAAATTTTGCATAAATGAAAAGCCTAGTCTAAGATGGTGAGACACCAAGAATTAGTATCCACATGTATGCCCTATACTTATGCACAATACAACAGAATATAGTCTAAAACTCAAGCTCTAGAAGATTCCAACATAAGTATTTCAATGTAGAGACAAAATGAATGAGATCGCACAAGGTAAATAACTGGAAAAGGCAAGCTGTATAGTCTAGAAAAAGGGTTACACATGTGCAGAATCTCATACAGCTAGAATGCACACTACACGACCTGTTGGATAAACTCTTTGCTCAAAAACATGAAAAATAGAGAACATAAGGATAAAACATCACCTACTGTCACTTTGTGTCTCTTGCATGCCCAAGAAAATGTCTAGAACTTAGAAAGAAAATAGACTTATGCTTCTTTACTCAAAGGCAAAAAAATGGAAAAATATTCCAATAGGGCTTCACCGTACTATTTGTGGATCCTAAAACAAGAGCCCAAGGGTCCGATTTATAGCAAAAGAGGGAGAGAAGAGAGAGCTCTTGGGTGCCAAAATAGAGGCCTCTAAAATGGTTTGCAGTTGCCATCCTGGTGAAACTGATTCTAGTTATTCTCTCATTCAGTTGGAGTTTGTCCTTCTCTTTGATTTTCCCTCTTGAAATGACCAAGATCATTTCAAAATCAATGGTGAGATGACCCTCCATAATAAATGGCTCGAATTGCAACTGTGAACCTTAGATTCTTTCTGAAAGCTCTGACATTTTGCACTGTAGACCCATTCAGGTTTTCCAAGTGACTTTACTTCTTACTTATTTCTTCGGGTTCTTTGATTGCTTCTACTTGTAAAAGTCATAAGCAGAGCTTGTTTGAAAACTCAATTTACACTATCTCTGCCCTTTCAGGTTTTTTAATTTATTTTGCTTATAAAATTCATAAGCAAAGCTCTTTGAAAAACCCAATTTTGCTTTGCTTAAGACCCTGTCAGGTTCTTTGAATGGCTTTACTCCTTGTTTGAAGACTTTAGGCATGAATTTGACGTCCTACGACATGTCATCTTTGAATCTCAATGGCTAGTTGGCCACCTTGAATTTGACATCCTACGGCATTTCATCTTTGCACCCCGATGACTAGTTAGCTATAATAAACTGGATGTCTTATGGCATGTCACGAGGATCCATCGGGTCAAGGTTATTATTTCGGGCAATTTTCTAGAAGTAATTCCTTCAAACAATTTGTTCGAAGGAATTATTTCTTGTATT
This sequence comes from Torreya grandis, assembly GCA_037957365.1. NCBI lineage: Eukaryota > Viridiplantae > Streptophyta > Pinopsida > Cupressales > Taxaceae > Torreya > Torreya grandis. Next base: position 716,566 of record JARHVA010003730.1, read on the forward strand.
TTGCTTGAAAGGTAAAAGCTAGCTCATTTGGGAACTTTTCTTGATGGACACTTGGGAAAGGCACAGGGTCCCTTCAAAAACTTCCGAAGGGCATTTTCAAAGATAAAGTGCCCTTCAAAAAAGTTTGAAGGGTCATTAGGGAAGAAAAGTGCCCTTCAAAACTTTTTTGAAGGGTCACTTGGACAATAAATTTCCCTTTGGAAAAGTCTGAAGGGTCACTTAGGAAGAAAAGTGCCCTTTGGAACTTTTTTGAAGGGCCACTTGGACAACAAAGTACCATTCAAAAAAGTTTGAAGGGTCACTTGGGAAGAAAAGTGCCCTTCGAAACTTTTTTGAAGGGTCACTTAGAAAGAAAAGTGCCCTTCAGAAAAGTTTGAAGGGACACTTGAGAAATCAAAGTGCCCTTCAAAACTTTATGAAGGGACACTTGGGGGGGGAATAAGGCAAGAGAGGCCCTTCAAAAAAGATCTGAAGGGCCACTTATGAGAGGTATTATCAAGACCATTTCGTGTTTTTTGATTGCTTTTGCTTATAAAGCAATTTAAGACTTGCTCTTTGGAAAACCTAAAGTCATGCATCCTTGAAAACTCACAAAACATTGGAAGGAGTAATATGGGTTCGTAAACGTGGATTGCTTCTACTCATGAAATTTTTATAAGTCAAGTCATTCAGAGAACTCGACTTATTCTTGATAATATAACTCAAGTTTATAAGGGGCCAAGACTTGACTTGTGGAGAACCCAACATACACTACAATGGAGCCAAAACACTTTAGCCTCCTTGACTTATAATTTTGGACCTCTAAAATGACCTATTCTTGCAACTATTGTTTGGCTCTCCATGAAAATGGTTGAACAAATTGTACTGAGGTGAAATTTGGTCAACATTCTTGGTGATTCTAAGGGGAGGCATGCCTACTCTATCAAAGACCAGCCACCTAAATCCTTCCATTGGGCACGGAGTCATGCATATGGCACTTCAAAGAGAACTGAACAAGCTTTGGTTCAAAAAACACACTAGTTGAGTTGATTACACACACAAGGTAGAGATGCACACCAAATAAAGGGAAGGAAAACACACCTGTGCTACAAAACACTTAGGGAAAACAAACATAATAAAGGAAACACACCAAAATAAAGTATATACAAGACATGGCCCACAAGGGTCAAAATCAAGGCTTCAAATGGATTCCACTTACTGGAATAAGTAGCTCTTCTCCATCCATTTTTGACAGCTAAAAGGAGTTTCTTTGCTTGCACTTGTTGATGATGTAAGGACCACTCCATAAGGTATCAAACTTTTTATGTTTGCCTAGTTTTTCTCTATCTTCATCCCATTTTAAGACCAAGACACATTATTTAAACACTCTTGCCCTTGCCCTTTTGTCAAAGGATTTCTTCGCGAGAACTTGATGGTGTTCCAAAGCTTCGTGTGCATCATCTCTTGCCTCTCACATCTGCATTAATTCTATCAATCTGACCTCCATGGGAGTGTTTTCAAGTAATTTCAGCTATTGTACAAGTTCCAAGGTGGGGAGATCTTGTGATATAGACAACCTAGCTTCTCTCCCATAGACAAATACAAAGGGAGAATTACCAATTGACTTCTTGGGAGTGATTCTGTCTACCCATAAGGCTATCTTTAACTTGTTATGACTTGCTCTTTGATTGGTTTCCAACGTCCTCTTGATGATCTTGATGAGGTTCTTGTTGGTAGACTCAACCAATCCATTACCTTGAGGGTAGTAGTTGGATGAGGTACTCAAATGAACTCCACTCTTTGCTACCCAATCAAAAGTTTTAGTACTTATGAAAGCAAGTGCATTATCTAAGATGATGACATGAGGAGTTCCAAACCTTGTTATAATACTATCATAAAATTCCAAAATGGCATTTTCATTTGCTTCCTTCAAAGCAATAGCCTCTACCCATCTTGTGAAGTAATCTGTAGTCAATATCCATTTGTGTCCAGCACTTGATGGAGTTTTGATCATGCCAATGAACTCAAGGCCCCATTGCATGAAAGGTTGCTCCACTTGGATAGGATTCAATGGAAGGGCAACAAGATTTTTTTTGCAAACAAAGAAAGCACATTGAGGACAAACCTTAAACCAATGATAATAGTCCTTAAAAAGACTAGGCCAATAGTAACCAGCTCTCATTATTTTTGTGGTTGTTGTTCTAGGAGAGAAGTGACCACCATCTGCACCATTATGGAAATTTTCTAGTAGCATATCAAATTGGTCATTGTTAATGCATCTTAACAACACATTGATCACATCCTTCTTAAATAGAATGTCATCCAAAAGATAATAAGGAATAACCTATAGCCTAAAATACCTTATTTAAGATTTATTCAAGTCATTAGGACACTCACCATTTTGAAGAAAACCAATGATGTCTTGTGTCCAACTTTGATTTTCCATTTGATTAGCTGGCTGGTCTTGAACTTGATTCACCAAGGCTTGCTCTTTTAGATCTTGAAATTTAGATGCTAAGTGCTCACATAAACCTCTTCCTCTTACTAGGTTGGTTACCTTGATGTCAATGTCATATTCCATCACCTTCGTGATCCATCCATCTCTCTTCTCATTAAGATCCCTGCTTAGGAGAAACTCCTTGGTGTTAGGATGGGAGACCATGACATGGATCCTATTGTTGGAACTATATGCCTGAACTTTTTCAAACCTCTAATGATAGTTAAAGCTTGCTTCTCAACAAAAGAAAATCTCACTTCGTAGTCTTATAAGCCTTGGCTGAAGAAAGCAATTGGCTGCTCAACATCCTCGTCATTCTTTTGCATAAGCATGGTTGAGATTGTGTCAAGTTTAACAAAAGTATAAAGAATGAAATCCTTATCAAAATTTGGATTTAAGAGAGTGGAAGATGCTAAAATTGCTTGCTTGATTGCCTCAAAGCTACCTTTACCTTCCTTTATCCAAGTAAAAACTTGGTTCTTTTTTAGCATGGTTGTAATAGGTTTTACCACAGTTGTAGAGTTTGGGATAAACCTCGTTACAAAGTTTATTTTTTCCAAGAAACTTTGTAGCCCTTTCTTATGTTGAGGCAAAGACAAGCCTAGAATAGCTTTAAACCTTTTGGGGTCGATAGATAAGCCTTCTTTTGAAACCACATGACCCAAAAGCTTACCTTCATGGACAATGAAGATGTACTTCTTTGGATTAAGGGATATGGCTTAATATCTACACTTCTCAAACACTTGCCTTAGATGTCCCATGTGATCAAACCTTTAAAAGCCATGTCCATTGCCCTTTGAAATGTAGCTCCAACATTGGATAAACCAAATGGCATCTTCTTGTAGGTAAAGTTCCCCCACTTAGTGGTGAAGGTTGTCTTGAATTGATCCCCTTAATTTACCAATATTTAATTATAACTTGAATAACCATCAAGAAGTGAGAAATGTTGAGAACCTGAAACAACTTGCAAAATTTGTTCCATGGAAGGGAGTGGGCAATGATCCTTGAGAGACACTTTGTTTAGATCACAAAAATCCACACAAAGTTAATTTCTCCATTCTTATTTCAAATCGACACAAGGTTGGCTACCCAAGTTGAGTTCTTGATAAGAAAGATAATCCTAAACTCAATCAATTTAGTCATCTCTTTCTTCATGAGTTCTTCTATGTTAGGGTTGATAGGCCTTTGCTTTTGGCTTACTAATTTAGCTTCATGCTCTAACTCAATGGTGTGATGAGCCAGACTTAGGTCAAACCCTTTCAGGTCCTTGTATTCCCAGGCAAAGATGTCATGAAACTCCTTGCATAATGCAATAAAAACTTGCCTCTCTAGCTGAGAACAAGCCTTACCAATCTTCAAAAGTTTGTCCTTGAAAATTAGAACTCTCTCATAGTTCTCTTTTTTTGTTGACATGCTCATTCTTTGGTTTTTATTTTGATCATCCTCATTGAAGACACTCTCTAAGCTAATTAGCCCCTTGGGTATTTTATTTGTCTTTAGCTATATAATTTGCTCTTCATAATGGTCATGCAACTTCTTTTGATTTCTTGAAGAGAAACCTGCCTCATTTTGCAAGAAGTGTGCAGTGTGTTCATCACTTTCAAACACTTTCCATGACACTTCATTATCCGGAATGGAAGGTCTCATAATGATCTTGATATGAGATTGATCTTTCTCTTGTTCAATGTCAGCAGCTAAGTTAAAACATGCTCCTATTGCAGCTAGTCTATCAACATGCTTGTTCAAGTCTCTTGGTATGGGTTAGATGTTGAAGGCATAAAAATCCTTAAGTAGATCCCATACCCTATGCTTGTAGGACTTGAGCAAGGGGTTCATGGCTATAGCTTGACTTCTCACTTGATGAATGACCAACTCGATATATCTATAGACTTTCAAAAGCTTGATTCCTCTCTTCTTTACCCATTGGAGACCATGAACTAAGCCTTCATATTCTGCCACGTTGTAAGTGCAACTAAAGTGAAACCTATAATAAGAGTAGTAACAATTATTTGATGGGGAAACTAACATGACACCAGCTCCTGTACCTACTTTGCTCCTTGAACCATCAAAGAACATTTCCCACATGCCATCAAGCTCATGATCTTCATTGGTGAGTGAAGGAATTGAGGCATTTTCCTTATGCATGCAGTAAACTCCCAAATCAATTTCCACAATAAAAGTGTAAGGATCAAGGCCATATGTTTCAGATGTACTTGTCAAGATAGAGGTTAGAAATACCTTCAAGAGGAGAAGATATTTCACTATTCATGACTGTTTCTTCCTCTTTGTTGATTAGATAGTTTTGATTTGTCATTGTCTCCAAGTATGGCTCAATGTGGAACTTTGTTAAGGGTTGAGTCCTTATGGTTACCTTGGTTCCATACCTTGTTTTGAAAGCTAGAAAAGACCAATCAGCAGAAAGGTATCCTCCTATCTTGGTTGTAAAGTCCCTAGACAAGCATATAGCAAAGTGTGCTAGAAGGTCTACCACCACAATATCTTGCATGATAGGGAAGCTTGGGCAGCGATGTGAAAACACTTTTAGACCTTTGACCAAACCTACCATTTTGGTTGGAGTTCCATCTAGCTACAACACACCTTTAATATGTGGCTCATAGTTCAAACCCAGCTTATCAGCCACTATTTTAGGCATAACATTAGTATTTGCTCCATTATCCACGATACAATTATGGACCAACTTATCTCCTACAATGAGTGTGAGTTAGAAGGGTGGAGGCTTTTTAGCTTTAGTGTAAGGCTTTAAAAGATGATTTGGAGAATTTGTGAGAGCCACACTATGATGCCTTGAAGATTGAAGAGCCACCTGCATGCTTGTTAACTGCTCTTGCAAAAGCTCCTTTTGACTAGGTAGATGTAGAACCTCCCAAAGGGATATGCTTATCTTAGTGATCTTTAATGAGTCCACAATATTTAGAGATGTATTATTCAATTTCTCCTACATTTTTTATAGTAACAAAGGAGTTGTATCCTGCTGTGTTGCAATCTTGACAGCTGCATTTACGTTCTGGTTCTGTTGAGGAACCTAGCTTGTAGAAGGTGCAACACTTTGATTGGCATTTTATGGCCTTGGAGAGGCATCACTTGAAACTATTCATGGCTCCTAGCCTTCTCTCAAGGCTCTCTTCTTAGACCTTGTATTAGTTGCAATTGACATGCCTTGAGTCAACACAAAATCATCCTTTTCTTAAAAGTTCATCATCTCCACACTTGAGTTGTTGCCTTCTCCATGATTATCCCTTTGGCTGGGACATGCTTCTTCTATTGTCATGTAAGGAGTAGCTTCTTCTTATGTAGTCAAAAAGTAGCTAGTTCCTCTATTATCATGTGAAAAATGACCTTGAGGCTACCCCCATTAGTCCACATGATCTTCTCCTTACACTAGATTTGCATGAACTAAAACAATAGCCTTTATGGGAGGAGTAGAATTTGGATTATATGCATTGGGTTGCCTACTGTAACCTTGTTGATTTTATTCTCTCCCTTGATAATTGTATTGAAATGGAGCTATATATCCTTGTTGAGGTTAGTATTATGCATTAGGAGGAGCACTTGTTTGATATTGAACTTGCTTGAGCTGAGCTCTCAATGATCTGATTTCTTCATCCTTGTCCACAATGTTATCCACCTTCTTGGGAAAGGCTCTTGGCTTCACATTGGCATTGGGAACTTGAGACATGCTTGGAGCTTCAACTGAATTATGGGACAACAAAGGCATGAAAACTCTTGGAGGGAGTCTTCTATCTTAAATCAAGCTATTCTCAGCCTCAATTGCTAGCTCATATGCACCTAGAAGAGTGAATCCTCCCATTGACTGCAACATAACAACAACATTAGTACCAATCCTTTTGAGGTATGTTGGGAACACAAAACTAGGATGAGGTCTCATGATTGGTGGTATCTTATACCATGTTCTTTAAAATCTCTCATTGAAATTTCCTATGGATTCATTTGGACCTCTTCTTATTACATTCAACTAATGTATTAGGGAAGCATGATCGCTCTTATTTTCGAATCTTGTCACCAATATGTCTCCAAAACCATCCCAACTTGTAATGCAACCCCCCTCCAACATTTTGTACCAGTCAAGTGCTTTGCCTTTTAAAGACATGGAAAGTAGCCTAATAGCTATGTTGGCCCTAGTAACATTATGGAAATTGCAAAAATTAGAGATGTCTCTAACATGTTCAGATGGGCTAATATGACCCTCTCCATAGAAACTAGGAATATTTTTGGTAGTATTTGGAGGGATGGGGTCATATGCAAGAAGCTCTATTGAGTTTTGGGTATCAAAAGCAAGGAAGGGTTGACATCTATCTATCTCTCCCCTTTCCCCCATTTCTCTTCTACCTCTACGATCCTCTATTTCTTCTTCTTCTTCAACTTCCTCCTCTCCTTGAACTTCTTCAACCTCTTCTACTTCTTCCCCAAAACCTCCTTGCCAAAGATTTAATAGGGGTAGGATTGGTTTAGGGTGTTGTTCTTTAGGAAAATATTCAACTGATGGGGCTTGGTCATAAAATCTTAAGGACCTTGTGAGGACCATGTAGGATAATGTATAAAACTTGGTTTAGAACCACGGATTCACACCCTTTTGGATTCACCAAATGTTGGGTTAGGGGTATTTCTACTACTTTAGGCCTGTCAAGACCATCATTCACCTTGACTTAGCAATAATTTGGGTCCCATCAGGCATGTCAAAATTTTTGTCTCCAAATCTTGCACCCTAGAAGAGGGTTGTTTAGGCCTCCTCCATATTTGGGCAACGTTGGGACATTTCCAAGCCGATGGGTGTGCCTATAAGTGGAAATGAGCCTCTAGGTTGAAAGGGCTAGCTCCCTATATTAGCTTTTTCTGCAATAAGACTGTTGAAACAATTTGTATGAGTGAAAAGAGTAAGAAGTTTGCATAAATGAAAATCCTAGTCTAAGATGGTGATACACCAAGAATTAGAATCCACATGTATGCCCTATACTTATGCATAATACAACAAAATATAGTCTATAACTCAAGCTCTAGAAGATTCCAACATAAGTATTTTAATGTAGAGAAATAATGAATGAAATCACACAAGGTAAATAACTAGAAAATACAACCTGTATAGTCCAGAAAAAGGGTTACACATGTGTAAAAATCTCATATAGCTAGAATGCACTCTACATGACCTGTTGGATCAACTCTTTGATGAAAAACATGAAGGACATAGAACATAAGGATAAAACATCACCTATTGTCACTCTGTATCTCTTGCATGCCCAGGGAAATATCTAAAACTTAGAAAGAAAATAGACTTATGCTTCTTTACTCAAAGTCAAAAAAATGGCAAAACATTCTAGCAGGGCTTCATCGTACTATCTGTGGATCCTAAAACAAGAGCCCAAGGGTCTTATTTATAGCAAAAGAGGGAGAGAAGAGAGAGCTCTTGGTGTCAAAATAGAAGCCTCCAAAATAGTTTGTAGTCACCATCTTGGTGAAACTGATTCCAATTATTCTCTCATTCAGTTGGAGTTTGTCCTTCTCTTTGATTCATCATCTTGAAATGACTAAGATCGCTACAAAATCAATGGTGAGATGACCCTCCATAAGAAATGGCTCGGATCATTGCTGTGACCTCAAATTCTTCTTGAAAGCTCCCATGTTTTGCACTGCAGACCCATTCAGGTTTTCCAAGTGACTTTACTTCTTACTTGCTTCTTCGGGTTCTTTGATTACTTCTACTTGTAAAAGTCATAAGCAGAGCTTGTTTGAAAACCTAATTTGCACTAACTCTACCCTTTTGGGTTTTTTGATTGCTTTTGCTTATAAAAGCCATAAGCAAATCTCTTTGGAAAACTCAATTTTTCTTTGCTTAAGACCTTGTTAGGTTCTTTGAATGGCTTTACTCCTTACTTGAAGACTTTAGGCATGAATTTGACATCCTGTTGCACGTCATCTTTGAATCTCAATGACTAGTTGGCCACCTTGAATTTGGTGTCCTATGGCATGTCATTTTTGCACCCCAACGACTAGTTAGTTGTATTAAACTTGACGTCCTATGACACATCATGGGGATCTATCGGGTCAGGTTTATTATTTTGGGCAATTTTCTCGAAGTAATTCCTTCAAACAATTTATCCGAAAGAATTCTTTTGAGGATTTTTCTCGAAAGGCAATGACTAGATCCTTCAAGAACTTTTCTCGAAGGACACTTGGGAAAGTGTCCTTCAAAAAAGTTCCAAAGGACACTTGGGGAAGGCATAGGGTCCTTTCGGAAAATTTTGAAGGGCATTTCCAAAGGAAATGGCCCTTTGGAACTTTTTTGAAGGGCATTTTCAAAGATAAAGTGCCCTTCAGAAAAGTCTAAAGGGTCATTTGGGAAGAAAATTGCCCTTCAAAACTTTTCCAAATGGTCACTTGGACAACAAAGTACCCTTTAGAAAAGTCTGAAGAGTCACTTGGGAAGAAAAGTGCCCTTCGAAACTTTTTCGAAGGGTCACTTGGACAACAAAGTACCCTTCGAAAAAGTTTGAAGGGTCACTTAGGAAGAAAAGTGCTCTTTGGAACTTTTTTGAAGGGTCACTTAGAAAGAAAAGTGCCCTTCGAAAAAGTCTGAAGGGACACTTGGGGGGGAACAAGGCAAGAAAGGCCCTTTGAAAAAGTTCTGAAGGGCCACTTTAGAGAGGTATTATCAAGACCATTTTGGGTTTTTCGATTGCTTTTGCTTATAAAGCATTTTAAGACTTGCTCCTTGAAAAACCCAAATTCATGCATAATTGAAAACCCACAAAGCATTGAAAGGAGTGATTCAGGTTCGTAAACCTGGATTACTTCTACTCATGAAGTTTTTATAAGTCGAGTCATTCAGAGAACATGACTTTATCTTGATAATGTAACTCAGGTTTATGAGGGGCCAAGACTTAACCTGTGAAGAACCTGACATACACTACAATGGAGCTAAAACACTTTAGCCTCCTTGACTTGCAATTTTGGACCTCTGAAATGACCTGTTCTTGCAACTGTTGTTCGGCTATCCATGAAAATGGTTGAACAAATTGTACTGAGGTGAAATTTGGTCAACACTAATTAAATGTTTCATTTTAAGTGTAGATTGTATTTATTATTTTTTGAAAAAAATTAAAAAATAAAAAATAGATTTTTTAATACCTAAATACATATTGTGTATGTTTCATGTACAAAAGGTTTATCGAGTACTTGATTTCTCCTCATAATTTTCTCATAACATAATATTTTCTCAAGATTTTTTGCAAAGAGGTCTTAGAAACATTGACATAGTTCAAGATTATTTTTCTATAATTTTTTGATTAAAAATAATTATTTATTAATTTTTCAATGATCAAGGCAAAGAATATCAATGCTTATGTCTTCTCCTCATGATATTTGTTTATATATATGTTGAAATAGACTAATTTTTTTACCATTGGAACAAGGACATTAAAGTCGAGTGCATTGATATTTTCCAATTTTTTTGGCCATAGTCACCTATTTTTCCCAGTGCCTCAAACATATGGTAATTCATTTTATAAATAAGTATATTTTACTAAATAAATCAAAATAAATATTAAATATGATTAAAATTTATAAAAAATCATATTATTAGAAATCTCATAAAAAGACCTATTTATATGTAGATCCATGTGTTTTTATTTTATTTTTTCATCATAATATGTGACATTTGAAGTGGTAATTTTAGGTCAACAACATATTTCCACTTCAATGGGTGGGGATTTGTTGCCACATGGGATTCGAACAAAGGGGGTTCATTCGGTTCATTTGAACCCCCTTCATTTAAACGCCACCCCCCCCAAATAAATCATTGCATTGGCCAGTTCATTCAAATTAATCAAACGCATAAAGTAAACCTTCGATCCCCTTCAAAAAGTACATGTGGGGGTTCAAACGAACCTCCTTCGAATGAAGGGGGTTGGTTCAAACCCCAATTTTTTTTAGATTTAGATGCACCTGGCTGCCAAGTGGTACTCACTTATGTGCCATATCCCACATACTACATGCTTCACTTATTCTTATGAAGTGATTGCATATTGATTATAGGACTCAGGTCCACTGCACTGATCCAAAATTGCTCTTATCTACCCACTAGGGGCATATACATCGATTCATGGTTCTTCACTTGACATATTCACCCACTTGGGCGCATCTTATACATAGTATTGATCACCTAGTTCTATACTTACATACTCTACATTCCATCTTTAGCATTGTTACATCTTGATATTGATCATTGCTACTCATACTCATAGTTTTTGCCAATTACTACTACTTTAGACTTAACATATGTACAGCCTAAATCTTACATAGATTTGTATTACATATTCATGCATACTTTCATTTCTAACTTACCTAGTTTAGACTTTATTGTTTCTCTTTGCTTTTTTTACTCGAGGGCATTTGAATATGCCATTGCTCTTTGGCTCTACACCACTTCTATTCATAATATATATGCTTTGAACATGTGCCCATGTCCTTGTGTGTGCTTTCCTAATTGTGTATGTGTATATTTAAACATGTCCTTTTATGTGGATCTAAGCCAAATCGTTTGTTTCTTATGTATATAGACATTTTAACACGTCCTTGTATGCCTTATTTTCTTAGATTTAGTGACATGTGCCCATGTCTCTTGTATTATGGCCCCTTGGCCTACTTTTTGTGCCTTGTGTGTTTTGTATGTATGCTTTATTATATGCATCATGGCCATGACACTTGTCTCTGCTTGTTACAAACATTAGTTTTCAATGCCATGAGGACCTCAAACATCTACCCTTCCTACTTGGGTGTTGTGATGGACATCATACCCCATCCCCCTAGGTAGATACTCAATTTAATCAAATTTTTTGTTACATACATTAATTACACCTATCTTGGCACCTTCATGCAACGATAAACATGATATACATCTTACATTACATACTTATGCTCAGATCATCTTACATTATGATGTCATGTATGCACATTATATGGAATTATCACATAATTATCATATGTGCTCCAACTAACACACATTTTACAGAGCTTTTTCTTTTGAGAATAATTCTTACACAGGTTCAAAAACCACTCTCAAAAGAGGGGGCTTGTCATAGAGATTAGGCTCTTGTATTGCACTCATAGTACCATTTTCAGCACACATGCTTAGTTTCAAAAAATTAGACACAAGTAAACATAGTAGGAAAACAGATACCCAAAAAACTTTGTAGTGGCACAAAAGTCAAACCAGAAGGACATTAGCACCCAAATGGGGACACTAGCACCACATAGAACTATTGTCCAAGATATGGTGTTATTGTCCATTAACCTCAATTTTAGAATAATTTAGATTGGACAAAATAGTACAATAGGTACAATACATGTTTGAATAGATTTATCAATTATACTCAGCTTTTTTTCGAATTCATATCAATTTGCTTAGATTCATAATCAATTTGCCTATATTAGGGACATCATGCACATAATGACCATTCCCATATTTAGCTTATATATCTAGATACAGTTTATTATAACTCAATCCTGAATTCATATGCTTAGATATCAAATTTGGGGGCATGTGCATCGCACATTATTTCCATATAATTAGTTACATAGTGGTTGATCAGATGGAATGAAAAATTCCATGTCATTCTCTATGTTGTATACACTTGACATCATATTACAGGTTATCACCAGTTTCATGCCTTACTCCATTTGTAGTGGTTGACATTTTTGAGTGCCCAAAGTTGCCTAATATACCTGAGTGGCCGCAAAGTCAACATACATAGTTAGATATACTTAGTTAGACATTTTTATTACTTTGTGCATTTCAATTTTAGATGGATTTACTACACATGGGTGGGAAATGATGGAGTGATAACCTACTTGAGTTCTTGAACCACCTACATGAGATGGATGGATACACTATTAGTCTAATCCAATCTATTCATAGGTCATGATCCACCAAACAGGGGTGGGAAATGATGGAGTCAAAATTGGATTGAGTTCTTGAGCCCCCCATACATGAGGATTGATCACGCTATCAATTCAGTCCTATATATTCACTGATTGACCACTATATACATGCACACATAGGTTGTCACTAAGTTTATACACTAGTTCACATAACCAAAGACATGTATTCATTCCTTTCCTCTTTCCCATCTCTTTACTTAGTTTTACTCAGTTACTTATTTACTCAACATAGTCTTTTGTTTTTTATATCTCTTAAGTAAGGACTTATTTATGCATGTTTCATTTGTAGGACATGCATTGGATCATGCTTCACATACGCAGACCCAACTTCACATTCTCAAATTCAGCTTCACAGGCTTCACTTCCTAGTTAAGTCCAAGCACACTTTTTTCCCCTCTATCCTAGTCATTTTGCTTTTTTGCATTTATAACATAAAGGGGAGAGGAAATAATCATTTAAAAATGGTATTTGAGTGTTATGAGTGCTATTTGAGACTAATTGTCCCTAGTTTAGCCCTATAATTATCTGAGAGCCTATTATCACACTTAGCCAACCTTTGTGTGGGTCACAAGCATCCTTAGTTTCAAATCAGTCTTAGACGCTCATTTCCCAATCTTTCCCATTCATGCCCAGTGTTCTTCCATCTATACAATAGCACCATAATAAGGACACTAGAGCCACATGGTGTTAGTGTCCCCAAATTGGTGCCTATGTCCTTTACCCTAGCTTTCTTGAATGAATATATTTAAAAAAAAAACCCTCCTAAGGTCAGCCTCGACATATTTTATTATCTGCACAAGTAATAAAATGCTATAAATACATGTTTTTTAGACTTATATCCATTAGATGGAAATTAGATGCAAAATACCTATCCAAACATTAAAAAGTTGAGCACAATTAAGGCTATCAATCCTTATTCTACCATACTTCTACATACTACCATTTGCAATAGCGTTAAGATTGGATTTTCCAAATTACCAATCTCAAATACACTCAAAGAACTTGAAGCCACTATCATACTAGCATTACTTACACTTGTACCAAAGTTTAGGTGGGAAGAAATAAATTAGGCTTAATCCCTCCTAAGAGTATTGGTATGTAGACAACTCTCTTCACAACGAGGTGTTGAGGATGTCCAACATATCCTAGTAATGAACACACTTTTTAGCTTATACCCTACTTGTAAGGAGGATTAGGGTTTGCACCATAAATAATTCGTTACAAGCATAATATAGAGTTATAAAATTCATGCACTTAGGAACATATCTCATAAGTCTAGACATAAGTGTACCCAAAAGTTTGGGGCAGTCCTGCACAGAGGACACTAGTGCCAATATCAGGACACTAGAGCCACATGACACTAATATCCAATTATAGCACTACTATTTGAGAGGGGTTCTGAAACATGGATCTAGTTGATGACACTCAGACTAACTTCCATCTCAATTTCCATCACTCAGATCATCTGTATTAGGTGTTTTCTAGATAAGTCTTTATTTGGACCATTTATTACTATTTGTAGAAAAGTCAAAGCTAGTCAATTTTGTAGAAAATTAGTGATTATATTCTATGTGTATTATTTCTATGATTTTGTCTACTCATCCCTTTAGTCAAACATGAGATTTATCTACACTAAGTCCTAAAAGGTTAAAACATAACTCACCTTGCTACCAAGGAATCAATACACATTCTCTACTATCACTTGTTGTCCTAATAATGGGAATACATTTGCACAATGGTCACACCACAATAGCCACACATAATGGACAATAACCTACTATGATTCCAATATGATCCATAATTATGCAGATATTCTAATATATATTTATCAATATGAATCTTATATTATTACTAATAATGTTTCATTGGTTATATTTTTGTTTACTCATGAATTTTATTTAAAATAAAAAGGTGTGAAAAATATAGAATTAAAAAGGTTGCATATTTTAAAGTAATATTGAAACTTGTAATTAGATCAAGAAAAACACAAGAATAGAATTGAAAAGAGACACAAGATTACCCTTGAGAAACACGGTTTAGGAAACTACAAGAGAGCGAGGGATTTCTTTGTCTTTCCACTATCTTATTCTGAAATTAAAAGTATATTACCTTATTGAGGCCTTCATGGATATTATTTTCATTACAACATGTTCAGACACTCCTACTATTGGAGAGTTGTCAATGATGTCATGGAGGTGTCGTGGTGAGTGGATGAAGTGCCTTGATAGTCTAAGTGACAATGACAAAGTGTGTAATGTGCTTGTCCTATTGTGCTTAAAGTTGGCTTGGTTGATCTTCAATTTTGGCATGGTTAGAGATGTTTAGGGATGATTATGGAGTATTAAGTATGTATAATAGGTCCCTAAGATGTTTTTTCTACTTTGAGTGCTTATGTACATAAGTGGAACTCATTTGGTTGTCCATAGTTTTCATCTAGACACTTTGGGTCTAGTGGCAGAAAATTTGAATAGGCATTTTGATGACATCACCATTACCACGTATGGATGAGTCAAGGGGAGTTGATCATATGGTTGTGATCACATTAGTCCCTAGTTATTATGTGTTTGATCTCAAGTCATGCAATGAAGCACAATCAAAGATATGAGGATGCAAAGTTGGCTACTTAGACATAATTCACTATGTTCCCATACTTAGCCAAATTTGTAAAAGGGCTCAAGTAAAGCCGAGTAAGCATGTTGATGAGGTCAACATTCACACAAATGGAGGTGCGAGGACAAAATTATCATATGGGTTTGTTAATTTTTATGCCTAGTTCATATGTGTTAAATCTCAGATCATGCGACTAACCATGATAAAAGATATGCATGTGCAAAGTTGGGCTCCCAGATAATTTGACTATGTTTTCCCATACTTGGCCAAATTTTCAATGTGGCAATAAGAGCCGAGTAAGCATTTTGATGGTAATATATATTACACGTGTAGACATTTCAAGAGAAGGTGATCATATGGGTTTGTTTATTTTTGTGCCTAGCTAATTTTTGTTGATTTTTAGATCATGCATCAAAGTGTATCAAAAGATATGCATGTTCAAAGTTGGCCTCCCAAACAAGTTCTAAGCATAGTTGGCTTTGTGAAAGAAGATTTTGAGAAGGCATTTTAATGATGATATATCTCACAAGATGAAGGTTTCAAGAGTAATTTGTCACATGGTTAGATTATCATATGTGAGGAGATCATATGGTCTAAATTTGAGAACATGCGAGTGAGCGAGGCAAAAGTTATGATTGTGCAAAGTTGTCCTTTCAGGCAAATAACAATGGTCCCCATACTTAGTCATTTCTGCACAAAGTTAAAGTTCAATACCAAATGGAGATCCAACAGCTCATGGGAATTCATATAGAGAAGATCTAAAGTGTGCAACAAGTCAAAGAGGTCAAAGTGTTCATTGGTTAATAGAGTTAAAGATCAGGACCAAGTGAAGATCCGACGGTGTGTGGATGATCATACAAGAATGATCTAACGATGCATGTTGAGCAATATGGAAACAAGTGCATGGTGTTTAAAGACTAAGTAAAGGTATAAGATAAAGATCAAAAGTGAGTGGGTGCTCAAATAAATTTATTGAATGATGCATGTTGCATAATAAAGACCTGGCTAATCCACAGAGATCAACAGTGCATATTGAGTCAACATTACAAGGTTACATGAGATGAGGTTAAAGTGACTGAGGTTTAACATTTGATCATTGGCACCTATGCATTAAAGTTTAGAGAATATTGATGGTGTGAGATTGACCTAAATTTGAGAGGACATAATATGTGAGTATAGTGTTCGATGTTTAACTATGACCATTGACATTTAAATATTTGAATTTTACAAAGGGAAAAACTAGTTTGTGGTTTTTTGACCATATACTTTGATCTAGATAGATTTTGCTCATGATGTAAAAAGAAAAGATGAAGAGGACTCCATGGCACATCTAATGAACCTAATTTTAATATATGTAAGTTTGTACAATCAAATATATTAAGGTTCAAAGTTAACTATGTGTTCGTGCATGGATTATAAGTGACCCGATAAGATTGTTCGATCTTGTTTGGATGTTGTTTCGATGTTTAATGATGAATTAACTATTAAATCATGTTGTAGACTCTATAAACATTATCTATGTGTATTTTTAAGTTTTGATCAATCATATGCTGTATGAACAAAGGTTTAGAAGGTGACTGTATATTCGTTCATGGTGACTATAAGCATAAAATGTTGTTTGAGCGATTTGTGCCTAGCAGAAGGGTACTATGATGGATGTTGGCACTTAGGGAGGACTTATAGATCATGTGGAATGGGTCCATACATTTGGAAAGTGTTTTTATGTTTTAGATTGATCGGAGAACTGTCAAAGAGCTGAATGGGTCTCCATAGGACCTAAAAGTGACTTATGCCTATTTGAAAGTGGATTGTGCTTAAGTGTGACCCATGTAAGATGCCTTAAGGGTGAAGGCTTGTTTTGTGGATGACAAGGAAATACTATGATCTTGTCAATTCATGATTGATCGATAAATTGTGTAACCAAATGAGATGGTTTTTTAGGCTTGTGGAAGACTTGTATGTGAGAGAGACTTGTGCAAGGTGGATGTAAGAGTTGTGAAGCAAAGGATATATATTATACCTGTTGGTTGAGTTAATGAGCATAATATTTTTTTGTCTATGTGTATGACCTATAGGTCATGTTTGTAATGTCAGGATAGTGCTCTTGTAGTTTGAGGATATGTGAAGAGGTCTGAGTGTGCATATGAGGACAATTTGAGTGAAGAAGGAAAGAGTTTGTGGCATGCCTATGTGAGAAGCCTATTTGAGATAGAGAGAGAGTTTGTGTAGAAAACATAGATCCATCATCAGGTGTTGAATACATCATTTCTAAGGTGGAGGTGTTTAAATGAGGGTCTAAAGGACTTGGTCTTCCTTAGTGGCAGTTGCTTCTTGTGAAACAAGTGTTTCACTAAATACCTTTGGTCAGGAGGATATGATCAAGGTTTGTTGGTCTAAAGGAGTTGATAAGTCTCTTGTTTGTAATTTCTTATAGTATAATAGTCCATTTGTGTTTTTGGCTTGAGAGTGGGTTTTATTCTTCATGAGGGTTTTCCATAAGAACTATGTGTTATGTGTTTGATCTTGTGTATGCACTGAATGAATGAGCTCTCTTGTTAATGTTGCTTGATCAAATTGATATATGTTGATTGGTTAATAGTTTAAAATACTGAAATTGAAATCAAAATATTTGGGCTCACTCATTCACCCCCCCAGTGATTGTACCTCTAACACCTACATGCTCTGCAACTCGTTCACTCACAATTTAATTATCACATCCCAACTCTAAGACACACATATAATCAAGAATAAATTTTAGGAAACAATTACATGATTGAATGAGCTCAGTGAATCATCTCATAATTGAATCACTAATGGTGTGTTAAGATTCCTTATACTCTTTCTTGTGTGTCTTCTTGATTTTGGTGTCCATCACTTACTCAACCTCATCTTGCACCTTCTTAGGTAAGTGTTGTCTCCAGTCCACCTCTCCAAAATCTAAACTTTCTTTCCCTTTATCAAGTTTTCCCTCAATGTAACAATATAAGTTTATAACATTAAAATGAGGTGATATATCTATTCATTTTGGCAACTCTATCTTGTAGGTGTCAGTCGTAAATTTTCACAACACTTTACATAGTTTAATTTTACTACATTCTAATTTATTATATGTTCCTTTCATAAACCTATCTTTGTACAAATGCACCAAGACCATGTCACTAAATTAAATTTCATGTTATATCCTCTTTACGTATGTGTGATATTTGTACCTCACATTTATCTTCTTTGATTGCATGCACACTTGTCTATGCAAATTGCACATGTATTCAAGTAAAATCTTCTACTTTTGTGCTCATCCCTTTCCCTTCTTGGATGTATCATAATTCATGACACCTCTTTCAATCTACCCATAAATAATCTAGAATGGGGTCTTTCCAGTACTTTTGTTTGCTGAGTTATTATACGTGAATTCCTCTTGCACCAAGATCGAGTCGCGTAGTCCAAGCTTTTCTCCCACTAGACACCTTAACAAGTTCCTAAGACTCATATTAACCATCTGTATTTGACTATCTGTCTAGGGATGATACATTGAACTAAATTGAAACTAAGTGTTAAGTTTATTCCATAACATTCCATAGAAGTGTCCCACAAACTTAATATCCATATCAGACACAATGTTATGCGACAATCCATGTAGCCTTACAACTTTCCTGAAAAAGAAATTAGTGAATTGCATAGGATCATTAGTTTGTTTACAAGCCATAAAATAGGCCATTTTAGAAAATATATCTACTGTAAAAAAATGAAATTATATCCCTTCTATGTCCTAGGTAATCCCAAAATAAAATCCATACTCAAGTTATCTAATGGTTTCTTGGGTACTTGTAAATGTTGATACAACCTTGTGTTTATAAGTTTGCCTTTTACTAATTAGAAAATCCTAAACCCTTATACATACTTTTCACATCCATAGACATGTGTGGCCAAAAACTACCCTTCACTTAGTTGCACCATTTTTTTTATCAAGGCCAAAATGATCAACCAATCCACCACTATCCTTTTCTTGGATCAAATTTTTGTGCATACATCTTTTGGGTATGCATAACTATGCTCCCTTGAATAAATACCCCTCTTGCAGAAGATAATCCAATGAAAGTATTATATATTCACGGATGGGATCTCCACATGCCTTTCATGCTTTCATGAAGTCTTTGTCCTCTACACAACTATTTTGTGGAATCGAATCCCATGACCTCCACATCCATCTCGCTCAATAAACCACATCTTATACTTAGTGCATCTATAACTTGGTTAGATTTTGCACTCCTATGCCTTTAAACATTTCAAATGACTTTGATTCAAATTACCTTGAATATAAATATAAATTGAAATGTTTGTTGGTGTCTATGTATAAAATAAATTCATTTGGCAATAGATAGTGCCTCCACTTCTTCAATGCTTGAGATATAACATAGAACTCTTGATCATATATTGAATGCTTCCTCCATGTGTCATTTAGTTTTTCACCACAGTAACTGATAGATTTACCTTCCTAACTCATCACAACTCAAATGGTTGTGCCATTTGCATCAAAATATGCTTGAAATATTATGTCAAAAGCAAGGAACACCAACATGGGCTATTGTATTATATTATTCTTTAATTTCTAGAAACCATATTTGGCTTTGGAAATCTAGAGAATCTCCTTCCTATCACCCCTCATCACCTTTATGATAGGTGCACAAATCCACTGAAGTTTATTATGAACTTATGATATAAGCTCTCCAATCCATGGAAACTTCGCACTTCAAAAACACTCTTTGCTAATGGCCATTCAAGGATCCCTCTCACCTTCTCAAGATCCATCTTAAATCCTTATTAATATATTACTAATCTCAAGTACACCAACTTTATCTTCATGAAGCTACATTTCTTTAGATTTACAAGAAACTTTTCTATGTGTAAACGTTGTAACACTTGTCTTAAACACGTTGTGTTCTTCTTTTGACTTGCTAAAAATAAAAATGTCAACCAAATATACAATGACAAATTTACCAAGACAAGGCTTTAGCACTTCACTCATTAATCAAATGAATGTGCTCGTTGCATTAGTTAGACCAAGAGGCATAACCAACCACTCATACAAACCATCTATCATCTTGAAATCAATCTTCCATTCATCGCCTTCTCTTATCTTAATTTGATGGTATCCAATTTTCAAGGATATCTTAGTGAAGTATTGCGCTCCACTAAGGAAATCCATTAAGTCATCCATGCACGGTAATGAAAATCTATACTTAATGGTGATCTCATTGATAGCTTTGAAATCAGTGCACATCCTCCATTGCCCCCTTTTCTTTGGAGCTAGCATTGTAGGTACTGCACATGGGCTTAGGCTTTTTCTTATCAAACCTTCTCAAGTAATTTTTGAACTTGCTTCTTCACCACCTTGTTCTCTTGCGGTGTTAGGCAGTATGTTGCTTTGTTAACTAACTTGGATTCTATAATTAGATCCATTGCATGACTTATGATACACATAGGTGGTAAAACCATCTAAAATATCCTTAGATGTGATATCCTCATATTCACCCAATATATCCTTAACTTTTCATCTTTTACCCCCATAACACATACAATTTGGATAAGCTTAGGCATGAGTGCATAATATGCATGCTCCTTCCTTGCTTACTTTAGGAATTGCTTTCCCTACACTAGTAGTACTCTCTATATACTTTTTGCCTCTACACTTTTATCCTTCAAAGGATTCAAAGTGTAATGCTTAACATCATTCTACAAGGAATATGTATATTCTATTCCATCATACAAGGCTTTCCTGTCAAACTTCCAAGGCCTACCCAACCATACATGGCAAACTTCCATTGGCATGACGTTGCACATGACTTCATCCTTGTATGTACCTATCTTAAAATTAACCAGACACTGCTCATTCACTAAAAAAATATGTCCCTTTAACAACCAAGATATCTTGTATGAATTTTGGTGTTTACTCACTTTCATACCAAGTTTCCTTACCATCTCATTCTAAATGAGATTATCAGTATTGTCACTATCAATGATTACCTTGTAGCACTTTCCTCCAGATTTGTAAATGGTCAGAAACATTTTTTTTTGTGCTAGTGTGTTTCTTCCTTCTCAAGTTTCAATAATACTCTTTTCATCATGAGAATCTCGCCAAACTCTAGTTCTTCCATGTGATTGATCGACACAACACTTTCCTCGTCAGCTTGTGTAACATGGTTTTTAGCCTCTATTATGCACACAACTCCACTTTATTGCGCATGCAAGTAATCAAATGCTCTATGCCCTACTTCCCCACATCGAAAGTACATACCGACGAAATCTCTTCCTTGTCTGTGTCCACTGTAGCCTCTTCCTCTTTGTGCATGCTCATGACCATGCACCATACTCGTTTCTCCCTCGGGCACATATGTTTGCTTTGTTTTATCATTGCACATAACACCTCCTCTTCTACGTGCAAACTTACCTTTCCCCATGCAACAGAATCTATAAAACCTTTCTTCTGCCTTTAATGCACATTGATAGTATTATTCTATCAAGTTAGGGTTAATCATACCAAATTCATCCATAATGGAAATGTGAAGCCCATTCACATATCTCAAGACTTTTTTTTGTGACATCTTCTAGTGACCGATGTGAATGGTCAATCTATAAAATTATTCAATTTAGTCCATGGCACTCATATCCTTTATTCTCCTTTTTTGCAATTTTCTAAAATGATTCATCTCATAGTCTGTGAGCAAAAACTTCACTTTCAACTTGGCAACCGTTATGTTCCATACTTCAATTTTATCCTTGCTCATTCTTTGTTTATCCATTTGGGAAAGATCCCACCACAAAGATGCATGTCCATTCATTTTGGTACACACAAATCAAACTTTCTTAGGGTCTTCAATATACTCATACTCAAAGTACTTATCCAATTATGTAATCTAGTCTATCAAATAAGCTAGATATAAACTCCTTGAGTAGTTTAGAATGTCCATGCGTGGCTTGCGACCTTGATTAGAAATGACCCTTATCAACCTACCCTCTGTCGGGTCTTGATTAAATTTGTCCATGTGCACTTTAGGTGGCTTATCATCACTTGAATCTAAATCGACTCCCCTTTGTTGAGCAGTCTCCATGGCTTCCATTCTTGTTTGGAGATCTAACATCAAGTTTGTTAAATCTACCACTCTTGGTAGTTGAATTATTCTTCCTCCTTTGAGAGGAACCCATTTATGTGCCATTTATTTTCCTCAAGCCATCACTGCAATAATTGTGCTCGTTACACCTTCCACCCAACAACCTCTGAGTTGGAAAATGTATTCACCATTTTCCACCCACACTCACAAATTTGGAAAATAAAATTCACTTCGCTGGTTGAACATGCTTTAATGCTAAATGATGCAATCATGGTTATGAGAGTCCAAATGAAGGATGGTCTTAAACCACACAACACACAATTCCCGTGTGTTAACACCCAAAGTGGTGTATACAACAATGATATGTAGTGCAAACAACAATTAACCAAATTAACTTTAATGGATGAAAACACAAATTTAGGCACAAAGCATTGATTTTTTCATCCAAATAAAAAATAAATTACTCCACTAGTCTTGTAGCTTGTAAGACTTTGAGTGAACCAGGAATGGTTCCTTATTCTCTCACAAGCTGTAACGACACACCATTAACTTTTTAGACTCACTTTGTGGATTCTTACTTTCCCTGCCAACCCCCTTAATGACTTCAACTATCATATTTAAAGGCACATGAAGTCATTATGGAAGCTGAAATGGTTTGCCTTCCTTGTCATCCAACATTCTGACCATGACTCTTTGCCTTCTGATTGTTATGCTCTGACTTAAACATAACTTGTGGTGGTTGAATCCAATTTAGATTTGAGTCAACACGTGGACAATGACTCACTTTCTATCTTCACTGATGTGCATGAGCTTTGTTAATACTTGCGTGTATAAATTCACAAGCTACCATCCATTATGCAAGACTTTCGTCTGTAAATGGATTTCATATCCTGGAACAAACATTTCCTTTGTGCCTTACTTTACCGCAACTATATTAAGTGTGAAACTTCCACCTTTACACGAACACTATACTTTTTAATCCTACTAAAGACTAAAAACACACCAAAGGTTGCACAAACCATTTATTCCTACTCTTAAGCCTTTTTGGAAGACACATATTCCTTGTGCGTCCAAACGCTCCTACATCAGTGACCAAACTTAAAGTTCCATATCTCAAACCCGTATATAACCACTAGGGTGACAAGTAACCAAGATAAAACCTTGACGATCTTCCAATCCCACAACTTTGCATTACTCCACCTATTTTTGTGATGTGTATAGAGCTTTTCATTCACTTTATATTCTTTTCATTCTACATGTCCTAGTTGAGTTTGTTATGAAAGTCTAAGCCAAGTTACTTGTATTTCGATTCCATTTCAAGCAAGTCCCCATCGAATTTGAAGTTGAAATGTTTCTTTTTCTATTTTAGAGAGAAGCCTAATTTCTTGGTTTGCTCAATGTTACCCTGCATTCCTATCACTTTATAAAAACACTCTAAATTTCGTAGGTAATCTTCCAACGTCAAAATGATGACCATATGATTTTCTATACCATTCGCCTTGTCTCCTATTTATTTATTTTATTTTTAGTTTTAGGAGTTAACACCTCACACTCATCTTAGACCTCCTTGTCCTCGTAGATACAAGGGAAAATAATTTTTAATTCACTAATTAAATGAAATAAAATAACATGAAATGATTTTAATAATGACGACCTCCCTTTGTTGACAAATATTAATACACTTAAATACATCGTAAAAAAGGGGACTATCACTATACCCTTCCAGAAGCGTCTACTAGCAGAGCCCAGGGTTTTAGAAAAACCCTAAATAAAAACCACGGTATTTCTAAATCAAGCTGCAAGAATTTTTTTTTAGGGGTTTTAGGGTTTGCAGAAAATACAGTATTCATCAATGGCAAAGAAGCTGATCCCATGCTTCAACCGAATTTTGGTAGAGAAAGTAGTGGTTCCGAGCAAGACCACTGGTGGGATTTTACTTCCTGAAAGCGCCAGCAAGGTATGAATTTATTTGTTCCCAACGAGGGTATTTATTTTATGTTGAAAACCATAAGAATTTGTGTGTTATTTTTCTTTGTTCCTTAGGATAATTTTAGGGTTCGGCATTGAGAACGCGAGTTGCCTTACTATGGTGTGGACTGAGACTGTAGGCGACCTTATAGCGGTGTCGGGTATGACACGTTTTAGTAACATTGCTCCATTCTTGCAACTAAGCTTGACCTGTTGACGTATAGCGTCACGCCATGGACCAAATTTGATGGCCGTATGACCGCATTTTCGTGTTTTAACCGAAAAATACAAGCATGTTTTTTGGTAGACCCGTATCAGACGGAAGGTAAAATTTTGAACAGACTGTGAAAAACCCTAAACGATTATAATAAATATATAGATTATCTTCAATGTTTCTTTCTTCTACCATGAAGTATACTAACATTTGAAGGGGAATGTTGAATCAATAACCGTCTTCAAAAAATTTAATGACAGGCAGGGTCGTCAAATTGAGTCCCTGGGTCACACACGAGTGCACCGCATTGCTAATGTTCTTCTGTTTCACTTGCCCTCATTTCAATCCTCCACAGCTGTGGTGATCTTATATATCCATATTTCAATACTATAAAGCCTATGCGATCTCACTTACCCATTTAACAAAAGTCCACAGCCTCGGCGATCTCACCTATCCATATTTCAGTATTCATCAACTGTCTTGTGAGTACCTCATTTTTAATATACTATTATCCGTTTGCTTCTAAATATGATAAAAGAAGCTACCTAGCGAAGAAGTTACATAGCATGGGAATTAAAGTTAAAAGTTTTTATTTTATTAGAAGCTTTTACAGGAAAGGAAACGGGGAGCCTACTATTATTTAAATATTAAAAAATCTCTCTCATCCAAGTAGAAGCTAAGCAAGCACAAAGTCAAATTCAGCTATGATGTATGGGTACAATAACATGTATGTACATCATAAACTAAATACATACAAATAATCAAACCCAGAAAGTCTTCCAACAACATAGATTTTTATATCATTTTCATGAAACACATATGCAAATGGAGAGCAACTAAACTAATACAAGTCACGTGGAAAACACCCAGCATACAGTTCTGAACTCTGAAGTATTCTTAACACACATGTAGTTATGCATTTATTCGTCCTGCCGATCCTTGAGTCTTTATACAAATCTGAAATGCCTTGCACCAAGTATTCTCCTGAGGGTTGTCGTCCCCAAGAGGATCAGGTTCACACTTGAAGGGTTTCGTCATCCAACACTAAGCACGCTGCTGTTGCAATGTCACCTTCCTGTAGCTGAAGTTGGGTTTTGTTAATATTCAAAAAAATATTCTCTCTGCCTCATGCATTATTTAATAGCCCAGCGCCCATCAATCCTAAATCATAAGAAGTCAGTCCACAAATGGTGGCAGCTAATTGATAATTAATTTTCTCAAATGTAGGCAGCTAACTGAACTACTCCCTCTAATTGTGATGCTAACTAACTGATATAGATAGTTTCTCTTTGCCTTATTTTATGGAGTAACATTCCAACTGACTTTATTTTAACTGCAGACAAACTTAGTCACTTTATTATAATTGAAAGACTCAGTTTTTTAATTCAAACTGTAGACAGAGCACTCACTCAGTGCTACGGGTTAAAAGGGAACATTACATACAGGTACAACAACAGGTATGGGCATCATAATTATTTGGAAGAAAGCTTTCTTGAGCCACTAAATAGACAAAAAGTGGACAAGGCATGGGCAGAATTAATTGCTTTTATACATAGGTAGCTGAAAATTGATTTTTTTTTTTCTCTTTTTCTTCTTCTATATATGTAATGAGCTCAAAAAAGCAAAGTGGTTGATTCCTTGGATCAGCAAAGTCCTTGTAACTTTCGTAATTTGGATCTAAAGCATTTGATGTTTTTGTGTAAGATTACTCCTAACTTTTCTATTGCAATAGATTGCATCTTTGCATGCCTTGTGCAATTGTTGAAAGCTTCTATGGCTCTTGTTTGTTTGTACTCGAGTTTGTACGTCGCTTTTGCAACTCCATACTCATATATGGGCTGTATCTTGCCTCTTGCATACTGTTTCTTAATTTTGTGTTAACTTTCTTTCTGTATATATAGTTAGCTCTTTGTTTGTTTAAATAGGGAGTCAATCCACTTCTATTCTGGTGCATCACCATTTTATTTCATGTTTTTCTCTCCCCTTTGCCCCTAGGAAATTTCCTTTCATGCACTTAGTTTAGGTAGAATGGCACTAAGATTCGGAAATAAAACCAGTTGGCTTTGGAGGTTCTCTACAAGGAGCAGTTCCACACTGAGTGGAGATCGCATGTTATGTTTGAAATGCGGGCTGCAGAGATCAGACATTTCAACATGTTAACATTCACCCATATTTCAATTCTCAACAACTTTCATGATATGCCCTTTGGATTATTGGCTGCCTTATTCCAGTGTGGAAATTTAAACTTGGGCTAATGTACTTATGTTTGTTTGAAGAAGTCTTGGCACCTCTCTCTACTAAGGTTATCCGATGATAAGGGGATCTGAACATAGGTCATTGCCTTACTAGTGTCAAAATTTTACATTAACATTACATCAAAACCCCTTGACAACATTTTATTTTTACTTTTGCACAATTGGGTATTCAGTTTTAACAAAAAGGGAAAGAAAACCGATTAAAGAAGCAAGATTTTCTTGTGCCCCAATGTGATCAAGATTTTCTATGTTACAATTGTCAGTGTTTTGTGCTAGACTGATGGTAGTTTATTCTAACACAGAAAACCCTGATTTGTGACACTGTTAGGGTAACGTGTGTATGTTTGCACTCAGATGTAAACATATTTCTTAGCCTTATAATCTATAATTGATTCTTCAATTCTTAGTTGATATACAGATGATTATTTGTTTATGTACTTGTTCTTGTTATATGGGTTAGGGTATTTTGCAGAGGCTATTCTTTTGTTAACCGACTGTTTTTACCAAGAACTTTTAAATCCAAGTTCACTATATCGGTTTGATCTGGTGTGAGCTTTGTTAAACAAAAAGTAAAAGAAAACAAGAAATAAAGCATGATTTACTTGTCCCACAATGTAATGGCAATCTCTATAATATTTTTGCTAGAGATATGATGGTTTACTGCAGGAAACCCTAATTTGTAAGATGGTTCTGGTTATTTTTTTTTTGTGTACATTGAGATATAACTAGGGCGTTTAGCCATATTTTATGTCAAAGATGTATTTTAGTTTCTTATGTGGTCTAATATGTTTTATATGGCCTATTTTTTGTGTTGATTGACAATTGCCCCCCTAATTTAGATTTACAATTTGTAAACTTTTTCAAACAAGCATAAGCCAAGTTTTCATATAAAATATAATGGGATTTGCCAAAAAATACTAAAATATTAATAGCAAATGCTATCTTTTTTCTTTAAAAAATTAAAACCATTTGCCAATGATTTTACACTTGCAAAATAATTTGTCCCCCCTAAATTTCTCTATGATGGGTCTGAGTGGCTGATATTTTATGGTGTTCAGTTAAATTCAGGAAAGGTTGTAGCAGTCGGTCCTGGTGCTCGAAATAAGGACGGCAACACCATTCCTGTTAGCCTGAAGGAAGGGGACCATGTTCTTCTTCCGGGATATGGTGGCACTGAAGTGAAACTAGGAGACAAAGAGTAAGTATGCAAACTATGATGCTTGCTTTCTTGTAAATTGTTGAATTAGGGCACAGGGTTTCGAAACATGGTTCATATGATGGTTGTATTGTTGCTGAATTTCATGTACTATTTTATAGAACTACACTTGCTTTAATATTGCAGCTAGTGCCTTATGTAGTGAGTCCTCTAACGTAAATTTTGCTTTTCTGTTAATGTTGGGATCAGGTTCCACTTATACCAGGAGGATGACATTCTTGGCATTTTACAGGATTGAGTTTGACTACATAATGATACAAAGTTTTGATTTAAGTAGTTAGCAAGAATTGCTTTGTCAAGCAAAGTAGGCTATTTGAGGTTGAGGAGGGTAGCTTGGATATGAGTGGTTTATGGGTCAATGGTTTATTTTTCCTTTGACAACGGAACTTGTGCAAGGAGTATCATGGTAAAGCAGAACATTGTCTTTAATTGACATTTTGCTTTAATAAAGCTGTGTCCCTTTCATTTTCAAAGTTATTTTGGTAAAAATAGGATAATCACTAACATCATCGATAATATTGGGCAAAGTGCAAATTACAAGTAGTCATAAGGGGTAACTGTAAAATTGGAAATTGGCGCATGGACACTCATAGACATGTCAAATGTGATGCACCGTGCTACATGGTGTATCGATGATATTTTAGCTGATAGATTTATTGTGTTTAAAGATAGAATTTGGTACTGTTTTTGTTTGGGGCTTATGGTTCTATGGGTTTTTCTGAGCTTTAAGACTCACATGCTTTTCATTATTTACGATCATGAAGATTCATCTTGAAAGGAGCTATAATTGAATCCCGAGATTGATGGATGTTTGCATTTGCAAAATAAACAGATGTTGCAAAAATTGTAGTCAGGCCAATCAGCATTTACCAAAAGGGTTTTAGCTATAGCTTTAACTGCAACTTTAGACACTCCATTTATTAAAGGGGTCCAAATATATTCCCAATTGCAGTTATAGATGCTCCATATCTGACATCATTGTGACATTAATCTTCCGCAAGTCTCACTTGGGATTCAGTTTTTCTATAAGCTTACTGACTGGATCCAAAACGAATAGGATGACCCATGGGTTAAATTTATGGAGTGTTTGGGACAACCCTAGACAGTTAAATTTTGTTAAATAAAGAATTTCAGCTAAGCGAAGTTTTTTCTTTTTGGGCGGAGCGAAGTTTTAAATGTCTTAGAGATCATGGCATTAGTAATGCTAGTCATGCATTTTGCTGTAGGAAATTAGATATTTCTGGGACGATTTCCCGTGGATATGAAATATCTTTTGGAACACAATGGGAAAAAGTAGGCTACTTGAATCTGGTCTTTTCTACCACAGGCATTCCTGGTGAAAGCATCTCTCCAACTTTATAACAATAATTGCATGCCAAATTCGGTTTTAATGAGAGACCGCCCCCATTTATGGGGCATACATGGTGGGAAGTGGATTTGTTATGATCCAAGAATTGAAGTGCAAACATTATTTACTATTTTATGCCATGTCTTATGCCTGATGAAAAGGTACATGTTTACATTGAAATAAAATCAGTTCCACGCTATGTCACATTAAGGTGTGTAAGACCAAGATGCTCCCTTTCAGAGTTTATTATTGGCTCTGGAGGACCCATGTATGAAATACCTGTAGTGCACGACTTTAAGTTTGATATTTTGCATTCACTCATTATTCTGTTCTAAATTATTTGACTATTTGGCCATTGTCTCTTTCTGCTTTTATTGTGATACTATGGCAACAACACTGTTTCTGTTTGGAATGCAATGGATAGTTGTTGCTATGACATTTTAAAATCATTCAATTATGCACAATTATTTCATAGGTTACATGAAGAGTAACTGTGTGAATTGCTATCTGTAAGATATTTTTGGCATGTATGACTTACCGCCGTCGACACTGTCTGGGTAATTTGCTGAACACCTGCCAATCACAATTATTGACTCACCCAGAAATTTAGTACTAGTTACATTTTTTTTTTTCCATCTGATAATATAGCATGATTTCATTTCTTGTCTTGCTTTATGTTTTCTCTATGTTACTGATACAGGTATGGGTATGGGTACGAGAATTGGATATGGGGATATGGCGATTTTTTTTTTTTGGGGGTTTGGATATGGCCGTACAAAAATATATATAAAAAAATATAAACATTTAAGCAAAATTAATCACATAATATGCATAGAAGAAACATAATAAGTTAAATAACCACCAAACATACAAATAATTCAATGCCAAATATTATAATATTTAATTTTTGAACTTAGATTAATCTTATTTATTATTACAAGTACATAATGTAAATGTTACAACTTACCAGTATGGACAAAAATAAAGACAAAAGAAAATCCACTCTCTGCAGTTTGGTGAAGATTACAATGAGATGACCCGGTGTTAAATCAACTTAAGACTATGCACTGTTCTCTTCTTTGAGCTTATTCACGAGTTGAGCTTTTGTATCATACCTGTGCAAATGATCTTACTGTATGTACTCCGCAGAATCTTGGAGAACCATATTTTTGGGACATAAAGGATGAGCAAAAAAAAAGACAATTGATTTCAACCTCTCCCTCATCTTGATCATGTTACAAATATTTATTTCCTTTATTTTGGCAATGCTGAAATGCGATTCAATAATTGGAAGAGTTGCTTACTTGCTCCGACAACCTTCACAGCTTTTGTATACAGCCCTAATAAAGAAGATACAGAGGAATCGACGGAGGCTCACATTTTGAAAACAGTCAAACACAGACAGCCATTGAAATTGCAGAGAGGCTTTCATACTTTGTTTTGTTTTTTGAAGTCCGTGTTTGACTTCTTATTAAGCAAAATTGGAAAAAATAAAAATAAAAATTGCAGGAAATGCTAGGATACATCCGGATGCATCACCTAGGTGTATCTGGATGTATTCAC
Source organism: Torreya grandis (assembly GCA_037957365.1). Classification (NCBI taxonomy): domain Eukaryota; kingdom Viridiplantae; phylum Streptophyta; class Pinopsida; order Cupressales; family Taxaceae; genus Torreya; species Torreya grandis. The sequence continues at coordinate 747,294 of JARHVA010003730.1, forward strand.
TGTGCATAAACGCTCCTTGAGCATATCCCTGCATTCCCCATGTGCTCCCGTATTTGGGGAGCGTTTCCCTGTGCTCGCAGGGCCGGGGGGGCGTATCTGATAACGTAGTGTTTTCTTTAATATGACAAAAAAGTATCTATACTCTCGTTTCCCCCAAACTAAAAATGGGATGCAAGGAAACTGGCATACATAATTGGAAAAGCTTTTATGCAAGGGAATGCTATGGATCAAATATAGAAAAGGTATTTAATTGCTTGACCCGGGCCAGAAGGTGAGTGGCTCTACGTTTTTGTGGCTAGGTGTTGTGTTCCCTGTATTTACGTCTTTCCATACTCAATTTTCTGGGCTTTCTTTTGCTCTGCATTTGCTTCTGGGATATCTGCTGATGTAGTTTGACACTTGAATAGAACCAAAAAAAACATTATTTTACCTAAACGCAGCCTTTTTCGTATATTAATGGGGTCCTACGGTGGCCTCTGGCATTGTGCTAAATCCTGGGGTGGGTTTTATTCATCCCGAACGCCATCAACAAATAGCTTTGCTTTGTCAACTTTTAAAAAGTGACTTATTAAGGGATCTTAGCAACTGGAAATGCCACGATGGCCTGGCATTTACTCTATATCAAAGGTTTTTTTTAATGTATTTATTTATTTCATCTAATTTTTTTGGGAACAAAGCATGTGTAGAGCCACAAGCTTTGAGGATGTTGCGTGGATGATGGGAAGAGCATACCTCTTTCTGAGGTCTTTATCAATTGAATTTAATATGTTGGGTATTCCATCCTCCAAAGTTTTGCCACTAGAATGTTATTTTCTGGGAATACATAATGAAGTTTCTGAAGCTTTTTGAGACGCCTGCTTGAGAAAATGGAGTACATTACAATTTTTTTGAATCTTTGCAAGGCAGTTGCTTGAGAAAATGGGAGTACATTACGAAATTTTTGAATCTTTTCAAGGCAGTTGCTTGAGAAAATGGGAGTACATTATGAAAATTTTGAATCTTTTTGAGACAGCCACATGAGAAAATGGGAGTATGTTAGGAAATTTTTGAATCTTTTTGAGACAGCTGCTTGAGAAATAAACAATTTAAACTATTCTAGACTGTAAAAGTGAATGACGGGAAGAACATACCTCTTTACAAAGTCTTTATCAATTGAATTTAATCTGTTGGGGTATTCCATCCTCCAAAGGTTTGCCACTAGAGTGTTATCATCATCTGGGAGTACATAAGAAAATTTCTGAGGCTTTTTGAGACAGTTGCTTGACAAAATGGGAGTACATTAAGAAAATTTTGAATCTTTTCAAGAGCTGCTTGACAAAATGGGAGTACGTTAAGAAAATTTTGAATCTTTTCAAGACAGCTGCTTGACAAAATGGGAGTACATTAAGAAAAATTTTAATCTTTTCAAGACAGCTGCTTGACAAAATGGGAGTACGTTAAGAAAATTTTGAATCTTTTCAAGACAGCTGCTTGAGAAATAAACAATTCAACCTATTCTAGACTCTGTAAAAGTGAACCTGGAGAAACCCTTGCCGGCATTGGTCAATTGAAACCTGAGCAAATAGTGTTGTGGTTAGCCTCTTAATAATGAAAACACACCCTTCAAATCTAAGAAATGTTACAAGCATGAGGAAAAGCGTGTTGGCTCTACTGCAACAGAGGCTGCTAAACAGGGAAATGAGATCACAAACAAAATGGAAAACTCTCTACAATGGAGGCCAGGAGGGATCAAGGTCCTAGACATCTCAACCATTTCAGGTTGTTGAAGAGCCCAATCAAGAGAATGGTAAATAAAAAACTCTCTACAATGGCGACAAGGAAAGATTAGAGTCCTTGGCATCCCAACCATTTCAGGTTGTTGAAGAATCCAATATAAAAGAAGGTATTCAAAATCAGTGCTTTGAAGTTGGCGGTGAACCCTGAATGGCAAGTTCCAAGATTCTCATTCGAACGTAGTTAATCTCTCCAAGAGGGAGCCTAAATCATAAGAACAAGCAGAGGAGGAAGGTGAATCAAGGCTTTGTAGAGAGAGGAAATTAAAATATGTTAGTTTTAAGCTACATTGTGGACGTGGACCACTAGCCGGAGGTTTTATGTCAAATCTCTTGAATTTAGTGTAAAGCCTGTTTTTTTTTAAAGGTTCTACTGATTTGGGTTTGTTTTGCAGCCCTCTTGGGTTTGAGTAGATTGGGAGTAATTTGATTCTTGTATTTGCCGGAAGAGCCTCGTTTTATTGTGTATTGTCATTTTAGGTAAGGAGTTATTGAGATGCTTTGCTGAAAACTTTTAAAGATTAAGTTTGAACTGGTGGAAGGTTGAATTGCCAATTTTAAAATGAAATGTTTTTTTTATAATGTTGCACGGTTTTACCTCATCACTAGGGTGACACTTTTGAAGCAACCTGTCACAATAAACCAAGAATCACTTTGATTATAGAATTGACGTACTGGAAGAAGAGTTGTGTGGAGTTTGGTTGGTCTATTGTGATGGATGGTTGGACATATACAAGCCATCATCACAAATATAACGGCAACAGAAAAAAATATTAAATTATTTGAGATGTTGTTGAGAAGGTTAGGGTCTTAAATGTTGTGCACGCAGTTACAGATGCAAAACCTATGAAGTTTTCTGCACAGTTCAAAATTATTGACATGTTAATGACCTTTTGTGTAGTATATGCATAAACAATGCTCTGAAACAAATCGGGAAAAGATTCAATGGATTCTTGAACTTGGATGTACGTGCATGTGGACATATGTTTATGATGGCTACACATCAGTTGACAGATGCATGTTTGACATTTAGAAAACCAGAAAATCTTAGGTTTGATCAGTTTTCAAATTAAATAAAGTGCATGGATTTATGTGAAGAAAAAATTCCTACATTTGGTATCAAGTACTATAGATGACTTGCATTATAAAATGAAGGATGGAAAAAACAGATTCAAATGATAATGGATGGACTACATCTAAAATGCAGAATAAGAAAAAGGATCAAAACCACAAGTTTGAGATTGACATGGTGGTACCTAGTATAGGGCATAGCCTTCTAGAAACTCATATTGTGAGAAATCCATGCCTTATCACCCCAAGTCAAATTGGCCTCTTCAATGCATCTTTGAATTGCTTCTATGGAAGGTTAGATATTAATAAGACAACTAAATGGTCTAGATGAAGGGAAAGAAAAAAAATATTTTATATATTATTTACAAGAGGGCATAAAATAACATTTGATTTAAAAATTAAACACAATAATGCTATAAAGGTATTGCCTATTAAGATCTCTCTCTCAGAGGATGCAAAGGATGAAGGAATGATTCGCGTAAACTATGTCAAAGGTGCATTCACAAGGGGACCATTAGATTACAATTTTATCCTTTTTTTGTCTTTTTTTGGTTGGATAATTTATTGGAATCTTCATTTTTTTTCCCATTACATTTTTAGGCACATACACCTGGGTTTTGGCTAAATAAATTAATAATCAATATACATATATGGATGTTGAATATGATACATGATATTCAATACTTTTTCTCAATTAAAATTCATGTAGACTTGCGGTATGTAGAAATGATAAATATATATATTTGTTTTAGTTTTTTTGTTGTATATAAATGTTTCCCATTGTGTTTCCAAGGGAAAAATAGAGTTTTTGACCAAGCTAGTACCCTAGATGGTTTTGTAACTGAAACTTTGGTTTCCTATGTCTTAGGATTACTATTTCTAGTTTTGTATTACCATAAGTTACTGCGATCCGGTATTGGAAAGATTGAATAATTTTACATAGCCATGGTTTACACTACAAAAGCACTGGGATTAGTATATTGGATGTTTCTTTGACTATGAAATAATGTAACTACATTCCTTGTGATCTTATTGCCAAGCTATTGATTTTCTTATTTTAGGACGATGATAAGAAAGACTTGCTAACATTAAACCACCACCTTGTCTTGTATTTGAGTCAAGTCTTTTTAGGTTAAAAGTAATCCACAACACTATGCCATTTGCTATGCCCTTAACCTATAGTGTGTATAGAGATATGTATAGCTGATTTGTGACTTACACTTTCATATTATGTTATTGTATTTCTTTATATTCTTAGTATGGTCGGCCTATGGCATAATCGTGGCTAAGTAGGGTACATATATGAGATAATTGTTAGTCTTTTTATCTTCATTTGTGAATTTTGCTCTTATTGCATTTTTGTGGTGGTTGCCCTCTCGTAGTGACTTAGTCATAATTATCAAGTATTCTACTCTTTTGTCAATTATTGTTGTGGATTTGATTAATCTATTCTTAACTCTACGATATATTATTCCACTATTGCTTATTCCATTATTACAATACATTTAAGTAATTTCATTACAAATATTATTAGAGTATGGATTTGGGACAGTTTTTGTAGCGACGTTTTTTTGGATCTAATGTTGCGGCAATCAGAAGCGCTGAATGATAAAAAAAATATAACTTGCGATCCGAAAAGAATTTATTTTTTCCTCACTGTAGTATTATTCGAACTAAGTTTGGTATTTTTTTTGTACCCCTGTGTAAATCAATGATTGGATTCGTCTTGGCGAAACGATTACAATAGTATAATCTGTGGGTACAGTTTTTTCGGGCTCAAAACCCTCCATCCTAGGTCCTAACACTTGCAGATGCGGTAAAGGTCAAGATGCTTAAAAAACGCCTCACAAGGACGACATGGAGTTTGGAACTTCAGATCTGTTAGTTTTTGAGGTCATTCAATGAATTCAATCAGATATAAAAAGCATGGCGAGGGAGGATGATTTCGATGCAATAAAATAGGAAATAGATTATATGAAGAATCAATTGTCAATTCTGAATACTCAGTTGAGCACTATTTGGATTAGTAGTCGTAAATAATCCTCCACTATTCCAATTGAGTTCTTCCAATTCGAACAATCACAACTCAAATACTAGTTCGAAGCACATGTCATAAATGGAAGTGCACAAATTTTATGGTAAGGATCCACTCACTTGGATCAATCAAATAATAAAATTTATTTGATCTATTTTAGACCCCATGTGTTCAAAAGGTGATCACGACATCTTTCTATCTAGAACATGAGAATTTCATTTGGTATAGGTGGTTGTGTGCTCAAAAGAAAAAGAAGGGCACTCTTGTTACCTAGTTAGTGTTTATGAGGAGTTACAGATGCACTAGCACAACGTATCAGAAAATTACTTCAATCAGTTAGTAAAGTTGTGACAAACATGTACTGTTAAGGATTATATTTAGAAATTCCAAAATCTATTCTTATGCATGGATGACATTAATGAAAACAACATAATTGACATGGTCTTGGGGGGACTCGATGATAACATCCAACTTGAGGTTCACAAGTTTAATCCAACCTCTATTTCTGAAGCCATAACATTCGTGCCCTAGGTAGAGGAAAAATATTTGGTGAAAAGAAGAGCTTTCACTTATGGCCACAAACACTATTTCACATCACCTTCACTTTTTGCAACCTACAAGATTGATCCCTTAGCAAATTAAAGAGAAATGTGTCAAATGGTTATGTTTTTGCTATGACAACAAGTAGAGAAAATAATATAAATGTGCGGAAAAGAAGTTGTTCTACATTGAAGGAGCCAATGAAGAAGAAGAAGAAGATGAGGCCTCATGTGAGGGTATGGAAAATCCATAGGAAAATCTGAATATTCTCACCCTATTATCATCCATCATGTCCTTTGAGATAAAAGTTCCCTTCAAAATCTTAAGGTGATTGGGTTCCTCAATAAACTAAAATGGAGTGTTGATTGATTTAGAAAGTACACATAATTTCATCAACAATGAGTTGACTTTTCGTTTGAACTATTTTATTTATCTGACTCAAGAGTTTCAAGTCATAATTGTAGATGGTGGCATAATCAACTGTTCTAGAAAATACCATCGTATGAAGATTGCCATGAGAGACTCCCTGCTTAATTCTACTATGTTTGCTATTCCCATGGATGGTGTTGACATTGTTTTTGGAGTACAATGGCTCATGACTTTAGGAACAATAGAGATGAAATTCCAAGAACTGTTCATGCACTTTCATTCTGAAAGTAAGATATTTCAACTATAAGGATTATGAACAAAATCTTCCTAATTGGTTAGTTCACATCAGATGATGAAGATTTTTAAAATAAGCACTGAAAGATTTGTAGCACGATTGTTTTCCATAAAAATTCAACAAACAAAGGTGTCTATATAGCTCGATTTATAAATAATTTTTGATAACCACCTAATAGTTTTTGGTGCAATGTCAAAAGGCCTACCACCAAGCAAAGAGCATGATCATGTCATAAGATTGATTTTAGGTAGTACACCATTAAACATTAAACCATACAGGTATCTATATGCCTAGAAAAGTGAAATTGAAAAGATGGTACAGGGGATGTTGGAGGTAGGGATTATCCGAAATAGCCAAAGTGAATATTCGTTCCTAGTGGTCATAGTGCAGAAGAAGTATGACACTAGAGGATGTGCCTCAAATGTAGAGAACTCAACAAGCACACCATCAAAGATAAGTTCTTTATTCTAGCAATTGATAATTTATTAGATGAATTATATGGCGTTGTTTATTTTGCCAAACTAGATCTTCATTCTGAATATCATCAAATTGAGATAAGAGAGAAATATATATCTAAAACAACTTTCAGAACTCATGAAGACCATTATAAGTTTATGGTCACGTTTTTTAGTCTTTCAAATGCATTATCTATATTTGAGAGTTGGATGAATATTATTTTTAGGCATTTTTTAAAGAAGTTTATGTTAGTATGTTTTGATGACATCTTAATCTCCAACAAAACTCTTACTTAACTTGCCTTAAGTTTGTGTTGGCTATTCATGAATGGTTGTCTAACTAGATTTAAGTTTTATATAACTGCTATATGTTCTATTTTATGTGTGCAACCATACTTGGATTTGGGTCTTTTGTGAAACCTTTTAGATTTGGGGGTTGATGAGGGCCATGGATATTTGATGACATCACTTGGTTGGGAGGCGAGTTTTATCCTTTTTTATGTTTATTGAATTGTTGTGCTATGGAAAGAATATTGTTGTGGAAGTCATATTATTTTCTACTGTTGTAAAAAGAGAAGCTATAATTTTATTATTGTAAGAGAAGAAAAGATTATAGATATGTGTTTTAAGAAAAAAGTGTTTTATTGAAGGAATTATTATCTTACTTAGCATTTGACTAATTGTATTGAGTTGTAATTTTCTAAGAATGGATTGTGAAGATATGATTAAAATGAATAATTCTATAATTGAATTTCTATTATATGTATTTGCTTTTTGATGGGGATGGGGTCCTTGATATGCACGTTTAAGTATGTATTGTTCTGCATAGAAAAAAAAGGGAAACTTAAATTGTTCTATAATATATTTGGGGACTATAACAATCAAATTATGCTATATGACTTTGGATTATATTCATCAAATTTTTATAAAAGCTTGTTTATGTTAAAATAAGTTGTTTTTTGAAAAATTGATGCAAGGGGATTTTGTGATTTCTAATGCTTCATTATTTATTGCTTAAGAAGTAATGTTGTTGATGTAAGGGGATTCTTTGATTTCTCTTGTTTCGTTATTTATTGTTTAAGAAGCAGTGTAGTGTTGTGTTCTCTCTGTGCTATGTTAAAGATTCATTTTAGTGGGGAGAAATCTAATAAAGTTGTGTTGAATATATATTATCTCTTTGGGTAGTGCACCATAAAAACCCAAATATTGTAAATAAGAAAATAATAAATAAAAAGAAATTACTTTCATGTAGACTGCGAGTGTACTTAGGTGTTAGAATGTTTAATAAGTTTAATAATGCATTTATTCTAAAAATGATTTGGCTTAAAATGATTTTGAAATATAAAAAAATTACTACATGTGTAAGAAGTGGGGGGCCCACAATTTATAGGTAACCTTTTAGTAGAATTACAAGTAAACAAAGTTTCTCATATAATATGTGAACCTGAAAAATGTCATAATGGCTTACAAACAATCTATAAGATAGTTTATAGTGTATAATTCTAGTTTATATGTAAGTATTTATAGGCACATCAATATAGGGAATTTATTTCACAGAATTACAATATAATAGGAATAAAATCATAGGATAAGAAACCATTCATTTAGGAGCCTCAAAAAATTATAAAAAGTGTGTAAAACATACAAAATATATAGCACATATCAAATGGTCATATCTTTGTAACTCTCGAAAATTTTAAGAAATGTTTTTTTTTTAAAAATATATATTTAATTGTAAATGAATCTTTTTAAACAAAAAATAGTAAATATATTTATTATAAGAGATTTCAAAAGAAAAAAAAAAAAAATTAATATATATATATATATATATATATATATATATATATATACATACATATATCTGATTGAAAATTTAGACGAATATTTTTTCAAAAATTTATTCATCAATAAATTTGGATTTTAAATTTTTTTGTAAAAAACTTATCAGTTGATAAAAAATTACGATGGCCAAGACAAGTTTGACCCTACTCTTCTATGTAAAAGTAATCCAACCTAATTAACATATGTATTTTTTTAATTAATCTAATAAAAGAAGATTTCATATTTTGATTCCCTTTCTAACTGCATTACTTATCACACTGGTGATCATCTAAAATGTACTTAGTCCTATTGAACCTAATTTTGGCAGGGCTAACAACAATTCATCATAGGCTCCTCATTCTACTAACAACAAATTTGGAAACAACTTTTAGATATTAGTACACTTTTTTTTTTTCTTTTCTTTTATGAGGTTCCTTATATTCAGGGTTGTTGCAAATTAAGATATGCAAAAGGAGAGTGCATATAATCAAAAGACACATAAATTTATATCAATACCTATGTGGTTAAAATTTTGATCTAATTGCCATATGGTTGATTACTTAATTTAACAATATTACTAATTTATTAGCATAAGTTTGAGTCTAAGCTGACTTTAAGAACACCTTTTTATGTAATATTTAGTAGTAAAGAAATGTTAAATATCTGAAAAAAGTTGAGATATAAGAATTTTAATATTTATTTTGGATTTGTTTTTGTTATATGTTATATTGATTAATAATTTATTTTCTTTATATTTTTTCTGCTAATAGTAATAGATCACTTCAAAAAAAATATTAGAAAAAAGGTTTCAAACTCATGGTATGCTTAAAAATATTACAATTATTAGATTGATTTTTTAAGTAAGAAGAAAAAACTTTCTTATGATAGTCATGTACACAAAATTTAAAGTCAAAATTATCATTTAACGATTAAATAGACATCAAATTTAATTTCTTATACTTTTTAAAAATTATACAAGGTGGTGACTGCTCCTATAAATTTGGTAAATGTGGGTCTATAGAAATTGTTGTATTATTGTTGCTTTAAAAAAAAAAAAATCTAAAACTTCTGAGTAGCAACTGCTTCTAGCCCAAACAAATAGTGGGGGTACCCAAAAAATTCTACTAACCATGTAACATATTATAACAGTACCTTGTTAAAAATAATTAACTAACCCCAAACGTGAAATCCTTACCAATCTATACATCTTCTATGCACGCCATACTTTTTGTTTATATTTTCTCATTTATAACATTAATTATTTTTATAAATATTGCATATAACCTCTCAACAAAATCTCCAAATGCAGGGCATATCTCACTCTTATATCATGTTGTAAAATGAAAAACAAGGGATGAATAAATTTTTATTGATAATTATTCATACTTATATAATTAATAGTATTGTGCAATTTTTTATATGGTTAACAACCACATAATCTAAAAAGCACTAAGTTGCAGCTTGAGTACATGCTGTCGTATGGTGTTGCCCCCGAGCATAATGGAACTAGAAATTGCACTGGCCAAATGACTTTTGTATAGGACGAAGTAATAAAAAAGACCATCAAAGTTTGCACTGCTTTTCTTCTTACACATATAATTAAATATTGTAAATTCTTATAAAAATATAAGAATCATGGAAATCAATTTGCATGAAGTAGTATGGCATGCCCTGAGTCATACAAAGCTCTTTAAAATGTAAAATTATTCAACTAGAGACATAACAGATACTAATAAGAATTAAACAAACTACATATAATAATAACAATCACAATAATGATTCAGTTTGACAATGTAGTTGGTTTCTTTATAACTTCCATCAGAATATCAAACTTTGAGAAGAAGATCCACGACATTGTTCCGCATTGCAACAAGACCACTGTTAGGGCACAATTGGCGACAACATATCCAAGCCATGACAATCCCTTCTGCCAAATGCTTGAAGCCCACATTTTTTTAATTACTGGTTTCAATTTGTGTCCCTACCAACGACACAAGGGGCCTTTACTCGTAGCTCCTTCCATGTTACTAAAACACTGAACAACGACATACGCTCCCAATTGTTTTCAATAGAAACGAATGCTCTTCAGGGCAATGAACATGTATTTATTCAATCTTTACTGGCAATGGGGGAAAATATTTAAAAAATCATTTAAGCCTATCAAACATTGCAAAACCCTTTCATTTTGTGCTTTCCAAATGAATTGGATTGGCTCGTCACAAATTTGAACATAAATTAATATGCTTAGGCCTTCAATATAGTACCAGGCAGGTACTTACAATACAACTGATCAAAATTTGTTGATGTGTTGTTTTTTAATTCAACGATGGCAAATATATTTGACCATTGTAGTTTTTTTACTAGTATAATGCATGCATATAAATTGAGAATATTTTATACGTTATATTATTGATTAGTTTTTCATAGATATTATTTGAAAAATTGTGATGATGATCAATAGTTTTATTTTTGGTTCTTTTTTCAATAACTTGAGAGATAATATGCAAGAAAACTGTTATAGCCAATTAAACTCTATATTTCGCCCATAGTTAGAAAGGAGAGGAAACCTTGACTAACCTATTGATTAGGAGATCATCGCTTGATCAACCTATTGATTGGGAATAAATTCATTTGACGCTTGAAGTTATCTCATTGAGACTTTAGTTACTACCGTATAAATGAATTTCAACACCTTCTTTTGTAATGGTTCAATGTTTTGGCATGTCTCATGGAGTCTTAATCATAATATTCCATGTCATGTTATAAAGGTCCACCGTGACCTTTTGGTGATGATTTAGACATTATATTAGGTTTTTTCAATAGTTAAATACTCCAGAGGTAGTTTCTAGGAGTGAACAAATGAACCAATCTTATGCATCTTATTAATCAAATACCTCATCTTGACAGGGAACCCTCTTTCTCGATAGTGACATTTAATAATGTGATTTCTCGATAGTGACATTTAATAATGTGAGTAGCTCTTCGTGTTGTATGATACATTGTGGTCACCAATATCTTATAAATCTGAAAGTGATATTGAAACATTACTATTACAGGGTGGTTATTTTAACTAGTCTATGTGGGCATTGAAGAGGATTTTATTTGACTTTGGAAATTATTTAGTGAGGTTGTAATGAAATTACTTGGATGTTTCACAATAATGGAATAATATATTGCAAAATTAAGAGTAAGATAGTCAGATCCATAACAATAATTAACAAAAGAGTGAAATACTTAATAATTATGACTGGGTCATTTCGAAGGGGCAACCTCCACAACAATGCAATACAAACCAAATTCACAATATGATGATAAAAGACTAAACACTACCTCCTATATATACTCTACTTAGCCATGGTTATTCCATAGGTCAACCATACTAAGAACATAGAGAAATGCAATAATATAATATGAAAGATATGTAAGCCACAAGTCAGCCACACATATCTTTGGATGCATTATAGGTTAAGGGCGTAACATTGCCCTCCCCTTCAAAACAACATTGCCCTCAATGTTGAATCAACTATAGATGTTACTACAGGAAAGATTTATCCTCCTATGTTGCATATTTATGATTTAGATTCTTTCACTTGATCAAACACTCCTTAATCTTTCTTGTTCATAGCCTTTTTGTGCGTGTGTGAAGGATCTCCTCAGATACCATAATGACACTGCCTTCTACATCCAATTTGGATAACTTGATTTGTGTAAAAACTCTTTGTCCAATGATCTTCTTCATGCAAGATACATGAAATACATGATGTATGCAAGTGGATTGGGATAACTCTAGCTTGTATGCCACACTGCCAATTTTATATAGGATCTAATAAGGGCCATAATACTTAGGAGGAAAAACTTTTTTATCTTTTTTTTTTTATTGCTTAAAAGACATATGTGTATATAGTTGCAAGCGCACAAAAAACCAATCATTGATATCAAAATTCCTCTCACTACGATGTTGATTAGTTTGTTACTTCATTCTATTATTTGCCATTGTTAAATTCTCTCTTAAAATAGTTATTACCTCCTGTTGATGTTGAATGTGTTGCTCAACAACTCAAACTTTGGGTTGCACCTTCAAAGATGAAATGATGGAAGGAGGATGATAACCATAAAGTGCCACAATGGGACACATTTTAGAAGAGGTATGTAATGAAGGGTTCTACCACCATTTTGTTAGTGGTAGTAAATAGACCCAATTCTCTTGTTTATTTGATGCAAAACAACAAAGATGCCATGCTTGCCCAACAAAATGAGGATGATAAGATGAACTATGAGCCAATTGAGTATGCAAACATGCAAATAACTCAGTCTAAAAGTTATTGGTGAAGATAGGATCACAATCACTTACAATGATTTTAGGAGTACCATGAAACTTTTGAATTGTATTGATAAAAGCAATAACTACTATATTGGCTACAAATGGCTGTGATAAAGAACACAAATGAGTATATTTTTTGAGCCTATCCATAACTACCATGATGACATTTTTACGTTTAGACCTCAACAACCTTATAATGAAATCCATGGAAACCTCCTTCCACCTCTAGCTAGGGATGGATAATGTGTGAATTAAATTTAGAAATGCTAAGAAATCAACTAATAATGCAATCTTAATCTAAGCTAATTTCAACCTAAGAGAGAGCAAAAAATAAAGAAAACATAAAACACAAACTTATACTTTAAATGTGCAAGCTTTCTCCATTGTGATGTAAACTTGATTTGCTCTTTGAAAATGTGGTTGCTCACTCTTCCAATGCAAAAGAGAACGGGTAGCATTTTGGCATAAAAAGAGTTTTTATATGCTTTGATTCACTTATGAAATGAATATAAATTTATTAACATAAGTCAAGATTATTTAAAATGAAAGTCTTCAAGTTTATTTCTAGTTTTTTGAAGGAAGATTCAATGGTGGAGAATTATTTAGATTTATTAAATGATCCAAATAATCAATGGTGGCTAATGAGTCCTCACCCATGAGGATGAAGACCATTTCAAATGGTTGAAAGAAGTATGGGTTTGGTTAGCTGAGTCAATAGAAATAAGTCAAACTTATTTACAACTCAGGGGATGACTCATAAGAAATTGAGGAAGTTGTGGGCTTGATTGGGATGAGTCAACATTTGAAGGAGAATAAGGTGGAAGATGCTGGATGAGGTGTAAATTTCAAATTTTATATTTAAAATAAGGATTTAAAGTGTTCATAATTGACTAATTTGACTTATTCAACTGTTTGAATTTGAAGGGAGATGTGATGAATTATTTTAAGAAGAATTATTAATAGATTTTAGGTGCATTTTAACACTAAATGTAATTTAGGCGTCTACATTTGCCCCTCTTTGAAATAGTGTTGTGAAGCAATACTGTTTCGAAGAATAGTGGAAGAAGTAGAGTGTTGATGATTAAGAAGAAGAAAGTTGCCCTAAATGAATGAAAATGAGTATGATGATGCCCCCTCGAGGGCTTGTGTGAGAAAATGGATAAAAGATCAAAATTGATGAAAAGAAGAAATGGACAAAGTGATGTGGATGAATAATAAATCAACATATTGTAGAATTGATGTCAAACTTGCAAGATGTTGGTTGTGTAAAATGGTTGCCCTTAGTTAATTAAAACTAGAGTATAGATTTGAAAAACAATATTTTTACCATTCAAATATTGCACACTTAATATTTTGTTAATGATGCAGAGGTCAATTGAGCGATTGTGGGAATGATATATTCCAATGATAATAAGCTATGGATCTTAAAATAGAAAAAAGATATTGAATTGTAAATGATAATGATTATTTTATGCAGATAGATTGTTGTAAGATGTTGAAAAAAATAAATTTGGAATAAATTGATTTAACGTATCTGAAATTTGAGAAATGATCGAAGAATGAGTATCATGGAGGGATGAGGGGAAAAATATTTGGTAGGGGATAAAAATATAAGTGGAACAAATGGGGTATATAAATTCATTTGTGCAAATTTGATTTTTAAAGTTTATTTGATAAGATAATTTAGTTGAGAGATTTGATCTGAGACCTTGGAGAAAATATGGATCATATTCCACACCACGAGCATTGAGTGGAGCAAGTGAGGAGGTTCTAGAAACTTGAGAGGAGTGGGCCTTTGGTAAGTTGGTTTTTATTTGATTTTTTTTGCATTTGTGGTCATTAATTAAGGCATAAAGTGAGGGAAAATGAATTCACAGATGCCAAAATGATGAATTTGGCATCAAAAATAGTGAATATATTGCATGTAACTACGAATTCATAAAATAGAGAAGTGATTTTGTTGAATAAGGTAGCGAAATCACGTTAGGGTAGGAAATGCAATTTCACTATGTAACAATGGCAAAATCATTCAACATAGGATCCAAATCATTGGATGGGGAAGCAGATTCATTCAACTGAGAGGCCAATTCATTGGAGTGAAGAAAATGGACAATCAAAGGGGAAATCAAAGGATAGATAATGAAATTGCACATTATAGGAGCAAAAATGCTAATGTTAGAAGCGAAAATGTGCTTTAAAGAGTGAAAGAAGGGTTTATGAATAGATGGAGGTAAAATGTTTGTTATACTTAATTTATTTTTGATATTATTTTTTTGAATGATCGTAATGTTATGATGATTTGAATTTAATGCTGAGTAAACTTAATTAGATTCTAACATATGTGATTTGCAAGAAGTATTACCAGTGCTTTTGACTCAAGAGCAAAGATCTGGAGTGATGGTGTGGATGGGAATCTTTATAGAGTATGAGTTTGGTGTTCTAGAGGCAAGTGCCTCATCTTAAATTGCACAGATGTTAGAGATTCACATAGATAGAGCACTTTTGACAACATTTGCAGAGAGATGGTACAATAAGACTAGTACATTTCACTTATCGACATGGGAGATGACTGTCATATTGGAGGATGTGTATCAGATTCTGGGTATTCTGATATGAGGAAGATGTGTATATGGGGGGCATGGTCCATAAGAGATTACATTGTTTAGGATTTTTGGTGAAGGTATGATTCCTATTGTTAGAGGCAGAGTAGATGTAGATTATTGTACCAAATTGGAGATGGATTCTTTGACCATTGTACTCATGGTTGTTGTCAGTGGCATTATGCTACCTGACAAGAGTGGAAGGTTATGTCCTATTGGTCTTCTATATGTGTTTGGAGATATGATGGAGATGGGTGAGAGTTTTGTACGGGATCCATGCCTTCTAGCATATTTATATTGAGATTTACATCATGCAGTTTATACATATAGTAGAGAGATTGGGCCATCAATATTATTACAGGTGTGGTACTAGGAGCATATTGATATAGCTGACTGGACATATGAACACTCAATATGATCATGAGCCATTGGCATATGGATGACACATGATTATTGGCACAGAAAGACCACATTTAGGTGATCTAGAGTTTTATAGGAGGGATATTTATGAGTTAGCGATGATTAGATCACTGGGAGACCTTACAGGGAGATTATATTTTAGTGGCCACATGATGACCTTCACATGGATTATATGATGACCCCATGTTACATTATTGGGACACATGATTACAACATAAAGAGATATCACCTAGATAGGGTGATGAGATAGTTTGGGGTGAGCCAGCATATACCATTTGGGCCACATGTATTTGCATGATCAGTGAGGGAGACAACACAATGGGCCATGACTATTACTCCAACCATAGCCAACCATAGATGGTCACATTTATAGACTATTAGGTGGAGTGACTGGAGAGATGTGATTCATGCTAGAGTTATTGATGGCTATGTAGATTAGTGGGCTCGACAAAGACTGCTTAAATTGACTATTCCATATGCACCACCATAGAGATGGAGGTAGAGATTGGTGGCTAGCTCGAGTAGGTAGCCATAAGGCATAGGGTTGAGAGCTCGAATTAGGAGGGATGTTATAGGATATAGAGGATGATCACAAGCATGAGGTAGAAGATGTGCTATTGAGATTAGCCAATTGCATGATGTGGATATTACTAAGGTGGAGGATGTAGATATTTTGCACAAGGCAGGGCTTGATATTGATGTGGATACAGAGATGGATCTGGATATAACGTAGAGGATTGGAGGGGAAACTCCATTGATATAGGTTGACAGTGAGGAGGATAGAGAGGGGGAGGATGTGATCATGATAGCAACACAAAACACCTAGAAAGATAGAGGGGATGTGACTGGTTCGTCATGCACTCTAATATCTAGAGAGAAGCGTGCTCTTATTGATAGAATCCAAGAGGATATTAGAGCTCGTGATAAAGAGATTGATGGATTACACTAAGAGGTGTCCAAATTAAAGGGTGTAGTTGATGGTAGAGGGGACCAAACAACTAATATTAGATGATTGTAGTTTAATATTGATAGATTACAGGTGATTATAGATGGGATATATGGAGATGGTAGGGCTATAATAATGGTTACACATGATGTAGAGACCTATAATCCAGAGTATACAATGTTGATATAGTAAAGAGAGATACAATGAGGACCAAACTAGTAGAGGTGAGGGTGATACTAGCTGGACAAGGTCAAATTGCAAGTTTAGAAAGAGTCATGAGGGACATGGAGTAGGCCATGTATTACAAGAGTTTATATGAGGAGGTTGTACCATGTTCTTAAAAGGCATCACTGTTTAGGGAGTACTCTATGAGATGCTCAGCATCAACTAGATTAGTTCAACCTATTGAGTCAAAGAGGTTAGTAGGACATGTATAACATGTGATGGGTCCTCCATGAGGTACACATCGATGTGAGGAGCTATTCCCAATACCAGACACTCCATCAGAGGGATAGGATGAGACATAAGGGATATAGGATAGACTGATTTTATCAATGTATACTTATTTTGAGATGCATATTTTGTACAAACACACTTTAAATATATATTCATGATGATTATGAGACCTTGTACTATGTAGATTGGACATTGATGGACTATTTATTGATTTATATGGACTTTATACATGATTGAAAAATGTATCCATATATATTGTATCACTAGTTATATTTCTTGAATTTTGATTTATGCTAGCATGCTTTAATTCTTTCAACATATGGATTATGGGTTGATGACTTATGTGATCTATGATTAGTTTTATGAATGCATTAGAATGTGACATAACTGCATTACATTTGTTTCTTTGTTATTTACATTGGATTTCCAAAATTATTGAGCTTTGAGCAATCTAATTTTTAATGTATCATAAAATACATTACCATTAATGATATTAAATAATCACGATGAATGTTTATGTTTTAAGCATATGAATAAAAGAAATAATAAATTGTGTAAAATCAAGGTACATCATAAAAACCATAACCATACTAGTATGCATTTCAGAAAATAATATTTTTAAACACAAAAAACAACAATATAAAGACATGAAAAAAAAAGTAATCTAAATGATTTTGAACACACTCATAATGACTAAGCAAGAATGATACACAAATAAACAAACAAAGAGTAATTTTAAAAACTACAACAATGGACAAAGTAAAGGAAATAACTATGTGAATGGCAAAAGATAAAATGAAGTAAAATAACCAACTTAATGGTTAAGGGATAAAGAAATGATAAATTTAACCAATTTTAATGGTTAGAGATTAAAAACAAATAATACAACAATCAAAACACACAAAAAATTTAGGTATAAAAGTTGTAAACAAAGACAATTGAAGTAAAGGATGGATAATTTTAACCAAGATCAAGGCTAGTTACTGAACAATCGAGGAAGAAGCATAAGGATAAACCAATCCATGTTTGCGTAAACGGATGATGGGAAAGATGATGGCCGAGTTGACCCTAAAGACCTTGTGTCTCTAAGTGCTACCTACATAATCGACCTTAGACAAAGTCTATGTGAGGTTATTAGGCCAATGTAGTTCTCCCAATATGGGAAGTGGTGAGGAAGTGGATGATTGATGAAGCATTTTGAGTGTTGGATGAAAAGGATGTGCGAGTGACCCACCCAAAAATGAGTGAACAATATGGAAGTTTAGATAGAATGGTAGATGTGTTGAGGTTGATGTTTTTTGGAATGTTTTTGTATTATTTTTGATTTTTTGTATTTGTGTATTTTGAGAATTTTTTTAAATAAGAAATATAAAAGATATTTTTCCACTATCATGAGCAAGAATGCATGTTCACATATAGGAATAGCAACCCTGAACTTAGTATGGTATAGGATAAACAAATAACCACTAACAAAATGATAAACTTGGGAATATATAATGGATTACTGAAAGGCTATGCATACAAGTAACTAGGGTAAATATAGACAATGGTTTACACATGGTGCTAGAGACCTGGTTTTCACCATGATACTTATCAAAAGTGCTAGTAAACTAGTTTTCACATTTGGACAATCTATGTACACATTTTTGCTTGATTATTTATTTGTTTTCAATTTTAATTATTTATTTATTTTTGATATACCAATAACAACATATATAACAAGTTTAGGCATACAATATTTTAAGGTGCATGATGTTCATAGGTTCACCAAACTCCTCTCCATATTTTTTGGTTAGTTTGTAAGCTCCTGATCCATACTTGGCAATAAAAATGTATGGACCTAACCAGTTAGGTTCAAATTTTCCCTTCTCTGTCTCAATATTAGTGTTTTTCTGGTTTTCTTTAGAAACAAGATCTCTAATTACAAATTCCCTAGCTCTAATTCATTTATTATAGCTATGGTGAAGGTGATTATGGTAAACTTGCGGATGGTTTACAGTATTGAGTCATTTCTCATTTAAGATATCGAGTTCACTTAGGCATGAAGTTTGATGTGATGCTTCTTCTATGATTTGTTGTAATGATATTCGCAAGGATGGAATCTCGACCTCTATGGGAAGAATAAACTCACTGCCATAAACAAGGGAATAAGGGGTTACCCTCGTGGGTGTGTAGATACTAGTGTGCTATGCCCAAAGGGAGGGATATAACTGAGTATGCCATTCATGAAAAACTTCATTGACAACTCTCTTAGGGATGCACAAAATATTTTTGTTTATTGCCTCAGGTTGGTCATTACCTTGTGAATAGTAAGGAGTGGGCCATCTGTCTTTGATATGATAGGTTTGGAAAAAAGTGTTAACATATCTATTTTTAAATGATTTACTATTGTCAGAATTGAGAGTGAAAGGAATACCAAAGCAATAGACAATGTGGTTGAGGATAAACTTGGAAATTTGTTTTCTAGTGACATAGGTAAGGGGTATTACCTTGACCCATTTGGTAAAATTCTCAGTTACTGTTATAATATGCTTATGTCCATTAGAAGAACTAGGATTTATTTTTGTAATGAGGTCTAACCCCCATGTGGAAAATGGCCAAGGTGTTGTGATAGGTTTTAAAGCTTGTGAGGGACTACGGATAAGATATCCATGTTTCTAATAGGGTATACACTTTTTGACATAGGTGCATGAATCAAATTCCATTGTAGGCCAATAATAACCTACTCGAAGAAGCTTTTTTGCAAGGACCATACCACTTGAATGTGCTCCATAAACTCCCTCATGAACTTATCTAATTGTCAAAGTAGATTCTTTAGAATTCAAACAATGCAAAAGGGTTCCATCATAGACTCAATGATATATGGTGTGTGAGATGTGCATTGAATAAAGGATTTGAGTTGGTTAGATGATAAGTTAGATGGGATGGTATGAATATGAAGGTATGTATAGATATCAAATTACCATGGATAAGTGTGACCAACCACCTCACCAACCATTTATAAATTAGGTGTATCATAAACTAGTATCCTTAAAGTACTCAACTAGACATTTGTTATGTTTTATGCTCAAATCTAGTAGGGAACCAATTGTTTCCATAGTGTCTGCCACTCGATTATTTATTCTTGACAGTTGTTCAAATTGGATGTACTCAAAAGATGATTTCAACCTATCCACCATCTAATTATAAGGGATTAGTTTATCATCATGATATTGAAATTCATTATTGACTTGATTGATGATAAGCTTAAAATTGCCAAAAATAAGGAGATGTTGGATTCCCCATTGTATTGTCATATTGAGGCCTACTATGAGACCTTTATATTCTACTATGTTATTTTTACAAGGGAATTCAATTCAAAATGCTTTAAGAATATAATCCCCATTATATGTGACTAAAAAGACACCTACCCCCGAGCCATGGTTAGTAAAGGAACCATCAAAGAAAAGCTGCCAAACTAGAGACTTATCAATAAATATAATTACATCATCAGAGAATTTTGTAATGAGAGGTGCTTTGCCTTTAAGCGGTACTTCTGCCAGTACATATGCTAGAAGTTGTCCTTTGATTGATTTTTGGTTAACATACTCTAAATCAAACTTACTAAAAAACATAACCCACTTATCTATCTTGCTTGTTAGAGCGGTTCTAGACAAAAGATATTTAAGAGGGTCAATCTTAGCAATACTCTTAGTTTGATTGTTAGGCATGTAATGCCACAATTTTTGAGAATAAAAAAAATTGCAAGATAATAATTTTCTATTTGAGAGTAGTATAGATCGTAGATATCAATGTTTTTCTCAAGTAGTAGATTGATCATTCTTTCCCATTATCATCATGTTGTGCTAATAATGCCCCAAGTGCAAATTGAGTAGCTGAAATGTAAAACAAAAAAAGTTTACCCATGATAGGTGGCATAAGCACTGGTGGCTTGGAAAGATATTGCTTGAGATTGTCAAATGATTTTTCATAATTTTTGTTCCATGTAAAAGGAGTATCCTTCTTTATCAAAAAGGTGAATGGATGACAAATGTCTACAAGTTGATAAAAAATTTAAACAACTTAGAAGTCTACAAGGGAAATTCAAGTAATCATTTCCATGATAGCTGAAACCTTTGAAGGGTCAACTTCAATGCCACAATGTGAAACAATAACCCTAACAACTTCCCTGATGTTACACTAAACATGCATTTCTTTGGATTCAATCTCATGTTGTACTCTCTCATGAGCTCAAAAATATGGTGAAACACCTGAGGGTGTCTTTCCTAGATTTAGATTTAGACAAAATATCATCTATATAGTATTCCATAATATCATTAAGTATGCCATGAAAAATGATGGTCATTACCCACTGATATGTAGCTTCAACATTTTTCAAACTAAAAGGCATCACCTAATAACAAAATGTTCCCCATGGAGTTGTAAATGCCATTTTGTGTTGATCTTTGGCATCAATTTTTATCTGATTATAGCTTGAAAAAATATCTATTAAAGATAGCATCTCATGACCTAAAATTAAATCTACAATCATATCTATGTTAGGCAATGGAAAATCATCCTTTCGACATGCTTTTTTTTATATCATGGAAGTTTGTGTAGACTCTAATCCCTTCTTGTTTCTTTGAAACTAGTACAATGTTTGATATCCAATCTGAGTAGTCAATAGAACGTATGAAACCAACAACCAACTATTTATTTAGCTCTTCCTTTACCAGTAGTGCAATCTTGGGATGCATCTTATAGAGTTTATATTTTACTAGTTTTGCATTTAGATGCACCACAAGATGATGAACAACTAACTATAGATCCAATCCTAGCATATCTGCATAAGACTATGCAAACACATTAGAGAACTCATAAAGCATACGTGTAAATATGTCCCTTTCTTCTTGAGTGAGTGATATGACAAGTTTTACAGTTTTAGGATCTTCTTCAATGCTGATGTTTATTGGAATGGTTTATTCAACAAGTAGAGTTGATTCATCTTTATAATCCAGGGGTGGTGTAGGAAGATGGAAGTTTTCCTCAAATTCTTCTTATTTGGATGTGGAGGTGGAACTGATATAGTGATGTAATTTTTGTTCCCCAAAATATGTTGAATATTTTAGTTATATTAGAAATCCTTTCTTGTGGTCACATGCTAGAATTTGATCTCATGTTTTCAATAATTCAGATATAGCTTCATCATTCTAAAAATGATCAAGTTGAGATGTGGATAGTTGGTCCCATTATATGAGAGATGGATATGCAAGGTCAAGTGTAAGGCCAATGTTTTCATGGAATAGGTTAGTAAGGATAAGATCTTCAAAGTGGTTAATTATGGAACCCATCTTGCTATCTAAAGAATCATCTTCTGACTCACTAGAAGAGTCACCTTGGGTGAGTGTAAGATGCACATTAAGTGGGCTAAATCTTATACCATGTTTTTCTTCATTTGCTTTTACTGTGATAGGTTCAATGGAACCTTGTTCATGGAGGCCAAGACCTTTGCCTTTATAGTTTATTATATTTCACATGATGGATTTTGCAATGGGATATTTGTTGGTGAAAAAATAAGTAGCTACTTTGTCAGAATAAAGCCAAGAAGAATTTGAATCTTCGATATGTTCATCGAAAATAAAACCTCCCTCAAGAAATTTTGTCTGATCAATCTTCTTAACCATTTTTAATCCTTTAGATGATGTGGTCTACCATAGTCATTTGGATTGGCGTGTATTGTACTTGTGTAAAAATCCTAGATGATGTACTCATTCATGCCTCGAGCAATGATTTTAAAGTGGGAAGAAGCAGATGAGGATGCTTTGTTAGCGGGTACTAGATTGGAAGTTTGCTCAATAGAAGGACTATTTGAAGCTTGTTTAATAGATGGTTGTTTGAAGCTTGCTCGAATAATCTATTTGAAGCTTATTCAGATGCTTGATTAGATGTTTAATTCATAAATGTCTTTTCAATGAAGATGGAGGGAGTTAGTGTATTAATCCAACCACCAAGGGGAGTGTTTGAAATAAGCTTTCAAGATGGACATTTTTTTTTAAGCAAAAGATAATCCTCAATAGGGGTTAAATTATCATTTGTGACTAGTAGATAGTTTGATTTTTGATATTTACCTTCCAATAGCTTGCAATATTGGAAGGGATGAGGATCACCTTATATAGTAACTTCCATTCCTACATGGGAGAATTTCAAACATTGGTGAAGAGTGGATGGAATGGAATTCATAGAATGAATCCATGGACATCCAAGGAGTATATTGTATGATAAATCAAGATCGAGAACATGAACAAGAGTTTCCTTAATGACAAACCCTACCATCAAAGGAAGATGGATTATGCTGATAGACTAATGCTCATTATTATCGTATGCATTTATGGTGATGATGCTTATTTCTAATGCTATTATTGGATATCCAAGATGTTTTATGAGTCTTCGTGTACATAGAATAAAACCTTAACCATTATCTATAAAAACCCTTTTTACTTTGTGCCTAGAAATAGTAACCTCTATATACAATAGGAGGTTATGATATGAACTTAAAGGAGAAACATATAAATGATCAAATGTTACTTGATTATTTGTTTCCAAAGAACCTATTAACACTTGGAAATTTGTAGGATTAATGTTTTGAGGGAGATTGGACTCTTGGAGAGATTTATACAAAATATATTTATACACAGGAGATGTCTTGAGAAGGTCTAAAATTGAAATATTGCCTAGTGTTTTCTCAAGATGGTCAATAATATTGTACTTACATTCAACATTAGAGTATGATGTAATTGGGAGGGTAAGATTTGCACATCTTGTGGTGATAACGCACTCACATGTTGTCAAAGTAATAATATTAACATGTCTATGCACCACATTGACACTATTTATTATAGAATCAAATGGATGACTAGCTTGGTTAATATTACTAGATTCTGGTTGTTCTTGTTTCTGCTTGACCTTTCCTTGCTCATGATTAGGGAATGGGTCTTGGTATATCCCTAAATTTTGATTGTTAGATTGTTTAAATGATGGATTTTAAAATACTATTTCACCTCTATCAATGAGGTCTTGAACATAGTATTTTAGGTACATACATCAATTAGTTGAATGTCATTTAATCCTATGGTATTCATAGTATTCATATTATTTGTACCAATTGGGTTTGAGAATATTTTCTTCAAAGGGTTTAGTGTTTGGCCATACAATCATGTTTACATAAGCCAACTTTAGGAAAACATTCTCATAAGTATCACCCAATTAAGTGAACTTACGCTTAGGTCTTCCTTGTTTTAGTTGTCCACCAAGAATTATAATGTTGTGGATTGGTTGGTTGTATGTTTGTGTTTGAGGGGTTTGAATCTATTTTACATCATTTACACCATCTCCAACAAGATTCTTATTTTTGGCAAAGAATTTTGGTTTGTCTATTAGTTTTGATGAATTATTATCTAGTTTAAATATTTTGATTGCACCTTTATTAATTAAATTTATTTCTACTTAAATTCCCTTTTCAATAATCTCTTCAAAATATCTTGGGCAAAGAAGTAACAAATGGTCTCCCAAATTTGAGTTTAAGTTGTTCATAAAAATGTCCACAAGCTCTGTTTCAGGAAATGACCATGTAAAATGACTCGTCATTTCTCACCACATTTGGAGGAAGGAAGCAAAAGTTTTGCTGTTATATTGGTTGGTGTTGTGCAAATATAAAGTGGTCAAGTCTTTTTAAATATTATAAGAGAAGTGTCACACAATTTTTTTAGATAAGTCTTCAAAGGTGAAAATAGGTCCTTTCGGAAGTCATGAGATTAATTCAAGGGTTTGGCCCCTGAGATTTTGTGAAAATAAACACAACATGTATCCATTACTATAAGTAACATCTGCACATGCATGATAAAATCTAGTTAGATGTTCTTTAGGATCTCCTTTACCTTTATACTTATCAAATTTTGGGAGTTCAAAATACTTTGAAAAATGTGTAGTCATTTTACTTAACTCATATGGATATGAGCAAATTTTCTCAAACTTAAATTGTTTTTACCGATTATAACCACCATATTGCAAGCTTTGAACTCTATCCTTTATTCTTTAAAATTCATACACAAGATATGGGGATAGTTGGTCTATTTGACTTAATGAATTAGGTAGTTGAATTAGGAATCGATTTGTGTTTTGGGGAGTGTGTTGATTAAAATTGTTTAGAGTTTGATTCTTTAAATTAACGTTTTGAGGGTGTGAAAATGTGTTGGATTTATAACCAAGGTTTGGATTTGTATTTTAACCAAAATTCATTTGATTTGAATTTGAGTTAAAATGAGAATTGGTTTGATTTTGGGTTGGATTAAAACCAAGGTTGGGGTTTTGTGTAAAGTTTATGTTTGAGTTTGTTTGATTTGGGTTTGGGTTGAAACTTGAATTGTTTGGTGTATTGGTGTTGATGTTCATGGAATTAGGATTGGTGTTATAACCAAAACATGTTTGGTTAGACAATTTTGAAATATTTTATTGTGAAATCATGTTGGAGTTTGGATTAAAACCTAGGTTTGAATTAGCTTGATTGGAATTTTGGATTGGGTTGTTTTGGTTTTGGTTAAAGTTTGAATTTGAATTTGTGTTTGGATTATTGAATTTAAGGTTGGAATTATATTGTGTTTGGTTTTGGTTTAAATTTGTGTTGAGATTTGGGATAAAATAAATGAAAGATTTAGATTAGAGTTAAATTGATTTAGAGTTGAATTGGGATTTGGGTTGAAATTTAGATTGGATGGAATCAATCCAAGTACGTTAGAAGAAAAAAATTGATTTGGTACACTATTATTTAAATTTAGATTGTTGAATGTGCATGAAGCATTGATCAAACTAGGATTGGATGATTGATTGGGCAAGCTAGAATAGGTATTCAAGCTTTGATTTTGATTGGATACGATTGGTGAGATTTGGAAGCTCTAATTGGGGTTGATTAATGAGTTTGAATAGAGATTCAAACTCAGATTAATTTGATTATAACCTTGTGAATTTGAGTGTGCACTCAAATTTGGTGTAATCAAATGTTGATTGTTTAAACTTAAATTAGATGGGAGACCCATGTTCAAGTTTGAGTTGTCTTTTTGCATGATGGGTAATCTAGAAGTAGGATTCAATTTTTGATTGGTGGGGTGGATGATTGATGAGTTTGAAGGTATATTCAAACTTATATTATTCAGATAGTGTTGCGAAGGTAAATTTGTTTTTACACTCATATTAGGATTACCAAAGGGATTGATTGATTGATGAAATTGAAAGTTCATAATCTCTTAATTTCCTTGATTTACATGGATTTTTGTGGAAAAATCATGGTGAGTTTGAGATGATTGCTAACGTGAAATAACTTTCCCTTTATCTTGAGATATTTGGGGATGAAGTTGTGAGGAAGGAACAGGAGCATTGCTACCCTCTAAATAACATTATAAAATTTGTTGATTGGGATTAGAGGATGAAGGTTCTTTGCTTGCAATTAGATATTATATATTATGTACATAAAAGTCGGATGGGAATTTTAATCCAAAACCCAAAGCTCGAAGCAATACTTCATTTTTGTCAGACATGATATACTCGTCAAAGGAGGGTGGAGGTTGTATAGCTTTGGGTCTACCCTCATCTTGATAAGCCCCTTCTTCATCATCTTCTTTATTGGTTATTTCATGTATCTCTACATGATACTCTTGACCAAGGAATTAAAAGGGGTCATTGCCAAAAAGGATCTTCCCTTACATTGGGAAGATTTAACATGTCCATTTTCCTAGTAATAGGCAACATGGTTAAGATAAAAAGGAAAATGAATTAAATAAAAAGGATGTTTTAAATTAACAACACCAACCAAAAAGTTGACTGAAAAAATTTGAATTTTTGAACCAGTTTTGATAAAAAGGCTTGATTTCAAGATATTGTTTGAACTCAAAAGAACTAGTTTTCAAACAAGGATTTTTTAGCACATGGTAGACACAAGGAAACAACAAACAAAATTTCTATTCTAAACAGTCAAGAAATTGCACATAAAAGGTGAAAAATTAGGACGAGGGTCGTGAACAACTAATGGGCCTTCTGATGTCACTAACTCATTCATAATCTCAGCTGTGGGCTAATATTTTAAGGCACTAACCATAGAGAATCCTAATATTTTATGGTCCACTGAGTTTGGTTTTGAGGGTGTGTGGAAGGTAGCTTCTTGGTGCTAACCACTAACTGATGCACCAAAGTTGAATGGTAAAAGAGGTTATCCTAGGATTATGGTTTAAACAAGATTATATAGGGTGGAAAACCATGGAAGAAATAGATAAAGTGGATGCACACTATTGGGTCTTGTCCCAAAGTTTCCAACACAACCATAGAGGTCTCAATGTGTTGACAATCGATGATATCATATTTTGAGATAGCTATTGAAACCCTAGGTATTAGAGCATAAAATCTCTTCACATCACAGTGTGCTTAAAACACACAACTACTTAAGCAATTAAAATAACTAGATCTTGATTTATATACCCCATCGGTAAATGGGGTTTGGCCTATGACATGGTGGTAAAATCCATGGTCAATAGATCCCCTAAAAAATAAAATAAAAAATAAGTATCTGCTTATGATTTCCAAGTATTGTCACCAATGTGACATTAATGAAAGAGCATACATGGGCACTACTTAGGTAACAAAGAAAATTATAGAATTGTTTTTGATTCTTGAGTATCATCACCAATGTGATGCCAAGGGAAGAACATATGCCATTTATATAATTACAAATAGAATGCTAAAATGAAATGTGATAGAATTACTAAAAACTTTGAAAATAAGATTAAAATCATTAGTAAAAGAAACTGGTTTTGTTTAGCATTTTTGTTGATTATCTTTGACAAGTATTCTGCAAATAAATGGTTAGAAGTTTGTTTATGATTGGAGCAAGGCCACCTATAATGAAATTAATTAAGACCATAAAAATAAAGCAAAAACTACTTCTCTATGACAAATTCATAGTTACACAAAAAGATAGAAAAACAAAATTAAAATAAATCAAACATAGGAAAAATATAAAATATAAAAAACACAAAATGAATAAATTTGTAATTATAGAATGATTTCACTGCCCTGTATGATGATTTCACAGTTCACAGAGGTGAATTTGCTGGTCAAAATGATGAATTTTCCACCTACATAAAAAAATTTCGTTATTAGAAAAGATGATTTAGCTATACAAAAAGACAATTTTACTACTGAGAATGACAATTTCGCTACTACAAAACAAATCCACTATTGAGCCTAAAAACATAGAACAAAAAACACAAAGGGGCAAACAAAATAATTTTGCTACTCAGTCGAACGATTTCTCTACTAAGAATGACAATTTCACTGCTAAGAAACAAATTCACTATTGAGCCTATAAACATAGAACAAAAAACATAGAGGGACAAATAGAATGATTTTGCTACTTAGTCGAATGATTTCACTGCTAAGAATGAAACTATTGCTATTAGACACAATGATTTCATTGAAAAGTATATCGATTTTGCTTTTTACCTGTAGCAAATAATTACAAAAAAATGAAAACACAAACTAAAGCAAAAGGTGAATATAAATGTAATGATGTAAATAAAATAAGGAAAAAGAGACTAAAAATGGGTAAAAAAATGATTTCGTTGTTATGGGATATAATTTCACTATTGATGTTTCTGAATTCAATCTTACATAGTGGGCATACACAACCAAACAAAAAATGTTTGATAATGACCTGTAGCTTATACCATCACAAAGACAAGATTAAATTTATATGCAAATCTAAATAATAAAAATCAAATGAAAAATGCTTTCTAAATGCAATTATAATGAATGAAGGATGAAAAATATGAGGGAAGATCCCACCATGTGTGCCATAATCATGTGAACTAAATTTAGAAATGCTAAGAAATTAACTAATAATGCAATCTTAATCTAAGCTAAATTCAACCTAAGATAGATCAATAAACAAAGAAAATAGAAAACACAAATTTATACTTCAAATGTGCAAGCTTTCTTCATTACGATGTAAACTTGATTTGCTCTTCGAAAATGTGGTTGATCACTCTTCCAATACAAAAAAGAATGGGCAATGTTTTGGTGCAAAAGGAGTTTTTGTATGCTTTGATTCACTTTGATTCGCTTGTGAATTGAATAGAACTTCATTAGCATAAGTCAAGATTCATGAAAATGAAGGTCTTCAAGCTTATTTATAGTTTTTTGGAGGAAGATCCAATGGTGGAAGATTATTTGGATTTATTAAATGATTCAAATAATCAATGATGGCTAATGAGTCCTCACCCATGAGGATGAAGACCATTTCAAATGGTTGAAAGATGTAAGGGTTTGGTTAGCTGAGTCAACCAGAATAAGTCAAACTTTTTGACAACTCAAGGGATGACTCATAGGAAGTTGAGGAAGTTGTGGGTTTAGTTGGGAAGAGTCAACATTTTAAAGAGAATAAGGTGGAAGATATTGGATGACGTGTAAAATCCAATTTTTATATTTAAAATAAAGATTTAAAGTATGCATAATTGACTAATTTGACTTATTCAATTGTTTGAATTTGGAGGGGGATGTGATGAATTATTTTAAGAATAATTATTAATATATTTTAGGTGCATTTCAACACTAAATGTAATTTAGGTGTTTATAGATAATGACTGTAGAAGACATGGTGTCTTAATTATTTATCCTTTATTTTGTTGACAAACCATGCACTTTACCACAAATTTTTGTATACATCCCTCCTTCCCAAAATAAATCTTGCTTGATTTAAGGATGTCTTGAAAAATATTGGGTGCCCCTATTAGAAATGCATGAAGCTCCTGAATGATCTTGTGTTTGAGGACAAAATCCTTATATATGTATGATCAATATTTATACCATATGTGTTCCCTTTCCATTATTTTTTTAGAAACACCTGAACTATGTTGAAGATTCTAAATTAGGACCTGTGTATCCCTATCATTTTCACATTGTGATCTTGCTTCTTCTAACCAATATGCTTGCCAAATGGTCATTGTGCATAACAATGCCTTAACTGATTCATCCCTCTTGGAAAGTGCATCTACTACTGTTGGTTGAATATTTTGTCGATCAGCGTACTGATAAACAAAATAGGTCTGACCAGCCAAAGTAGGAAGATTGGTAATCCAAATGTGTAGGTTCACCACATCAAAAGTGGACTAATCTCTCCTCTCATCAAGGGGAGGTTCCCTATACATATATAAACATAAAATAATACTCAAGGGTAGGATAAACCATCCATCTCTCTTTCTTCAGAGATGATGCATGCAAATCAAAGGAAAAATCTCAAGGGAAATGATAGAAAGCACTCCTCTTCTTTCAGAAGTACTATTCAACAAACCACAAGAATACTCCTGGTAGTAATTGCAAAATGTAACCAAGGACATAGTAACCAAAAAATTGAGATGTAGCACAAAGTCTCCACCTGAATTTCCCAAGAGTGAGGTACGAAGGACAATGAGGGCACAAAGTCATCCCAAGGTCCTTTACACGGAAACAAAAAGAAAACACACTAAAGGTAATTATGGGGGCACAAAGTCTCTCCACAGTTGACTTTAGGACACCTTCCTGACTACTTTCACTAATTCTACTTGTTGAATTAAAGGAACAAAAAATATATTAAGGAAAAAGACATAAGAATAGTTTCCCCAACAACAAAGATATCATAGCGTAAAGTCTGAAAAGTCACTTGCTTTCTTATTCCAATAACAAAATATGATCAACAATTTGAGCTCAAAGTCTCAGTAATGCCTTTTAATTTGGGCAGAGTTTTGTTTCTAATTGTCAGAGAGTCATTTTACAATAACAAGAGAGTCCCTTATATAGCCTCTTCAAGAAGGACTTGGGAATAGTAACACATCAAGTTGCATTGAATTTTGTTAAGAAGACATGCTAGAATTTAGGGGCATTTACCCATTTGCTTTTCTCAATGCAGGGAAACGGGTCACGCTATTTAAAGTTTGCATCTTTCAATGTCCACCTGGAGGTCTACTTCAAGAAACATATCTGATGAGCAAATGTTTATGATCCTTCCTCATCATTCCTCCTTTTTTGATTAATTGAATCGGGTCCTTGATTCAATTCGATGTTCTGTTCCTTAGTCGCTTCTAGCTGGTCTTGGCCTTAAAGCCTTTGAATGCATTCAGGTCTGTAGATTTAAACCTATAAAGATCAACGACTATTTCATTATCGCATCTTTGACGTCTACGAGCACGTCACTTTCCTCAGCAATTCCTTTGACTTTGTCATTTGATCTTTCCCAGAGGTGACCTGCCCTTCGAGGCCTTGAGAAATAGTCCACTTTGGGTCAAAAATTGCCCCCCACAAGGGTATCTACCCTTCGAGCGGTCTTCGAATGGCCTTTGGGCTTCTTTCTTCCGACGGGTCGCTAAGTTCTTTGGCTCTTCTTTAAGGCTTTTCAAAGTCAATAGCTATTTTACGAACCTTGAAATTGACGTTCGTGCACCTGTCACTACATTTGAATTTCAAATGGCTAGTTCGCCGTTCTTGACTTTGATGTCTTCGGGCGCGTCACCCCTTGGACTTTCTTCAGCTTTCTTGTTTTGCATCCTCCTGAAGGGAAGGTGACCCTTCAAATTTGGGAAAGTGTCCTTTAATTTGGCAGCTGAGAGTCCCCTGCAAGGGCACCTGCCCTTCGGGGTCCTTCGACAGCCTTTTGTCTTCGGAGTCCTTCAGAGCTTTCCCGCAGACTTTTTTCTACAGACATTTTCTTGTGGACTTTTTTCCACAGACATTTTCCTGTGGACTTTTTCCGTGGACATTTTCCCACAGACAAAAACTCTGCAAGAATTGTTTTGGCTGCTTTGTCTTTGGCCTTCAAAAATTCTTTCAGGCTTTCCTCCCGCAGCTTCTCCAAATTTCTTCAAACTTTTTGTCTGAAGGAATTCCTTCAGAAAAAAGTCTGAAAGAATTGTTTCTTGCCTTAGTTTTTCTGTCGGGGGAACTTTTTTGAAGGAAATCCCTTTGCTTTTCGGTCTTTTCAATTGGTCCATGTGCCTCCTTCCTGCCCTCCACAAGGGCTGTTTGCCCTTAGAAATTTTCCTTAGTCAATTTTATGTGAATCTCAAATTGTGACACGTGGTAGCATCCGTTGAGAACAGGTGAGGACACATGGTAGCTTCCATTGCATTCTAGAAACACTTGAGACTCATTTTACATTCATGCAGACATTGACACATGGCATGTTTTGCTTAACTTATAAAGGACACATGGTAGCTTCCACTATTCTAAAAAACAAAGTGAAATGAGGCTTAGAAGATGACACTTGGCAGCATCTACTGGGTTCTGTCAGGTTTTTGCTCGCTGCCCTTTGCAAGGGTTCTAGGCCTTGGTTCACTGCCCTCTGCAAGGGTATTTGATCCTTTGGGTTTGGGGCAACCCCTTGAACCTACTGATTGAACCAACTTTGGTTTAATGGTTCAATGGTTCATTCTCTTTATCCACTTGAACCAAGATTCTTTGAAACAAGCCTCGTTGAACCCATTAAACCTTTGAACCAAAGTGGTTCAATGGTTCAATCAGTTCATCCTTCTTATTTGGCTAAGTCCTTTTGATCTTTTTGAACCAAACACATTGAACCATTTGGTTGTTGAAACTATTGAACCATTGAACCCGTTGAACCTTTGAACCAAAGTGGTTCAATGGTTCAACGGTTCAAGCGTCGAAAACTTATTCTTTTGATTGAACCTGCCTGTAGAAGCCTTTGAACCTGTTGAACCTTGAAGCGGTTGAACTCTTGCTGCTGATGTTGAACCTTTGAACCTATTGAACCCATTGAACCAAAATGGTTCAAGGTTCAACAGTTTAATCCTTGCGTAGAAGCTTGCCAATGAACTCTTTTGGTTGAACCTGGTCATTGAACCAACTTTGAAATCACCTAAGTGTTGAGAGCTTGCTTCTTTCTTGTAGAGTCCATAAAAATCAACCTGTGAAGCCCGTTGAACTTGGCCTGTAGAGTCTGTAGATTTTATTTTCCTACTGAGTTCGTAGATTTCTCTTCCTACAAAGTCTATAGATTCAAGCCTCCAAAGTTCATATATTTAAGCCTGTAGAGTCCATAGATTTAAGCCTGCAGAGTCCGTAGATTTATGAGAAGCTTGAAAAATGAGGAATTTGAATGCTTAGAACAAATTTCAAAAAGGGAAAAGACAATTTTGGTTTGTAGGACCAAAATAGTTCGCATGTTGTCCCAAAAGATGAGAAGTCTATTTTTGGGGGACAACAACTGGCTCCAGTTGGGGAACTTCCATCAATTTTAAAAAAGAATTGAAGGGAGTAGAATCCATAATCTCCAGTGTCTTCATGTGTACCATTGGGCTACAGAGTCATGTTACCTAGAAATGGAAGGCATAAAAAAGGAAACAAACAAAACAAAATAGAATTAAAAACTATACAAATATACATATGTATAGATACAATGATATGATACTTCAAGAGTTGAGGTGTTTCTTATGTTGCCCATTGTGAGGAAGAGAAAAGAGTGTGCCATCTTGATATTTTAACAAAAAGATATTTTCACCATTGTATCGATGAATTATAAATGGGCCTCTCTAAAGGGAGACAAACTTTCCATGCATCCCTTTTGGTTCTCTTCTTTTGTCCCACAGTAGGACTTGATCACCAATTTGGAAATCATGATTTTTGGCCTTCTGGCAATGAGTTTCTTTACCAGACTTTGATGAGCAGCAATTTGGTCCACCACCATGGTTCTCTATTCATCCAGCTCAGTCAGGCACATGATTCTCTTATCAAAAGAGCTTTCATATGTTTGATCTTCAATTGCCTTTGTCAATTTCAAGGCTGGCAATTCTAAGGTGATTGGTATTTCAACATTGATACCATAAAGAAGTTGAAAAAGAGACATACCAATTGCCCTCTTTGGTATGATTCTGTCTACCCATAGAGCATCAATCAATGCTTTATGCCATGTTATTTGATTATCATCTGCTAGCTTCTTGATGATAGTTACCAGGTTCTTATTGCTTGATTCAGCTTGTCCATTCCCTTGTAGAAAATAACCAGAAGAATGGGAGAGTGTAATTCCATAATGGAAATAGAATTGTGTAATCTCTTAGGAGGTGAAACAAGCTGCATTATTAGTAAAAATTTTGGTTGGAACTCTAAAGCTGGAAATGATATTCTCCTTGAGGAAATTGCATACAACTTCTGAAGTAGCATGCTTAGTTGGAATTGCTTCTACCCACTTGGTGAAATAGTCGGTTGATGTAATGACATAATCATGTCCAGCGCTTGAATATGGGTTTATAGTCCCAATAAAATCAATCCCCAATTACTGGAAAGGTTATTCTATGATCACTGGCTTGAGAGACAGGGCAGATAACTTGAGTCTTCCAACAAATTGCTGACAAAGTTCACATTTTCTCACCCACTTATATGCATCTTGGAAAAGAGTTAGCAAGTAATACCTAGCTCACATAATCTTGTGAGCAGTTATAAGAGCATAAAAATGTCCTCCACAGGCTATATTGTGGAAAGATTTCAAAAGTTGGCTTTGGTGCTCTTTGTCTACACAACAAAGGAATACTCCATCTATGCTTCTCTTGTACAAGCCGTTGTTTCAAAGGACAAAATTGGCAGATTTTAACTTGATAGTCCTCCTTTTTCTATAAAAAAATGAGTAGGACATTCACCATAAGTAAGGAAATGAGCAATACCTAAATACCACTAATTGGTAGTGGAGACAAAAAGAACTGTTGGTGTATCTTCCACTTCAGCTTCTTCATGCTGTGTATCTTCTGGCTTGTCAGCAATTAATTGGCATAGGCCTTTTCCCCTGACCAGCTTTATTGGCTTGATGTCTAGATCAAAATCTTGGATCTTTGCAATCTAATTTCCTCTTTTTGTGCCAAATTCCTATTGAGTTAATATGGACTTGACTGTGGTGTCAGGAACTAAGGCAGTAGTGTGTGAATTCAAGATATAGAAGCATAAATGTTTGATTGCTTTCACCAATGCATAAGCATGCTTCTCTACATTTGAATATTTCATCTCATGGGTTTTGAGAGGGAAACTCATGAAAGAAATATGAGATTCCACACCTTCCTTATCTTGTTGAACAAGAATTACTGAAAGCGTGTGTTCAGAAGCATAGTTGTATATGATGAAATCTTTGTTGTAATCTGGACAAACCAAGGTAGGGGCATTAGTAATGACAGTCTTGATATTCTAAAATGTTGACTTGCGTTCTTTAGTCTAGCTGAAGGTGGTCTTCCCTTTCATCATGTTCATGATGTGTCTAGTCTTCTCAACAAATTTGAGGATGAACCTCCGTAAGAAATTCACCTTTCTGAAGAAAGAGTAACAACATTTTTACTTGTAAAAAAATTAAGTTCTTGAATAGACTTGACTCTGTCTGAGTCGATCTTTATGCCTTCTTTAGACACAATGTGTCCGAGGAGTTTCCCCTCTGTTACTCCAAAAACAAACTTCTTAGGGTTCAAGAAAATACCATTCTGGCAGCAATGCTCCAACACTTGTTGTAAGTGGCATACATGATTAGAATGGTGCTTTGAAAAGATGGTTAAGTCATCAAGGTATACCACTATGAATTTACCTATCTCATCTTTGAAAGCCAGGTCCATTGCTCTCTGAAAGGTGGCACCAGCATTTATCAAGCCAAAAAACATTCTTTTATATGCAAATGTACCCCAAGGTGTGGTGAATGCAGTCTTGTGTTGGTCTACTTCACCAACTTCAACGTGATTATATTCTGAGAAGCCATCTAGCATTGATAACATTTTTGAACCTGTCACTGTTTGAAGCACTTGATCCATAATTGGCAAAGGGTAATTATCTTTCAAAGATGCCTGATTCAGATTCTTGAAATCTACACAAATGTGAATTTTTCCACTCTTCTTCCTTACAGGCACTATGTTTGTAATCCATGTGGAATGATGGATTGGAAAGATGATTCTAGCATTTAGCATTTTTTATCTCAAATAAAACAATACCTAATATTTTTGGATTGTATTGTCTGGATTTTTTCTTATAGGGCATTGAGCCAGCCTTGAGAGGAATGTCATGGCGGACCTCATCAGGTCAGAGAGACTTTAAGTCGTCATAAGAATATGCTAAAACATCCATGTATTGACGGAGTAAAGTGGTGAACTTGAATCTTTCTTCAGGGGTGCAACACTTACCAATGTTAACCATCTTGAGATTTTTTTTAGTAGTCAGATTTACTTGATTGAATCTCTAAGAGAAACTAGAATTTGTTTGCTGTTGTTTGATGAATCTATCATGCTTGTCAAAAAAAATTTTAAGAAAAACTAGGCCTTTGGGAATTTTATTTCCTTTCAGCTGTAAGAATTCTTCATTTATATCTGAACTAGATTTAGAGGCTGATTCATACTTCTGAGGTTCACTACCTTCAAAACATAGTTGTTCAAAATTATCTTTTCATTTCAGGAAGGCAATGATTTGATGATCATCATTGAATACTTGCCAATGAGCAGCATTGTCAGGATCACTTGGTCTACAGATGAGCTCAATAGTATACATGTCTTCTTTGAAATCTGAGTGAAGAACTAAAAGAGTTCTTGAAACAACAAGTGCATCAGCTCTGTCATTAGATTCTCTGGGTATGGTAGAAATGTTGAAAGCATCAAAACTTTCAATTTGGTCTCAAACTAGGTTGTGATAGTGGCGTAATCTTTCATTCTTGGTTTGGTAAAGATTTCTCACTTGACAAACCACTAATTTAGCATCCCCTTTGGCATGAAGAAACTTGATGCCTTTGTCTTGAGCAACCTTCAATCTAAGCAACAGAGATTCATATTTAGCTATATTGTTAGTGTTGCTAAATTGTAATTTGTAAGATGAAGGAAACATATCTCCTTAAGGAGATATCAACACAATCTCGGCTCTCAAACTGGTAGAGGAACAACTACCATCGAACTCCAGAGTCCATACCTCATCAGATACTAATTTTTCTTTAGACTTTCCTTCATTAGAGAGGGAGGGTCCTTCTTCATTTGTATTACAACCTACTAGTTCTTCTGCTATTCTAGTTGAACTAATTTTTGGGTTGACACTTTCAAGAATTTTATCAGGTGTTTCATGCACTTCATCTATAGATAGAAAGTAGTTACCCATACCTGAGGATTTAAAAAGAATTTGAGCTTCAGGGGCTGATGTTTGGGTGACCACATATTTTGCCTCTTTTTTAGGGAGCAACCTCTTCATTACGCCTTGGACAGGGATCCTTGCCTCAGACAGATCCATGCTTAGTTCTCCTCCCATGTCCTTGCAAAAATTTTGTCCAAGTAAAATGCCATAGGATGCTGGGACGTCAGCCACCAAGACAGTCATCTTGATTCTCTTGTCTGGAAAAGCTACAAATGTAAATTGGGCATCTTTGATTTGCCCCAACAATGGTCTTGTTTGTTTTCCATGGAGAAACATCTCCTAAATGTCTTGGTCAATGTGAAGCCAAGAGATTTAGCTACTTTAGCAATCATGACATTGTTAGATGCACCTGAGTCTATAATACAATTACTTAGCTTGTGACCATTTATTAACAGGGAAACATAGAAAGGTTCTATTTTTCTAGGGGCAGCTGGAGGGGAGATGACAAGATTATTCAAAAGGGGCATGTTCTTTGGGGAATCAAGAGTTACCTTTTTAGCTTCTTGTCTTGTAGGGATGGTTTGGTTCTTGACACATTGGACCAACTTATCCAATTGATCAGGATTGGATTGCAAATATTCAAATTCAGACATTTGTATTTTTGTCTTTTTGACATGATCAATTATGTCAAATAACTAAATTGAGCTAGGTACAGAGGAAGGTATTTCAACCTCTTGAGTTTTAAGAGGGATGGAAGGAGGGCTGGTTTGTGAAATTGAATTAGAAGGTGAAGGTGAAATTGATGTACTTGTCTTTTGGGTGATCACCAAATCCTTTGATTGGTAAGGCAGAGTGGTTCCATGCTTAGCAATTGTAATTTTTGGTTGAGGTTGCTCCTCTATCTTTTTTATCATCTTGCTGGACTGATTGGTTCTTAGATATGGTAAACACTGCATATGATCCATCAAAAGCTTCTCCTTCACTTCTGGGTTCATCCTGGTAGTTTAGGAAACCAATGTGGGAGTCGCCAGCTGATTCTTCTTGAATTTCTATAATGAGATCAACATCATTTTTTTGATTCAATTCAGGCTAGAAAGAGAACTCTGATTCTGATTCAAGATATCCCATTGCTGAATTGGTTGGAGGAGCTTCCAGGGCAAGTTTCCCCTGTGGGGGAGGAAGACAATTTCGTTGACCTTGATTCCTGGTAGCATTGCCCTAATATGACTGATTTGGAAATGTCCTTCTTGGCATATCTCTATATGAAGGAGTAGAAGACATTCCTTGCGCCATTTGCTTTTTGAGAGCAAACAACTCATTTGCCAACTTTTGCACCATTGGATCTATGGTGCCTATAGATGAATATTCAGAAGATGATGAAGGTCTATTTTTATTTGGATCTCTTCTTATTTTCCCTACTAAGATGAGATCATCTTCCACCTTAGTGGCCAAATGTTGAGTTGTAGCAAGATCTATTTGACCAGCACATCTCAAAAGAAAACTTACTTCAGGTAACTGAGAGTTAATGAAGAAGCATTTGAGATTCTTAGCTGTAGGTCGAGTAATTACATGAATTCTATTTCTCAGTTTGTCAAACTTGGCTATGAAGTCTCTCATTGGTTCATGAGGCTCTTTCTTCATCTGTGTAAGTTGAGCCAAAAGTGCATGTGCATCTTTTACAAGTTTGAATCTGGCTTCAAACTTATCTTTGAGGGTATTCCAATCAGTTACTGACCGAGCCTGTAGATGATAAAACCGATCTGCAGCAGCACCTTGTAATGTTTCTAGCTACATCTTCAAATTCTATTCCAATTACTCCACAGGCTATGCTGAAGGCTGTAATGTTTTCATTAGGATGAAATTTTCCATCACCATAGAATTTGGGGAGATTCTTCCTTGAACTACGTGGAAGCTCATGTAGAGGTGGAGTAAGATTGAGAGGACCAAAAGCATTACCCCAGGGGCCTTGAACTTCCATTATATGACTATGAAAAGGAGGAATAACAAATCTTAGAGGGGTAATTATTGGCAAAGCTTTATCAACAATAGAAGTGGATACTTTGTCTGGCAATGGATATTTGACTTTAGTAGGAGGAAAGCTCTTAGTTTGTTGGAGGTGAGATTGTGAAGGAAATAGATCAAAATTACTTTGTTGTACCAACTCGAATATAGGGTCAATAATATCTTTAGCCCTTTGGCTTCATGTATACCTTGAATCTGCCAGATGGTGAAATAAAAATGGAAAATAAATGACCTTGCTTTAGTTTGAAGCTTGAGGCTTTAAACTGCGCACTCTTTGTTGGTTAGTGTGGAGGTGAATGGTATCTATAATGGATAATGGTAGAGACTGATTTCATCTAAAACTTGAGGTTTTAGAATGCACATAACTTTGATCCCCAGTGGAGTCACCAAAAACTATTTGCCCTTCAAAATTTGCCTTAGTTGATTTTATGTGAATCTCAAATTGTAACACGTGGCAACATCCGCTGAGAAATAGGTGAGGACACGTGGCAGCTTCCATTGCATTCTAGAAACACTTGAGACTCATTTTAGATTCATGTAGACATTGACATGTGGCATGTTCCACTTAACTTACAAAGGACATGTGGTGACTTCTACTGTTCTGAGAAACAAAGTGAAATGAGGCTCGAAAGATGACACTTGGCAGCATCCTCTGGGTTCTATCGAGTTTTTGCTCATTGCCCTCCACAAGGGTTCTAGGCCTTGGTTCACCACCCTCCACAAGGGTATCTAATCCTTTGGCTTTGGGGCAACCCCTTGAACCTACTGATTGAACCAACTGATTGAACCAACTTTGGTTCAACGGTTCAATGGTTCATTCTCTTTATCCACTTGAACCAAGATTCTTTGAAACAAGCCTCGTTGAACCTGTTAAACCTTTGAACCAAAGTGGTTCAATGGTTCAATGATTCAATCGGTTCATCCTTCTTATTTGGCTAAGTCCTTTTGATCTTTTTGAACCAAACACGTTGAACCATTTGGTCATTGAACCTATTGAACCATTGAACCCGTTGAACCTTTGAACCAAAGTGGTTCAATGGTTCAACGATTTAAGCATAAAAAACTTGTTCTTTTGATTGAACCTGCCTATAGAAGCCTTTGAACCTGTTAAAACTTGAAGCGGTTGAACTCTTGATGTTGATGTTGAACCTTTGAACCTATTGAGCCCGTTAAACCCAAATGGTTCAAGGTTCAATGGTTTAATCCTTGCTTAGAAGCTTGCCAATGAACTCTTTTGATTGAACCTGGTCATTGAACCAAATTTGAAATCACCTAAGTGTTGAGAGCTTGCTTATTTCATGTAGAGTCTATAGAAATCAACCTGTGAAGCCCATTGAACTTAGCCTACAGAGTCCGTAGATTTTCTTTTCCTGCTGAGTCCATAGATTTCTCTTCCTGCAGAGTCTGTACATTCAAGCCTGCAGAGTTCATAGATTTAAGCCTACAGAGCCTATAGATTTAAGCCTGTAGAGTCCGTAGATTTTTGAGAAGCTTGAAAAATGAGGAATTTGAATGCTTAGAAAAAAATTTGAAAAGGGAAAAGACAATTTTGGTCTGTAGGACCAAAATAGTTCACATGTTGTCCCAAAAGATGAGAAGTCTATTTTTGGGGGACAACAACTACCATATTATTTTTTCATTTTTTATAGACTATTTTAAAGTCACATCCCAACATTTTAGTCACCCATTTTTGTTGTTTTTCTGATGATAATCATTCTTCCAAAAGTATTTTAAAATATCATGATTAGTGTTCACATGAAAGTGTCTACCCATCAGATAAGGTCTCCATTGCTTGACTGCATGAAGAATAGCCATCATATTTTTCTCTTAAATTGGCTTGAGATTGTTTTTTTCCCTTGATTTGACATTCTCAAATGCAATGGGTCTATTTTCTTGCATAAGTATTACCCCATGCCATATCTTGATGCTTCACATTCAACAACAAACATAAAAAATTAGGGGTTGCCAAAACCAGAGTGGTGCACATAGCCTCTTTCAATTTCTCAAATGCGTTGGTAGCTGATTCAATCCAATGAAAGGAATTTTTCTTCAATAAGGCTATGAATGACGCTGCTATGCTCCCATAATTTTTAAAAAATCTATGATAGTAACATGTTAGTCCCAAAAAAATATGAAGATCCTTTAAGGTCTTTGGTACTTTTCATTCCATAGCTTTGATATTCTTAAGGTCAAATTTGACTCCTTCATGTGAAACAATATGACCCAAGTACTCTACCTCATGGACTTTGGAGGTCATTGTCATTCATATCCAACCATGGAGGGAAGTGTCCAATTTTGACCATGCAACTCCACTCCTCCAAAAAACCTAAAAGGCCTTAATCTTGGTTTAAGGTCTTCTTAAAATGTCACAAAAACGTACAAACACCAAGGCACCTAAATTTTAGTGAATGAAAACATAAGAGAACAATTTTGAAGTTGAATTTTTCTGGTTTAATGGAAAATTAAAATTCCACATTTTTTGGAATGGGTCCAAGCTCATACATAAGAAACATGGGCGTTTAGCTTAAAAAACATATCCTTAGGATATAATAGTCTCTAGGTATTAATTTGTGAATGCATAGTATTCTCAAGGTTTAATATTAACCCTATATACACAAAAGTTAGGTGGAAATGCTAAGGTTCCAGTCCATGGCCCCTATGTCACATCTAGGTTAGAAGTGGTCAATGGGACTTTGGTCCACCCTTGTCCCCCATTTTATCTTCACACCTATCACTTGCATACTCACTTCACCCATCAAAATATACACATATGATAAATTAACATAGCAATAATCCAAAGTCAACCATCTTAAGATATAGAGAAATAATTTCATGGAATCCACCACAACATGTATCTCAATGTCTCCCCTCAATTGTGCCCATATACCCAATCACAAGTTCTGATACATTACATGGTTGTACCCACCCATGGTTCATCAAAAGTCAATTGCTACATGATGGATTAAAAATAACATGTCCAAAAATCTACTACCACATAACTTCATAATTAGAGAACTAATATCTAAGTGCATATATGATAACAATAGAATAATAATGATCTAACACTGTTAAACAATTGAGCATGTTATATTATATATATAAACATG
Source organism: Torreya grandis (assembly GCA_037957365.1). Taxonomy (NCBI): domain Eukaryota; kingdom Viridiplantae; phylum Streptophyta; class Pinopsida; order Cupressales; family Taxaceae; genus Torreya; species Torreya grandis. The sequence continues at coordinate 789,660 of JARHVA010003730.1, forward strand.
TCCATGTCCAATCCATGTGGTGAAACTAAGATAAAAAATATCAATCATGTCCATAATCCTCCAAAAATATCAAGTCAACCATTGCATGAGGGTTAGAAATATCATGTCCTAACAATATGCTTTCACATAGCTTCATTCATGGTGAGAGAACTAATATCCAATCATGTTATACCAATTATCTAAATATGATAATGATGAAATAACAATGGTCTAAATTTTTATAATAACTAAGCATGTTATACCAATTATCTGAACATGTCCATAACCAATCTATATGGTGGAATTAACATAAAAGGATATCGGCCATGTCCATAATCCTCTAAAAATATAGTGCAATCCTCCCTAGTGAGTGATGGAAAATAACCAAGAAAATTTCCAATGTTATTGATAAGTAAAACACCCATCTATGTTTATTTAGGACTCCAATCTCTATCAACAAGTAAAAACATGAATTACAACTCATAGTAGGATACTGTCTGCTAGAGCTAACATATATTCTACCCATAATTCCATTTGGTATAGGTAAGTAAAACATGAAATAAAAATCATAGCATGGTATTTGTATGTTACAACTAACATTTGTTCTACCCAAAACTCCATTTATTATTAAAAATTAAAACAAGAAATACAATTCGTAGTAGGATATCTATCTGATAGAGCTAACATCTATTATACTTGGAACTCCATTTATTATCAATAAGTAAAATGACAAATATAACTCATATCAGGATACCCCTTTTCTAGAACAAAAATCTATTCTACCCGAGAATCCTACATGGTATTTAGCAAGTGGAATTAGGAAATACAACTCGTATTAGGATACCTATATGTCAAAGATAATGTCCATTCTTCTCCTAAGTAGGATACCCATCTACTCAGAGAAAAATTTCAATATGTGTATTGATCTTTGAAGAATGTGAGAGGAGAGTTAGGAATGGATCCTTAACCATCTACTCCCCTCTAGATCTAATGAGGACCAATGAGCATCACAATTCTTAGTTACTCTTAGGCATCATAGTATTACACCTCTTATGAGCATCTGACTTGTTAGAGTAGCGACCAAAAATGCATGTAGATGTGACAATATAACCTAATATAAAACACAACATGAATTATTTAGTGTCAACTCAAAGACTTACATGATTAATCCATACAAAGTTATATATTATATGTGAGATAAATCATAATCATGTTTTATATCCAAATAAGCATGAACAATAGCCATGTGTGATAATCATAATACATCCAACCAAATCATGACTAATCATTATCAATCCTCAATAGTTACATTTATATCTAAAATCATATCATATTGATGTGATAAAATGTAGAGAAATAAAGAGAGGAAGAATATTATTTTCAACGTAATCAAATAATGCCAAGTATAATTCATTTGTAAACTGGAATGCTAGTAAACTATCTATAACAAATTAATCAAGACACTTAGTATGTTATAAGTTACAAGACTATGATTGCCAAAATGACAAATCAAATTTTTAATAATGATATTTAAGATATTTTTACTCAAATCTTACTTACTCCTCGTCAAGAGTCTATCATATTTGATAGGTTAAAATCCTTTGATGAACTATGCCATACAATTATGGAATGTGAGGTCAAATTGATTACATTGAATATACTCAAGTATAGCTCTAATGTTCCTTCTAAGTAAATTACCAAGTTTCAAGGCAAGCCTAATTATAAGATAAAACCTAATGAAAAAAATGAGGCTGAATTTAAATTAATGTTATATCACAACCACCACATAAGTTTCAACTACAAGCTCCACAAATGAGGAAATTATCAAGGATACCTTCACCTCCTCATGTGTTAATACAAAATTTACTTGAATGACATGTTATTACATGTCTTTCACCATTGGAAATAGATTTATCTAGACCTCAAATCTAAAAGCTTTGATATCAAAATGTTTTTTGACTATCATAAATGTTGGGCATTCTGCTAATAATTATATGAAGATCAAGCACAAAGTTCAAGACCTCATTGATGAGAACATTATTGAAATTGGTACACCTAATAAGCCACAATCAAATGAAAATGCAAAACTCCAAATTTATAAATATCCATTTACTAATCCTGAAGCAAAAGATGCCAAGCAAAATTCTGAAGTACATTATGCATATAATGCTCATCCTCCTCCATCTTCATATGGTCATCCACTTGATAACATCATCGGTATAGTTACAAGTAAGTTAGAATCACACCCATTTATTATATTTGATGACTTTAAAATTATTGATGATGATTTTGATAGACATGCATTATTCATTAGAGTATATGTTGGTATACAACTAATCTATAGTGTTATGATATACAATGGATAAAGTGAAAATTTGTCCACCATGTTGGGATATTTTCCTTTACTCTAGCATATCTTTTCCCTAATTACTTGCCTAAGAAAATAAGAGTTCCAACGAGCTAGCACACTAACACATCATATGAGAAAAGGTTCTTACACGCTCACTTGAAGCACACAGCTTAGGAACGGTTCCTATTAGTTTTTTTGCATAAAGGCGTATTCATTTACTTTTCTAAGCTAGGGTGATCAAACAAGCACTTAGTTCCATAACTAACTCTTAACTATTCCTTTCCTACTTAACTAACCAAAAGAAAAGAAGATGGACACAAACTAATAACAAAATAGTAATAACTCCATTATATTCATAAACATATTACATAAGTATTTCATCAACACATAAGCTTCTTTTCATTATATTCATATGTCATATAAAATATTACAATGACTCCAGAATTATAATGATTAACAACACTAAGTAAAACTAAGGTGTATTTATATAGAGTTTACCTAGACCATTTAGTTATAGAAGTAATTACAAAAAGATACTTGCCAATGACCATTAACAACAAGGAGTCATGGCAAGCCATTTACACTTAATTCCTAAGGAACCAGGCCTAACTGCCCCTATATATGCTATATCCTCATCACCATGCACCTATCTTCCTACATAATAGTGCTAGATTCATGCTTGAATATTCTTCTCTAACATTCATGCGAACCGTTCCATTACCATCTTCGTTTTCCATGCCTTTCCCAAGTCTTTCACTAATATCTAAGTCCTAAATTATTGGTTTATCCATGTTTCATGTTTCTTTGTTCCACATGACTTGCCTCTTCTACACCAGTGTCTTCCATGCCATGGTTTTCCCCCATGTCTACACTTCTTTTTGTACCACTATCTTCAAAAAATGCTTAGCCAAAATAGATTCAAAATTGAGAGCCCAACATTACACCACACTAATGTAATAATCCATCCTAGAATATTCATTATATATGGGTTGTTATTTTGGAAAAAACCCAGGTCCCATCTATTTAACTTTCCATTCCACTTCCTCTCAATGATTCAATGCATTATGGAGCTTAAAGTGAATTCCTCGACTACTTCCTTAAATCATTTAGTCTCCTTGGGTTGCTCTAGAAACTCACCTACTTGAATAGTTAAATGATCAAGTGATGCATAAGAATCCTTATGAATGTCCTCCAATAAAGTAACCTCTATCAAAACCTATCCTTGAAACAATGTAAAACTAGTATTCAACTCCAGATGGCGAGTGCTTATTTTATTTTCTAGGGCCTCCACATCTTGAAATGCTTTGGCATGCTTGGATCTATCTTTTATTATTAACATGTTCTCATCTAATTGTTGGCATTGAAGTTATCATGCTCTAATCCTTACTTTCAAAATTTTGCCAGGCTATGCTAGTTTAACAAAAAACCCATCAAAGATGGGAACTATATCACCAACTTGAGTAAAAAAACTCTTACACATTTTGATAGTGTCAATAAACTACTCTATCACCCAAGTTTGCTCATGCTAAGGATTGGGATTTTATTTACATTTTTTCAATAATAGCTCCACCAAGGATCCCAATTTATTAATAGCCTTGCTATCAATAAGAACTCCATCTATAAGGGCCAACTCCTACTACAAAATTAACTTGCAGAGTGTTAGAGTCTTCACTCTAGTCATCATTGCCATTTCTAGTTGGTGCTTGAGCTCTCCTAACTCCTCTTAAATATTTATATTTTTTATTCACTCATTATGATATAGAGCAATGACATTTTGATGCTTTATTTTTAGTTATTTTACATCAAAATATTGCAAGGCATTTTGCCTTGTCATTTTGTGAACAAACTTCAAAAGGATCGCGCTTGCTTGAGACATTGTACACTGTCAAAGATCCACCCAAAATGTATCAAGGAGATCCACCTCTCCCAGTACCAACATAATACTATCTACACATAGTTGAAAATGATATTCTTCATTATATATCATTATAAAAATATAGTTCTCATTGAGTCAACTTGATCGAGTCCTTTTGGGGAAAATACTCCCACATATACAAGTCTTTCTCTGATAGATTATGATGATCCTAGGTGAAAACAAAAGGATTTGTAGTGGTAATCAGTGGCATCTACTACATGGATTAATTAATAGGTTCCTTCCCTTTAGAAGGATCATGTTTAGGTATTTCTACATTTAGATCCTCATCTTGATGACTTGTACTAGCATCAAGCTCACTACTGCCCAATCCTATGTCTATATCATCCCCCTCTTCACAAGTGGGACTTAAAATGTCCAATTATGTGTCATCAAGGGTGGATTATTTGTGATGCACTTATGTGGTCTCCTTTTCCATCTCTGATGTGGCCTCTTATTCCTCTTTATCCTTGGGGAAAGGTCCCCTCTCTAGTGATGCTTTTGGAGTTGCTGCTTTCTATTTAGATTCCCCATCCTTAGGTGCTAAAATGACTTATTTTAGGGGAATATATGTCTACCTAGTAGAATCAAGGCCTATGGTTGACCTATAGGCACATTATCTCTTGGTGGTGAATGGGCAGTCCTTTGTCACTTTAGTTGTTCAAGTTTTGCACTCGTGTTGGCATTGTCCCTAGCATCTTTTGCTTCCAGTGACTTTCAATATTTGGTAGGGGTGGAATGGTTTCTTTCCTATCCTCAACACTCTCCAATGTATTTTTCCTTGGATTTAAAATATAAAAAAATATATGAATTGAGTCCTTGACTAATATTTGTTAGGATTTGATGTTAGTATTATCTAATTCTAGTTTTTTCCTATAGGCCTTCTTCCTCAAATATACATACATTTGATGAAGAGTGTGAGTCTCAACGTCAATATTTTCATCATCAATATTAATTGGACACACATCATATATTCTATTTACATAGTTCATAAAATACCTAGCAGTGAAAACTTATGATAACTTGAGCCACCCGTACAAGTCATCTACAGAACTCATTTGGATGTGTGCTAAAGAAAAATGTTGCTTTATTGCAAACTAGGCTTGGTCTCTTATCTATGTAGGCAAGTCCTTAAGAACATGCCACTTGTTCCCAAAATATTATGTCATTCCATCATACTAGCCCTTCATCTTTGATTTATGAGTAAGCATAATAATGCCAGGGGATGTGAATGCTTTAAGCATAATAATTTCACCCTAAGTAAACTTTTGATTAGACAAGCGGTGGGCCTTCCCTGCATCTGCAATAATTCGCTCTACAAAATACTATGAATTATTATACTTGACCCCTAAAGTTATTTGGTAGGCTACATATAAGTTTGCCATATATACTTCTTTCCATCTATCCACACCTCTAAGATTTGTCATAGCCAAACACATAACTACTTGAAGGGCAGGATACTAGAGACTAGTTATGTACATTGCATGGCCTTGCTTCTTATACTTAAGCACCATGACAATTTTCTTGATTTCTTCTTGATCCTCCAAATCTCCATTGAGGTTAGTGACCAAAGTATTGTAGACTCGTGACTTTTCTAATTCTCTAGGCAATGATTGTCATTCTGTGCCCTACAAAATAAAAGTAATATTCATGATGCACAAGATAAGGAACCTTATGACCTCCATGGGTTTCTTAATGTAAGGTAGATAGAATAGATAAAAAAATATGACATAATTGAGGCTATTGAAAATGTTAAGATAATAAATAAAATCATTTATGGTATTCTACTACTCAAACCTAAAGTCATGTTGTAACTCTACTTCATTCCCTGGTTGGTGGTGATTGTAGTAAAATACTTGGCAAGTCAACACATTAGACTCCCACTTCTTTGCTTGTAACACTGACTCAAGATACTACATTTATTCAACCAATACTGGGTGTGGGGGTGGTGCTTCTACTTTCTTCCTTGCCTCATATGCCATCTTTGATTCCTTCTTGTGTGTTCTCTCGGTCTGCTATGGCAAGATTTCCTCTTGTGCATCAAATTTACTAGGTATTTCTTCTCTTTCAAAATCAGTTATACTCATGTGCCCTCAAACTCTTCTTCTTTGCAAATCATAGGTAAGGGATCACTTCATTGGGCCTTCTTATTTGGCTACATCACCCTTCGAGGAGCCCAAAGGTTGAGGCATGACTGTTTAATCCTCCTGAAAGAATACATGATCACTTTTTCTAATTTCCTCAGCTCTCCTACTTCAATGTCCTTCAATGGTAGATGCTAACACCTGAAACCTATAATTCCTTCAACCTACACTTCCCCAATCATTATTCCACCAATTTATCTATTCATGACAATTTCCTTACTTTAAAATATTTGAATTGGTCATTGAAAGTTGATAAATGCTCCTCTAGTAGCTTGAAAATGTTCTGCTTGGATCTACAAATTTGTGAATTAGCTATAGTAAAGTGTTAAAATAAATACTTATTAACATTTTATACCTTTTAGGGGTAATCCAAATTTACTTCCCCATGACATCATCCATCATTTCACTCATTAACATTTCTAACGGTATTGCCATGATGTCCATTTGGCACACTTTCCATTACATATTACTTTTATCACATTTAACACATCCATCCCATCTCGTGCTTTTATTGAATTGCACGATAGCTATAGATAATTTAAATTATTTTATTTCCAAGGTAGGAACCTACTTTATTTATCTTAACTCCTCATAGAAATTATGCATCCCAACCTGCATATCCACTTGTTCCTATGCACTTCCTCTTACATGCCCCTTTTTATTGCACATTTCCTTCCACCATTTCCTTTGCACTTTGTAGTTTTCATTCATTCACACTTATCACCCCACACAAAATATGTTTGTGGTCCTCCATGACATGACAAATAAAATAGGATATAACTGAGTGTTGATCTAAACCCAAGTAAAAGGTGTGCAACCAATGCCATACTTTATTGAAAAACAAACTAGAATTCTAAACTAAGTTATTAACATATGCCTTATTGACAAAAAGTATACATCAGTCAGAATGGTTTGGGTGAAGCTAACTACCATTAAAATGGCATAGAAGGAACTGACTAGCTAATCTCTTTAACTTACACTTGCTGGTGGGAAAAATACTATGAATAATAAGCGGGCCATCCCAATGGATGCAAAGTTTGATAGAGTGTCACACAAACTTGGAGTCATAGACCAATACATACATACCTAGAGAAAAAGTCTTATTCTTAAGATGTCTATCATGTTAGGCTTTCTATTTCTATTTCTCCACTCCTTGACTCAATGCACTAGAAAATAGGTTTCATCCAACTGTAGTAAAGCATCCATGTGCACTTTCAAACATTCTTCATCATCCAATCAACCAACGTATGTAATATGTAAATAAGCTACAAAGAAATCAACTAGAAGAACAACTTTGACACCAAAGACAAGATTAAAAGGATTAATCTTGTTCAACCATTTATACATGAACTGATATGCCCATAATATGATAGAAACACTATCATCCTAGTTAGTAAAACCAACATTGAAAATATTCATCAATGTATGACCCAATATTTTATTGAATGCTTCAGCTACACCATTTCCCTGAGGGTGATATAGTGTAGTCTTATGGTGCACAATCATGGACTTAGCCAGAAGGATGAGGATTGTCTCATTAAGGAAATAGCTCCATGATCACTAGTCAAACTTAACAGACATCCATACCTTGTAATGACATTCTCCCAAAGAAATATGGTAGTAGTGGAAATAATACAATCTTGGGTTGGTGTTACTTCAGCCCAATAAGTGAGGTAATTAGTGGTAGTAACGATATAGTGTGTGCTAGTACACCTCCCCATTGGATTAATAGGGCCAATAAAATCATCAACCCATTTTTCAAAGGGTTCATGAATAAGGATCAGATGAAGGGGAATACCATCCCTTAAGTTTGGTTACCTACACATAGATAGATATCACTTTAGCAGACATAAACAATGTCATCTTTAAATAAATTGGGCCACCACAACCCAGCTAATACTTGTGTTAAAAAAATCTATGATATCCTCAAATTCCTTAATTATGTGCATGACTTGAAAAAGATGCACATCAGGTAAGTCATCCTCAATGGCATGCATTGGTTCATGTTAGGGTGTGGAGCTAAAAACTTCACCAAGGAGCATAGTTTATCAGGTTCGGGTCTACACAGACACCGGCGTCAGTCAGGAGCGACCGACGTCGGTCACAGGCAGTTGCAGAGGTGCCGACGTCGGCAGATGGTCAGCTGATGGCGGTCATAGACAATCAGCAGGAACCGACGTCGGTTACCTGCGTGTCCAGAAAGCTATTTCCGTGGACAGAAGCGAGTGTTTGCATGATAAGTTTGAGTTATGGACTCAAGCACGCGTCTCTATTGTTAGCATTACTATTTTTAGAGCCCTTGTTCAAGTGGCTTAACTGCTTGTTGGTTGTACATGCTCAAGTCTCCTAATTCTATATGTAGAATTAGATCTTCTTAGCTTAGTAGTAGTTTGTAGTGAATTATTGTAATTCATTGTGTGAGAAGAATAGTACAAAATTGAATCAATCCAGGCTTGTTGGAGTTGATTGTTCTTGAGAGAGAGCTCTTGAGGAATTGAGATCTATTGAGAGATCTATACATCTAGGAGAGGTGTGGAAGAAAGAAGCTTTCTTCAATTGTATTCCTTTGTAAAGAGTTTTGTTAATACAAGTTTTCAGGGTGTTTTCTTGTATCTCTTGTTCTTGTTATTATCATTCTAATTACTTGTCAATCTGGTTTAATTCCGCATTTATTGCTGTCATATTGTAATCTATTGTTGGATTGATCCCCCAACAAGTGGTATCAGAGCCTTGGTTACAGGTTCAGAGCTTGATATTTGGTATCAAAGTTCAGGTTCACTAACAGGTGGTTCAGATCTGTGTAGTGTGTATTGATTACAGGTTCTTACAGGGATTTCTGTTTGAGTGGGAGAAGCAATGGCAGATGAAATTAAACTGAGAATGGAAAAGTTCAATGGCAAAAATTACCAACACTGGAGAATGCAGATAGAGGATTATCTGTATCAGAAAGATCTCTACTTACCGTTAGGAGGTATTACAAAGAAGCCCAAAGACATGGAGGATGAAGAATGGGAAGTTCTTGACAGAAAGGCTCTGGGGTCTATAAGACTGAGTCTAGCATCCACTGTGATATCCAATTTATCACAGGCAAAGTCTACGGTAGAGTTGATGACTACGTTAGCAAATTTGTATGAAAAACCCTCAGCTTCCAATAAGCTATATCTTATGAAGCAGTTATTTAATTTGCATATGAATGAAGGTGGATCTGTGTCTACTCATCTGAATGATTTCAATGGTATTGTGAATCAATTAAGTTTAGTGAATATAGTGTTTGATGATGAGATAAAAGCTCTTTTGATATTATGTTCTTTGCCTGAAAGCTGGCATGGCTTAGTAATGGCAGTAAGTAATACTGCATCTGCATCAAATATTTTGAAAGTAGAGGATGTTGTTAGTGTTATCTTGAATGAGGAATACGCAGGAAAAGCACAGAAGAGGCATCTGGGAATGCTTTAAGTTTTGAGAGCAGGGGAAGGCAGAAAGAGAAGAGCAAGAAAGGCAGAGCAAGATCCAAGTCAAAGGGGAAAGGCAGATCTAAATCCAGAAACGGCAGGAAGCCACAATGCTGGAATTGTGGAAAGATGGGGCACATAAGCAGAGATTGTTGGTCAAAGCCTAAGGAGGACAACCAGCACGAAGGAAAGGAAGAAGCCAAGATTGCAGGTATTGCACAGGATGCTTTAATTTTCTCTCTGCATAATAATATAGAATCTTGGGTATTAGATTCTGGTGCATCTTTTCATGCTACTCCTAACAGGGAATATTTCAGTGACTATATCCATGGAGATTTTGGAATAGTGTACTTAGGGGATGATGAGCCCTGTAAAATAACTGGCAAAGGTAAAGTGCAGCTGAAGATGCAGAATAGCAACACATGGGTGTTGAGAGATGTGATGCATGTTCCTAGTTTGAAGAGAAATTTGATTTCTGCAGGTAAGCTAGGTGATGAGGGTTGTATAGTAACTCTCACAGTAGAATCTTGGAAGGTGACCAAGGGTGCACTTGTTATGGCCAGAGGTAAGAGAGAAGGTATTCTCTATTTGTGTAATTGCGTTACTAACAAATCTCCTTCAGTTTTATCTACTTCAGATGTGGATGCTAAATTGTGGCACTCAAGGCTTGGCCACATGAGTGAGAAGGGGATGTCAATTCTTAAGTCTAAAGGTATGCTTTCAAATTTAAAAGGCATAGATCTAGAGTTTTGTGAGCACTGTGTATTTGGAAAACAGAAAAGGGTTAGTTTTCTCAAAACTGGATCTACTAAGAAGAGGCACAAGTTGGAGCTTGTTCACACAGACGTGTGGGGACCAGCTCAGGTTGCTTCCATTGGAGGATCACAGTACTATGTATCATTCATAGATGATGCCACAAGGAAGGTATGGATCTACTGTATTAGAAGAAAATCTGATGTATTTGATACTTTTAAAGTTTGGAAAGCTATGGTTGAGAATGAAACAGGTAAAATATTAAAGTGCCTGAGATCAGACAACGGTGGTGAGTTCTGCAGTCATAAGTTCAAAGATTATTGTTACATGCATGGAATCCATAGGCAAAGGATGGTTCCAAGGACACCTTAGTAGAATGGTATTGCTGAAAGGATGAACATGACAATAATGGAGCGTGCAAGATGTATGAGATTGCATGCCGGTTTGCCCTTACAGTTTTGGGCACAAGCTGTTGACACTGCAGTGTACCTGATTAACAGAGGACCCTCTACAGCTCTGGATGGTGGTATTCCAGAAGAGGCATGGACAGGTAAAAAGGTTGATCTCTCATATCTCAAAGTTTTTGGTTGTGAAGCCTTTGTGCATATAGATAAGGAAAATAGAAAGAAGCTTGATGCTAAGTCTATGAGATGCATGTTTATTGGCTATGGCTCAGATGATTTTGGTTACAGATTGTGGAATCTAGAAACTAACAAGGTAATCAGGAGCCGTGATGTTATTTTCAATGAAAGAGTGATGTATTGTGATCAGCTAAGGAAGTTGAATCAGTCTGAGCAGAGCAATGGTGAATTGGATGAGGTGAAAGTCCAAGATGAGCTCGCAGGAAAAAGAAATAATCACTTACAGGAAAACACAGAGATCGACGTCGGCCGTACAGGTACTGAGGTCGGTCAGGCAGAACCGATGTCGGCCAGTAACAGGTCTACAGGTGACTGAGGTCGGTCACTGTCAGAGAATTTGGGTGGATTGCGTGTTGTAGACGAGTCTCAGACACCCATCAGGAGGTCAGAAAGGGTGAGTAAGCCTCCAATTAGATATTCTCCTTCTTTATATTATTTATTGCTAACTGATGGTGGAGAACCAGAGAGTTTTGAAGAAGCAATATAGGTGGAGTCCAAGAGTGAGTGGGAGCGTGGCATGGTTGAGGAGTTGGAGTCCTTAAGAGAGAACCAAACATGGGATTTGGTTGAATTGCCAGCTGGTAAGAGAACAATTAAGAACAGATGGACCTACAGGTTGAAGGAAGGCGAGAATGGACAGATGAGATACAAGGCCAGATTAGTGGTAAAAGGATTTGCACAAAAGCCAGGTATTGACTTTGGTGAGATTTTTTCTCCAGTTGTTAAAATGACTTCAATAAGGGTTGTATTGTCTTTGGTTGCTTTTGAGGATTTGCATCTTGAGCAGCTAGATGTTAAGACAACATTTCTTCATGGAGATTTGGATGAGGAAATTTATATGGAACAGCCAGAAGGATTCGAGGTCAAGGGTAAGGAGAAGTTTGTGTGCAGGTTGAAGAAAAGCTTGTATGGCCTCAAGCAAGCTCCTAGGCAATGGTACTTAAAATTTGACAGGTTTATGACTAAGCATGGCTACAGTAGGTGTCAATCAGACCATTATGTGTATTTCAAGAGATTTGATAACGGTAGATATATTATTCTATTGTTGTATGTAGATGACATGCTGGTTGCAGGGTCTCACATGCAGGATATCTCAGAGCTTAAGGTAAAATTAGCTCAAACGTTTGCTATGAAGGATTTGGGAGCAGCAAAGAAAATCCTTGGCATGAGCATTAGGAGAGACAGGAAAAATCACAGGTTGATATTGTCTCAAGAAGATTATGTGGAAAAGGTGTTGAAACGGTTCAATATGCAGGATGCTAAACCGGTAAGCACACCTTTGGCTGGACACTTCAAGTTAAGTAAAGAACAATGTCCTAATTAATATGATGAGGTAGAGTACATGAGTAAGGTTCCATATTCTTCCGCAGTATGGAGTTTGATGTATGCAATGGTGTGTACTAGACCAGATATTGCCCAAGCAGTGGGAGTGGTAAGTAAGTATATGGCCAATCCAGGTAAGGAACATTGGAAAGTAGTTCAATGGATCCTTAGATATCTGAGAGGAACCAACAGTAGGCACTTGTGCTATGGAGGTTCAGATACTTCTCTACATGGCTATTTAGATTCAGATATGGCAGGTGATTTGGATGGTAGGAGAAGCACTACAGTTTATGTTTTTACTGTAGGTGGAATGGCGGTTAGCTGGATATCTAAGTTGCAAAAGGTTGTTGCCTTGTCAACTACAGAAGCAGAGTATATTGCAGCCACAAAAGCTAGCAAGGAGATGATATGGATGACACGGTTCATGGATGAGCTTGGTAGGGAGCATGAGAGTTGCAGATTGTACAGTGACAGTCAGAGTGCAATCCATTTGGCCAAGAATTCAGCCTTTCATTCAAGAACAAAGCACATACAGCTAAGGTATCACTTCATACGACAGGTATTGGAAGACGGTGAGTTGAAGCTGGAGAAAATCCATACAGATAGGAATCCTGCTGATATGCTAACAAAGCCGATTACAAAAGAGAAGTTGAATCTTCGTTCAACTTCTATTGGTCTTCATGATTAAGTTGAAGATGGAGGAGCTAGAAGATGTTGCTGTACAGGTACTGGTGCAGCTGTTTATCTCCAAGTGGGAGATTGTTAGGGTGTGGAGCTAAAAACTTCACCAAGGAGCATAGTTTATCAGGTTCGGGTCTACACAGACACCGGCGTCGATCAGGAGCGACCGACGTTGGTCACAGGCAGTTGCAGAGGCATCGACGTCGGCAGATGGTCGGCCGACGGTGGTCATAGACAAGCAGCAGGAATCGACGTCGGTTACTTGCGTGTCCAGAAAGCTATTTCCGTGGATAGAAGCGAGTGTTTGCATGATAAGTTTGAGTTGTGGACTCAAGCACGCGTCTCTATTATTAGCATTACTATTTTTAGAGCCCTTGTTCAAGTGGCTTAACTGCTTGTTGGTTGTACATGCTCAAGTCTCCTAATTCTATATGTAGAATTAGATCTTCTTAGCTTAGTAGTAGTTTGTAGTGAATTATTGTAATTCATTGTGTGAGAAGAACAGTACAGAATTGAATCAATCCAGGCTTGTTGGAGTTGATTGTTCTTGAGAGAGAGCTCTTGAGGAATTGAGATCTATTGAGAGATCTATACATCTAGGAGAGGTGTGGAAGAAAGAAGCTTTCTTCAATTGTATTCCTTTGTAAAGAGTTTTGTTAATACAAGTTTTCAGGGTGTTTTCTTGTAGCTCTTGTTCTTGTTATTATCATTCTAATTACTTGTCAATCTGGTTTAATTCCGCGTTTATTGCTGTCATAATTGTAATCTATTATTGGATTGATCCCCCAATAGTTCACCATATTTAACACATGATAAATGATTTGGTATTCAATTAGACTTACTTGGTTTGACCATCATAAAAAATTGAAATTCCTAAAATAGAACAATCCATCAGCAAATGCATCCATGCAACACTAGTTTATTCATGAGGCATTTAAGTGATTCATGATCTTTAAAGAAAGTGAACAAGGTGGCCAATAGATACTAGAATTTGTTTTGAACTACATATACCATGGACAAGGATTTACATTCTATAGTTGAGTAATTCCATTCAGATGGAGTGAGATTCTAGTTGGTAAAGTAGATGGGATGGTCAAGACTACCCTCACTAGGTTGTGCAAATATAACACCCATTGCCATACCTGAAGCATCAACATGTACATGAAAGGTCTTCATCCAATCTAAAAACTAGATAATGGGTGCAATGATTAACTTGTCATTGAGTGTTATGAATACCTATTAGTGAGTATTTATCCATAAGAATTGACCATTATGTTTAAGAAGTTCCTCCAATGGTGCTATGATCTTATCATATCCCTGAATGAAATTTCTATAGTACCCCATATGTCCAAAGAAGGTGTGGATCTTATGTTGGTTTGTAGGCATTGGTAGGTGAACAATGACTACAATCTTAGTCGGATCCACCAGGAGTCCATCATGACAAATAATGTGACCCAATAGACTTCCAAATAGAGTAATAAAGATTCACTTATTTAGATTCAAAGAAATCTAAATTTGTCAACAATGCTCAAGCATGAGGCAAAGATTAACACAATGATCACGTACTAAACCATATATAGTCCAATCATTCAAGTAGACTTGAAGGAACTTATGAATAAAATCATTAAAAGCTTCTATCATAATATGTGTGAACATGCTCGAAGCATTCTTCAGATCAAAGGGCATCACATTGTAAGTGAATGAACCCCATTCAGTGGCAAAGCGGTATTTGGTTTATCTTCTTCTATAATCTAGACCCGATGATAAACCAAAAAACCATCAATAAAGGTATAAATCTCCCACCTAAAAACTCCTTATAAAATATTCTCAGTCAAAGGCATCAAACAAGGGTCTATTGTGAAAGAAACATTAAGTACACTATAGTCCACACAAATGTGAATGTAGCTATTCTTCTTGATACTTATCACCATGGGGCTCACCCATTTAGATTCATTAATAGGAGTGATAACTCTAGTGTATAACATACTATCAATATCCTCTTTAACTTGAGTACTTATATTAGGATTCATTTGACAACATCTCTTTATGATGGGTCAAGCACCTTCAACTAAATTAATGTGCATCTTTCCCAATAAAAGATGCACACCATTCATCTCAGTGTAATTACAGGGTAAAATGTATTTATATTCCTATAAGAGTTTAAAAACTTTGTTTATCTCAGTATCGAACCAATAATTTCCCTCAATGGGCATCTTAGGTGCATCCTCCATTCCAATATTATGCTGAACCATCTAGAGTGGCTCAAAATATACCTTTTGGTCAGTCTGTATGGTGTCTTAGACATTACATGCCCCATATTCAAATGTAAAGCCAAGTGGTCAATGGATGGATCTTGCAGGTCAGAACTAGTACTTTCCTTAATGTGGTACACAACCTTTTTTTTATCTTTCCAAATATATTCCCTTAGTGCATGGTTTGATTGACAGTCAATCTATGAAGAAGATGAGTCTAGAGTACTAGGTTCTTGGAAAATGGAAAAGTTATCCTCATGCGTGCCATGTATATGTGATTTATGGTCTTCAATCGATAATGGATCACCTGTAATAGCTTGATGGATGGCTTACAGGGACATGCACAAATCCATGTGAGGGAATGAATAAGACAGTGCTGAAATCATATTATGTCTAATGTTACTCCAAGAATCCATGTCTAGGCATCATTATTGATGAATATACCATGCTTTATCCTAGGTGCATAGAGTACCATACAATGCATGAACCCACAAATACTCAAGCAACGTATGTCTCATCCATATTCCAAAGGTTTTTATAGGTCTCTAGATGAGCTTTAGGGGCATCAATACCATTATAACTTAGAGTGGAGTGAATGTGATTCTCATGATGAAAATGATAGTACATAGTAGAAGCATTCGATCCCAAGTGAGTAAATTGTGTTGGCACATTGCCCACCATCAAGCAGTTATTCCTTGAAAAACATACCTAAGTGAGTGTATCCATTCATCTTCAAACACATAGGAAGTTTCCAGCTACATCACATACTCCCAAACTTCCATTTGAGCATGAAACATAGGTGCTTGATCTAACTACAGGGATGGTCATCAATAAGGTGAACAAACTTATGGCACTTAAGTATCCTACATGGAACATCCTCTTAGCTACTAAATTGTCCATAGATTCATCTAGTAAGATCATATTCTCTATGAGCCCAATGTTCACAAGCATTGCTAGTAATGTCAAAAAAAGATTGTGTATGCCCAATGTAATCTACCATCTAGACTAGGATCAAGATGCTTGGTTCCCTGAGCTATGACATTATAGATATGATTGATATTTTTATCGATGTTAATGGGTTCAATAAAAGGATGTCCCTGATCATTGTCTAGGGAAATCACAATGTGTTGATCATCATTTAAAAAATTGATGTAGTACTTTTTGAAGCTCAAGTTAGTGTTGTTTGCATAGCACCATGGATGATCCAAAAGAACCATAAAATCATCATCTTCAACCAACTCAATCAATTCAAATTTAGCCTTAAAAGTGCACCTAAAATATCAATGGTGGCATCCTTAATAACTCCTATGGGTAGTACATGAGTCTTATTGGCCATTAAAAATACACGAGGAGAAGGCTACAAATGAGGGCTCACCATATTTATCCAAGCATCCTTGGTTAGTACATTTAATTTTATGTTAGTGTCTACTAGTAAATCCTGAATGATCTAACTATCAATAACTGCATTTAATAAAATTTCCTTATCACACTCCATACTGGGTTGGACATGAGCCTCTTGTCATCGTGCACAGTTTAATCGATTATCTTCCATAGGATTTGGTGCTTGATGACCCAACCAATTACTCAAAATGGGAATGATGTCTTCATCAAGAAGCTATTTTCACAATTTATGAAACTCATCATGTGTTGAGTCTCAAAAAATTGAAGCTTTCTACATTTTAGTGCACATAGCAGTGTCTCTATCCTTAAAAAACTAAATTTCACCTTGTGGTTCCCACACCAGAGTCATTATGTACTACAATACTTATATCTAATGTTGAGTATCTAGGTATTGATTCATATGAGGATCCTCCTAGTGGACCTTGTCAGTGGGTAGATTTGAAATGGACTAGGAAGGATCACCACTTTTTGTAGTAATACTTACCTTAGGACAAGTCAAAGTAGTAGGTCACAGTCTCCATTGAGAAGTTGGATTTTTTCAATCCATATCATTCTATCATCCTTCTCATTATGATCTTCGGTGATGGTGGCATACCAGTTTGTGCATTCCTTGAAATGATGCTCATTCTTATAAAATGCACAAGTTGGATAGTCTGGGTAGTTACGCTATTAATGATCTAGAGATCCATACTTGTAGCAAGTTATAGGTAGAAAATGACCACCTCCACATCCATGATTGTGACCTCTATACGATCTACCTCCACCATTATCCTAGTTGTTGGCTACATAGGTATGATGAGTACCATGCGTGCATGCCTCAAGAATATCACTAATAAAGTAAAAATCATTTGTATCATGAGTATATGCATCATATATTTTATAATATGATGATACCTTTGATTGAGTAGCATGTTGAATCATGGGGAAATCTCTCACATCATGGTCTTCTTCATAGATTTCACAAGACTGCTTTACCATGGCACAAATACTTTTTTGGGATAATTATTTCTATTATGACATTCTACTTCATAGTTAAGTTAATACACTATAAACCACTGCGAGTGTCTTGAGTATTATTCATAGTGAGATTATCCAACTGAGATGCCATATTAGCAATTTGAGCTTCCATAAAGTGACCAATCCTTGTATCTATGCTTCCAATGGATTTCACATGAAGGGTAGCTTCCAATGCCTTATGCGGGTTAGTAAAGGTCTTTTGGGATAATGTGTGTCAAAAGGGAAGGAATACACCTCCTAAAAACAATTAGACATGATGAGTTGCATTTATCTCAAATGATAACTTGTAAATAAGCATTTTAAAATATGCATCATACTCACACACACTCTTAATGAGTTATTGTTTAATATCCTTTAAGGCAACAATATTCTATTTGTCAAACTATGGGATGCCAAATTCCTGGAGAAATGCTGCCTTTAGTTACTTATAATTTACAATATATTTTTGTGGATCAAACTTATGGTATTACTTATGTGCATGATCTAAAAGGGTAATGGAAAACATAGTTGGATTCTATTTAGTAGAACTAATGCCACATGCCTGCCAAATTAGTACACACTAATGAACATGTTCCATTGCATTTTACACACCATGATATTCATATAGATGATACATCATATTGTAATATAATATAGGTATACTGGGTGTTGTAAATGGGTCCTATTGTGATGCACTTACAGTCCCTCTTGGACCTTATGGGGTAGGTCTACCAATGCCTCCTGTACCACCTCTAGATCCTCTATCCAAATCACCACTGATACCACCTCCCATGTCTCTTATGGAAATAAAAGCACCTAATATATTAGGTACAAAAATAGTTTGATTGACTATAAAGGGGGATATAATCTACCCACTAGCTATACTTGGTCCACTAATAATTCCAAATTAAGCCATAGGGTTGACTTATAATGGAAAAGAAATGAACAAACTATTCTCTTAATCTTGTACTTCAAAAGTTTCTTCAACAAGTTTAGACTCTAACTTTATACTATCTGTATCCCAATTTCTTACAAGAACATCATCTAACTCAAAGGCATGAACATGAATTATGGGTGGGGAATTGGGCCTATCTATATTGGGTTCTATAGTCACCAATGTTTGACTTGTTTCTCCCACATATACTTGTGCTGGCATTGGGTGTAGTCCTATGGTTCGGGAGTCCTCATTCTGCCTTTTTGCATCTCTAAAGACCCTCATAACACTTATATAATACTCTTGGTCCCTCCTTGGATTTCTTACAATTATATCCCTTCACCTAGCCTCATCATACTTGCATTTATGCAACTCCTGCTAACTGCCTCCCATGCTGAACCAACAATCTTATATCAACATGTACCCCTTCATTTCCCTACCGACTACACTGCTCAAGTGAGGGAGAGTTTATCCATCAATTTGAAAATATTCAAGTCTTGAGTCAACTATAAGCTTCTTAATCTCTAATACATACTTCTTGAGATAATTTATGCATGGTTCCCAAAGGGAGTTAAATAGGGATTCCTTTGGACAAGAGTATGTGGACATCGTGTATTCCAAGATATAACTATTAAGTGTTCCTCACCACCAAATATCCACCACACATATATAGGGTGTTCCCAATCTATCCAAAGTTGACTGATGCTCTAATGATGAGGAAATATTTCATCTATAATTACTTGAATGGTTTTGCATGTATGTTGAAAGCTAAACATGAAAATGAATGGGTACTTATACAAATAAAGCTTCATAAAGTGAGTCATAAAGGGATTATTCTACCCATGCACATGCATAAACTCTAGGTTCAATATAATGAAGTGCAAAATTCTCTTTTGCAGTAGTAACCCAATGTTCAACATTTTCTAGAGATATCCACTCGAGCATTTCCCAACATCATGCAAACAAGCACAACAAGTCTTGATAATAGAACCAAAATGTTGGGATATTTTCCTTTAGTCTGGCATATCTTTTTCCTAGTTGAGTGCTTAATAAAGCAAGAGTTATAATGAGCTAGTATGTCGGCACATCATGTGAGAAAAGGCTCTCGTGCACTCACCCAAAGCACGTAAATTAAGACCAATTCTTATTGGTTTCATCACATGAAGGTGTATACATTTACTTTTCTAAGCTAGGTTGCTCAAACAAGCACTTGGTTCTAAATTCACACTTAGTTCTTGATCCAAAACTTAGAAGATTAGTTGAAAGATAATTCAAGAAACAAGAACAACACAATTGTAATAATTCTATCTCTAAAAAGAGATGTTTTATTGATCAAATTTGCAGATCCAAACATATGCCTATCTCTGAGAAGAGATGTTTGATTTCTTTTTTAGGTTACATCTTCATTTATACACATTTTGAAGGTAGGAAGAGGATGTGGAAGGTCACCAATCTTGAGGGAGATTAAGTGGTTCAACTTCCATGATTCACAATAATACATAATTTGAGGAATTACTATTTTTAGAAACTTACTATTTTTAGATTGCACTACTAAAATTGGAAATTAGGGCACTTTTATTTGGTTTTCAGGGGTCAAAACCCATTGAACAGAGCTCGGTGCCATCTTATGATGTTCCCCTCATTCTTAGATTTCCAATGATTTAAATGGGGAGTCAAATGGAGCTATGGTTCAAAAGTTATGGCTCTCAGAAGTTCTACCACCAATTGGGGTAGAACCATCACCTGAATTATCACCTAAAATGTTGCTCAGATCATTCTTCCCTCCTTGAGAAGCAATGGTCCCCATTGCATCACTATTTTTCATCAAGTGTGGTAGTTATGTTTTGATTTGATTCTCAATGCATACTTGGAATGGACTATGCTTTGTGGAGCTATGTTGGGCCAAATGGTTCACCATTTCTATTTGACCATCAGTTTGTGGATGAAAGGCCATGAACTTTCTTAGCTTGGTATCTATTTGATTTTGTTGTTTGTGTAGTCAGGGATACAACATCAACCCTTTTGGATTTATATGGCTTGACCACCATGAGAATGAATTTATTGGCACTAATCAGGGAGACAAATGTAGAAGGTGGTACCCTCTAGTACCCTATAGCACCGTGTTCCAAGAGTGAAGGTGATTCTTCAAGTTTTTGATTCATAAATGCCATGTCGATCATACATGAATGGCTGACTAAGGAGTACATCAAAAACATCCAAATTGACCACATCACACAAGACCTTATCTTGGAAAGGTTTCATTGCATATGAGAGAAGACATTGGTGGGTGACACAGAGGTTTCTCCCTAGTCAACCATCCAATACTATATATCTTTGGGTGAGGCTTCATGGATAGATTTAGGTTATTCAAAACATTAGTAGAGATTAAATTCTTTTAACTCCCACTATTAAGAATGAAATGTAGAGGCTTACCTTTCACCCATAACTTAGAGTGAAACAACCTTACCTTATCATCTGGCCTCTCCTTGTGGGTCTATGATGAAACAACAATGGCATGGAGCTCAACATCTATAATTTATTCTTCATCCTCTTTGATTGTATGGTGTGTATGAGGTAGAGTAGTAGATGTTGAGGATTGTGACTTAGAAAGTAGGGACTTGATGGCTCGACATTCTTCTTTGGAGTGAGTTTCAAATTTGTGGTAATCAATCATTTTTTAGTCTTCACTTCTTTTTGCTTCCAATTTTGGCCTCGTGTTTGACCTTCTTTCTCACTTTTCCATTTTGAATGTTAACTCTTCATATTCATTATTCCATGCTTCTGCTCAATCTTTACCATGAACTTGTACGCCTCATCAAGGGTTTCCAAATTGAAGAGTTATATCTCCCCCCATATATACCATTGTAGTCCACCATGATATTTGAGAACCCTATGTTTCTCACTTTTTTGGATGCCCAATCTCACAGATAGAGAATGAAAATTATCAGTGTAATCTTGAATAGATTGTTCCTTACCTTGGTGAAGTTGTTGCCACTCTATATAAATATCATCATATGCTCCAATGGGGAAATATTCTTCTTTACAGCTTCTATGAAATCATCCTAGGTAGGTTCCACCTCAAGGTCAATATCATTTATACTAAATCTCTTCTTGTAGACTTCTCACCAATTTTTGATAGGCAATGATGATTTCAAAAGAGCAAAAGTGATCTTCTCTTTATCGATGAAATTATTTATAGAAAAATAAGATGACAATTGATCCAACCAATTTTCTACTACATCAACATTGTTTTTGCCTTGAAATGTAGGGATATCAAAATTCACCTGAACCTTGAAGGGTGTTGGGGCACTGAAAAGATGTGGGGTTACATATGAGGAGCTAAAACTTCTCATCAAGATTTATTGGAGAATTTAGAAAAATTGTTGTAGCATCTATGCTTACTACTACTTGAGGGCTTCATTCACCATTTCCTTGAAAGGATCAGATGTCTCATTGTTGTCTGCCATTTGAGGTCATTCAGAGTGAATAAGTGGATAGTTTGTTGGTTCTATTTTCCACTGAAGAAACAAGAACAACATAATTGTAATAATGCTATCTCTGAGAAGAGATGTTTTATTGATCAAATTTTTAGATCCAAACATATGCTTATCTCTGAGTGATCCAGAACTCAAAAGTTCTGGTTGACAAATATTTCAATAACACAAAAATAACACAATAACAATGGATTCTTTGAGAAGAGACGTCGTATTACTTAACAACTGCAATATGAATATAGGCTTATCTCTGAGAAGAGATGTCTTGTTGAATCAAAAAAATTGCAGATACAAAACATACGCTTATCTCTGAGAAGAGATGTCTACCTTCCCTTTTCAGGTTATAATGTATTTATACATATTTTGAAAACATCGAGGGATTGAGTGGCTCAAGGAATTAACTGTCACTGACAAATTGACGTCCCTGAATTAACATAATATAGCACTCGAGGACATAATGGCTCGAAGAAATAACTATCATTGACAATGTGACTTCCAAGAATGAAAATAATACAAAATTTGAGTAATTAACTGTCACCCAAAAATTTGACGTCCAAGATTTAAAACAATACAAAGCTATGCACAGCCCTACCCGGTCTACTAGCTGCCCGCTCCGGGGCCTTACAACAACCACTTCGGCATCTGTGGTCCATTGTACCACCACATCTTGGCACTCATTATACCACTCGAATTGTCACCTGAATCACTGAGAAGAGACGTCTGATTTTAATTTTGGGTTACATATTCATTTATATAAATTTTGAAGGTAGGAGGAGGATGTGGAAGATCACCAATCTCAATAGATATTAAGTGGTTTGACTTCCATGATTCACAATAATATAGAATTTGAAGAATTACTATTTTTAAAAACTTACTATTTTTAGATTGCACTATTAAAAATTAAAATTAGGGAACTTATATTTGGTTCTCAAAGTTCAAATACTATTTATCAAAGTTTGGTGCCATCTCATGATGTTCCCCTCATTCTTAGCTTTCTAACAGTTTAAATAGGGAGTCAAACAGAGCTATGGTGCAAAAGTTATAGCTCTCGTAAGTTCTACCACCAATTAGGGTAGAACCATCACCCGAATTATCACTTGAAATGTTGCTCAAATCATTCCTACCTCCTTGAGAAGCAATGGTCCCCATTTCATCAAGATTTGTCATCAAGTGTGGTAGTTGAGTTTTGATTTAATTCTCGATGCATACTTGGAATAGACTGTGCTTTGTGGAGCTGTGTTGGGCCCAATGATTCACCATTTCTATCTGACCATCAGTCTGTGGATGGAAGGCTGTGGACTTCCTCAGCTTGGTATCTATTTGCTTTTATTGATGTGTATTCAAGTCTGCAACATCGACCCTTTTGGATTTATGTGGCTTGACCACCATGAGAATGAATTTCTTGGCACTAATTAGGGAGACAAATGTAGAAGGTGGTACCTCTAGTAACCTATAGCACCATGTTCTAAGAGTGAGGGTGATCCTTCGAGTTCTTGATTCATAGATTCCATGTTGATCATACATGAATGACTGACCAAAGATTACATTACAAATATCCAGATTGACCACATCACACAAGACCTCATCTTGGAAAGGTTTTATTGCATATGAGAGAAGACATTGGTGGGTGACATAAAGGTTTCTCCCTAGACTCAACCATCTAATACTGTATGGCTTTAGGTGAGGCTTCATTGATAGATTTAGGCTTTTCTCAATATTAGTGGAGATCAAATTCTTCTAACTCCCACTTTCAAGAATGAAATGTAGAGGCTTACCTTTCACCCATAACTTAGAGTGAAACAACCTTTCCTTATCATCTCGCCTCTCCTTATGAGTCTATGATGAAGCAATGATGGCATCAGGCTTAGCATCTACAATCTCTTCTTTATCCTCTTTGACTATAGGGTGTGTATGAGGCAGAGTAGTAGATGTTCAGGATTGTGACTCAAAAAGTAGAGACTTGATGGCTCAACATTATTCTTTGGAGTGAGTACCAAATTTTTGGTAATCACATCATTTTCTAGTCTTCTCTTCCTTTAGCTTCCAATTTTGGCCTCATGTTTGACCTCCTTTGTCACTATTCCATTTTGAAGGCTGACTCTTCGTATTCATTCTTCCATGCTTCTGCTTAATCTTCAACATGAACTTGTATGCCTCATCGAGGGTTTCCAAATTGAAGAGTTCCATCTCCCCCCATATATATCATTGTAGTCCACCATGATATTTGAGAACCTTATGTTTCTCACTTTCTTGGATGCCCAATCTCACAGATAGAGAATGAAAAATGTCAGTGTAATCTTGAACAGTGTATTTCTTACCTTGGCAAAGTTATTGCCACTGTATATACAGATCATCATATACTCCAATGGGGTAGTATTATTCCTTTATAGCTTCTATGAAATCATCCCAGGTAGGTTCCACCTCAAAGCCAATATCATCCATACTGAATCTCTTCTTGCACACTTTCCACCAATTTTTGACAGGCAATGATGCTTTCAAAAGAGCAAAAGTGATCTTCTCTTTATCGATGAATTTATTTACAAAAAAATAAGATTATAATTGATCCAACCAATTTTCTATTACATCATCATTGATTTTGCCTTCAAATGTTGGGATATCTAAATTCACTCAAACCTTGAAGGGTGTTGGGGCACTGAAAAGATGTGGGGTTGCAGATGAAGAGCTAGAATTTTCCATCAGGATTTGTTGGAGAATTTGGGTGAATTATTTTAGCATCTACGCTTGATACTTCTAGAGGGATTCATTCACCATTTCCTTGAAAGGATTAGATGTCTCGGTGTTGTCTGCCATTTGAGGTCATTTGGAGTAAACAAGTGGATATTCTATAGGGTCTATTTCCACCCAAGCTTCTTATAATCTGACCTCATCTTTGAGATCATACACTCTAAAGACAAACCGATTTGATACCAATGATCCAAAAATTAGAATCTTTAGTTGAAAGATAATTCAAGAAATAAGAACAACACAATTATAATAATGCTATCTCTGAGAAGAGATGTTTTATTGATCAAATTTACATATCCAAACATATGCCTATCTTTGAGAAGAGATCTCTGATTTCCTTTTTGGGTTACATCTTCATTTATATATATCTTGAAGGTAGGAGGAGGATGTAGAAGGTCACCAATGTCGAGGGAGATTAAGTGGTTTGACTTTCATGATTCACAATAATACAAAATTCAAGGAATCACTATTTTTAGAAACTTACTATTTTAAACTACACTACTAAAATTGAAAATTGAGGCAATTCCATTTAGTTTTTAGGAGTCAAAACCCATCGATTAGATCTTGTGCCATCTCACGATGTTTCCATCATTCTTATCTTTCCAACAGTTCAAACAGAGAGTCAAATGGAGCTATGGTGCAAAAGTTATGGCTCTTAAAAGTTTTGCCACCAATTGGGGTAGAACCATCACCGAAATTGTTGCCTAAAATGTTGCTCAGATCATTCCTCCCTCCTTGAGAAGTAATGGTCCCCATTTTATCAAGATTTGTCATCATGTGTGGTAGTTGTGTTTTGATTTGATTCTTGATGCATACTTGGAATGGACTATGCTTTGTGGAGCTGTGTTGGGCCTGATGGTTCACCATTTATGTCTAACTATCAGTCTGTGGATGGAAGGCCATGAAATTCCTTAGCTTGGTATCTATTTGCTTTTGTTGTTGTGTTGTTTGTGTAGTTAAGTCTACAACATCAGCCCTTTTGGATTTCTATGGCTTGACCACCATGAGAACAAAATTTTTGGCACTAATTAGGGAGACAAATGTAGAAGGTGGTACCTCTAATACCCTATAGCACCATCTATAAAGAGTGAGGGTGATCCTTTGAGTTCTTGATTCATAGATGTCATGTCGATCATACATGAATGACTGAACAAGGAGTACATCATAAACATCTAGATTGACCACATCACACAAGACCTCATCGTGGAAAAAAATTATTGTATATGAAAAAAGACATTGGTGTGTGACACAAAGGTTTCTCCCTAGACTCAACCATCCAATACTGTATGGATTTAGGTGAGGTTTCATTGACAAATTTAGGCTTTTCACAACATTAGCAGAGATTAAATTATTTTGACTCCCAATATCAAGAATAAAATGTTGAGGTTTACCTTTCAACCATAACTTAGAGGAAATAACCTTTCTTTATCATCTGGCCTCTCCTCATGGGTCTGTGATGAAGCAATGATGGCATCAGGCTTAGCATCTAGAATCTCTTCTTCATCCTCTTTGACTATAGGGTGTGTATGAGGTAGAGCAGTAGATGTTGAGGATTTTGACTTAAAAATTAGAGACTTGATGGCTCAACATTCTTCTTTAGAGTGAGTACCAAATTTTTGGTAATCATACTATTTTCTAATCTTCTCTTCCTTTAGCTTCCAAGTTTGGCCTTGTGTTTGACCTTCTTTGTCATTATTCCATTTTGAAGGCTGACTCTTTATATTCATTCTTCCATGCTTCTAATCAATCTTCACCATGAACTTGTATGCCTCACCAAGGGTTTCCAAATTGAAGAGTTCCATCTCCCCCATATATATCATTATAGTCCACCATGATATTTGAGAACCTCATGTTTCTCACTTTCTTGGATGCCCAATCTCATAGATAGAGAATGAAAAATGTTAGTGTAATCTTGAAGAGACTGTTCCTTACCTTGGTGAAGTTTTTTCCACTCTATATACAGATCATCATATACTCCAATGGGGGAGTATTCTTCCTTTATAACACTTATGAAATCATCCCAGGTTGGTTCCACCTCAAAGCCAATATCATCTGTAATGAATCTCTTCTTGTACACTTCCCACCAATTTTTGATAGGCAATGATGCTTTCAAAAGAAAAAAAGTGATCTTCTCTTTATCGGTGAATTTATTTACATAAAACTTAGATGACAATTGATCCAACCAATTTTCTACTGCATCAACATTGATTTTGCTTTGAAATGTAAGGATATCAAAATTCACTTGAACCTTGAAGGGTGTTAGGGCACTGAAAAGATGTGGGGCTGTAGATAAGGAGCCAAAATTTTCCATCAAGATTTGTTGAAAAATTTGGGTGAATTGTTGCAGCATCTACACTTGCTTCTGCTGGAGAGCTTCATTCACCATTTCCTTGAAAAGATTGGATGTATAGGTGGATAGTCTACTAGTTCTATTTTCCACCCAAGCTTTCTATAATCTGACCTCATCCTTGAGATCATACACTCTAAAGACAAACCACTTTGATACCATTGATCCAAAACTTAGAAGTTTTGGCTGAAAGATAATTCAAGAAACAAAAACAACACAATTGTAATAATGTTATCTCTGAGAAGAGATGTTTTATTGATCAAATTTATAGATCTAAACATATGCCTATCTCTGAGAAGAGATGTCTGATTTAATTTTTGGGTTACATATTTATTTATACATATTTTGAAGGTAGGATTAAGATGTGGAAGGTCACCAATCTCAAGGGAGATTAAGTGATTCGACTTCCATGATTCACAACAATACAAAATTTGAGGAATTATTATTTTTAGAAACTTACTATTTTTAGACTGCACTACTAAAATTAAAAATTAAAAAACTTATATTTAGTTTTTATGGGGAAAAACCCATCGAGCAAAGCTCATGCCATCTCATGACGTTCCCCTCATTCTTAGCTTTCCAATATTTCAAATGGGGAGTCAAACATAACTATGGTGCAAAATTTATGGCTCCTGAAAGTTCTACCACCAATTGGGGTAGAACCATCACCCAAATTTTCACCTAAAATGTTACTCGAATCATTCCTCCCTCTTTGAGAAGTAATGGTCCCCATTGCATCAAGATTTGTCATCAAGTGTGATAGTTATGTTTTGATTTGATTCTCGATGCATACTTAAAATGGACTGTGCTTAATGGAGCTGTGTCAAGCATGATGGTTCACCATTTCTATCTAACCATCAGTCTATGGAAGGAAGGCCATGAATTTACTCAACTTGGTATCTATTTACTTTTATTGTTGTATTGTTTATGTACTCAGGGCTACAACATCGACCCTTTTGGATTTTTGTGGCTTGACCATCATGAGAATGAATTTCTTGGCATTAATCAAGGAGACAAATGTAGAAGGTGATACCTCTAGTACCTTGTAGGTTCATGTTCCAAGAGTGAGGGTAATCCTTTGAGCTATTGATTCATAGATGCCATGTCAATCATACATAAATGGTTGACCAAGGAGTACATCACAAACATCTAGATTGACCACATCACACAAGACCTCATCTTGGAAAGATTTTATTGCATATGAGAGAAGACATTGGTGGATGACCCAGAGGTTTCTCCCTAGATTCAACCATCCAATACTGTATGGCTTTGGGTGAGGCTTCATGGATAGATTTAGGCTTTTCACAACATTAGTAGAGATTAAATTTTTTTGACTCCCACTTTCAAGAATGAAATGCAGAGGCTTACCTTTCACCCATAACTTAGAGTGAAACAACCTTTCCTTATCATTTAGCCTCTCCTCATGGGTCTATGATGAAGCAACGATGGCATCAAGCTCATCATCTACAATCTCTTTTTCATCCTCTTCGATTGTAGGGTGTGTATGAGGTAGAGTAGTAGATGTTGAGGATTGTGACTCAGAAAGTAGGGAATTGATGGCTTGACATTCTTATTTGGAGTGAGTTCCATTTTTGTGGTAATCACACCATTTTTCATTCTTTCCTTCCTTTTGATTCCAATTTTGGCCTCATGTTTGACCTTCTTTGTCACTTTTCCATTTTGAAGGTCGACTCTTCGTATTCATTCTTCCATGCTTCTGCTCAATCTTCACCATGAACTTGTATGCCTCATCGAGGGTTTCCATATTGAAAAGTTCCATCTCCTTCTGTATATATCATTCTATTCCACCATGATATTTGAGAACTTTATATTTCTCACTTTCTTAGATGCCCAATCTCATAGATAGAGAATAAAAAATATCAGTGTAATCTTGAACAAACTATTCCTTATCTTGGTGAAGTTGTTGCCACTCTATATACAGATCATCATATGCTCTAATGGGGTATTATTCTTCTTTTACAGCTTCTATGAAATCATCCTAGATAGGTTCCACCTCAAGACCAATATCATCCATACTGAATCTCTTATTGTACACTTCCCACTAATTTTTGATAGGCAATGATGCTTTCAAAAGAGCAAAAGTGATCTTCTCTTTATCAGTGAATTTATTTACAAAAAAATAAGATGACAATTGATCCAACCAATTTTCTACTATATCAACATTTATTTTTCTTTTAAATGTAGGGATATCAAAATTCACTTGAACCTTGAAGGGTGTTGGGGCACTGAAAAGATGTGGGGTTGCAGATGAGGAGCCATAATTTTCCATCAATTTTTTTTGAAGAATTTGGGAAAATTATTGTAGCATCTACGCTTATTGCTACTAGAGGGATTAATTCACCATTTCTTTGAAAGGATTGGATATCTCAGTGTTGTCCACCATTTGAGGTCATTTGGAGTGAATAGGTGGATAGTCTGATGGTTCTATTTTCCACCCAAGCTTCTTATAATTTGACCTCATCCTTGGAATCATACAGTCTAAATAAAAACCACTCTGATACCACTGATCCAAAACTTAGAAGCTTTAATTGAAATATAGTTCAAGAAACAAGAACAACACAATAGTAATAATGCTATCTTTGAGAAGACATGTTTTATTGATCAAATTTGCAGATCCAAACATATGCCTATATCTGAGAAGAGATGTCTAATTTATTTTTTGGGTTACATCTTAATTTATACAAATTTTGAAGGTAGAGGGAGGATGTGAAAGGTCACCAATATCGAGGGAGATTAATTGGTTCAAATTCCATGATTCACAACAATACAGAATTTGAGAAATTATTATTTTTACAAACTTACTATTTTTAGACTGCACTACTAAAATTAAAAATTGGGTCACTTCTATTTGGTTTTTAAGGGACAAAACTTATTGAGAAGAGCTCATGCCATCTCATGATGTTCCCCTCATTCTTAGCTTTCTAACGGTTCAAACAGGAAGTCAAACAGAGCTATGGTGCAAAAGTTATGGCTCCAAAAAGTTCTGCCACCAATTGGGGTAGAACCATCACCCGAATTATCACCTGAAATATTGCTCGGATCAGTTCCATATTTAACTCTTAAATATTCCTTTCCTCCTTAACTAACCAAAAAAAGAGAAGCTAGATGCAAATTGATAACAAAAGAGCAATAATTCCATTATACTCATGAATAGATTACATAAGCCTTTCATCAACACATAAGCTTACTTTCATTAAATTCATATTTCATATCCAAGATTACAATGTCTCTAGAATTAAAATGATCACCAACAACACTAAGTAAAAATAAGAGGTATTTATGCATGGTTTACCCTAATCATTTAGTTACAGAATTAGTTACAAAAATATGACTCACCAATGACAATTAACAGTAATGACTCATGTCAATCTATTTAAAATGATTTCCTAAGGACCCAGGCCTAACTTCCCCTATATTCTCTCTTTATGCTACATCCTCATTTCCGTGCACCTATCTTCCTATATATTGGTGTTGGATTCATGCTTGACTATTCTTCTCTGACATTCATGCAAATCGGTCCCTAACCGTGTCCACTTTTTGCACCTTTCTCAAGTCATTCACTAATATTTGAGTCCTAAGTTCTCAATTTCTTTGTGTTTCATGCTTCTTTATTCCATGTGACTTGCCTCTTCCATGCCATGGTTTTCCTCTGCACCTATGCTTCCTTTTGTGAGATTATCTTCAAAAATTACTTACCCTAAACAAATTTAAAATTGAGGGACCAACACACCATAATAATTTTACATTCTCTTGGTTATATAGAGCAAGATATACAACATACATATAGAATTATGAAGGCATTTTATGGTCATATAAAATATGCTCTTGGGCATATCATATTGCCTTTACAAGTGGGACCTCTCATTTTTATCACGCCTTTATTATTATTACCAATCATAGGTGTCTTTGATATGTTATTAGGGAGACCTTGATTACATAAAATTAAAGCAGTTCTATCTATAATTCATGTGAGAGGTTGATCTTCAAGAATGTTATCATTAATATTAGCATTACATGATAATAATTGTAAATTGAGAATTGAAACTTGCTTTTGAATATATCCAATGACATTAATTATAGATACAATATGACTAGTAGAAATGGTTGGGGTTTGAAAAGGTGCATTTATGGGTCAAAGTTTTCCATCTACTTGAAACATGGGAATAATGGACTCATCATAACTATTATTTCATTCTAAAATCACATCATTGCATAATTTAGAAACTTTGCTTAAAATAACAGTATGTGATTTAGAGTCACTGCATAGAGGAACATTCATAGCACATGATTTTTGTAAATAATAAATTATATCATTTTGAATTCCATGAAGATTTTTATTACTATTACATGAATTTTTAGAAAGAGATAAATAAGTATTTTGAAAATGTGTATCTAATTGTGTTGTTAGACAAGGAATAAAAGAACCACATTTGAATTTGTCATGATCAAGAGAAAGTAAATAAGAATGACCTTATATTATTGTAACATTTGTCTAAAAATGGGAACTTGTTTCAAGTTTTTTCATATTTGTCTCATCTAGCAAAGAAGGATTTTTAATTTTTGTCACTTGCATCACTAAGAGATAAAGAAAGAGAAGTGCTTTCAAATTTTATAGTATTGACATTATCTATAGAAGTAGAAAGAGAAACACTTTCACAGTTTGAACCATTTGCATTTTATAATAAAGAAGAATAATTTTCAATTTTGGTAACATTTGCATCATCTAAGGAGAGAGAAAGAGAAGTAATTTCAACATGTGCATCATCTATTAAAAGGGAAATGGATTTACTTTCAGCATGTATATGCATCATTTTGTAAGGAATAAGTACATTCAAATTTTTGCATATTTACATCATATAGTATAAGGATGCATTATTAATTTGTAATATGATCATGAGAGATATTTATGTATGTAAGAGTAGTATTTTTATAATTTTGAATTATGCATTGTTTTTTATTTTCATGCATGTATGTTTTATAATATTAAATGTGATGAAGCATATTAGCAAATGGTAAATAAAAATTGGGTGTATGCTCAAATAAAACATCCTTAGATCATAAATCATGCAATATAGGAGTAATACTAATGTGTACCTTAGCATTATCCTCCTCTTGCTATAAAATATTTTTTGATAAAAGGGTAAAAATACAAGTTTTGACTGGGTCCTACCACATTACAAAAACTAGTCTATAGGCCAGAAATAGAAATAAAATATGATAGTTAATTGTAATACAACAAAATGGTAGAGAACAAAAAATAAAGACACACTAAATAAGTAGCCCAAATAACACAAGACAAAACATATTACATATTTATACCCTTAATGACATGGTTTCATTCCTTGACTAGATTATTGAGGACCGACTCCATATTTTCCACTGTATAGTTGTTTGTGTTCACTTCCTTACCTTTATCATCTCCTCTAGTCTTTTTGTTCACATAGACACCAACGTATTGTTATTTTCTAGGTTTGATAAACTATTTGAGCACATTAATGTTAGGATAAAAAAATTTATGGTCATCTTGCTCATCTATAATAACTATTGTATGTTACCTTATATAATCTTCTTATCATTTTATATCCTTTCCACTTTCGTTTCCAAGTATTGAATTCTCATACCCTCCCCTTCATCAAAAACTTTAAACTACCGATAAATAGTAACACCACCATCAATATTATTGTTATTTCTATCCTTAAAAATTCATGTCAACAAACCTTTGTGTAGCACAACATCTACCATAAAAAATCTCATACTTTTATGGATATCATCAGTAGATACATCATCATCTTCCCTCAACTTTATTTTACCCACCATATGCATTTCTATAGGCAAAACATCCTTATTCAAATCAATAGTCTTAGTAATAGGCTCAATATCCTCCTTTGGGCTATGAAAAAATATCCCCAATTCCTCTTCTTCATCCTTGAAATCAATATAATTTTCATCCTCATCATCATAATTAGAAACAACAAAATATTTGGTCTTCTTAATAGGGATTTAGAGGGAGTGAAAGCGGGGATTTAGTCTATATTTTTATATAAACGGTCTTTTGGCCTGGTATTTTACCCTTTCATTTATAAATAGATTTGATCACAATTGAATGTTCAACAAACTTAATGTTTGAGGAGGAACCAACACCAAGTGCTTTGGCATGATTATGCAAAAGGAAAATGAGGGCTTAGTGATGATGAAGAGGGGCATTGCCTAAATGCATTTCAATCACATAATGCTCCATATACATAAGCAAGTAAAAAGGAATGGAAACAATAATGTGGTGTTTAAAGTGGTTTAAAATAGAAAAATTATATGAATACACTACTCCATACCTTCCATATAAAGTGATGTCCTTCATAATTTGTCAGTAAACTGATAAATAGGGAGTAGGCAACACATCTTGAAAGTAAATACCTTGATACGACACATGCACCTCACTAAGCTAATGGAATCATTGTATTTCTTTATATTTATCTCTTTTATTCCTATAATACTTACATCCATGAGTGCTCATTCCCATGACCTAGGCAAAGAGATCCTGACTAACTATCATGATAACCTCCCCTGTAGCTACCATCTGAGCATTCCACCCACAAGCAAATTCCAATGAAATGTGAGTGTCAATCCCACAATTTTTTCCATGTAACTAGTGATAACCCCATCTTATAAGATCCTCCAAACCTTGATGTTATTCTCCACTGGTCTCACCAAATTTATTTTAGTTCGGTAGAGGTATCCTCCCATTCTATTGATAAGTGGGTAAAGACAAACATGGTTGTAGTCATTTTCCCCACTCTCATATCAAAATATAGTAAACAAGGAAAATATGATGTGATTAAGAGCTATAATGACTCCTTCATTATCCCTTGCACCAATGTTATTATTTATAAGATTGGCACTAAACTTGAATATTTGACGCAATGTTTTTCAATAAATTCCCATGTGCCAAGAAGACATCATATTACCATTGATGTAGATATCTTTGATTTTCAATGATGATTCAAAAAATCATAATAATTGAAATGAAAAGTATTAATCTTACAACTATAGTTTGTAATACAAATATTAACCTTACATCTAGAGTTACTAAAGTTGGCAATCTTATAAATATAAAGGGCCACATGCAATAAAGCCTTCTGAAAGTGAGGGTTCAAACTCCCTCCACAAAAATTAAAATCAAATACTAGACCTATCATTATTAATGATTTTGAGAACTTGGTTAGGTAAATCAGATTCCCTAAACCACTTACAATTATTCTAAATTTGAGATCCCATATTCATAAACTAGCTTGCAACTTTTTTACCCTCCCTCAGATATGTGTAACTGAAGTTTGTTAGAAACCTTCCATAATATCATGAACCTTAGAGTTGATGTTGTTAATTTTCAAGATTGGATTATTCTTCCTAAAAAGATAATTTATGATATTCTAAGAATCAGATTTAATGCAGATGTTTTTAAAGCCCACCTCCTCAACCAATATGATACCCCATAACATTGCCAAAACTTCCCTGAGTGACTAGTTTAGACACAAGGTTCCTAACAAAGACAATGGTGATATTACCATTATCATCCCTCATAATCCCTCCACCACCCACCAGGCTTGGATTTAATTTTGAAGAGCCATCAAAATTCAATTTTACCCACCCAAGAGAGGGTAAAATCCACTTTGTCATACTTATAGCTTGTCTTCTCTGATCTAATCAATGATTTATATTTAAGTCAATCTTCCAACTAGAAACTTAGATTCATAACCAATAAGCTTAAGGCTTTTTGACTGCTTGCAAACAACTAATTTATCCTTCATAAAATAAATTAATTTAAGAGCAACAACATCAACTTTAATCTTAACCCCTTTAAAAATTCTAGAGTTTCTTTCTTTCCAAACTCCTCAAAAAATATGAGGGAGAGCTATAGACCAAAGCATTTTCATATTTTTAATTCTAAAATGAGTGTTCCATTAATTATAGAGATCATAAAGTTAAGCTGGTAAGGCCCAATCTACCCCAAACTTAAGAAGAATCTTACCAAATACATGAAAGGTAAAGGGGCAATCCAACATATTATGAGAAGTAGTCTCGACATCATTCTCACATAAAACAAATTGGTTGGGGATCGATAATCCCCTTTTTTGGAGATTGTCAAAAATAAGGATTTTATTTTGGATGGCCAACTAGAAGAAAAAAATCATTTTTGGAATCATAATTTTTTCCAAGGAAACCTGTCAGGGGTGGTTTCAATAGACACGTTATGTCCTGGTTAACCAACAATTGACCATTTATAGTATCTACCCAAATGAGCTCATCCTCCCCTGATGATCTCCCAATGAAATAAATTTTCAACATAAAATTAAGATCAAGAATGATTTAAGTTTGATTAGGAGTAGAAAAATCTAATTTTAGCCTTTACAAATATCTACTAATTTCAAAGGTGTATTCTTGCACAATGTTGCCATATTTCATTTTTTTTTTAATATAAATTTCATTCCAAATAAAAACCTAAACAAGTAGAAGGTTAAGGATCCATTTATCCTCCTCTAACTAAAATCTATATCATCTAAAAAGTTTCCACTCAGATCCCCTCAAAATGATATGTCTATATATGATTAGCGAATTCCAAAATGAGGAGCCTTATGGGTGATTATCAACTTCAAGCCAAGCAATGTTATCCCAATGTGTCAAATACTTCCATTTTAGTAGTTCAGTCCATAAATTTATTTCTTTAAGGAACCTCTAACCAAGTTTTGAACTCAAAAATTTGTTCATTGGTATCAGCTTGCATATCCCCAAACCTTCTTGATTAAATGGGCAATAAAATTTATTCAAAGTAACGAGATGAAATATATGTTTGTCTTCTAATACAAACCAAAGAAACATTTCTTGAATTGTTTCCACTTGCTCTATAATAGCCTTTGGAAGTTTAAAAATAGGCATAAAATAGATTGGAAAATTTTGAAGGGTGCTTTTAATCAATAATAATTTTCTAACTTGAGACAACAATTTGCCCTTCTAGCCAACCAATTTCTTTTGAAATCTATCTAATAAATAATTCCACGTTCCAACATACATTTTATCCATAAGTAATGGCATACCAAGATAAGAGGTAGGAAGTTAATTAAATTTGTAACCAAGAATGTTAGCAATTATATATGACCTAATAAAATGAATATTTATGAAAAACAACTCACTTTTTTCCATATTAATTTTTTGGCTTGAAGTATTTTCATATTCCTTAAGGATATTGTTTAAAGATTTGATTTCTTTGATAGAGGCATGGGCCAATATGATCATATCATCAACTAATTGTTGATGAGTGACAAGATCAACATAAGAATCATGTTTAATACCCTTCAATATTCCTTTAGTTATAACATAGGATGAGGATATACTAAGAGCTTCAACCAATATTATAAATAGAAAAGGATATAGAGGGACCCCTTTCCTGATCCCTCGAGCACTTGGAAATAAGCCTACAAGAGATCCATTAATAAGGATAGAGAACAATACTTTAGAAACACAAGTAGAAACTAACCTTCAAAAAATAACATCAAAGCCAAACCTACACAAAGTTTTGTCAAGAAAATCCCATGAAACTCTATCATAGGATTTATTCATGTCAAGCTTTAACATCATTCCTTCTTTACTACCTTTCCACATAGAATGTATCATTTCATGGACTAAAATAATTCTATCTTGAATTTTATTATTGAAAACAAATCTGCCTTGATGTTCAAAAATGATGGAAGGAAGAAGATGTTGTAGTCTCATAGCAAGAATTCTAGTAAATATATTATATAACGCATTACACAAACTAATAGGGTGAAATTTATTAAAATTATTATCCCCTAATAACTTAGGAATGTGAGAAATAAATATGTTATTAATTAATCTCTTTGAGGATTTTTCCATAGGTGAACAATTCATCCACAACATCAATAACATCCCATTTAACAACTTCCTAAAAATGTTGGGAAAATGTTGTTGGAGAGCCGTTAGGACCAAGATCTTTATCTCCTTCCATAAAGGAAATGACATAACCAACCTCATCAACATAAATAGGTTTAGATGTACTAAGATTATCCTCAGTATTAATGATGTTAACAATCAAATCTAAAATCTTAGAGCCTTGATCCATATTGATAGAATCATCATTAGCAAACAAGTTTTTGAAAAAAGAAATAAATTCATTGGCAATGGAAAACAAATTAAAGTTGGAGTCCCCATTATATTTTTGAATTTTAATAATATTATTAGAACCTATATGCTTAAGAGTGGACAAATAGAAAAACTTAGTATTACTAACCCTCTTTCAACCATAGCGCTCTAGAATTCTGACACCAAAATGTCTATTCTTTAACATTGAGAGAATAAAACTCACAAAATAAATTATTTTACTTCTAATAAGTCTCTTGGTTCATACCACTAATAAATATTTCATTAATGAAAATTAATTATTATTTAATACTCTTTTTTCTCTCCAAAATATTCCTAAAGACCTCCCTACTCCACTTCTTCATTTGGATTTTTACATTCTTGAGTTTTTTAACAAGTCTAAACATGAAAGACCCATTGATATGAAATTTACACCACTCCTTAATTATATACTTAATATCAGGATGAAGAAACTACATTTTTTAAAAATGAAAAGGAGTTTTACTTTTCTTAGAATCAATATTTAGATTAAGCACAAGAGGATTGTGATCCAATCCAGTTTTAGGAAGAGAAGAAAGATAAAAATTATGGTTACAAAACCAATTAGGAGAGACAATAAATCTATCAAGATGAAATTGAATAAGATGATATCCAAGATGATTATTTGACCAAGTAAAAGCAGATCCCCTTAGTTCAATATCAATTAAATTATTTTTGAAGATGAAATTTGCAAAGTCATTCATACTCCTACTGAAATCCTGTTTTCCGCCCTTTTTCTTTATAGGTGAGAGATGACTATTCAAATCCCTAATAATTATCCATCTCAAATTTTCATAGGAATAGATGAAATTAGAAAGATTCTCCCATAATTTCCTTCTACTAACATAACTATTAGGAGAGTAAATATTAGAAAACACCCAACTAGAGTTATCTAGAGTATTAGTAAAGAGAATAACAAGATCATGGTTATTGGAAAGAAGAATATCAACCAAAACAAAGAAGGATCCTATAACATGATCAAACCTATAGATGTACCATACAAACTTAAAACGAAACCTGAAACATTCTTCCATAATCTATTTTTGATGTCAAGAATCATATTAGAAGACATTTTTGTTTCCTAGATAGTTATAGTCATTAGTTTATGATTATAGATAAGGTCTTTCAAATCTCTATGTTTAACAGATTTTTTAAGACCTCTTATATTTCACAAAATGAGAAATATTTTGACACTGATACGTAGTTCCCAAACACTACGAGAGTCATCTAGGTTCTATTGGGTATCCCCTTCTCTATTGATTTACTCTCCTTTTTGCTTAGTTTAACCACCTTATTAGTAGATCTTGCATCGATCTTTTTATTTCCTATTATTATTGAGCTTGTTATTATTCTTGGAGTAGTTGAACATTGAGTATCCTTATCTATGCAAATATTTGAATCAATTTCTTCCATATTTCTTTGAATAACTGAAGTTGAAATACCTGGAACTAGAGAATCATTATCTATGAATATATCAGGATTAGTTACCTCCATAGGTTCTAAGGAGAAATGAACCATTTCTAATTTATCTAAATCTTCTTCTACTATTTTGTTGTCAATAGTAGAATCCTAAAGTTTTTATAAAATTTTGAATTATGAAGAAACTAAAACATTCGTAGATGTTTTGAATCCTGCTTCAAGCTCCTTTATCTCTTTAACAATTTTAGCCTCTATCCTTCTATCATCAAGGGGCTTATATGTCTTCTCTTCTAACTCAAGAATCTTCTAATCACTTTAATCTACCTCCTTGATATTTTATTTTCGAGACAACCCCTCCTTTATATTACATATTTCATTCTCTACATGAATCTAAATATGTTCCAATTGCTTGTTATTAACAACAATTTGATAGATCTTATTATTCTACTTTTTGGTGGTTGCATTATCCACTATTTTCTAAACTTCCATATCTTTTGTTTTTAGGCCATGGTATTTGAGTTTATTTAGTAGGGAATGCTTTTATATTATGAACCAACATGGAAAAAATATTGCATTTCAATAAGGAGTCATTAAACTCTATCTTCTGATTCCAATCTCCAAAAAAATAATGGATATCAATTGAATGTGGTAACGGTTTCCTTGCAACTACATTAACACAAATCCTAGTAAATATTAATCTGGATTTAGCTCTAGTAGTCACATCAATAGATATTAATAATCCCATCATTTTAGCAATAACATGAAAAAATAATTCCTTTATTTTTATGTTTTTCATTTCAACATATCAAATTTTTAACTATATCTACTATCAAATTTATGTGTGTTTCATTTCAACATATCGAATTTTTAATTGTATCTACTAGTTTGATAACAATTTTTCCCTATTTATTTCAATTCATTGAAAGGTGAAAAATAGTTTTTGACATTTATTTTTGAATTTTATTTTATATTTTGTTTTAGTTTCCCTATAAATTGTGTTTTTAGAGTTTTGAAACTAGTTATCTACTATCATTATGGGCTAAAGAGTTGTGTATTTTATCAAAATCATGGTGTGAGGGGTAATTCCCTAATACTCAAGCCATTGTACAACACATTACATGGATTTTAGTTTCCATGTACCTCAAGGTATAAAATAAATGCTTAGGATTTCTATTTTATTGAATCATAGGAAGCCAACCATATGTTTGATTTTTTGGTGCACCTGAGATGAGTGTATCACCTAGATATGTTACTCTCACTATGTCCTTGGAGATGTGGGATAAAATAATGGTTTAGAATCTATAATTATTGTTGTGAAACATTGGGCTGACACTAGTCTATGAACGAACAAGTATGTTTGAGAGTTTTAAAAATCATTCTAATGTTTTTAATATATTTATATAATCTTTATTTTTGAAGATTGTTAGATGCAATTTGCTACCTGATTTACTTTGTGTATTGTAGATTATATTGATTAGCCTGATACTGTTATACGTTATGTGTAATAACTACATCAACCAACATGATATAGCTCTTTATTTGTATGAAATTCATCATCCATCTTAATACAATTCCATTTGTTTATATCTCTAATTGCATCAACCAAACTAATATAGTCTAATTTTATCATAATACAACCAACTATATCGACCAACCTAATAAAATTTATTCCTATCATCCTAAAGCTAGTTGTATCAACCAACCCAATAAAATTTATTTCTTTTAAATTATTACATCGACTAGATTAACACAATTTAATTTTCCTAATTTGAGTTCTTAATTGCATCAACTAGGCTAATACAATCTATTTCCTATAAATTGACTACACCATCCATCCCAGTTTAGTTAATATTTTCTCTTCACCATGTAGTACATCACTATTAGATCTAAAGATAAAACCCAATAGGATCTCATGGAACTAACAAATTCCTATAAAAACCACTCAATCCCATTTACATTATAATATCATTCAAGACCAAGATCCAAGCCACATTCCACCTCACCTCTTATATTTAGATGATGATTAGTCTAATGAGATCAGTTTTAAGATCATACCATCAGATCTCCCTTATAAAATCATAGTTTAGTTTTCCTCTTATTTGTGACCCCTTTCTTATAAGAATCTAGATGATGACTTTCCTATTTATGTGTTCATTCCTAAGAAGCCTACTTCCCACTCTTGTTTTATTGACATACTGGTCAAATCCTTTCATATTAATCTTCATACACCTAATTATGATGACGGTTATACCCTTAATAACACATACTTATCTTGATATGCTCGATCTAGGGATGCAAAGGTATTTTGTTATTGATCCTATCTTCTACACTCTTACAAACCACCTTCATATTCTTATTAAATTAATTTATTAGATATCATTTACTTTCCCTCTACTTTACCTGACATTACTCCTTCGATTGATGCCCATAGGTTGAATATGGAGTGCATTATAACATCTATTTCACATACTATCTTAGTTACTTTTGAGCCTCTTCAAAGTATTCTCTTTGTCACATCATGACTAGAACCTAATGATTTTACAAAATTTATGACCCTTCAAACATGCTTCCTCATAATATGTTGGATACACTAATATGACTTGCATCGAGATAGAGTGATAAATAAGCAATTATAATGCCATTTCCTAAACCTACCCGTAGAATCTTCAATATTGATGACTTATTTGATAAGGTTCTAGATATACACTTGTACGATCCCCTACTTAGGTCCAAAGTGTTGCTATTCCCACCCACCCTAGTAGATGATTCATACTATGAGTTTCACAAGGTGGCCGATGACTTAGTAAAATATAGTCAAGCATACTAGATATTTTTAGTAGAAAAGAAGTCATAAGGATTATTTCCTACCATAAATAGACAACCACTATAGTCAACTACACCTAGGCACATTTGTTTCTTCTTCAGTATGATGATGCACTCTTCAACCCATTGTCAATCCCTTTAGAAGTACCTAGATGTGATTCATCTTGAAGAACCATATATTTACAGTGTTCCAAACATGCCACTTCCAAAAATATCTCTAGATTACATCCATAAATAAAGGGAAGTATATTTTATTTTGCATTAATGCTCTAATCATCATACATATAAATATAAATCACTCCAACATAATTTTCTTGACTTTCCAAGGCCCATGCCTCTGCCTTCCCAGTAGTGCTCACACAATCATTCTTAGATAAAGGGTCATTCTTATTCATGATGAAAGCCTCCTAGTATATCATAAGATATCAACAACCTGATGCCTAAAGTTCCTAGGATTGAGTATTCTTCATAGGAGGTCCCACAACATCCTCCTTTCAATGCTCCTACTTTCTCCATAGAGCTTTTCTGCTAGGCGGTCCTAACCTAAATTTCCAAGTAAGTATAGGAGATTATGATCAGAGATAGATACTAGATACAATAGGATTTGTCAGATGTTATACATGGTATATGTCCAAATATTTTATAAAAATTTTGAGAAAATATTTGAATCATATCATATTATTCACATTTTCATATGAATGGATTTTATTATTATTATTTTTAGCATTTGTGATGATTGTTGTATATATCTTTCTTATATCATGGTTCCTCTACATTTTTTGGCAGTTTAATTTTTAACATATATGTCTTATTTTATCATTTTACAAAACTT
Organism: Torreya grandis; assembly: GCA_037957365.1. NCBI lineage: Eukaryota > Viridiplantae > Streptophyta > Pinopsida > Cupressales > Taxaceae > Torreya > Torreya grandis. The sequence goes on from JARHVA010003730.1 coordinate 832,344, forward strand.
TATAGTCAACCTTTGTTTCTCTTGTAGATCTTAAATAACACTTTTGGGTTTTCTTACAATCACATTTTTATCATTTTTTCCTTAGTCTCCTTGTGATTCTTTGGACCTTATTTACTTTCCCCCTCTTTTGGGGTGACTACTAATTTCACTAGTGCTTATGTTAGATCCATTGTGGGTTAATATGGCTTCCCTAGTGATATGAATATCATAACATAGCCACATCCCTTTGAAGCATTTTTACCCCTCCTTGTGATCAGGTATAATCATATTCCTCATTGTATCACTTTTACTACATGGATAGATCTTCCATAATTCCCATTTATCCTTCATTCCTTTCACTTGAGACACACTTAGGTCAATTTTGAGATTACAAAGTTACATGTGGAACAAGTGTAGGATTATTTAGGCACCATGGTATTTAGTTTCTCCCTTATAGTGGCCAAGCGTAAGCTCTCTTGTGTTAGCTACCTATTTCATCCATATTTAGCTTTCTAAATCCATATTGAGGAATATAAAAATACAAAATAATTACTATGAAAATATGTTCAAAAGACAAATTATATCACAAGATTCATATCAAACCAAAATATGTGATTTTTGTTTTGTATATATTCTATTCTAGTCAAAGCTCAAAATCCACAGTTGGACTCATGATAGAGCCGAGGTCCATTGGTGTATGGTAGGAAAATATATTTGGATATGAGGTCGCATATCATTAAATAATTGTCTTCCTACATTTTAGTACCACCTATCTTCTCACACAAGTACCCAATCTTTTCAGTAGGCTGATGGATCTATAAGGGGTCCTGAAGAGTGGGGAACATGTTGTGAAAAGTCAAGATCATTTTAATTCATGCATATATCCTTCATGGGATTATCTATGTATTTCAAGTGTTATCCCAAACTTTGAATTCACTAGTTAGAGTGTCTTATATCCTTGAAATCAATATTTATCATCCTTGTCCACTTGTTTAGAATGTCTCATTCCCACTAAGGATTTCCATATCACCAATGTGGTACCTCACACTCCTTATTTACATCACATCTTAAATTATATACCCTTGATGTATATCACTTTTACATTATCACATTATTATCCTACTTGTGCCACTTGGCTTTCAGTTTATGAGTTGTATTGTAACACTCTAGTGGACTTCCTCAAAAACATCTAGTTTTTCCAAGTCAACCATTGTTTCCTTTTGTGATTATTTAGTTTATTATCATCACATACACCCTTTTGGGGCTTTACTACCATTTTTATTATCCTAATTATGCCACTTAGGTTTTAGTTTGTGAGTTACATTATAAGACCTTAATTAGGCCCTCCTCACAAATGCCCATAACCTTTACTTTCCACACCATCTCATTATCATCCTCATCATATCTTTATATGGTTATGATTTCTTACCTCACATTTTAGAACATGCACTGAGGTTGAGCTATCATTATTCAGAGCTTATTATCTTTTATTTATCCATCACGTTCTTATTTAATTTTTGTAGACTTCACTTATCTTACATAGCACATTTTGTATACTTTCATATTTGTATTTATGTTTGACTTGGCATGATTATCTTATATTTCATATCACTTTCTCTTTACTTACATATCTTTGTTTGATTTTTATTACATTGATATTTTATTCACTTACAATATTTTACATATCTCATTTTTTGTGGTGTGTTGTACATTTGTTTTTATCATTTAATTCATAATTTTTCATATCTTTTATTTGTTAATTTTATATCTACTTACTTCAAATGTAATTTACTTTCAATTAGTTTTTATTATTTTTGACTATGCATTTACTCACATTTGATAGAAAATAATAAAACATACATCATATATTATAAGATTTTCCAATAGCATAATATTAAACAATAATGTGTGCTAGAAAGAAAATAAACTAATATATATTACATGTAAATAACAACCCATGAGCCAAAAATATATTTTTATATGCATAAAGGCTCAGTTTTGCACAAATACACTTTGATACATCACATAACACAAAAAAATGACTACAAATATGTAAATTTTAGGCTCTATCTTGGTGGTCCACCTTTCCTTTGACTAGGAGGGGGAGGTGCCATGCTCCCCATGGATGCTCCAGATTGTCTCTTGTGTATAATCAATTTTAGAGTTTTCATCCATGATTGTAGAACCTAGAGCTATCCCTATAAGTGAAATACCTATGTCTATATCCTTTCTACCTATCTAGATATATCCATGTGTGTAGTTATCTCTATGGATAGCTCTTTCCATGCTGTCACCTATCCTAATCTAACTCCTTCTAGTAGTACAACTTGATCAATAATCTTCTCTTACATTTTTAGCTTCCTAACAACCTCTCATACCACTCTAAACTACCTAGCATGTGACCTGGATATTGGTGCCATGAGATCCTACATCTTGTGTGTTGAGGAAGCACATGATCTAAAATATCATGGTGGGTAACCTCCACAAGGTATCTTCTACTATCACATCTATAGAAATTAAACCAATAATAATGTCAGATCTCACATGTATATCAAAATTTATAGTCTATCTATCATTAGTATAAAAAATAGTGGGATCGGGTCCTCATTATGCCTTTAGTGGGTGTTGGTCCCCTCATTAAACCTCACATTTCTAGCCAATGTACTTGATCATTCCCATCTGATAATGAATAATAGAAATGATTACCACTACCATTTGACAATTTTTTTGGCTTTAGTATTTTTGATTCAGATTTTAAATTATCTTTAGCCAGAGTATATTATCAATACCGCTAATGATTAACAAGTCTTCAAGGTATGTAGTTTTTTAGATGTATTATGGGTTTACCACTACAACAAATTGAAACCTATAAGTTAGAGATGAACTTGAGATTGGATGTGGGCCTCCAATCTTTGTTGTCTCTAAGATTCTAGTTTAGGTTTGACTTGAGACCATATATCCAATCTAATATGGATTTATGATGTAGTCATGGTTAGGGAGTCTAATGGAGAATTGCCTTGGATCACACAAATAAACAACACACACATAGATACACATAGATCTAAATGCAAATCTATACTTTATATATTAATCTCAATCAATAGATTATAATATTCTACCAAAGCAGAAGTTATAAGCATTTCTTGGCAATCCAGCTATAAAATGCAATATTTTCCTACAATACTAAAGTGTCTCTGAATTTCATGCAAATGGAAAAGGCTAAATATGCTTTTCTTATGTTCCCTATCTCTTTCTACAATTTGGCAAAATTTCCTCCTTGGCTAGAAGTTGAACAAAATGAACCTCTTCATGCTTTTTTATAAGCCCCTACAAGTGATATGTGGCTAAAATACTTCACGCATATAGTTACCTATTGACATGTGTCCCAATAATCCTTTTTAATTCTTCCATACAATAATTAATAACTTTAGTTATTGTGGTATTGTATATTGTATGCCATGATTTACAAATCTGTAGGCCTATTCTAGAAGCATATGTCCATATAAAGATTGTGCCACTCAAATCATAACTACATGTCAAGATGGATCTTCAGGTATTTATTAAAACCAACTATTATCCCATGTGTTTACTTGTCCTTCAAGAAATTAGTCTAGGGCCTATGTAGAGTTTGTTGTAGGTCAACATGACTTCATAGTCAAACATATTTGACTCTGCCTTGCATGAAATGCCTCACACATGAATGCTTATTTCTCTATGGGATTATATTCTATGCATGGGTGTATCATTCATGTTGTGCCAAAATTTCTTTGCTTACATTATGCTTATATATAATGTCATTATGAAACTATGCACCTTACCATCCTTGTGCAAACCAACACCTCACAGCCACTGAAACTGAGTGCCTATTGTGCCATCAAATCTTTCCTTTAATTTTACATGCTATACTTAGTGCCTCAAAATATCTCTATGATTGTGACTTTCACCCTCCTTCACAAAACTATATTTATTCATCCCTGACAATGCAATATTTATTTGTGCCTAGGATGCTTTTATATTAAAACCTCAAGTAACTAACATTTGAGATCTTGCTCACAAGTTGAAACCTTCAAGAGTATGACCATAAAAACTAATATCTCTAAGATACAACCATGTTAATTCTTCAATTGCATAATTATTCCACTTGACAAAATATTTATTGTATTATTTATCCTATATCCTTTTCACTATAGTAGAATCCAAATATGGCCTCCATTTCTTATTTTTCCTTCTTTGGTATCTACATTTTATATTTATAAATATGCACTCCTATTTCATTCTCCCTAGAATCATCATTTGGCCCTTCATGGAAATTATATAGATCAACCATATTAAATATAGGTGATATTTCCATGTCTTTTGGAGACTTGATCTTATATGCGTTCATTCAAAATTTGTGAAATACTTTACATGGTCCTATTTTCTTCATGTTTAGTTTGATGTCCCCTTCAAAAATATCTCCTTGCACAAATGTGTCATCACTTGGTCTCCTACCTAAATTTTTTTTCTCTTTCACTTCTCATTGATAGACTCTTAATATTGTAAACTGCTCTATTCTAACCTTTTATACACCTCATCATGTATGTTGTGCATATATATTATGTGAATTATTTTCTTTCCACACTCTTTTTATGCACCATTCTTATGCCCCTTAACTTTGAAACTCCTCATGGACTTCATCCTCATGCAACCTAAAAATTTGTTTTCTATCTACTCATATGCACCAAATTGTTGTACACAAACTTTACTTATGCCAACTCCATGTCCATTGCTTGGGATTATTTCATATTAAGCATATCAATAAGTTTCCAAGGATTTTGTTCATAACCTGAATATATCCATCAATGTACGAATGGCATGCCAAACCATAGTTTATCCCTGTCACCGACTTCTTCCATGATGTATGCCAAAAATGACCTACAAAAATTATCTACCTATCTGACACAATGCTATGTGAAAAACCATATAACCTCATTGATTCATGAAATAAAATATTATTAATGTTCATCACATCAATTGTATTTTTACATGTGATGAAATGTGACATTTTTGAGAATCTACCCACCACTACAAATATGGAATCATTGCCTTTTTGCATTTGTGGTGCTATAGTTTCCTTTTTGGCAATACATTTTGAATGTTTTTATTCTCTAATTTTATTTGCATGTATTCACAAATGAAAACCAATAAGATTGATAAGCCTAATTTTAAGTTATTCAATGCATACTTTTTCATCAATCACACTTACAAAAATACTAGATTAACAACTAATAATTATGGGTAAGATTGGATGATCACTAGCTTTATTTTCATATTAATTCATAACTAATTTGTACTTCATCCATATTTAAATCCTTGAGGAAAGGGTGATGGGGAATCAAGAACAACACACCTGTTCTGATCCCACTTGTTAGGATCTTGCTCCTCAGAAAGAGCACAATATGATTACCAAATACAAGCAACTAAATATGCGGAATTAACCAGAAGTAACAAGTAACTAGAATTCACAAATAGCACAGAATATGAGAGACAATACACAATCTTGTATTAATACTCATCCAGAAAGAAAATACAATAAAGAAGATGCCACTTCTTCTCCACACCTCTCAGAAGCTTCCCACACCTCAAGTGTTCAGTAATTTTCTTCAAGAGTTCACTCTCCTACCAAAAATGGTCCCAACACACAACTCACACACAGAATTGGTGTTCACCTCCAGCTAGTCAGTAATAACCCTGCCAGTACACAAGTACTCAAAGTACTTCAAGTAGATCTCCCATAAGCTTGCAACAACCTGCAACTCAACAGACCTTACTTACACATGTAGATCTTCAAATGTGGCCTTGCACACCTGCTGACCAAGATCCTACAACTGGAAGAAATCATTTTCTTTCCTTAATTACAATACATGCCAATGGGTCTATAAATAGATCCCACACTAAACAATAACTTAGACTCTTAATTTAGACACACAGCTCAAGACTCGAAGTAGCCTTTACATGCAAACTCTTGGTTCAACGAACTAACTATTCGTGCAATGAACAGTTCTGGAATCACCACAGGCGACCGACATCGGTCCCTATCTGCCTGGTGCTGATCGACATCAGCCGACTACCTGCTGATGTTGGTTGCCTTCTGCATTGATCATGACCGACATCGGTTATACTGTCGACACTGGTGTCTCTAGAAATTTAGCAACCTCCTACAGTCTACATAGTTGAAGCTTTTAGCTCCACAACCTAACAATCTCCCACTTGGAGATAAATAGCTACAACTGTACCTATACATGTATATCATCTAGTTTGTTCCCTTGGCTTTGTATCCCTCTTCAAAATCACTCTTGAAGACCAACCACCACAAATCCTGTGGTGCACCTCATGTCATCCAAATCACCTGCCACATCCGCATCTACAAACCATGTAGAAAATAACTTGACCCTGCATATCATGTCAACCTACTGCTGGTCCCTCTCAGAATCCACTGAACTGCCCTCCAGTGCTTCTTTCTCGAAATGGCTCCAAACTTGTGACAACTCTCACTGCTTGGGAAAACTCAGGTCTATTACATACCATGCACTTAACCTCATTATGTGAATCAAGATCCTATTCTGTGAACTATCCAACCATCGACGTGCTAACCGATCTCACACAATCATCCTAAAACAAAGTCAACCTGTGACCTTCCATGTCCCTAGAACACACTCATGCCAAAGAATCTTGTTGCTCCTAGATTCCTCATGACACACCTCTAAACTAGCTTTACCTTTAGTTCAACAACTCCCTGTATATGTAACCCTGCAACAAGCACATCATACAGTAATAGGATAATGTAGCTAATATTATCCAACCTGGTAAAGAGAAACACAATGGTCAAACCTCCATTGTCCTGCAGCTTACTTAAGACCATATACCCTGGTCTTCCATCTCACATGTCCATTTCTGCTCTTCTTCATCCTAAGCATCTATTTGTCTCTCAGTGCTTCCTTCCAGCTGGCAACTCTACCAAAAACTCCCATTTGGTTCTCCTCCAAGGAATCACATCCTTCATCCATGCCAAGCTCCCACTGTTTCTTGGATCTACCTGCTCTGCTTCTTTAATAACTTCCTGGTTCTTTACCATCAGTGAGCAACAAGTAGTGTAAAGAAAGGAAATGATGAATTTTAGGCTTATTTACCTTTTAAGTCCTCCATATGGGTGCTTGAGACTCCTTGACAGCTTGCTGTCCACCCAAAATCTATCTCAATAATCGATGCCAGTCACATCTCAGTCTGCACCTAACCAACATCGGTTCCATGCGACTGCCTTATCACCGACGTCGGCTCCCCCTGGCTGACATCAGTGTTTATCTATCCCTAAGTCATCAACGTCAGGCTACACATAGCTGACATCGATCCCTGTTTGGATGTCAACCCCAGTTTTCTAACCATCATCGGTCTCTATGTTTTGCTTGTGAGAAATGACATTTTCTCACGAGCTCTTTTTGGAACAAAACCCTGTCCAAATCAACCCTGCTCTGCTCAAAATTCCTCAGCCCCTGTGACTGATACCTATTCGTCATCTTCTCCTTGAAAACCAAGACTTTCCTATTTTTGTCACTAACATTGGATTTCTCAAGAAATGTCACCTTCTTCTTCTGCATACAGAAATCTCGATCCATGCCTTTCAAATCCGAAAGCATACCCTTTGACTCAAGAACATGCATCTCCTTCATATTCATGTGACCAAGCCTATTAAACCACATCTTCGAATCTACATCTGAAGTAGATAAACCAAAAAGAAAATCAGTAATACAAGTAGATAGATAAAGCGTACCTACTTTCTTACCTCTTGCTACAATAAGTGCACCCTTGGTAACCTTCCAAGAGTCCGCTGTGAGAGTTACTGTGCAACCCTCATCACCCAAACTTCTTACAAAAATCAAAATTCACTCCAGAACTGGGACATGCATGACCTCCTTCAACACCCATGTGTTACCTGTCTGCAATTTCAGCTTCACTTTCCCTTTGCCAACCATCTGACAAGGCTTACCATCTCCTAAACAAATTTCTCCAAAGTCTCCCTGGACATACTCATGAAAAAATTCCCTATTTGGGGATGCATGAAAAGATGCACCAAAATATAAAGCCCAAGATTCTACTTTATCTAAGGAACATACCAAAGCATCCTATGCAACAACACTTGCAATAAGACCTACTTCTTCATGTCCTTCATGCTGATCTTCATCTGACCTACAATCTCTCTTTAAGTGCCCTTGCTTTCCACACTTCCAGCAAGTTATTCTGCCATACCTGAACTTGGATCTCTTGCCTATCTTTGACCTTGATCTCCCATGCTCGATATTCTCTCTTTGCCTTCCCCTACTTTCCACACTCAAAGCATTTCTTGATGATTCACCTGTGCTTTTCCTACGAATCTCTTCATTCAAGATTACACTCACAACATCATCCACTTTTAATATTTCTGAAGCAGACGCAGTATTGCTAACTGCCATTACCAAACTCTCTCAACTTTTAGGTAATGAGCATAAGATTAAGAGAGCCTCAATTTCATCATCAAATACAATATTGACTAAATTTAACTAGTTTACCAAACCATGGAAATCACTAAGATGACTATGTACAGATCCACCTTCCAACATTTGAAAATTAAATAATTGCTTCATAAGAAATACCTTATTCAAAGCTGAGGGTTTTTCATATAAATTTGCCAAAGATTCCATCAACTCTACCGTTGTCTTATCCTGAGATAAGTTGGAAATCACAGATGATGCAAGACTCAACCTTATAGATCCCAAAGCCTTCCAATCAAGAACCTCCCATTCTTCAACCTTCATATCCATGGGCTTGCATGCAACCCCACCCAACGGTAAGTACAAATCTTTTTGATATAGATAATCTTCAATCTGCATCCTCCATAATTGATAGCTCTTGCCATTAAACTTCTCCATTCGTAGTCTACTTTCTTCTGCCATTGCTATACTCCCACTCAAACAGAAACCCCTATGAGTAACCTGTAATCAACACACACTAACCAGATCTAGTCCAACCTGTTAGTATCCCAACCAAAAGCTCTAATACCAATTGATGGGGAATCAAGAACAACACACCTGTTCTGATCCCACTTGTTAGGATCTTGCTCCTTAAAAAGAGCACAATATGATTACCAAATACAAGTAACTAAATATGCGAAATTAACCATAAGTAACAAGTAACTAGAATTCACAAATAACACAGAATATGAGAGACAATACACAATCTTGTATTAATACTCATCCAGAAAGAAAATATAATAAAGAAGATGCCACTTCTTCTCCACACCTCTCAGAAGCTTCCCACACCTCAAGTGTTCAGTAATTTTCTTCAAGAGTTCACTCTCCTACCGAAAATGGTCTCAACACACAACTCACACACAGAATTGGTGTTCACCTCCAACTAGTCATTAATAACCCTACCAGTACACAAGTACTCAAAGTACTTCAAGTAGATCTCCTATAAGCTTGCAACAACCTGCAACTCAAAAGACCTTACACATGTAGATCTTCAAATGTGGCCTTGCACACCTGTTGACCAAGATCCTAAAACTGGAAGAAGTCCTTTTCTTTCCTTAATTACAATACATGCCAATGGGTCTATAAATAGATCCCACACTAAACAATAACTTAGACTCTTAATTTAGACACGCAGCTCAAGACTCGAAGTAGCCTTTACATGCAAACTCTCGGTTCAACGAACTAACTGTTCATGCAACGAACAGTTCTGGAACCGCCACAGGCGATCGACGTTGGTCCCTATCTGCCTGGTGCTGACTGATGTCGACCGACTACTTGTCTATGCCAGTTGCCTTCTGCATTGATCATGACCGACGTCGGTTATACTACCGACACCGGTGTCTCTGAAACTTCAGCAACCTCCTCCAATCTACATAGTTGAAGCTTTTAGCTCCACAATCTAACAAAGGGGACACCTTGTGGTATAAGGATAGGCTATACCTATGTAATATTTTCAACTTCAAGCACAAGGTCCTTGAAGAGTTCCATACATATCTAGTGGGTAGACATCACAATCAATCGGGAATGTTTTTGGGAAGGATTAAAGGGTGTTGTAAATTTTTTTGGGTATAGTGTTTGGTTTGTGAGCAAAAAAAAGGAGAGATAATGTCTGAAACCTTTATCTATTCCTAGTTAGTGATGGGAGGAGGTGTCCATGGATTTTAGTAAAAGATTGCTAAAATAACTAGGAAAAGTGTCATCATGGTAATTGTTGATAGACTTGCAAAATATGCCCATTCTTTTGTTTTGTCACACCCTTTTGTTGTAATAATTGTGGCAGTCACATTTATGGAAATAATTATTAAGCTACATAGGATTCTAAATATTATATTAAGTGATCATGACTCTGTATTTACTAGTAATTTTTAGATTTATTTATTTTTTTGTTTGGGTACTCACCTGGATCATAACTATTCATATCATCCATAATATGTTGGGCAAACATAGTGGTCAAAAAAACATTGAAAAGGTATTTTCATTGTTTTATTTTTGATAAGCAGACATAGTGGGTTAACTCGATGCCACTAGTAGAATGTTGGTATAATAATTCTTTCCATACTTATTTTAAGGCGTCCCCATTTATGACATTCTATGGATATCCTCCACCATCCATAATCTCATATTTAAAATTGAGAGCAAGAGTTTGAGTAGTTGAAAATTATCTTCAACAACAATAGATGGCAGTCTCTTATGCCATGGAGAACTTATCCATGGCACAAAATCTATCAAAACAAAAAGTGGATAAGAATAAGAGTGAATTTTTTTTTGAAGTGGGATATTGAGCTTTTCTCAAGTTGTGTCCATATAACCAAATTTATTTGAAGCAATTAAATAAGGATAGCAAACTACCACCAAAGTATTATGGTCATTATAAGATATTGTAAAAAATTGGGACCGTGGACTATAAATTAGAGTTACCTTAGTAAGATAAAATAAATTATCCTTTATGTATTATATATAAATAAATTAGTTTGTCAAGTTATTCCAATCCAAACATAGTTACTAGACTTTGATGAGGAGAGAAGAGTCATATTAGACCCTGAAGAGATTCTCAAGACATGAACTAAGAGGTTGTGAATGATGGTGATCATAAAATATCTTATCAATTGGAAGAACCTACCCAAAAAATATGTGAAATTCTATGATGTGTCATAATTTCTAAAATTCCATCTATTTTTTTTGGAGTTTAGCGACTAGATTTAATATACTATCTCTAAGTGACCTAGAGAGAGATTTTACATAGGTTCATTTCTTATTATTATTAGCTGATAATGCAGAAATTATGAGAAAACCATAAAATTCATTCCCAACTGACATTATAGTCTTATTTATGAACCTATTACAAAAAATAGGTAAGCAAGCTAGGGAGTTAAGGTCTTCATCTTAGCCTCTAGATATTGGCTTCATTTATGCACTAATTTCAAAATTAGGGAAGTAATGAAATGAAAATTGCATAGAACACAATAGTTTCAATAGAAATTACTAATTGCATGTTTAACGATGTCCATCTCATTCAAGCCTGGGTGTTTGGTGAAAATATAGAGACGAGCCCAAGTATGACTATGACCATCATACTAACTAGGTTGACTCCCTTTATGCACCTACTTTATAACATTAACAATGAGAACATAAATAGTTAAGTAGTAGTAGGAGCAATGTGTGTTGTAAGCATGGGTGTTTCTAACTTATTTAGATAACAATCTCATAAAATGATTGCCATATAACTTAGCTTTAGTGATTATCAACCAAGGAGAACTAATTCTTCTAAACTACATTACCTCTAAGACCCAATATAAAAACTAACATTATTATCCACAAGGACCTTAAATTAGATCAATCCAAGTCCATAATGCTAAATATTGTGAAAGGTAGAGCTCTCCAAGTGTAGTATCAACATCAAGATTAATACCTCTAACTTACAAGCACTAATTAATGCAAATTTATATTGAGGTCTGATAATGTAAAATTTGGTTGTGAGGTACGAACATCAATATCTAAGCATTTAAGTTAATAGCTACACTAGATTGTTATGATAAATAAACCATTATACTTCTCCTAAGCATTCTTACCCATCATCGAATCAGGTGTTGTAATTAGCATAGCTTGGTGAGGGATGCCCGATGTACCCTTAACTAGATTAAGGACTATTTAATACAAGATATTTTCCCATCGTTTAACAATAGTGAAACATCCTCACATAGTACTCATTGTTCTTACAAGAGTTGTAGGGGGTCAAGATTGTATTATTTATATGATATGCAACCCAATTTATCATGTGCCTTGTCTTGTAGAAATATTTCCAAGTTGTTTACTAAAGTATATGGTGGCTCCTTATTCTCAAGTAGAGATTTATAATATTGTTGCAAATTAATTCTCAATATGTTATCTCTAATGGAAAAATCCATAAGGTTTGTATTACTTGAATAGACCATGCATAAGGAGAATCCATGGGGAAGAATTCTACTCTTCATGGTTACAGTTGGCATTCACACACACCCATTACCAAGGTTACTAATATGAAATTACAACATGCCATTCAAATTTTCCATGATGGCTTAAGGATTATTCCTCATTGAGGTACAATTGACATAATATGTATGCACAGGCAGAGTATAGACTTTCCATATTCCTACTAGGTAGTGGTTGTTCTAAGTTTTGAATTCTTGGCTTAGGGTTAATGCACTATAAAATTAATTGACTTTACAGTTATCAAAGAGTAGTCATAACCAACTAGAAAGGGTAAAATGGAGTTGTCACTAAATGAAAAATAGGACCCATACAAATGGCTCTCTACAACAGATTTATGACCTAGAACAAGGTCTAATACCCCATTTACAAATGTAAAATCTCACCATGCAAAGAAGTGCTAAATGCTTATCGACACAACCTTACTCTTTGATATCATTTAGGTAAAAACTATTGCATATAGTCAATCAATAGAGCATAGTTAGGAGAAAATAAGATTTTATTGGTGCCCACCCAATGATCCTTTTTGTAATTAATAAAATGGTAAAGAGTAGAAAAAATCTTATTTATCACCTTCAAATCCTATTTATCACTTTCCAACTGAATTCAAAACACTAACACTAGTATGAATTACCTCTCCTTAGAGAGATACTACCCTCCAAACTTAGGGTTGAAAGGTACTATTCTATACTATTAGGAGATTTTCATCCAATATTATGAGCTTCATAATTTTCAAGGTTTAATAGTAAAAGATATAACTAGCTCAAACCTTGAAGATTTCCATTTCAATATTCCAAATAAGTAGTAACATGGTAATATTTAATTTTGGACTATCTATTTCATATTGCCCTGATAACCAATATAATTATCACTATCAACATTCCAAGTTTTGTGCTTACATGATACTCATAAGTTCAGTCTGTATGCATGAGATTGGTCATTACCATATAACCAACAAATATCTATCTAAAATTACCTTTTCATACTCATGAACCACAAAGTAACTAAGGATATTCACATTGTGAGTAAAGTGACCCTAATACTATCAGTGTGGTATAATTTTTAGATTCATATTCTCCTTTTCCAAAAATACGATGATAATTATTATTATACCATTATCTTTCATTATAAAAAACAACTAGAGTTCCCATTTTGAATCAAGATTTGAATATACAAAATTGATTAAAAAAAATAGATTACTCCTATTCAAAATACAAACCAAAGTTAATATGCTTACCAATTCTGAGTTACTTAAATATAAGTAGCAATAGATACAAGCTATCAAAAAGTAACATGATACATTAATCTATACTACTCTCCCATTCTAAACAAAGATGAGACAAATGTTCATGACACGAGAAGAACAAAGCATGCACCACTTTATCAAGTCTAAGACAACTAAGATGAAAACATTTCTACCTTAATACACTCATGCATCCTTTAATGTCTACATCCATAGAAATATAAATAGAGCCAAAATGCATACCAAATATTTCTCATTCTCTATAGCAGTTAGAAACATATCTAGATGGTTTGTCATGCTTAAGTGAGGGAATCAAACCAAATTATGCATTAGATCAATAATATGTAATGATAACCACTATTGTAGTAAAAATAACATGACATTGATTGAATTAAAGATGGATATACATTCTAGAATGAAATTAAGGCATTCATCTAAACTGTGCCAAGCTAACATTCTTGCTACCACAATATTGATTTAGTTTTCATGGAAACCATATCATCTATTATCTTGGTATGTCATTAGGGAATCATATCAACAATAATGAGTAAAATAATAATTGATCTATTTTTTAATAAATGCTATTCTAAAACACTAATGACAAACCTAACATAGAAGGGTAGTAACTAGTAGTGACACTAATGCATCTACCCTCCCATGCTATCACTATGAAGTCACAACCCAATATATAATGAGTATGAACTAAAATAAATCATAAAATTTTCATCAATTGGAACCAATTATTTATTTTGATGAGATCTTGAAACAGTTAGTGTAGCAATTTAGTAATCTAACATGAGTTTATTCCATAGAGATGGGACATACAATCCCTCTATAGGTTGATACTCTCCACCCACAACCATTATCATGCATGCTTAATGACAACCAAACATTAGGAGACCCAACCATGAGGGAGAGAAGGGGATAATTCTTGGACAAAATTATCAATCCATTACATAAAAATGACCACAACACAAAACTAATCCATACAACATAGTCATACTCAAAATGACAATCAACATGACCCACATAATGTCAGGAAACTCATAGTCCACATGAAACTTGCATAATAGAGTTTCATATCATTATAACTAGGGTAGTTAACCCAAATAGATATCAGGCATTGCCATCTATGACACATGATATAAGTCCAACCTAAGATTCACTTATCTAATCAAATTATGGATTTTATCATATCGAAGCATGAGAGTGTTTTAAATGAAGAGAGAAATAAATAACATAATTTAAATTTACCAATACAATAGATGATAAAGATAGAAAGAGTTTGAGTAAGTGGAATATCACCCTATGAAAATTGCTACGGTATTCCTCCTGGATGACCTTGTGGGGAATTTACTATCAATGTGCATATGTGGATCTAGGAAACAACAACCCTTTTATTTCACAAAATACATTGTTTCTATAAACTAAGGTTCTCATAATACTTACCTCTCAAGTAAATGAATTTTAAACCTTTTTGCACTTCCTTGATCGAACTTTCCTCTTCTTCTCGTCTTCTTTGTTATGCATAACTATATGTTTAATTTTCCATTCTTCCCCACATATATTTTTTTTTCATGCCATTCTATCCATGACTTATTCGTTCTAATTCTAAAATTTAAAAATATTATGTACTATTTTAATCGATTATATATATATATATATAAATATATTCATTCAATATGTTATTATAACTATTATGAATACTAGAAATTAAATTTATTACATATTTATTTATTCAATTTTAGAAAAAATATAAAAACTTTTAAAAATAAGTGTTTTTATGTTTTCACAGTCTATGAGATTGATCATAATGATTTCTATGATAAAATTATATATATGGTTTTTTTTTCCTAATAATGAATCACGATTGTTTATTCAAAACATGTCATATCTCAAATCACATACATAATTTTATCCCATAAATGATTCTGGTAGACTTTGAAAAAGTTAAGAAATGATAGACAAAAAACCAGAAACAAGAGAAGACACCACTACATGAATAATAAATAGATTGATCTATTCAATCTATTTATTATTCATGTAGTGGTGTCTTCTCTTGTTTCTGGTTTGTTATCTACTATTCCCTTCACTATTCCACTCCACGAATAATACTTTCACTTCAATATTCTCGTGCATTCCATGCATTGTACACTTGGCTTGCCTATCAAATCATTATTATCACCCTTTCAATTTCAAACTAATTTTTGAAATAGATTTCAAAATATTCATATATGAATTGATGTATGAACGAGAATAAGAAAAAAATAAAATTTATGAGCAATAGAGTTCATATAAATGGACGTTCCCTTGCAATGTCTTTAGGCAAATCAGACATTTTACTATCTAAACATGTCGGCACTTGTTAGAGGCATCATATTAGCTATTGGACTTCTTTCACCACAACCCACTGGTGATGATTCAATTGGTGATAAAGGTAACAACAACACTAGTGTAATGAACAAAGGCAGAGCTGATGATCATGGTGGGAGCAATGTTGCCAGAAAGGGATGACAAGGTGGTGGTAGTCACAGTGGCTGAGTAATGGCAGAGTGGTTTCTAGTTTTGGCATTGTAATAAGATGGTTATTATTGATAATAATTACTATGTAATATAATATTTGCATATATTAATACTATAAGTGTTTTTTTTTTAATTTTTAAAGTTTTGTTTCCACTAAATAATGCATCAGTGGTAAGACATGCACTTGGGTAAATTAAATGTGCTTATAGAAATAAATTTATTTGTTTTATTATGTTGTTGGAATGAAATTTATCTTTGATAGACTCCATACTGTAAATTGAAATATTCTAATCTTTAGATTCTGCAAGGTAGTTATGCAATCTCTTTAGAAATTCGTTTCCCTAATATTTTTGAAGTTGAAGTCTCTAATCTTATATGTACATGCCAATTAATATAGCATACTATTGTGTAAAAAAATTGTACATAATTAATATGGTGTAAATAAATTGGTGTAAATATTTCATAATTTATATGTGGGATTGTGGTGTAATGGAAAATTATAAAATATGTTTGAGTTCAATTTTTATGAGTAATATTTGTGCATGCTCATGCTTGATATATCTAGTTATACGAAACATTTACCAATGATGGCATTAAGAATTCATTAACATGTAAATTTAAATGTTTGATAGATCTAATTATGTAATACTAAAACTTATAATAAAATGTAAATGTTTGATAGATCTAAATATATAAAACATTTACCAATGATGGAATTAAGAAGCTATTCACATGCAAATGTAAATGTTTGATAGATCTAACTATATAAGATAAATTAAAAATTATAATAAAATGTAAATGTTTGATAGATTTAGCTATATAAAATATTTGTTAATGATGACATTAAGAAGACATTAACATGTAAATGTTAATGTTTGATAGATCTAACTATATAAAATGTTTACCAATGATGGCATTAAGAAGTCATTAACATGTTGTCTAACATATGGCAAAAATTTATGAATGGATAAGTCATCTATATGAAAGGCTCTCCAAGTTATGAATAAAAATGATATATATATATATATATATATATATATATATATATATATATATATATAACACTTAATTAGTAGGATAAGTCATCTATATGAAAGGCTCTCCAAGTTATGAATAAAAATGAATTACCCATTTCAGTTAGTATTAAAGCATTGTTATTTGTAATGCTATATATATATATATATATATATATATATATATATATATATATATATATATATATATATATATATATATATATATATATATATATATATATATATATATATATATATATATATATATATATATATATATATATATATAGCATTACAAATAACAATGCTTTAATACTAACTGAAATGGGTAATTCATTTTTATTCATAACTTGGAGAGGCTTTCATATAGATGACTTATCCTACTAATTAAGTGTCTCATTTTATCATTTTTACTAACCCTTTCTATTATAAAGGGGTGATTTGTTATCACAATTCAGGATCATGCACAAAATCTAATATATTTTATATTTATGCATTATTAACTACCCTAGGATTTCTACAATAGATTTTTTATTTTCAGCAAATTTTTGGCAAGGTATTATTTTGAGCCTCACATGAAGCATTTGGTTGTGTGAGTTGCACAGAAACACACTTGGTGAGCAATCACACAATTTTTTTGTGTGTAATGCCACATGGCATAATGCAAATTGAGTTAAAAACTTAGCATGGGTGCAACAACATGACATTATGTGAAAGGAACCTGCCAATCTATAAAATTCATTTAGAGTAACACAAAGGGTTAAATACCATGGTTAGAACTATCATGGAGGAGTACCTCAACTCCAAACTCCCACACAAGGGTACTAACACGATGGCACAACTAAAGCACATCCACAGAGAAATAAACAAATAGAAGAAACAATCCAAGTGGCCTTAGTCTTATTGAATATAGAATTCATGAAGAATCATATAAACTTTATTTAGACAAACAACAAGATACTCCAATCAATAGGGTACCTACCCAGCAATCTAGGCCCTTCCATGGATCTTTTTTGTAGGTTATAACCATCTAAGACTCTCCCTTTCTAGGATATCTTATTATTCCTCCTTTTTCCTTTCTTCCCCTTGGGTGGCCACCAATGCCAAAGGTTCTAAACCCTTTTTTTGCATATCAACCCTCCTTAAATAGGCATTCTCTCTTCTTGTGACCCAATCAGAACATGACAAGTGTTTTTTATTCCCTTAGATCAACCAAGCACTCTTGCTAGCCATCCCATGCCTTATTAATGGTAATCTCTTTGACAATCCATAATTTCATTTCACATATCTATCAGAGTCTTATGGTTGCTTTCAAGACAATCCACCTCCCTACACAAGGCTCAATGCACAGACAATTAATGGACAAGTCTAAAATTTTGTAATAAGGTAGTCTATAAGTTGGTCCAATTTGTCCTCATGGATTGAAGATGACTAGCCAAAGATGGTTTGACCAACCCAACAGTGACTACAAACCAATTAGACATGCTAAGACTAAAGAAGGGGTTGAATGGCATACAAGGCATTCAATTAGGATTAAGCAAGGTTCAAGACAAGATTTAGGTTAGAGGTATGATCACACATGATGTGACAATGCCAGGAATAGTCTTTTTACCTTCATTGGCAATGACCTATTCCTGCACACTTATTGCACCCATGAAATCCACTATCCTAATAGTTAAAGCTTTCAATCATAGCATGCTAGATCATTCAATGTAAACCAGTGTAACTAGCCTACCAAGCAATTCACAAGGTCATGAAGTGATATTCATGTTGCAGCTAATGCATTTTGTAACATTAGACAATAATTCAAGCATTGCTTAGCTTATTCTTACCATTTGCATGATTCACTCAACTTGGAATTAGCACCACCATAGAAGTATCATCATTAATTAACATAGTCACCTTGTTTCTCATGAGGGGCCTTACAGTATATTAATGTTTTTATTTTGTTTTACTTTTCAATTTCCCACTTTCATACTTATATATACATATTATAAATGTATTATATAGCATGCCTTTATAATAAAGCTTTGTGAAAAATACATTTTGTAGTTAATATTAATTTATGCTTAAATCTAAACTAATTATTTAACAAAAACTTCTGGAATAAGCCAAGGATGAATTGTGAATAGCACAGTTGTATTAATGCATTGTGAATAACCTAAATTCTTATTAACATGTTGTGAATTTATGAAATTACATACTTCACATATATTGTCCCTAATGTTATGAATAACACATACCTATTAATATGTTGTTCATATATTAAATAACATTCGTTCACATATGTGAATTTATTATATTAATGTTTTTATTTGGTTTCCTTTTTAATTTTATTATAATTATGCTTAATCGAGTAACATATGTTTCTTAATTTGTGCCTAAAATAAATAGAAAAATGTTTCAAGTAGCAAGTCTACCATTAACAAGGATGAAAACACAAAAGTGGATGCAACAAAAGTAGAAGTTTGTGTTTTTTTTTTTTTTTTTCTACCTTAGTAATGGAAAAAATATTATTAAACTAACATTTCAATAACTTTAAAGGTTGTAAATACGTCTATGAAGGAAATATTTCTAATTTTGGGTACGAAGAAGAATAAGAAGAAGAGTGTCACATATGCATACCTAGCCTAGTATAGTGTGTTAGGTGGGAAAACTCCATGTGATATTCATATTTTAATAGGTATAGCTACAACAAGTTTGGAGGGAGTTGGAGAAAAGAGGAGGAGGGTGCAAAAAAAAAAAGGGGTGATGAGAAGGTGAAGAGGAGGTTAATACGAATTTTTATGTTGGGGAGGAGGTTGAGTTGTACTCTAATGTCAAACTCATGGGAAAAGGTAAAATACACAGTCTAGACCCAAATGTCATGTGCCATGGAATAAATATTTGATGGGATTGTGTAATTGTGATTGTGATGGAGGTTGTTATATTGGATATAAAGTTACCTTGTCCTTCAGGTTTTTATGATGATTTGGCATATTATGTGTTTGGATTTACCATATAGCACATGTCAAACATTAAATGTTCCCTTCCACCTAATAAGGTGCATTATTTATACCATATCTTTGTTATTTAGTGTATTTTCAAATTTTTATGCAAGCAAAATGGTAAAAAATAAGCAACATCGAACATTTCATAGTAAGATTAGGTGAATAGGTATTTCATAAGGGTAATTCATGTGTAACTACAAGCAAAAAAAAATGAACCTAGAAAATAAAGAAAAGGATAGTAATGGTTCAAGAAATTATTTAGTTATGTGTCATTACATTTGATGAATTAACCTTATGTTATAATGTTTTTCTATGATTTAGATGAATATTTATTATTAATAATTGTAATTTTTTAATTTCATAATTGCAGAAACTATTGGATACGCCCCCTCTTTTCGATGATATGTACATAGTGAGTTGATTGGATTCCATTTTATCTAAGAATGTCTCTCTAAAAACGTAATGTGATTTTAAACACAATAAGCTATTAGTATAGTCTTTATTAAATTATTGATTTCCAATTTGTTTACAAAAAATTATTTAGTAATGTGTCACCACATTTGTTGAATTCACCTTACATTGTATCGTCATATTATGATTTAATGAAGATTTAATATTGAGAATTATTATATTTTAATTTTTTAATTACAAAAAGTATTGGATACATTCCTTCTTTTCATCGATATGAACATAGTGAGTTAATTGAATTCCATGTTATTAATAATAGTCTTTCAAAAAATTATGCACTTTTTAACACATACTGTTGCTAGTAATGTTTATATTCAATTGTTGCTTTGTAGTTTGCTTGAAAATATAAATTGAATATGATATAATTTTTAGCCTTCACATTTCATATAGTCACTAATATTCAAATTAAAATCTATAGAAATACCCTCCAAGTCTAGCGCCCCCCCCCCCCCCTCCCTCCATTTGCCTCCTAGCCAATCCTCTTGTGTCAGTTATCCCCCCATTCGATTCCACCCCCTCCATAATGCACAAGGATAAAAATAAACACAACAATTGCATAGGTATTAGACTATATCTTGTGTTTAGTGGTCAATAAAATAAATGTTATTTTTTAAAATTATTGTTGTCATTTTGCAAACTTCAAAAGGTCATCTTACAAATATTCATTTCCATTATTCTGTTTATAGGAATTTTGGAATATTTTTCCTGATATATCTCTAATAATATGATATGTGTTTAGGTTGAACCAAAAGATTTTAATTTAGAATGCATACATATTATGACATGTATTCATTATTTTCCATGTGCATGTTAATCACTATAGGGATTGTAGATTCTATCCACACAATCACTATTTGGTATTTTGATGTAATAGTATCATGAAACTTAACAATATATTATTATTGTAATTTAAAGTATATTATTTAGTTAATTCATATTGTAGTGTGATATTTAATTAATTCTTAGTATGTCATTATATCTCAAACTTGCGTAAGTTGTTTATAGAGAGATTGTAAAATCTCACATTGTTAATTATACAAATGCCTATAATAAATATTTAACAAAGAGCAATTTATAGTATCTCAAGAGAAGAACATTAAGTGTTATCTTGAATCTGAAAAATTGTCTGTACATTTCAATCATTAACAAGTAAAGAAGTTGGATTTATAAATGCATGTTTCAAAAATAATGTGTATTTAAAAAAGGTATCAACTCAATTTCATACCCCTAATGTCATGTATGAGCATGAGAAAGCACATACTTTGTGTATCAATCTAATAAAATAATACAATTATCAATATATGGCCTTTGTGTATCAATCTAATAAAATAATACAATTATCAATATATGGCCTACTTTAAAATGGATTCATAATAAATAGAAAACATGGTCAATTCGCACAGGGAGGTATCATTGTGTTAATATCAATGATATAATACAAGGGAATTAAAGATACAACTTAAAGAAAAATGGTACATACTAATGCAATATTTAACCAATTATGATAAAATCACCTTCTAAATTATTGAGAGTATCACAATCCATATGAACTATGACAATTGTATGATAAGGACCTGGAAATGCTAATGAGTCTTTACAAGTTCATTTTACAATTGACAATATATAAGCATACCTTTCATCATTGTTATTTCTCACAACCATAACATCAAAAAGATTCTATCTATTTATTTACAAAGTGAAAATGGAATCCATACAAACCTAACAAATCTCATAACATTAGTGTCACTACACTTTTTATAATTAACATCATTTTTTAAATGATAAACATCGACACAACTCAACAATTAATTTTTTTAATACAAATTGTGGCTCATCAATTAAGTTTCTTAATGTAGAGACAAACCATAAATGAAATACTTTCTTGATGCAAAAGTAAACCATAATAAAACTTTAGTGAAAAACAAATTTTGTCATTTAATAGAAAACATGTTGTACCATAAAAATAAATCTAAGTATTTGCCAAGAATTTCCTAATAAAACATAGTCATAATAAAAACATAGAATATTAGTGAAACACACCTTATCTAAGGCTACACACTCTGCCAACTTCCCATTAGTGTGCCTATGGTCAAGGTTCTCAAGTAGTTGGGCTTGGAAAAATTCAAAAGTGTCATAATTTTCAACATCAATGTTCATGTCCACAACAAAATGCTTTGGAGCCCCCTGCTTTGTTGCAAAAATCCTCTCAATCTAACAATGATTTATTTGTGTAGATTTATAAATGAAAAATTTAAAAGCTTTAATTAATATTTCATTACAAGCATCTATAAAATGCAAATAAATATCTTCTAAAGTGATAGATTTATGACCCTTTTGATGATTTAGGGTCTGTAACAATTATATAGTCCGTGAATATTTTTGCAACCATCTCCTCCTCCATCTTGGAGACAATTCAAATAAAATCTTCCATTTGATGCCACATCAAGAGTGGGTTTTCCACCACCACTTTCAAGTGGTCAAATACATTTTAAACACTCTCACACAAATTCAAATCGTGTGGACTATTAACATTGGATTCCTCTTCAACCTCATCATCAATATGAATGGTTTCCTTGTCCATATCATGCAACATATCATCATTTTCCATAGTTTCATCCTCATCTTTTGTGATATATGTCACATTGGAAGAACCAAGATTAACACATATATTAGTTCTTTTTGTTTTTAAATCAATGGTTCTTATAACTACAAAGACATATAAAGTGAAAAACTTATATAATGTTTACATGTAAATGTACAATCATTTTCGTTTGGTTCAAATTCACAATTCATATGTTTATCTTCATCTATATATTATTGTGATTCTTCATTCTCTTCATAATCAGATACATCTTCATATTCTATTTTTATGACATCATCATTGAGGTCAAAATTATATACATAAAAATCCCCTCTAAGAGAATTTTATTGGTCACATTCAATAGAATCTTATTGCGTAGAAAATATTTGTATAACTTTCAAAATATGTTTTCATTTATTTCCCCTCTATACCAACCAACACTAGCAAGTGAAGAATCCTAACAAAAAACAACAATCCAAATTTAAATAAAATATTCCATGAACTGAATATACAATAATATGAATGTTAATTAAATTAAAAGTTAGTTGATTATCATCATCATACTTTGTCACAATATAACTACTAGACTTGTTTGTTTGACTTATTATGCAGTTACTAGAAGGCATTAAATTGTCATACTAAACATTACCATCAGGTATCTCTTCTGCCCTCTATACCACATTTCTAAGATTCCTTTTTAATTTGTAATCCAACCAATGCCATTATTTATTCAACAAGTCTTTATTTCTAAAGTACAACCCCACTTTTTTAAAAAGGGAACTACTACACCAATTCATTATATGATCACACTTTATTTGTCGATCAATTAAAAACTTTCTTTTAATTAAACAATGATTGGACTCAATCGAAGAATTGTTCTCTCGATTTGCATGGAGGAAATTCCAGATATGCAAATGCCCATATTCCTATAAATCCAAAAAAAAAATAGTTAAGGACATGCAGTAATTATATATAAGATGAAGTGAAGTGAATAATTAAAGTTCTCACCAATTCTTCCATCACTGTCAACACAATTATTCTTGAAGTAGGCATAGAAATTTACCTCTGTATGCCCTTAGGTTAGGTAAATATGCCTAATTACATTCAATATTGCTATTTCATCCTTGGCATTGTGCATGATGTATCTTAGGAGATGAAACATTATGTTGCCTTTAACCTTGTCACATGGCATATCAATAAGGACTCGCTTAAACCATTCCCTACGAGCATGCCATTTTCAAATTATAACCTGATAGCAAAACACATGTCTACATTTAAAATATAAAGTGAATGAAATGTATACAATGTAATACAATTGTATTAACACGTGAATTTATTAAATAATGTATTTTCTGTTAGGTTGTGGAGCTAAAAGCTTCAACTGTTGCAGACATGGAGGTTGCTGAGTTCCAGGGATAACGGCGTCGACAGTATGACTAACGTCGGTCAGAGGTGAACAGAAGGGCAACCGACATCAGCAGGAGGTTGGCTGACGTCGATCACCTCCAGGCAGACAGGGACCGACGTCGGTTGCCTGTGGTAGTTTTAAAATTGTTCGTTGCATGGACAGTTCGTTGAACCGAGTGTTTGCATGTAAAAGCTATTTCGAGTATAGAGCTACGTGTCTAAATTAAGAGTCTAAGTTATGGTTTACTCTGGGATCTATTTATAGACCCATTGGCATGTATTGTAAAGTGTGCTAGTTAGAGTTGAGCAAGTGTAGCTCCTTCTAGTTCCATAGATGAGCAATAGAGGAAGGCAAAGAAGATCCTTCCAAAAGTATGATCATTTGAGTTGCAGGTTGTTGCAAGCTTATGGGAGATCTACTTGAAGTACTTTGAGTACTTGTGTACTGGCAGGGTTATTACTGACTGGTTGGAGGTGAACACCAATTGTGTGTTTGAGTTGTGTGTTGGGACCGTTTTTGGTAGGAGAGTGAACTCTTGAGGAGAATTACTATACACTTGGTGTGGGAAGCCTGGAAGGTGTGGAAGAGTGTGGCGTCTCTTCATTGTATTTTTTTCTGAATGAGTATTAATACATATTGTGTTGTCTCTCATATTCTGTGTCATTTGTGAATTCTAGTTACTTATTGCTTTTGGTTAATTTTGCATATTTAGTTGCTTATACAAGGTAATCATATTGTGCTCTTTTCTGAGGAGCAAGATCCTGATAAGTGGGATCAGAGCTGTTTGTTGTTCTTGATTCCCCATCAATTGGTATCAGAGCTTTTGGTTGAGATTACTAACAAGTGTTTCAGATCTGGTTAGTGTGTGTTGATTACAGGGTACTCACAGGGGTTTCTGTTTGAGTGGGAGTATAGCAATGGCAGAAAAAAGTTAGCTACGAATGGAGAAGTTTAATGGCAAGAACTATCAATTATGGAGGATGCAGATAGAAGATTATCTATATCAGAAAGATTTGTACTTACCGTTGGGTGGAGTTGCATGCAAACCCTTGGATATGAAGGATGAAGAATGGGAGGTTCTTGATCGAAAGGCTCTGGGATCTATAAGGTTGAGCCTTGCATCGTCTGTGATTTCCAACTTATCTCAGGCTAAGACAATGGTAGAGTTGATGGAATATTTGAAAAATTTATATGAAAAACCCTCAGCTTCGAATAAGGTATTTTTTATGAAGCAATTATTTAATTTATAAATGTTGGATTGTGGATCTGTACATAGTCATCTTAGTGATTTCCATGGTTTGGTAAACCAGTTAAATTCAGTCAATATTGTTTTTGATGATGAAATTAAGGCTCTCTTAATCTTATGCTCATTACCTGAAAGTTGGGAGAGTTTGGTAATGGCAGTTAGTAATACTACGTCTGCTTCAAAAATCTTAAAAGTGGATGATGTTGTGAGTGTAATCTTGAATGAAAAAATTCACAAAAAAAGCACAGGTGAATCATCAGGGAATGCTTTGAGTGTGGAAAGCAGGGGAAGGCAAAGAGAGAAGATCGAGCATGGGAGATCAAGGTCAAAGATAGGTAGGAGATCCAAGTCCAAGTATGGCAGAATAACCTGCTGGAAGTGTGGAAAGCAAGGGTACTTAAAGAGAGATTGCAGGTCAGTTGAAGATCAGCATGAAGGACATGAAGAAGAAGCAGATGTTGCAGAGTATGTTGCACAGGATGCTCTGGTATGTTCTTTAGATAAAGTAGAATCTTAGGTTTTAGATTTTGGTGCCTCTTTTCATGCATCCCCAAACAGGAAATTTTTTCATGAGTATGTCTAGGGAGACTTTGGAGAAATTTGTTTAGGGGATGGTAAGCCTTGTCAAATGGTTGGCAAAGGGAAAGTGAAGCTGAAATTGTAGATGGGCAACACATGGGTGTTGAAGGAGGTCATGCATGTCCCAGTCCTGGAGCGGAATTTGATTTCTGTAAGAAGTTTGGGTGATGAGGGATGCACGGTATCTCTCACAGTGGACTCTTGGAAGGTTACCAAGGGTGCACTTGTTGTAGCAAGAGGTAAGAAAGTAGGTACGCTTTATCTATCTACTTGTATTACTGATTCTCCTTATGGTTTATCTACTTTAGCTATAGATTCGAAGATGTGGCTAAATAGGCTTGGTCACATGAATAAGAAGGAGATGCATGTTCTTGAGTCAAAGGGTATGCTTTCAGATTTGAAAGGCATGGATCGTGATTTCTGTATGTAGAAGAAGAAAGTGACGTTTCTTGAGAAATCTGATGTTAGTGACAAGAACAGGAAAGCCTTGGTTTTCAAAGAGAAGGTGACGGACAGAAGTCAGCACAAGGGGCTAAAGAATTTTGAGCAGAGCAGGGTTGATTTGGACAAGGGTTTAATCCAAAAGGAGCTCGCGGGTAGAAGTCATCGCTCACAAGTAAAACACAGAGACCGACGTCGGTTAGAAAACTGGCGTCAGCATCCAGACAGGGACCGACATTAGCTATGTGCAGCTCGACGTCGATGACTCAGTGACAGATAAACACCAGCATTGGCCAGGGGGAATCGACATTGGCGATGAGGCAGTCGCATGGAACCGACATCGATCGAGTGCAGACTGAGATGTGACCGGCATCAGTCACTGAGATGGATTTTGAGTGGATAACAAGCTGTCAAAGAGTCTCAAGCACCCGTATGGAGGACTGAAAGGGTAAGTAAGCCTCAAATTTGTTATCTTCCTTCTTTACACTACTTGTTGCTCACTGATGGTCAAGAAACTAAAAAGTTATTAAAGAAGCAGAGCAGGTAGATCTAGGAAATAGTGGGAGCTTGGCATGGATGAAGGATGTGATTCCTTGAAAAAGAATCAAATGGAAGTTTTTGGTGGAGTTGCCAGTTGGAAGAAAGCACTGAGAGACGAATGGATGTTCAGGATAAAAAAGAGCGGGAATGGACACGTGAGACGGAAGGCCAGGGTATATGGTCTTGAGTTAGCTGCAGGACAATGGAGGTTTGAGCATTGTGTTTCTCTTTAATAGGTTGGATAATATTAGCTACATTATCCTGTTACTGTATTGTGTGCTTGTTGTAGGGTTACATATACAGGGAGTTGTTGAACTAAAGGTAAAGCTAGTTCAGAGGTGTGTCATAAGCAATCTGGGAGCAGCAAGATTCTTTGACATGAGTGTGTTATAGAGACATGAAAGGTCACAGGTTGATTTTGTCTCTAGATGATTGTGTGAAAGCGGTTAGCACGCCGATGGTTGGACAGTTTTATGAATAGTGTCTTGATTCACATAATGAGGTTAAGTGCATGGTATGTACAAAACCTGAGATTTTCCAAGCAGTGAGAGTTGTTAGCAAATTTGGGCCAATCCGGGAAAGAAGCACTGGAGGCCAGTTTAATGGATTTTGAGAGGGACCAGCAGCAGGTGCACATGCTATGCAGGGTCAAGTTATTTTCTACATGGGTTTGTAGATGCGGATGTGGGAGGGGATTTGGATGACAGGAGGTGTACCACAGGATTTGTGGTGGTTGGTCTTCAAGAGTGATTTTGAAAAGGGATACAAAGCCAGGAAACAAACTAGATGATGTACAGATACAGGTATAGTTGCAGCTGTTTATCTCCAAGTGGGAGATTGTTAGGTTGTGGAGCTAAAAGCTTCAACTATTGTAGACATGGAGGTTGTTGAGTTCTAGGGATACTGGCATCGGTAGTATGAACGACGTCGGTCAGAGGTGAACAGAAGGGCAACCGGCATCGGCAGGAGGTCGGCCGACATCGGTCACCTCCAGGCAGATAGGGACCGATGTCAGTCGCCTGTGGCAGTTCCAAAACTATTAATTGCACGGACAGTTAGTTCGTTGAACTGAGTGTTTGCATGTAAAGGCTATTTTGAGTCTAGAGCTGCGTGTCTAAATTAAGAGTCTAAGTTATGGTTTACTCTGGGATCTATTTATAGACCCATTGGCATGTATTGTAAAGTGTGCTAGTTAGAGTTGAGCAAGTGTAGCTCCTTCTAGTTCCATAGATGAGCAATAGAGGAAGGCAAGGAAGATCCTTCCAAAAGTATGATCGTTTGAGTTTCAGGTTGTTGCAAGCTTATGGGAGATCTACTTGAAGTACTTTGAGTACTTGTGTACTGGCAGGGTTATTACTTATTGGTTGGAGGTGAACACCAATTCTGTGTTTGAGTTGTGTGTTGGGACCATTTTTGGTAGGAGAGTGAACTCTTGAGGAGAATTACTATACACTTGGTGTGGGAAGCCTGGAAGGTGTGGAAGAGTGTGGCGTCTCTTCATTGTATTTTTTTCTGAATGAGTATTAATACATATTGTGTTGTCTCTCATATTTTGTGTCATTTGTGAATTCTAGTTACTTATTGCTTCTGGTTAATTCCGCATATTTAGCTGCTTATACAAGGTAATCATATTGTGCTCTTTTCTGAGGAGCAAGATCCTGACAAGTGGGATCAGAGCTATTTGTTGTTCTTGATTCCCCATCATTTTCCTAATAAAATTTATGGGAATAACACACTTTATCATTTAATGGAAAATACAATGTAAATTAAATATAAATATAAGTTAAATATTTGACAAAATTTTCCCACTATAAAACAAAGATAAATTATGAATAACACAACAATATTAATACTTGGTGAATAACACTGTCCTATTAACACATTGTGAATTTATAAAATAACAAAATCCTTTCAATTATTTATTAACACGTGGTTTTATTGAATAAAACAGTCCTATAAAATAAGTATTAACACACTTAGTTTATTAACATGTTTCATGCACTTTCCCTGTCACTTGTATTAACATTATGTTGTGAATGACACAATTCTATGAACATGTTTTGAATAACACAATCCTATTAACACACCATGAATCATAGTCTTGTTAACAAACTCTAGTTTTATTAAATAACATATTTTCTCATGTGTTATGTAATTGATCATTTATAGATATCATTTATTTGTAAGCTCTATTTTGTTGTATTAAACTTTGAGTGAGCTAGAAAATCTTCCAAAGTTATTAACACGTTGTGAATGTATTGACACACTATAAATTTATTGAAAAACATAGTCCTATCAAATATGTATTACTCTTTGCTCTTATAATCTACGAAGCATCATAGAAGATGGAGATGAATCTATGGATGATGATGATATCCCCACCTTCATCATATTAACAGATTGTGAGTAACAAAGTCATATTAATATGTTGTGAATAGTATAGTTGTATTAACATGTTGTCAATAACACAATCATAATAACACATTGTGAATAACATATGTGTTGTTTTAAATTAATCTCTATATAACACAATTTTTCTTCTTCTTTTTTAAATAAATAAAATTTTAGTAGAAAACAAATTTTGTCATTTAATAGAAAACGCGTTATAAGCTAAGGATAAATTTAATACACTATGTATTGAAATTGAATGTACATAGCATATGCATTATATATTTTAATATAGTATAAACTCTATCTCCATAGAAGCATCATCCATCATGAAAGCATTAAATTTCTAATTTGGACAACATGCACAATCGGCACCTATAACCCACCTCAACAAAACTTGCATGTCTTCCACTATATTACGAGACATAATTTCCCATGCAATACGTAATTTTCCTTGTTGCTATTCAAATGCTAGCAACATCTATAACTAATACATTGAAAAAAATAATATGTAGTATAGTCAAATATGTCAATTAAAAAACACACTACGAGTTTCAGAAACACTTACAACTGAATAAAATAATGAACTATATAAAACAATAAATGAGCAACTCAAAAAGTATGTTCTCTAAAATAGTTGTGATAAAAAAATAATATGTGTAGTTATTAAAAAACAATCATTGATGAATGCCATAAATTTTCTTAATAAACGCACCCCATATTTGTTTGTTAAAAATGTTGAATCCATGGCTATAAGTAAATTTTGCGAATGCTCAACCATCATATTTTATGCATCCATGGTGTTTAGATACACATTATTAAGGGTTTTTCTTGCTTGTAATTAGGTTGCTCATGGCACAAAAATAATTCCAAGTACTTCACACACAATGCATTGAGACTCGTAAAGTTGTTGTTGTGAAATTTCCACTTCTAAACTTTGTCTTGACCCATATGTTTATAATGTCTCATTTGATTCGATATGCATCTCTTTCTTATATTTTAACATTTACGTATTGAGTCTTATATATTGTATCAACCAAAACACCTATTTGGAAAATATAGGTTATACATACACGACCAATTATTTTGAGATATGAGATGCATACATTGCCCTTTTACTGTAACTTGAACTAATATGTCATGGCATGTTCTCCTTTCATGTCTTTGTGAAACCAATTGTTGTATTTAATAAAACCAATGCCACACTTACCAAAATACACTTCACAATGAACTTCATTTGGAAACCCCTATTTTGTTTGTAATTTGTTTCACTCTTAGAACGTAGAGTTGCATTTCTCTTATCCCCAAAACCATAACCACAATGATACTTGGTTGACATTAATTTCAAGAACAATATACATAAAAATGGTAGGAATTAAATTGAAAAAATCAATGCAATCTATACTCACACTTCATAGGACTTTGTAATGGATTCTCTAATTTGTGTTGCCTTCAATGTGTTCTTTTGTATAAAGTTGATGACACTGACAACCTTGTTCCCCTCCTCTCTCTTGAAGTTATTGAATCTCCTATATGGTATTGCAGCCACTATATCCACTTCTCCATTTTCTAATTCAATTTATGTCCATGTCAGATCCTCTTATGAGAGCAACACTTTATTTTTAACATCTAATGCTTGTAGTGCAAGGTGTTTTTCCCATAAATACATAATTTACGTTGTACCAATCTGCATAAGATAGAGGTAAAATGATAAGCAAATATTTATATTTAAATGAGAATATTAACAAGACAATAACAAATAACATTAGAAACAACTATAAATGTTAAAATTGCTACGTTAACAAATACTATAATATGGAATGCAAAATGCAAGTCATGAATTCCTTGACAGATAAAATGCAAATTGTATTTTTTTATAATACTTAATATTTCTAGGTAAAGCACAATCTATTTTGTTTTGAAAACACATTGTGTTATCAACACAATCCTATTAATACTTTATGATTTTATTAAATAACATACTTTCACATGTGTTCTTTAACACATTAATTTGTAATTTAATGTAAAACACATTGTAAACTAAGGATAAATGTAAGTTAAATATTTGACAATAATTTCTATTATAATTTAAAAATAAATTATGAATAACACAATTGTATTAAGATGTTATAAATAACACAATGTTATTAACACATTGTCAATTTATTAAATAGCATACCTTCACATATGTGTTCTGTCGACAAGGGAAAAATGTAAGCTAAGTATTTGATAAGTATTTTATATTATACCTAAGGATAAATAGTGAATAACATATTCCTATTAAAATATTATGAAAAACAAAATCTTATTAACATGGTATGACTTTATAAAATCACATACCTTCACATGTGTTGTCCCAAAAATATTGTCTAAATAGCACAATTTCTCTATTTATTGTTTTTAAATAAATAAAGGTTCAGTAAAAAACACATTTTTACATTTAATGGAAAATACATTGTAAACTAAAGATAAATGTAAGCTAGATATTTAATAAGAATTTCTTAGTATGACCTAAGGATAAACTACGAATAATACTATTGTATTAACACGTTGTAAATAATATAGTCTTATTAAATAAGATGCCTTTTTATGTGTTCTCTCTAATTATTATCTAAATAACACGATTTCTCTGTGTATTATTTTCAAATAAATAAAATTTTAATGTAAAACACACTTTGTCATTTAATGAAAATGACAATATAAATTAAGGATAAATATAATTTAAGTATTTGATAAGAATTTCATATTATAAGTCAAGCATAACCTATGAACATTGCTTAATTTTGTGTATTTTGTTATTTGGCCTTTATTTTGTAGAATCTATTATTTAGGGTATATAATGTATTTTAGTATTTAATCACTATTTTATATCAAAAACATCTGAAAGGAGCTTGAGAAGGCCAAGAAATCAATAACATATAAGTATATTTGTAACTATATCAATGAGATTTATGTCGTTTGATATTTGCAAATGATTAGGATAATAACACAATTTCTCTATTGTATTGTTTTCAAATAAATGAAGTTTTATTGTTATTGGCAAAAATATATGTCGCTTGTGTTTTGCTTGGTTTTATGACTCGTCCAATGGAAATTGACATAAATTTGACAACAAATGGATAAATTACCATTCAGATTGTGACTTTTTTCTACATTTGAGAGGGGTAGGTCCCACATATGATTATAGTTTTTTAGGGTTTTTTGTGTGCTTTTAACAAGAAAGCACAAAAAAATGGAAAATTGTGGAAGCTAAAAATGAGAATATAATGGAGGGGGATGAAGGTGAAGGTCAAAAACTCATGATGGAATAAATGTAGAGAACCGTAAAGATAACTCATAATTAAATAAAATTGTTAGAAATTCTTCCTTGCACACAAAAATGAAAGTAGGAACAACATATGTAATAGAAACAAAAGGCTTGCTTGAAAGCACAAAGTCTCCTCAAAACTCAGATTGAGTACACTTGGTACAAAGACCATACATAGGGTTTTCAACACAAAGTCTAAAAACACTGTAAGTTGCATATAAATAAGAAAAATGCATAATTTTAATAGATTCTCTATCTATGACTAGAAAGACAAAATTCACAAACAAAGAGCATAAAACCCCACAAAGGCAAAGGACTAATCTCACCCGCTTGCTTGCATTCCACTACTCAAATCTAGAAAGGTACATAACTCACACACAAATTTACGTCCAGCTCTTCTCCAAAAGCTTGAAAGAAAGAGGAAGCCCCTCCCAATAATCTAGATGTTTTCTTTTATACAATCTTTCCACCCACAAAGGAAGTTGGAAAGCCATCCATTACACTAACACTTGACCTAGAGTTAATTTCCTCTAACTAGAGTTTGCCCATGTTTTTATTTTATTATTTGGGCATTTTACAATATAAAATTCCCTTTTGATTTTGTTTTTACAATACAATATTGATTCTAAAAAGAATTAATTCACTCAGTGACTCCAAATGCATAACTGTACTTGGTAGTCTATTTTAATGTTCTTTTACAATTTTAATTAAAATTAATTAATTATAAAAAGAATTAATAATTTAGTTAAGTCAATAAATTTTCATCTTGAACCCACGAATGTCTTCTTCGAAACTCATTTCATGCAAATCTACTTGTAGTGCTCCCTTATACATTGGATTGTGCAGTCACATAGATTATCACAGAAAATTGAGCAAATAAAATCAATGAAAATTTGCTCAAATGGATAGTGAAAAATTGGATGTCAGATTTCACTACAAGAACTACAAAACACACTTTGTCATTTAATATAAAACACACTGTAAATTAATGATAAATGTAAGCTAAGTATTTCACAACAATTTCCTATTATAATCTAAGTAAAAACTATGAGTAACACATTTGTATTAACACGCTATGAATAACACATTCAATTTAGACAACATGAATTTATATATAAAATATATTCACATATGTATTTTCCGTAACTATTGTCTAAATAATACAGTTTCCCTATGTTGTCTCAAAGTATTGCCTAAATAACATAATTTTCTATGTTGTCCCAAAGTATTGCCTAAATAACACAATTTATCTGTGTGTGTAGTTTTCTCTCTTTTTTCTAATTAATACTAAGATTGGGTCTTTTGGATAAAATGGCCTAGAAAATTCGCAATTCAATGTTTTAGGGCTATGAAAGGTCATTAGTGTATTTTTTATAAGTGGTTACTTTGTGTGAAATAAAGGATGTGAAACATGAACTTTTGGGTGGCGGATGTGCTAGCTGGTAGTAGGAAAGAAAAATGGTCAAAGAGAAGTGGAAGAATTTGATGGTGTTTGAGATGGAGTGGAGGGGTAAGAAAAAAAATTAATTGTTTTTTAATTTGAAGTTTTTATCTTTTTATCTTTTTTTTTTTTTAATATTTTGCTTAAATTATATTATAATTCATTTTTATTATTTAAAGTTTGGCTATAAGTCAAGAAAATTCTTATTTTAATAGTTGCTAATCAAGAATTGAACTGAGCCATAAGTCGAGTGTTCAAAGGTAAAAATTAACAATTATCTTACGAACCATAAATTATAGTATGGTTAGCCCTATATCGATAATTATAGTACTAGTAGATATTGTTAGATACACATCATAAATATAAGATATGTTTACATATTACAATATATAATAGACTATCAAAATATGAGATGAAATAAGATATAAGGAGTATATATTAGAATAGGGGGTTACATGTGAGAGGACATGGCCCATCATTACTTAACTATAGAAGATCAGGTTGAGAGGAAGGAATGTCTCTAGGATGTAACCTTTCATAACTAAAATAAAAATAACACTCCTCAGAGTGTTGTACAATTTTTATCAGCCCTATATTTTCTATTTGAATATGCTAATTTATTTATTTGATCTTTTGAAGATTATCTCTTCAAAGGTTTTTTTACATGGTTCAGCTATGTAACCAAATAACTTGCACTTCCTTGTGAATGATAAAATGTGGAAGCAAAATACGAGCACGAATCTAAATGAGTTAGTAACACCCTTACATAAGTCACATGGAAAACCTACTCTGATATTGCCCGATGTGTAAGCAACTTGGATATTCCAATGAGCATTCACCAACATGGATATACATATACTTATATGTTGATCCAATATTTTATGCTACTGAAACTAGCATATATATAGCTGCAAATTGATGTTTATTGTAGTTATCAATGTTATGTACATCTTATTTTTCATTAAGAAATTGAATACATACTCATATAGATGTCTAAAATTCTTATAAATTGTATTTCACACCCTTTTATGCCACTACCAATATGTGACCCTTTCAATCCACTAAACAATGGTTCAGTAAAGAAGTTTGTTGACATGCGAGATTCTATATGACTGAAATCTACTTCTATTTTATATTATGAACAATTAGTATGGTTGTAATTCACTAAAAATGTCAATTATATACTTTCTTAAGTGATTTAGTATGTAAACTAGTTGCATAAAATGAAAATATGCATATAAATGACTTTTAACACACGTGAAAAGAGATATTAAGCCAATAATTTACCCTAAACAAACTCAATGTGGGAAAACTCCAAAATAATGAGGTTTTACATCATCATCTCCACTATCATCTTACAATGTTTACAAATCACTTACTCAATTTGAGACTTCAAATGCATTATGGGTCTTCTCTAGCACTTCTAGAGTGCTCATGGGACATTGTGGGCTTCCTTTGACACTTTTATAATGCTTGACTAGTTTGCCTCAATGTGGATTTGTTGGAAATTGATATTTATTTTTGACATATTAAATATAAAATACTTGTTCATTTCTCTTTATGTGAATTTCAATTCATATATTCTGGATTTATGAGGTGTCACACTTTTTTTATTTTTAAAAAAGGAATCTTGGAGTTTCATGTCATATATAACTCCTCCTACACTTGTCACACACTTCCCCCTCACATCATGGGGATTAGTGACACTAGGCATACACTAAAAAGATTGTGCAAGGCTATGATGGAGATTCTTAATAACTCTTTTTGGTCACTAGCTCTATTTAAAGAGTTCTCTTGTCTCCCATTCTATATTAGAAACTCTTGGAGGTCATTCTTCATTCTATTCTCTCGTTTATTTTCTTCTATTCATGAAGATTATAATCTTGGAAAATATTGATAAGTTTTTTTAATTAATGTATGTGGGTTTTTCTTCCGTTGATTCCGTTCTCCACTTATCATTTTGTGTCTCGTATTCTCATGATGTGGCTTTCATTTGAAGTGATATCCTTCCTTTTGTGCATATAATCCTTATGCTTTCAATGTTATTATAGATCTTTTCATTTATTTCTAACATGGTATCAGAGTAAGTTGCGTTTTAATATTAAACTTGAGATGTCTTTCTAAAAACTCTTGGAGGTCATTCTTCTTTCTATTTTCTCATTTTTTCTTCTCAATTCACAAAGATTGTAATCTTGGAGAATGTTAATGTAACTTAATGTACATGAGGTTTTCTTTCGTTGATTCAGTTTCCCCACTTATCAAATAAGTATCTCATATTCTCATGGTGTGACTTACTTTTGAGGTGATATAATTCGTTTTGTGCATGTATTCACTTATGTTTCAACATTATTTTAATCTTTTCTTTTATTTCTAATAGGATTACTTGTTTGTTCAACATTATTAAGTACCACCCTTAGTTGTACAATCAACTTCTACCTATTGAAATTAGTAAAAGACCCCATACTTAATCCATAGTGGTAAATTTATGCTTACAAATGAGGAGTTGAGTCTTACAAAGAATTCTAAATGCCTCACATGAAGATATGAAAGATAATTGACTCAACTTTCTTATGGTCCCTTGATTAAGTCTTTTTTTCATATGGAACATGTTCATACCATGTGAAACTCATTTGTATATTCATGTTTCATGTTGTACATGTTTGTCATTAAATTGCTTGTACATGGTTATCTTAAGCCAAATTTGTCAACTATTATTATTTCTTCAATTGGTGTGGGACCTAAGATGTTTAGATTATCCCTCTAAGCTTTCTTTCATTTTTCCTTTGCCTCTATTTTATTTTTGTACTATGTTTGTAGAATTCTTCTTAAGTTAGTGAAAGTTAGTGTCTTAAAACACTTTACTAGTCACACGGACTAAGAAATTAAGTCGATCAACTAAATTTTGATGATTTTTGGGATTCAATTCAGATTAAGAAGCAAAAGAAATTCATTGCAAGGATTTACAAGCAAATGAAATTCCAAAGCCAAATCTTTTTTCTTTCAATGTGAGGAGATGTTTGTAAAATGTCTCTATTGAAATCTAATGCCATGAAAATTTAAAATATAATTTTGTTTTGTTATAACCATTTTGCATTTGTCGTAGGGCCAAAACATAATGAGTCCACTTGGAATTGATTGTTTTATTGCCAGAAGGATTTTGATCAAAGACTTTCATTAATTGTATAGATTACTTTAACACACCCCTTACAGTTCTCATTTTATGTGGACATTCTCACCATCATACATCAATCAAATTTTGTTCCATCAAATATTAAGTGTAATTGCATAAGCTAAAATTTATTGAATAAAGAACACTATTTTTACTAATTTTAAAACCACCACTATACAACAAGGCCAAATTTGCACAAATCACTTTCAACTACCCTCATTAACACAAGAAAAAATGGTGATAATGCAATCACTAGTCACATTAATATTTTTAAGTAGATAGCATGTGAAATTTCTATCATTTTAATTAGATGACATGTTTTTCATTTGTTAACATTTTTATGTGCTTGTAACTCTACCACTTAAGCAATTATGATTAATTTATTAATAAAGAAAATTAGAAGCATGATTTGTCAGAAACATCTAGATCAAATCAATGGGCAATTCCCAAAAGTATAATCTCACAATTTCCTTATGCTTGTATACAAGAGTTATAGAACTGCAATGGGCTAAAGTGTTAGAAAGGAGATAAAGTAGTTAAAATTTAAACATGTAAGCCTTTTTGGTTGTTAGCAAACCACACTTTCCTACTCCATTGTATAACTGCCAGTCCCCTATTGAATAAACATTGATTTTGGGGAGCACAAAATCTAGTCAACAATAAAGGCTAGATATGCCTAAGCTCTCAGAGTCTTGTTTCCACAATCAAATAAGGGCATGACGCATGAAACGTTTCTAATTGCTGACAAGGTGGGGACCAAATTCATAGAGGCAACAATAACTCAAAGCTAAGATTGACTTTAGGGTATTAGCTCTTTTTGGCTCATTCCTCTAGTTGTGTTGAAGAAAGTGTGAGCATATGCCACCAGTGGAACAATTTAGGGAAATTTTCCAAAGGAAAATATAACCAGGGTGACACAAGATCTAAACTTCAACCTAGGTAATAAAGCACAAAGCAAGAGGCAAGTCCATGGTGATAGTAGGATTTTGATTCGCTGAGGAGAGCGAAGAAGGTGAAAGAGGTGCAAGTGTGTGCACTCATACCACATATATCTTGTGTTATGCATAGAAGACCCTACATGCCATATGAGGTGCTCAAAATAGAGATCCTAAAATGAAGATCCCTCTAGAACACATTGTTTATAGCGGCACCCAAAATTGGGCCCAAAAAGGGCTCCACTTTATTTCCCCAATGGTAAAACCAAATCCCACAAAAATTGATGTGTAAGGTGCAAACCAAGAAAATTCACTACAAGCTCGCCTATGGCCTACACCTCATAAAGAAAAGTATGTGATTAGATGTTTTTTATTTTTCTATATAATCAATTAATTATATGCACCAACCTCTATACAATCTCTAGGTGATTTTATACAATAAATTCATTTGGTAGATCAGTTTTATCTCAGTCATAGTTGAAAATGAATTGGCTGTAATTAGAATCATAGTTACTCTTTTTTAACTTTGTCAACACCTCCATTTGCAGGGTTGTCTTTTTTTTACGGTACATTAAAAAAATATTGAAAAAATAATAGTCAAAACTCTTTTATATACAAATGAACACCAAAGACATTTTGGTCATGGTCGTGTGATCAAGTTTGTCAAACGGCACATGGAGGAATTGTATGTGGCCACTAAAGCAGGAGGTGTCACACTTTAAGAGGAGGCTAAGGATGATTGCCTCTAGTGTGGCAGTAAACTCAAAGAACCCCAACTTGAATAAGGTGGTAGAATCAACTTGCTAGGGCATTTATCATGAGAATCTATTGAATTCGTCCACTCAATGTATGGGCTTGACCACTCCGATCATTGACAAGTCATTTTTTGATTGCATAACATGATGAGAGATTGTCGAAATCCAATCAAACGTCAAAAGGTTATTTGATGCAAGAGCATATGTGTTCACTTGTAATCCTACATCAACCCAAACAATATTTAGATTAGAAAATAAGCTAAGTTCTTTTGTATGCAAGTTTATTGTTGCACACAGTTTCGATCCCAATTTGTATTTGTTTGTGAAGCTTTGCACAAGTATGTTTTTGAAGGTCCTTGTTTGGTTCAAAGCCAATCCTAGCGTAGAAGATCCATTCATAGAATTGAGAGTTGAAGTCTTGCGAGTTGTAATGCGCAAGCTTGCAACTTCTTATCCATGATGTTGTTGCACAATAGTGTGAATATGAGGATCATTGCATAAGGAGTCTCATGTGCATCTTTTGATTGCAAATCATTGCAACACCCTTGCAAGGTTACAATCTCTACACAACTTGTGTTAGGCACATATGTTTTGTGATGTGTTATGGTGCATTAAAATTGAATTAAACATTTAATGTTTGTGACACATGGTGATGTGTTACAAATATTTAATACTTGTAGTAGGTTGTTGAGAGCATTATTGTAAATAGGTGGATCTTGTGCCTATATAAACATGTCCATACGCTTGACCCTTCTAGTCAACAAACTTAAAGAATATAGATCATAGTAAGTATTTTGAGAAACAATTATACTTCTAGAGACCTCAAGTCATCTCATTCTAGATTGTTGTGTTGTTATCATCATGTGTGCATGCTATATTTTTCAAATGCTGTAATTTAATAAAAAAAAATTATCAGATTGTTGTTGCATTTTATTGTATCATTCCATTGTATAGTTATGAAGGTTGCGTGGTCTAAGTTACCTTTTCATTGAGACCCCTAACCATGACTACATTGCTATCTCCTTCGCCCTTTAGCTTGAAGATGTTTATGTCGTATAAGAGAGCCCTCAACATATTGGTTGAGTGATCAACCGACGGTCTAACCCTCGTGTTGACATAAGGGCATCACTTAATCAATAGATTGAGGTCATTTAAACCCTTGTATTGACGTAAGGGCGTCACTTAATCAATAGATCCAGGTCGTTTACACCCTCGATCTAAAGATCAAATACTTGTGTACTAAATAACTTAAACCACATGATCAATTCACCACCTATGCAACATTTCATTTTCATATTCCAAGCTTACAATTGGAAGTGATGAACTAAAGAGTAGAAAAGCAGCAAAACTCCAAATTCTTCCACTTCCCCCCGCTCTTCATGTTTTGCGACCCTTGATTACATAAATCCTTCCCATGCCTATGTAGCCTCTCAGCTACTACATTCTTTTTGCGATCTTTCATGGCTAAGAGAACTTCCCACTCCTCTTATCTCTGATGTAGACATAAACCATCTTGTCAGACCAACAATTTCCCTTGCTCTTTCAAGGTTTGTTAACTTAAACTGAGTTCGGCAACAAACAAGTGGCACTTCCCAAAGACCCCTCCTTAGCTGAAGGGCAGAGAAGCTAAGGATTAAGAGGCCTGACAGGATTTCTCAACAATCCTTCTACTCCTTAAGTTCTGCCACATGTGCCTGACACGTTGTGGCCGACCCACAAGAAAATACACATGGGCCCTAATGAGGCAGATGGCGGACAGGCTAAATTTGAAAGGAGCAAGGGCAATCTTAGTATCTTAAATGTTTCTGTTTTTGTCACTCCTATAACCTCATGGCCCTGCATAATGACCATTATCCACTAATATCTTATTATCCATGAGGATTCTTCTCTCCAAAGTAGCATGCTACATTGTTTTTAAAGGGACAACTTAAGTCTTATACATAAAGGTACATATCTACTATCGAATTTCTACCAAACAAATTGCTGAACTCTCATATCTGAAAATAACAATGAGAATGTTTTCATGCAAGATACTTTATTATGCAATTGGTGACTAGGATATTTTGAGTTTCAAGGCTCAAAAGCATCTCAACATTTGCAGACTTCTATCCCCCTCAGCTTTGCCTCTCCATAGCTTTAGGTGTCATAAAATTCAAATATTTTATGGCAGATTATAACAACAAAATTAAACGAATAGATATGATGTAAAAAAAATCATATGCTTTACATCCTTGCTCCCATGCTTGTGCACACGTAACAAAAAGCATGTGCAGAAGGAAATAGATTGAATCCAAAACTGAAAAGTTGTTTCAACCTGCTCAAATCAATCTTAGTTCTCAGTTCAAGTCTAGCAGCGTGCTGAGTCAGGGCACGGAAACCAAAACTTTCAGTACAATTGCGCTCTTATGACAAATCATACTTTCTATAAATCTTGAATTTCTTTACTCTAAATATAGTGCTTAAGAAAAGATTTCTATCCGTCGATTTGACTCTGCTCGGATTGTTTTGTCGTCTTTATTTTTCACCAGGAGGTGATTTAATAGTTGATGCAGGTTGCGGCATTTTCTCGGTTGCAAGAGGTGGAGCATCTTCCCTCGACTCCTTCAAATCTGCAGTCCCCGTTTTTGTTCTGAATATGACATAACCTGCAAAAACGAATCCAACATTACGAACAAAACATTTAACACAGAGATGGGACAAAAAAGTGAAGGGAAGAACATGAATGGAAGGAAAAAATGCAAATTTAGTCTACCCCTACATTAACATTGTTATAGCAGCATCCATGCTTTCAGAGGACTGCAAAAATGTATAAACCGTTCATGTCTAGACTAATCAACCTAGTTCAACAAGTTGCAAGAACTTGCAGGCAATATCCCTTATAGGTGCAGAAAGGTAATCAGCAAAGATCAATCCAAATGCCAAACATAGTTCAATAACTGACACTAAAAGCTGCCAGAGACCCAGTCTATAATTACCAAGGTTGTCCGGATGCACGCACCCGACCGTATTTGGGACACCGCAGGAATGCACCCGAATGGAGTACGTGCACCGCACCCGCATCCAAGACACACCCAAGGCAGCGTCACGCAGCCTAGGCGCGTCAGGTGTGTTTCCCTTAATTTCATATACAACCTATAGAAATTCAATTAAGTAAAAATTGAAATGGTCAAAATAAAAAATAAAAATATATATTTTGTTAAAAAACTTTATGCCTGTTATATTTAGAGTCAACTATTCCATATAGAGTGCATTTTTTTATCATAAGGCTGAGAGTTACATGTAACAATAAAGAACTATTTGCTAAGGATTTTGATTTAGATGCAGTAATAAACAATTTCTGAACATTTTGGTTATAGTTTTGTGATTAATTCTTGATATATATTATTGCATGAGTTTATATAATATGAAATACATTATATAAAATAATGTTAATGTGATATAAGTATATAAATCAATGATCATATGATATAAATTATACAACTCGGTGATAATATGATATAAATCCTACAACTCAATGATAATATAATATAACTTTTATATTATATAATAAACCTGATTTGATAAGTTTCATGATAATGTTATGTTTCTAATTTCAAATTTGAAATTGCTGTTTTGATGTCATAGCATA
Organism: Torreya grandis; assembly: GCA_037957365.1. Classification (NCBI taxonomy): domain Eukaryota; kingdom Viridiplantae; phylum Streptophyta; class Pinopsida; order Cupressales; family Taxaceae; genus Torreya; species Torreya grandis. Next base: position 875,490 of record JARHVA010003730.1, read on the forward strand.
CCCATATATAAAGGTGTAAGCATGTATTTATAGGGGTATGCATCTTGCATACCCATATTTATAGACTATGCAACATGTGTACCCCCGTACCATCACACATGCTTACCCAAGTTGTGGGAGCTTGAACCGGGTGCTGTGTACCCGCACCTTGCATACCTTTGGCACCCATGCACATACCTTGGCACCCACGCACCCAAGTAACCTTGATAATTACAAATTTGTACTTCCAAAAGGGTCTGATTTGAATGGTACATCTTGATTGAATTGTACCACAAATGGCATAAGCCTCCATTATTTTCTCTCTGGTGAAATCAATAGACATAGCATGGATTACCTTAACATGACTCCAAACAACCCAAAAGTGGTGACAATGGTCAGTATATTATTAGAAAAATATATCTATACCATTTTCAAACCTTGAAATGGGTTGTTTAATTTCAGAATAAAGAAACTTAAAATAGGAAGGAAACTTGCACAATAAAAAAAGTCGAACAAGGTTCGGTTATAAACAATATTTTAACTTTATTTCATCTAACCATAGATATGTATAATACAACTAAGATGATACTTTTGTAGATCAGTAGAAATCAATGTCAAATGATTTTCTTTTTTTTTTTAATTAATCACTATACCTAGGGTCCTTTTACCCTAGAACATTCTATTGTAATTGGGTGTATTCTCAAGTCTCATTGACCTAGTTTTGGTCATTCTTGAACATTAATATACTTTCTTTATCTCTCTTTCTTTATTGTCTTTCAAAGGTATCCCACTATATTAATTGAAGCTTGTAAAATTCATTATTGTAACACATTGGAAATAATGACAAGGCAAGTTGTAATTTTCATCATTATATGAAATTGGAAATAATCACAAGGCAAGTCATTGTGATAATGAAAGACAGGTTGAAAGGAAAACACATCTATTGAAGCAAGGATGAACTCAAGTTCTAACAAACTGAATTCAAAACAAGAGTCATAATCATAAACAAGTCACATTGCAAACAAGAATGAACACAGAATAGATGCAAGAGATGTCCAAGTAACCAAAGTTTGTCACAATATAAATTCCAAGAAAGGGAATAGGAGCACCTGTTTTTAAGAAGGAAAAGAAGTTAGAACCTTTGGAAGAACAGATTTATAGACCACACAGAGTAATATATGAATAGCCCATTGTCATCTATTGACGAAAAACCTGGGTAAGAAAATGACTGTGACCATGAAAAACCATAAGCATCCCTAATTCCACAATCACAAACCTGATGAGTGCAGAACCTAACGTTGTAACAAAGCAAGTGTGCCAAACATGTTAGTTTCAGTTATTTTTCCTCGCATGAAGAAAATGTTCTTTCCACCTTAAAAGTTCTGAAATCTATATAATGTCTCATACCTCTCACACAATGCTACTTGGGAGCACAACCACTATGTACCCTATAGTTCTTGGGACGTAGGGATGTCTTGCAGACACCTCCCTAAACAACCGAGTCTTCCCCCTCCTGCTGCCTCTCCGTCTTCCACTGCCCCACTTCCCCCACTAAATTATTAGTAAAAATAAATAAATAAAAAGTGTCTAAATTGTTTTTAAATTCCTTGAGGCCTCTAGTGGATGACACAGGTCATCTACATGTTTAAGAGGAGAATCCTTAAAAATGTGGTCAAAAGAAGCGGCAATTATTTCCATGGGGCACACGAGGTAGAAGGAAAACATTAAAAGAAATAGAGAAGCAATACTTTCTTACTAAATATTAATCTATTAGCTACATACCATTTTAATTCAGTGACCAGAAATGCAATTATTAAGCCATTCTGATCTAGTAACAGGAAATGCAATAATTAACCCATTCTGATCTAATAACAAGAAATGCAATAATCAACCCATTCTGATCTAGTAACAAGAAATGCAATAATTGACCCAGTTTAATTTAGCGGTTCTTGGTTTCAATGCACTTATTTGCAATTAATTATTAATTTTTAAAAATCAATACTTTGACCTTTGAAAACCCTATGCATTTTTTTATACATTCCAAATAGGATCCCCTATGCCGAGGATACTTTTGAAGTCCCCTGAAATTTTGGGGTTGATCCAATAGGCAGCTCCAAATCTATGGTCGACACCAAAGCCAAACTTAAACCCACAATCAACGTCAACACCGGAACCAATCTCCCACTTAATCGAAGCTTAAATGTTTTTGTTGCGACACCTATGTTTTTGTTGGAACACAACTATCTACTAAGATGGGGGGTGAATCAGTAGATTGACTAAATTAGTCCTTTTTAAATCTCTTTTAAAAACAAACTAGAAAGGATATACAGATTAAAACATATATGCAGAGATCACACACACAAAAACACATAACACCATATGTTTACGTGGAAAACCCAATATGAGAAAAACCATGGTGAGAATAGCTACTAGAATCTATTGTTCTAATCTAGCCTCACAGTCAAAACCTCACTGGTTACACATTTAAGGGCACCGACCCTAAGAAGACACCAATCCCCTAGTTTATGAAGACCTACTCTAAGGAAGCACCCACTCCCTAATTGAGCACCAACTCAACTTATCTAATGACACCTACCTATCAGATTCTACTATGGAGCTACAACTCCAGATTACAATATAGATTCATAAATGAATCCAATTCTTTGTTCTCTACTATAGGTCTGGTCTAGAACTGCTCATGCTCTGCACTGCATCTCTCTTCTCTTCCCTTCTCTTCTCTTCTCTGCCCCTCTATTTTTGTGTCTCTTTATTTCTCTATTTGAAACAATTCAATAACTCCAACAATAGCAACAACTTTTGATTGTATCCTAGATGACATATATAAGCATTCGATATAGGGTTCTGTATATTATCTGTGTTCACACTTGTTTGCTAACACATCACGCTCAGTTCTGTTGGACCTTAGTTCCTACCTTCAACTGCAATTTTCCCACATCGTGAACTCATGCTCCACCACCATGATTCTTGGTCTCATTACTATTTTTAGCATATATTAGGCTCTAGTTTTGATGCACATGCCATATTACACAAATTTGATTGATTACAGCAATCAAATTCGTTGTCTGTGTCATAATTTACGGCTTAACTGCAAATCCCTGTATGTTCCAACGCTTGATCGTTGGGATGAACATATCTTTAAATGTTGATCATTGATCTTAAGCTTCATGCCAAGCTTTGATGATCCTCATTTGATCTTGAGTTGGCACATACTCCATTGTGACATCTTGATCTGCAACATTCTCTTAAAAAGTGATGATTGATATGTGCTTGGTTCTGGAATGCATCACTGGATTCTTTGATATGTTAATAGCATTTGAATTATCATAATGAATAGAAATAGGTGATTTTTACTCAACCTTTATGTCTTTTAGTGTTTGCTTCATCCACAAGACCCGAGTGCAACAGTTTCCATTAGCACGCAGTGGCAAAGATGCTAAACCACCCTGTTACTTGCAACCCTAGCAAGAACAACACAAGAACAAAATAAATGGGGGCACCTGCACACCCAAAATGTGGATTGTACCTTCAAATCCAAGAGATAAATAATGGAGGAAGACTTCTCCAAAAGATGTGATAAACACACGATATTGTATTGATATGAAAATGGATTTATTTCATTGAGAATGTTAAATCCTTATTTATAACAAGTGAATAGCTTCTTGCACAAGCTACCTGCATACCACTATGACTAGTAGCTTCTAAAGTAAACCACCTACCATTATTAGGTACTTACCTAACACAACTACTTAAACAATTATGGATATCTAAAATACATCTATTTAATAAACGTCGGTAAATTTCAATTTCGTGGATCTTATCTTGGATTTTATGCATATCACTTTGATTAATGATTTCATTCCTTTGGCCAAAAAATTCCTACTCACTGGGGATAAATGGCATCAATCTAGCTGCACCAATGTGTTAGGCTCAAAAAAATATTTTTGGAAAAAAGAAATGGGCTCCAAACTCCACCGTATGGCCAAGATATTATAACTTTTTGATTGACTTCTCAAAGAAAAAAGAAAAAACTTCTAATTGATGATCAAATGGGCATCAAATTCAAGGTTGAAATTACCCTATAATGGTGAAATGGAGGTCAAATTTAATGCCATAGTTAATTGATTTTGCATGTACATTATAGCCCCCACCACCACACCTGGTTGCCATTGTAGAACGTCTATCAGCATAATAACATTAAGTGACCAAATATGAGCTTGATAACAAAATAGATAATTTACATTACATAACAAAATATGCCATGTTTAGGAACACAATACTCAATTTTGTCTCCTTACCTTGTGCGGCAAAACCCACCATCTAGCTCAGAGGGTTCTCCTCATGGGGTCGAGGAATGACGCCTCCATTGGTTGCCATGCAACACCTCACAAGCTATGATTGATCGTTACTTCTTGACGCTGCACATCTAGAAACAACAAAATATGGTCACATGTGGAAGAGATATCATTCATCTGAAATGTCCCAAATTAGAGACTTTTTTTGAAATCGAATTTTTCTACAAAAACCTAAGTAAATAGTCAAATATGATTTTTATTTCCAGCAAACCCTAACTGCCAATTATTCCCAAAATTAGTAAAAAATTAGGCTAAATTGTTAGCAAAAAATGACTGGTCCAAACAAGTAAATTATCCCTCTAAAAGCAGGAAATAACCCTCAAACACTAGATGCCTCCATGCTGAAATATTAATAGAAATTTGTAGCTGATCTATCAATTGAAACCCTCATAAAATTGCATAACAAATACTAAATCAATAGGTAGAATTTATTATGAAAAATTTGAGTGTATTTGGAGCCATAATCCCCTCAAACCCATTCGCCAAAGTTGAAAAAAATATATAAAATGTTTATTGAATATTTTAGGGCAAATATGACCCTCAAGACATGCCAAAATCCTCCCAAGACAAGTCGCCACACTGCAAAAATATTAGAATAAAATCAGATTGTGTTTTGTCTCAAAATAAGCCCCAAAACCATACAAACTAGCTCCACAACCAATTTTCCCTAGCTGGAAACAGTCAACTCCATGCAGCCCTTCAATGAGAGGTCTTCGACCTATCCAAGTAGCTCCCAAGGCTCCAAACCCTAGTTTCTCCACTCTAAATGCAATGTTTTTATCTTTTTTGAATATTATGTGCAACTCTAACCTCAAAATGAAGTTGCCCTAGATGAGAAATGATGATTTGTGTCCCCACTCCTTTGCTTGAAGGTTTTCATCTTCAAAGCAATGGCTCAAGCGTTTTTGTGCTTAATGACCAAATTTTGAATATCAAACATAACATGTCTCCAAATTAAATCTTCCTTTCTTTTTATATCACTTCCCCCAAGGGGCACACCCAAATGGGAGGGAAATACAAATTCAAATCATAAGGAAGATTACTATTAAAATGCTCATGACCCTTAAAGGGCCCCAACTTAAGTGATTTTTAAACATAAAGTACCTTTTACATATATTCATTCAAAATCACTTATTTCTCTTTACCTTCTTACTTTTCCCTTAGCCCCTCAGGAAATGGTTAAGGCTAAGGGTCTTCAATGATGTCCCTAACAAAAGAGGGACATGACATAATCTTTCATAACAATTCCTTTGCATTTTGTATCGCTAATTACATACGTACATACATATATCGAGTTTGATAAAGAAGATAGATTGTCATTCATCTCCTTTGAGAGAATGGCATGTACAAAATCTTCATATTGATAAAATTCCGTAATAATTCTATATGCATCTTCGGATTTATGGATGAATGTTATTTTCATTTTTTGTTTTCTTATTTGTACTTTGTTTGTGTAATACATCCAAATTCTAGCATTTTAGATTGTTGTCTGCTTTCGTCCACAAAAATATTTCCAACACCCTGTGTCCCCCCTTACCCCAAAGGGCCCATCTCCAAATTTGGCTTAACATAACTCTCATGAGAGCTACCAAACAAGATATCCTACTCCCTTTGAGAGAATGACATGTACAAAGTCTTCATATTAATAAAATTCGATAATATTTTTATATACATCTTTTAGATTTATGGACGAATGTTATTTTAATTTTCTATTTTCTTATTTGTACTTTGTGTAACTCATTTGAATTCTAGTATTTTAGAGTGTTGTCCCCATTCATCCACAAAAATATTATCAGCACCTTACATCCCTTCTTAACCATAGTGTTGAGACTCAGACTCAGCAAGCCTTTTTTTGCCTCGGACTTGGACTCGGAAAAATAACTCAGCAAAGACTCGGCAAGACTTAGAATTTTTTTAAAAATCATTAAAAATAGTGAATTTTAGGAGAAAAACTATTAAAATGCAATCCATATCAAATCCACTTAAAAATACACTCAAAACTAGTTAATTAGATCTAACATACACATGTATACACAAAGAAGTAAATAATACGATCTTGAATGTTTTCAGTTGAACAATTGAACATGAAATTTGAAAGTTGAGAACTAATATTAAATAGGAGTTGTTTTTATATTCATCAAATTGTTTTTTTACATACAAAATATGGATTTAGAAATCCATGGCGATGGCATCAACAAAAACATAATATAAAAAGATACATCTAAGGTTGAAAGGAGCCTACATCGCTCATCCTCTCAACACAAGCTCCAACATGTTAGAGCCTACGACATTTTTTATACATCAAAGAAGCAGTTGCAGCCATTGTACCTGCCCTCATGGTATCACTATCTACCACCACATCTTTATCCCTAGATGTACGAGCTCGCTCCTCCTCCTCCTCTCCCAATGCTCCAAGCTCTACCTCGCGATCAACTTGATCAACCCATTCACGGTCCTCCTCTGTAAACACATGGTTATCATCCTCTATGATCCACTCTGACTGTGGATCATACTCCTCTAGCTCCATGGGGGATAAGTCTTCCTCATCCCCTATAATCTTCTTATGTCAGAGGCGAAGGTTGTAATGCACAAATACAAATTCATTCAACATTTTCATTGACAACCTACTGCACTTTTTCGAGTGTATGTGCTCAAACATATTCTAATTGCACTCACACCTAGAAGCACAACATGGTTGGCTTGGCACTCGAATAGCAATCCTTTGAAGATTCGGCACATTTGCAGCAAAATTTTCGCACCATGCATCTGTAAGTATAGGTATTAAAATGTCTTAAGACTTCAATTCCAAAAAATATGAAAAAACAATTAAAAAATGGAAAATATTGATCATTCAACTCAAAATTTACCTGACTTAATTGTTGTCCTAGTTGCCTTGCAAATATCTCAAGAAAAGAGATCTCCTAGTGCTTGTTTGTAGATCTCAACCTCAGACATAATCTTCAACCTTGTCTGCACATTTATCTCCATGGCCTCTATAACTATGTAAAGGTCATTCATATCCTCCTCGTCAGCTTTAAAGCTCTTAAGGAATTGGAAGGTTGGGTTCAAAAAGTAGGGACAAGCATGAAGTTGCCTATGGAGTTGTCGTATCCACCGTTGGTCAATGATATCCCAAATGGGCATATACTCAGCTTTGACCATGCCATAGACAATTTTTATTTGTTCTTTGGCTCGGTCCATGCCCTCATAGATATAGCCCATTGCGGGATTTCCTCCATCAACCACATGGAGGAGAGAAACCAATGGTTCAGTGATCTATAACAAATATTAAAAAACATAATTTAGAATTATAACTCTAAGTATTAAATAAAAATAAATAAATTACATAAAATTTTTAAATAAAGAAAATGAAAATTCAAGCAAATTAAAATAACTTACATTTACAATCTTCTTTGCCGGCACCCAAAAGTGGGACTCATCGAATACCCACTCTACAATAGCAACCCCGCCAATGGTCTTTGCATATGAAGACTCGCTCCATCTCTTGCTAAAATTAGCTTCAACGAAGCTTTTGATTGTAGCAAAGATTGCAAGGTGATGAAGGAGGTTGCAAAACAAGTTACACCAGGTCGGACTAGCTCCTTATTGTCCATGAACTCTCATTAAAGAGAGGATCCAAGCATCATTGTAGATGTACTTAAAAATATTACGACCCTGCTCCACAATTGGCATGACCCACTCCATTTTTCCAATATCCTCTAGCATCAAATCAATGCAATGGGTTGAGCAAGGAGTCCAAAAGATCGAGGGGTGCCTTTGCATCAGTAGCCTCCCTGCTGTAACATAATTTGTTGCATTATCCATGACTACTTGTACCACACTTTCTTCACCCACCTCTGCAATAACTTCTTCAAAAATGCCACATAATTAATCAACATTTTAAATTCTTCCAGAGGCATCAATGGACTTCAAGAAGACAGTCCCACCTAAAGAAGAAACCAAGAAATTCAGTAATGTTCTATTTTTTCTATTTGTCCATCCATCAGACATGATAGTGCAGTGTTTACTCTTCTAAATAACTCGTTGCTCATCAATGATTGAATTCACATCAGCCACTTTATCAGACAAAATTGGCCCCCTTAAATCATCAATAGAGGGAGCTTTGAACCCTCGACCAACAACGACGATAGCATCCATTAGCGTTTGCCAATAGGGCGATCTAAAATGCCAAAAAAATAAAATTTAGAGTTTAAATAGCAAAAAAGATCTTATAATTAATAAACATATTTAGATTCTTAGAATTACATTAACATTCTAAATTCATAATTTTTTTATTCTTAATGTAGAAGAAGTCATAAAAATATGTATTAATTATTACCTCGCTGCATGAAAAGGAATGTCGCAATAGTACCAAAAGTCACCCACTGCGCTTCTCATAGCTACATGTTTGTCCTTGTTCCAACCTATGCTTTCCAGCGATGGTTGGGAACTAGAAGCACTATGTGGGATGAACCAACTCACCAAACTATGCTCTCTAGGGCTAATGCTACTCAAACTCAATCCAAGAATTGGAGACATGGGTTTGGATTTGGAAGCAACAACTATTTGTTGGTTTTGCTTCTCCTTTAAGTCCTTTTCATGAAATATCTCCAACTAAACTGTGATCTCCCTTATAACCTCAGGGTCTGTGGTGGGACATACTGCAACATCATGCTTAGGTATGCAGATGAGGTGATATTTTAAGTGATTAATGCTGCCACAAATAAACTCAACCCCACAATATTTGTAAGTCACATGCCATTTCTTCAAACCCTCAATGCCATGCTTCCAAGCAAGGTCTCTCGAATGTTTTGATCCTCTTGTCATGGTAACCGTAGGACAGTAGGACCCAAAAACCTACATTGTACATAAACAAAAATTAATGATAAGAAATGTCGTTTAACTTTGCAAATTTTAAATATATAATAAAAAAAACATAGAATAGAAAAACAACAATAACCTTGGTTCGTGAATCATAATACATATCACAAGAAGAAAAGAAAGAAAGAAAGGGGAAAGGTAAAAAAACAACAATAACCATGAGTTTAAATTTTAAATTTTAATGTGTAATGAAGAAGAAGAAAATGTTAGGAAATGAGAGAAATAAAAGAGAAGTGTTCATGCAATTTACCTCTCGTAGATGCACACTTGAATCAGCTCTAAGCCTCCAACAATGCAAAGCCACACACAATCCACAGTGCACACACTTTGACTTGAAGCTTTGGATCAGCCAATGCACTTAAAAAACAGCCAATCCCTTGAAGCTCCACCCTCCAAGGCTCCAACAATTCACTCACTTGTGGCTAAACCAACCTTTGCACGCTAGCAATCAGCGTCTTTATAGCAAAAAGAACAAATCTGAAATTTTAATCACAATGGAAGAAAATGAAAAATGGAATGGGCTCGTGAAAACAAAGTTAGAATGATTGAATGGCACTTTGAGGATGTTAGAATGCCTTTTAGGTTTAGGTTTACATTTTTATTTTTTCACTTTATTGTGATTTTTTTTTTTGCATTTTAAAAATAAATTGGGTTTTTTTCCAGACTCAGCGAGTCCTATGACGGGACTCACGAGTCTGCCCAGACTCGTGATTCCTATCACAGGACTCGCCCAATTTGCAAAAAAACTCTGTGAGGCCACGGTTCGATCGAATCGGGCTCAAAATGCGAGTACTCACCAAGACTCGCCAAGTCTCGACGTTATGTTCTTAACCCCATGTGCCCATCTCCAAACTTGGCATATCATAACTCTCATAAGAGCTACCAAACAATATAACCTACTCCCATTGTCTAAGGGGTTGAGAAGCACAAACATGAGAACAGCCAATGGGCATTTGAACGCAAGTTCCTTCAAATACATGATCGAGTCAAAATTGGATCAGAATACTTCATCTACCTCTATTGCCTATTGAACTCACCATAAGAAATATTTTTCAACCACTTTAAGTTTAACATTGCAATCTAAAATATATGAGGCATACACATCATAAAGTCATCCAAGTACACACAAAGAATTATGTACCATATGCATAAGAAGACACACATGGTGAATTCATAACAATTTCACATAATCAACCAAGAAATACAAGTTTCCTTGTACAAAATTCTTAAGTAAAATGAGTTGGACAATACAAGGATCTAGCAATCTACACTACTACAATGATACTAAATCTTAAGCATTCACTTAGCTTAACTATCTAACTTTACTAACCATGTTATAGACCAATTTATAGGATTTATACAATCTCCATGGTAGATATTAGTCACATTTAAGCAACTCCCATGGGTCAGTCACAAAGAATTCTAACAATGGCTTCTTGGTTGAATGCAAATTTGGCTTACCTACTCTTCTTCTCTGCTATGTGTGTTATAGCACTAAAGAAGTCTTTGGGGTAAACCACCCTCTTGCACAACACTTTGGCACAACCTAACCCTCTGCTGAAAACAATTTTTTAATTTCAAAGTGGTTCTTGGTGTTTAATGTTTGTCACAAAATTGTAGTTTGATGCAAGCCTGACACCAAAAACACCAGATGATTTTGTTGCAACCTTCAAGTTTGGAAGCTTTGTGTAAGGTTTGTTATTTGGCGCAAACTATCTCTTTGTGCTAGTTTGTGACCTTGGAAATTTTGAAGTCCAATGACAATAGATTTTGTCCAAGTGCATCCTTTACGCATCAGGTCTCTACCCGTAAGCCATTATCAGTCACAATCAAACATTCAACTTGAAAGCTGATCAAAGATTGTATTTTCGTGTAGCTGCTTTTAAGAGGATGAAATTTTGTACCATTGACAAAGTTAAATACCATTGTGCCACACTCAAATGCCTATCCTTCCTCCTGATTTTGTAGAACTTGATGTGTCCTCAATGCAAAACTCTAGTCTTGTGTCAAAGGATAGTATCTTATTGCAACACTTCTTGGAAATATGGAGACAAGTACTCACCTCTAGCAAAATTTCTGCTATTTTGCCTTTATCATCCCACATAGACAATTCAAACAACTTCAAACTGTTTTTATTGACTCCAAAGTATGTCCATGTAGCTTGGCAAGTCCAGTTTGAAAGAATTCTACCCAACTTGTTGAATGATGTTAACCGAAACATATTGTATCAGCCTAACCCAACTCATTTCACAAATATAACCACACCATGTTACCCACACTAAACCAACATGTCACTTAATGTTGGTCACTGGTTAAGCCTTTTATTTGACTAGTTCTTTCATTTAGTACTTTTTTATCTTTTCATCGTGGGACCTTAACAACTTGATTTCAAGCTAACAAACACTAATTGTTATTTATGGATGCACCAAAGGCTTGGGGGGGTGATGGGGGGGTGTGTGGCAGGGAGGGGGGAGGGGAGGTGGCACGGGGCGCGGGGCATGGATGGAAGGTTGGGGGGACTAGAGGTGGAGCCTCAAATGATGAGGAAGCCAGAATGAAGTGATTAAATAAATGCCCTGAAGTTTGTGGATTTATTGGCATGGTTTTTGTGGATGATATTTGATTCCACATTCAAGAAGCTTCTTCTCCAAGTGCAACATGGATTATTCTTGATGATCTCCTCTTGAAGGTTAATAGGTACGAGTTACACAATTTGAAAACTAGGTTATCCCACTTTCATCTTGAATAAGTTGATCACATTGAGGACTACCTAAAAAGGCTCAAAAAATTGAATTAGCAATTGGTGGAACTGGTTAGAAGGAGAATCAACGGCTTATCCAAATCATGTTTGCAAAAACTTACCAAATTCTACAAGGTATTTGTATATTGTTATTGTTCCTTGAATATTTTCTTGGTGATCAAGCTATAGAGCATACTTTGGAGCAAATTTGCATTTTGTTGATTGCCAGACAAAAGAAATTAATAGCTATTTAAAAGCCTGGTTCCAAAACTCATGATAATGTAGCCAAGGCCAAACAACAACAAAGGTGACAGATTCGAAGCCTCCCCAACCAAAGAAACCCAAAGGCAAGAGGTTGTAGAAAAAATCATGTACTTATTGTTCCAAACTAGGGCAAAAAAGATAGGGGATCAAGCATACTAGATATTTTTAGTACAAAAGAGGTCATAAGGCTTATTTCCTATCATAAATAGACAACCATTGTAGTCAACTACACCTAGGCACATTTATTTATTCTTCAATATGATGAAGCACTCTTCAACCCATTATCAATCCCTTTGGAAGTACCTATATGTGATTCATCCTGAAGAACCATAGATTTATAGTGTTCCAAACATGCCACTTCCAAATATATCTCTAGATTACATCCATAAATAAGGGGAAGTATATTGTATTTTGCATTAATGCTCTAATCATCATATAGATAAATGTAAAGTACTCCAACATAATTTTCTTGACTTTCCAAGGCCCATGCCTCTACCTTCCCAGTAGTGCTCAGATAATCATTCTAAGATAAAGGGTCATTCTTATCCATGATGGAAGCCTTCTAGTATATCATAAGATATCAACAACCTGATGCCTAAAGTTATAACCATATTCCTTGTGATCAAGTATAATCGTATTCCTTGTTGTAACACTTTTATTACATGGATAGATCTTCCATACTTCCCATTTATCCCTTCATTCCTTTCACTCACTTAGGTCATTTTTGAGATTACAAAGTTATATGTAGAACAAGTGTAGAATTCTTTAGGCACCATGGTATTTAGTTTCTCCCATATAGTGGCCAAGCATAAGCTCTCTTGTGTTAGCCACCTATTTCATCCTATTTAGCTTTCTAAATCCATATTGAGGAGGAATATAAAAATACAAAATAGTTACTATCAAAATAAGTTCAAAAGATAAATTATATCAAAAGATTCATATCAAACCAAAATATGTGATCTTTGTTTGGTATATATTCTATTCTAGTCAAAGCTCAAAATCCACAGTTGGACTCATGATAGAGCCGAGGTCCATTGGTGTACGGTAGGAAAATATATTTGGATAAGAGGTCGCATATCATTAAAACATTATGTCTTCCTACATTTTAGTACCACCTATCTTATCACACAAGTACCCAATATTTTTAGTAGGATGATGGATCTATAAGGGGTCCTAAAGAGTGGGGAATATGTTGCAAAAAGTTAAGATCATTTTAATTCATGCATATATCCTTCATGGGATTATCTGTGTATTTCAATTGTTATCCCAAAATTTTAATTCACTAGTTAGAGTGCCTTATATCCTTGAAATCAATTTTTATCATCCTTGTCCACTTGTTTAGAGTGTCTCATTCCCATTAAGGATTTCCATGTCACCTTTGTGGTACCTCACACTCCTTATTTACATCACATCTTCAATGATATCTCCTTGATGTATATCACTTTTAATTGATCACATATTTATCACATTATTATCCTACTTGTGCCACTTGGCTTTCAGTTTGTGAGTTGTATTGTAACACTCTAGTGAACTTCCTCAAAAACATCTACTTTTTCCAAGTCAACCATTGTTTCCTTTTGTGATTGTTTAGTTTATTATCATCACATACACCCTTTTGGGTCTTTACTACCATTTTTATTATCCTAACTATGACACTTGGATTTTAGTTTGTGAGTTATATTGTAAGACCTTAACTATGCCCTCCTCACAAATGCCCATCACCTTTTATTTCAACACCATCTAATTATCATCCTCATCATATCTTTATATCGTTATGATTTCTTACCTCACATTTTAGAACATGCACTGAGGTTGAGTTATCATTATTCAGAGATTATTATCTTTTATTTATTCATCATGTTCTTGTTTGATTTTTGTAGACTTCACTTATCTTACATAGCACATTTTGCATTCTTTCATATTTTTATTTATGTTTGACTTGGCATGCTTATCTTACATTTCGAATCACATTATCTTTACTTACATATATTTGTTTTATTTTTATTACATTGATATTTTATTTACTTACAATATTTTACATATCTCATTTTTTGAGGTGTGTTTTACATTTGTTTTTATCATTTAATTCATCATTTTTCATATCTTTTGTTTGTTAATTTTCTATCTACTTACTTCATATGTAATTTACTTTCACTTAGTTTTTATTATTTTTGACCATGCATTTACTCACATTTGATAGAAAATAATAAAAAATACATCATATATTATAAGATTTTCTAATAGCATAATATTAAACAATAATGTGTGCTAGAAAGAAAACAAACTAATACATATTGCATGTAAATAACAACCCATGAGCCAAAAATATATTTGTATATGTATAATGGCTTAGTTTTGTACAAATACACCTTGATACATCATATAACACAAAAAATGACTACAAATATGTAAATTTTAGGCTTTATCCTGGTGGTCCACCTTTCCCACGACTAGGAGGGGGAGGTGCCAAGCTCCCCATGGATGCTCTAGACTATCTCTTGTGTAAAATTCATTTTAGATTTTTCATCCATGATTGTAGACCTTGGAGCTATCCCTATAAGTGAACTACCTATTTCTGTAGCCTTGCTACCTATCTAGATGTATATATGTGTGTAGTTATCTCTATGGATAACTCTTTCCATGCTTCCACCTCTCCTAATCCAACTCCTTCCAGTAGTACAACTTGATCAATAACCTTCTCTCACATTTTTAGCTCCCTAAAAACCTCTCATACCACTCTAAACTATCTAGCATGTGATTTGGATATCGGTGTCATGAGATCTTACATCTTGATGGTGTCGTGTTGAGGAACCGCATGATCCAATATATCATGGTGGGTAACTTCCACAATGTATCTTCTGCTATCACATCTATAAAAATTAAACCAATAATAACATCAAATCTCACATGTATATCAAAATTTACAATCTATCTATCACTAGTATAAAAAATAGTGGGATCGGGTCCTCATTATGCCTTTAATGGGCATTGGTCCCCTCATTAAACCTCACATTTCTAGCCAATGTACTTGATCATTCCCATCTGATAATGAACAATAGAAATGGTTACCACTATCATTTGACAAATTTTTTGGCTTTAGTATTTTTGATGTAGATTTTAAACTATCTTTAGCCAGAGTATATTATCAATACTGCTAATGATTAACAAGTCTTCAGGGTATGTAGTTTTTTGGGTGCATTATGAGTTTACCACTACAACAAATTGAAACCTATAAGTTAGAGATGAACTTGAGATTGGATGTGGGCCTCCAATCTTCATTTCCTCTAAGCTTCTAGTTTAGGTTTGGCTTGAGACCATATATCCAATCTAATATGGATTTATGATGTAGTCATGGTTAGGGAGTCTAATGGAGAATTGCCTTGGACCACACAAACAAACAAAACACACATAGATACACATAGATCTAAATGCAAATCTAGATTTTATATATTAATCTCAATAAATAGATTATAATTTTCTACCAAAGCAAAAGCTATAAGCATTGCTTGGTACTCCAACTATAAAATGCAATATTTTCTTACAATACTGAAGTCTCTCAGAATTTCATGCAAATGGAAAAGTCTAAATATGCTCTTCTTATGTTCCCTATCTCTTTCTACAATTTGGCAAAATTTCCTCCTTGGCTAGAAGTTGCACAAAATGAACCTCTCCATGCTCTTTTATAAACCCCTAGAAGTGACATGTGGCTAAAATGCTTCACGTATAAAGTTACGTATTGACATGTATCCCAAGAATCTTTTTTTATTCTTCCATGCAATAATTAACAACTTTAGTTAATGTGGCACTGTATATTGCATGCCATGATTTACAAATTTGTAGGCCTATTCTAGAAGCATATGTCCATATAAATATTATGTTATTCAAATCATAACTACATGTCATGATGGATCTTCAAGAATTTATTAAAACCAACTACTATCCCATGCGCTTACTTGTCCTTCAAGAAATGAGTCTAGGGCCTATGTAGGGTTTGTTGTAGGTCAACACGACTTCATAGTCAAACATATTTGACTCTACCTTGCATGAAATGTCTCACACATTAATGGTTTTTTCTTTATGGGAATATATTCTATGCATGGGTGTACCATTCGTGTTGTGCCAAAAAAAATTTGCTTACATTATGCTTATGTATAATGTCATTACACAACTATGCACCTTACCATACTTGTGCAAACCAACACCTCACATCCACTACAATTGAGTGCCTATTATGCCATCAAATCCTACCTTTAATTTTACACGCTATCCTTAGTGCCTCAAAATATCTTTGTGCTTGTGCATTGCACCCTCCTTCACAAAACAATATTTATCCATCCTTGACAATGCATTATTTCTTTGTGCCTAGGATGCTTTTTAATTAAAAACCTTGAGTAACTAAAATTTGACCTCTTGCTCACAAGTTGAAACCTTCAAGAGTATGACCATAACAACCAATATCTCTAAAATACAACCATGTTGATTCTTCAATTGTGTAATTATTCCACTTAACAAAATATTTATTGTATTATTTACCCTATGTCCTTTTCACTATAGTAGAATCCAAATATGGCCTCCATTTCTAATTTTTCCTTCTTTGGTATCTACATTTTATGTTTATAAATATGCACTCCTATTTCCTTCTCCCTAGAATCATCGTTTGGCCCTTCATGTAAATTATATAGATCAACCATATTAAATATAGGTGATATGTCCATGTCTTTTGGAAACTTGATCTTATATGTGTTCGTTGAAAATTTATGCAATACTTTACATGGTCCTATTTTCTTCATGTTTAGTTTGATATGTCCCCTTCAAAAATATCTCTTTGCACAAATGTGCCATCACTTGGTCTCCTACCTAAAATTATTTTATCTTTCAATTCTCATTGACAGAATCTTTATATTGTAAACTACTCTATTGTAACCTTTTATGCACCTCCTCATGTATGTTGTGCATATATTATGTGAATTCTTTTCTTTCCACACTCTTTTTATGCACCATGCTTATGCCCCTTAACTTTGAAACTCCTCTTGGACTTCATCCGCATACAACCTAAAAATTTGTTTTCTATCTACTCGTATGCACCAAATTATTATACACAAACTTTACTTATGCCAACTCCATGTCCATTGCTTGGGATTGTTTCCTATTAAGCATATCAATAAGTTTCTAAGGCTTTTGTTCAGAACCTGAATATATCCATCAATGTATGAATGGCATGCCAAACCATAGTTTATCCCTATCACCAACTTATTCCACGATGTATGCCAAAAATGGCCTACAAAAATTATCTACCTATCTGACACAATGCTATGCATAAAACCATATAACCTCATCGATTCACGAAATAAAATATTAGCAATGTTCATCACATCACTTGTATTTTTGCATGTAATGAAATGTGCCATGTTTGAGGATCTACCCACCACTACAAATATGGAATCATTTCCTTTTTGCATTTGTGGTGTTATAGTTTCCTTTTTGGCAATACATTTTGCATGTTTTTAATCTCTAATTTTATTTGCATGTATTCACAAAGGAAAACCAATAAGCTTGATAAGCTTAATTTTAATTTATTCAATAAATATTTTTTCATCAATCACACTTACAAAAATACTAGATTAACAACTAATAATTATGGGTAAGATTGGACAATCACTGGCTTTATTTTCATATTAATTCATAGCTAATTTGTACTTCATCCATATTCAAATCCTTGAGGAAAAGGGACACCTTGTGGTACAAGGATAGGCTATACCTATGTAATATTTTCAACCTCAAGCACAAGGTCCTTGAAGAGTTCCATGCATATCTAGTGGGTAGACATCAAAATCAATCGGGAATGTTTTTGGGAAGGATTAAAAGGTGTTGTAAATTTTTTTGGGTATAGTGTTTGGTATGTGAGCAAAACAAATGAGAGAGAATGTTTGAAAACTTTATCTATTCCTAGTTAGTGATGGGAGGAGGTGTCCATGGATTTTAATAAAAGATTGCTAAAATAACTGGGAAAAGTGTCATCATGGTAATTGTTGATAGACTTGCAAAATATGCCCATTCTTATGTTTTGACACATCTTTTTGTTGCAAGAACTATGGCAGTCACATTTATGGAAATAATTATTAAGCTAAATGGGATTCTAAAGATTATATTAAGTGATCATGACTCTGTATTTACTAGTAATTTTTAGATTTATTTATTCTTTTGTTTGGGTACTCACCTGGATCATAGTTATTCATATCATCCATAATATGTTGGGCAAACATAGTGGTCAAAAAAACTTTGAAAAGGTATTTTTATTGTTTTATTTCTGATAAGCAGACATAATGGGTTAACTCAATGCCACTAGTAGAATGTTGGTATAACAATTCTTTCCATACTTATTTTAAGGTGTCACCATTTATGGCATTCTATGGATATCCTCCACCATCCATAATCTCATATTTAAAATTGAGAGCAAGAGTTTGAGTAGTTGAAAAGTATCTTCAACAACAATAGATGGTAGTCTCTTATGCCATGGAGAACTTATCCATGTCACAAAATCTATCAAAACAAAAAGTGGATAAGATTAAGAGTGAAATAGATTTTGAAGTAGGATATCGAGTTTTTCTCAAGTTGTGTCCATATAACCAAATATATTTGAAGCAATTAAATAAGGATAACAAAGTACCACCAAAGTATTATGGTCATTATAAGATATTGTAGAAAATTGGGAGCATGTTCTATAAATTAGAGTTACCTTAGTAAGTTAAAATAAACTATCCTTTATGTGTTATATATAAATAAATTAGTTGGTCAAGTTATTCCAATCCAAACATAGTTACTAGACTTTGATGAGGAGAGAAGAGTCATATTAGAACCTGAAGAGATTCTCAAGACATGAACTAAGAGGTTGTGAATGATGGTGATCATAGAATATCTTATCAATTGGAAGAACCTACCCAAAAAATATGTGAAATGCTATGATGTGTCATAACTTCTAAAATTCCATCTATTCTTTTTAAGTTTAGCGACTAGATTTAATATACTATCTCTAAGTGACCTAGAGAGAGATTTTACATAGGTTCATTTCCCATTATTAATAGCTGATAATGCAAAAATTATGAGAAAACCATAAAATTCATTCCCAACTGACATTGTAATATTATTTATGAACCTATCACAAAAAAAAGGTAAGCAAGCTACAGAGTTAAGGTCTTCATCTTAGCATCTAGATACTGGCTTCATTTATGCACTAATTTCAAAATTAGGGAAGTAATGGAATGAAAATTCCATAGAACACAATAGTTTCAATAGAAATTATTAATTGCATGTTTAATGATGTCCATCTCATTCAAGCCTGGGTGTTTGGTGACAATATAGAGACGAGCTTGGGTATGACTATGACCATCATACCAACTAGATTGACTGACTTTATGCATATACTTTATAACATTAACAATGAGAATATAAATAGTTAATTAGTAGTAGGAGCAATGTGTGTTGTAATCATGGGTGTTTCTAAGCTATTGAGATAACAATATCATAAAATGATTGCCATATAACTTAGCTCTAGTGATTATCAACCAAGGAGAACTAATTCCTCTAAACTACATTACCTCTAAGACCCAATTCAAAAACCAACATTATTATCCTCAAGGACCTTATAATTAGATGCATCATGGTCCATAATGCTAAATATTATTCAAGGTAGAGCTCTCCAAATGTATTATCAACATCAAGATCAATACCTCTAACTTACAAGCACTAATTAATGCAAAGTTATATTGAGGTTTGATAATGTAAAAGTTGGTTGTGAGGTATGGATATCAATATCTAAGCATTCAAGTTACTAGCTACACTAGATTGTTATGATAAATAAACCATTATACTTCTCCTAAGCATTGTTACCCATCATCAAATCAGGGGTTGTAATCAACATAGCTTGGTGAGGGATGCCGATGTACCCTTAACTAGATCAAAGATTGTTTAATACAAGATATTTTCCGATGGTTTAACAACAGTGAAACATCATCACATAGTACTCTATATTCTTATAAGAGTTATAGGGGGTCAAGATTGTACTATTTATATGACATGCAACCCAATTTATCATGTGCCTTGTCTTGTAGAAACATTTCCAAGTTATTTACTAAGGTATATGGTGGCTCCTTATTCTCAAGCAGAGATTTATAATGTTATTGAAAATTAATTCTCAATATGTTATCTCTAATGGAAAAATCCATAAGGATGGTGTTACTTGAATAGACCATGCATAAGGAGAATCTATGGGGAAGAATTCTACTCTTCATGGTTACAGTTGGCATTCACACACACCCATTACCAAGGTTACTAATATGAAATTATAAAATGCAATTTAAATTTTTCATGATGGCTTAAGGATTATTCCTCATTGAGGTACAACTAACATAATGTGTATGCATAGGCAGAGTATAAACTTTCCATATTCCTAATAGGCAGTGGTTGTTCTAAGTTTTGAATTACTACCTTAGGGTTAATGCACTATAAAATTAATCAACTTTAGGGCTATCAAAGATTAGTCATAACCAACTGAAGAAAGGGTAAAATGGAGTTATCACTAAATGAAAAATAGGACCGATACAAATGGCTCTCTACAACAGAGTTATGACCTAGAACAAGGTCTAATACCCCATTTACAAATGTAAAATCTCACCATGCAATGAAGTATTAAATGCTTATTAACACAACCTTACTCTTTGATATCATTCAGGTAAAAACTATTGCATATAGTCAATTAATACAGCATAGTTAGGAGAAAATATAATTTTCTTGGTGCCCACCCAATGATCCTTTTTGTAATTATTAAAATGGTAAAGAGTAGAACACATCCTATTTATCACCTTCAAATCCTATTTATCACTTTCAAACTAAATTCAAAACACTAACACTGGTATGAATGACCTCTTCTTAGAGAGATATTACCCTCCAAATTTAGGGTTGAAAGATACTATTCTATACTATTAGGAGATTTTTATCCAACATTATGAGCTTTGTAATTTTGAAGGTTTAATAGTAAAATATAGAACTATCCCAAACCCTAAAGATTTCCATTTCAATATTCCAAATAAGTAGTAACATTGTAATATTTAATTTTGGACTATTTATTTCATATTGTCCTAGTAACCAATATAATTATCACTATCAACATTACAAGTTTTGTGCTTACATGATACTCATAAGCTCAGTTTGTATGCATGAGATTGGTCACTACCATATAACCAAAAAATATATATCTAAAATTACCTTTGCATACTCATGAACCATAAAGGAACTAAGGGTATTCACATTGTGAGCAAAGTAACCCTAATACTATCAGTGTGGTATAATTTTTAGATTCATATTCTCATTTTCCAAAAATACTATGATAATTATTAGTATACCATTATCTTTCATTATAAACAACAACTAGAGTTCCCATTTTGAATCAAGATTTGAATATACAAAACTGATAAAAAATAGATTACTCCTATTCAAAATACAAACCAAAGTTAATATGCTTACTAATTTTGAGTTACTCAAATATAATTAGCAATAGATACAAGCTATCAAAAAAGAACATGATACATTAATCTATACTACTCTCTCATTCTAAACAAAGATGAGACAAATGTTCATGACATGAGAAGAACAAAGCATGCACCACTTTATCAAGTCTAAGACAGCCAAGATGAAAACATTTCTACCTTAATCCACTCATGCATCCTTTAATGTCTACATCCATAGAAATATAATTAGAGCCAAAATGCATACCAAATATTTCTCATTCTCTATAGTAGTTAGAAACATATCCAGATCGTTTGTCATGCTTAAGTGAGGGAATCAAACCAAATTATGCATTAGATCAATAATATGTAACTATAACCATTATTGTAGAAAAAATAACATGACATTGATTGGATTAAAGATGGGTATACATTTTAAAATGAAATTAAGGCATTCATCTAAACTGTGCCAAGCTAACATTCTTGCTACCACAAAATTGATTCAGTTTTCATGGAAACCATAACATCTATTATCTTGGGATGTCATTAGGGCATCATATCAACAATAATGAGTAAAATAATAATTGATCTATTTTTCAATAAATGTTATTCTAAAACACTAATGACAACCTTGACATAAAAGGGTAGTAACTAGTAGTGACACTAATGCATCTTGCCTCCCATGCTATCAATATGAAGTCACAACCCAATATACAATGAGTATGAACTAAAATAAATCATAAAATGTTCATCAATTGGAACCAAAAATTTATTTTGACGAGATCTTGAAATAGTTAATATGGCACCTTAGTAATCCAACTTGAGTTTATTCCACAGAGATGGGACATACAATCCCTCCATAGGTGGATACTCTCCACCCCCAACCATTATCATGCATGCTTAATGACAACCAAACATTAGGAGACCCAACCATGAGGGAGAGAAGGGGATAATTCTAGGATAAAATTATCAATCCATTACATAAAAATGACCACAATAAAACTAATCTATACAACATAGTCATACTCAAAATACAATCAACATGACCCACATAATGACAAAAAACTCATAGTCCACATAAAACTTACATAATAGAGTTGCATATCATTATAACTAGGGTAGTGAACCCAAACAGATATAAGGCATTTCCATCTATGACACATGATATACATCCAACCTAAGATTCACTTATCTAATCAAATTATGGATTTTATCATATCGAAGCATGAGAGTATTTTAAATGAAGAGAGAAAGAAATAACATAATGTAAATCTACCAATACAATAGATGATAAAGATAGAAATAGAGTGATAAGTGGAATATCACCTTGTGAAAATTGCTAAGGTATTCCTCCTAGATGACCTTATGGGGAATCTACTATCAATGTGCATATGTGGATCTAGGAAATAACAACCCTTTTATTTCAAAAAATACATTATTTCTATAAACTAAGGTTCTCATAATGGATGTAAATAAATTTTAAACCCTTTTCCACTTCCTTGCTCGAACTCTTCTCTTCTTCTCATCTTCTTTGTTATGCATAACTATATCTATAATTTTCCATTCTTCCCCGCATATATTATTTTTTTCCATGCCATTCTATCCATGACTTATTCATTCTAATTCTAAATTTTAAAAATATTATGTACTATTTTAATCAATTGTATATATATTTTTTAATATAGTCATTCAGTATGTTATTATAACTATTATAAATACTATAAATTAAATTTATTGCATATTTATTTATTCACTTTTATAAAAATAAAATAAAAACTTTTAAAAATAAGTGTTTTTATGTTTTCATGGTCTATAAGATTGATCATAATGATTTCTATGATAAAATTGTATATGTGATTTTTTTTTCCTAATAATGAATCATGATTGTTGATTTGAAACATGTCATATCTCAAATCACATACATAATTTTATCTTATAAATGATTCTGATCAACTTTGAAAAAGTTAAGAAATGATAGACAACAAACAACAAACAAGAGAAAACACCACTACATGAATAATAAATAGATTTATCTGTTGAATATATTCCCTTCACTATTCCACTCCACAAATAATACTTTCACTTCAATATTCCCGTGCATTCCACGCATTGTTCACTTGGCTTGCCTATCAAATCATTATTGTCACCCTTTCAATTTCACACTAATTTTTGGAATAGATTTCACAATATTCAAATATGAATTGATGGATTAACAAGAATAAGAACAAAATAAAATTTATGAGCAATAGAGTTCATATAAATGGATGTTCCCTTGCAATGTCTTTAGGCAAATTAGACATTTTACCATCTAAACATGTCGACACTTGTTAGAGGCATCATAATAGCTGTTGGACTTCTTTGGCCACAGCCCATTGGTGAGCCCATTGGTGAAGGTTCAATTGGTGATAAAGGTAACAACAACACTGGTGTAGTGAAAAAAGGTGGATCCGATGATGGTGGTGGGAGCAGCGTTGCCAAAAAGGGAGGACGAGGTGGTGGCAGTGACAGTCGCTGAGTAATGGCAGAGTGGTTACTGGTTCTGGCGTCGTAATAAGATGGTTATTATTGATAATAATTACTATGTAATATAATAGTTACATATATTAATACTATAAGTTTTGGTTTTTTTTTAGTTTTGTTTCCAGTAATTAACGTATCAGAGGTAAGCCATGTGCTTGGGTAAATTAAATGTGCTTATAGAAAGAAATTTCTTTGTTTTATTATGTTGATGGAGTGAAATTTATCTTTGATAGACTCCACATTATAAATTGAAAAATTCTAATATTTAGATTCTTCAAATTAGTTATGCAATCTCTTCGGAAATTTATTTCCCTAATATTTTGGAAGTTGAAGTCTATAATCTTATATGTACCTGCCAATTGATATAACAATCTATTGTGTAAAAAAATATTGTATATATTTAATATGTTGCAATCAAAGTGGTGTATATATTTTACAATTTATATGTGAGATTGTGGTGTAATTGAAAAAAAGGAAAATTAGTTTGAGTTCAATTTTTATGAGTAGTATTTGTGCATGCTCATGTTTGATATATCTAGTTATATGAAACATTTACCAATGATGGCATTAAGAAGTCATTAACATGTAAATTTAAATGTTTGATGGATCTAATTATATAATACTAAAACTTATAATAAAATGTAAATGTTTGATAGATCTAGCTATATAAAACATTTATCAATGATGGCATTAAGAAGCCATTAACATATAAAAATGTAAGTGTTTGATAGATCTAGCTATATAAGATAAATTAAAACTTATAATAAAATGTAAATGTTTGATAGATTTAGCTATATAAAATATTTGTTAATGATGGCATTAAGAAGACATTAACATGTAAATGTAAATGTTTGATAGATCTAGCTATATAAAATGTTTACCGATGATGGTATTAATAAGTCATTAACATGTTGTCTGACATATGGCAAGAATTTATGAATGGATGCATAATGATATTAATAAATGTGTGAGGACTGAATGAATGTGAGATTGTCACAGATTTGATAGGAGACTTGATTGAATGGAAACATGACAAGTGGATTTAAATGAACTACATTGAGAGTTAAATGGCTAGTTTTTAATTAAGGTAATCATTGGTGTAGTGGATTCAGCATAAATAATGTGTTTGAGATATGTTGAAGTGACATAGAAAACTAGGACTACATGAGCTTCATATGCAATTGATAAAGTCTTAAGAATTGGTGATGAAGTGTATGAGAGGTAATCCACATAGAGGTCCCTATTATTAGAATGCATGGAGGATAAATTAGACACATGGATTATAAAATGTGCACAACAATCTCAAAAATGACAACCAAATATGTAGATGCATGTGACTAGAGTAGGCTTACAACACACATTAATATTAGAATGGA
The DNA here is from genome assembly GCA_037957365.1 of Torreya grandis. NCBI lineage: Eukaryota > Viridiplantae > Streptophyta > Pinopsida > Cupressales > Taxaceae > Torreya > Torreya grandis. Next base: position 901,123 of record JARHVA010003730.1, read on the forward strand.
GCATATTATAAATTATTTTAATGAATCATATAAATATAAGACGATATGAGCAACATGAATTAAAAAATAAATAATGTGTTAGAAGCCTCAAATGCATGAATGTAGTAGATACACACTCAGTAAAGTGTACGATTCTATTGATTGTCCTTTGCATATGACTACATATTAAAAACACCTACCAAAATACTTAAAACTATACAATAATACCCAATTAATTATTAAACCACCTTAACAATTAAAAATAAAGCTTCACAACTATAAGATCACCTCAATGATAATGAATTTTCACCTTGAATTTTTACACACAAACACACACATAAAAAATTACAAATAATAGTGATCTAATACCAACTGAATTAAGTAACTCATTTTTATTCATAACTTGGAGAGACTTTTATATAGATGACTTCTCCTACTATTTAAGTTAGGAGGAGGTTTATACTAATTTCATCATAGGATTCCAAAGTGTGAGTGGCGACATATCATCATGGTGGTCATGGATAGACTCAGACTCTATACTATTTGTATCCCAATTTATTACAAGAACATAATCTAACTCAAATGCATGAACATGCACTATGGGTGGGGAATTGGGCCTATATATATTGTGTTCTACAGTCACCAATGTTTGACTTGTTTCTCCCACATGTACTTGTGCTGGTATTGGGTGCAGTCCTATGGTTGGGGATTCCTCATTGTGCCTTTTTACATCCTTGCAAATCCTCACAACACTTCTAGAGTCCTCTTGGACCCTCCCTGGATTGCTTACAATTATATACCTTTACTTAGCCTCATCATACTTACATTTATGCAACTCCTACTGACTGCCTCTCATGCTGAACCAACAATCTTATATCAACATGTGCCCCTTCATTTCCCTACCGACTACGCTGCCCATGTGAAGGAAAGTTTATCCATCAACGTGAAAGTATTCAAGTATTGAATCAACTCTAAGCTTCTTAATCTTTAATAAGACTCGATTCAAAAACCAACCTTATTATCCATAAGGACCTTATAATTAGATGCATCAAGGTCCATAATGCTAAATATTGTTCAAGGTAGAGCTCTCCAAGTGTAGTATCAACATCAAGATCAATACCTCTAACTTACAACCACTAATTAATGCAAAGTTATATTGAGGTCTAATAATGCAAAATTTGGTTGTGAGGTAGGGATATCAATATCTAAGCATTCAAGTTACTAACTACACTAGATTTTTATGATAAATAAACCATTATACTTATCCTAAGCATTGTTACCCATCATCGAACCAGGTGTTGTAATTAACATAGCTTGGTGAGGGATGCCCGATGTACCCTTAACTAGATTAATGATTGTTTAATGTAAGATATTTTCCCATGGTTTAACAACGGTGAAACATCCTCGCATAATACTCATTATTCTTATAAGAGTTGTAAGGGGTCAATATTGTATTATTTATATGACATACAACCCAATTTATCATGTGCCTTGTCTTGTTAAAACATTTTCATGTTGTTTATTGAAGTATATGGTGGCTCCTTATTCTCAAGTAGAGATTTATAATGATGTTGCAAATTAATTCTCAATATGTTATCTCTAATGGAAAAATCCATAAGGATGGTGTTACTTGAATAGACCATGCATAAGGAGAATCCATGGAGAAGAATTCACTCTTCATGGTTACAGTTGGCATTCACACATACCCATTACCAAGGTTCCTAATATGAAAGTACAACATGAAATACAAATTTTCCATGATGGCTTAAGGATTATTCCTCGTTGAGGGACAATTGACATAATGTGTATGCACAGGCAGAGTATAGAATTTCCATATTCCTACTAGGCAGTGGTTGTTCTAAGTTTTGAATTACTTCCTTAGGGTTAATGCACTATAAAATTAATCAAATTTACGGTTATCAAAGAGTAGTCATAACCAAGTGAAGAAAGGGAAAAATGGAGTTGTCACTAAATTAAAAATATGACTGATACAAATGGCTCTCTACAAGAGAGTTATGACCCAGAATAAGGTCTAATACCCCATTTACAAATGTAAAATCTCATCATGCAATGAAGTGATAAATGCTTATCAACACAACCTTACTCTTTGATATCATTTAGGTAAAAACTATTGCATATAGTCAACTAATAGAGCATAGTTAGGAGAAAATATAATTTTCTTGGTGCCCACCCAATGATCCTTTTTATAATTATTAAAATGGTAAAGAGTAGAACAAATCTTATTTATCACCTTCAAATCCTATTTATCACTTTCAAACTAAATTCAAAACACTAACACTGGTATGAATGACCTCTCCTTAGAGAGATACTACCCTCCAAATTTACGGTTGAAAGGTACCATTATATACTATTAGGAGATTTTCATCCAATATTATGAGCTTCATAATTTTCAAGGTTTAATAGTAAAATATATAACTAGCCCAAAACCTGAAGATTTCCATTTCAAAATTCCAAATAAGTAGTAACATGGTAATATTTAATTTTGGACTATCTATTTCATATTGTCCTGGTAACCAATATAATTATCACTATCAACATTACAAGTTTTGTGCCTAAATGACACTCATAAGCTCGATATGTATGCACAATATTGGTCACTACCATATAACCAAAAAATATCTATCTAAAATTACTTTTGCATACTCAGTTAAAAACATATCTAGATGGTTTGTCATGCTTAAGTGTGGGAATTGAACCAAATTATGAATTAGATCAATAATATGTAAAAATAACCATTATTATAGTAAAAATAACATGACATTGATTGAATTAAAGATGACTATACATTCTAAAATGAAATTAAGGCATTCATCTAAACTGTGCCAAGCTAACATTCTTGCTACCGTAACATTGATTCAATTTTCATGGAAACCATATTATCTATTATCTTTGAATTTCATTACGGCATCATATCAACAATAATGAGTAAAATAATAAATGATCTATTTTTCAATAAATTCTATTCTAAAACACTAATGACAACCCTGACATAGAAGGGTAGTAGCTAGTAGTGACACTAATGCATCTACCCTCCCATGCTATCAATATGAAATCACAACCAATATACAATGAGTATGAACTAAAATAAATCATGAAATGTTCATCAAGTGGAACCAATAATTTATTTTGATGATCTTGAAATAGTTAGTGTAGCACTCTAGTAATCTAACTTGAGTTTATTCCACAGAGATGGGCCATACAGTCACTCCATAGGTGGATACTCTCCACCCCCAACAATTATCATGCATGCTTAATGACAACCCAACATTAGGAGACCCAACCATGAGGGAGAGAAGGGGATAATTCTACGACAAAATTATCAATCCATTACATAAAAATAACCACAACACAAAACTAATCCATACAACATAGTCATGCTCAAAATGACAATCAACATGACCCACATAATGACAAGAAACTCACAATCCACATAAAACTTACATAATAGAGTTGCATATCATTATAAGTAGTTAACCCAAATAGATATCAAGCATTGCCATCTATGGCACATGATATAAGTCCAACCTAAGATTCACTTATCTAATCAAATTATGGATTTTATCATATCAAAGCATGAGAGTATTTTAAATGAAGAGAGAAAGAAATAGCATAACATAAATATACCAATACAATAGATGATATAAATAGAAAGAGAGTGAGCAAGTGGAATATCACCCTGTGAAAATTGGTAGGGTATTCCTCCTAGATGACCCTATGGGGAATGTACTATCAATGTGCATATGTGGATCTAGGAATCAACAACCCTTTTATTTCACAAAATACATTGTTTCTATAAACTAAGGTTCTCATAATACTTACCTTTCATGTAAATAATTTTTAAACCCTTATCCACTTCTTTGCTCGAACTCTCCTCTTTTTCTCATCTTCTTTGTTATGCATAACTATATGTATAATTTTCCATTCTTCCCCCCATATATTATTTGTTTCCATGCCGTTCTATCCATGACCTATTCATTCTAATTCTAAATTTAAGAAATATCATGTACTATTTTAATCAATTATATATATATATATATATAATTGATTAAAATAGTACATGATATTTTAATATATTCATTCAGTATGTTAATATAACTATTATAAATATTAGAAATTAAATTTATTACATATTCATTTATTCACTTTTTGAAAATATATAAAAACTTTTAAAAATAAGTGTTTTTATGTTTTCACGGTCCATAAGATTGATCATAATGATTTCTATGATAAAATTGTATATATGATATTTTCCTAATAATGAATCATGATTGTTGATTCAAAACATGTCATATCTCCAATCACATACATAATTTTATCCCAAAAATGATTCTGATCAACTTTGAAAAAGTTAAGAAATGATAGACAACAAACCACAAACAAGAGAAGACACCACTACATGAATAATAAATAGATTGATCTGTTCAATCTATTCCCTTCACTATTCCTCTCGACGAATAATACTTTCACTTCAATATTCTCGTGCATTCCATGCATTGTTCACTTGGCTTGCCTATCAAATCATTATTGTCACCCTTTCAATTTCACACTAATTTTTGAAATAGATTTCAAAATATTCATATATGAATTGATGTATGAACAAACAAGAACAAAATAAAATTTACGAGAAATAGATTTCATATAAATGGATGTTCCCTTGCAATGTCTTTAGGTAAATCAGACATTTTACTAGCTAAACATGTTGGCACTTGTTAAAGGCATCATAATAGCTATTGGACTTCTTTCGCCACAACCCACTGGTGATAAAGGTAACAACAACACTGGTGCAATGAACAAAGGCAGAGCTGATGATCATGGTGGAAGCAATGTTGCCAGAAAGGGAGGATGAGGTGGTGGTAGTCACAGTGGCTGAGTAATGGCAGAGTGGTTACTGGTTCTGGCATTGTAATAAGATGGTTATTATTGATAATAATTACTATTTAATATAATATTTGCATATATTAATACTATAAGTGTTTATTTTTTTTAGTTTTGTTTCCAGTAAATAACGTATAAGTGGTAAGACGTGCTTGGGTAAATTAAATGTGCTTATAGAAATAAATTTATTTGTTTTCTTATGTTGATGGAAAACATAGAAAACTAGGACTACATGAGCTTCGTATGCAATTGATAAAGTCTTGAGAATTGGCGATGAAGTGCATGAGAGGTAATCCACACGGAGGTCCCTACTATTAGAATGCATGAAGGGTAAATCATACACATGGATTATAAAATATGCACAACAATCTCAAAAATGACATCTAAATATGGAGATGCATGTGAGTAGAATAGGCTTACAACACATGTTTATATTAGAATGGAGCGGATTAGAATTTTAATGAATCATATAAATATAAGAAGATATGAACAACACAAATGGAAAAAAAATAATAGATTGGAAGCCTAAAATGCATGAATGTAGTAGATACACACTTGGGACAGTGTATGGGTCTATCAATTGTCCTCTGCATATGACTGCATATTAAAAAACACCTACCAAAATACTTAAAACTATACAATAATACCCAATTAATTGTTAAACTACCTTAACAATTACAAATAAAGCTTCACAAATATAAGAACAACTCAATGAAAATGGATTTTCATATATATATATATATATATATATATATATATATATAGCATTACAAAGAACAATGCTTTAATACTAACTGAAATGGGTAATTCATTTTTATTCATAACTTGGAGAGCCTTTCATATAGATGACTTATCCTACTAATTAAGTGTTATATATATATTGCATTACAAAGAACAATGCTTTAATACTAACTGAAATGGGTAATTCATTTTTATTCATAACTTGGAGAGCCTTTCATATAGATGACTTATCCTACTAATTAAGTGTTATATATATATATATATATATATATATATATATATATATATATATATATATATATATATATATATATAGCATTACAAATAACAATGTTTTAATACTAACTGAAATGGGTAATTCATTTTTATTCATAACTTGGAGAGCCTTTCATATAGATGACTTATCCTACTAATTAAGTGTTATATATATATAGCATTACAAATAACAATGCTTTAATACTAACTGAAATGGGTAATTCATTTTTATTCATAACTTGGAGAGCCTTTCATATAGATGACTTATCCTACTAATTAAGTGTCTCATTTTATCATTTTTACTAACCCTTTCTATTATAAAGGGGTGATTTGTTATCACAATTCAGGATCATGCACAAAATCTAATATATTTTATATTTATGCATTATTAACTACCCTAGGATTTCTACAATAGATTTTTTATTTTCAGAAAATTTTTGGCAAGGTATTATTTTGAGCCTCACATGAAGCATTTGGTTGTGTGAGTTGCACAGAAACACACTTGGTGAGCAATCACACAATTTTTTTGTGTGTAATGCCACATGGCATAATGCAAATTGAGTTAAAAACTTAGCATGGGTGCAACAACATGACATTATGTGAAAGGAACCTGCCAATCTATAAAATTCATTTAGAGTAACACAAAGGGTTAAATACCATGGTTAGAACTATCATGGAGGAGTACCTCAACTCCAAACTCCCACACAAGGGTATTAACACGATGGCGCAACTAAAGCACATCCATAGAGAAATAAACAAATAAAAGAAACAATCCAAGTGGCCTTAGTCTTATTGAATATAGAATTCATCAAGAATCATATAAAATTTATTTAGACAAACAACAAGATACTCCAATCAATAGGGTACCTACCCAGCAATCTAGGCCCTTCCATGGATCTCTTTTGTAGGTTATAACCATCTAAGACTCTCCCTTTCTAGGATATCTTATTATTCCTCCTTTTTCCTTTCTTCCCCTTGGGTGGCCACCAATGCCAAAGGTTCTAAACCCTTTTTTTGCAGATCAACCCTCCTTAAATAGGCATTCTCTCTTCTTGTGACCCAATCAGAACATGACAAATGTTTTTTATTCCCTTAGATCAACCAAGCACTCTTGCTAGCCATCCCATGCCTTATTAATGGTAATCTCTTTGACAATCCATAATTTCATTTCACATATCTATCAGAGTCTTATGGTTGCTTTCAAGACAATCCACCTCCCTACACAAGGCTCAATGCACAGACAATTAATGGACAAGTCTACAATTTTGTAATAAGGTAGTCTATAAGTTGGTCCAATTTGTCCTCATGGATTGAAGATGACTAGCCAAAGATGGTTTGACCAACCCAACAATGATTACAAACCAATTAGACATGCTAAGACTAAAGAAGGGGTTGAATGGCATACAAGGCATTCAATCAGGATTAAGCAAGGTTCAAGACAAGATTTAGGTTAGAGGTATGATCACACATGATGTGACAATGCCTGGAATAGTCTTTTTACCTTCGTTGGCAATGACCTATTCCTGCACACTTATTGCACCCATGAAATCCACTATCCTAATAGTTAAAGCTTTCAATCATAGCATGTTATATCATTCAATGTAAACCAGCGTAATTAACCTACCAAGTAATTCACAAGGTCATGAAGTGATATTCATGTTGCACCTAATGCATTTTGTAACATTAGGCAATAATTCAAGCATTGCTTAGCTTATTCTTACCATTTGCATGATTTGCTCACCTTGGAATTAACACCACCATAAAAGTATCATCATTAATTAACATAGTCACCTTGTTTCTCATGAGGGGCCTTACAGTATATTAATGTTTTTTTTTTGTTTTACTTTTCAATTTCCCACTTTCATACTTATATTAACACATTATGAATGTATTATATAACATGCCTTTATAATAAAGCTTTGTGAAAAATACATTTTGTAGCTGATATTAATTTATGCTTAAATCTAAATTAATTATTTAACAAAAATTTCCACAATAAGCCAAGGATGAATTGTGAATAGCACAGTTGTATTACTGCATTGTGAATAACCTAAATTCTTATTAACATGTTGTGAATTTATGAAATTACATACTTAACATGTATTTTCCCTAATGTTATGAATAACACATACCTATTAATATGTTGTTCATATATTAAATAACATTTGTTCACATATGTGAATTTATTATATTAATGTTTTTGTTTGGTTTCCTTTTTAATTTTATTATAATTATGCTTAATCGAGTAACATATGTTTCTTAGTTTATGCCTAAAATAAATGGAAAAATGTTTCAAGTAGCAAGTCTACCATTAACAAGGATGAAAACACAAAAGTGGATGCAACAAAAGTAGAAATTTGTGTTAATTTTTTTTTTCTACCTTAGTAATGGAAAAAATATTATCAAACTAACATTTCAATAACTTTAAAGGTTGTAAATACGTCTATGAAGGAAATATTTCCAATTGTGGGAACTAAGAAGAATAAGAAGAAGAGTGTCACATATGCATACCTAGCCTAGGATAGTGTGTTAGGTGGGAAAACTCCATGTGATATTCATATTTTAATAGGTATAGCTACAACATGTTTGGAGGGAGTTGGAGAAAAGAGGAGGAAGGGTGAGGAAGAGGGTGCAAAAAAAAAAGAAGGGTGATGAGAAGGTGAAGAGGAAGTCAATACAAATTTTTATGTTGGGGAGGAGGTTGAGTTGTACTCTAATGTCGAACTCATGGGAAAAGGTAAAATACATAGTCTAGACCCAAATGTCATGTGAGATGGAAGAAATATTTGATGGGATTGTGTAATTGTGATTGTGATGGAGGTTGTTATATTGGATATAAATTGACCTTATCCTTTAGGTTTTTATGATGATTTGGTGTATTATGTGTTTGGATTTACCATATGGCACATGTCAAACATTAAATGTTCCCTTCCACCTAATAAGGTGCATTATTTATAGCATATATTTGTTATTTAGTGTATTTTCAAATTTTTATGCAAGCAAAATGGAAAAAAATAGGCGACATCGAACATTTCAAAATAGGATTAGGTGAATAGTTGTTTCATAAAGGTAACTCAATGTGTCACTACAAGGGAAAAAAAATGAACCTAGAAAATAAAGAAATGGATAGTAATGATTCAAGAAATTATTTAGTTATGTGTCATTACATTTGATGAATTAACCTTATGTTATAAGGTTTTTCTATGATTTAGATGAATATTTATTATTAATAATTGTAATATTTTAATTTCATAATTGCATAAACTATTGGATACGCCCCCTCTTTTCGATAATATGTACATAGTGAGTTGATTGGATTCCATTTTATCTAAGAATATCTCTCTGAAAAACATAATGTGATTTTAAACACAATAATCTATTAGTACATTCTTTATTCAATTATTGATTTCCAATTTGTTTACAAAAAATTATTTAGTAATGTGTCACCACATTTGTTGATTTCACCTTACATTGTATTATCATATTATGATTTAATGAAGATTTAATATTGAGAATTATTATATTTTAATTTTTTAATTACAAAATGTAATGGATACATCCCTTCTTTTCATCGATATGGACATGGTGAGTTAATTGGATTCCATATTAATAATAGTCTTTCAAAAAAATTGTGCGCTTTTTAACATATACATTTGCCAGTAATGTCTATATTCAGTTGTTGCTTTGTAATTTGCTTGCAAATATAAATTGAATATGATATAATTTTTAGCCTTCACATTTATTATAGTCACTAATATTGAAATTAAAATCTACATAAATACCCTATTCGTGTTGGATAGAAGTGAAAAAATAAGTAGAAAATAAAATTAGAAAAAGTTATGAGAGGGCTCCTCCAAGTCTATCACCCCCCCGCCTCCCCCCCTCCATTTGCCTCCTAGCCAATCCTCTTGTGTCATTTAATTCCACCCCCTCCATAATGCACAAGGATAAAAATAAACACAACAATTGCATAGGTCTTAGACTATATCTTGTGTTTAGTGGTCAATAAAATAGATATTATTTTTTAAAATTTGTTATTTTGCAAACTTCAAAACACCATCTTACAAATATTCATTTTCATCATTCTATTTATAGGTAATTTGGAATATTTTTCTTGATGAATCTCTACTAATATAATATGTGTTTAGGTTGAACCAAAAGATTTTAATTTAGAATGCATACATATTATAACATGTATTCATTATTGTCCATGTGTATGTTAATTATTATAGGGATTGCAGATTCTATCCACACAATCATTGTTTGGTATTTTGACGTAATAGTATCATGAAACTTAACAATATATTATTATTGTAATTTAGAGTATATTATTTAGTTAATTCATATTGTAGTGTGATATTTAATTAATTCTTAGTATGTCATTATACTCAAACTTACGTAAGTTGTTTATAAAGAGATTGTAAAATCCCACATTGTTAATTATACAAATGCCTATAATAAATATTTAACAAAGAGCAATTTATAGTATCTCAAGAGAAGAACATTAAGTGTTATCTTGAATCTAAAAAATTATCTGTACATTTCAATCATTAACAAGTAAAGAAGTTGGATTTATAAATGCATGTTTCAAAAATAAGGTGTATTTAAAAAGGTATCAACTCAATTTCATACCCCTAATGTCATGTATGAGCATGAGAAAGCACATACTTGGTGTATCAGTCTAATAAAATAATACAATTACCAATATATGGCCTACTTTAAAACGGATTCATAATAAATAGAAAACATGGTCGATTCGCACATGCAAGTATCATTATGTTAATATCAATGATATAATAAAAGGGAATTAAAGATACAACTTAAATAAAAATGGTATGTACTAATGTAATATTTAACCAATTATGATAAAATCACCTTATAGATTATTGAGAGTATCACAATCCATATGAACTATGACAATCGTACGATAAAATAGGACCTGGAAATGCTAATGAGTCTTTACAAGTTCATTTTACAATTGACAATATATAAGCACACCTTTCATCATTGTTATTTCTCACAAACATAACATCAAAAAGATTGTATCTATTTATTTACAAAGTGAAAATGGAATCCATGCAAACCTAACAAATCTCATAACATTAGTGCCACCAAACTTTTTATAATTAACATCATTTGTTAGATGATAAACATCGACACAACTCAACAATTAATTTTTTCAATATAAATTGTGGCTTAGAAATTGGGTTTCCTAATGCAAAGGCAAACCATAAATGAAATACTTTCTTGATGCAAATGTAAACCATATTAAAAATTTGGTGAAAAACAAATTTTGGCATTTAATGGAAAACTTGTTGTACCATAAAAATAAATCTAAATATTTGCCAAGAATTTCCTAATAAAACATAGTCATAATAAAAACATAGAATATTAGTGAAACACACCTTATCTAAGGCTACACACTCTGACAACTTCCCATTAGTGTGCCTATGGTCATTGTCCTCAACGAGTTGGGCTTGGAAAAATTCAAAAGTGTCATAATTTTCAACATCAACATTCATGTCCACAACAAAATGCTTTGGAGCCCCATGCTTTGTTGCAAAAATCCTCTCAATCTAACAATGATTTATTTGTGTATATTTATAAATGAAAAAGTTAAAATCTTTAATTAATATTTCATTACAAGCATATACAAAATGCAAATAACTATCCTCTCAAGTGATAGATTTATGACCCTTTTGATGATTTAGGGTTCGTAACAATCATATAGTTTGTGAATATTTTTACAACCATCTCCTCCTCCATCTTGGAGACAATTCAAATAAAATCTTCCGTTTGATGCCACATCAAGAGTGAGTTTTCCACCACTACTTTCAAGTGGTCAAATACATTTTAAACATTCTCACACAAATTTAAATCGTGTGGACTATTAACATTGGATTCCTCTTCGACCTCATCATCAATATGAATGGTTTCCTTGTCCATATCATGCAATGTATCATCATTTTCCATAGTTTCATCCTCATCTTTTGTGATATATGTCACATTGGAAGAACCAAGATTAACACATATATTAGTGCTTTTTATTTTTAAATCAATGGTGCTTATAACTGCGAAGATATATAAAGTGAAAAAGTTATATAATGTTTACATGTAAATGTACAATCATTTTCATGTGGTTCAAATTCACAATTCATATGTTCATCTTCATATATATATTATTTTGATTCTTCATTCTCTTCATAATCAGATACATCTTCATATTCTATTTTACGACATTGTCATTGAGGTCAAAATTATATACATAAAAATCCCCTCTAAGAGAATTTTATTGGTCACATTCAATAGCATCTTATTGCGTATCAAATATTCATATAACTTTCAAAATATGTTTTCATTTATTTCCCTTCTAACCAACCAACACTATCAAGTGAAGAATCCTAACAAAAAACAACAATCCAAATTTAAATAAAATATTCCATGAACTGAATATACAATAATATGAATGTTAATTAAATTAAAAGTTAGTTGATTATCATCATCATACTTTGTCACAATATAAATACTAGACCTGTTTGTTTGACTTATTATGCAGTTAGTAGAAGGCATTAAATTGTCATAGTAAACATTACCATCAGGTATCTATTCTGCCCTCTATACCACATTTATAAGATTCCTTTTTAATTTGTAATCCAACCAACACCATTATTTCTTCAACAGGTCTTTATTTCTAAAGTACAGCCCTGCTCTTTTTAAAAGGGAACTACTGCACCAATCCATTCTATGATCAAACTTTATTTGTCGATCAATTAAAAACTTTCTTTTAATTAAACAATGATTGGACTCAATTGAAGAATTGTTCTCTTGGTTTGCATGGGGGAAATTCCAGATATGCAAATGCCCATATTGCTATAAATCCAAAAAAACAATAGTTAAGGACATGCAGTAATTATATATAAGATGAAGTGAAGTGAATAATGAAAGTTATCACCAATTCTTCCATCACTGTCAACACAATTATTCTTGAAGTAGGCACAGAAATTTACCTCTGTATGCCCTTAGTGTTGGGACGAGGGTGTACACTGGAAGCACACAATTTGATTACTAATACCAAGCAACTTAATATGCGGAAATTAACCAGATTCACCAAGTAACTAGAATTCAGAATAACACAGCATATGAGAGACAATACCAAATTGTATTAACACTTTATACAGAAAAGAATACAATAAAGAAGATGCCACTTCTTCTCCACCACCTTACAGAGGTTTCCCACGCCTCAAGTGAACAGTAATTCTTCTCCCCAAAGCTCTCCCTCTCACAGGTCCCAACACCCAACTCAAATACAGAGTTGGTGTTCACCTCCCCGTGCTCCACGCACAACACAAGTGCTCCACGCACTCCACAAGCACTCCACGTGCTCCACAAGTACTCAAGGTACTTCAAGTAGATCTCCCATGAATCTGCAACAACCTGCAATTCAACAGACCATACTTATGGAAGGAACTCCCTTGCCTTCCTCTTGCTCTATCCGAGTACACGCCTGTACTCCAAGTAGATCATGCCTGATACTGCTCCCTGTTGTGTTGCTGTCTGTATGACCTTGCACACCTGCAAATCAAGCAATGGTTCCAATCACCTGTGAACCTCGACCTTGCACACACATACACCTGCAGACCAACGATCTTACTTATTGAAGAACCCAGCTGGCTCTCCAATCCAGCACCAACACACCTGGTACTGTGGCACTAGGAGGAACGCACCATAGCTCTACCTCACACACAGAAGGAGCTTATAATTATGCTCTCTTACTCCCTAGCACACTTTTACAATACAACCATGAGTCTATTATATAGATCTCATCCAAACAATGATTAGACATCTAATTACAATAATTAGATCCGCAGCTATGAGTCTAAAATTAGCACTCATCATGCAAACTCTTGGTTCGTTAGCTAACTGCCCGTAAATAGCTCGCAGTCGAACCACACAGGCGACCGACGCCGGTCCCTGTCCGCCTGGAGGTGACCGACGTCGGCCGATATATGACCGACGTCGGTTGCTTCACTGTGCTATCCCGCCGACGTCGGCTGATCAGACCGACCCCAACTTCTTCTGCAACTCAGCAACCTTCAGCAACCTCCTCTCCTGTTTGCATCAGTGAAGCTTTTAGCTCCACAATCCTAACACTTAGGTTAGGTAAATATGCCTAATTACATTCAATATTGTTATTTCGTCCTTGGCATTGTACATGATGTATCTTAGGAGATGAAACATTATGTTACCTTTAACCTTGTCACATGGTATATCAATAAGGACTCTCTTAAACCATGCCCTACGAGCATGTCGTTTTCAAATTATAACCCGACAACAAAACACATGTCTACATTTAAAATATAAGGCAAATGCAATGTATACAATGTAATACAATTGTATTAACACACTGTGAATTTATTAAATAATGTATTTTCCTAATAAAATTTATGGGAATAACACACTTTATCATTTAATGGAAAACACAATGTAAATTAAATATAAATATAAGTTAAGTATTTGACAATAATTTCCCACTATAAAACAAAGATAAATTATGAATAACACAACAATATTAATACTTGGTGAATAACATTGTCCTATTAACACATTGTGAATTTATAAAATAACAAAATCCTTTCAATTATTTATTAACACGTGATTTTATTGAATAAAGCAGTCCTATAAAATAAGTATTAACACACTTACTTTATTAACATGTTTCATGCAGTTTACCTATCACTTGTATTAACATTATGTTGTGAATAACACAATTCTATGAACATGTTTTGAATAACACAATCCTATTAACACACCATGAATCACAGTCTTGTTAACAAACTCTAGTTTTATTAAATAACATATTTTCTCATGTGTTATGTAATTGATCATTTACAGATATCATTTATTTGTAAGCTCTATTTTGTTGTATTAAACTTTGAGTGAGCTAGAAAATCTTCCAAAGTTATTAACACATTGTGAATGTATTGACACACTATAAATTTATTGAATAACATAGTCCTATCAAATATGTATTACTCTTTGCTCCTATTATCTAAGAAGCATCATAGAAGATGGAGATGAATCTATGGATGATGATGATATACCCACCTTCATCATATTAATAGGTTGTGAGTAACAAAGTCGTATTAATATGTTGTGAATAGTATAGTTGTATTAACATGTTGTCAATAATGCAGTCATAATAATACATTGTGAATAACATATGTGTTGTTTTAAATTAGTCTCTATATAACACATTTTTTCTTCTTTTTTTTAAATAAATAAAATTTTAGTAGAAAATAAATTTTGTCATTTAATAGAAAACACATTATAAGCTAAGGATAAATACTATGTAATGAAATTGAATGTACATAGCATATGCATTATAAATTTTAATACAATATAAACTCTATCTCCATGGTAGCATCATCCATCATGAAAGCATTAACTTTCTAATTTGGACAACATGCATAATCGGCATCTATAACCCACCTCAACAAAAGTTGCATGTCTTCCACTATATTACGAGACATAATTTCCCATGCAATAGGTACTTTTCCTTGTTTCTATTCAAATGCTAGCAACATCTATAACTACTACATTGAAAAAAATAATATGTAGTATATTCAGTTATGTCAATTAAAAAACACACTTCAAGTTTCAAAAACACTTACAACTGAATAAAATAATGAACTATATAAAACAATAAATGAGCAACTCAAAATGTATGTTCTCTAAACTAATTGTGATAAAAAATAACATGTGTAGTTATAAAAAAACAATCATTGATGAATGGCATAAATTTTCCTAATAAACGCACCCCATATTCGTTTGTTAAAAATGTTGAGTCCATGGCTATAAGTAAATTTTGTGAATGCTCAACCATCATATTGTGCATCCATGGTGTTTAGATACACATTATCAAGGGTTTTTCTTGCTTGTAATTAGGTTTATCATAGCACAAAAATAATTCCAAGTACTTCACACACAATGCATTGAGACTCGTAAAGTTGTTGTGAAATTTCCACTTCTAAAATTTGTCTTGACCCATATGTTTATAATGTCTCATCTGATTTGATATGCATCTCTTTCTTGTATTTTAACATTTACATATTGAGTCTTATATATTGTATCAACCAGATCACCTATTTGGATAATATAGGTTATACATGCACGATCAATTATTTTGAGAGATGAGGTGCATACATTGCCTTTTTATTGTAACTTGACCTAATATGTCATGGCACGTTCTCCTTTCATGTCTTTTTGAAACCAATTGTTGTATATAATAAAACTAATGTCATGCTTACCAAAATACACTTCACAATGAACTTCATTTGGAAACCCCTATTTTGTTTGAAATTTGTTTCACTCTTAGAATGTAGAGTTGCATTTCTATTATCCCCAAAACCATAAGCACAATGATACCTAGTTGACATTAATTTCAAGAATAATAGACATAAAAATGGTAGGAATTAAATTGAAAAAATCAATGTAATCTATACTAACACTTCATAGGACTTTGTAGTGGATTCTCTAATTTGTGTTGCCTTCAATGTGTTCTTTTGTACAAAGGTGATGACACTGACAACCTTGTTCCCCTCCTCTCTCTTGAAGTTATTGAATCTCCTATATGGTATTGCAGCCACTATATCCACTTCTCCGATTTCTAATTCAATTTATGTCCATGTCAGATCCTCTTATGAGAGCAACACTTTGTTTTTAACATCTTATGCTTGTAGTGCAAGGTGTTTTTCCCATAAATACATCTTTTACGTTGTACCAATTTGCATAAGATAGAGGTAAAATGGTATGTAAATATTTATATTTAAATGAGAATATTAACAAGATAACAACAAATAACATTAGAAACAAATATAAATGTTAATATTGCCATGTTAACAAATATTATAATATGGAATGTGAAAAGCAAGTCATGAATTCCTTGACATATAAAATGCAAACTGTATTTTTTAATAATACTTAATATTTTTAGGTAAAGTACAATCTATTTTGTTTTGAAAACACATTGTGTTATCAACACAATTTTATTAATATTTTGTGATTTTATTAAATAACATACTTTCACATGTGTTCTTTAACACATCAATTTGTAATTTAATGTAAAACACACTGTAAACTAAGGATAAATGTAAGCTAAATATTTAAAAATAATTTCCATTATAATCTAAAAATAAATTATGAATAACACAATTGTATTAAGATGTTATAAATAACACAATGTTATTAACACATTGTCAATTTATTAAATAGCATACCTTCACATATGTGTTCTGTCGACTAAGGAAAAATGTAAGCTAAATCTCTGATAAGTATTTTATACTATACCTAAGAATAAACAGTGAATAACATATTCCTATTAAAATATTTTGAATAACAAAATCTTATTAACATGGTATGACTTTATTAAATCACATACCTTCACATGTGTTGTCCCAAAAATATTGTCTAAATAGCACAATTTCTCTATTTATTGTTTTTAAATAAATAAAGGTTTGGTAAAAAACACATTTTTACATTGAATGGAAAATATATTGTAAACTAAAGATAAATGTAAGCTAAATATTTAATAAGAATTTCTTAGTATGACTTAAGGATAAACTACGAATAATACTATTGTATTAACACGTTTTAAATAATATAATCTTATTAAATAAGATGCCTTTTTATGTGCTCTCTCTAATTATTGGCTAAATAACACGATTTCTCTGTGTATTATTTTCGAATAAATAAATTTTTAATGTAAAACACACTTTGTCATTTAATGAAAATAATAATATAAACTAAGGATAAATATAAGTTAAGTATTTGATAAGAATTTCATATTATAAGTCAAGCATAACCTATGAACATTGCTTAATTTTGTGTATTTTGTTATTTGGCCTTTATTTTGTAGAATCTATTATTTAGGGTATATAATGTATTTTAGTATTTAATCACTATTTTATATCAAAAACATCTGAAAGGAGCTTGAGAAGGCCAACAAATCAATAACATATAAGTATATTTGTAACTATATCAATGAGATTTATGTCATTTGATATTTGAAAATAATTAGGATAATAACACAATTTCTCTATTGTATTGTTTTCGAATAAATGAAGTTTTATTACTATTGGCAAAAATATATGTCGCTTGTGTTTTGCTTGGTTTTATGACTTGTCCAACGGAAATTGACATAAATTTGACAACAAATGGATAAATTACCATCGAGATTGTGACTTTTTTCTACATTTGAGAGGGGTAGCTCCCATGTATGATTATAGGTTTTTAGGGTTTTTTGTGTGCTTTTAACAATAAATTACAAAAAAAAGGAAAATTGTGGAAGCTAAAAATGAGAAAATAATGGAGGGGGAGGAAGGTGAAGGTCAAAAACTCATGATGGAATAAATATAGAGAACCGTAAAGATAACTCATAATTAAATAAAATTGTTAGAAATTCTTCCTTGCACACAAAAATGAAAGTAGGAACAACATATGTAATATGAACAAAAGGCTTTCTTGAAGGCAAAGTCTCCTCAAAACTCAAATTGAGTACACTTGGTACAAAAACCATACATAAGGTTTTCAACACAAAGTCTAAAAACACTATAAGTTGCATATAAAGAAGAAAAATGCACAATTTTAATAGATTCTCTATCTATGACTAGAAAGACAAAATTCACAAACAAAGAGCATAAAACCCTACAAAGGCAAAGACTAATCTCACCCGCTTGCTTTCATTCCACTACTCAAATCTAGAAAAGTACATAATTCACACACAAATTTATGTCTTGCGCTTCTCCAAAAGTTTGAAAGATTGGGATGTTTTCTTTTATACAATCTTTCCACGCACAAAGGAAGTTGGAAAGCCATCCATTACACTAACACTTGACCAAGAGTTAATTTCCTCTAACTAGAGTTTGCCCATGTTTTTATTTTATTATTTGGGCATTTTACAATATTAAATTCCCTTTTGATTTTGTTTTTACAATACAATATTGATTCTAAAAAGAATTAATTCACTCAGTGACTCCAAATGCATAACTCTACTTGGTAGTCTATTTTAATGTTCTTTTACGACTTTAATTAAAATTAATTAATTCTAAAAAGAATTAATAATTTAGTTAAGTCAATAAATTTTCATCTTGAACTCACGAATGTCTTTTTCGAAACTCATTCCATGCAAATCTACTTGTAGTGTTGCCTTATACATTGGACTGTGCAGTCACATAGATTATCACAGATAATTGAGCAAATAAAATCAATGAAAATTTGCTCAAATGGATAGTGAAAAATTGGACTTCAGATTTCACTACAAGAACTACAAAACACACTTTGTCATTTAATATAAAACACACTGTAAATTAATGATAAATGTAAGCTAAGTATTTCACAACAATTTCCTACTATAATCTAAATAAAAACTATGAATAACACATTTGTATTAACACGCTATGAATAACACATTCAATTTAAACGACATGAATTTATAAATAACATATATTCACATATGTGTTTTCCCTAAGTATCATCTAAATAATAAAGTTTCCCTATGTTGTCCCAAAGTATTGCCTAAATAACATAATTTTCTAGCAAGTAGGGGATACATTGCTTTAGTGAGCGTTGAGTTGGATCACAGTTATAAGTAGGGGATAAATGTCATGGAAATTTGTGTGACTTTAGTGAATGCCATAAAATATTGGCTCTTACATGTTGTGGCCTTTTTATTCACATGAATTTAAAATATTTTTTTAATAATTTTCAAATTTCACATCAAAATATTATCAATGTCTCTATTTTCTAATTAATACTAAGATTGGGTCTTTTGGATAAAATGGCCTAGAAAATTCGCAGTTCAATGTTTTAGGGCTCTTTATGGGACACCGTCATTAGGATAAGGATTGAACCTGATGCTTAATAGGAATTTTGGCTATGGAAGGTCATTAGTGTATTTTTAATATGTAGTTACTTTGTGTGAAATAAAGGATGTGAAACATGAACTTTTGGGTGGCGGATGTGTTAGCTGGTAGTGGGAAAGAAAAATGGTCAAACAGAAGTGGAAGAATTTGGTGGTGTTTGAGATGGAGTGGAGGGATAAGAAAAAAAATTAATTGTTTTTTAATTTGAAGTTTTTATCATTTTTTTCTCTTTTTTTTAAAAAATATTTTGCTTAAATTATATTATAATTCATTTTTATTATTTAAAGTTTTGCTACAAGTCAAGAAATTTTTTATTTTAATAGTTACTAACCAAGAATTGAATCGAGTCATAAGTCGAGTGTTCAAGTGTAAAAATTAACAACTATCTTATGAACCATAAGTTATAGCATGGTTAGTTCTATATTGATAATTATAGTACTAATAGATATTGGTAGATACGCATCATAAATATAAGATATGTTTACATATTACAATATATAATAGACTATCAAAATATGAGATGATATAAGATATAAGAAGTATATATTAGATTAGGGGGTTACATGTGAGAGGACATGGCCCATCGTTATTTAACTATAGAAGATCAGGGTGAGAGGAAGGAGTGTCTCTAGGATGTAACCCTTCATAACTAAAAGAAAAATAACACTCCGAGTGTTGTACAATTTTTATCAGCCCTATATTTTCTATTTGAATATGCTAATTTATTTATTTGATCTTTTGAAGACTCTCTCTTCAAAGGTTTTTTTACATGGTTCAACTATGTAACCAAATAACTTGCATTTCCTTGTAAATAATAAAATATGGAAGCAAAATACGAGCACAAATCTAAATGAGTTAGCAACACCCTTACATAAGTCACATGGAAAACCTACTATGATATTGCCCGATGTGTAAGCAACTTGGATATTCCAATGAACATTCACCACATGG
This sequence comes from Torreya grandis, assembly GCA_037957365.1. NCBI lineage: Eukaryota > Viridiplantae > Streptophyta > Pinopsida > Cupressales > Taxaceae > Torreya > Torreya grandis. Next base: position 921,864 of record JARHVA010003730.1, read on the forward strand.
ATATACATATACTTATATGTTGATCCAATATTTTACGCTACTGAAACTAGCATACATATAGCTGCAAATTGATGTTTATTGTAGTTATCGATGTTATATACATCTTATTTTTAATTAAGCAATTGAATACACGCTGATATAGATGTCTAAAATTATTATAAATTGTATTTCACACCCTTTTATGCCACTACCAATATGTGACCCTTTCAATCCACAAAACAATGGTTTAGTAAAGAAGTTTGTTGACATGCAAGATTCTTTATGACTGAAATCTACTTCTATTTTATATTATGAACAATTAGTATGGTCGTAATTAACTAAAAATGTCAATTATATACTTTCTTAAGTGATTTAGTATGTAAACTAGTTGCATAAAATGAAAGTATGCAAATAAATGACTTTTAACACACATGAAAAGAGATATTAACCCAATAATTTACCCTAAACAAACCCAGTGTGGGAAAACTCCAAAATAATGAGGTTTTATGTCCTCATCTCCACTATCATCTTACAATGTTTACAAATCAATTGCTCAATTTGAGACTTCAAATGCATTATGGGTCTTCTCTAGCACTTCTAGAGTGCTCATGGGACATTGTGGGCTTCCTTTTACACTTTTATAATGCTTGACTAGTTTGCCTCAATGTGGATTTGTTGGAAATAAATATTTATTTTTGACATATTAAATATAAAATACTCGTGCTTTTCTTTTTAAGTGAATTTTAATTCATATATTCTGAGTTTATGAGGTGTCACATTTTTTTATTTTTTTTTAAGGAATCCTCGAGTTTCATGTCATATATAACTCCTCCTACACTTGTCACACATTTCCCCCTAACATCATGGGGATTAGTGACACTAGGCATACACTAAAAAGATTGTGCAAGGCAATGATAGAGATTCTTAGTAACTCTTTTTGGTCACTAGCTCTATTTAAAGAGTTCTCTTGTCTCCCATTCTATATTAGAAACTCTTGGAGGTCATTCTTCATTCTATTCTCTCATTTATTTTCCTCTATTCATGAAGATTATAATCTTGGAAAATATTGATAAGTTTTTTTTATTAATGTATGTGGGTTTTTCTTCCGTTGATTATGTTCTCCTCTTATCATTTTGTGTCTCGTATTCTCATGATGTGGCTTTCATTTGAAGTGATATCCTTCCTTTTGTGCATATAATCGTTATGCTTTCAACGTTATTATAGATCTTTTCATTTATTTCTAACATGGTATCAGAGTAAGTTGCGTTTTAATATTAAACTTGAGATGTCTTTCTAAAAACTCTTGGAGGTCATTCTTCTTTCTATTTTCTCATTTTTTCTTCTCAATTCACAAAGATTGTAATCTTGGAGAATGTTGATGTAACTTAATGTACATGAGGTTTTCTTTCATTAATTCGGTTTCCCCACTTATCAAATAAGTATCTCAGGTTCTCATGGTGTGACTTACTTTTGAGGTGATATAATTCATTTTGTGCATGTATTCGCTTATGTTTCAACGTTATTTTAATCTTTTTATTTTATTTATAATAGGATTACTTGTTTGTTCAACATTCTTAATTACCACCCTTAGTTGTACAATCAACTTCTACCTATTGAAATTAGCAAAAGACCCCATACTCAATCCATAGGGGTAAATTTATGTTTACAAATGAGCAGTTGAGTCTTACAAAGAATTCTAAATGCCTCACATGGAGATATGAAAGATAATTGACTCAACTTTCTTATGGTAACTTGATTATGTCTTTTTCTCATATGGAACGTGTTCATACCACGTGAAACTCATTTGTATATTCATGTTTCATGTTGTACATGTTTGTCATTAAATTGCTTGTACATGGTTGTCTTAAGCCAAATTTCTCAACTATTATTATTTCTTCAATTGGTGTGGTACTAAAGATGTTTAGGTTATCCCTCTAAGCTTTCTTTCATTTTTCCTTTGCCTCTATTCTATTTGTGTACTATGTTTGTGCAATTCTTCTTAAAGTTAGTGACAGTGAGTGTCTTAAAGCACTTCACTAGTCGCACAAACTAGGAAATTAAATTTTGATGATTTTCGGGATTCAATTGAGATTAAGAAGCAAAAGAAATTCATTGCAAGGATTTACAAGCAAATAAAATTCCAAAGCCAAATCTTTTTTCTTTCAATGTGAGGAGATGTTTGTTCAATGTCTCTGAAATCTAATGCCACAAAAATTTAAAATATAATTTTGTTTTGTTATAACCATTTTCTATTTGTCGCAAGTCAAAAACATAATGAGTCCACTTGAAATTTATTGTTTCGTTCCCACATGGATTTTGATCAAAGACTTTCATTAATTATATAGATTACTTTAACACATCCCTTACAGTGCTCATTTTATGTGAACATCCATGCCATCATACATCAGTCAAATTTTGTTCCATCAAATATTAAGTGTAATTGCAAGCTAAAATTTATTGAATAAAGAACATTATTTTTACTAATTTTAAAACCACCACTTGTACAACAAAACCAAATTTGCACAAATGATTTTCAACTACCCTCATTAACACAACAAAAAATGGTGATAATGCATTCACTATTCACATTAACATTTTTAAATAGATAGCATGTGAAATTTCATTCATTTTAATTGGATGACATATTTTTCATTTGTTAACATTTTTATGTGCTTGTAACTCTACCACTTAAGCAATTAAGGTTGATTTATTAATAAAGAAAATTAAAAGCCTGATTTTTCAAAAACATCTAGATCAAATCAATGGGCAATTCCCAGAAGTATAATCTCACAATTTCCTTATGCTTGTATACAAAAATTGTAGAACTGCAACGGGCTGAAGTGTTAGAAAGGAGATAAAGTAGTTAAAAGTTAAACACGTATGCCTTTTTGGTTGTTAGCAAACCACACTTTCCTACTCCATTGTATAACTGCCAGTCCCCTATTGAATAAACATTGATTTTGGGGAGCACAAAATCTAGTCAACAATAAAGGCTAGATATGCCTAAGCTCTCAGAGTCTTGTTTCCACAATCAAATAAGGGCATGACGCATGAAACGTTTCTAATTGCTGACAAGGTGGGGACCAAATTCATAGAGGCAACAATAACTCAAAGCTAAGATTGACTTTAGGGTATTAGCTCTTTTTGGCTCATTCCTCTAGTTGTGTTGAAGAAAGTGTGAGCATATGCCACCAGTGGAACAATTTAGGGAAATTTTCCAAAGGAAAATATAACCAGGGTGACACAAGATCTAAACTTCAACCTAGGTAATAAAGCACAAAGCAAGAGGCAAGTCCATGGTGATAGTAGGATTTTGATTCGCTGAGGAGAGCGAAGAAGGTGAAAGAGGTGCAAGTGTGTGCACTCATACCACATATATCTTGTGTTATGCATGGAAGACCCTACATGCCATATGAGGTGCTCAAAATAGAGATCCTAAAATGAAGATCCCTCTAGAACGCATTGTTTATAGCGGCACCCAAAATTGGGCCCAAAAAGGGCTCCACTTTATTTCCCCAATGGTAAAACCAAATCCCACAAAAATTGATGTGTAAGGTGCAAACCAAGAAAATTCACTACAAGCTCGCCTATGACCTTCACCTCATCAAGAAAAGTATGTGATTAGATGTTTTTATTTTTCTATATAATCAATTAATTATATGCACCAACCTCTATACAATCTCTAGGTGATTTTATACGATAAATTCATTTGGTAGATCGGTTTTATCTCAGTCATAGTCGAAAATAAATTGGCTGTAATTAGAATCATAGTTACTCTTTTTTAACTTTGTCAACACCTCCATTTGCAGGGTTGTCTTTTTTTTACGGTACATTAAAAAAAGATTGAAAAAATAATAGTCAAAACTCTTTTATATACAAATGAACACCAAAGACATTTTGGTCATGGTCGTGTGATCAAGTTTGTCAAATGGCATATGGAGGAAGTGATGTGGCCACTAAAGCAGCAGGTGTCACACTTTAAGAGGAGGCTAAGGATGATTGCCTCTAGTGTGGCAATAAACTCAAAGAACCCCAACTTGAATAAGGTGGTAGAATTAACTTGCTAGGGCATTTATCATGAGAATCTATTGAATTTGTCCACTCAATGTATGGGCTCGACCACTTCAATCATTGACAAGTCATTTCTTGATTGCATAACACAATGAGAGATTGTTGAAATCCAGTCAATCGTCAAAAATTTATTTGATGCAAGAGCATATGTGTTCAATTGTAATCCTACATCAACGCAAAAAATATTTAGATTAGAAAATAGGCCAAGTTTTTTTGTATGCAAGTTTATTGTTGCACACAGTTTCGATCCCAGTTTGTATTTGTTTGTGAAGCTTTGCACAAGTACGTTTTTGAAGGTCCTTGTTTGATTCAAACCCAGTGCCAGCTTAGAAGATCCATTCATAGAATTGAGAGGTGAAGTCTTGCGAGTTGTAATGCGCAAGCTTGCAACTTCTTATCCATGATGTTGTTGCACAATAGTGTGAATATGAGGATCATTGCATAAGGAGTCTCACGTGCATCTTTTGATTGCAAATCATTGCGACAGCATTGCAAGGTTACAATCTCTACACAACTTGTGTTAGGCACATATGTTTTGTGATGTGTTATGGTGCATTAAGATTGAATTAAACATTTAATGTTTGTGGCACATGGTGATGTGTTACAAATATTTAATACCTGTAGTAGGTTGTTGAAAGCATTCTTGTACATAGGTGGATCTTGTGCCTATATAAACATGTCCATACGCTTGACCCATCTAGTCAACAAACTTAAAGAATATAGATCATAGTAAGCATTTTGAGAAACAACTATACTTCTAGAGACCTCAAGTCATCTCATTCTAGATTGTTGTGTTGTTGTCATCATGTGTGCACGCTATATTTTTCAAATGTTGAAATTTAATAAAAGAACACTGTCAGATTGTTGTTGCATTTTATTGTATTATTCCATTGTATAGTTATGAAGGTTGTGTAGTCTAAGGTACCTTTTCATTGAGACCCCTAACAATGACTACATCACTACCTCCCTCGCCCTTTAGCTTGAAGATGTTTATGTCAGATGAGAGAGCCCTCAACATATCAGTTGAGTGATCAACCGATGGTCTAACCCTCGTGTTGACATAAGAGCATCAGTTAATCAATAGATTAAGGTCATTTAAGGCCTCGTATTAACGTAAGGGCGGGCATCACTTAATCAATAGATCGAGGTCGTTTATGCCCTCGATCTAAAGATCAAACACTTGTGTACTAAGTAACTTAAACTACATGATCAATTCACCACCTATACAACATTTCATTTTCATATTCCAAGCTTACAATTGGAAGTGATGAACTAAAGAGTAGGAAAGCAGCAAAACTCCTAATTCTTCCAATTCCCCCAGCTCTTCATGTTTTGCGACCCTTGATTACATAAATCCTTCCCATGCCTATGTAGCCTCTCAGCTACTACATTCTTTTTGCGATCTTTCATGGCTAAGAATACTTCCAACTCCTCTTATCTCTGATGTAGACATAAACCATCTTGTCAGACCAAGAATTTCCCTTGCTCTTTCAAGATTTGTTAAACTAAACCGAGTTCGGCAACAAACAAGTGGCACTTCCCAAAGACCCCTCCTTAGCTGAAGGGCACAGAAGCTAAGGATTAAGAGGCCTGACAGGATTTCTCAACAATCCTTCCACTCGTTAAGTTCTGCCACCTGTGCCTGACACGTTGTGGCCGAACCACAAGAAAATACACATGGGCCCTAATAAGGCAGATGGCGGACAGGCTAAATTTGAAAGGAGCAAGGGCAATCTTAGTATCTTGAATGTTTCTGTTTTTGTCACTCCTATAACCTCATGCGCCTGCATAATGACCATTATCCACTAATATCTTATTATCCAGGAGGATTCTTCTCTCCAAAGTAGCATGCTACATTTTTTTGAAAGGGACAACTTAAGTCTTATACATAAAGGTACATATCTACTATCGAATTTCTACCAAACAAATTGCAGAACTCTCATATCTGAAAATAACAATGAGAATGTTTTCATGCAAGATACTTTATTATGCAATTGGTGACTAGGATATTTTGAGTTTCAAGGCTCAAAAGCATCTCAACATTTGCACACTTCTATTCCCCCTCAGCTTTGCCTCTCCATAGCTTTAGGTGTCATAAAATTCAAATATTTTATGGCAGATTATAACAACAAAATTAAACGAATAGATATGATGTAAAAAAAATCCTATGCTTTACATCCTTGCTCCCATGCTTGTGCACATGTAACAAAAAGCATGTGCAGAAGGAAATAGATTGAATCCAAAACTGAAAAGTTGTTTCAACCTGCTCAAATCAATCTTAGTTCTCAGTTCAAGTCTAGCAGCGTGCTGAGTCACAGCACGGAAACCAAAACTTTCAGTACAATTGCGCTCGTATGACAAATCATACTTTCTATAAGTCCTGAATTTCTTTACTCTAAATATAGTGCTTAAGAAAAGATTTCTATCCGTCGATTTGACTCTGCTCGGATTGTTTTGTCACCTTTATTTTTCACCAGGAGGTGATTTAATAGTTGATGCAGGTTGCCCCATTTTCTCGGTTGCAAGAGGTGGAGCATCTTCCCTCGACTCCTTCAAATCTGCAGTCCCCGTTTTTGTTCTGAATATGACATAACCTGCAAAAACGAATCCAACATTACGAACAAAACATTTAACACACAGATGGGACAAAAAAGTGAAGGGAAGAACAGGAATGGAAGGAAAAAAATGCAAATTTAGGCTACCCCTACATTAACATTGTTATAGCAGCATCCATGCTTTCAGAGGACTGCAAAAATGTATAAACCGTTCATGTCTAGACTAATCAACCTAGTTCAACAAGTTGCAAGAACTTGCAGGCAATATCCCTTATAGGTGCAGAAAGGTAATCAGCAAAGATCAATCCAAATGCCAAACATAGTTCAATAACTGACACTAAAAGCTGCCAGAGACCCAGTCTATAATTACCAAGGTTGTCCGGATGCACGCACCCGACCGTATTTGGGAGACCGCAGGGATGCACCCAAGGCAGCGTCACGCAGCCTAGGCACGTCGGGTGTGTTTCCCTTAATTTCATATACAACCTATAGAAATTCAATTAAGTAAAAATTGAAATGGTCAAAATAAAAAATAAAAATATATATTTTGTTAAAAAAATTTATGCATGTTATATTTAGAGTCAACTATTACATTTAGAGTGCATTTTTTTATCATATGGCTGAGAGTTACATGTAATAATAAAGAACTATTTGCTAAGGATTTTGATTTAGATGCAGTAATAAACAATTTCTGAACATTTTGGATATAGTTTTGTGATTAGCTCTTGATACATATTATTGCATGAGTTTATATAATATGAAATACATTATATAAAATCATGATAATGTTATATAAGTATATAAATCAATGATAATATGATATAAATTATACAATTCAGTGATAATATGATATAAATCCTACAACTCAATGATAATACAATATAACTTTTATATTATATAATACACCTGATTTGATAAGTTTCATGATAATGTTATGTTTCTAATTTCAAGTTTGAAATTGCTGTTTTGATGTCATAGCATACCCATATATAAAGGTGTAAGCATGTATTTATAGGGGTATGCATCTTGCATACCCATATTTATAGACTATGCAACATGTGTACCCCCGTACCATCACACATGCTTACCCAAGTTGTGGGAGCTTGAACCGGGTGTTGTGTACCCGCACCTTGCATACCTTGGCAGTCCAGGGGTTAAATTTGACCCCCGTTTAGACGTTTTTTACCATTTTAAACATAAAATACTTCCAATTTTTTTTTCAAACCGTAATGAAAGACGGGGAGTGTTTTAAAAAAACCGTCATTTTGACGTTCACTTTTGAAAAATGCCCGTTCTAATTTTATATAAGGTACAGGGACTTAGGGACTCCAATCTCCCGGTCTAACCACCAGGCTCCAGCCCTCCGGCTCCGGAATCCCTATTCCCGACTCCTACTCCCAACTCCCCGACCCCATCTGTCTCTCCGCTGCTCCGGCCCGACGGCACCATGTGACCATAGTATGCGTCGCGCGGGCTCTAGGCTCCAGGGTGGCAAGCATTCGCGAATTGCGTCTTGACTCTTGAGTCTTGACTGCGAGTCAGCATCATGTATGTAGTATGGCCCCCGCCCCACAACCATATTTTCTGAGTAAAGACAAGATTCAACTTCTAAAAGTTTTCGTGAAAAGAGGGAAATAAGGAGAATGGTGGTATTCAGACCCGTTTTTGAACTTTGGAATATACATTCTCCGAGGGAAATGCAGGGACATTCGCATACTTAGGCGATCGAAGTGGAATGTTTCTAAAATTAATGCTGGTTGTACCCATCATCACCGTATCCTCCTCAGCCATTCCTTCATAGCTTCACAGGTTGCACAAATAGGATACCCAAAGTTTTAGAGCATACATATTTTAGGTTTAAAGGTGAGTCTTTCATTTGGTTCTGTTCAAGCCCAAAAAAATCCAAGATGTGGCAGCTCTTGTTATTGGTTGTTATAGGTGCAGGCACTGGATACATTGCAGGATGTATGAACCATAAGAAGAGAGAGACAAGCCATGGTTTTCCCAGCGATGAAGAAGAAACCCAGCTTGGTTCTTCAAACACACCTTTCAATGCAGATATGAAGGGGGCTGAAAATGTTTCCCAAAAACGTAAGCAATGCCAAGGTAATGTGTGTTTCTTCTATTTTTGATTTGTTTATCTGATTATCGTAGGCTTAAACTTATTTTTTTTCCATTTTCTTTTGAATCCATGCGTGATTTTTTTTATGCGTTCAAGTTGATAACATTTGGGCTGCTGGGGGTGTTCTGATTTGCCGACAATGCTTCACAATCAAGATCCGTTGGCTTTGTTGATTTTGGGTGAAAACACATTTGGTTAATCCTATACCTGCATTGGCACAAGCCAGACATTTGCACACCATGATCTATAAAAATTGGTTGTGAGATTCCAAATATTTGATAACTAATGTGGTGTTTATGTATGTAGTATTTTTTAAATTGAAAATATTGCTAATATTATCAGAGAAAACATACATGAATTAGAAGTAAATAAGTTCAAGATACCAAGGCCCCCTAATGGAAAAAACAAAAAAAGCTAACTGAAATCGAGTCACTAATGTTACAAATCAGCCCCCATAAAAGGAAACAGGCTGGGACAACATGAAAAACATAAACTAAACTAAACTATGCATCAAGATATGTAATCAACTCTACTCTTTTGGAGTAGCAGTCGCGGTAATCAAGATATATAAATTATGCACTATCCTTTGGAGTAGCAATTTTTGTAAGGTATGGCATCCATTTCATGGGAGCTTTGCTCTCAGCCTAAATCTGTGGGTGGGCTTAGAATGTGTGTAGTATTTCAGATGAATTACTATACAGTTGCATTGCATCATGGGGGATTTTAAGTTCTGTAATTATGAGCAATGGGCTGTGGCCAAGTGATTGATTTGAGCTTTCTCCATGCAAGAGACCCATTGTGCAGGGTGCCTTGCATTTTTGTCCTAATGATCTTGATAGTTAAACCTCGATATTTAGGTGCAAGTCCTAGGTCAATTTTAGGGTTCAATTAATCCTCTGGTACTTAGGTGCAAGTCAAGGTGGATCTGATGGAACGATTATTCCTTAGTACTCAGGTGTTTTGAACCCATTGACAAAAAAGGGTGCAAGAGCATGTCATGTCAAAACCAGTTTGCTTGTAGTTGTTTCATTTATGAGTTTTTATGTGTAGTTAGGAATAGTTAGAAATATGCCTAATTCAAGCATAGTTAAAAATGATAGTTTCTATTATGGCATTCATAGCTAGGACTACTGTTAGAAGATGGTATGGATGTGGCCATGTAGAGGGGGCTACCATTCTTGTCTGTAATGGACCAGTGGTCCGATGGAAATTTTGAATCGCAAAAATAGGAAGATTTGGAATTTTAAGTTAAAAAGTTGCCAATGCTGTTAAAAAGGGCTAGGAGCCTAGAAGTTTGCATGAGTAGCTGAAATATTTTAAAAAATTAATTTTCCAAATTGAAGTTTTATTCTGGGTGAATTTTTATGCTATTTGTATTTCAAAATGTTAACTTCTGGTTTTACTTGTGAGCCCTTAAAAAACTATAGTGGAGCTGATATTTTAAAACCCTGTGATACAATTTTATTGTTTATTGCTTTAAATTGATCAACAACATCTGCTTAGAAATTTCCAGAAGCCCCCCTCCAAGGGACCATTGCCTAAGTCCAGTTGGGCAATCATGCATACAGATTCCTATTCAGGACTACTGAAGACTCTAATCACTAGGTATTTTGTATCTTCTAAAATGAAGGGAGAGGTATTCTAGAGGTATTGCAAATTTCATACAAGGATGGAAAGAATAGATCACTGCCATGATCATAATGGATATAAATACAAATTTTGGAATGTGTGAGAACCCCAAATCTTATCATGAAAATCGGGCTACTTGTTAATTCACTCCACTCCAAATTCAAGTGCAAAACTTTCATTCCTTTTTTGGATTGCTGAGAGAATTGCATTGGAAGGATGTATTGGAAAGAATTTCTGATGCTCAAAAATCAAAAATAAAAAAGATTGACATACCCAGCTTGGCTTTGATGTTCTGATGATCATACAAAGGATAGCCATAATCAATAGGCTTGATATCTACACTTTCATTTTTGGCCCTGTTTTCACTTTCATTTTTTGCCCTGTTTTGTTGCACTACTCCAGCTATGACTTCATTGCTCGAATCATAATGCCTCTTGTAATAAGTTTGAGGGGTAAGTGATTGGTTTCTCACTGATCGCAGATGGTTTTGATCCTCCTTATCACCACGTATGTAGTTGTTATGAAACTTGAACTCCTTGTAGTTGGAAACACCTTTCATGTCTCTGGTGGGTTGAACTCGAACACTGTGAACTTTCAAGGGCTCAGGTGTGGGATTATGATCATCTGATTCTTGGAAAGAAACTAAATTTTTCCAAATTGGGTCTGATTTAGGCTTGTGATTGTCATCTGGAACAAGAAGAGAGTCCCTAGGTGGCCACAAATCTCCTCTCTGATAACAAACTGTCGGGAAGGATACCTGGCATTCTTGGAAGGCTTTCCCATTTGACAGAATTGCAAATGGGTGGAAATTAATTTTCAGGCCTTGTGCCACCAGAGCTTGGTCAACTTATAGGCTTGCAGATCACTTTAAATTTGAGTTAGAATAGGATTTCAGGGCAGATACCAGCCAAATTAGGCAACCTGAGTTTGTTAGAATCTATTTATCTCAACAACAATCAATTTGTTGATCAACTTCCTCCTTCATTCGCAAAGCTCTCGAGTTTGATAGTATGCAATGTTTCTTACAATAACCTTACTGGGCCATTGCCCAATATAACTATATTTCAGAAAATGCCCGCTAGCTGTTTCTTTGAAAATCAAGGGCTTTGTGGAGGACCTCTTTCAGATGCATGTCAACCCTTATATTCATGGCAACCTGTCTTGCCTCTTGAAGAAAGTAAAACATCAATGGAGCAAATTGTGGCCATCACTGCTGTTGTCATAGTCAGAACTTCGTTGGCTATTATTGTAAGCATTTTTTGCTTTTTTAGGCGGCCAGTGCGTGTGCTTGTCCCGTTTGAAGACCAGCACTCTGTTACTTCAGATGTTTATTTTTTTCCAAAAGAGGGCTTTACATACCAGGACCTAGTAAAAGCCACAAATAATTTCTCTGAGGATGTTGTGATTGGAAGAGGAGCATGTGGAATAGTGTATAAAGCAACCATGTCTTCTGGAGATTTGATTGTAGCTCTCTTTCTTCTTGCAAGTTTCACAGCCTACCGTTCTCAAAAAAATGGAGCTCCCAAATCCTTGTTGTTGAAACAAGCCAAGAAGATATCCTACTGACAGTGCACCAACAACCATAAGAATGCCTGTAATATATTACATGCCTTAAGGCTTAGATAAACCAATACTAATATGTGAATACAAGTCAATAGGGCAAAACCAAAGTCAGAATACTCATAAAGCCAATATCATGAGAATCTCAAGGGAAATTTTTGAGTTTAAACCCTTTAGAACCATTCCAATCATTATAGATAGTTCGCGGGTAACAGAGTTTGCTGAAGAACTATGCACTTGACACTTCTGTAGCTGGAAAGAAGGATTCTATATAGGAATTTGCAAATGGACAATTTGCATAAAGATAGATTTTCCAATTGTTCAATGCTTGAGAAATATTGAGAAATATCCATCTGGAAAGTTGTTCAGGGTTCCCCATCACATGAACAATAAGTTTAATTAATTTCTATATAAAATTATGAAAGTCAAAAATGATAAATGAACGTTACGTGCAAGGTGACATTATCTTAAAAACCGTCACAAAATTTTTTCTTGACGGGCAAGGGTGACCATCAAATTTAACCCCTGCTTGGCACCCATGCACATACCTTGGCACCCACGCACCCAAGTAACCTTGATAATTACAAATTTGTACTTCCAAAAGGGGCTGATTTTAATGGTACATCTTGATTGAATTGTACCACAAATGGCATAAGCGTCCATTATTTCCTCTTTGGTGAAATCAATAGACACAGCATGGATTACCTTAACATGACTCCAAACAACCCAAAAGTGGTGACAATGGTCAGTACATTATTATAAAAATATATCTATACCATTTTCAAACCTTGAAAAGGGTTGTTTAATTTCAGAATAAAGAAACTTAAAATAGGAAGGAAACTGGCACAATAAAAAAAGGCGAACAAGGTTCGGTTATAAACAATATTTTACCTTTATTTCATCGAACCACGGATATGTATAATAGGACTGAGATAATGCTTTTGTAGATTAGTAGAAATCAATATCAAAACAATTTTCTTTTTTTTTAATTAATCACTATTCCTAGGGTCCTTTTACCCTAGAACATTCTATTGTAACTAGGTGTATTCTCAAGTCTCATTGACCTACTTTTGGTCATTCTTGAACATTAATATACTTTCTTTATCTCTCTTTCTTTTTGTCTTTCAAGGGTATCCCACTATATTAATTGAAGCTTATAAAATTCATCATTGTAACACATTGGAAATAATGACAAGGCAAGTTGTAATTTTCATCATTATATGAAATTGGTAATAATCACAAGGCAAGTCATTGTGATAATGAAAGACAAGTTGAAAGGAAAACACATCTATTGAAACAAAGATGAACTTAAGTTTTAACAAACTGAATTCAAAACAAGAGTCATAATCATAAACAAGTCACATTGCAAACAAGAATGAACACATAATAGATGCAAGAGATGTCAAGTAACCAAAGTTTGTCACAATATAAATTCCAAGAAAGAGAATAGGAGCACCTATTTTTAAGAATGAAAAGAAGTTAGAACCTTTGGAAGAACAGATTTATAGACCACACAAAGTAATATATGAATAGCCCATTTTCATTTATTGATGAAAAACCTGGGTAAGAAAATGACTGTGACCATGAACCATAAGGATCCCTAATTCTAGTATCACAAACCTGATGAGTGCATAACCTAACGTTCTAACAAAGTAAGTGTGCCAAACATGTTAGTTTCAGTTATTTTTCCTCGCATGAAAAAAATGTTCTTTCCACCTTAAAAGTTCTAAAATCTATATAATGTCTCATACCTCTCACACAATGCTACTTGGGAGCACAACCACTATGTACCCTATGGTTCTTGGGATGTAGTGATGTCTCGCAGACACCTCCCTAAAAAACCGACTCCTCCCCTCCTTCTGCCTCTCCCTCTTCCACTACCCCACTTCCCCCACTAAATTATTAGTAAAAATAAATAAATAAATAAATAAATAAAAAGTGTCTAAATTGTTTTTAAATTCCTTGAGGCCTCTAGTGGATGAAACAGGGCATCTACATGTTTAAGAGGAGAATCCTTAAAAGTGTGGTCAAAAGAAGCGGCAATTATTTCCATGGAGCATACGAGGTAGAAGGAAAACATTAAAAGCAATACTTTCTTACTAAATATTAATCTATTAACTACATACCATTTTAATTTAGTGACCAAAAATGCAATTATTAACCCATTTTGATCTAGTAACAAGAAATGCAATAATTAACCCATTCTGATCTAATAACAAGAAATGCAATAATTAACCCATTCTGATCTAGTAACAAGAAATGCAATTATTGACACAGTTTAATTTAGTGGTTCTTGGTTTCATTGTATTTATTTGTAATTAATTATTAATTTTTAAAAATCAATACTTTGACCTTTGAAAATCCTATGCATTTTTTTATACATTCCAAATAGGATCCCCTATGCTGAGGATACTTTTGACGTCCCCTAAAATTTTGGGGCTGATCCAATAGGCAGCTCCAAATCTATGGTCGACACCAAAGCCAAACTTAAACCCACAATCAATGTCAACACCAGAACCAATCTCCCACTTAATCGAGGCTTAAATGTTTTTGTTGCAACAACTATGTTTCTGTTGGAACACAACTATCTACTGAGAGGGGGGGTGAATTAGTAGATTGACTAAATTAGTCCTTTTTAAATCCCTTTTAAAAACAAACTAGAAAGGATATGCAGATTAAAAGATATATGCAGAGATCACACACACAAAAACACATAACACCATATGTATACTTGGAAAACCCAATATGGAAAAAACCATGGTGAGAATAGCTGCTAGAAGCTACTGTTCTAATCCAGCCTCATAGTCAAAACCTCACCGATTACACATTTAAGGGCACCGACCTAAGGAGACACCCATCCCCTAGTTTATGAGCACCTACTCTAAGGAAGCACCCACTCCCTAATTGAGCACCAACTCAGCTTATCTGATGGCACCTACCTATTAGATTCTACTATGGAGCTACAACTCCATATTATAATATAGATTCATAAATGAATCCAATTCTCTATTACAGGTCTGGTCTATAACTACTCATGCTCTGCACTTTATCTCTTTTCCCTTCTCTTCTCTTCTTTGCCCCTCTATCTCTATCTCTTTATTTCTCTATTTGAAACAATTCAATAACTCCAGCAGCAACAACTTTTGACTGTATCCTAGATGACATATATAAGCATTTGATCTAAGATTTTGTATATTATCTGTGTTCAGACTTGTTTGCTAACACATCACGCTTAGTTCTATTGGACCTTAGTTCTTGTCTTTAATTGCAATTTTATTGCATCTTGAACTCATGCTCCATCACCATGATTCTTGGTCTCATTACTATTTTTAGCATATATTAGGCTCTAGTTTTGATGCACATGTCACATTACACAAATTTGATCGATTACATCAATCAAATTCATTGTTTGTGTCATAATTTACGGCTAAACTACAAGTTCTTGTATGTTCCAATGCTTGATCATTGGGATGAACATATCTTTAAATGTTGATCATTGATCTTAAGCTTTGTGCCAAGATCTGATGATCCTCATTCAATCTGCTCAACTTTAAAATGCATTCGTTAGATCAATCTCTGATAGGTTCATGCACTCCATTAGATCTTTGTACGCTTCTAAGCTTTAATGATTCAACTTTAAAATGCGTCTATTAGATCCTTTGATTTAAGCTCCTTTATGTCGTTAGATATTTGAACTAGCTCAAACTTTACTTCTATCTTGTTAAACATCGAGCTCTTTATCTCATCTCATTGCTTCCTAAGTCTTTGAAACAAATACGCTCTGTTGATCTCGTCAAACTAGCTCAGGCTTTAACTCATCATTGTCTCATTAAATATCAGGCACTTGATCCCATTGAGTACACTCGCTCTATTGGATCTTCATTGCACGATCATCTGCTCATCGTTCAATCTTTAGAGAGGCTCAAACTTTATCTCAGACAAGCTCTCCAGAATGTGATACTTGGCATTAGAGTGTGCCTTCTGCACATTGTTTTTAGTACCTACGATTGAGAGACTTGGCATCCTTGTGTTAATCATTGACTATTTGACTTTGAACCACACTGTAGATTTACCGTTCAAGCTCTGTGATTGTGACACTTATCACTAGCACGTTCACTCGTAGGTACCTTTGACATCTTGACTTCGTTACACATCATTGGATCTTCAACGTATGATTAAGAACTCACCATTAGAAGATCTAACAAGCTCAAACTTTACTTTGTGTAGATTTGACCATGGGAACCATCTCAATATACCTGAAAGGCTAACTTTGCACCTTCATATCTTTTGCTTTGCTCATTCACCTATTATGAAATTTAGACCATATAAACTAGGCATGATAATGAACAAACCCATATACTCATCTCTCCCTAAATATTTTGCATGTGCTAGATATAACACCATTAATTTGATCACTCAGATTCTTCTGCCACAAATCTAAATATGCTTAGAACTGCTTGGAAGGCAAATTTTGTTCTTGCATAACTTTTGTTGCACTTAGTCATATGCCTTGAAATTTGGTGCATAAGATCCTCTCATATAGGGGATTCCATTCATCTGCTCTAGAAACTTCCATGCATGCAAGATATGACATCATAAAAATGCCTACTTAGATTTTTCTTGCCATCTGCAAATTTGACTATGGGAAAACAATTTCAAAATGCTTGGGAGCCCAACTTTGCTCATGCATATCTTTTGTCGTGATATATTGCATGCCCTGAGATTTAGTGCATAGAAACTAGGCACAAAAATGAACAAACCCATATGATCATTTTGTCTTGACACCTCCATGTGTGTAAATGCTGACCTCGTCAACATGCTTACTCGGCTCTACTTGAACTCTTGCAAATTTGGCTAAGTATAGAAACTTAGTGAATTTTATCTGAGTAGCCAACTTTGCATCCTCATATCTTCTACCGTGCTTCATTACATGACTTCAAATCTGGCACATAATAATTAGGGACTAATGTGATCACAACCATATGACCAACACCCCCAGACTCATCCACACGTGGTAATGGTGACATCAACAAACTACCTATTTAGATTTTCCTCTATAGACCAAAAATGTCTAGATGATCAATATGAAGAACCGGATGAATTCCACTCATACACACAAGCATTGCAATCATCCTTGACCTCTAATAGGATTCCTTGCACATCCTCAAATCACCATACTCAACCCTGAATATCAATGACATCCACAATGCCAATAATCTCCCTTTTGTCATCAATGACAATCATATTGCCAACAATCTCCCCCTTTGTCATTGATGGCAAACTAAATGCTCTAATCTTCTAATATTCTACTCCTCTAGCATTGCTTGCATTGGATTTTGATGAGCATGAAAAAAACTTATTCGTACCAACTTGCTCCCCTTAGGCAATGGATCATTTGCCAAAACACAATTTGGACACATGCTTTGATCTTATTTAGCATTTTCACTTTTTCTCCAAACTTTTGTAGTGACCATTTGCACTTTTTCTCCCCCTTTGACATCAATGGCAAAGGGACTCTTTCTCACTATTTGTCCAAATGTTTCTTCCCCTTTATCAAAGAAAGGAGTTTGTCCAAGAATCTGCAACCATCAAATCATTAGAAATTTGCAAAAGTATGCATCCCTGAGTTGCATTTTCTCTCTTCTTCCAAGTATTAACAAAGCTTTTATAATTCACCCCCTAAAATCATGCCCCATCACTAGTATCTAGTGATATGATGTAGGAGCCACCACTCTGAACTTTTGTCTCAAATACTCAAATTATTCCTTGGAAAGAGGTTTGGTGAATATGTCTGCAATTTGATCTTCAGTTGGTACATACTCCATTTTGACCTCTTGATCTGCAACATTTTCTCTTAAGAAGTGATACTTGATTGATATGTGCTTGGTTCTAGAATGCATCACTAGATTCTTTGATATGTTAATGGCACTTGAATCATCACAACGAATAGAAATAGGTGATTTGTACTCAACCTTTATGTCTTTTAGTGTTTGCTTCATCCACAAGACTTGAGTGCAACAGTTTCCATTAGCATGCAGTGGCAAAGACGCTAAACCACCCTGTTACTTGCAACCCTATCAAGAACAACACAAGAACAAAATAAATGGGGGCACCTGCACACCCAAATGGTGGATTGTACCTACAAATCCAAGAGATAAATAATGGAGGAAGACTTCTCCAAAAGATGTGATAAATACACAATATTGTATTGATATGAAATTGGATTTATTTCATTGAGAATGGTAAACCCTTATTTATAACAAGTGAATAGCTTCCTACACAAGCTCCCTGCATACCACTATGACTAGTAGCTTCTAAAGTAAACCATCTACCATTATTAGTTACTTACCTAACACAACTACTTAAACAATTATGGATATCTAAAATACATCTATCTAAAAACCGTCGGTAAATTTCAATTTTGTGGATCTTATCTTGGATTTTATGCATATCACTTTGATTAATGATTTCATTCCTTTTGCCAAAAAATTCCTACTAACTGGGGATAAATGGCATCAATCTAGCTGCACCAATGTGTTAGTCTCAAAAAAATATTTTTGGAAAAAAGAAATGGGCTCCAAACTCCACCGTATGGCCAAGATATTATAACTTTTTGATTGACTTCTCAAAGAAAAAAGAAAAAACTTCTAATTAATGATCAAATGGGCATCAAATTCAAGGTTGAAATTACCCTATAATGGTGAAATGGAGGTCAAATTTAATGCCATAGTTAATTGATTTTGCATGTACATTATAGCCCCCACCACCACACCTAGTTGCCATTGTAGAACGTCTATCGGCATAATAACATTAAGTGACCAAATATGAGCTTGATAACAAAATAGCTAATTTACGTTACATAACAAAATATGCCATGTTTAGGAACACAAAACTCAATTTTGTCTCCTTACCTTGTGCAGCAAAACCCACCATCTAGTTCAGAGGGTTCTCCTCATGGGGTCGAGGAATGACACCTCCATTGGTTGCCATGCAACACCTCACAAGCTATGATTGATCATTACTTCTTGACGCAGCACATCTAGAAACAACAAAATATGGTCACATGTGGAAGAGATATCATTCATCTGAAATGTCCCAAATTAGAGATTTTTTTTGAAATTGAATTTTTCTACAAAAACCTAAGTAAATAGTCAAATATGATTTTTATTTCCAGCAAACCCTAACTGCCAATTATTCCAAAAATTAGTAAAAAATTAGGCTAAATTGTTAGCAAAAAATGACTGGTCCAAACAAGTAAATTATCCCTCTAAAAGCAGGAAATAACCCTCAAACACTAGATGCCTCCATGCTGAAATATTAATAGAAATTTGTAGCTGATCTATCAATTGAAACCCTCATAAAATTGCATAACAAATACTAAATCAATAGGTAGAATTTATTATGAAAATTTTGAGTGTATTTGGAGCCATAATCCCCTCAAACCCATTCGCCAAAGTTGAAAAAAATATATAAAATGTTTATTGAATATTTTAGGGCAAAGATGACCCTCAAGACATGCCAAAATCCTCCCAAGACAAGTCCCCACACTGCGAAAATATTAGAATAAAATCATATTGTGTTTTGTCTCAAAATAAGCCCCAAAACCATACAAACTAGCTCCACAACCAATTTTCCCTAGCTGGAAACAGTCAATTGCATGCAGCCCTTCAATGAGAGGTCTTCGACCTATCCAAGTAGCTCCCAAGGCTCCAAACCCTAGTTTCTCCACTCTCAATGCAATGTTTTTATCTTTTTTGAATATTATGTGCAACTCTAACCTCAAAATGAAGTTGCCCTAGATGAGAAATGATGATTTGTGTCCCCACTCCTTTGCTTGAAGGTTTTCATCTTCAAAGCAATGGCTCAAGCGTTTTTGTGCTTAATGATCAAATTTTGAATATCAAACATAACATGTCTCCAAATTAAATCTTCCTTTCTTTTTATACCACTTCCCCCAAGGGGCACACCCAAATGGGAGGGAAATACAAATTCAAATCATAAGGAAGATTACTATTAAAATGCTCATGACCCTTAAAGGGCCCCAACTTAAGTGATTTTTAAACATAAAGTACCTTTTACATATATTCATTCAAAATCACTTATTTCTCTTTCCCTTCTTACTTTTCCCTTTGTCCCTCAGGAAATGGTTAAGGCTAAGGGTCTTCAATGATGTCCCTAACAAAAGAGGGACATGACATAATCTTTCATAACAATTCCTTTGCATTTTGTATCGCTAATTACATACGTACATACATATATTGAGTTTGATAAAGAAGATAGATTGTCATTCATCTCCTTTGAGAGAATGGCATGTACAAAATCTTCATATTGATAAAATTTCGTAATAATTCTATATGCATCTTTGGATTTATGGATGAATGTTATTTTCATTTTTTGTTTTCTTATTTGTACTTTGTTTGTGTAATACATCCAAATTCTAGAATTTTAGATTGTTGTCCGCTTTCGTCCACAAAAATATTTCCAACACCCTGTGTCCCCCCTTACCCCAAAGGGCCCATCTCCAAATTTGGCTTAACATAACTCTCATGAGAGCTACCAAACAAGATATCCTACTCCCTTTGAGAGAATGACATGTACAAAGTCTTCATATTAATAAAATTTGATAATATTTTTATATACATCTTTTAGATTTATGGACGAATGTTATTTTAATTTTCTATTTTCTTATTTGTACTTTGTGTAACTCATTTGAATTCTAGTATTCTAGAGTGTTGTCCCCATTCATCCACAAAAATATTATCAGCACCTTACGTCCCTTCTTAACCATAGTGTTGAGACTCAGACTCGGCAAGCCTTTTTTTGCCTCGGACTTGGACTCGTAAAAATAACTCAGCAAAGACTCGGCAAGACTTAGAAAATTTTAAAAAATCATTAAAAATAGTGAATTTTAGGAGAAAAACTATTAAAATGCATTCCATATCAAATCCACTTAAAAATACACTCAAAACTAGTTAATTAGATCTAACATACACATGTATACACAAAGAAGTAAATAATACGATCTTGAATGTTTTCAGTTGAACAATTGAACATGAAATTTGAAAGTTGAGAACTAATATTAAATAGGAGTTGTTTTTATATTCATCCAATTTTTTTTTTACATACAAAATATGGATTTAGAAATCCATGGCGATGGCATCAACAAAAACATAATATAAAAAGATACATCTAAGGTTGAAAGGAGCCTACATCGCTCATCCTCTCAACACAAGCTCCAACATATTAGAGCCTACGACATTTTTTATACATCAAAGAAGCAGTTGCAGCCATTGTACCTGCCCTCATGGTATCACTATCTACCACCACATCTTTATCCCTAGATGTACGAGCTCGCTCCTCCTCCTCCTCTCCCAATGCTCCAAGCTCTACCTCGTGATCAACTTGATCAACCCATTCATGGTCCTCCTCTGTAAACACATGGTTATCATCCTCTATGATCCACTCTGACTGTGGATCATACTCCTCTAGCTCAATGGGGGATAAGTCTTCCTCATCCCCTATAATCTTCTTATGTCAGAGGCGAAGGTTGTAATGCACAAATACAAATTCATTCAACATTTTCATTGACAACCTACTGCAATTTTTTGAGTGTATGTTCTCAAACATATTCTAATTGCACTCACACCTAGAAGCACTGCATGGTTGGCTTGGCACTCGAATAGCAATCCTTTGAAGATTCGGCACATTTGCAGCAAAATTTCTGCACCATGCATCTGTAAGTATAGGCATTAAAATGTCTTAAGAATTCAATTCCAAAAAATATGAAAAAACAATTAAAAAATAGAAAATATTGGTCATTCAACTCAAAATTTACCTGACTTAATTGTTGTCCTAGTTGCCTTGCAAATATCTCAAGAAAAGAGATCTCCTAGTGCTTGTTTGTAGATCTCAACCTCAGACATAATCTTCAACCTTGTCTGCACATTTATCTACATGGCCTCTATGACTGTGTAAAGGTCATTCATATCCTCCTCGTCGGCTTTAAAGCTCTTAAGGAATTGGAAGGTTGGGTTCAAAAAGTAGGGACAAGCATGAAGTTGCCTATGGAGTTTTCGTATCCACCGTTGGTCAATGATATCCCAAATGGGCATATACTTAGCTTCGACCATGCCATAGACAATTTTTATTTGTTCTTTGGCTCGGTCCATGCCCTCATAGATATAGCCCATTGCAGGATTTCCTCCATCAACCACATGGAGGAGAGAAACCAATGGTTCAGTGATCTGTAACAAATATTAAAAAACATAATTTAGAATTATAACTCTAAGTATTAAATAAAAATAAATAAATTACATAAAATTTTTAAATAAAGAAAATGAAAATTCAAGCAAATTAGAATAACTTACATTTACAATCTTCTTTGTCGGCACCCAAAAGTGGGACTCATCGAATACCCACTCTAAAATAGCAACCCCGCCAATGGTCTTTGCATATGAAGATTCACTCCATCTCTTGCTAAAATTAGCTTCAACGAAGTTTTTGATTGTAGCAAAGATTGCAAGGTGATGAAGGAGGTTGCAAAACAAGTTACACCAGGTCGGACTAGCTCCTTATTGTCCATGAACTCTCATTAAAGAGAGGATCCAAGCATCATTGTAGATGTACTTAAAAATATTACGACCCTGCTCCACAATTGGCATAACCCACTCCATTTTTCCAATATCCTCTAGCATCAAATCAATGCAATGAGTTGAGCAAGGAGTCCAAAAGATCGAGGGGTGCCTTTGCATCAGTAGCCTCCCTGCTGTAACATAATTTGTTGCATTATCCATGACTACTTGTACCACACTTTCTTCACCCACCTCTGCAATAACTTGTTCAAAAATGCCACATAAGTAATCAACATTTTTAATTCTTCCAGAGGCATCAGTGGACTTCAAGAAGACAGTCCCACCTAAAGAAGAAACCAAGAAATTCAGCAATGTTCTATTTTTTCTATTTGTCCATCCATCAGACATGATAGTGCAGCGTTTACTCTTCTAAATAACTCGTTGCTCATCAATGATTGAATTCACATCAGCCACTTTATCAGACAAAATTGGCCCCCTTAAATCATCAATAGAGGGAGCTTTGAACCCTCAACCAACAACGGCGATAGCATCCATTAGCGTTTACCAATAGGGCGATCTAAAATGCCAAAAAATTAAAATTTAGAGTTTAAATAGCAAAAAAGATCTTATAATTAATAAATATATTTGGATTCTTAGAATTACATTAACATTCTAAATTCATAATTTTTTAATTCTTAATGTAGAAGAAATCATAAAAATATGATATTAATTATTACCTCGCTGCATGAAAAAGAATGTCGCAATAGTACCAAAAGTCACCCACTGCGCTTCTCATAGCTACATGTTTGTCCTTGTTCTAACCTATGCTTTCCATTGATGGTTGGGAACTAGAAGCACTATGTGGGATGAACCAACTCACCAAACTATGTTCTCTAGGGCTAATTCTACTCAAACTCAATCCAAGAATTGGAGACATGGGTTTGGATTTGGAAGCAACAACTATTTGTTGGTTTTGCTTCTCCTTTAAGTCCTTTTCATGAAATCTCTCCAACTAAATTGTGATCTCCCTTATAACCTTAGGGTCTGTGGCGGGACATACTGCAACATCATGCTTAGGTATGCAGATGAGGTGATATTTTAAGTGATTAATGCTGCCACAAATAAACTCAAACCCACAATATTTGCAAGTCACATGCCCTTTCTTCAAACCCTCAATGCCATGCTTCCAAGCAAGGTCTCTCGAATGTTTTGATCCTCTTGTCATGGTAACCGTAGGACAGTAGGACCCAAAAACCTACATTGTACATAAACAAAAATTAATGATAAGAAATGTCGTTTAACTTTGCAAATTTTAAATATATAATAAAAAAAACATAGAATAGAAAAACAACCATAACCTTGGTTCGTGAATCATAATACATATCACAAGAAGAAAAGAAAGAAAGAAAGGGAAAAGGTAAAAAAACAACAATAACCATGAGTTTAAATTTTAAATTTTAATGTGTAATGAAGAAGAAGAAAATGTTAGGAAATGAGAGAAATAAAAGAGAAGTGTTCATGCAATTTACCTCTCGTAGATGCACACTTGAATCAGCTCTAAGCCTCCAACAATGCACAGCCACACACAATCCACAGTGCACACACTTTGACTTGAAGCTTTGGATCAGCCAATGCACTTAAAAAATAGCCAATCCCTTGAAGCTCCACCCTCCAAGGCTCCAACAATTCACTCACTTGTGGCTAAACCAACCTTTGCACGCTAGCAATCAGCGTCTTTATAGCAAAAAGAACAAATCTGAAATTTTAATCACAATGGAAGAAAATGAAAAATGGAATGGGCTCATGAAAACAAAGTTAGAATGATTGAATGGCACTTTGAGGATGTTAGAATGCCTTTTAGGTTTAGGTTTACATTTTTATTTTTTCACTTTATTGTGATTTTTTTTTTTGCATTTTAAAAATAAATTGGGTTTTTTCCCAGACTCAGTGAGTCCTATGACGGGACTCACGAGTCTGCCCAGACTCGTGAGTCCTATCACAGGATTCGCCCAATCTGCAAAAAAACTCGGCGAGGCTACGGCTTGATCGAATCGGGCTCAAAATGCGAGTACTCGCCAAGTCTCGACGCTATGTTCTTAACCCCATGTGCCCATCTCCAAACTTGGCATATCATAACTCTCATAAGAGTTACCAAACAATATAACCTACTCCCATTGTCTAAGGGGTTGAGAAGCACAAACATGAGAACAGCCAATGGGCATTTGAACGCAAGTTCCTTCATATACATGATCGAGTCAAATTTGGATCAAAATACTTCATCTACCTCTATTGCCTATTTAACTCACCATAAGAAATATTTTTCAACCACTTTAAGTTTAACATTGCAATCTAAAATATATGAGGCATACACATCATAAAGTCATCCAAGTACACACAAAGAATTATGTACCATATGCATAAGAAGACACACATGGTGAATTCATAACAATTTCACATAATCGACCAAGAAATACAAGTTTCCTTGTACAAAATTCTTAAGTAAAATGAGTTGGACAATACAAGGATCTAGCAATCTACACTACTACAATGATACTAAATCTTAAGCATTCACTTAGCTTAACTATCTAACTTTACTAACCATGTTATAGACCAATTTACAGGATTTATACAATCTCCATGGTAGATATCAGTCACATTTAAGCAACTCCTATGGGTCAGCCACAAAGAATTCTAACAATGGCTTCTTGGTTGAATGCAAATTTGGCTTACCTACTCTTCTTCTCTGCTATGTGTGCTATAGCACTAAAGAAGTCTTTGGGGTAGACCACCCTCTTGTACAACACTTTGGCACAACCTAACCCTCTTCTGAAAACAATTTTTTAATTTCAAAGTGGTTCTTGGTGTTTAATGTTTGTCACAAAATTGCAGTTTGATGCAAGCCTGACACCAAAAACACCAGATGATTTTGTTGCAACCTTCAAGTTTGGAAGCTTTGTGTAAGGTTTGTTATTTGGCGCAAACTATCTCTTTGTGCTAGTTTGTGACCTTGGAAATTTTGAAGTCCAATGACAATAGATTTTGTCCAAGTGCATCCTTTACGCATCAGGTCTCTACCCGTAAGCCATTATCAGTCACAATCAAACATTCAACTTGAAAGCTGATCAAAGATTGTATTTTCCTGTAGTTGCTTTTAAGAGGATGAAATTTTGTACCATTGATGAAGTTAAATACCATTGTGCCACACTCAAATGCCTATCCTTCCTCCTGATTGTGTAGAACTTGATGTGTCCTCAATGCAAAACTCTAGTCTTGTGTCAAAGGATAGTATCTTATTGCAACACTTCTTGGAAATATGGAGACAAGTACTCACCTCTATCAAAATTTCTGCTATTTTGCCTTTATCATCCAACATAGACAATTCAAACAACTTCAAACTGTTTGTATTGACTCCAAAATATGTCCATGTAGCTTGGCAAGGCCAGTTTGAAAGAATTCTACCCAACTTGTTGAATGATGTTAACCGGAACATATTTTATCAGCCTAACCCAACTCATTTCACAAATATAACCACACCATGTTACCCACACTAAACCAACATGTCACTTAATGTTGGTCACTAGTTAAGCCTTTTATTTGACTAGTTCTTTCATTTGGTACTTTTTTATCTTTTCATCGTGGGACCTTGACAACTTGATTTCAAGCTAACAAACACTAATCGCTATTTATGGATGCACCAAAGGCTTGGGGGGGTGATGGGGGGGTGTGTGGCAGGGAGGGGGGAGGGGAGGTGGCACGGGGCACGGGGCATGGAGGGAAGGGTGGGGGGACTAGAGGTGGAGCCTCAAATGATGAGGAAGCAAGAATGAAGTGATTAAAGAAATGCCCTGAAGTTTGTGGATTTATTGGCATGGTTTTTGTGGATGATATTTGATTCCACATTCAAGAAGCTTCTTCTCCAAGTGCAACATGGATTGTTCTTGATGATCTCCTCTTGAAGGTTAATAGGTACGAGTTACACAATTTGAAAACTAGGTTATCCCACTTTCATCTTGAATAAGTTGATCACATTGAGGACTACATAAAAAGGCTCAAAAAATTGAATTAGCAATTGGTGGAACTGGTTAGAAGGAGAATCAATGGCTTATCCAAATCATGTTTGCAAACACTTACCAAATTTTACAAGGTATTTGTATATTGTTACTGTTCCTTGAATATTTTCTTGGTGATCAAGCTATAGAGCATACTTTGGAGCAAATTTGCATTTTGTTGATTGCCAGACAAAAGAAATTAATAGCTATTTAAAAGCCTGGTTCCAAAACTCATGGTAATGTAGCCAAGGCCAAGCAACAACAAAGGTGACAGATTTGAAGCCTCCCCAACCAAAGAAACCCAAAGGCAAGAGGTTGTAGAAACAATCATGTACTTATTGTTCCAAACTAGGGCAAAAAAGATAGGGGATCAAGCATACTAGATATTTTTAGTACAAAAGAGGTCATAAGGCTTATTTCCTATCATAAATAGACAACCATTGTAGTCAACTACACCTAGGCACATTTATTTATTCTTCAATATGATGAAGCACTCTTCAACCCATTATCAATCCCTTTGGAAGTACCTATATGTGATTCATCCTGAAGAACCATAGATTTATAGTGTTCCAAACATGCCACTTCCAAATATATCTCTAGATTACATCCATAAATAAGGGGAAGTATATTGTATTTTGCATTAATGCTCTAATCATCATATAGATAAATGTAAAGTACTCCAACATAATTTTCTTGACTTTCCAAGGCCCATGCCTCTACCTTCCCAGTAGTGCTCAGATAATCATTCTAAGATAAAGGGTCATTCTTATCCATGATGAAAGCCTTCTAGTATATCATAAGATATCAACAACCTGATGCCTAAAGTTATAACCATATTCCTTGTGATCAAGTATAATCGTATTCCTTGTTGTAACACTTTTATTACATGGATAGATCTTCCATACTTCCCATTTATCCCTTCATTCCTTTCACTCACTTAGGTCATTTTTGAGATTACAAAGTTATATGTGGAACAAGTGTAGGATTCTTTAGGCACCATGGTATTTAGTTTCTCCCATATAGTGGCCAAGCATAAGCTCTCTTGTGTTAGCCACCTATTTCATCCATATTTAGCTTTCTAAATCCATATTGAGGAGGAATATAAAAATACAAAATAGTTACTATCAAAATAAGTTCAAAAGATAAATTATATCAAAAGATTCATATCAAACCAAAATATGTGATCTTTGTTTGGTATATATTCTATTCTAGTCAAAGCTCAAAATCCATAGTTGGACTCATGATAGAGCCGAGGTCCATTGGTGTACGGTAGGAAAATATATTTGGATAGGAGGTCGCATATCATTAAAACATTATGTCTTCCTACATTTTAGTACCACCTATCTTATCACACAAGTACCCAATATTTTTAGTAGGATGATGGATCTATAAGGGGTCCTAAAGAGTGGGGAATATGTTGCAAAAAGTTAAGATCATTTTAATTCATGCATATATCCTTCATGGGATTATCTATGTATTTCAATTGTTATCCCAAAATTTTAATTCACTAGTTAGAGTGCCTTATATCCTTGAAATCAATTTTTATCATCCTTGTCCACTTGTTTAGAGTGTCTCATTCCCATTAAGGATTTCCATGTCACCTTTGTGGTACCTCACACTCCTTATTTACATCACATATTCAATGATATCTCCTTGATGTATATCACTTTTAATTGGTCACATATTTATCACATTATTATCCTACTTGTGCCACTTGGCTTTCAGTTTGTGAGTTGTATTGTAACACTCTAGTGAACTTCCTCAAAAACATCTACTTTTTCCAAGTCAACCATTGTTTCCTTTTGTGATTGTTTAGTTTATTATCATCACATACACCCTTTTCGGTCTTTACTACCATTTTTATTATCCTAATTATGACACTTGGATTTTAGTTTGTGAGTTATATTGTAAGACCTTAACTACGCCCTCCTCACAAATGCCCATCACCTTTTATTTCAACACCATCTAATTATCATCCTCATCATATCTTTATATGGTTATGATTTCTTACCTCACATTTTAGAACATGCACTGAGCTTGAGTTATCATTATTCAGAGCTTATTATCTTTTATTTATTCATCATGTTCTTGTTTGATTTTTGTAGACTTCACTTATCTTACATAGCACATTTTGCATACTTTCATATTTTTATTTATGTTTGACTTGGCATGCTTATCTTACATTTCGAATCACATTATCTTTACTTACATATATTTGTTTTATTTTTATTACATTGATATTTTATTTACTTACAATATTTTACATATCTCATTTTTTAAGGTGTGTTTTACATTTGTTTTTATCATTTAATTCATCATTTTTCATATCTTTTGTTTGTTAATTTTCTATCTACTTACTTCATATGTAATTTACTTTCACTTAGTTTTTATTATTTTTGACCATGCATTTACTCACATTTGATAGAAAATAATAAAAAATACATCATATATTATAAGATTTTCTAATAGCATAATATTAAACAATAATGTGTGCTAGAAAGAAAACAAACTAATACATATTACATGTAAATAACAACCCATGAGCCAAAAATATATTTGTATATGTATAATGGCTCAGTTTTGTACAAATACACCTTGATACATCATATAGCACAAAAAATGACTACAAATATGTAAATTTTAGGCTTTATCCTGGTGGTCCACCTTTCCCACGACTAGGAGGGGGAGGTGCCAAGCTCCCCATGGATGCTCTAGACTATCTCTTGTGTAAAATTCATTTTAGAGTTTTCATCCATGATTGTAGACCCTGGAGCTATCCCTATAAGTGAACTACCTATTTCTGTAGCCTTGCTACCTATCTAGATGTATATATGTGTGTAGTTATCTCTATGGATAACTCTTTCCATGCTTCCACCTCTCCTAATCCAACTCCTTCCAGTAGTACAACTTGATCAATAACCTTCTCTCACATTTTTAGCTCCCTAACAACCTCTCATACCACTCTAAACTATCTAGCATGTGATTTGGATATCAGTGCCATGAGATCTTACATCTTGATGGTGTCCTGTTGAGGAACCACATGATCCAATATATCATGGTGGGTAACTTCCACAATGTATCTTCTGCTATCACATCTATAAAAATTAAACCAATAATAACATCAAATCTCACATGTATATCAAAATTTACAATCTATCTATCACTAGTATAAAAAATAGTGGGATCGGGTCCTCATTATGCCTTTAATGGGCATTGGTCCCCTCATTAAACCTCACATTTCTAGCCAATGTACTTGATCATTCCCATCTGATAATGAACAATAGAAATGGTTACCACTATCATTTGACAAATTTTTTGGCTTTAGTATTTTTGATGTAGATTTTAAACTATCTTTAGCTAGAGTATATTATCAATACCGCTAATGATTAACAAGTCTTCAGGGTATGTAGTTTTTTGGGTGCATTATGAGTTTACCACTACAACAAATTGAAACCTATAAGTTAGAGATGAACTTGAGATTGGATGTGGGCCTCCAATCTTCATTTCCTCTAAGCTTCTAGTTTAGGTTTGGCTTGAGACCATATATCCAATCTAATATGGATTTATGATGTAGTCATGGTTAGGGAGTCTAATGGAGAATTGCCTTGGACCACACAAACAAACAAAACACACATAGATACACATAGATCTAAATGCAAATCTATATTTTATATATTAATCTCAATAAATAGATTATAATTTTATACCAAAGCAAAAGCTATAAGCATTGCTTGGTACTCCAACTATAAAATGCAATATTTTCTTACAATACTGAAGTCTCTCAGAATTTCATGCAAATGGAAAAGTCTAAATATGCTCTTCTTATGTTCCCTATCTCTTTCTACAATTTGGCAAAATTTCCTCCTTGGCTAGAAGATGCACAAAATGAACCTCTCCATGCTCTTTTATAAACCCCTAGAAGTGACATGTGGCTAAAATGCTTCACGTATAAAGTTACGTATTGACATGTATCCCAAGAATCTTTTTTTATTCTTCCATGCAATAATTAACAACTTTAGTTAATGTGGCACTGTATATTGCATGCCATGATTTACAAATTTGTAGGCCTATTCTAGAAGCATATGTCCATATAAATATTGTGTTATTCAAATCATAACTACATGTCATGATGGATCTTCAAGAATTTATTAAAACCAACTACTATCCCATGCGCTTACTTGTCCTTCAAGAAATGAGTCTAGGGCCTATGTAGGGTTTGTTGTAGGTCAACACGACTTCATAGTCAAACATATTTGACTCTGCCTTCCATGAAATGCCTCACACATTAATGGTTTTTTCTTTATGGGAATATATTCTATGCATGGGTGTACCATTCGTGTTGTGCCAAAAAAAATTTGCTTACATTATGCTTATGTATAATGTCATTACACAACTATGCACCTTACCATACTTGTGCAAACCAACACCTCACATCCACTGCAATTGATTGCCTATTATGCCATCAAATCCTACCTTTAATTTTACACGCTATCCTTAGTGCCTCAAAATATCTTTGTGCTTGTGCATTGCACCCTCCTTCACAAAACAATATTTATCCATCCTTGACAATGCATTATTTCTTTGTGCCTAGGATGCTTTTTAATTAAAAACATTGAGTAACTAAAATTTGACCTCTTGCTCACAAGTTGAAACCTTCAAGAGTATGACCATAACAACCAATATCTCTAAAATACAACCATGTTGATTCTTCAATTGTGTAATTATTCCACTTGACAAAATATTTATTGTATTATTTACCCTATGTCCTTTTCACTATAGTAGAATCCAAATATGGCCTCCATTTCTAATTTTTCCTTCTTTGGTATCTACATTTTATATTTATAAATATGCACTCCTATTTCCTTCTCCCTAGAATCATCGTTTGGCCCTTCATGTAAATTATATAGATCAACCATATTAAATATAGGTGATATGTCCATGTCTTCTAGAAACTTGATCTTACATGTGTTCGTTGAAAATTTGTGCAATACTTTACATGGTCCTATTTTCTTCATGTTTAGTTTGATATGTCCCCTTCAAAAATATCTCTTTGCACAAATGTGCCATCACTTGGTCTCCTACCTAAAATTATTTTATCTTTCAATTCTCATTGACAGAATCTTTATATTGTAAACTACTCTATTGTAACCTTTTATGCACCTCCTCATGTATGTTGTGCATATATTATGTGAATTCTTTTCTTTCCACACTCTTTTTATGCACCATGCTTATGCCCCTTAACTTTGAAACTCCTCTTGGACTTCATCCGCATACAACCTAAAAATTTGTTTTCTATCTACTCGTATGCACCAAATTACTATACACAAACTTTACTTATGCCAACTCCATGTCCATTGCTTGGGATTGTTTCCTATTAAGCATATCAATAAGTTTCTAAGGCTTTTGTTCAGAACCTAAATATATCCATCAATGTATGAATAGCATGCCAAACCATAGTTTATCCCTATCACCAACTTATTCCACGATGTATGCCAAAAATGGCCTACAAAAATTATCTACCTATCTGACACAATGCTATGCAGAAAACCATATAACCTCATCGATTCACGAAATAAAATATTAGCAATGTTCATCACATCACTTGTATTTTTGCATGTAATGAAATGTGCCATGTTTGAGGATCTACCCACCACTACAAATATGGAATCATTGCCTTTTTGCATTTGTGGTGTTATAGTTTCCTTTTTGGCAATACATTTTGCATGTTTTTAATCTCTAATTTTATTTGCATGTATTCACAAAGGAAAACCAATAAGCTTGATAAGCTTAATTTTAATTTATTCAATAAATATTTTTCCATCAATCACACTTACAAAAATACTAGATTAACAACTAATAATTATGGGTAAGATTGGACAATCACTGGCTTTATTTTCATATTAATTCATAGCTAATTTGTACTTCATCCATATTCAAATCCTTGAGGAAAAGGGACACCTTGTGGTACAAGGATAGGCTATACCTATGTAATATTTTCAACCTCAAGCACAAGGTCCTTGAAGAGTTCCATGCATATCTAGTGGGTAGACATCAAAATCAATCGGGAATGTTTTTGGGAAGGATTAAAAGGTGTTGTAAATTTTTTTGGGTATAGTGTTTGGTATGTGAGCAAAACAAATGAGAGAGAATGTTTGAAAACTTTATCTATTCCTAGTTAGTGATGGGAGGAGGTGTCCATGGATTTTAATAAAAGATTGCTAAAATAACTGGGAAAAGTGTCATCATGGTAATTGTTGATAGACTTGCAAAATATGCCCATTCTTGTGTTTTGACACACCTTTTTGTTGCAAGAACTATGGCAGTCACATTTATGGAAATAATTATTAAGGTAAATGGGATTCTAAAGATTATATTAAGTGATCATGACTCTATATTTACTAGTAATTTTTAGATTTATTTATTCTTTTGTTTGGATACTCACCTGGATCATAGTTATTCATATCATCCATAATATGTTGGGCAAACATAGTGGTCAAAAAAACTTTGAAAAGGTATTTTTATTGTTTTATTTCTGATAAGCAGACATAATGGGTTAACTCAATGCCACTAGTAGAATGTTGGTATAACAATTCTTTCCATACTTATTTTAAGGTGTCACCATTTATGGCATTCTATGGATATCCTCCACCATCCATAATCTCATATTTAAAATTGAGAGCAAGAGTTTGAGTAGTTGAAAAGTATCTTCAACAACAATAGATGGTAGTCTCTTATGCCAGGGAGAACTTATCCATGTCACAAAATCTATCAAAACAAAAAGTGGATAAGATTAAGAGTGAAATAGATTTTGAAGTAGGATATCGAGTTTTTCTCAAGTTGTGTCCATATAACCAAATATATTTGAAGCAATTAAATAAGGATAACAAACTACCACCAAAGTATTATGGTCATTATAAGATATTGTAGAAAATTGGGAGCATGTTCTATAAATTAGAGTTACCTTAGTAAGATAAAATAAACTATCCTTTATGTGTTATATATAAATAAATTAGTTGGTCAAGTTATTCCAATCCAAACATAGTTACTAGACTTTGATGAGGAGAGAAGAGTCATATTAGAACCTGAAGAGATTCTCAAGACATGAACTAAGAGGTTGTGAATGATGGTGATCATAGAATATCTTATCAATTGGAAGAACCTACCCAAAAAATATGTGAAATGCTATGATGTGTCATAACTTCTAAAATTCCATCTATTCTTTTTAAGTTTAGCGACTAGATTTAATATACTATCTCTAAGTGACCTAGAGAGAGATTTTACATAGGTTCATTTCTCATTATTAATAGCTGATAATGCAAAAATTATGAGAAAACCATAAAATTCATTCCCAACTGACATTGTAATATTATTTATGAACCTATCACAAAAAATAGGTAAGCAAGCTACAGAGTTAAGGTCTTCATCTTAGCATCTAGATACTGGCTTCATTTATGCACTAATTTCAAAATTAGGGAATCAATGGAATGAAAATTCCATAGAACACAATAGTTTCAATAGAAATTATTAATTGCATGTTTAACGATGTCCATCTCATTCAAGCCTGGGTGTTTGGTGACAATATAGAGACGAGTTTGGGTATGACTGTGACCATCATACCAACTAGATTGACTGACTTTATGCATATAATTTATAACATTAACAATGAGAATATAAATAGTTAAGTAGTAGTAGGAGCAATGTGTGTTGTTATCATGGGTGTTTCTAAGCTATTGAGATAACAATATCATAAAATGATTGCCATATAACTTAGCTCTAGTGATTATCAACCAAGGAGAACTAATTCCTCTAAACTACATTACCTCTAAGACCCAATTCAAAAACCAACATTATTATCCGCAAGGACCTTATAATTAGATGCATCATGGTCCATAATGCTAAATATTATTCAAGGTAGAGCTCTCCAAATGTATTATCAACATCAAGATCAATACCTCTAACTTACAAGCACTAATTAATGCAAAGTTATATTGAGGTTTGATAATGTAAAAGTTGGTTGTGAGGTATGGATATCAATATCTAAGCATTCAAGTTACTAGCTACACTAGATTGTTATGATAAATAAACCATTATACTTCTCCTAAGCATTGTTACCCATCATCAAATCAGGGGTTGTAATCAGCATAGCTTGGTGAGGGATGCCGATGTACCCTTAACTAGATCAAGGATTATTTAATACAAGATATTTTCCCATGGTTTAACAACAGTGAAACATCATCACATAGTACTCTATATTCTTATAAGAGTTATAGGGGGTCAAGATTGTACTATTTATATGACATGCAACCCAATTTATCATGTGCCTTGTCTTGTAGAAACATTTCCAAGTTATTTACTAAGGTATATGGTGGCTCCTTATTCTCAAGCAAAGATTTATAATGTTATTGAAAATTAATTCTCAATATGTTATCTCTAATGGAAAAATCCATAAGGATGGTGTTACTTGAATAGACCATGCATAAGGAGAATCTATGGGGAAGAATTCTACTCTTCATGGTTACAGTTGGCATTCACACACACCCATTACCAAGGTTACTAATATGAAATTACAACATGCAATTTAAATTTTTCATGATGGCTTAAGGATTATTCCTCATTGAGGTACAACTAACATAATGTGTATGCATAGGCAGAGTATAGACTTTCCATATTCCTACTAGGCAATGGTTGTTCTAAGTTTTGAATTACTACCTTACGGTTAATGCACTATAAAAGTAATCAACTTTAGGGCTATCAAAGATTAGTCATAACCAACTGAAGAAAGGGTAAAATGGAGTTATCACTAAATGAAAAATAGGACCGATACAAATGGCTCTCTACAACAGAGTTATGACCTAGAACAAGGTCTAATACCCCATTTACAAATGTAAAATCTCACCATGCAATGAAGTGTTAAATGCTTATTAACACAACCTTACTCTTTGATATCATTTAGGTAAAAACTATTGCATATAGTCAATTAATACAGCATAGTTAGGAGAAAATATAATTTTCTTGGTGCCCACCCAATGATCCTTTTTGTAATTATTAAAATGGTAAAGAGTAGAACACATCCTATTTATCACCTTCAAATCCTATTTATCACTTTCAAACTAAATTCAAAACACTAACACTAGTATGAATGACCTCTTCTTAAAGAGATATTACCCTCCAAATTTAGGGTTGAAAGATACTATTCTATACTATTAGGAGATTTTTATCCAACATTATGAGCTTTGTAATTTTGAAGGTTTAATAGTAAAATATAGAACTATCCCAAACCCTAAAGATTTCCATTTCAATATTCCAAATAAGTAGTAACATTGTAATATTTAATTTTGGACTATTTATTTCATATTGTCCTAGTAACCAATATAATTATCACTATCAACATTACAAGTTTTGTGCTTACATGATACTCATAAGCTCAGTTTGTATGCATGAGATTGGTCACTACCATATAACCAAAAAATATATATCTAAAATTACCTTTGCATACTCATGAACCATAAAGGAACTAAGGGTATTCACATTGTGAGCAAAGTAACCCTAATACTATCAGTGTGGTATAATTTTTAGATTCATATTCTCATTTTCCAAAAATACTATGATAATTATTAGTATACCATTATCTTTCATTATAAACAACAACTAGAGTTCCCATTTTGAATCAAGATTTGAATATACAAAACTGATAAAAAATAGATTACTCCTATTCAAAATACAAACCAAAGTTAATATGCTTACTAATTTTGAGTTACTCAAATATAATTAGCAATAGATACAAGCTATCAAAAAAGAACATGATACATTAATCTATACTACTCTCTCATTCTAAACAAAGATGAGACAAATGTTCATGACATGAGAAGAACAAAGCATGCACCACTTTATCAAGTCTAAGACAGCCAAGATGAAAACATTTCTACCTTAATCCACTCATGCATCCTTTAATGTCTACATCCATAGAAATATAATTAGAGCCAAAATGCATACCAAATATTTCTCATTCTCTATAGTAGTTAGAAACATATCCAGATCGTTTGTCATGCTTAAGTGAGGGAATCAAACCAAATTATGCATTAGATCAATAATATGTAACTATAACCATTATTGTAGAAAAAATAACATGACATTGATTGGATTAAAGATGGGTATACATTTTAAAATGAAATTAAGGCATTCATCTAAACTGTGCCAAGCTAACATTCTTGCTACCACAAAATTGATTCAGTTTTCATGGAAACCATAACATCTATTATCTTGGGATGTCATTAGGGCATCATATCAACAATAATGAGTAAAATAATAATTGATCTATTTTTCAATAAATGTTATTCTAAAACACTAATGACAACCTTGACATAAAAGGGTAGTAACTAGTAGTGACACTAATGCATCTTGCCTCCCATGCTATCAATATGAAGTCACAACCCAATATACAATGAGTATGAACTAAAATAAATCATAAAATGTTCATCAATTGGAACCAAAAATTTATTTTGACGAGATCTTGAAATAGTTAATATGGCACCTTAGTAATCCAACTTGAGTTTATTCCACAGAGATGGGACATACAATCCCTCCATAGGTGGATACTCTCCACCCCCAACCATTATCATGCATGCTTAATGACAACCAAACATTAGGAGACCCAACCATGAGGGAGAGAAGGGGATAATTCTAGGATAAAATTATCAATCCATTACATAAAAATGACCACAATAAAACTAATCTATACAACATAGTCATACTCAAAATACAATCAACATGACCCACATAATGACAAAAAACTCATAGTCCACATAAAACTTACATAATAGAGTTGCATATCATTATAACTAGGGTAGTGAACCCAAACAGATATAAGGCATTTCCATCTATGACACATGATATACATCCAACCTAAGATTCACTTATCTAATCAAATTATGGATTTTATCATATCGAAGCATGAGAGTATTTTAAATGAAGAGAGAAAGAAATAACATAATGTAAATCTACCAATACAATAGATGATAAAGATAGAAATAGAGTGATAAGTGGAATATCACCTTGTGAAAATTGCTAAGGTATTCCTCCTGGATGACCTTGTGGGGAATCTACTATCAATGTGCATATGTGGATCTAGGAAATAACAACCCTTTTATTTCAAAAAATACATTATTTCTATAAACTAAGGTTCTCATAATGGATGTAAATAAATTTTAAACCCTTTTCCACTTCCTTGCTCGAACTCTTCCCTTCTTCTCATCTTCTTTGTTATGCATAACTATATCTATAATTTTCCATTCTTCCCCGCATATATTATTTTTTTCCATGCCATTCTATCCATGACTTATTCATTCTAATTCTAAATTTTAAAAATATTATGTACTATTTTAATCAATTGTATATATATTTTTTAATATAGTCATTCAGTATGTTATTATAACTATTATAAATACTATAAATTAAATTTATTGCATATTTATTTATTCACTTTTATAAAAATAAAATAAAAACTTTTAAAAATAAGTGTTTTTATGTTTTCATGGTCTATAAGATTGATCATAATGATTTCTATGATAAAATTGTATATGTGATTTTTTTTTCCTAATAATGAATCATGATTGTTGATTTGAAACATGTCATATCTCAAATCACATACATAATTTTATCTTATAAATGATTCTGATCAACTTTGAAAAAGTTAAGAAATGATAGACAACAAACAACAAACAAGAGAAAACACCACTACATGAATAATAAATAGATTTATCTGTTGAATATATTCCCTTCACTATTCCACTCCACAAATAATACTTTCACTTCAATATTCCCGTGCATTCCACGCATTGTTCACTTGGCTTGCCTATCAAATCATTATTGTCACCCTTTCAATTTCACACTAATTTTTGGAATAGATTTCACAATATTCAAATATGAATTGATGGATTAACAAGAATAAGAACAAAATAAAATTTATGAGCAATAGAGTTCATATAAATGGATGTTCCCTTGCAATGTCTTTAGGCAAATTAGACATTTTACCATCTAAACATGTCGACACTTGTTAGAGGCATCATAATAGCTGTTGGACTTCTTTGGCCACAGCCCATTGGTGAGCCCATTGGTGAAGGTTCAATTGGTGATAAAGGTAACAACAACACTGGTGTAGTGAAAAAAGGTGGATCCGATGATGGTGGTGGGAGCAGCGTTGCCAAAAAGGGAGGACGAGGTGGTGGCAGTGACAGTCGCTGAGTAATGGCAGAGTGGTTACTGGTTCTGGCGTCGTAATAAGATGGTTATTATTGATAATAATTACTATGTAATATAATAGTTACATATATTAATACTATAAGTTTTGGTTTTTTTTTAGTTTTGTTTCCAGTAATTAACGTATCAGAGGTAAGCCATGTGCTTGGGTAAATTAAATGTGCTTATAGAAAGAAATTTCTTTGTTTTATTATGTTGATGGAGTGAAATTTATCTTTGATAGACTCCACATTATAAATTGAACAATTCTAATATTTAGATTCTTCAAATTAGTTATGCAATCTCTTCGGAAATTTATTTCCCTAATATTTTGGAAGTTGAAGTCTATAATCTTATATGTACCTGCCAATTGATATAACAATCTATTGTGTAAAAAAATATTGTATATATTTAATATGTTGCAATCAAAGTGGTGTATATATTTTAAAATTTATATGTGAGATTGTGGTGTAATTGAAAAAAAGGAAAATTAGTTTGAGTTCAATTTTTATGAGTAGTATTTGTGCATGCTCATGTTTGATATATCTAGTTATATGAAACATTTACCAATGATGGCATTAAGAAGTCATTAACATGTAAATTTAAATGTTTGATGGATCTAATTATATAATACTAAAACTTATAATAAAATGTAAATGTTTGATAGATCTAGCTATATAAAACATTTATCAATGATGGCATTAAGAAGCCATTAACATATAAAAATGTAAGTGTTTGATAGATCTAGCTATATAAGATAAATTAAAACTTATAATAAAATGTAAATGTTTGATAGATTTAGTTATATAAAATATTTGTTAATGATGGCATTAAGAAGACATTAACATGTAAATGTAAATGTTTGATAGATCTAGCTATATAAAATGTTTACTGATGATGGTATTAATAAGTCATTAACATGTTGTCTGACATATGGCAAAAATTTATGAATGGATACATAATGATATTAATAAATGTGTGAGGACTGAATGAATGTGGGATTGTCACAGATTTGATAGGAGACTTGATTGAATGGAAACATGACAAGTGGATTTAAATGAACTACATTGAGAGTTAAACGGCTAGTTTTTAATTAAGGTAATCATTGGTGTAGTGGATTCAGCATAAATAATGTGTTTGAGATATGTTGAAGTGACATAGAAAACTAGGACTACATGAGCTTCATATGCAATTGATAAAGTCTTAAGAATTGGTGATGAAGTGTATGAGAGGTAATCCACATAGAGGTCCCTATTATTAGAATGCATGGAGGATAAATTAGACACATGGATTATAAAATGTGCACAACAATCTCAAAAATGACAACCAAATATGTAGATGCATGTGACTAGAGTAGGCTTACAACACACATTAATATTAGAATGGAGCATATTAGAAATTATTTTAATGAATCATATAAATATAAGACGATATGAGCAACATGAATTAAAAAATAAATAATGTATTAGAAGCCTCAAATGCATGAATGTAGTAGATACACACTCAGTAAAGTGTATGATTCTATTGATTGTCCTTTGCATATGACCACATATTAAAAACACCTACCAAAATACTTAAAACTATACAATAATACCCAATTAATTATTAAACCACCTTAACAATTAAAAATAAAGCTTCACAAATATAAGATCACCTCAATGATAATGAATTTTCACCTTGAATTTTTACACACAAACACACACATAATAAATTACAAATAATAGTGATCTAATACCAACTGAATTAAGTAACTCATTTTTATTCATAACTTGGAGAGACTTTTATATAGATGACTTCTCCTACTATTTAAGTTAGGAGGAGGTTTATACTAATTTCATCATAGGATTCCAAAGTGTGAGTGGCAACATATCATCATGGTGGTCATGGATAGACTCAGACTCTATACTATTTGTATTCCAATTTATTACAAGAACATAATCTAACTCAAATGCATGAACATGCACTATGGGTGGGGAATTGGGCCTATATATATTGTGTTCTACAGTCACCAATGTTTGACTTGTTTCTCCCACATGTACTTGTGCTGGTATTGGGTGCAGTCCTATGGTTGGGGATTCCTCATTGTGCCTTTTTACATCCTTGCAAATCCTCACAACACTTCTAGAGTCCTCTTGGACCCTCCCTAGATTGCTTACAATTATATACCTTTACTTAGCCTCATCATACTTACATTTATGCAACTCCTACTGACTGCCTCTCATGCTGAACCAACAATCTTATATCAACATGTGCCCCTTCATTTCCCTACCGACTACGATGCCCATGTGAAGGAAAGTTTATCCATCAATGTGAAAGTATTCAAGTATTGAATCAACTCTAAGCTTCTTAATCTTTAATAAGACTCGATTCAAAAACCAACATTATTATCCACAAGGACCTTATAATTAGATGCATCAAGGTCCATAATGCTAAATATTGTTCAAGGTAGAGCTCTCCAAGTGTAGTATCAACATCAAGATCAATACCTCTAACTTACAACCACTAATTAATGTAAAGTTATATTGAGGTCTAATAATGCAAAATTTGGTTGTGAGGTAGGGATATCAATACCTAAGCATTCAAGTTACTAACTACACTAGATTTTTATGATAAATAAACCATTATACTTATCCTAAGCATTGTTACCCATCATCGAACCAGGTGTTGTAATTAGCATAGCTTGGTGAGGGATGCCCGATGTACGCTTAACTAGATTAATGATTGTTTAATGTAAGATATTTTCCCATGGTTTGACAACGGTGAAACATCCTCGCATAATACTCATTATTCTTATAAGAGTTGTAAGGGGTCAATATTGTATTATTTATATGACATACAACCCAATTTATCATGTGCCTTGTCTTGTTAAAACATTTTCATGTTGTTTATTGAAGTATATGGTGGTCCCTTATTCTCAAGTAGAGATTTATAATGATGTTGCAAATTAATTCTCAATATGTTATCTCTAATGGAAAAATCCATAAGGATGGTGTTACTTGAATAGACCATGCATAAGGAGAATCCATGGAGAAGAATTCACTCTTCATGGTTACAGTTGGCATTCACACATACCCATTACCAAGGTTCCTAATATGAAAGTACAACATGAAATACAAATTTTCCATGATGGCTTAAGGATTATTCCTCGTTGAGGTACAATTGACATAATGTGTATGCACAGGCAGAGTATAGAATTTCCATAATCCTACTAGGTAGTGGTTGTTCTAAGTTTTGAATTACTTCCTTAGGGTTAATGCACTATAAAATTAATCAAATTTACGGTTATCAAAGAGTAGTCATAACCAAGTGAAGAAAGGGAAAAATGGAGTTGTCACTAAATTAAAAATATGACTGATACAAATGGCTCTCTACAAGAGAGTTATGACCCAGAATAAGGTCTAATACCCCATTTACAAATGTAAAATCTCATCATGCAATGAAGTGCTAAATTCTTATCAACACAACCTTACTCTTTGATATCATTTAGGTAAAAACTATTGCATATAGTCAACTAATAGAGCATAGTTAGGAGAAAATATAATTTTCTTGGTGCCCACCCAATGATCCTTTTTATAATTATTAAAATGGTAAAGAGTAG
Source organism: Torreya grandis (assembly GCA_037957365.1). Taxonomy (NCBI): domain Eukaryota; kingdom Viridiplantae; phylum Streptophyta; class Pinopsida; order Cupressales; family Taxaceae; genus Torreya; species Torreya grandis. The sequence continues at coordinate 964,232 of JARHVA010003730.1, forward strand.
AACAAATCTTATTTATCACCTTCAAATCCTATTTATCACTTTCAAACTAAATTCAAAACACTAACACTGGTATGAATGACCTCTCCTTAGAGAGATACTACCCTCCAAATTTACAGTTGAAAGGTACCATTATATACTATTAGGAGATTTTCATCCAATATTATGAGCTTCATAATTTTCAAGGTTTAATAGTAAAATATATAACTAGCCCAAAACCTGAAGATTTCCATTTCAAAATTCCAAATAAGTAGTAACATGGTAATATTTAATTTTGGACTATCTATTTCATATTGTCCTGGTAACCAATATAATTATCACTATCAACATTACAAGTTTTGTGCCTAAATGACACTCATAAGCTCGATATGTATGCACAATATTGGTCACTACCATATAACCAAAAAATATCTATCTAAAATTACTTTTGCATACTCAGTTAAAAACATATCTAGATGGTTTGCCATGCTTAAGTGTGGGAATTGAACCAAATTATGAATTAGATCAATAATATGTAAAAATAACCATTATTATAGTAAAAATAACATGACATTGATTGAATTAAAGATGACTATACATTCTAAAATGAAATTAAGGCATTCATCTAAACTGTGCCAAGCTAACATTCTTGCTACCGTAACATTGATTCAATTTTCATGGAAACCATATTATCTATTATCTTTGAATTTCATTACGGCATCATATCAACAATAATGAGTAAAATAATAAATGATCTATTTTTCAATAAATTCTATTCTAAAACACTAATGACAACCCTGACATAGAAGGGTAGTAGCTAGTAGTGACACTAATGCATCTACCCTCCCATGCTATCAATATGAAGTCACAACCCAATATACAATGAGTATGAACTAAAATAAATCATGAAATGTTCAAGTGGAACCAATAATTTATTTTGATGAGATCTTGAAATAGTTAGTGTAGCACTCTAGTAATCTAACTTGAGTTTATTCCACAGAGATGGGCCATACAGTCACTCCATAGGTGGATATTCTCCACCCCCAACAATTATCATGCATGCTTAATGACAACCCAACATTAGGAGACCCAACCATGAGGGATAGAAGGGGATAATTCTACGACAAAATTATCAATCCATTACATAAAAATAACCACAACACAAAACTAATCCATACAACATAGTCATGCTCAAAATTACAATCAACATGACCCACATAATGACAAGAAACTCACAATCCACATAAAACTTACATAATAGAGTTGCATATCATTATAAGTAGTTAACCCAAATAGATATCAAGCATTGCCATCTATGGCACATGATATAAGTCCAACCTAAGATTCACTTATCTAATCAAATTATGGATTTTATCATATCAAAGCATGAGAGTATTTTAAATGAAGAGAGAAAGAAATAGCATAACATAAATATACCAATACAATAGATGATATAAATAGAAAGAGAGTGAGCAAGTGGAATATCACCCTGTGAAAATTGGTAGGGTATTCCTCCTAGATGACCCTATGGGGAATGTACTATCAATGTGCATATGTGGATCTAGGAATCAACAACCCTTTTATTTCACAAAATACATTGTTTCTATAAACTAAGGTTCTCATAATACTTACCTTTCATGTAAATAATTTTTAAACCCTTATCCACTTCTTTGCTCGAACTCTCCTCTTTTTCTCATCTTCTTTATTATGCATAACTATATGTATAATTTTCCATTCTTCCCCCCATATATTATTTGTTTCCATGCCGTTCTATCCATGACCTATTCATTCTAATTCTAAATTTAAGAAATATCATGTACTATTTTAATCAATTATATATATATATATATATATATATATATATATATATATATATATATATATATATATATAATTGATTAAAATAGTACATGATATTTTAATATATTCATTCAGTATGTTAATATAACTATTATAAATATTAGAAATTAAATTTATTACATATTCATTTATTCTCTTTTTGAAAATATATAAAAACTTTTAAAAATAAGTGTTTTTATGTTTTCACGGTCCATAAGATTGATCATAATGATTTCTATGATAAAATTGTATATATGATATTTTCCTAATAATGAATCATGATTGTTGATTCAAAACATGTCATATCTCCAATCACATACATAATTTTATCCCAAAAATGATTCTGATCAACTTTGAAAAAGTTAAGAAATGATAGACAACAAACCACAAACAAGAGAAGACACCACTACATGAATAATAAATAGATTGATCTGTTCAATCTATTCCCTTCACTATTCCTCTCGACGAATAATACTTTCACTTCAATATTCTCGTGCATTCCATGCATTGTTCACTTGGCTTGCCTATCAAATCATTATTGTCACCCTTTCAATTTCACACTAATTTTTGAAATAGATTTCAAAATATTCATATATGAATTGATGTATGAACAAACAAGAACAAAATAAAATTTACGAGAAATAGAGTTCATATAAATGGATGTTCCCTTGCAATGTCTTTAGGTAAATCAGACATTTTACTAGCTAAACATGTTGGCACTTGTTAAAGGCATCATAATAGCTATTGGACTTCTTTCGCCACAACCCACTGGTGATAAAGGTAACAACAACACTGGTGCAATGAACAAAGGCAGAGCTGATGATCATGGTGGAAGCAATGTTGCCAGAAAGGGAGGATGAGGTGGTGGTAGTCACAGTGGCTGAGTAATGGCAGAGTGGTTACTGGTTCTAGCATTGTAATAAGATGGTTATTATTGATAATAATTACTATTTAATATAATATTTGCATATATTAATACTATAAGTGTTTATTTTTTTTAGTTTTGTTTCCAGTAAATAACGTATAAGTGGTAAGATGTGCTTGGGTAAATTAAATGTGCTTATAGAAATAAATTTATTTGTTTTCTTATGTTGATGGAAAACATAGAAAACTAGGACTACATGAGCTTCGTATGCAATTGATAAAGTCTTGAGAATTGGCGATGAAGTGCATGAGAGGTAATCCACACGGAGGTCCCTACTATTAGAATGCATGAAGGGTAAATCATACACATGGATTATAAAATATGCACAACAATCTCAAAAATGACATCTAAATATGGAGATGCATGTGAGTAGAATAGGCTTACAACACATGTTGATATTAGAATGGAGCGGATTAGAATTTTAATGAATCATATAAATATAAGAAGATATGAACAACACAAATGGAAAAAAAATAATAGATTGGAAGCCTAAAATGCATGAATGTAGTAGATACACACTTGGGACAGTGTATGGGTCTATCAATTGTCCTCTGCATATGACTGCATATTAAAAAACACCTACCAAAATACTTAAAACTATACAATAATACCCAATTAATTGTTAAACTACCTTAACAATTACAAATAAAGCTTCACAAATATAAGAACAACTCAATGAAAATGGATTTTCATATATATATATATATATATATATATATATATATATATATATATATATATATATATATATATATATATATATAATTCATTTTTATTCATAACTTGGAGAGCCTTTCATATAGATGACTTATCCTACTAATTAAGTGTTATATATATATTGCATTACAAAGAACAATGCTTTAATACTAACTGAAATGGGTAATTCATTTTTATTCATAACTTGGAGAGCCTTTCATATAGATGACTTATCCTACTAATTAAGTGTTATATATATATATATATATATATATATATATATATATAGCATTACAAATAACAATGTTTTAATACTAACTGAAATGGGTAATTCATTTTTATTCATAACTTGGAGAGCCTTTCATATAGATGACTTATCCTACTAATTAAGTGTTATATATATATAGCATTACAAATAACAATGCTTTAATACTAACTGAAATGGGTAATTCATTTTTATTCATAACTTGGAGAGCCTTTCATAGAGATGACTTATCCTACTAATTAAGTGTCTCATTTTATCATTTTTACTAACCCTTTCTATTATAAAGGGGTGATTTGTTATCACAATTCAGGATCATGCACAAAATCTAATATATTTTATATTTATGCATTATTAACTACCCTAGGATTTCTACAATAGATTTTTTATTTTCAGAAAATTTTTGGCAAGGTATTATTTTGAGCCTCACATGAAGCATTTGGTTGTGTGAGTTGCACAGAAACACACTTGGTGAGCAATCACACAATTTTTTTGTGTGTAATGCCACATGGCATAATGCAAATTGAGTTAAAAACTTAGCATGGGTGCAACAACATGACATTATGTGAAAGGAACCTGCCAATCTATAAAATTCATTTAGAGTAACACAAAGGGTTAAATACCATGGTTAGAACTATCATGGAGGAGTACCTCAACTCCAAACTCCCACACAAGGGTATTAACACGATGGCGCAACTAAAGCACATCCATAGAGAAATAAACAAATAGAAGAAACAATCCAAGTGGCCTTAGTCTTATTGAATATAGAATTCATCAAGAATCATATAAAATTTATTTAGACAAACAACAAGATACTCCAATCAATAGGGTACCTACCCAGCAATCTAGGCCCTTCCATGGATCTCTTTTGTAGGTTATAACCATCTAAGACTCTCCCTTTCTAGGATATCTTATTATTCCTCCTTTTTCCTTTCTTCCCCTTGGGTGGCCACCAATGCCAAAGGTTCTAAACCCTTTTTTTGCAGATCAACCCTCCTTAAATAGGCATTCTCTCTTCTTGTGACCCAATCAGAACATGACAAATGTTTTTTATTCCCTTAGATCAACCAAGCACTCTTGCTAGCCATCCCATGCCTTATTAATGGTAATCTCTTTGACAATCCATAATTTCATTTCACATATCTATCAGAGTCTTATGGTTGCTTTCAAGACAATCCACCTCCCTACACAAGGCTCAATGCACAGACAATTAATGGACAAGTCTACAATTTTGTAATAAGGTAGTCTATAAGTTGGTCCAATTTGTCCTCATGGATTGAAGATGACTAGCCAAAGATGGTTTAACCAACCCAACAGTGATTACAAACCAATTAGACATGCTAAGACTAAAGAAGGGGTTGAATGGCATACAAGGCATTCAATTAGGATTAAGCAAGGTTCAAGACAAGATTTAGGTTAGAGGTATGATCACACATGATGTGACAATGCCTGGAATAGTCTTTTTACCTTCGTTGGCAATGACCTATTCCTGCACACTTATTGCACCCATGAAATCCACTATCCTAATAGTTAAAGCTTTCAATCATAGCATGTTATATCATTCAATGTAAACCAGCGTAATTAACCTACCAAGTAATTCACAAGGTCATGAAGTGATATTCATGTTGCACCTAATGCATTTTGTAACATTAGGCAATAATTCAAGCATTGCTTAGCTTATTCTTACCATTTGCATGATTTGCTCACCTTGGAATTAACACCACCATAAAAGTATCATCATTAATTAACATAGTCACCTTGTTTCTCATGAGGGGCCTTACAGTATATTAATGTTTTTTTTTTTGTTTTACTTTTCAATTTCCCACTTTCATACTTATATTAACACATTATGAATGTATTATATAACATGCCTTTATAATAAATCTTTGTGAAAAATACATTTTGTAGCTGATATTAATTTATGCTTAAATCTAAATTAATTATTTAACAAAAATTTCCACAATAAGCCAAGGATGAATTGTGAATAGCACAGTTGTATTACTGCATTGTGAATAACCTAAATTCTTATTAACATGTTGTGAATTTATGAAATTACATACTTAACATATATTTTCCCTAATGTTATGAATAACACATACCTATTAATATGTTGTTCATATATTAAATAACATTTGTTCACATATGTGAATTTATTATATTAATGTTTTTGTTTGGTTTCCTTTTTAATTTTATTATAATTATGCTTAATCGAGTAACATATGTTTCTTAGTTTATGCCTAAAATAAATGGAAAAATGTTTCAAGTAGCAAGTCTACCATTAACAAGGATGAAAACACAAAAGTGGATGCAACAAAAGTAGAAATTTGTGTTAATTTTTTTTTTCTACCTTAGTAATGGAAAAAATATTATCAAACTAACATTTCAATAACTTTAAAGGTTGTAAATACGTCTATGAAGGAAATATTTCCAATTGTGGGAACTAAGAAGAATAAGAAGAAGAGTGTCACATATGCATACCTAGCCTAGGATAGTGTGTGAGGTGGGAAAACTCCATGTGATATTCATATTTTAATAGGTATAGCTACAACATGTTTGGAGGGAGTTGGAGAAAAGAGGAGGAAGGGTGAGGAAGAGGGTGCAAAAAAAAAAGAAGGGTGATGAGAAGGTGAAGAGGAAGTCAATACAAATTTTTATGTTGGGGAGGAGGTTGAGTTGTACTCTAATGTCGAACTCATGGGAAAAGGTAAAATACATAGTCTAGACCCAAATGTCATGTGAGATGGAAGAAATATTTGATGGGATTGTGTAATTGTGATTGTGATGGAGGTTGTTATATTGGATATAAATTGACCTTATCCTTTAGGTTTTTATGATGATTTGGTGTATTATGTGTTTGGATTTACCATATGGCACATGTCAAACATTAAATGTTCCCTTCCACCTAATAAGGTGCATTATTTATAGCATATATTTGTTATTTAGTGTATTTTCAAATTTTTATGCAAGCAAAATGGAAAAAAATAGGCGACATCGAACATTTCAAAATAGGATTAGGTGAATAGTTGTTTCATAAAGGTAACTCAATGTGTCACTACAAGGGAAAAAAAATGAACCTAGAAAATAAAGAAATGGATAGTAATGATTCAAGAAATTATTTAGTTATGTGTCATTACATTTGATGAATTAACCTTATGTTATAAGGTTTTTCTATGATTTAGATGAATATTTATTATTAATAATTGTAATATTTTAATTTCATAATTGCATAAACTATTGGATACGCCCCCTCTTTTCGATAATATGTACATAGTGAGTTGATTGGATTCCATTTTATCTAAGAATATCTCTCTGAAAAACATAATGTGATTTTAAACACAATAATCTATTAGTACATTCTTTATTCAATTATTGATTTCCAATTTGTTTACAAAAAATTATTTAGTAATGTGTCACCACATTTGTTGATTTCACCTTACATTGTATTATCATATTATGATTTAATGAAGATTTAATATTGAGAATTATTATATTTTAATTTTTTAATTACAAAATGTAATGGATACATCCCTTCTTTTCATCGATATGGACATGGTGAGTTAATTGGATTCCATATTAATAATAGTCTTTCAAAAAAATTGTGCGCTTTTTAACATATACATTTGCCAGTAATGTCTATATTCAGTTGTTGCTTTGTAATTTGCTTGCAAATATAAATTGAATATGATATAATTTTTAGCCTTCACATTTATTATAGTCACTAATATTGAAATTAAAATCTACATAAATACCCTATTCGTGTTGGATAGAAGTGAAAAAATAAGTAGAAAATAAAATTAGAAAAAAATATGAGAGGGCTCCTCCAAGTCTAGCACCCCCCCGCCTCCCCCCCTCCATTTGCCTCCTAGCCAATCCTCTTGTGTCATTTAATTCCACCCCCTCCATAATGCACAAGGATAAAAATAAACACAACAATTGCATAGGTCTTAGACTATATCTTGTGTTTAGTGGTCAATAAAATAGATATTATTTTTTAAAATTTGTTATTTTGCAAACTTCAAAACACCATCTTACAAATATTCATTTTCATCATTCTATTTATAGGTAATTTGGAATATTTTTCTTGATGAATCTCTACTAATATAATATGTGTTTAGGTTGAACCAAAAGATTTTAATTTAGAATGCATACATATTATAACATGTATTCATTATTGTCCATGTGTATGTTAATTATTATAGGGATTGCAGATTCTATCCACACAATCATTGTTTGGTATTTTGACGTAATAGTATCATGAAACTTAACAATATATTATTATTGTAATTTAGAGTATATTATTTAGTTAATTCATATTGTAGTGTGATATTTAATTAATTCTTAGTATGTCATTATACTCAAACTTACGTAAGTTGTTTATAAAGAGATTGTAAAATCCCACATTGTTAATTATACAAATGCCTATAATAAATATTTAACAAAGAGCAATTTATAGTATCTCAAGAGAAGAACATTAAGTGTTATCTTGAATCTAAAAAATTATCTGTACATTTCAATCATTAACAAGTAAAGAAGTTGGATTTATAAATGCATGTTTCAAAAATAAGGTGTATTTAAAAAGGTATCAACTCAATTTCATACCCCTAATGTCATGTATGAGCATGAGAAAGCACATACTTGGTGTATCAGTCTAATAAAATAATACAATTACCAATATATGGCCTACTTTAAAACGGATTCATAATAAATAGAAAACATGGTCGATTCGCACATGCAAGTATCATTATGTTAATATCAATGATATAATAAAAGGGAATTAAAGATACAACTTAAATAAAAATGGTATGTACTAATGTAATATTTAACCAATTATGATAAAATCACCTTATAGATTATTGAGAGTATCACAATCCATATGAACTATGACAATCGTACGATAAAATAGGACCTGGAAATGCTAATGAGTCTTTACAAGTTCATTTTACAATTGACAATATATAAGCACACCTTTCATCATTGTTATTTCTCACAAACATAACATCAAAAAGATTGTATCTATTTATTTACAAAGTGAAAATGGAATCCATGCAAACCTAACAAATCTCATAACATTAGTGCCACCAAACTTTTTATAATTAACATCATTTGTTAGATGATAAACATCGACACAACTCAACAATTAATTTTTTCAATATAAATTGTGGCTTAGAAATTGGGTTTCCTAATGCAAAGGCAAACCATAAATGAAATACTTTCTTGATGCAAATGTAAACCATATTAAAAATTTGGTGAAAAACAAATTTTGGCATTTAATGGAAAACTTGTTGTACCATAAAAATAAATCTAAATATTTGCCAAGAATTTCCTAATAAAACATAGTCATAATAAAAACATAGAATATTAGTGAAACACACCTTATCTAAGGCTACACACTCTGACAACTTCCCATTAGTGTGCCTATGGTCATTGTCCTCAACGAGTTGGGCTTGGAAAAATTCAAAAGTGTCATAATTTTCAACATCAACATTCATGTCCACAACAAAATGCTTTGGAGCCCCATGCTTTGTTGCAAAAATCCTCTCAATCTAACAATGATTTATTTGTGTATATTTATAAATGAAAAAGTTAAAATCTTTAATTAATATTTCATTACAAGCATATACAAAATGCAAATAACTATCCTCTCAAGTGATAGATTTATGACCCTTTTGATGATTTAGGGTTCGTAACAATCATATAGTTTGTGAATATTTTTACAACCATCTCCTCCTCCATCTTGGAGACAATTCAAATAAAATCTTCCGTTTGATGCCACATCAAGAGTGAGTTTTCCACCACTACTTTCAAGTGGTCAAATACATTTTAAACATTCTCACACAAATTTAAATCGTGTGGACTATTAACATTGGATTCCTCTTCGACCTCATCATCACTATGAATGGTTTCCTTGTCCATATCATGCAATGTATCATCATTTTCCATAGTTTCATCCTCATCTTTTGTGATATATGTCACATTGGAAGAACCAAGATTAACACATATATTAGTGCTTTTTATTTTTAAATCAATGGTGCTTATAACTGCGAAGATATATAAAGTGAAAAAGTTATATAATGTTTACATGTAAATGTACAATCATTTTCATGTGGTTCAAATTCACAATTCATATGTTCATCTTCATATATATATTATTTTGATTCTTCATTCTCTTCATAATCAGATACATCTTCATATTCTATTTTACGACATTGTCATTGAGGTCAAAATTATATACATAAAAATCCCCTCTAAGAGAATTTTATTGGTCACATTCAATAGCATCTTATTGCGTATCAAATATTCATATAACTTTCAAAATATGTTTTCATTTATTTCCCTTCTAACCAACCAACACTATCAAGTGAAGAATCCTAACAAAAAACAACAATCCAAATTTAAATAAAATATTCCATGAACTGAATATACAATAATATGAATGTTAATTAAATTAAAAGTTAGTTGATTATCATCATCATACTTTGTCACAATATAAATACTAGACCTGTTTGTTTGACTTATTATGCAGTTAGTAGAAGGCATTAAATTGTCATAGTAAACATTACCATCAGGTATCTATTCTGCCCTCTATACCACATTTATAAGATTCCTTTTTAATTTGTAATCCAACCAACGCCATTATTTCTTCAACAGGTCTTTATTTCTAAAGTACAGCCCTGCTCTTTTTAAAAGGGAACTACTGCACCAATCCATTCTATGATCAAACTTTATTTGTCGATCAATTAAAAACTTTCTTTTAATTAAACAATGATTGGACTCAATTGAAGAATTGTTCTCTTGGTTTGCATGGGGGAAATTCCAGATATGCAAATGCCCATATTGCTATAAATCCAAAAAAACAATAGTTAAGGACATGCAGTAATTATATATAAGATGAAGTGAAGTGAATAATGAAAGTTATCACCAATTCTTCCATCACTGTCAACACAATTATTCTTGAAGTAGGCACAGAAATTTACCTCTGTATGCCCTTAGGTTAGGTAAATATGCCTAATTACATTCAATATTGTTATTTCGTCCTTGGCATTGTACATGATGTATCTTAGGAGATGAAACATTATGTTACCTTTAACCTTGTCACATGGTATATCAATAAGGACTCTCTTAAACCATGCCCTACGAGCATGTCATTTTCAAATTATAACCCGACAACAAAACACATGTCTACATTTAAAATATAAGGCAAATGCAATGTATACAATGTAATACAATTGTATTAACACACTGTGAATTTATTAAATAATGTATTTTCCTAATAAAATTTATGGGAATAACACACTTTATCATTTAATGGAAAACACAATGTAAATTAAATATAAATATAAGTTAAGTATTTGACAATAATTTCCCACTATAAAACAAAGATAAATTATGAATAACACAACAATATTAATACTTGGTGAATAACATTGTCCTATTAACACATTGTGAATTTATAAAATAACAAAATCCTTTCAATTATTTATTAACACGTGATTTTATTGAATAAAGCAGTCCTATAAAATAAGTATTAACACACTTACTTTATTAACATGTTTCATGCAGTTTACCTATCACTTGTATTAACATTATGTTGTGAATAACACAATTCTATGAACATGTTTTGAATAACACAATCCTATTAACACACCATGAATCACAGTCTTGTTAACAAACTCTAGTTTTATTAAATAACATATTTTCTCATGTGTTATGTAATTGATCATTTACAGATATCATTTATTTGTAAGCTCTATTTTGTTGTATTAAACTTTGAGTGAGCTAGAAAATCTTCCAAAGTTATTAACACATTGTGAATGTATTGACACACTGTAAATTTATTGAATAACATAGTCCTATCAAATATGTATTACTCTTTGCTCCTATTATCTAAGAAGCATCATAGAAGATGGAGATGAATCTATGGATGATGATGATATACCCACCTTCATCATATTAATAGGTTGTGAGTAACAAAGTCGTATTAATATGTTGTGAATAGTATAGTTGTATTAACATGTTGTCAATAATGCAGTCATAATAATACATTGTGAATAACATATGTGTTGTTTTAAATTAGTCTCTATATAACACATTTTTTCTTCTTTTTTTTAAATAAATAAAATTTTAGTAGAAAATAAATTTTGTCATTTAATAGAAAACACATTATAAGCTAAGGATAAATACTATGTAATGAAATTGAATGTACATAGCATATGCATTATAAATTTTAATACAATATAAACTCTATCTCCATGGTAGCATCATCCATCATGAAAGCATTAACTTTCTAATTTGGACAACATGCATAATCGGCATCTATAACCCACCTCAACAAAAGTTGCATGTCTTCCACTATATTACGAGACATAATTTCCCATGCAATAGGTACTTTTCCTTGTTTCTATTCAAATGCTAGCAACATCTATAACTACTACATTGAAAAAAATAATATGTAGTATATTCAGTTATGTCAATTAAAAAACACACTTCAAGTTTCAAAAACACTTACAACTGAATAAAATAATGAACTATATAAAACAATAAATGAGCAACTCAAAATGTATGTTCTCTAAACTAATTGTGATAAAAAATAACATGTGTAGTTATAAAAAAACAATCATTGATGAATGGCATAAATTTTCCTAATAAACGCACCCCATATTCGTTTGTTAAAAATGTTGAGTCCATGGCTATAAGTAAATTTTGTGAATGCTCAACCATCATATTGTGCATCCATGGTGTTTAGATACACATTATCAAGGGTTTTTCTTGCTTGTAATTAGGTTTCTCATAGCACAAAAATAATTCCAAGTACTTCACACACAATGCATTGAGACTCGTAAAGTTGTTGTGAAATTTCCACTTCTAAAATTTGTCTTGACCCATATGTTTATAATGTCTCATCTGATTTGATATGCATCTCTTTCTTGTATTTTAACATTTACATATTGAGTCTTATATATTGTATCAACCAGATCACCTATTTGGATAATATAGGTTATACATGCACGATCAATTATTTTGAGAGATGAGGTGCATACATTGCCTTTTTATTGTAACTTGACCTAATATGTCATGGCACGTTCTCCTTTCATGTCTTTTTGAAACCAATTGTTGTATATAATAAAACTAATGTCATGCTTACCAAAATACACTTCACAATGAACTTCATTTGGAAACCCCTATTTTGTTTGAAATTTGTTTCACTCTTAGAATGTAGAGTTGCATTTCTATTATCCCCAAAACCATAAGCACAATGATACCTAGTTGACATTAATTTCAAGAATAATAGACATAAAAATGGTAGAATTAAATTGAAAAAATCAATGTAATCTATACTAACACTTCATAGGACTTTGTAGTGGATTCTCTAATTTGTGTTGCCTTCAATGTGTTCTTTTGTACAAAGGTGATGACACTGACAACCTTGTTCCCCTCCTCTCTCTTGAAGTTATTGAATCTCCTATATGGTATTGCAGCCACTATATCCACTTCTCCGATTTCTAATTCAATTTATGTCCATGTCAGATCCTCTTATGAGAGCAACACTTTGTTTTTAACATCTTATGCTTGTAGTGCAAGGTGTTTTTCCCATAAATACATCTTTTACATTGTACCAATTTGCATAAGATAGAGGTAAAATGGTATGTAAATATTTATATTTAAATGAGAATATTAACAAGATAACAACAAATAACATTAGAAACAAATATAAATGTTAATATTGCCATGTTAACAAATATTATAATATGGAATGTGAAAAGCAAGTCATGAATTCCTTGACATATAAAATGCAAACTGTATTTTTTAATAATACTTAATATTTTTAGGTAAAGTACAATCTATTTTGTTTTGAAAACACATTGTGTTATCAACACAATTTTATTAATATTTTGTGATTTTATTAAATAACATACTTTCACATGTGTTCTTTAACACATCAATTTGTAATTTAATGTAAAACACACTGTAAACTAAGGATAAATGTAAGCTAAATATTTAAAAATAATTTCCATTATAATCTAAAAATAAATTATGAATAACACAATTGTATTAAGATGTTATAAATAACACAATGTTATTAACACATTGTCAATTTATTAAATAGCATACCTTCACATATGTGTTCTGTCGACTAAGGAAAAATGTAAGCTAAATCTCTGATAAGTATTTTATACTATACCTAAGAATAAACAGTGAATAACATATTCCTATTAAAATATTTTGAATAACAAAATCTTATTAACATGGTATGACTTTATTAAATCACATACCTTCACATGTGTTGTCCCAAAAATATTGTCTAAATAGCACAATTTCTCTATTTATTGTTTTTAAATAAATAAAGGTTTGGTAAAAAACACATTTTTACATTGAATGGAAAATATATTGTAAACTAAAGATAAATGTAAGCTAAATATTTAATAAGAATTTCTTAGTATGACTTAAGGATAAACTACGAATAATACTATTGTATTAACACGTTTTAAATAATATAATCTTATTAAATAAGATGCCTTTTTATGTGCTCTCTCTAATTATTGGCTAAATAACACGATTTCTCTGTGTATTATTTTCGAATAAATAAATTTTTAATGTAAAACACACTTTGTCATTTAATGAAAATAATAATATAAACTAAGGATAAATATAAGTTAAGTATTTGATAAGAATTTCATATTATAAGTCAAGCATAACCTATGAACATTGCTTAATTTTGTGTATTTTGTTATTTGGCCTTTATTTTGTAGAATCTATTATTTAGGGTATATAATGTATTTTAGTATTTAATCACTATTTTATATCAAAAACATCTGAAAGGAGCTTGAGAAGGCCAACAAATCAATAACATATAAGTATATTTGTAACTATATCAATGAGATTTATGTCATTTGATATTTGAAAATAATTAGGATAATAACACAATTTCTCTATTGTATTGTTTTCGAATAAATGAAGTTTTATTACTATTGGCAAAAATATATGTCGCTTGTGTTTTGCTTGGTTTTATGACTTGTCCAACGGAAATTGACATAAATTTGACAACAAATGGATAAATTACCATCGAGATTGTGACTTTTTTCTACATTTGAGAGGGGTAGCTCCCATGTATGATTATAGGTTTTTAGGGTTTTTTGTGTGCTTTTAACAATAAATTACAAAAAAAAGGAAAATTGTGGAAGCTAAAAATGAGAAAATAATGGAGGGGGAGGAAGGTGAAGGTCAAAAACTCATGATGGAATAAATATAGAGAACCGTAAAGATAACTCATAATTAAATAAAATTGTTAGAAATTCTTCCTTGCACACAAAAATGAAAGTAGGAACAACATATGTAATATGAACAAAAGGCTTTCTTGAAGGCAAAGTCTCCTCAAAACTCAAATTGAGTACACTTGGTACAAAAACCATACATAAGGTTTTCAACACAAAGTCTAAAAACACTATAAGTTGCATATAAAGAAGAAAAATGCACAATTTTAATAGATTCTCTATCTATGACTAGAAAGACAAAATTCACAAACAAAGAGCATAAAACCCTACAAAGGCAAAGACTAATCTCACCCGCTTGCTTTCATTCCACTACTCAAATCTAGAAAAGTACATAATTCACACACAAATTTATGTCCAGCGCTTCTCCAAAAGTTTGAAAGATTGGGATGTTTTCTTTTATACAATCTTTCCACGCACAAAGGAAGTTGGAAAGCCATCCATTACACTAACACTTGACCAAGAGTTAATTTCCTCTAACTAGAGTTTGCCCATGTTTTTATTTTATTATTTGGGCATTTTACAATATTAAATTCCCTTTTGATTTTGTTTTTACAATACAATATTGATTCTAAAAAGAATTAATTCACTCAGTGACTCCAAATGCATAACTCTACTTGGTAGTCTATTTTAATGTTCTTTTACGACTTTAATTAAAATTAATTAATTCTAAAAAGAATTAATAATTTAGTTAAGTCAATAAATTTTCATCTTGAACTCACGAATGTCTTTTTCGAAACTCATTCCATGCAAATCTACTTGTAGTGTTGCCTTATACATTGGACTGTGCAGTCACATAGATTATCACAGATAATTGAGCAAATAAAATCAATGAAAATTTGCTCAAATGGATAGTGAAAAATTGGACTTCAGATTTCACTACAAGAACTACAAAACACACTTTGTCATTTAATATAAAACACACTGTAAATTAATGATAAATGTAAGCTAAGTATTTCACAACAATTTCCTACTATAATCTAAATAAAAACTATGAATAACACATTTGTATTAACACGCTATGAATAACACATTCAATTTAAACGACATGAATTTATAAATAACATATATTCACATATGTGTTTTCCCTAAGTATCATCTAAATAATAAAGTTTCCCTATGTTGTCCCAAAGTATTGCCTAAATAACATAATTTTCTAGCAAGTAGGGGATACATTGCTTTAGTGAGCGTTGAGTTGGATCACAGTTATAAGTAGGGGATAAATGTCATGGAAATTTGTGTGACTTTAGTGAATGCCATAAAATATTGGCTCTTACATGTTGTGGCCTTTTTATTCACATGAATTTAAAATATTTTTTTAATAATTTTCAAATTTCACATCAAAATATTATCAATGTCTCTATTTTCTAATTAATACTAAGATTGGGTCTTTTGGATAAAATGGCCTAGAAAATTCGCAGTTCAATGTTTTAGGGCTCTTTATGGGACACCGTCATTAGGATAAGGATTGAACCTGATGCTTAATAGGAATTTTGGCTATGGAAGGTCATTAGTGTATTTTTAATATGTAGTTACTTTGTGTGAAATAAAGGATGTGAAACATGAACTTTTGGGTGGCGGATGTGTTAGCTGGTAGTGGGAAAGAAAAATGGTCAAACAGAAGTGGAAGAATTTGGTGGTGTTTGAGATGGAGTGGAGGGATAAGAAAAAAAATTAATTGTTTTTTAATTTGAAGTTTTTATCATTTTTTTCTCTTTTTTTAAAAAAATATTTTGCTTAAATTATATTATAATTCATTTTTATTATTTAAAGTTTTGCTACAAGTCAAGAAATTTTTTATTTTAATAGTTACTAACCAAGAATTGAATCGAGTCATAAGTCGAGTGTTCAAGTGTAAAAATTAACAACTATCTTATGAACCATAAGTTATAGCATGGTTAGTTCTATATTGATAATTATAGTACTAATAGATATTGGTAGATACGCATCATAAATATAAGATATGTTTACATATTACAATATATAATAGACTATCAAAATATGAGATGATATAAGATATAAGAAGTATATATTAGATTAGGGGGTTACATGTGAGAGGACATGGCCCATCGTTATTTAACTATAGAAGATCAGGGTGAGAGGAAGGAGTGTCTCTAGGATGTAACCCTTCATAACTAAAAGAAAAATAACACTCCGAGTGTTGTACAATTTTTATCAGCCCTATATTTTCTATTTGAATATGCTAATTTATTTATTTGATCTTTTGAAGACTCTCTCTTCAAAGGTTTTTTTACATGGTTCAACTATGTAACCAAATAACTTGCATTTCCTTGTAAATAATAAAATATGGAAGCAAAATACGAGCACAAATCTAAATGAGTTAGCAACACCCTTACATAAGTCACATGGAAAACCTACTATGATATTGCCCGATGTGTAAGCAACTTGGATATTCCAATGAACATTCACCACATGGATATACATATACTTATATGTTGATCCAATATTTTACGCTACTGAAACTAGCATACATATAGCTGCAAATTGATGTTTATTGTAGTTATCGATGTTATATACATCTTATTTTTAATTAAGCAATTGAATACACGCTGATATAGATGTCTAAAATTATTATAAATTGTATTTCACACCCTTTTATGCCACTACCAATATGTGACCCTTTCAATCCACAAAACAATGGTTTAGTAAAGAAGTTTGTTGACATGCGAGATTCTTTATGACTGAAATCTACTTCTATTTTATATTATGAACAATTAGTATGGTCGTAATTAACTAAAAATGTCAATTATATACTTTCTTAAGTGATTTAGTATGTAAACTAGTTGCATAAAATGAAAGTATGCAAATAAATGACTTTTAACACACATGAAAAGAGATATTAACCCAATAATTTACCCTAAACAAACCCAGTGTGGGAAAACTCCAAAATAATGAGGTTTTATGTCCTCATCTCCACTATCATCTTACAATGTTTACAAATCAATTGCTCAATTTGAGACTTCAAATGCATTATGGGTCTTCTCTAGCACTTCTAGAGTGCTCATGGGACATTGTGGGCTTCCTTTTACATTTTTATAATGCTTGACTAGTTTGCCTCAATGTGGATTTGTTGGAAATAAATCTTTATTTTTGACATATTAAATATAAAATACTCGTGCTTTTCTTTTTATGTGAATTTTAATTCATATATTCTGAGTTTATGAGGTGTCACATTTTTTTATTTTTTTTTAAGGAATCCTCGAGTTTCATGTCATATATAACTCCTCCTACACTTGTCACACATTTCCCCCTAACATCATGGGGATTAGTGACACTAGGCATACACTAAAAAGATTGTGCAAGGCAATGATAGAGATTCTTAGTAACTCTTTTTGGTCACTAGCTCTATTTAAAGAGTTCTCTTGTCTCCCATTCTATATTAGAAACTCTTGGAGGTCATTCTTCATTCTATTCTCTCATTTATTTTCCTCTATTCATGAAGATTATAATCTTGGAAAATATTGATAAGTTTTTTTTATTAATGTATGTGGGTTTTTCTTCCGTTGATTATGTTCTCCTCTTATCATTTTGTGTCTCGTATTCTCATGATGTGGCTTTCATTTGAAGTGATATCCTTCCTTTTGTGCATATAATCCTTATGCTTTCAATGTTATTATAGATCTTTTCATTTATTTCTAACATGGTATCAGAGTAAGTTGCGTTTTAATATTAAACTTGAGATGTCTTTCTAAAAACTCTTGGAGGTCATTCTTCTTTCTATTTTCTCATTTTTTCTTCTCAATTCACAAAGATTGTAATCTTGGAGAATGTTGATGTAACTTAATGTACATGAGGTTTTCTTTCATTAAATCGGTTTCCCCACTTATCAAATAAGTATCTCAGGTTCTCATGGTGTGACTTACTTTTGAGGTGATATAATTCATTTTGTGCATGTATTCGCTTATGTTTCAACGTTATTTTAATCTTTTTATTTTATTTCTAATAGGATTACTTGTTTGTTCAACATTCTTAATTACCACCCTTAGTTGTACAATCAACTTCTACCTATTGAAATTAGCAAAAGACCCCATACTCAATCCATAGGGGTAAATTTATGTTGACAAATGAGCAGTTGAGTCTTACAAAGAATTCTAAATGCCTCACATGGAGATATGAAAGATAATTGACTCAACTTTCTTATGGTAACTTGATTGTCTTTTTCTCATATGGAACGTGTTCATACCACGTGAAACTCATTTGTATATTCATGTTTCATGTTGTACATGTTTGTCATTAAATTGCTTGTACATGGTTGTCTTAAGCCAAATTTCTCAACTATTATTATTTCTTCAATTGGTGTGGTACTAAAGATGTTTAGGTTATCCCTCTAAGCTTTCTTTCATTTTTCCTTTGCCTCTATTCTATTTGTGTACTATGTTTGTGCAATTCTTCTTAAAGTTAGTGACAGTGAGTGTCTTAAAGCACTTCACTAGTCGCACAAACTAGGAAATTAAATTTTGATGATTTTCGGGATTCAATTGAGATTAAGAAGCAAAAGAAATTCATTGCAAGGATTTACAAGCAAATAAAATTCCAAAGCCAAATCTTTTTTCTTTCAATGTGAGGAGATGTTTGTTCAATGTCTCTGAAATCTAATGCCACAAAAATTTAAAATATAATTTTGTTTTGTTATAACCATTTTCTATTTGTCGCAAGTCAAAAACATGAGTCCACTTGAAATTTATTGTTTCGTTCCCAGATGGATTTTGATCAAAGACTTTCATTAATTATATAGATTACTTTAACACATCCCTTACAGTGCTCATTTTATGTGGACATCCATGCCATCATACATCAGTCAAATTTTGTTCCATCAAATATTAAGTGTAATTGCATAAGCTAAAATTTATTGAATAAAGAACATTATTTTTACTAATTTTAAAACCACCATTGTACAACAAGGCCAAATTCGCACAAATGATTTTCAACTACCCTTGTTAACACAACAAAAAATGGTGATAATGCATTCACTATTCACATTAACATTTTTAAGTAGATAGCATGTGAAATTTCATTCATTTTAATTGGATGACATGTTTTTTATTTGTTAACATTTGTATATGCTTGTAACTCTACCACTTAAGCAATTATGATTAATTTATTAATAAAGAAAATTAAAAGCATGATTTTTCTAGAAACATCTAGATCAAATCAATGGGCAATTCCCAGAAGTATAATCTCACAATTTCATTATGCTTGTATACAAAAATTGTAGAACTGCAATGGGCTAAAGTGTTAGAAAGGAGATGAAAGTAGTTAAAAGTTAAACATGTAAGCCTTTTTGGTTGTTAGCAAACCACCCTTTCCTACTCCATTGTATAACTGCCAGTCCCCTATTGAATAAAGATTGATTTTGTGGAGCACAAAATCTAGTCAACAATAAAGGCTAGATATGCCTAAGCTCTCAAAGTCTTGTTTCCCCATTCAAATAAGAGCATGATGCATGAAACGTTTCTAATTGCCGACAAGGTGGGGACCAAATTCATAGAGGCAACAATAACTCAAAGCTAAGATTGACTTTAGGGTATTAGCTCTTTTTGGCTCATTCCTCTAGTTGTGTTGAAGAAAGTGTGAGCATATGCCACCATTAGAACAATTTAGGGCAATTTTCCAAAGGAAAATATAACTAGGGTGACACAAGATCTAATCTTCAACCTAGGTAATAAAGCACAAAGCAAGAGGCAAGTCCATGGTGATAGTACGATTTTGATTCGCTAAGGAGAGCGAAGGTGGTGAAAGAAGTACAAGTGTGCGCACTCGTACCACATATATCTTGTGTTATGCATGGAAGACCCTACATGCCACATGAGGTGCTCAAAATAGAGATCCTAAAATGAAGACCCCAAAATTGGGCCCAAAAAGGGCTCCACTTTATTTCCCCAATGGTAAAAACAAATCCCACAAAAATTGATGTGTAAGGTGCAAACCAAGAAAATTCACTACAAGCTCGCCTATGACCTTCACCTCATCAAGAAAAGTATGTGATTAGATGTTTTTATTTTTCTGTATAATTAATTAATTCTATGCACTAACCTCTATACAATCTCCAGGGGATTTTATAAAATAAATTCATTTGGTAGATCGGTTTTATCTGACTCATAGTTGAAAATGAATTGGCTGTAATTAGAAGCATAGTTACTCTTTTTTAACTTTGTCAACACCTCCATTTGCAGGGTTGTCTTTTTTTTACGGTACATTAAAAAAAGATTGAAAAAATAATAGTCAAAACTCCTTTTTATACAAATGAACACTAAAGACATTTTGGTGATGGTCGTGTGATCAAGTTTGTCAAACGGCATATGGAGGAATTGATGTGGCCACTAACGCAGCAGGGGTCACACTTTAAGAGGAGGCTAAGGATGATTGCCTCTAGTGTGGCAGTAAACTCAAAGAACCCCAACTTGAATAAGGTGGTAGAATCAATTTGTCAGGGCATTTGTCATGAGAATCTATTGAATTCGTCCACTCAATGTATGGGCTCGACCACTTCGATCATTGACAAGTCATTTCTTGATTGCATAACACGATGAGAAATTGTCAAAATCCAGTCAATCGTCAAAAGGTTATTTGATGCAAGAGCATATGTGTTCACTTGTAATCCTACATCAACCCAAAAAATATTTAGATTAGAAAATAAGCTAAGTTCTTTTGTATGCAAGTTTATTGTTGCACACAATTTCGATCCCAGTTTGTATTTGTTTGTGAAGCTTTGCACAAATATGTTTTTGAAGGTCCTTGTTTGGTTCAAAGCGAATACCAGCTTGGAAGATCCATTCATAGAATTGAGAGTTGAAGTCTTGTGAGTTGTAATGCACAAGCTTGCAACTTCTTATCCATGATGTTGTTGCACAATAGTGTGAATATGAGGATCATTGCATGAGGAGCCTCATGTGCATCTTTTGATTGCAAATCATTGCAACAGCGTTGCAAGGTTACAATCTCTACACAACTTGTGTTAGGCACATATGTTTTGTGATGTGTTATGGTGCATTAAAATTGAATTAAACATTTAATGTTTGTGACACATGGTGATGTGTTACAAATATTTAATACTTGTAGTAGGTTGTTGAGAGCATTATTGTAAATAGGTGGATCTTGTGTCTATATAAACATGTCCATACGCTTGACCCATCTAGTCAACAAACTTAAAGAATATAGATCATAGTACGTATTTTGACAAACAACTATACTTCTAGAGACCTCAAGTCATCTCATTCTAGATCGTTGTGTTGTCATCATGTGTGCACGCTATATTTTTCAAATGTTGAAATTTAATAAAAGAACACTATCAGATTGTTGTTGCATTTTATTGTATTATTCCACTATATAGTTATGAAGATTGCGTAGTCTAAGGTACCTTTTCATTGAGACCCCTAACCATGACTACATTACTCTCCCTTGCCCTTTAGCTTGAAGATGTTTATGTCGGATGAGAGAGCCCTCAACATATTGGTTCAGTGATCAACCGACGGTCTAACCCTCGTGTTGACATAAGGGCATCACTTAATCAATAGATTGAGGTCATTTAAGCCCTCGTATTGACGTAAGGGCACCACTTAATCAATAAATCGACCCTCGATCTAAAGATCAAACACTTGTGTACTAACTTAAACCACATGATCAATTCACCACCTATGCAACATTTCATTTTCATATTCCAAGCTTACAATTGGAAGTGATGAACTAAAGAGCAGAAAAGCAGCAAAACTCCTAATTCTTCCACTTCCCCCCGCTCTTCATGTTTTGCGACCCTTGATTACATAAATCCTTCCCATGCCTATGTAGCCTCTCAGCTACTGCATTCTTTTTGCGCTCTTTCATGGCTAAGAGAACTTCCCACTCCTCTTATCTCTGATGTAGACATAAACCATCTTGTCAGGCCAACAATTTCCCTTGCTCTTTCAAGGTTTGTTAACCTAAACTGAGTTCGGCAACAAACAAGTGGCACTTCCCAAAGACCCCTCCTTAGCTGAAGGGCAGAGAAGCTAAGGATTAAGAGGCCTGACAGGATTTCTCAACAATCCTTCCACTCCTTAAGTTCTGCCACATGTGCCTGACACGTTGTGGCCGACCCACAAGAAAATACACATGGGCCCTAATGAGGCAGATGGCGGACAGGCTAAATTTGAAAGGAGCAAGGGCAATCTTAGTATCTTAAATGTTTCTGTTTTTGTCACTCCTATAACCTCATGGCCCTGCATAATGACCATTATCCACTAATATCTTATTATCCATGAGGATTCTTCTCTCCAAAGTAGCATGCTACATTGTTTTTAAAGGGACAACTTAAGTCTTATACATAAAGGTACATATCTACTATCGAATTTCTACCAAACAAAATGCATGAACTCTCATATCTGAAAATAACAATGAGAATGTTTTCATGCAAGATACTTTATTATGCAATTGGTGACTAGGATATTTTGAGTTTCAAGGCTAAAAAACATCTCAACATTTGCAGACTTCTATTCCCCCTCAGCTTTGCCTCTCCATAGCTTTAGGTGTCATAAAATTCAAATATTTTATGGCAGATTATAACAACAAAATTAAACGAATAGATATGATGTAAAAAAAAATCATATGCTTTACATCCTTGCTCCCATGCTTGTGCACACGTAACAAAAAACATGTGCAGAAGGAAATAGATTGAATCCAAAACTGAAAAGTTGTTTCAACCTGCTCAAATCAATCTTAATTCTCAGTTCAAGTCTAGGAGCGTGCTAAGTCACAGCACGGAAACCAAAACTTTCAGTACAATTGCGCTCTTATGACAAATCATACTTTCTATAAATCCTGAATTTCTTTACTCTAAATATAGTGCTTAAGAAAAGATTTCTATCCGTCGATTTGACTCTGCTCGGATTGTTTTGTCGTCTTTATTTTTCACCAGGAGGTGATTTAATAGTTGATGCAGGTTGCGGCATTTTCTCGGTTGCAAGAGGTGGAGCATCTTCCCTCGACTCCTTCAAATCTGCAGTCCCCGTTTTTGTTCTGAATATGACATAACCTGCAAAAACGAATCCAACATTACGAACAAAACATTTAACACACAGATGGGACAAAAAAGTGAAGGGAAGAACAGGAATGGAAGGAAAAAAATGCAAATTTAGGCTACCCCTACATTAACATTGTTATAGCAGCATCCATGCTTTCAGAGGACTGCAAAAATGTATAAACCGTTCATGTCTAGACTAATCAACCTAGTTCAACAAGTTGCAAGAACTTGCAGGCAATATCCCTTATAGGTGCAGAAAGGTAATCAGCAAAGATCAATCCAAATGCCAAACATAGTTCAATAACTGACACTAAAAGCTGCCAGAGACCCAGTCTATAATTACCAAGGTTGTCCGGATGCACGCACCCGACCGTATTTGGGAGACCGCAGGGATGCACCCAAGGCAGCGTCACGCAGCCTAGGCACGTCGGGTGTGTTTCCCTTAATTTCATATACAACCTATAGAAATTCAATTAAGTAAAAATTGAAATGGTCAAAATAAAAAATAAAAAAATATATTTTGTTAAAAAAAATTATGCATGTTATATTTAGACTCAACTATTACATTTAGAGTACATTTTTTTATCATATGGCTGAGAGTTACATGTAATAATAAAGAACTATTTGCTAAGGATTTTGATTTAGATGCAGTAATAAACAATTTCTGAACATTTTGGATATAGTTTTGTGATTAGCTCTTGATGCATATTATTGCATGAGTTTATATAATATGAAATACATTATATAAAATAATGATAATGTCATATAAGTATATAAATCAATGATAATATGATATAAATTATACAATTCAGTGATAATATGATATAAATCCTACAACTCAATGATAATATGATATAAATCCTACAACTCAATGATAATATAATATAACTTTTATATTATATAATAAACCTGATTTGATAAGTTTCATGATAATGTTATGTTTCTAATTTCAAGTTTGAAATTGCTGTTTTGATGTCATAGCATACCCATATATAAAGGTGTAAGCATGTATTTATAGGGGTATGCATCTTGCATACCCATATTTATAGACTATGCAACATGTGTACCCCCGTACCATCACACATGCTTACCCAAGTTGTGGGAGCTTGAACCGGGTGCTGTGTACCCGCACCTTGCATACCTTTGGCACCCATGCACATACCTTGGCACCCACGCACCCAAGTAACCTTGATAATTACAAATTTGTACTTCCAAAAGGGGCTGATTTTAATGGTACATCTTGATTGAATTGTACCACAAATGGCATAAGCCTCCATTATTTTCTCTCTGGTGAAATCAATAGACACAGCATGGATTACCTTAACATGACTCCAAACAACCCAAAAGTGGTGACAATGGTCAGTATATTATTAGAAAAATATATCTATACCATTTTCAAACCTTGAAATGGGTTGTTTAATTTCAGAATAAAGAAACTTAAAATAGGAAGGAAACTTGCACAAAAAAAAAAGTCGAACAAGGTTCGGTTATAAACAATATTTTAACTTTATTTCATCTAACCATAGATATGTATAATACAACTGAGATGATGCTTTTGTAGATCAGTAGAAATCAATGTCAAATGATTTTCTTTTTTTTTTTAATTAATCACTATACCTAGGGTCCTTTTACCCTAGAACATTCTATTGTAACTGGGTGTATTCTCAAGTCTCATTGACCTAGTTTTGGTCATTCTTGAACATTAATATACTTTCTTTATCTCTCTTTATTTATTGTCTTTCAAGGGTATCCCACTATATTAATTGAAGCTTGTAAAATTCATTATTGTAACACATTGGAAATAATGACAAGGCAAGTTGTAATTTTCATCATTATATGAAATTGGAAATAATCACAAGGCAAGTCATTGTGATAATGAAAGACAGGTTGAAAGGAAAACACATCTATTGAAACAAGGATGAACTCAACTTCTAACAAACTGAATTCAAAACAAGAGTCATAATCATAAACAAGTCACATTGCAAACAAGAATGAACACAGAATAGATGCAAGAGATGTCCAAGTAACCAAAGTTTGTCACAATATAAATTCCAAGAAAGGGAATAGGAGCACCTGTTTTTAAGAAGGAAAAGAAGTTAGAACCTTTGGAAGAACAGATTTATAGACCACACAGAGTAATATATGAATAGCCCATTGTCATCTATTGACGAAAAACCTGGGTAAGAAAATGACTGTGACCATGAAAAACCATAAGCATCCCTAATTCCACAATCACAAACCTGATGAGTGCAGAACCTAACGTTGTAACAAAGCAAGTGTGCCAAACATGTTAGTTTCAGTTATTTTTCCTCGCATGAAGAAAATGTTCTTTCCACCTTAAAAGTTCTGAAATCTATATAATGTCTCATACCTCTCACACAATGCTACTTGGGAGCACAACCACTATGTACCCTATGGTTCTTGGGACGTAGGGATGTCTTGCAGACACCTCCCTAAACAACCGAGTCTTCCCCCTCCTGCTGCCTCTCCGTCTTCCACTGCCCCACTTCCCCCACTAAATTATTAGTAAAAATAAATAAATAAAAAGTGTCTAAATTGTTTTTAAATTCCTTGAGGCCTCTAGTGGATGACACAGGTCATCTACATGTTTAAGAGGAGAATCCTTAAAAATGTGGTCAAAAGAAGCGGCAATTATTTCCATGGGGCACACGAGGTAGAAGGAAAACATTAAAAGAAATAGAGAAGCAATACTTTCTTACTAAATATTAATCTATTAGCTACATACCATTTTAATTCAGTGACCAGAAATGCAATTATTAACCCATTCTGATCTAGTAACAGGAAATGCAATTATTAACCCATTCTGATCTAGTAACAGGAAATGCAATAATTAACCCATTCTGATCTAATAACAAGAAATGCAATAATCAACCCATTCTGATCTAGTAACAAGAAATGCAATAATTGACCCAGTTTAATTTAGCGGTTCTTGGTTTCAATGCACTTATTTGCAATTAATTATTAATTTTTAAAAATCAATACTTTGACCTTTGAAAACCCTATGCATTTTTTTATACATTCCAAATAGGATCCCCTATGCCGAGGATACTTTTGAAGTCCCCTGAAATTTTGGGGCTGATCCAATAGGCAGCTCCAAATCTATGGTCGACACCAAAGCCAAACTTAAACCCACAATCAACGTCAACACCGGAACCAATCTCCCACTTAATCGAGGCTTAAATGTTTTTGTTGCGACACCTATGTTTTTGTTGGAACACAACTATCTACTGAGATGGGGGGTGAATCAGTAGATTGACTAAATTAGTCCTTTTTAAATCTCTTTTAAAAACAAACTAGAAAGGATATACAGATTAAAACATATATGCAGAGATCACACACACAAAAACACATAACACCATATGTTTACGTGGAAAACCCAATATGAGAAAAACCACGGTGAGAATAGCTACTAGAATCTATTGTTCTAATCTAGCCTCACAGTCAAAACCTCACTGGTTACACATTTAAGGGCACCGACCCTAAGAAGACACCAATCCCCTAGTTTATGAAGACCTACTCTAAGGAAGCACCCACTCCCTAATTGAGCACCAACTCAACTTATCTAATGACACCTACCTATCAGATTCTACTATGGAGCTACAACTCCAGATTACAATATAGATTCATAAATGAATCCAATTCTTTGTTCTCTACTACAGGTCTGGTCTAGAACTGCTCATGCTCTGCACTGCATCTCTCTTTTCCCTTCTCTTCTCTTCTCTGCCCCTCTATTTTTGTGTCTCTTTATTTCTCTATTTGAAACAATTCAATAACTCCAACAGCAGCAACAACTTTTGATTGTATCCTAGATGACATCTATAAGCATTCGATCTAGGGTTCCGTATATTATCTATGTTCACACTTGTTTGCTAACACATCACGCTCAGTTCTGTTGGACCTTAGTTCCTAACTTCAACTGCAATTTTCCCACATCTTGAACTCATGCTCCACCACCATGATTCTTGGTCTCATTACTATTTTTAGCATATATTAGGCTCTAGTTTTGATGCACATGCCATATTACACAAATTTGATTGATTACAGCAATCAAATTCGTTGTCTGTGTCATAATTTACGGCTTAACTGCAAATCCCTGTATGTTCCAACGCTTGATCGTTGGGATGAACATATCTTTAAATGTTGATCATTGATCTTAAGCTTCATGCCAAGCTTTGATGATCCTCGTTCAATCTACTCAACTTTAAAACGCATCCGTTAGATCAATCTCTGACAGGTTCATGCGCTCCATTGGATCTTTGTACGCTTCCGAGCTTTCATGATTCAACTTTAAAACGCGTATGTTAGATCCTTTGATCCAAGCTCTTGCATGCCGTTAGATATTCGAACTAGCACGAATTTTACTTTTGTCTTGTCGTTAAACATCGAGCTCTTTATCTCATCTCATTGCTTCCTAAGTCTTTGGAACAAATATGCCCCGTAGATCTCGTCAAACTAGCTCAATCTTTAACTTGCCTCTGTCTCGTTAAATATCAAGCAGTTGATCCCATTGAGTCCACTCACTCCGTTGGATCTTCATTGCACGATCATCCGCTCATCGTTCGATCTTCAGAGAAGCTCGAACTTTATCTTAGACGAGCTCTCGAGAATGTGACACTTGGCATTGGAGCGTGCCTTCTGCACATTGTTGTTAGTTCTTGCTATTGAGACACTTGGCATCCTCGTGTTGATCATTGACTATTTGACTTTGAACTGCACCATAGATTTACTGTTCAAGCTCTGTGATTG
This sequence comes from Torreya grandis, assembly GCA_037957365.1. NCBI lineage: Eukaryota > Viridiplantae > Streptophyta > Pinopsida > Cupressales > Taxaceae > Torreya > Torreya grandis. The sequence goes on from JARHVA010003730.1 coordinate 992,980, forward strand.
TGACACTTGTCACTAGCACGTTCACTCGTAGGTACCTTTGACATCTTGGCTTCGTTACACATCGTTGGATCTTCAACATACGATTAAGCACTCACCGTTAGAAGATCTAACAAGCTCGAACTTTACTTTGTGCAGATTTGACTATGGGAACCATCTCAATATGTTTGAAAGGCTAACTTTGAACCTTCATATCTTTTGCTTTGCTCATTTGCCTGTTCTAAAATTTGGACCATATAAACTAGGCATGATAATGAACAAACCCATATGCTCATCTCTTCTCGAATCTTTCGCACATGCTAGATATAACACCATTAATCTGCTCGCTCAGATTCTTTTGCTATAGAGCTAACTATGCTTAGAACTGCCTGGAAGGCCAACTTTGTTCTTGCATAACTCTTGTTGCACTTAGTCACATGACCTGAAATTCGGCGCATAAGATCCTCACATACGGGATTCCATCCATCTATTCATCTGCTCCAAAAATTTTCATACATGCAAGATATGACATCATAAAAATGCCTACTCAGCTTTTTCTTGCCATCTACAAATTTGATTGTAGGAAAACACTGTCAAAATGCTTGGGAGCCCAACTTTGCTCATGTATATCTTTTGTCGCGCTGTATCACGTCACCTGAGATTCAATGCATAGAAACTAGGCACAAAAATGAACAAACCCATATGATCATTTTGTCCTAACACCTCCATGTGTGCAAATGTTGGCCTCGTCAACATGCTTACTTGGCTCTGCTTGAACTCTTTTGCAAATTTGGCTAAGTATAGAAACTTAGTGAATTTTGTCTGAGTAGCCAACTTTGCATCCTCATATCGTCTACCGTGCTTCATCACATGACTTCAAATCTAGTGCCGGGTTAATGTGATCACAACCATATGACCAACTCTCTCAGAGTCGTCCACACGTGGCAATGGTGACATCAGCAAACTACCTATTTAAATTTTCTTCTATAGACCCAAAATGTCTAGATGATCAATATGAAGAACCGGATGAATTCCACTCATGCACACAAGCACTGCAATCATCTTTGACCTCTGATAGGATTCCTTGCACATCCTCAAATCACCATACTCAGCCCGAAACATCAATGACATCCATAATGTCAATAATCTCCCTTTTGACATCAACAACAATCATATTGCCAACAATCTCCCCTTTTGTCACTGATGGCAAACTAAATCCTCTGATCTTCTAATATTTTGCTCCTCTGACATTGCTTGCATTGGCTTCTGATGAGCGTGAACTGAACCTATTCATACCAAACTTGCTCCCCTTAGGCAATGGATCATTTGACAAAACACAATTTGGACACATGCTCTGATCTTATTTAGCATTTGCAATTTTTCTCCCCCTTTGACATCAATGGCAAAGGTACTCTTTCTCACTGTTTGTCCAAATGTTTCTCCCCCTTTATCAGATAAAGGAGTTTGTCCAAGAATCTGCAACCATCAACTCATTAGAAATTTGCAAAAATATGCATACTTGAGTTGCCTTTTCTCTATTCTTCCAGGGATTAACAAATCTTCTATGATTTGCCCCCTAGACTCATGCCCCATCACTAGTATCTAGTGATGTGATGTAGGAGCCACCACTCCCAACTTTTGTCTCAAATACTCAAATTGTTCCTTGGGAAGAGGTTTGGTGAATATGTCTGCAATTTGATCTTGAGTTGGCACATACTCCATTGTGACATCTTGATCTGCAACATTCTCTTAAAAAGTGATGATTGATATGTGCTTGGTTCTGGAATGCATCACTGGATTCTTTGATATGTTAATAGCATTTGAATTATCACAACGAATAGAAATAGGTGATTTGTACTCAACCTTTATGTCTTTTAGTGTTTGCTTCATCCACAAGACCCGAGTGCAACAGTTTCCATTAGCACGCAGTGGCAAAGATGCTAAACCACCCTGTTACTTGCAACCCTAGCAAGAACAACACAAGAACAAAATAAATGGGGGCACCTGCACACCCAAAATGTGGATTGTACCTTCAAATCCAAGAGATAAATAATGGAGGAAGACTTCTCCAAAAGATGTGATAAACACACGATATTGTATTGATATGAAAATGGATTTATTTCATTGAGAATGCTAAATCCTTATTTATAACAAGTGAATAGCTTCCTGCACAAGCTACCTGCATACCACTATAACTAGTAGCTTCTAAAGTAAACCACCTACCATTATTAGGTACTTACCTAACACAACTACTTAAACTATTATGGATATCTAAAATACATCTATTTAATAAATGTTGGTAAATATCAATTTCGTGGATCTTATCTTGGATTTTAAGCATATCAATTTGATTAATAATTTCATTCCTTTTGCCAAAAAAGTCCTACTGACTGGGGACAAATGGCATCAATCTAGCTACACCAATGTGCTAGGCTCAAAAAAATATTTTTGGAAAAAAGAAATGAGCTCCAAACTCCACCGTATGGCCAAGATATTATAACTTTTCGATTGACTTCTCAAAGCAAAAAGAAAAAACTTCTAAGTGACGATCAAATGGGCATCAAATTCAAGGTTGAAATTACCCTGTAACGGTGAAATGGAGGTCATACTTAATGTCATAGTTAATTGTTTTTGCATGTACATTATAGCCCCCACCACCACACCCAGCTGCCATTGTAGAACGTCTATTGGCATAATAACATTAAGTGACCAAATATGAGCTTGATAACAAAATAGCTAATTTACATTACATAACAAAATATGTCGTGTTTTGGAACACAATACTCAATTTTGTCTCCTTACCTTGTGGGGCAAAACCCACAATCTAACTCGGAGGGTTCTCCTCATGGGGTTGAGGAACAATGCCTCCATTGGTTTCCAAGCAACACCTCACAAGCTATGATTGATCATTACTTCTTGACGCAACACATCCATAAACAACAAAATATGAAGGGTCACATGTGGAAGAGATATCGTTCATCTGAAATGTCCCAAACTAGGGAGTTTTTTTTAAATCTGATTTTTCTACAAAAACCTAGGTAAATAGTCAATTCTGATTTTTATTTCCAGCAAACCCTAACTGCCAAATATTCCCAAAATTAGTAAAAAATTAGGCTAAATTGTAAGCAAAAAATGACTGGTCCAAACAAGTAAATTATCCCTCCAAAAGCAGGAAATAACCCTCAAACCCTAGACGCCTCCAAGCTGGAATTTTAATAGAAATTTGCAGCAGATCTATCAATTGAAACCCTCATAAAATTGCATAAAAAATACTAAATCAATAGGTAGAATTTATTATGAAAAATCTAAGTGTATTTGGAGCCACAAGCCCCTCAAACCCATTCGCCAAAGTTGAAAAAAAATATATAAAATATTTATTGAATATTGTAGGGCAAAGATGACCCTCAAAACATGCCAAAATCCTCCCAAGACAAGTCGCCACACTGCAAAAATATTAGAATAAAATCAGAGTGTGTTTTGGCTCGAAATAAGCCTCAAAACCCTATAAACTAGCTCCACAACCAAGTCGCCCTAGCTAGAAACAGTGAATTCCAGCAACAAATTCCATGTAGCCCTCCAATGAGAGGTCTTCGACCTATCCAAGCAGCTCCCAGGGATCCAAACCCTAGTTGCTCCAGTCCAAATGCAATATTTGTCTTTTTTGAATATTATGTGCAACTATAACCTCAAAATGAAGTTGTCCTCAATGAGAAATGAGGGTTTGCTTCCCCACTCCTTTGCTTGAAGGTTTTCATATTCAAAGCAATGGCTCAAGCGTTTTCGTGCTTAATGACCAAATTTTGAATATCACACATAACATGCCTCCAAATGAAATCTGTCTTTTTTTTTATACCACTTCCCCCAAGGGGCACACCCAAATGGGAGAGAAATACAAATTCAAATCATAAAGAAGATTACTTTTAAAATGCTTATGACCCTTAAAGGGCCCCAACTTAAGTGATTCTTAAAACATAAAGTACCTTTTACATATATTCAATCAAAATCACTTATTTCTCTTTCCCTTAACCCCCCGGGAAATGGTTAAGGCTAAGGGTCTTCAATGATGTCCCTAACAAAAGAGGGACATGACATCATCTTTCATAACAATTCCTTTGCATTTTGTATCGCTAATTACACACGTACATACATATATCGAGTTTGATAAAGAAGATAGATTGTCATTCATCTCCTTTGAGAGAATGCATGTACAAAGTCTTCATATTGATAAAATTCCGTAATAATTCTATATGCATCTTTGAATTTATGGATGAATTTTATTTTCATTTTTTGTTTTCTTATTTGTACTTTGTTTGTGTAACTCATCTGAATTCTAGCATTTTAGATTGTTGTCCTTATTCGTCCACAAAAATATTTCCAGCGCCCTGTGTCCCCCCTTACCCCAAAGGGCCCATCTCCAAATTTGGCTTAACATAACTCTCATGAGAGCTACCAAACAAGATATCCTACTCCCTTTGAGAGAATGACATGTACAAAGTCTTCATATTAATAAAATTCGATAATATGTTTATATACATCTTTTAGATTTATGGACGAATGTTATTTTAATTTTCTATCTTCTTATTTGTAATTTGTTTGTGTAACTCATCTGAATTCTAGTATTTTAGAGTGTTGTCCCCATTCATCCACAAAAATACTACCAGCACCTTACATCCCTTCTTAACCATAGTGTTGAGACTCGGACTCGGCAAAGACTCGGCAAGCCTTTTTTTGCCTTGGACTTGGACTCGGCAAAGACTCGAAATTTTTTTTAAAATCATTAAAAATAGTGAATTTTAGGAGAAAAACTATTAAAATGCATTCCATATCAAATCCACTTAAAAATACACTCAAAACTAGTTAATTAGATCTAACATACACATGTATACACAAAGAAGTAAATAATATGATCTTGAATGTTTTCTGTTGAAGAATTGAACTTGAAATTTGAAAGTTGAGAACTAATATTAAATAGGAGTTGTTTTTATATTCATCAAATTGTTTTTTACGTACAAAATATGGATTTAGAAATCCATGGCGATGGCATCAACAAAAACATAATATAAAAAGATAAATTTAAGGTTGAGAAGAGCATACATCGCTCATCCTCTCAACACAAGCTCCAACATGTTGGAGCCTACGATATTTTTTATACGTCAAAGAAGTAGTTGCAGCGATTGTACCCACCCTCGCGGTATCACTATCTACCACCACATCTTTATCCCTAGATGTACGAGCTCGCTCCTCCTCTCGCAACGCTACAAGCTCTACCTCGCGATCAACCTGATCAACCCATTCATGGTCCTCTGTAAACACATGGTTGTCATCCTTTGTGATCCACTCTGACTGTGGATCATACTCCTCTAGCTCAATGGGGGATAAGTCTTCCTCATCCCCTATAATCTTCTTATGACAGAGGTGAAGGTTGTAATGCACAAATACAAAGTCATTCAACATTTGCATTGACAACGTATTGCACTTTTTGGAGTGTATGTGCTCAAACATATTCCAATTGCACTCACACCTAGAAGCACTGCATGGTTGGCTTAGCACTCAAATAGCAATCCTTTGAAGATTTGGCACATTTTCAACAAAATTTTCCCACCATGCATCTGTAACTATAGGTATTAAAATGTCTTAGACTTCAATTCCAAAAAATATGAAAAAACAATCAAAAAAATGGAAAATATTGATCATTCAACTCAAAATTTACTTGACTTAATTGTTGTCCTAGTTGCCTTGCAAATATCTCAAGAAAAGAGATCTCCTAGTGTTTGTAGATCTCAATCTCAGACATAATCTTCACCCTTGTCTGCACATTTGTCTCCATGGCCTCTATGACTGTGTAAAAGTTGTCCATAACCACCTCGTCGGCTTTAAAGCTCTTAAGGAATTGGAAGGCTGGATTCAAAAAGTAGGCATAGGCATGAAGTTGCCTATGGAGTTGTCTTATCCACTACTGGTCAATGATATCCCAAATGGGCATATAGTTAGCTTCGACCATGCCATAGACAGTTTTTATTTGCTCTTTGGCTCGGTCCATGCCCTCATAGATATAGCCCATTGCAGGATTTTCTCCATCAACCGCAAGGAGGAGAGAAACCAATGGTTCGGTGACCTATGACAAATATTAAAAAACAAAATTTAGAATCATAACTCTAAGTATTAAATAAAAATTAATAAATTACATAACATTTTTAAACAAAGAAAATGATAAATTCAAGCAAATTAAAATGACTTACATTTACAATCTTCTTTGCCGGCACCCAAAAGTGGGACTCGTCAAATACCCACTCTACAATAGCAACCTCGCCAATGGTCTTTGCATATGAAGACTTGCTCCATTTCTCACTAACAAACATTCGCTTCAATGAAGTTTTTGATTGTAGCAAAGATTGCAAGGTGATGAGGGAGGTTACAAAACGGGTTACCCCAGGTCGGACCAACTCCTTATTGTCCGTGAACTCTCTCATTAAAGAGAGGATCCAAGCATGGTTGTAGATGTACTTAAAAATATTACGACCCCGCTCCATAATTGGCATGACCCACTCCATTTTCCCAATATCCTCTAGCATCAAATCGATGCAATGGGTTGAGCAAGAAGTCCAAAAGATCGAGGGGTGCCTTTGCATGAGTAGCCTCCCTGCTGCAACATAATTTGTTGCATTATCCATGACTACTTGTACCACACTTTCTTCACCCACCTCTGCAATAACTTCTTCAAAAAATGCCACATAAGTAATCAACATTTTTAATTCTTCTAGAGGCATCAATGGACTTCAAGAAGACAGTGCCACCTAAAGAAGAAACTAAAAAATTCAGCAATGTTCTATTTTTTCTATTTGTCCATCCATCAAACATGATAGTGCAGCCCTTATTCTTCCAAATAACTCGTTGCTCATCAATGATTGATTTCACATCAGCCACTTTATCAGACAAAATTGGCCCCCTTAAATCATCAATAGAGGGAGCTTTGAACCCCCAACCAACAACGGCGATAGCATCCACTATGTTTGCCAATAGGGCGATCTAAAATGCCAAAAAAATAAAATTTAGAATTTAAATATAAAAAAAGATCTTATAATTAATAAACATATTTAGATTTTTAGAAATACATTAACATTCTAAATTCATAATTTTTTTATTCTTAATGTAGAAGAAATCAGAAAAAATATGATATTAATTATTACCTCGCCGCATGAAAAGGAATGTCACAATAGTAACAAAAGTCACCCACTGCGCTTCTTGTAGCTACATGTTTGTCCTTATTCCAACCTAGGCTTTCCAGTGATGGTTGGGAATCAAGAGCACTATGTGGGATGAACCAACTCGCTGAACTATGCTCTCCAAGGCTAATGCTACTCGAACTCAATCCAGGAATTGGAGGCATGGGTTTGGATTTGGAAGCAGCAGCTATTTGTTGGTTTTGCTTCTCCTTAAAGTCATTTTCATGAAAGCTCTCCAACTAAGTTGTGATCTCCCTTATAACCTCAGGCTCTGTGGCGGGACATACTACAACATCATGCTTAGGTATGCAGACGAGGTGATATTTTAAGCGATTAATGCCGCCACAAAGAAACTCAACCCCAAAATATTTGCAAGTCACATGCCCTTTCTTCAAACCCTCAATGCCATGCTCCCAAGCAAGGTCTCTCGGATGTTTTGATTCTCTTGTCATGGTAATTGTAGGACAGTAGGACCCAAAAACCTACATTGTACATAAACAAAAATTAAGGATAAGGACCATAGGGTTAACATTTAACTTTGCAAATTTTAAATATACAAGAAAAAACATAGAATAGAAAAACAACAATAACCATGGTTCATGAATCATAATGAATCAGCCTCTTTTTAACAAAAAAATCAAATCTGAAATTTTCATCACAATGGAAAAAAATGAAAAATGGAATGGGCTCATGAAAACAAAGTTAGAATGAGTGAATGGCACTTTGAGGATGTTAGAATGCCTTTTAGGTTTAGGTTTACATTTTTATTTTTTCACTTTATTGTGATTTTTTTTTTTTTTTTTTTTTTTTTTTTGCATTTTTAAAAAAAATTGGGTTTTTTTGCAGACTCGGCGAATCCTGTGATGGTACTAGTGAGTCTGCCCATACCCGCGAGTCCTGTCACAAGACTTGCCGAGTCTGCCAAAAAACTCGACCAGGCCTCAGCTTGATCGACTTGGGCTCGGAACTGTGAGTACTCACCAAGACTCGCCGAGTCTCGACACTATGTTCTTAACCCCATGTGCCCATCTCCAAACTTGGCATATCATAACTCTCATAAGAGCTACCAAACAATATAACATACTCCTATTGTCTAAGAGGTTGAGAAGCACAAACATGAGAACAGCCAATGGGCATTTGAACACAAGTTCCTTCATATACATGATCGAGTCAAATGTTGGATCAGAATACTTCATCTACCTCTATCGCCTATTGAACTGACCATAAGATATATTTTTCAACCACTTTAAGTTCAACATTGCAATCTAAAATATATGAGGCATACACATCATAAAGTCATCCGAGTATACACACAAAGAAATACGTACCATATGCATAAGAAGACACACATGGTGAATTCATAACAATTTCACATAATCAACCAAGAAATACAAGTTTCCTTGTACAAAATTCTTGAGTAAAACGAGTTGGGCAATACAAGGATCTAGCACTCTACACTACTACAATGATACTAAATCTTAAGCGTTCACTTAGCTTAACTATTTAACTTTACAACCATGTTATAGACCAATTTACAGGATTTATACAATCTCCATGGTAGATATCAGTCACATTTAAGCAACTCCCATGGGTCAGCCACAAAGAATTCTTACAATGGCTTCTTGGTTGTATGCAAATTTAGCTTACCTGCTCTTCTTGTCTGCTCTGTGTGCTATAGCACTATAGAAGTCCTTGGGGTAGACCACCCTCTTGCACAGCACTTTGGCACAATCTAACCCTCTGCCAAAAACACTTTTTTTATTTCAAAGTGGTTCTTGGTGTTTAATGTTTGTGACAAAACTGCAGTTTGATGCAAGCCTGACACCAAAAACACCAGATGATTTTGTTGCAACCTTCAAGTTTGGAAGCTTGGTGCAAGGTTTGTTATTTGGCGCAACCTATCTCTTTGTGCTAGTTTGTGACCTTGGAAATTTTGAAGTCCAATAACAATAGATTTTGTCCAAGTGCATCCTTTACGCATCAGGTCTCTACCCGTAAGCTATTATCAGTCACAATCAACCATTCAACTTGAAAGCTGATCAAAGATTGTATTTTCCTGTATCTGCTTTTAAGAGGATGAAACTTTGTACCATTGACGAAGTTAAATACCATTGTGCCACACTCAAATGCCTGTCCTTCCTCCTGATTTTGTAGAACTTGATGTGTCCTCAATGCAAAACTCTAGTCTTGTACCAAAGGATAGTATCTTGTTGCAACACTTCTTGGAAATCTGGAAACAAGTACTCACCTCTAGCAAAATTGCTGCTATTTTGCCTTTATCATCCAACATAGACAATTCAAACAACTTCAAACTGTCTGTATTGACTCCAAAGTATGTCCATGTAGCTTGGCAAGTCCAGCTTGAAAGAATTCTACCCAACTTGTTGAATGATGTTAACCGGAACATATTGTATCAGCCTAACCCAACTCGTTTCACAACTATAACCACACCATTTTACCCACACTAAACCAACATGTCACTTAATGCTCGTCACTGGTTAAGCCTTTTATTCGACTAGTTCTTTCATTTGGTACTTTTTTATCCTTTCATCGTGGGGCCTTGACAACTTGATTTCAAACTAACAAACACTAATCGCTATTTATGGATGTACCAAAGGCTTGGGGTGGGTGACGGGGGGGCGGGCGCTGCAGGGCGTGGAGGGAAGGGGTTGGGGGATTAGAGGTGGAGCCTCAAATGACGAGGAAGCTAGAATGAAGTGATTGAATAAATGCCCTGAAGTTTGTGGATTTATTGGCATGGTTTTTGTGGATGATATTTGATTTCACATTTAAGAAGCCTCTTCTCCAAGTACAACATGGATTGTTCTTGATGATCTCTTTGTGAAGGTTAATAGGTACCAGTTACACAATTTGAAAACTAGGTTATCCCGCTTTCATCCTAAATAAGTTGATCACATTGAGGACTACCTAAAAAGGTTCCAAGAATTGAAACTGCAATTGGTGGAACTGGTTAGAAGGAGAATCAACGGCTTATCCAAATCATGTTTGCAAAAACTTCCCAATGTTTACAAGGTATTTGTATATTGTTACGGTTCCATGAATATTTTCTTGGTGATCAAGCTATAGAGCATACTTTGGAGCAAATTTGCAATTTGTTGATTGCCAGACGAGAAATTAATAGCTATTTAAAAGACTGGTTCCAAAACTCATGCTAATGTAGCCAAGGCCAAGCAGCAACAAAGGTGACAGATTCTAAGCCCCCCCAACCAAAGAAAGCCAAAGGCAAGAGGTTGTGAAAAAATCATGTACTTATTGTTCCAAACTAGGGAAAAAAGCTAGGGGATCATCTTTCCAACCAGCAAAAGCAAGAGCCGTCCTATCAACCGCATCAGCAACAAGAAAAACAATATTTCCCAAAGAATAACAGCAAGGAAAAAATACTCTGCAACATTTAGCGTTTTCTATGCTCACAATTCTGCGAATGTATGGATTGTGGACCCTGGTGCTACTCAGCACATTGCTATAGATGCACATTTGTTATCCTCTCTTGAGCATGTTAACAATAGCGATTAGAAGATCTATATTGAAGATAATTGTGCTTTTTCTGTTTCTGACGAGATCAATGATGCCTTTCATGGGACAATTTTTAGTGCAAGTTCGCTCTTTGTTTAGGAGATGAAACAAAGTACAAATAAAGTTGTATATTGAACTAGCAAGTTTGCAGTGAAAGATATCAATAGTACTTTAAAATTAAGTTTAAGAAGTTCACCTTTCAAATTCCTATCAAGGATTTCATCCTTTTGTTGCTCATGCTAATGATGTGAGTAGGATTGTGGCATGAGATTTGGGTCATTTTAACCACAGGAGCCTGTAGCTTATGAAAAGGTTAAATACGTATATGGCTTACAATCCCAAGAGGTTTTTCCTGGCAGATAGATGATTGAATGGTGCGCTCACCACTTGAACAACGAGAAGCTCAACCCATTATCAAGATCCGGTAAACACCTCTGCTCAATCTCATTGAAACTGATCCAATGAATGTTATGTTTGCCTCAACCCAAAACGAATTTTACTTTCTAGTGGGCTTTAAAGTACATAAAGACCTGTATAATTGGTTCAATTCCGAAATGAGAATTCTTCACAGTGTAGCTACTAAAGACACTTATGAGGTGCCTGAGTTCAAATGACCCTATAAGGATTGCGCATTGCCATTATGAAAGTTGTTTGGGAAAGACAAAACTAATGCATTTGAAATATGAAGGTTCTGGTGGTTGAAGTAGAGGAGGAGGGAACCAAGGTTGACTAGTCACACACCATCCATGTTGCACACTAGGACCAACTTGCTAAAGTCTCAAAGATTCAACACTTTTTTAAGGTGTCATATTTATGTATGCCCTTATTTTTTCCTTGAAATTTCGTGAGTCTGGAGGCAGAAAAGAAGCACAGGGATGAGTTGGGGGACCCTGTACAGTGTTTGGCAACCCAGATTGTGGGAATAAAGGTGTGTCAAACACTTGGCTATGTTAAATGTCTGACTTGTATAGAAAATAATTTAATCACCTTAAGGAAAATGATCATCCCTGAATTTTAGAAGCTGACAAAAAAGCTATTAAAGATTGGCGCAATTATAAAAATCATTCGCATATCATAATTTTTTATTTTTCTAATAATGATTATCAGCACCCCAAATTTGTATGTAATAAAATTTTCTTATATGAGATGGCAATTGGATGTAAGGTTTATGCAATTTTGTTGGGATTATTCATGGTATAGGGTTATACAATTATTTTGGCGTTCAATGCTATCTTTACGTGATAATCATAGTACCAAGAGATGGGTATCAGTACAGGTACAAGGAGATGAACGGGTATGCCATTTTTCAAAAAAAAAAAAGGAAATGAACACTCGCAGATGGGAAAAAATATATATGTAAATATATATGCAAAATTTAGAAACAAAATATAAAACAGCCGAATGTAGCCTAAGAAAAACATTGATAATTTTAAAGTAAAGAAATTACATGTTGACAAAAATAAGTAATTATATTGAAATTTGTTTTTGAAATCTCATCATATCTAGGGTCAACGGTACAAATTTTTTTTTTTTTTTAAACATTGAAATGCAAGTCTCCGAGACGAGGACTATTCTCCTAGACGAGCATCGGTCTCCAAGACATGTCTCTAGTGGTAGGAGATGAGTCTCTGTGCAACACTAATGATAATGGTGTTTGTTGGTGAAATGTCCCTGAAAATAAGGATTTCTCCACAAATCCTAGCAATTATTTTATTTTCTGATATCTATGAAAACCCTAGCTACTGTAAGAAATTCAGAATGTTGCAAAGAGGCCAAAATCATCACAAAATATTATTTATTAATTTTGAAAATTATGAGAAAAATACACAACAATTCCAGCCACAATAGGATCCAAAAAACTGAAATTTTCGATGTAATATTGCTGGAAAATAATTACAAAAATATTCAAAAATACCCAGCTGCTGCCCAGCTGCAAGTGAGGCCAAACAAGCCCTTCGCTCACCCTAAGGAGGAGTCATTGACCTCTCCTAGGCAATCACTCAACCTCCGAGCGTGTTTGTTGAAGTATGATGGCTTCTCTTTGACGTGGAGACCTCCAAACCAGCTCGCTCACCTATAGGAAGAAGAAATGGTGTTGAAAACACCCTTTTGCTGCCAATGTTGCTCAATACAACCTCTTTGTGAAATTGCCCAAGGTCTGAAATCAAGGGTTTTCGTCCTTGTTCCAAACAACCTTGAAGGGATTTCATCCTAAGAGTCTTCAAACGAATCATGTTGAAATGGAAGACATGACGGTCCTCCCTTCTCAAAATTGCTTCTCCTCAAGCAATTGCAAGTTTGGATGTTGAAGGATGGCTGCCCCTTCCCAAGTAGCATCTTCGAAAGGCAAATCTTTCCAATGTACCAAGTATTTGGTGATGACTCGATTTCTAAGCCTCCTTTCTCTAGTCTCAACAATAGAATCTGGAATCAAAATCAACTTAGCCTTATCATCAAGGAGTGGCAGATCAATGGATGGAGTGATGTGCTGCCCAAGTGCCCTTTTGAGGCAAGACACAAAAAACATTATGGATCTTGCTACTTTTCGGTAGCTCCAACTCATAAGCCACTTCCCCTACCTTTCTTAGGATCTTGTAGGGACCATAGAACAGTGGTTTCAATTTTTCCACCCCACTTTGCTTGATAGATGATTACTTATAAGGCTACAACATTTAAAAAAACATGTCATCTACCTCAAAATGCCTTTCCATTCAGTGCTGATCTGTATAAGCCTTTTGCTAGTTTTGAGCTTGTTGAAGGTTCTTCTTAAGCTATTCTAAAATCTCCATGCTTTGTTGTACTAAATCAATAGCCCTGAGCACTCACTATCGCTTCAAATCAGGTCAAGGAAGGAAAAAGCTTCATATCTGTAAAAGGCCTTGAAGGGAGACATACCTATTGACATATGGTATTGTTGACAATTTGAGTGTCATGAGTTGTCATTGATGTCAAATGTACAAACATTAATGATAAAGGCATAGTGATGATGAACTTAAGAAGCTTTTGCATTGCCAGAGTAATTCGGGTTTGTCAAGTCCATGTACTTGTGGAGTATTTCGGGTTTGTGAAATTCATGTACTTCTATTTATAAAGGTTTATAAGTAAAGCTAGTTCGAGAACCCGACTAGGTCAAGACAGCATGAATCGGGTTTGTCATCTCAATGTGCTTATACTTATAATGTTTTATGATTAAAACAGGTTTGAGAACTCGACTAGGTCAAGATGGAGTAATTCGGGCTTGGGAACTTCATGCGCTTACAAAATTTCATAGGTAAAGCAATGTAGAGAACCCAACTGGGTCAAGGCAATGCAAATCAGTCATGTGAACTCTATTTGCTTCAACTTATAAATTTTCATGAGAAAAGCAATGTAGAGAACCCAACTGGGTGAAGTCAAAGTGAATTAGGTTTATCAAGTGACTTAACTTCTTTCATGGTTTATAAGTCAAGCAGTGTAAAGAATCCAAATTTGTCTATTGGAGTTGATAGGTTTTTCAAGACGTCTTTACTTCATTTTTATAAGTAAAGCTTTGGAAAGAACCCATAGTAGAGAATTCTTTCAAAAAAATGGATTAAGTCTCTGTCGGACAAAATGTTTGTAACAACATTTCCGAAGGGCAAGTCGACCCTTGCAAAAGTCTCAAAGGGTACCTTACAAAAAGTCTGAAGGGCAAGTGGACTCTTGCAAAAGTCTTAAAGGGTACCTTGCAAAAAGTCTGAAGGGCAAGTGGACTGTTCAAAGCTTCTGAGGGATCATTTGAAAATGCCGAAGGACAAGTGATCCAAAACAAAAGTTCCAAAGGGTACATTTGCAAAGTGCTGAAGGACAAGTGACCTAAAACAAAATTTCCAAAGGGTATGTTGCAGTAGTTCCGAAGGACATTTTTGGGAAGAAAACTTTGATGAATTCTTTCGAAAAATTTGTCAAGGATATGTAGACACTTGCAAAAGTGCCAAAGGGATCTTTTCAAAAAGGCCAAAGGGTATGTGGACCTTTACAGAAAAGCCGAAGGGCACTTGAACAATTCTTTTGGGGAAATTGTCTGCAACAATTATTTCGGGGAAATTGTCCGCAACAATACTTTCGGGGAAATTGTCTACAACAATTCTTTCAAGGGAATTGTCCGCAACAATTCTTTCGGAGAAATTGTCCCGAAGAGCCCTTGACAAAAAGCCCGCAACAATTTGTCCAAAGAAGAACGGTCACTCGCAACTTTGCTGAAGGGTAAGTGTGAAGTTGTGTAGGGCATTCTCAAAGGGTCAAGGCAGGTTAAAGATTGAGAAAGTTTGAAGAGATCGACGAAGGGGAAGCAAAACATAAATGCCGAAGAAATTGAAATGAAGCCAAAGTGCTGAAGTTTAACGATCAACCAGTTTGAAGTAATCCATCTTCAAGAACCCTACAAATTAATGCATACTCAAAGACCCAATAAAAGGAGGGTTACTTAAAGAGTGAGCCATGCATCTTCAAGAACCTGATGAAGTAATGCATTGTCAAAAACCCGACAAAAGGTTGATTGCTTAAGGATAAGTCATGCATCTTCAAGAACTCGACAAAGTAAGTTACAAAAGTTTGGCGCGACGAGTGAAAGAAATGAATCGGTTCTTCTTGTAAAAATGGTTATTCTTCTGAAGTCTTCTATATATTTCAAAGGTTGTAATAAAGATTGATTGATGCGAAATTCCAAAGATACAAAGAGAAAGAAAGACAATTATTTTCGTTTTGGAATGAGAAGAGTCGAACTGTAGATGCAGATATATGAGATTCATATGAGCATGCAAGTATGATGGTAGAATTGGAGAATATCAAAGCATCAAACAAATAATTTTAGAGACAGAAAAAGGATGCAGAAAGCGCGAAGATCACACAAGAGTGTGTTGAATGAGAAACGAGCAGTTGCAGACTAGACATGCAACAAAGAACAAAGATTTGGATTCTATTGTGAATCTAAGTCATTAATTTGAATTGTAAATCCTTGATTGGTTGGTGCCACCAGATTAAACTGAGTTGGTGCTCAAAATAGGGAGTGGGTGCTTCCTTAGAGTTGGTGTTTTTAAAACAGGCGATTGATGTCTCCTTGAGATGGGTGTCCTTAAATGTAACCAGTGAAGTTCAGTCAGTGAAACAAATTTTGTGAGGCTGGATTAGAACAGTAGTTTTTAGCAACATTCTCACCGTGGTTTTTTCCCTTTGGGTTTTCACATATAAATCATGTGTTATATGTTATACTTTTGTGCATGAGATATCTCTCTTTGATTTATTTAAGTTTTTTCATTTGTTTAACATTCATCTTGAAAGTTGTAAGTAATCTGGTTTTTGAGATTTACTGATTCACCTCCCCTCTCAGTAGATAGGTGTGTTCAACAGGGATGTCATGTTGAAAAAAATTCTGCCATATACAACCACTTATTCCACACCTTTTGTTGCCCTAAAACATAATTCCGTAGGTATCATTCCACCCACTTGTTCACAATTTCAGTTTGCCCATATGTTTAGGGATGGTAGCTAGTATTTGGAGACAACTCAGTGCCCACCAAACAGAAGAGCTCTTGCAAAAAGAGGCTCATGAATGTAATGTCCCCGAATTGGGACAATGATGCAAAAAAGGGTTTTCCAACAAAACCTTAAACAAATTCCAAACAAAAACTGAATTCTAAAAATTAAAACCAGCCAAACCTAGGGTTGTATGTATATGCACCATCAAACTGAAAATCTCACACTTCCAATCACTCAACAATAATCAGAAAAATACCTTATGAGATTTAGCCACTATGGCTCACACCGAGTGAAGACAAGGAGTTGAATTGATGTATTTTTCACTTCAAATCCTCAACGCCACCAAGCTGATTTCAATGTCCTCTTTTTGTTACCAAATGCAACTCAAAAAACCCTCCACACTGAAGACAATTTGCAGATAAAATTTCAGCATACAAATCATATGAATATTGGTCAATGTTAGGGCTTAAAACATAATGAAATCTCTCCAAACCAAGTCGCCACAATTTAGGAATAAACTACATGAAATAATTTAGAAAATCCGATTTATATTCATACCAAGCTAGCTGGAATCAGGTTATAAAATCCACCAATTTTAGCAATAAATAATGTTCTATTGTTTAGGGCCAAATAAGGCATCATGAACCCTTGCACACCTCCTCCAAGTGAATCACCCAACTTAGAAAATCAAACGCAGAATTTCATGATCAAACCCTTGCCTCAACCTTCCAATAAAACCCTCAAAACCTTATGTTTTATTGCCAAATAAATCACAGATTAAATAACAATTCTACCTTGCAAAAATGGAGTCTAAAAACACTCCAAAAATGCCCAGAACCTCCTCCAATTGATTCGTCCTACCTTAGAAAATTATAGAAAATAAATCATATTGTTTCAACTTACCAACAATCCTCCAAATGACCTTCAAAAGGCTCCTAGGGCAAGCTGCCCAAGCTAGAAAAATAATATAAAATATTGTGCAATATTTTATGCTTCACGAACTCTCCAAATTAGCTTTAAAATCCCCAACCCAACCCTCAATCCAAATCACCAATGCTGGAAAAATCATTTAAATATCATGCAACCATCTTAGGCTTCAACGAACCCTTTCAAATAGCTCGCTTAACTCCCTAGGCAAGTCGCCACACCATGGAATGGTCTTCAATGCCACGTACAAGTTCCCGAAGCAAGTAGCCACTCTCGAAGACCTGTAAATTCACCAAAACCAGCCTTTTATAAGGTTTGTAAAAATTCCTCGATATAGATGGTGTCCAAAAACACCTTGGTAGATCCACTTGCATGTAAACATGCAATTTTGAAGCTCAATTGCAGCGCTTGAATAGAGTTGCCCAAGTAGTAAAAATGAAAGTTTTCGTCCCCAAACCCTTGAGACTTCTTGAAAATTTTCATCATCAAGATGTGATAATCAACCTTGACATACTTAATCAAAGTTTTCAATTTAACATTCAGCATACCCTCTCCAAAAGATTCCTCAATTGCTTTTATATTCAACCCCCAAGGGTGGCGTCCAAGTTGGAGGGATGTACCTTTTTAAAACATAAGCACTCAATCTTTTTAAAACTCCCTTATTAAGGGTTTAGGCTCCCATGACCCCAACTCAAGTGAACATAAGATTAAAATTACCTTTTTGCAAACTCAACTGAAGATTAGAACATTTAAATATTTTTTACATTTTTGCTCATAGATTAGCCCACCCTCAATGTTCCCTTCTCTATCATTCCCTTAGCCTTGTGGGAACAACCAAGCCAAGGATCCAAAAGCAAGATATGCCAAAAGGGAGACATTACAATGAACCTGTTGTCTTTGTCACTTACAATATTTCTAGGCAAACCATGAAGTTTGAACACCTCTCTTAAAAAAGGATCAGCCACCATAGTAGCATTGTAATGGGCTAGATGAGCAAAGAAATGAGTGTATTTGGTTAGTCTATCCACCACAACAAGCATAAAATTATTACCTTGTGCCATGGGCAGCCCCATGATGAAGTCCATAGAGATGCTCTCCCATTTTTGGTGGGGAATGGGTAGAGGTTGCAAAAGATCAGCTGAGAATGTGTGCTCTCACTTGTTGTGTTGGCAAACAACATATTCCCAAATGTATTAAAGTACCTCTCCCTTTAAGCCCTGCCAAAAGAATCTTTCTCTTACCTCTTTGTAAGTCTTGAAATATCCCAAATGTCCCACCATTGGAGAGTCATGAACAACTTTTATTATTTGTGCCTTTAGCTTGGATTTAGGTGTCAAAAGAAATCTATTTTTGTACAAAATCAGTCCATCCACAATCTTATATCTCTCACAGTGATCAATGATTGACCAGATGATTCCTCCACTTCGAGCACAAACAAGGATATTTGATGAAACTTGCCTCCAACCTTCATTGGCACATGTTATTGGGGCTTTAGTTCGCCCCTATTACTATTTGTATTGGTTTCTTTGTCACTTGTGTTAGTGACAGGGTGTTCTATTTTGTCTTGTACTTTATTTCTTTGGTTCACCTCTAGGATTCTCTCTTCCTAGAACTTTCTATTGCTATTGGTTGTATCCTTCAATCCCATTGGCCTACTTTTTGGTCATTTGTAGACATTAATATAATTTCTAATTTTTTTTCTCATCATTCATCTTTCCCTCCATGACGGCGGTGGCAAAGGCATCCTTGGCATACTCAACAGTTATGACAACATTCCAATCCACTATGATCTCACTCATGGCACACAAAATTCGCTTCCGGGACAACACATCAACCACCACATTATTTTTTCCCTTCACATACTCAATTTCAAAATCATAAGATTGCAACTTGCTTACTCATTTTTGTTGCCTATCACTCAAATTAGTTTGTGTAAGAAAGTATTTCAGACTATTGTGGTTAGTTTTCACCACAAACTTCCTGCAAAGCAAGTATTGATGGAATTTGACCAATGCATGCATGATGGCCAACATCTTTGTCATAAATTAAAAAAATTCGCTCAAATTCTTTGAGCTTCCTGCTTTCAAATGCAATTGGATGTCATTTTTGCATTAGGACAGCCCCTATGCCTTCCCCTAAAGCATCACATTCTAATACAAATAGATTAGTAAAATCTGGGACAAGCAGCACCGGGCAGGAGCTCATGATTTTGAGTTTTTCAATGGTTTCCAAGGCTGTTTTGGACCAGCAAAAGGCACCTTTCTTCATCAAATCCGTGGAGGAGGCAACAAGCTGAGAAAAACACTTTACAACCTCCGATAGTAGCTACACAATCTGAGAAATCCCCTCAATTGTTTTAGATTAGTAGGGGTGGCCAATCCAAAATAGCTTGTATTTTTTGTTGGTCCACATGGACCCCTTGGGCGTTGATCACATATCCCAAATATAAAATTTCAAGAGTGACAAACTAACATTTTGATTTTTTTGCAAAGAGAGTTTGTTGTTCTCGCACTCCCAAAACTATATCCTAGTGCTGCAAATGCTCCTCCCATGTTTTGATATACACTAGAATGTCATCAAGAAAAACCAAGGCAAGCTTCCTCAAGTAATGTCTAAAGATGTAATTCATGCAAGTTTGGAATGTGGCGGGAGCATTGGTTAATCTGAAAGGTATAACGAAAAACTCAGTGTCCATAATGACATCTAAAAGCAGTCTTTTGCACACCTTCCTCTCTAACCCAGATTTGTTGGTACCCACATTTCAAATCAGTTTTGGAGAAATAAACCGATCTGTGGAGCTCATCTATAAGCTCATCAATCCTAGGTATGGGTTACATATTCTTGATTGCCTTCTTATTCAACAACCGGTAGTCAATGCACATTCTCATGGTTGCGTACTTCTTCACAAGCACAACAAAAGATGCAAAGGGGCTGGAACTAGGCCTCATGTGGCCCAAATCTAGGAGCTCATGTATGGCTTTCTCTATCTCTTCTTTGTAAATCCTTGGGTGTCAATAGGGTGTAGTGATTACCACTTTGGTACCTTGTTCCAACTCAATTATGTGTTCAAACCCTCTATTTGGGGGCAGCCCATGAAGAATGTCACCAAAAACCTTGGCATGCTTGTCAAAAGGAATTAAACATCCTCATGAAATGGTTGTTGTCTCGGATCAGAAATCATGTCTTTCACAAAACATTTGGCTGCCCACACAACCTGCCCTTTGTTGAAATCCCTTTTCATTCTTTTGGAGGTCAACACCATAGGTGCTCCATTGCTCAAACCATGAATGACTACTTCTTTACCTGCTGTTTTGAATTTCAGCTTCATCGTTTGGAGATTTTGAGTGTATTCTCCAAAGGAGTGTAGCCATTGGACACCCAACACCACATCAGTTTACCCTATGTCAATCACATGGAAGTCTCCTTGCACTTCATGCTTCCCCAAAGTGAGTTTCAAGTCCGGAGCCTTGTGATAGCAAGGAAGAGAAAATCCATCCCCCAAAGTCACATTGAACCCCTCAAAAAGTGTAGTTTGTAGCCCACACCTTGAAGCCAACTTCTTATCAACAAATTTATGTGTAGCCCCACTATCTATGAGAATGGTGATCTTCTTACCTTGCAGGGCTCCTCTTACCCTAAAGGAGTGGTAATTGGGAACTCCAGTTAGGGTGGCAAAAGTGCCCAATACCTTGCATTTTCCTTTGTCTATGGCCTGCTCCTTTTCACAAGGGGCTGCCTTTATCAGCTTTGCTCCTTCCCTTCTACCTCGGACTATTTCTATTGGCTTTTTTATGATGTTGTCATTTGCTTGCAGCTCCTTTGATTGCCTTTCCTCTTGCTAGAAACTCTCCTTTTTATGCCCAAGAAAGTCTTATTTTCAAGACTTAGAGCTTGCAACCCTAGGTTGTGATGGCTGTGTATGAAGAGAATTCCTATGCTATGTTTCCTTATCAGCCCGATGATGGATCATACCAGCCTGGTCATGGTACCTATGAGCCTCTTTATGAGTCTAATCAGCCTTATCAAGAGCACTATCAAAGCTATGTTGATCCTTATCAAGTTTCTCATAATCAGCCTTATCAAGAGCATGAATCTTACCTCCCTGGTAAGCCATATCAGTCTCAAGATCAGATTTCATCTTTCCCATATGACTATGATATTGCATATGAGCAGTATTGCCTTCAAGAAAAAAGAATGAAATAGAGCTCAAAATACTGGCATATGCAAGAAAGGTTTGTTCTAACTCTCAGTATGAGGAAGTGAATGGTCTATTTTGAAATGTGACCAATGATCCAGAAGAGATAAATGGACTAAGTATTCTTGTATTGGAAAAGATAGAGGCTTGGGAAAGGCAGAAAATCGAGTTAAACCAATTGTCTACAAAAGGCTATTGTGTTTCTTATTCTCATGAAGTTCTTAGCCATGCCCAGTGTGTGCCAAGGGAGCTTCCTAGTTGGAGTCAAGAGCCTATTCAAGAGCATATCCAAGAGCCTATTCAAGTGACTATTTATGAGACTAAACCTTCCTATAGTCCCCTTTCCTCACCAATCATCCCTCAAGTTCAGGTTGTCCAAGAAGACAAGCAGGTTTCAGACTTTGATGAGGTAATGGCCAAGTGGAAGGAACAAAATACAGACGTCTTTAAGAGTTTCTCTTTTCCTCCCCTCCAAAACTCCCTAGATAATTCATTTTCCCTCAAGATTCCAAAATCTGATCATGATCGACCTCCCATGCTTCATTTTCCCTCTCAAACAAATGAATTTTATCACCCTCCCGTCATCACCCTTCCTCAAGAAGAGCCTGTCCTTTAGAGGATTGAGAAAGAGGTTGCAGCTACAGGTCAAGTTCTTGCAGAGTGTGTAGAGGATGCTTCAAAAGTGTTTGAGGAAGAATTTCCTATTGATACTTCTCTTGAGGTTGTAATTGAGCATCCAGTTATAGCTGAGAATGGGAAGACTGATCTTGATATAGAGGAACTTCAAGAGGCGCTGATACAAATTGAAGTTATAAATGAGTTACAGGGATCTATTGAGAAGGATCCAGATAGCGTGACAGCTGATTCAGCTCAAATAGATCAAAATGAAGAACAAAAAGATGATTGGCAGCTGTACCTTGAATCGCTACAAGAGATCGAAGAGCTTTGTATGGATATGATGGATATTAAAGAGCATGTTTATCAGAAATTTGATCAAGAATCACCTATTCAAGATCCCATACAGATTGGGTTGCCTACTCAAAGCTCCTTGAAGAGCTGGATGAACTTGCAGCAATAAATAAAAAGGATGTGGTCACTCAAAAACCATGAATAGATGAGATATCACTTGACAAGGTGGTAGATGACAAGCAATCTGAAAAAAATCAAGGGGTACTTGATGAGTTTGTCTTGGTTGTTGTTGATGACTCATTCGAGAAGATGCTAATACAGTTGGTGGACAAGGAAAATGCCTCATCAAAGGTTATGACTAATAAACACCCTGCCTTGCAACTAGTACCATCTCTTGGAAGGAGTGAGTTCAAGAATTTCACATTTGATCCAGGCGGATCATGCTTTATCATGGTTAGCTAGGTTCTTTAGTTGATTTTGCTTTCCTCCAAGTGATGTACAAGCACAGTAGTTTGCTTCAGTTTTGTTCAATAAGTGTTGGTTGCACGTTTGCTTCTTAGTTTTTCTACTTTCGTGTGTTTCCCTTCTTATTTTGAAGGAGGTTACTATAGCCATGATCAGAACAGATTTTCAATCAGAAATCAGGTTCACTATTTGGGAATTCGAATAACGTCTATACATGCTCTGAGTTCTCAAGCATAGCAGGCATGCTTCCCAGTTGAGTCGCCAGAATGTTGACAAATCTTCCACAAGCCAAATTTTCTCTTGCCACTTGGAAAGTTCTCATCTCTAGCCAAGGAAGGAAGAATACATTGTTTTTCTTGGCTGAGTTCTACGAACTTTGCAGGCTGATTTCTACAGCCTCTGCAAGCTGGTTCTACGAACTCTGCAGGTTGATTTCTACAGACTCTGCAGGCTGGTTCTACAGACTCTGCAGGCTGATTTCTACGGACTCTGCAGGCTTGGTTCTACGGACTCTACAGGAAAAAAACAAGCTCCCGACATTAAGCGACAAAAGGACCTTTGCAACTTTTCCGAAAGGCAATTTTAGAGGCCAAATAGCGCTTGCGGAGGGCAGGAAAGCACTTAAAGGGAAGAAAGACAAAGGCAAAGAATTCCTTCGGACTTGTTGTCCAAAGGAAATTTTCGCAAGGCAAAGATAGAAGGAAAAGCAAAGGCAGAATTCATGCTTCCCAGTTGAGTCGCCAGGATGTTGACAAATCTTCCACAAGCCAGATTTTCTCTTGCCATTTGAAAAGTTCTCTTTTCTAGCCAAGGAAGGAAGAATACATTGTTTTTCTTGGCTGAGTTCTACGGACTTTGCAGGCTGATTTCTACAGACTCTGCAGGCTGGTTCTACAAACTCTGCAGGTTGATTTCTACAGACTCTGCAGGCTGATTTCTACGGACTCTGCAGGCTTGATTTCTATGGACTCTGCAGGCTTGGTTCTACGGACTCTGCAGGCTGGTTCTACGGACTCTGCAGGAAAAAAACAAGTTCCCGACATTAGGTGACAAAAGGACCTTTGCAACTTTTTCGAAAGGCAATTTTGGAGGCCAAATAGCACTTGCAGAGGGCAGGAAAGCACTTAAAGGGAAGAAAGACAAAGGCAAAGAATTCCTTCAGACTTGTTGTCCAAAGGAAATTTTCGCAAGGCAAAGATAGAAGGAAAAGCAAAGGCAGAATTTCTTCGGACAACATGTCCGGAGGAATTCCTTCGGACATTTTGTCCGAAGAAATCCATCGGAAGAAAATCTCGCGGCAATAAAAAGATTAAGGCAAAATCTTCGGACTTTTTGTCCGATTAAATTCGCCCAACAAAATGTCCGAAGGGGGAAATACGAAGGAATTCGGAAGACACAAGGGTACATTTTGAAGGCCAAGCAAAGACAAAAAAAGGCCGAGAGAGCAAGAGCCGACAAAAAAGAAAACCTTCGGACTTTTGTCCAAAAGAATTCCTTCGGACAAAAAGTCCGAAGAAATTCGAAAAAGTCGAAAAGACAAAAGCGCTGATTACAAAGTCCGAAGAAATTCGGAAAAGTTGCAAAACAAAGGGAAAAGGCAGGGAATTACTTCCTTCAAAAAATTTGTCTGAAGGAATTCCTTCGGAAAAAAAAAGTCCAAAGAAATTCAGAGAAAGGACCGAGAAAATAAACCCGACGGAAGAAATCCCGAAGAAATTCGAAAAAGTTGCAAAGCAAAGGCAAAGACAAGAAAAAGAGACCTTCGGACTTTTGTCCGAAGGAATTCCTTCGGACAAATAGTCCGAGGAAATTCGGAAAATAAACCCGACGAAAAAACCTAAAGTAGGAATTCCGAAGGCCAGAGACCAAGATAATTCTTGTGGACATTTTGTCCGCGGGAAAGAGGCGAGACAAAAGTCCGAAGATAAACAGAGAAGTCCGAAGGAGAAAATGACCAAAGGTGATGTCCCACAAGACGTCAAATTTTGACTGCGGGAAATAACCGTTGGAACAGATGTAATGCTAGAATTCCGAAAGAAAACACAAACGGGTAAAAATATAGACAAATACATCCGAATATAGAATCCCGCCAGAAATAAATATGAACAGGCAGACCAAAATAGGACAGAATACATGCAAGCAAGAGCTATCTTCGAACATCGTCCAAAGCTTCAGTTGACTAGTTATTAAAGTCCCACTCATCGCCAGATCATCTCACGCATCTGCGAGTCCAACTCAGCTTCAATTGAAGTTCCAAATTCAAATGTCAAGTTGACTGTTCCAGATTTAGAGTTGACTAATTATTAAAAGCTGCATTCAGTAGGAGCTTTCCATGCGACTCAGCATGATCTCTTCGTTTAACTCAGCTTTCAAACGCTACAACTCGGCATCAAGCAGCTCACGAAGAAGTTTTAAAATTGACATTTGCGTGGATTTCCATGTAAAGAGAGACGGGCGGTTCATAACAAAGATAAGTTCACTTCATCAAACGAAGTAGCTTCATGCAAGGACAAAAAGGAAAATATATTTTATTGAAAGGCCAAGTAAACCCTGGAGTTAACCAAAGTGAATCCTTCTCTTCAAATTTTCAGCGCCAATCTTTAGCCTCTTGTAATTTTCTATAAATTGGCTTTGAGCATTGATTAAATCATCCAATCTCTCTTGGTTAGACCAAACTCTGCCATTGGTGAGTTGTGTAACCTCTTCGATCAATAGAAGAACTGTACTTTCAGATTTCAAGCATTGGCATAGTGTATATTTCATTCAGCAATTTGCATAAGTGGTAGATTTCTCTCCCTTCCCAAATTCTGATTCATACCTAGTTGCTAGATTATCTTTGTGCAGGTCATGTTAAAGTGTTTTTTATGTCTTTATTGAAGCTGTAAGTGGAACCTAGTTGCTAGATTATCTTTGTGCAAGTCATGTTAAAGTGTTCTTTATGTCCTTGTTGAAGCTGTAAGTGGATGTTAGGTCGCTGCAAAGTGTCTTGTATCGGACCTCTCTCCATCATTTTCCCTCAGGTTTTGGCCATAGGATCGAACCTCTTCATGAAATACTTATGCATAAGTGATTGATTGAAATCTAAGGTCTTCTCCCTTGTTCGTTCAGTGTTCAAAGTTCCAAGTTGAGTGGATCAAACTTCTAGTGTATCACCCGTTTTAGGTAGGATTTCCCCTTTAAGTTTCCTTCTCCCTTTTCCATGGTAGTCCGCAGCGTAGAGTAGAGATCCTCATCGATACATCATACAGGAACCAGCCTTCTCTGGAGGTTCTTCTCACTGTTGAGGCACCACCCTCGTGAGAAGATCTCATCATTTCAGCCGGATAGAGGACTGTGCCATTTTGTGCACGTCTTCGAATCAGGGCGTAGCTCCAGGTTGACAACAGGTTGTTTTGAAATTTCTTCTTCCCTCTGCCCCATAGTTTGTGAGGCACTAGTTTTCTGTGTTTCAAGGGACATATCTTGAACTATAGGTGCTCAGTGCTCAAGGTCTATGGCCTTTTTTATGGCCATTTGGAGGGAGGAAGTGTCAAATGTCTTGACCAACCCTTTAAGGGGTTTAGCTAACCCTTCAATGAACAAAATCACAAGTCTATTTTCTAAAATGTCCATCACCATAGCTGATATCCTCTAAAATTCCGCAACATACTCCCCCACGGAGTTCCCTTGTTGTAGGTGTGCCATGTCTCGAATGTGCAACTCTAAATCTGCCCTATCAAACCTATCAATGACCTTTATGTTGAATTCCTCATATGTCTTGATGAGGTTAGTGCTCTAGGGCTATTAACCCTTGGCGCCACCACTCACGGGCAGCCCCTGTCAAGTGTAATATGATCAACTTCAAGGCTTCATCTTCCCTCATATGACGCAATGAAAAGCAAGTATCCACCTTGCTAATTATTCGGGGCACCATCAAATGTGGGTAGGGCAACCTTCCCCACCTCATCATGCAATTCTATGTGGTTGTCTCGTCACCTGTCAGAGCTTCCTCTACCTTTTTTCCAAGTTACAAAATCATTGAAGCTCATTTCCTTTCTGAAGGGGGGGCGGGGAGGGCGAGGATTGTTGTCATCAAATACGATCTATAGGAAGGTTAGTCCTTCCCAACAAAGTTTCCTCCTTTTGAAAGACCCTAGGTCCATTAGGTCTTGGCATAGGTCCCACACTTATGTCCAAGGTGTTGTCCATCACAACCTGTAATCTGTCTCCCTTCATATCCTTCACTGTTTGAAGGAATTCATTCATCACTTCATCTGCTCTTGTGCTCGAGACAACCTCTCAAACCTAGCTCTATCCATGCCACTGTTTGACATGAAACCCTTGTCCCACAACTGGCCAAGAAATAGCTCTGATACCATTAAAATGTCCCTTTCTGGGTCTGCCAATTGAAAATAAAGATTTCTCTACAAACCCTAGCAATTATTTTATTTTCTGATTTTTATGAAAACCCTAGCTGTTGTAACAAATACAGAATGTTGTGAAGAGGCCAAAATCACCACAAAATATTATTTATTAATTCTAAAAATTATGGGAAAAATACACAATAATTCCGACCACAATAGGATCCACAAAACTGAAATTTCCAATGTCATATTGCTGGAAAATGATTACAAAAATATTAAAAAATACCCAGCTGCTGCCCAGCTGCAAATGAAGCTAAACAGGGCCTTCCAAACCCTTTGTTCAACCCTAGGGAGGGGTCCTTGACCTCTCCTAGGCAATCACTCAACCTCCAAGTGTGTTTGTTGAAGTATGATGGCTTCTCTTTGATGTGGAGACCTCCAAACCAGCTCGCTCACATGTAAGAATAAGGAATGGTGTTGAAAACACCCTTTTGTTGTCAATGTTGCTCAATACAACCTCTTTGTGAAGTTGCCCCAGGTCTAAAATCAAGGGTTTATGTCCTTGTTCCAAACAACCTTGAAGGAATTTCGTCCTCAAAGTAAAGTCCAATTTTTCATGCTTAAGACTTGATAAAATCGATTATCAAAAGAAAATTCAACCATTCCACAAGATCCTCCCCCCTTTACCTTTATAGCCTTTCCCCAAAGGGGTGCATCCAAAAGGAAGGGAAAACAATTCAAATATTGAAAGGACCTTTTCTTACAAGCTTTCACTTAACCACTTGGTTGCCCATGACCCTCGAATGTCACCTTTTTAAGTGAAAATTAGAATCATAAAGTACCTTTTTGATGAAAAGCATTTAAAACCCAACGTTCCCCTTTCTCTCACTTCTTCCCTTAGCTTTTTGGGAAACGAACCAAGCTAAGGGTCTTCAAACAAATCATGCTGAAAAGGGGGACATGATAGTTGGAATCATGTTGGACATGGAGCTTGTTGTAAATAATAAATAATAAATATGTTTTCGTTTGTACTACATACTTGGCATCCTATGATGTTAAACTGCTCAATAATAATAAACTTCAGCACTGAGCATTAACTCCTTGTAGGACCAGTTGTAGGTGTCAACTCAAATCTATTTTTTATTGTCTTTTGGCCGTCAGTGGGGTCCAATCTTGTGGGTCCATTTTATTTTCTTTTTTAGATGTACTTTTTGTAAGAAAACTATTTATACCACAGACAAAAGACAAAAGAGCTAAAGTGGGAAAAATGTTACAAATTATACTCTTTGAGAGTGGAGCAGTGGATGTTTTGTGAAAGCAAACCCTTGTGCATAAATCTGAAGATCATGTTGGGCCAAGACAGGTCAATACTGTCCTAGAATCAGCTTGAGTCGGCAACCAGACCCTCTCAGGAAAATAACTTCCGTGTTATGTATTTAGTAACAATATTATAGTTCTATTCTCCTTCAAGTCTTTTGAAAAAAAACAGTTTTTGAGTTGATCTTTTACAGTTTTTCAGTTTCATGGTGTCAATCTCAGTTGGTAGAAGTTGCAGAAGATTTAGAAAATTTAATTTTAGTTTCCAGTTTAATTTTGAAGTTTTCAGACCTAGGGTTGATAGCAGAAAAAATCTTGAACTACTGTTTTATCTATTTTCAAACCTAAGGTTTATACCTGGCCTTTGCTGCAGCAACCAACCATAGCTGGGTTCACAACTGCGGTATCAGAGCCACTTTCTTGGCCATATGGAACAGCACCAGCAGTGGACTCCTCCAGCCATCACATGGATGATAATTTGAGGTCTGGAATTGCATTATCAGTAGAGGAAGCCATTAAGACCCCATTGAATGAAACAAAAGGAACTATACATGAGATGAGCCAAGTTATTTGTTTATTGATTGTGTTTATGGATGAATGAATGAAAGATTTTAATAATGTCCATGAGACCAAGCAGTCTATGGGACCAAGATCAGTAACAAGATTGTTCCTATTGGTTTTGTGAAATGTCCATTTTCTTTTTTATGTTGGATCTTCTACTATGAATCTTGATCAAAACATTTGTTGTTTTAACTAGCCTCACCTCAAACAAGGCGGTTAGATTGTTCACTTTCAAGTTGTCGTCATATTTGATTTGAATATCACTATAAGTTGCACACTCCATGATGTGGTGTCAATCTGTCTTCACCACTCCCTTGGTACAAAATAGGCATGTTCTCTTTTCCCACTCCTTTTTAGGTGCTATCCACCTGCAGGTTCACACCTAAGATGATCCGAGCTAGTCCTTAGTTGAGCCATCAACATTTTAACCTTCCACTTAATGGTTGCTTTTATGTAGGCCTTTTCGTCATGACCACATGTGATTAAATTCTTTGACAAAGTATTTTTTCTTCCACCCAAGTTGCTTTGTCCACTTGGCTACCCTGATTTTTTCTCTCGCATACCTTTCTATTTCTTCGTTAGTGTTAGGGCACTCTTGCATGCTAATGCCCCATTTACTCATCCACGTCTTGTTATGTTTCATCCGCATGTTTATCCTCCTACTCAATTCTTCCTCTACAACCATTCTAGGCCACTAATGAGTTTCCATACTTTTTGTCTTCTTTAAATAATTTAACATCCAAATCATAGCTAATGATCCCAAAAGGAAAGTACATGTTTATGCTAAAAAAGTCTCATACAGAAATGATGTTTTAATTTTGAGGCTGCTTGTGATTAAATGTTTTTGAATTCTCTCTATTTGTCTCCATTTCAAATCTAGCACATTGCTACCCCCCAACTTCACATTCGTAAAGGACCACTGGGGTGACAAGCAACTTGAACAAAGTTCTCTTGGTTTTCCAAACCCATAATTCTATATTCCTAATCTATTTTGTAGCGAGTATAAAACCTTCCACCTCCCTTGTATTCTTTTTATTGATCAAGTCTCCCAACCAAGCTAACTGGAACGATGGAAATACAAACTTTTTTGCTGGAAGGTGGGCTAATCAAATAAATCAGAATGATCAAGAAAACCAAAAAAGAAATGATATAAATCAAAGATTGCTTGGGAAATTACTATTCCTAAGTTTGAACCAGGTCCACGAAAAGATTAAACCTACGGCTTGGATAGGGAAGTTATCTCGTTTCATTTGGCTGAATCCTATAGGGGACTTTGAAAAAAACCAACTTGTCACCGTACAAATTGATGGGCTTGCATTTGATTGTCGGCAAAGGCTTGAGTGTGAACAAGAAGAGATAATGCACGTGATCAACCAATAATAACCACATAGGAACAATTTGTCACAACGTTTTATTGTAATTTTGAGGTCTATACCTATGTTCCCATAAACGAGAAACGGAAAACAACGTCAACAACAAATGCAACGAGAAACAAGATTGGGAAGGTTGCCCACAAGAAACATCAGTTTTAATATATAAAATTAGAGATTCATTACTTACAATAAATAAAAATATAATTTATAATCATATAAATTATTTATGTTATCAATACATTCACAATCATAACTAAAATATAACAAGTAGGCAATAAAAAAATATTCCTTAGGGAATATACCAAATGTTAAAATAAAAAGCCATAAAAAAAATCACAAGATATGATGATATAATAAAAATGAAATCCATACATGTAAAAGACTTTAATTTAGGTTATACTTTAACATAAGCGTAGGTATATAAAATATCGGCGCAAAATATAGTTAGCAATATTATGCATAAGAAATAAAATGTAATGAATCACGGTGGCATTGAAAAAACAAAAATAATGCAAAATCATTTTTTATTTCCTTTAAATTTCTCATTCGTCATTTTGCTAATTGAGCATGTTGGCAAGATTTTGTCGTCGTAGTTTTTCGTGTATTTTATTGACTTTTCTAATGGACAATGCCATAATCTTGCAACATTAGAGAAATTGTCATAGAATGAGTGATTTTCCTCTGCATTTGAGAAAGGCAACTTCCTCGTATGATAGAATATTTTTTAGCGTTTTTTAATACTTTTAAGTCAAAATTACCAAAAGGACAAAGTAAAAAAGAAAAGGGAGAGGGGGAAAAAATAGAAAAAGGAGAGAACGGGAAACCCTTTAATGGAATAAACACAAAGAACCACCCACGAGACCCAAAAAATGATAAGGATTCAGATTTTCTCCCTCTACAAATTAAATAAGTATCAGATATTTGTGAATGGAAAACAAGTTTAGACATTAAAAGCTTCAAAGCATAGTTGCAGGAAGACACATATTAGGTACTATGACATGTCTCGGGTACGAGAGACGGGTACAGAGACATCTGTCAAAGACTACCCACATCTCCTAGCGATTTTCTATAGCAAAAACGCTTGTACCCTAAACATAACTTTTTTAAACCTTAAACGCATGAATTTTTTAATAAAAAATACATAACTCGCCACATTTTACCATCATGAGTCAGATTTGAAGCATTTGCAATCGAGATTTGAAGAGTTTGCAATTCTCGTCGCCGAAATGTGGTTGGAAATCATAGTTGAAGGGTAAAAATTCAAATAAAGTATGAAATTTATGTTTAAAACATTAATTTTTAGCGTATTTTTTTTTAAGCAGGTGGGCATTGTCATGAACGTCGAACGGCTATGTGCAAGGCATTGTTGTTAACTTAGAAATTTTTAGGTTGAGCTTTTAGTTTTACGATTTTAACTTCTAACTTTTAAATTGTTTATTATTATTCAATTTTAGCCTTAGTTTTTTTTTTTAAATTAGTGATTTTGTTTTTTATTTTTAGAATTTAATAAATAAAAATTAATATTTATTACTTATAATTTAATAATTATTAATTAATTTTTTTAATTTCATGTAATATAAAATTACAAATACTTAATTTTAGTTATAAATTATTTAAATTTTTTTTTTTTTTTTGTTTAATTTTAAATTTTTATTTTATCTATTTTTTATTTAAATTTTAAATTTTTATTTTATTTTTAATTTATTATTTAAATTTTAGTTAAAGTTTTTAAATTTTAACTTTTTAAGAAAAAATTTATAGTTACTTTTTATTTATTTATTTATTTTGTTAGAATGTCAAGGGGAAGAAAAGAAGCATTGTATCCACTCTAGAAATATTGTGATCGTATTCACAAAGAGAATAGCAGAACAACAGAGATCCCCTGAAAACTTTGTGGGAAGGCCTTTCAGGGCACTTACATGAGGGTGAAGGCTCATTTGTTCCGAACACAGGGAAGAGGGGTTGAACCTTGCTCTAATGAGGAAGCACAATATGAAGCGATGAGGGAACACGAAATTGTTGAAAACATGTGACTTCTTTCAACTTTCACGCTTCAACCACAAATCGAACTCAGAGTCATCATGTCATAGCAACCACGAGAACAAAATCAGAACTAGACGTGACTTTTGAACAAGCAGCGTAAGATGTGAGATTTTCTCATAAGAGACCGCACATTGGCAATTTGAACCCCATTGGAAGCATGTTCGATGTGCATGGTCGAGATGCAATGCTTGCACGTTGCTTCTATGCAAATAAAATATTGTTTAACATTGCTAGCTCACTTTTATGAGGAGATGGTTTGTGCTATCAACAATCGGCCAGCAAGGTATAAACCACCTGGATATAAGCAGCTTTGCACGACTTTTATTGACAAAGAATAAAAAGAATAGAACAACAAACTACACCAATCAAGAGAGTGTGATCTACAAAAAGATGCAACATTGTGATGGACAGTTGCACTAATACTAGAAATCATCCTCTTCTAAACATTATGGTAACTTGTTCCGACGGCTTTTATTTTTTTAAGGTAATCCACTGTTCGAGACGAGAAAAATGTAGTGTTCCTTCAAAACTAGCTACGTGATGCAATTGAGGAGGTGGGGGCCTCGCATGTTGTCCAAGTTGTTACAGATGTTGCCTCGATTTGTAAAGCAACTAGCTTATTGGTGCAAAAAAAATATAAACATGTAATTTGGATACCATGTTGCATGCATGCATTGAATGATGCACTCAAAGACATTGGTAGGTCTTAGTGGATTTTTGAGCTTATTGAAAAGGGCTAAATAAGACAAATGTTCATATGCAATTATCACCACACACAAGCTATTTATCTAATATTTGCCAGGGTGGAACTTCTCAAACCTGTGGATACATGGTTTGCTTCTTTCTTCATACTTCTTGATCGGCTTTGTGTTGTCAAAAAGGCCTTATGTTCCATTGTAGTTAATGATGCATGGGCAGTTTGGAAAACAATCTACATCAAAAACTACAGTTGATGTGAGGCTCCTTGATGACCATTTTTGGGCCGATGTGATATTTTTTGTCGCCTTCATTCAGCACATTTGTTAGGTAATTTGTTTTGTTGATTCAAGAAAGCTATGTTTGGGGGATTTTTACAAAGAAATTGATTTTGTGTGAAATAATAAGAAAAATCACAGACATAATGGATCTTTTCTTATATCTTTTGACTAAGAAAAAAGTGCATGGAAGATAAAACAAGTTTAACACACATCTACATTGTGTTGCTTACGTTTTGAATCCAAAGTGGTATGGTACAGAAATCACCAAGAAGAGGGATCCATATGAGGATAGAAAAGTAATGAAGGAATTTTGGGTTTCACTAATATGGTCGAGGAGAGGAGAAGAGAGGAGGCTTCTTCTATAAGGACTCAATAGAACATGTTTTCACATCAATTTTCTATGACAGAGGCTCTCTATGATATGCATGTGAAGGAGGAACCAATAGAGTGGTAGTGGAATCATGGCAATGAAGCTCCTAAACTACAATCATTTGTAATATGATAACTCTCACAAGTAGTTAGTTCATCATTGTGTGAAAAGAATTAGAGTATTTATGGTTTCATTCATTCATAGCACACTTTGTCGTCTTTCTCGCGTAGACCCAAGATACAAAAAAGGACTTCAGCAAAATGGGACCAAATTCCACCTAATGGAGCAGTAGACATATTCTTGGAGAATAACCTGCTTGAAACAAATGGCCTCAATGATTTGTCCCCTATTATATTGCATGTAGAGAAGCCACAACTTGAGAGTGATGTTTATCTAGAGAGTATCTTGGCGGAGGACCTAGAGGACATAATTGATGCGGCAATAGACCCTATTGTCTCAGATGAGATATGATTCATATTCACATATGTGATTTTTGCTTTTTGTATTCTTTTTGTCGGCATCTCAATGTGTTAAAATGTATTTTTGACCCTTGATATCATGAGATATCAAAATCAATATGATTATAATTACTCATTTTTTGTTCATATCTAATTTCCTTACTTTAGAAAAACTTAAAAAGTTATTATTGATGTATTTTACATTTTTTAAAGTGCCATGGCCATTGCATAGTAAATATTTCTCTAAAGTTTTCACACACATATATATAGCCATCTCCTCGTATTTTCTTTAAATGGCATGCTTGTATATGTACCCATCTCCTAGCAACTATGCTTCAAAGTCTATTAATATCCTTCACATAACATATGGTGCAAAGCCAATTATTCAAATCCAAGCAACCCAAAGTTTACTTAAAAAGAAATTCAAGTGAAAAGAGAATCAATGCGTTTCTTTCACTCTTTAAAATATATTTCAATATATCTAAAAATATACTAATCTGCACCAAGAGAACACAGAAGTTGTAGTCCTAGAATGGGAGGAGAGGAACCATCGTTACATTTACTTCATATCTTTTAATACCTTTTCACTTGCACAAGTAGTTACATAACTACTCATAACTCCTAATTGACCTAGTCTTCACTTGAGTGGAGCCACTTAAGAATCTCACATTCACATTCACTTTTATAGTATAACATTAATAAGTGCTTTTATGACCTTGCAGTTATTGTATGACTTTGCATATATAAAATAATAATTAATTCAAAAAGAAATTAAGTGCACCTTACAAAGCTACTCGGTGCTTAACTTGGACCCAGCACATTCCTTGTAGCTTTAGCCCATATTTAGATTGCTTTCTCACTTTATGACCACACAAAAATCAATTAATTCTAAAAGAGTTAATATGATTTAATAGTGTCATTTTTTTGTGTGCGCCCTTTGATTACTCCCTGGACTTGCCCTCTGTGAATTTTCCATGTGAATTTTCCGTTTGAATTTTCCCTCTCCATTGGGTGATAGAGTCATATAAAGCATTACAGGACATAGAACAATCAAATCAATGGAAATTAACTCGGATTGGGTAGTAAATTTTTGACAACAATATTTCACTACAATAGAGTAAAAACACTGAATTTTTGGAGCATGATTGTTTTGTAGACAGAATCGTAACAGGGGGCTTGGAAATGTCCATTCACGTTGCGAACGGCGTTTCCTGCGTTTAAACACGAAATGGGCCGTTGGTGTTATGTTTCTAGCAATACAGGTCTATACACAAGAATATCACTTCTTGATTCTAAACAATATAAAGCAATAAATAAAAGTGGCATACTATTCAACATAATTCTGCAATGCTAGCTTGTTGGTGGAGAATATCTCTACTCAAAGGGCACCTGTTATCTATATTGATGGATTGAAAAACTGCATTAGAGGGAATGTCAAGGATTTGAATCCTGCCATTCTTGAGGAAGCCATCCAGCAAGCAAAGGCCTATTTGGAGGTGGTCAGGGGAATTAACAGTAGGAACTACTTCCAAAACCAGCCTGGTAGCGAAGGAGGAATCAAAAGGTATTGTGATCAGACAATCAAAGGGAAGAAAAGTAGACCCTGTAGTCATTTCTCATTTGCACTCAAAAGAACTTTGTTTTAGTTGTAAAGAGATATGGTCAAAGGGACACAATTGTGAATCCCCTGGAAAGATCCATATGATTGAAGTTGCCAATGAAGAAAATAAGGAGATGGCTGAAATTTATCATGAAGAAAAAACATAAATGGAAGAAAACGCCCACATACTGAATGCAGATCAGCATGAAATACGCACTATTTCACTTGCTGCCATGATGGGCATCACCAACTATCAAACCCCAAGAGTGAAGACCAAAGTGAAGGGAAGAACTGTGGTGATTCATCACCAACTATCAAGCCCCAAGAGTCAAGACCAAAGTGAAGGGAAGAACTGTGGTGATTCTTATCAATTCCAAGAACACTCATAATTTCGTACATGCAAAATTGATAATACCCATTACAAAAATTTCAGATGTCAACGGCCAATGACAACATGATGGAATGCAAGCAAATGATAAAAGGCATGAAATTATAGTTGGATAGCTATAAATTAATTTATGATTTCTATGTGGTGGCTCTAGCAGAGATGAGGTGGTCGTAGAAGAGCAATGCTTGGAGACCTTAGGTGAAGTTCAAAGGAATCTTGATTAGTTGTAAAGGAAGCAGTTGATTACAACTAGGGGGCTTCCAACACCTGCAAACAAACTAATTTTAGTTCATAAAATAGGTAAACAGCTTGCAAATGGTGAATTATATTATATTTTTCAATGTAATTGTATTAAAGGCTTGCATGCTAAAGTGGAAACGCAAAATCCAAATAGAGAAAGGAAGTGCCACAGCTGATTGATGAATAATCAACTGTTTTCAAGGACTGCCACCAAAGTTACCTCCAGATAGATGGCAAGAACACATTATCCATTATTTTCCCTCCTTAGAGGGTGTAGAAACTAGTGGAGGTTCTCAAAGCAGGTGGACAATAAGAAAACCTTGAGATCCCTGTCATTTGTACAAAAAACCACCCAAGATCTTTCTTTCAAGCATAAAACTCTGGACAAAGACACTAATAGAAAAAAAAATGGAACCTTATTTATGAAAAAAAACTTCACAAGTTACTCTTAAGACAACGTACAAGTGCTAGGGTACTCTCAGGGGCACACAGGGCTTTCTACAAGACATCTCTCCTATGTGTTACTCTGTGGAATGGAATGAATACAAGGAGGGAGAAGTATGTCTTTATAGGATTTCTAAGGTTAAAACTAGAAATAATCCTATTGACCAAAATGCTTCACATTTTGTCTAATTGGCCCAGTGACTTCATCTTCAATGCTATTAGTCAGGGGAGTTACTTGTTTTCCATTTGGCCTGCTTAGTCAAGCATGTCTTTTTTATTTCCTAATTAGAAATGTTCTAACTTAGGTTATAATATCTACCCTACGTAAACTTAATACTTGTGTGAATAACAACCTATACCAACACCCCCCTTAAGTGCAACTTAGGAGGTGTTTACAAAAACGAGGTTGAAGCCTCTAAATATTGGTCTCAACACTAAGCTTGATGAGGTAACCATGTACAATGAAAACTCATTGTCAAAACTGCCTAAAAGTATGAGTGTCCTTATGGGCACCATTCCATCTTGCTAGAATGTAGACAGTCTTTCTTAAATAGAGTAATTGTTGTTTAACTTTAACTACTGTCTTTCCTAGTCAGCTTCAGGTAATAATAAACTCAATGTTTGGTTGAGTGGTTGGGGAAATGGCCAACCGTCACATTTTGGTATTCAAATAACCTCATGTTGTAAGGGAACAAGCACTTGTATTAGGTCCTCCCTGAACTATAAGAATTGTAAAGAGAACTATCTTTATGAATGGAAAGCTGCTATTATTCTGACACTGTTGTGCCATGGTACGTTATGTAAATTATTGTTTTGTACACACTATGATTGGTAACTTAGTATGTTTGTAGTCTTTCTATATTTTGGTGTTGTTGCATTTCAAGAATTCATGTCAAGTTTTGAATTGTTAGAAGCAAACGTTGATCGACAATACTTTTGACAACGACATACTTTGATGGAAACTTAAAAATGGGTCAACCTATCCAAGAAACAATTGAAACCAATCAACATCAAGAAGAACTCACTAAGGATTTGCAGTACCTATGGGACCTTTCCGTGCATGAGCACATCAAGGAAGAATTAGAAATAACTCTAGTGGCAACAGATTCCATCTGAGGTAAATTGGAGGCAACAAAAGAAGTAGAGTGACTGCTTGACCACCTACCAAGACTTTTTGCCCGGCACTACATTATTTTGCAAAACCTTCATGTCGAACGTGACCGCGAGGATCAACAACAACAAATCCTACAAAGGTACAAATAAAGGCAAAGTCATGAAGAGGAAGTGAGATTTGAAGAGCGACAATGATGCCATTAAACCCGAATAAAGGCGGACAAAGAAGACCAGACTCTTGGAACAACAAGAACGAAGGAGGTTACAAGAAGCGACCACTTTGAGAAACCAAAGGTAGGAAATTAATAGCCAAAGGGGTAGATGCCTAACAATGTCCTCACTGTGTAGCTAAGAGTGGTGTACGGTGTTTTGTTACTAGCTTTGGTACCAACTGAGTCTTATCTTGGTTTTGTCTCCTAAGTTGGCTTACCTTGACTTGGGGTTTGATGTTGACTTCGGCAGTAAGTTTTCTTTCCAATATAGAAATTGAAACTGACTTCTTAATAGAGGAAGAACAAGCCACATAAATATCCATGGGATTGAAGAATTGTTGACTTAAGATCCAGTCCCGAGGAGACCAAGGCAGCTGGATCAACCATAACAATTTGAACGGCAATGGGGGGCGGAGGGGCGAAATAGCACAAAGAGGGAACCTAAAGGTGAGCAAGACAAAATACGGATAGCGGAGGATAGGTCCAATAAAAAGACATGTCCGATAGTGCTGAAGGAGCAAAGGAACGTCGAACATAGACCATCCTAACGATAGCATGGTATGTGTCTCTAGGACGTAGCCCTTCATAATTAATAGCATAATTAGGTTTCTAACATGCCCTATAAAATTGGAAATGCATCATCCTTGAAGGACATTTACAAGAAACTAATTGATAAAAGCACGAAAGATGAACAAAATAGCATCGCATAGAATCTGAATCAATCCAGCCCAGCTCAGATTTGATTGGCATTAAATATTATCACAAATTACAATTTGAATGTGGCAAAATTTCATTGTTTGGAAAAAAAATTCAATGTTGTTTGTTTCAGACGGACATGAATGCTTCAATGATAATGAAGAGGTTGATAAGGTTTCATAATCTAGTGTTTTTCGATAGTCACAATTTTTCCGTTCGCTCACACGGTTACTAGATCATCAGATGTTAATGTCATGTTATTAACTTGGATTTCTTTATCGATTGAATTGGAATATACTACGAGAATAGTTGTTTGTTTATCAATATAATGATGTTTTTTCTGTAATAATACCTTTTTCATTTCTTAATTTCTATAAGAAGAATTTGATTATGGTTATGAAGACAAAATCTTTGCATTCTTCTCAAATATAGTGGGTGAATTTTTTTTATTTTGAAATTTAAATTTTGATATTTCTTCATTTTCGTCTTTCAATTTACACTTTAACATCATAATTTCATGTTAAAGTTTCCCTTCGTTTAACAATCGTCCTAAAATATTTTCTCAAGTTGATTCCATGTTAAATTAGTTTTAATTTTAAAATCGGTGCTATCACACCATTCTTGGGCCTCATCATTTGACTAAATAAAAATATTCTATTTGAAAAGTAGCTCTTTGTTTAAATATTTGCCACCAAACTTTGTCATCTTCATTTCCTACAAAAATGGGCAAAAGATCACTAATATCTAAAAATATAGTTTGGATTGCAATTCAATGACAAGGAGGTTTGTGGAGGATTTGTTGTCACGGTTGCATAATTTTCTCAAAATATGTCCTATGCAAAAGTTTATTGTTTATACCCAACACCTATACGTCCACTTGACGCAAACACTATGAATAATAGTTAGCTTTTTTAAATAGACGTGGATATAACCCTTCATAATTAATCGCATGATTAGGTTCATAACACTCCAAGTGTTGCACCACCAACCACCTCATCAAAGTTCCAAGGTTATAAGAAAGCATCCCCTAGCACATACCCTGGCAAATATAGAAACCAAAGTAATAATATAAGATGCCACACAATATAGGTAGAGGTGGTATTTGCATCCAATATGACAACTAAGGTCAAAAGATTGTCCAATGCCAGAAGTGCAACCAATGGGGCCATTTTGCAGGAGATTGCCCCACCAACCAAGTCAACACTAGACTTCTATGTAGATGGTGTGGGCGCGGAGACCATAAGGATGTCAATTGCCCAATGCAAGCAAATGCAAAATGATGACATAATAAACGAAGGGGTGATGGCAATCACTAGGGCCCAAGCAAAGAAGATAAATTACCCACACAAATGTAGGGAGAAAGAACGAATCATTGATGCAAGAATAGAGGTCAAAAGAGGAATGATTGAGGAATGGTAGCATTCCCTTGAACACACAAGGTAAACAGTGGGCTCAAGTCGTACAAAGAAATTGCAAGGCAAAATGTGCAAACTATCGTACCCATCAAATTAGCAGCCCTGTTGCAGAGCATTCCAGAGCTCAGAAATGCTATAACCTTTGTTGTGCAAAGTATTGATCACAACATGAAGTGTGCGGCACACCTAGAGTTCAAAGGTGTGGAAGTATAAGAAAAAAGACGTTGGACAACGAACAAATAATATAACCAGCATTGTCATATGACCCAATTATTGATCACATACTCTTGACAATGCACCTACCCAAACAACTGGTAGTCGTGCATATGGAAATCCTAGGTTGGAATCTAACAAATACTATCGTGGATGAAAGCTTTGGAGTTAATGCTCTTCCAGAGGAGACTTGCGAGAATCTTGAGAAACCATGTGACCTCCAACCTTTCAATTGGTAGGAGCAAACCAACAAGGCATCAAAGT
Source organism: Torreya grandis (assembly GCA_037957365.1). Lineage (NCBI taxonomy): Eukaryota > Viridiplantae > Streptophyta > Pinopsida > Cupressales > Taxaceae > Torreya > Torreya grandis. The sequence continues at coordinate 1,033,732 of JARHVA010003730.1, forward strand.
ATTAGGCCTTATGGGACAAAAGGTAATTATTAGAACCCAATCCTTCTTGTTGAATTTTGTAGTTATCTCATTAAAAAAGAAGGCTTATGATACACTATTGGGTCAGGGATGGTCGATAACAGCCAAAGCTGACTGCAACTGGAAAAAAATATCATCTCTATTGAGAACAAAGGCCAGAAGTTCATCGTAGATTTGAAGCATCAAGCTGTCAGTGAAGGAATAGCCTCGTCATATCCATATGATGCAGACTCTGAAGAAGAAGACTCCAAGGACAAGATGAACTCCCTTAATGATATTTTCCATTGGCAGATGGAAAATTATGAGGTATATCAGTATAAATGCAACTTTGTCGAGATCGTGGAAGTTGAAGTAGAAGACCATAAACTGAAGTTGGTACTGCACACTCGAAATACCCTTGAAAATTCACTAAATACAAAGTGGGGGATGAATGACTAGACGAGAAACCGGCTCATCAGTTTGGAGTTGGAGATATGAAGTATAAAGAACCTACCATTGTGAAGATGAATTTAGGAATAGAAGGAAATCGCAAGATGATTACAGTTGGAGATGACTGGTTATGGTTGGAGATGATTGGGACACAATGTTGAAGGCAGCAACCTTCTGAATATTCATGGACTACAATGATGAGTTTCGCTGGACATACAAAGACCTCAAAGGGGCATCACCTAAAATGTGTGTGCATAGAGGAGCACAGCCAATGTGGAGGAGAGCAAATAGGATGAATGAAAACTATGTCGTGAAGGTGCAGGAAAAGATTGAGAAGATGTTAGAAGTCGGTATCATCTTTAAAGTGGAAAGAAGTGAGTGGGTATCCCCAATCTTCATAAGCCTGAAGAAAGAGTCGACGCAAATAAGGATATGTGTAGACTTCAGAAGTCTGAATGCAGTCACTATCAAGGACTCGTTTCCTATCCCATTATTGATTCTATATTGGAAATGGTGGTCTAGCATGAAATGTATTCCTTTATGGATGGGTTCTCTGGGTGCAACCGAATCAGCATGGCAGAAGAAGATAAAATGAAGACCACCTTCATGGTGGAAGATGGAGTTTATGCATACAATTGGATGGCATTCGGGCTATGCAATTCTCTGGGTACTTTCCAATGAATCATCTTGCACATCTTTGACAAAATGGCAACAAGGAACTTCAAAGCATATTGGATGACTAGTCCATAACAAGGGACAAGAGGACCATCTTCGAGACCTAACAAAACGTATGCAATGCTGCCAAAAAGCTAGATAGGCCCTGAATCCAAAGAAGTGTCAGTTTATGGTTCCACAACACAAACTTCTTGGACATATTAGGTGTAAAGTTGGATTGCAGACCAACCCCTTAAAGATGTCACTGGGATAAAGTCATTTTGAACCACATCAAGTATTACTGATGCTTCATCAAAAAAATAGCCCGAATCTCTTAACCCCTGGATATTTCAACAAGGAAAGGAGTTACTTTCACATGGTCTGAAAAACACAAACAACCATTTCAAGAATTGAAGTCTCATAAAGTTCTCCTATCCTTGTATAACCAGAGTGGGACAAGGAATTCCATGTTCATGTCGATGCTTCCAATAATGCTATCAGGGCTACATTGTCCTAGGTTGGAGTTCAAGGATTGGGCCACCCTATATTCTTTGCTAGCATGTTACTATCAAATGCAAAAAAGAATTATAGCACCATTGAACGAGAGGCTCTCGATATGGTCTATATTGTTCAAAAGTTGTCATTATTTATTAGCTACTCCATTCATATTTTATGTAGACCACCAAGCCTTCTTGTACTTGGTCAACAAACTAATTATCCAAGGATAAATAAGCAAATGATTGATGTTGCTACAAGAATTTACATACAAAATCATTGTCAGTCTAAGCAAGAGCCATGCGATTGCTGACCAGCACTCATGAATAAACTTTGACAAACCCCCTGAAGGTGTCAATGAAGATTACCCGGACACCCATTTGTTTGAGCTTGTTATTGTACGTTCCAAGTATGAGAATATTAGTGAGTGCTTATCTACTGCTTCTTTTCCAGAAGACATGCATTTTGTGGCATGAAGAAAATTGGCATTGAAAGCTCGAACATTCCAACTGATTGATGCCTTGATGTACAAGATGGGCCCATTATGCACAAATGGGTCATGAAGAAGGAAATTAAGGATGTACTCCTAGAAGCACATGAGGGCCTAGCTACAGACCACATGGGTCCAAATGCTACGGTAAGGAAGGTACGTCTTGCAAGACTATGGTGGTCGATGTTCCATCACGATGCCAAGGAATGCGTGTTGGGATGTGATACTTGTGAAAGAATTGGAAAGGCACTTAAACGGAACTTTATGCCCGTATGGCCTTCACATCCCCAAGAGTTTTTTGAATGATGGGGTCAAGATTTCATTGGGCCATTAAAAGTCAGCAAAATTCACCATTGCAAGTATATTGGTGTGGCCATGGAGTATTTAGCAAAAAGTGGGCAGAACCCAGAGCATTGCCTGAAAATAGTGCATAGTGTACAAACAAATTTAGCTATGAACAAGTGGTCACTATGTTCAGAATTTTGACACAGATTACCAGAATTTGGTCAACCATGTAATTCAGTTGATGACTTTCGAGTTTCGAATTTTCCATTCTCTCTCAAGTCTGTACTATACAAGAGTGAATGGACAAGTAGAGGCAACCAACAAGGTTCTAATATCAGTAATCCAAAAAGCATGCATTAAAGGAGGTGTCGACTAGGAAGAATACTTACCTACAGTATTATGGGCCTATCCTATGGCCTATAAATTAACTTCCAACCCTAAACCTTTTCAACTAATGTATGGCCAACAGGGAGTGATTCTGATGGACTACTTGGTACCAATTTTGAGGGTAGCAGTGGAAAATTGGCGTTGAAAGCTCGAACATTCCAACTAATCCATGCCTTAATGTACAAGATGGGACTTGACCAAGTTATGCACGGATGGGTCGTGAAGGAGGAAATCTGGGATGTACTCCTAGATGCACATGAAGGCCCAATTGGAAGTCAAATGGGTCCAAACGCCACGACATCTGCAGGACTACGGTGGCCAATGTTGCATCACAATGCCAAGGAATGGGTGTTGGGATGTGATACTTGCAAAAGAACCAAAAAGCCACTTAAAAGGGACTTTATGCCCTTATGGGCGTCACATCCCTAAGATTTTGTCGAACGATGGGGTTTGGATTTTGTTGGCCATTAAAAGCCACCATTAAAAGTATATTGATGTTGCCAAGGAGTATTTAGCAAAGTGAACTGAAGCCAGAGCATTACCTAACAACACTGTGCAATGTAAAACCAAATTTATCTATGAACAAGTGGTCACTAGGTTCAGAATTTCAATACAGATTACTAGTGACAAAGTGGACATCTAGTCAAACATGTAATTCAATTGATGACTTTGGAGTTTCGAAGTTTCCATTCTCTCAAGTCAGTACTATCCAATAGTGAATAGACAAGTAAAGGCAACCGACAAGGCTCTGATATCAATAATCCAAAAAGCATGCAAAAAAGGTGGTGTCGACTGGGAAGAAAACATGCCTGCAATATTATTGGCCTAGCATACAGCCTATAAAGTAACTACCAGCCATAAACCTTTTCAGCTAATGTATGGTCAACAAGTAGTGGTTCTATTGGAGTACTTGGTACCATGTTTGACGATAGCAGTGGAAAATTGACTAGGTGATGAGAAGAGCCTAGCATAACTCATCCAGTTGAATAAACTAGATGAACGTCGCATAATGGTTCCATGGGCAATTGAATTTATGAGGAAAAGATGGAAGTACTGGCATGATAAACAACTCTAGCAGATGAATTTCAAAGCAAGGGCTCTAAGGTATAATAGGAGCCATAAATTTAAAATAGGAATGTTCAAGGTAATGTGGCTAGTCTAGTTTAAGATTTTATAGATCTTCAAGAATGGAGTAGTCAACTTAGAGAACTTGAAAAGAACGACAATCAAAGACACAACAAACGGTTCTAATCTTAAATTGTATAAAGCAAGAACCTAATATATATATATATATATGATTGACGTCAGGCTTCCAAGTGTGGGTGATCAAACATTAATGGAAGCAAGGCCTATTTAACTAAAAATAGAAAAAAACACAAAAAGGTGAAACAACAAAGGGTAAAAATCAAGTTGGAAGGTATAGTCAGGTAGAGCATATTTTGTTCAACAAAAAAATAGCAAGGGGTGGCACCATTCAACCAACACTTGACAAATAAAGACTCAAACATGAAGTGTACGACCAACAAATTGCTCAACTAGCATATTTCCATGTAGTCGTATGGCCACCATATACTCCCTTGTAGCTCGACAACCTACGTTCGATCTGCGTATAACCACCTTGCCACTCTGTTAGGCCATCCTCTAATGCCCACACTCAACAATCCCTGCCAGAGGCCCACTCCCTGGTCGTAGCACCTTCACCTGACAACCACTCCCTACCCATACAGTTTGACCCTACACAAACCCTATTCGTTCAACCACTGACCATACGACCTGCACTGCATGAACCAATAATTTCTCCCCGTACATGTGCTAGTCGTACGACCCTCTTATGTCAACCACTATTAAGTTGTATGGCCCTATAAACACATCATTGTTCAAAACAACCACTCCAATTCCAAATTTGCACACTTCAACACATGAGTATAATACACTAAGTGAAGTCATATTTCTACTTCCACTAGAAGCAAAAAATTGGGCAAAACCACAAATATCATAACTTTGACTCCAAAAAAGCAATACATGGTTTGGAGAAGTTGAACAGATTCAAGGACCGCAATTTATATCTAGCAAACCCTTAAATGAGGGTTTCAACAGATATTCAGGTATCAATAATTCTAGGTTCGCCACATTGGCAAAAGCACATCCTCCTCTGCTTTCCACCAAAACCCCAACAAGGCAAAAGAATGTACTGAGGCAGCATTCGAAAACTATGTTCCAACAAGGGAAGGCCATATGGTGCCTGTGCAGAAGGACATTTCCATCCCCAAGATGGTACAAACTTCCTTGATCACAGGCAATTTCAAGCAAGGACCCATACAAATCAATAAGAAATAAAGAGTCAAGGAACCACAAAATATAAAAACCAAGGTGTTGCCCACTCCTGAGTTGCTTGAATGGGGGACCCTTACTGCTATGTAATCCCACACCCAGAGGGCAAATAAACCAATAAATTGTGACCTAAAAGCCACATGACACATAACTCAAGTGGTCAGAATCCTCCAAATGCCCTACTTCAATGCTCGAGATTTGGAGCCCTAATTGGTGAGGATGGCGTCCAATTACAACAAGGATACAAGATGTTCATTTGTTAAGTATATTGACAAAGAGGTTAAAATTAACTATACTCCAACAGACTTCATACGGGTCTTTGAAGTACTATCACATGGACCAGCAGTGAGCAAACTTACAGGGAACATCCATATGACACAAGCTCAAAAGGATTATGTAGTGCCACACCTATGACAACTGGATTTAACTAAAGAAGAATTGGGTAGCATGTGGGCCAAAGGAATTCGTGGCATCAGAAAGGAGTATTTGGCCTTTGACGAATGGCAGTGTATTTTGTATGCCATTTGTTGTCAATTGGTAGGGGTCACTCACTCCTGTGATATCGCACTATAGATGACAAAGTACATGGTTGGGATATGAAATGGTTGAGATTTACAATTGGGGAGAGGTTTTGTTAGCCCAAATTCATGAATTCCTCTCTCTAACTTGTAAAGGCTTCTACAAGACACAACATGCCAATGGGATCTTCTTGGACACCATGTACTCTTAGAGTACATTGGGCAAAAAATTCAGTCTAGATACTTCTTATGACCCAAATTGGCCCTCGGTCTTTTGATGGAGACAAATTGGTATACCACTTAGTCGAGGAAAAGGATGATAAGAAAAGAAAAGAAAAAGGAGATCCCTTGTCAAGGACCTTGCCGCCTCAAACAAGGATGAGGGAGATGACTCTAACACAAATGATAAGGATGAGCATGTTGGTCCACCCATGGTTGGGGTGCTAGTCGAGCCTCCAATAGTGTTCCCTTCCTCCTCCTTCAGCATGCCAAGCGGCTACTCAAACCCATTATCTCAAATCACTTGTGATGAATAGGTCATGGGAGAACAATAGATTGTGAGTTGGCTGAACCAAATGGGAGAACCAATTAATCTTGTCTTTGAGTTTCCGAACAGCCCTTTATCCGAGTAGCATGGAGTTGATGTGGAGGTAAAGTCCAGGACCTTTGAGACAAGACCCACATATCTTTTGGGTTCCAAGGATGGGATTGTTCATATGTTTCTTCCTATTATGAAACTTTTTACCCGTAAAAAGAAATAAGGAACTGATATTCCTTAGTATATATGAAAGTGGGTAAAAAGCAAGTGTAAATAGAAATTGTTGAAAAATAAAAAAGCAAAGTTTAAAAGAAATACTATAATAAAGTGAAAGGTGTAATAAAGATTGTAGTTAAAAGATTAATTGATGAAATTAATCTTATTTATGAACGGATGTGTTGGTTATATTACAACTACCTTGGGAAACTATATAATGTATTAAATTCCTTGGATATGCGCATTTAGAATATTTTGTGTGATACAGCAAGGTAGACTACGGGCATTAAAGAAAGGGCATGCAGGGCATATGTCCAACCAAGGATACATGATATACCTTGGATGGTTCTTAACCAAGGCAAAGAGTATATGAGCTACTTTATGAAAGATTTCAAGATAAAGATAACCCTCCGGCAATCAACACAACAACTAAGTTTTTTTCTATGAAGGATATCACTCAAGGTATAAAGACACTAGCAAGGGGTAAGGCACAAGACATAAATGGGCTGCAAGCTAAATAATTAAAGTGGGGCTTAGAAACCCTCACCCCAAACATCAAAAGCATATTCAATGATATCATTCAAAAAGGCTTTCCGGCAAGTTGGACTAGTGTCATTATCCCTCTCTATAAAAGTGGGGATATCAATAATCCGTCCAATTACCAAACCATCATGATGAATCCCCTTCTTGGAAAGCCATTTGGTAGCATGATAGATAGAATGCAAAATTAACAATTAGACAGATAAAAGGCTAAAAGTGCAAAAGGCCAAGCAGGGTTTAGGCCGAAACACTCCACTATTGATCACTACATCACTCTTAGACACTTCATTGAAAAAGCATGGGATACTCAAAGAGAATAAGTTTTTTGTTCCTTTGTTGACTTCAAAAAAGCGTTTGACACAGTCCCTAGAAGTAAAATTTGAATTAAAATGCAGGAACTTGGAGTTTCAGATGAATATAAAGCGGCAGTGCATAGACTCTATGAGCAAGTCAGGGCCAAAATCAGAACAAGTGAAGGCATGTCAGAATTCTTTGGAAATGACAATGGAGTCAAACAATGATATCCTCCATCTCCAACCTTGTTTGGTCTATATACATAAATAAACTAGAGGAGTGGATAAATAACACTTGTGGAGGGGGCATCCACCTAGCTATGTTGTAAAGTTATTTTTATATGCAGATGATCTTATTCTAATAACAAAAACAGCCCATAGTTTGAGAGAACATTTGAAAGCTCTAAAGCTATTCTGCCAAGAGGTGAGAATGCAAGTGAACACTAGCAAGACAAAAGTTATGTTATTTTCTCTACAAAGAAAAAAGAAATAAATTGAGTTTCTTTTCGAAGGAAATATGCTTGAAGTAGTGGAAGAATGCAAATATCTCAAACTTGAATTTCACAACAAGCTTGGTTGGGAGACCTGCAAGGCAAAAAGAATTCAAGGGGGGTGGAAGGCCTTACACTCACTGTAAAACAAATGCAAGAATGAGAAGTATGGGATTGGAAAACCAAGATAACCTTGTTCAACCTACTTGTCACATCAGTGGTCCTATATGAATGCGAAGTTTGGGCAGCAATGTGTCTGACATAAATTGGAGACAGATATAGAGAATCCAAAAGCATTTATTTGCAAGCAGCCTCAAAGTCAAAGTCTCAATTCCATATGTGATTCTATTAACCAAAACAGGTAACTTTTCGTTGAAGCGTCGGCAATAAATCGGACATTAAGTTATTTTAAAAAGATGCAAAGTATGGAGAATCATTGATGGCCCAAAATGGTAATAAAAGCAAAGCTAAGCAGAAGAAATAACACATGAATGAAACAAAACAACAGACAGATGAGTAAGTGGGACATCAACATGCCAGAATGCCCAAACACCGAGTGAATAAAAAATATGTGAAAAAAAATCATGATAGCTATGTGGACAAAGCAGATGGGATAGAAGAAAACATACTACATCAATAAGTTTAACCCCACATGGGAGCACGGAGAAAAGACATACATGGGCAAAAATCAAATGGAAAGCAAAGATGTTGATTGCACAATTGAGGACTAGCTCACATCATCTTAGGTGTGAAACTCGCTGGTGGACACTAACCAAGGAAAATTGGAAAACAAGAACATGTTTATTTTGTGACAAGGGAGTAGTGGAAACAGAATGGCATTTAATTATGGAGTGTGCAAACTGTAATCTATAATGACATATGTATCAAGTACAAAAGACAGCTTGAGGGTTGACAGCTTAACTAATTGTTTGAAGAGGAAAGGTTAAACAGAACAGCAAGTTTTTTAATCAAAATCCATACTAGAAAAGTTAGCATTGAAAAGAGATTAGAAATATTGCAACATTAGTAAGGCAATTCTGTGTCAAGAAGTTGTGGTATCACTGAACAAAGCAACTCTTGGTCCCATAAACTGCTTGGTGTATCAACCACATTATTAAAATCTTTAATTCATTCATTCAATCCAAATTAGGGCTTTGTAGCTCTTACAACATAATCATTTGCAACGGTATGAGAGCATGGCCAGAATCAAGAAAAAAATCGCATGCAAAACATACAATGGCCAAAGTGTAGTAGATTATGTCATTTACTCGTAGAGCTACACCTCGAAGTTGATGGAGGTTATGATTGAGGACAATGTCTTAGAACTGAAATCAGACCATAATCCAATTCATATTAAAGTTCACATTCTCATAAGGAAACAATAGGAAGAACAAGTCCACTTTGGCCAAAAGAAAGATACTCCCCAAGGTAAAATCCTTCTAAATCATGAGAATCAGAAAATCTTTAGAGCGGCAATCAAACAACTGTTCAGAGATCACAAAGAAAAAATAGCTAACATAAAGAATCAGTTTCTCAGAGAGAATATGCTGATTCTCTTAAATGGTTGTAAGAGAGCTAGACCCAAGAGAGGAACAAGAAATACTTTCCCAGCAAACCTATGGTTCGACGAGGAATGCAAGATAGCAAAAAGAAATCTACGAAAGAGAGGTATGGACAAAGAGCATAAGGAGTATGAAAAGATGCTATGGAATAAGAAAGAGAAATATGTAAATAGCAGAAGAATAGAGCTAATTGCCCTTGAAAAAACAGTCCTAAAAGCTTTTGGAAAGAGCTACGTCAAAAGAAGAAACAAACAGAAAACAATATCACCGAAAACCAATAGCTTGAATATGTGAAGTTGCTATATGAGAGGGACCAAGATAAATATAGACCCCCAATAATCTATGCGAATACAAAACTTTTCAACACCGAAGACGTCATTCAAGGCATAAAACAATTAGCAAGTGGGAAAGCTCAAGATATTGATAGGCTGCAAGCAAAGTACTTAAAGTGGGGTGCTAAAGTACTGGCACCTCATATCAAACACATCTTCAATAGGGTCATCCAAGAGGGCTTCCTGAAAGAGTGGACGATTAGTGTGGTTATCCCTATCTTCAAAAGCGAGATACCAATAACCCGTCAAATTATCGTACTATCATGGTTAACCCCCTTCTTGGTAAACTCTTTGGAAGCATGATAAAGTGCAGAATCAACAGGTGGGCAGAAAAAAAAGGAAAAAAAGCTAAGGGTCAAGCTGGATTTAGACCGAAGCACTCTACTATTGATCATGGGGTTATACTTAGGTTCTTGATTGAAAAAATATGGAACACTCAGGGAGAGGAGGCCTTTTGTTGCTTTGTCGACTTCAAAAAAGCCTTTGACATGGTCCCCCATGACAAACTTTGGAATAGGATGGAGCTGGGGATTCCAGATGAGATTAGAGCTGTTATCCATAGATTATATGAGCAAGTAAAGGCTAAAATCAAAATTAGTGATGAAATGTCAAAGTGTTTTGACAACGATATAGAAGTCAAGCAAGGCTGTCCGCTTTCACCAACTTTATTTGGACTGTACATTGATAAATTAAAAAAATGATTAAATAAAGATAGTGGGGAGGAGATTCAACAAGCTAAGTGTGTTATAAAACTGTTTCTTTATGCGGATGATCTCATTTTAATCACCAGAACAGCCAGTATCTTGAGAGAACATTTGGGAGCACTTGAAACTTTTTGTCAAGAGGTTGGAATGCAGGTGAACACAAGCAAAACCAAAGTAATGATCTTCTCTCTGAAAAGAAAAAAGAAACAATATACCTTTACCTTTGAAGGTAGCCCATTAGAGATAGTTGCGGAGTACAAGTATCTCGGGCTTGATTTTCACCACAAACTCAACTGGGAAACATGTAGAGCAAAAAGAATCCAAAGAGAATGAAAAGCATTGTACTCTCTTCAAAATATGCAGGATTGCGAAGTTATGTGATTGGAAGACCAAGAGAACACTCGTCGGTTTGTTGGTTATCCCGCTGATTCTCTACGGGTGTGAAATTTGGGGCAACAGTATGTCAGATCAGAAATAAAAACAGATAAAGAGAATCCAAAAACACTTCATCATAAGCAGTCTCAAAGTCAAGAATTCGGTGCCATATGAGATCTTACTTGCTGAATCGGGGTCCTTCCCTCTAGAGACATCGGCGATGATACGGTTACTAAGCTACCTCAAGAAGATTCAAAACATGAAGAAACATAGGTGGCCTAGACTAATTATGGAGGAAGAGCCAACTAGAAGAAAGAACACTTGGAAGAAGCAAAATGACAAATAGGTAAAGAGGTGGGATATTAGCATGCAGGAGTGCCCAAATACTAATGAAGAAATAAAAAAATATGTGAAAAGAAAATTCAAGTGCATCATGTGGACAAAACAAATGGCCCATAAAAAAAAATACTACCTCAAAGAATTAAACCCCATAGGGGATTTTGAAGAAAAAGCTTATATAGGAGCAGACATTAAGTGGACAGCGAAAATGTTGATTGTCCAACTTAGGATGAGCTCTCATCATCTTAGGTGTGAAACGGGTAGATGGCTAACTCCTAAAGAGGATTGGGAGGAGAGAATATGCCTCTTTTGCAACAAAGGCATGGTGGAAACGGAACGACACTTTCTCTTGGAGTGCGAGGCATACAACGACATCCGATATAGTTATGGTGAAACTTTGAAAATCCCCAACCTTGCACCCTGTTTGAAGCGACAACACTGGGTAATACGGCGAATCTCGTGATCAAACTTCACAAAAGAAGGGAAGATCTCAAGAAAGAAGTTCAGGTAACTTAGGAAACGTTTTGTGGATGATGTCTCGTTTTGAAGGGGATGTGCACAACCAATGGGTCCCATAGGCTGCTGCGGCCTCGTGGATATTATTAAAATCCTTCATTCATTCATTCAAATAAAAAATAAGATAAAAATAAAAACAATAACCCATACCTCATTCTAATAAACAACAAGTCTTAACCCTGAATTTGAATGGAAATAAAACCCTCTGAAAATAAAATAAAATAACTTACCGACTACTACCAAATTTACAGCCAATAACGCTGGCCAGGCGTATCTGTAACGCCTGATGAATGGTTCCTTGTGCGACGAAGCAACGGCCTCTGATACTTTTGGTTCCTTGATTGCCTTTAGTCTTGAACCTGTATTAGCCACATTCGCTATTTTCGATCAGAGCGCTCCCTATTTTCGATCAAAACATCCTCATTATTACATGGAAACATCCTGAGGAAAATCAAAAGGGCAAGTGACATACTTTTATTGGGCCTGTTCTTCAAAAGCTTGGGCTGATTCATGGTATCTCTCATACTCTGTTTTTGCTTAGAATGGGTAACTCGGTACCGTTAAGAATTCATGCCCCAAAGTTCTACAGGAATGAAATGAATTGCTTGTAATGAAGACCACTACGGAAATTCATTTTCAATGTAGAGGATCATATGTAGGTTTACAAGGTAACTTATAGTATATGAGATTACTTTGTATTCGTTGTATGTAAGAGGAATTTAATAGTCTCATACTCTCAATATATATGAGGTACAATTTCATTGATCTTCAAATATGATGTGTAAACTCTGCAAGGTAACTTATAGTATAAGAGATTACTTTGTATTCATAATATGTAGAAAGCAATTAAAAAAATTTGTTCGTATTCTTAGTATGTAAGTGGTACCATATAATTGTTCTTTAAATATGATACATACATACTTTGCGTCTACAAACATTTAAACTTGTGACTTTCTTTTCAAGAGCCAATTTTTTTTTTATTATTAGGCTAACTTAAAGGTGGTGGTATAAAGAAAATGATTTTTTTAGATTATTAATTTTCATGAGATTTTACTTGTGGTTGAGTTATTTTCTAAGCGTTTGTTAATAAAGGAGGAAGAGTGAATGTGTAGACCCCTGAAAATGCTCGTTACATAACTATTAATTGTTATATTGCATAATTTTAAGGTACTTGTGTATTTGTCGGTTATTGATCTAAATTACATGTTATTGGCATGTTTTGTCATTCATCGTTGTGTCCCCCTTCTCTTCTCCCCTCCCTTTCTTTCCCTTCCTAGTTTCATGGTCTTGTGATGGTCCTCCCATAAACATACTCAATACAATTCTAGAACCTGGTACCCAAAATTGTACTTGGTAAAGTTATAGGGCCCAAAAACGTACTCAGTACGATTATGAGGCCAAGAAATATACTTGGTATGATTATGGAACCTAAAAACGTACTCAATACATTTATGGGGTTGAGTGTGGTCCTATTCTATTAGGATGATTTTTCATGGTCTCATCTTGTTCACATTTTCAACCATTTGATGTTGGTCTGGGCATCAATAGGGTCCTTATTTGAATTTGAGTCATCTATCAATACACATGTATCTTAGTACATCTAGCAATCTAGAGATCATCTAACTAAGCATCTAGCGTTTTTTTTTCAAATGAATCTATTGAGAATTTATAAGCATTCTAGATAAATTAAAAAAGCATTTAGAGATATTTTCATGGTAGCACTGAAATTCATGTTAATGACATATTGCATTGCACTAGTTTTCCGAGCTAAAAAAGCCTACAATTATTGGAGTGTTGTTTTCGATATTGTACATTATTAAGGGCCCTGACAAATATCAAGGAAACCCAGCTATTCCCCTATGTAATGTAGGCACCAAAACATATCATTTATGGATCTAACTATGTGATTAGGGCAAGGAGAAGAAGTGCATTTTCTCGGTGATCGGATCGAAGTTTAAGAGAATTAAGTGAGGTTTTTAGAGTTAAAACGTTGACAAACACATTCATCGAAAAAGATTGCACCTAGATAATAATGCCCAAAACCAAACACATTATAGTTTCGTTCCCAAAAAATAGAACTTGATGGTTTGGACAAGAACCTTTGTTTGCCACAAGTTTTCACGGTTCTCATTGTCTTGTCAAAACCCTTAATTTCCTCTGTCACACTTCATTGACTATCTCCAAATCTCTCGATACTCAAGATACATTTCTAAACCCTCATTTCATATGTACTGCTCTGGTTCTTGAGAATTAATTAGGTCTAATTTTTTGTTTTACTTTTGTTTGGGCTTAGTTAAATGTTTGTGGATATTTGAATTGCAATTTGATTAAAATATATCTATTCATAATATATTTTGGTGAACCTACATTATTTTCCATGTTCTTCATCCTTCTAGGGTAGGATTTTGCATCATGTTGTAATATATTTAAATATGGTTGGAGTTGTTTGATGTGTTCCCTCCCTTGAGGTTAGATCTTATTTCACACAATGTCATATCTAAATCTATCAAATTGTTATAGGGATATTCTATTACATACTTCTATATTGCTTAATTCCAAGCCCTAATTCATTCTCATTTTTTATTTTTCCCCAAGCATTAGTGTGCTTGTCAAAATTGTGATTATTTATGCACCTCCTCTTAGGCTTTTTGTAAGAGTTGTATTCTTCAAACCTTGGCTATTAATTGTAAAAATTATTGTAATTTTTTTGTCTCTATATATAATGCATCTCTTGTTCTAGATAGTCATGTTCATTGTTTCAATAGAAGTCTTAAATATGATTATAACGTGTAATGCTTTCAAGTCTTTACATTTACATGGTAATCCTAGCAATGTATTTTGTTGTGTATCATGTTATTATTAAATTGTTAGTATTCATGTTCGAGTAAATGTCTTCAATAGAAATTTATAAAATGTTATAATCTCTTCCAAGACATGTTAGGGTTTCATGTAATTGTGATAGTTCTTCATGTTTATGTCTTTCTCCCCTTGCTAATGACAAAATAATCATGGTAACTTAAGTAGACGTGTCTTTTTCTAATATAGATGTTTCAATGTATAATGACTTGTTATAAGGTGAACCATACTATGATAATGATGGTTAGAGGAAATAATGCAATGGTCCCTGGTAATCTTCCTCAAACTCAAGGTGGGAACAACCAAAATGTCCCTCCCAATCTCCCTCAAGCTCTTAAGCTTAAGTTGCATATCACAAAATATTATGATATTATGGATCTATTTAAAAATATTCATGTGAAGATATCCATCCTTGAATCAATTACTAAATCTAATGTGTATGCGGATATTATTTACAAAGCATTATAGAACACAACATTTCCAAGTGATACTCAACCATCTCGCTTTGCTTCTATTGTTCGATCTCTAAAAGATAGAGAGAATGTAATTACTTTTTACAGTGATGAGATACCTTCAAAACACGTCATTCATCAACTTTTAACATTGCACATTTAATTTATAGTCAACAATATAAAGATTAAACAAGTACTTGTTGATCATGGTTTGGGATTAAACATTTGTATTGAAGCCTTTCTTTGACAACTGGGCATTGGAAGATAATCCCTCATTAATACAAATATGATCATCAAGGGGTTTGACAACTAATAAAGAAGAGCTCTATGAGAAATTACATTAAATATATCACTAGGTATAAAAATTGTAGCTACAAAATGTCAAATTGTATTTAATGATGCAAGCTACAATGTTTTACTTGTGAGACATTATATCCATGACACAAAATTTATTCCATCTAATTTACATCAATGTTGTAGACACCTAAAATTGGTATTAGACACTTGACGACAACAATTTTGACATACATGATGTGCATACACATTTGACTCTTGTTTACACTTTCCCTTATCTGTTTACCCATATATTATCTTTGTGAACCTAATTTGTTATCACACGTATTTAGGATCTCCCTAATCTGTGCAATAACCCTCCATGATCCTAAGAAGACTATTGTCATATTCCAAAACATTGATTTTCCCTCTCTGGATAGTGTCGATAATATTCAAATATTTATAATTACCCCAAATGTTTGCCTTTTTAGTAATGTCCAAGGACCTCTAATGACTAATTTTCAAACTCAAATGTTTCCTTTTGGTCGACCTAAGCATGTTTCACATGTAGATTATGAGGAGAAACGCCAAAGAGTAAAAATCAATCCTAACATCATATTCACTTGGCAATTACACTGAGAACCACTTGCCAGCTTGAGAAATCAATTGGCGCTTCATTGAGACATTATGACAACAACATATATATCTAAAACCCTTCGAAGGAGCAATCCTAGAGAAAAATTTGAACATTAACACAAGGTCAAAATTGCATGTTTTCAAGTGTTAAAATTTAAATTATGCATTGCATTCTAGAATGATCACAACAGTGCACACACACACTTTAAAGTATTAAAATATATGCAATGTTCAATCACTTAGTGGGAAGTGGTTGGGGATGTCCAAACCATATTTCTAACCCATTTTTCCAAGTCAATATGGTGTTGAAAATAACACTAGGGTTTCAAGGTAATAGGAAGCAAAATCAAAATTTGTTCATAGGACCTATTATCATGAAATTTTGCATTTCATGATAACACTCACAATCATGCTCCTAAAAGGTGATTGGAGGTAAATCAAGGATAAGGATAGTTCAAATATTCCATAATAAGGATGTTGACTCCATATCCCAATGGACAAGGTTTGGCAAATTCATTCAAAGCTCCTATAAGTTTTGCCAAAAATTTGATCTCATCATAAGCTCTAAAATTCTATTCCATTGTGTAGACCAAGTCAATTTGACCATTTTTTATCATAAACAATTGGTGAGAATAGTTAATTATACCTTAAAACCTTGGTTCTTGTCAGGGAAAAAACCCTAATTTGGTCTTAGTTCTTAAGGTGTCATTCATCGATGATAGACCTTATTTAGTCTTGGTTCCCAAGGTACCTCAAGTCATTAATAGCCCAATAGGGTCTAGTTCCTCAAGTTCTTAAGGTGTTTGATGGACCTCATAGGCTTGATAAAGAAGAAACTTAGGTTTGGTGTTGTAGGTTTCGTTCACAGTCAATGGACCCAATGGGGTCTTGGTGTTGCAAGTGTCATGGAGGCCCTATAGACCTGATAGAGTCCTAGTTCTCTAAGTGTTTCTAGTGCCTGATATTGTTGATAGAGCTAATGGGGTCTGTAGGAGTTTAAATAATGATCAAGGTGTCACAAAATGTTGATATGCATGATTTGGTTATGGTTCATCATGTGCTTTAAGTAACCAAGGTCCCTGATACCTCTGAAAGGATCAATAAAAACTAGAAAATTCAATATGGTGTTGTAGGGGTCACATAAGCCCAATGAATCCAAAATGATCTATATGTTGTGGGTGACATGAGTATCCCAAATTCTTGATAGACCTGACAAGGTTTGAAAAAATCATAAAATGAAAATTTTAAAAGTTCCAGAGGTGCTTGATGGACCCGATGGGCCTGAAAGGTTTATGACAAGATGAAAAAAAAGTCTAAATCGAGTCATAGTGTAATGTGAAGGGTCAAAATCTTGTTTTATAAAAGTTTGAATGCCAAAAGTCATAGTGGAATATGAAGGGTCAACTCATTTCGTCCTATCTCTAATAAATAGGAGAATTGGCAATTGTAATGGGAGGAAGTTTTCTTTCTTTCAAGGTCTTAGAGAAGAAATGGCTACAAATTTGTATATGGACTGTATAATTTTATAGATTTTAGGAATGGAATGCAAGAAAATGGGTGATATCAATCTTTGTCTTTGTGGGTTTTGATGCTCTTTATTTATAAATTTGGTACTTCTATTTGTAGATAAATAATCCATTAAAATCCTACATTTTTATTAGTTATTCATGGCATTTTTAGGCTTTATGTTGAAAACCCTGTGTATGGGATTTGTACCAAGTGTACCCAATCTGAGTTTTAAGGAGACTTTGTACTTCCAAGAAAGCTTTTTATTTTTGTTACATTTGTTGATCATATGTCTATTTTGTGTGAGATGAATAATTTCCAGTTATTTCATTTAATTTTGAGTTATTCAAGTGGTTGTCTGTATTTATTTTGCCATGGATTTCTCCTCCATCCTCCTTTTTCCTTCCATTATTTTCCAATTTTGTTTATTTTTTGTGCTTTCAGGTTAAAAGTGCACAAAATCCCCAAAAATACACATATCATATGAGGGAGCTACCCCTCTCAAATGTAGGGGAAATCACAATCTCAACGGTGATTGTTCCAATTATTGGTAAATTTGTGTCATTTCTTATTGGGTGAGTCATAAAACCAGGGAATATAAAAAACAACCTAAATTCATACCAACATGATCGAGGACAAGAAAAAACACATAAATTATCTATAGGGATAGGTGCAATGATCTACAATAGAACAAACTGACACAATTAACCAAGATGGTTATGGTAAACAAATAGAAAAAATAGTTGTTACGTGGTTTTGAGCTTTATTGACAATGTTCACATAGGTTTTGACATACTATTTATTAATCCAAGTGGTTACAAAGATAATATAGAGCATTTTCCAAGTTGGTAATGTAAAAAATGAGCAATATAAAATAAAACTTAGCTAATTTTAATTTGTTCCCTCTTTGCTTGGTCAATTATAAATGTATTAAATGCAATCAATATCTCTTTTATATTCATATCTATATGGCAAATGCCCTATTTTACACAATCTATAATCAATAGTTTTATCTTATTTATACCACCTAAATCATAAAATAAGTAAATCATTTTGGTGAACCTAATCTTTGTATTCACCATGGAAAACCATGGGTCTTTCTCCCTTAGGGTTTCATTTTTTCTTCTCAGGTTTTCAAATTTTTATTGCATCAGGGTTTCAGATTTGATTTCTGATTTCCCCTTCTTCATATAAGTGAAACCTAGATATCGTTATAATGGATGTTGATTATTTATCTTTTGTGATTCAAGATCTGATTATTATGATTACATGTTTATTTCCTAAAACAAGTAATATGTTTCCAATCCATACAATGAAATGGGTTAAATTTATCTGCAGTAAACCTAAGGATGATAAAAATGATGATAAATTCTTAGCTATTATAAGTAACACATATTACATAAATGTTAAATCTGAAATGTTTTCGTATATGACTCCTTTCATTCTTCCTCCCCCTAGGCCTCTAGGTAATTAGAGCCACCATCCCTCCCCCATTAATCACCTTATGATTATATTGGATGCTCACATACATATTATCACAATACCAACAGGAAGGGTCCATATACTATTGTAGGTTTTTATTCCATTTTATGGTTTTGCCTACACATATTTAGCTTGTTTAGGTGTAAAACTGAGATCACTTAGGTGTAATAACGAGGTCAATTAAGATGCACACACACATGTCTAATTTGTATTAAAATTGGTTGGTGTGGATGCACTTGTCATTTACCAACCAATGTTGACATCTTTCACATGGTGTTCACTATTCATTTGGCAATTGACATGTTTTCACATTACCAAATGTAGGTGGCTTTATGTCTCTCTTCTCAAAGTTACTTCCATTGATTCTAAATACAATTTGTTATTATGTGCATGTTTGGTTCCTATTTTGCAACAAGACTCTCTCTTTTGGCATGTTGAGAGTCTAGTGTGTTTAAATCTTGTTAGTTCTTGATTGTGGCTCATTCTAATATGGTATCAGAATGGATTTTAGTAAACGAACACTTGTTTCATTGTAATATTTTTTGGAATCTTGATTATTTAGACTTGTATAATACATATCCTCTATTATTTGAGTATGTTCTTCTCTCACATCCCTGGATGATCTGGAGAATTAGAAAAGAATGAGGAAAAATATATTTGTGTAAGAGGTTCTGTAGGTCACTTATCAATTGGTGTGTTTTTGAGAAAAATAGAAAACACATTGAGTCTAAAAGGCCTCAAAATATTAGGATCACATGTTAATTCGTAGAAAATGGAGATTTTTTTTAAATCTCATTTTTTACAAGTTTCTGAACTAACCTGATAGAAATCCATACAATTTTAGTGGATTGGTGGCTGTTTACAAAAGGTCATCCTTTCTAATCTTGGGGGGTTGTTTTTTATAGTTTTAGGGGGTTGTTTTGTGCCTTGTGTTCTATTTTGCACTTTCATTTCTACAAATATCTCTTTCACTACAACATGGACTATAATTTGGTTTCACTTCCCACACCATATAATTATCATGATTGGAAAACAAAAGTCCAAATCTTTTTGAGGAGCAAAGGTTTACACATAATTAATATCGGTACTTAAACTAAACTAACAACAAATGCAAAAAATACTAAGTGGTTTAACTGATGTGATGAGGCATATGTTCTAATATGTTTGTTTGTATACTTGACTTACTCTTTCACATTGAATCTGCAAAACTACCAAATGGGGTCTAGACCATTTTAGAACAACTCTTTGGGAAGTAGGATGTAATGAGGGGTCATGATCTGGAGCATGAGCCCATTAGTTTGAAGCCAGAAAAATTTGACATAATACATAAAGTTTTCACCAAATTCAACTCACTTAGGTTGCAGTTCAAATTGTGTGGCATAGAGAAAAAGAATGAATAGTTGATCATTTCTATTTTTGTTAAGTTAGGTCCAAACTATTCTTTTTTTGTCTTTACCTTCCATGCTACTAAGAGTGCCTTTGGAGCTACATGTACCATGTCGTCCTTAGATGATTTTGCTACCTCCTTTCATAGGGAACAAAATAAACTTATCTAGATGGGTACAATAAAGTTCTCTAAGTTTCATGCCCTAATTGCTAGTCATGAAAAATATAAGGCTTTAAATAGTAAGGATAAGAAACAAAACGAGAAGAATTATGAGCAAAATAAGGGTCATAAAACTTATGTTACATCCCAAACAACAACTAAGGCCTCCTCTTTAGATTTTAAACCTACGATATAGAAGGTCAAATGTGCCTATTTTAAGAGAACTAAGCATGTTGAATATAAATGTATGAATAAACAAATATATCACTTAACAAAAATTCTTGAGAAGAATAATGTAAGTGTCCCTGATTCTATCACACAAATTTCATCGACTTAAGAATCCTCTATGACAAAAGACAATGGTAAGGGGAAATGAAAGGGCAAATCCCTTATTTTAGTTTCATCTTATCCTTCCACATGGGTGATTAATTCTAGTGCTTTGCATCACATGGCTTTATCACAAGTTTTTTTCTCATCTTTAGAGCCATGTTCTATTCCTTATATTTTGATGGGTGTTGATACTTATATATAAGTTTGTGAGATGGCATATGTTGAAGTGAGTGATGAAACATTTGAATATGTTTTATGTTCCCTCATTGTCAACTAATCTCCTTTTTTTATCACATTACTTGCATTGGATTAGAAAAAAGAGTTGAGTTTACCTAGATTTTGTGGTCGTTAGGGAGCTGCACAGTGATTGTATAGCAACAATTGGGAAAGTAAATCATCAGTCATGGTTTTACACCTTCTCACACTTTGCTTCTAATCACCATCTACTACACTACTCCCTCACATATATAAGGTAAGTAAGTTATGGCATGAGCGATTTGGCCATCTTAACCATTGTTACTTGGAATAAATCAATTGTCATGATATGATTACAAGATTGTCTCATTTCTACGATTCTAATAATGTTTTCCAAGGTTACATATTTGTTGAACATACTAAAGAAAAGTATGACAAAATTAAATCATAGAGAGCCACAAATATTTTAAAGCTAGTTTAGAGTGATATTTCTGGTCTATTTCCAAATATTTCATTTAGTAGAACCAAATATATTCTTACCTTAATTGATGAATTTTCAAGGTTTACTTGTCCTTGATCATTTTTCAAGCCTTCAAGGCTCATGTAGAGAAACAGTTAGGGAAACCCATAGTGATTTTGCACATAGACAACATTGGTGAGTATGTAAACCATGATTTTGAGTAGTTATACACTTTAGAATGGATTAATTTACTACATACATTTCCATACATTCCTCAGTAAAATGGTGTGGTAGAACGTGAGAACGAGTCCTTGAAAGAAATGGCAAACTTTATGATACACTCTAAATCTCTTGCACCTCAATATTAGAAAAGGTCATTAACTATGCATGTTACATCTAGAACCACATTCCTAGAAGGAATCACTCCTTTTGAAGCTTGGAGTGGTCAAAAACCCACAATTAAACACTTTAGAGTTCTTGGATTTGTAGTTATGACCCACATTCCTAAAGAGAATTGTAAGGTAATGGATCCACATAATAGGCCTTGTATATTAGTTGGGTGTCCATATGGTGTTAAGGGATGCATACTTATTCATCCTAACATACACAAGTTGTTCATTGAGAAGAGTGTTCATTTTCAGGAGGGTCCTTCAAACTCCACACTTGACACTTCTCGCTTCTCCTTGGAATCACTAGGATTTAATGACAACTTTGATGATTCATATCACCTTGAGAATATTCTTGATGATGAGGATTTTCTTTTAGTTCAGATGATGATAATAGATATATGGATCCACATTTTTCCTCTCCCAAACACTCTTTAAAGGTTTAGGAATCTCTTCCTAACTCTATGACTTTAGGCCTTCTTTGGGCTAGACAAACACTACAAAGTGTTGGTGATTAGGTTGGGATCCATCAAATACTAGGCAAACATGCTCACAATTCTAGGGTGTTCCACTTGTCTTCATCACCTCTACTTTTGATCCATAATATTTTTGTGAGGCATCTGACACTCATAAGTAGGACACAACCATGCATGAGGAGGATAATTCATTGATTAGGAACCACACTTGGGATTTGGTTCCCCTTCCCTAGGGAAAGAAACTTGTTCGATGTAGATGGATCTATCGAATAATATTTTTAGCATATAATTCAGTGGATATATTCAAAACATGATTGGTACAATTTATTTTCACATGTTCCTAACATTGACTATATCGAGACCTTTGCACTAGTTGCAAAGATGAACTCTGACACACTCTTGCCATTGTCATTGCTCATCGTTAGGAGGTTCACCGGATGGATGTGAATAGTGCATTTTTTCATGATGACCTTGAGGAGGAAATATATATGGAGCAACCACAATGATTTGTGTCAAATTATTCCTTAGTATGCAAACTTTTGAAATCTATGTATGGATTCAAATATACCCCTCAGGATTGGTATGCCAAGATGGATTCATTCCTTCTCATAGTTGGGTTCACTAGATGTCATTCTAATCCAAATTTTTATAGTTTACAGTAGGATGGCTTGCTTCAAATTTTGGTTTTATATATTGATGACCTGTTGATCACAAGGAAATCTTCATCCTCCATTGCAGCAGTGAAAACTACTTTGCATGAAAGGTTCTCCATGACTAACTCAGGTTTATTGTACTACTTCCTTGGGATTAAGATTTCACAATTTGACTCAGGGATCACCATTGCACAATCCAAGTACGTTCTTGATTTACATGCACAGTTTTACAAATCTGACTATAAGCCAACTCTAAATCCCTTTCTTTTTGAAATCAATCTTGAGGTTGAGTGTTCTTCTCCATTAATTGATGCTACCATGTATCATCAACTTTTTGGCATATCATCTATCTAACTCACACTAGACTTGATATTTCATATGCAACAGGCATGGTTTCCATGTTTATGTAGACACCACATGAATTGTACTAAAAGGCAACCAAGCAGATTCTTCACTCTATTTAGGGTACTCATAGTTTTGGGATTCATTATGGGGTAGATATTGATGTTAAATTGATTGAGAACACATATTCATATTGGGCCAACGATAGTCAACATTTCAAGCCCACTTAAGGATACATTTTCTCCCTTCATTCATGTCAAATTAGTTGGCCTAGCAAGAAGTAGGATGTTGTTACCTTATCAATTACTAAGTTAAATATAGAGGAGTAGTTTTTGTTATAATTAAGGCTATTTGGATTTACAGGATTATTACTAAGTTTGGTATCTAGTTCAGGTGACTCATAATCATCTTTTATGACAATCATATCACCATCCAGATATGCAGGAATTCAGTCCAACATCAAAAAACCAAGAACATCAAGATTCATATGCACTTCATTTGGGAGCTCATTATTAAACAAGTCATTAATCTCATATTTTACTAGACTACGGAGCATATAGCTAATATCTTCACCAAACCCTTCACTAAGAGCAAGTATCTTCATTTGTGAGCTCTTCTTGGGGTATGGATAGATTTAGCTTCATCTTCTCAGGGGGATTTTTAATCATCTGTTATTCTCTCTCAACTTGTGGGGGTAATTATCTCTATTCTTCTAGGGGGAACTTCTCTTTAATATTCTAGGGGATTTTCTATGTACCTAGTTACCTAATCAGGCCTTATTTTTGGGACCCATTTTTTCTACCCACCTAAGTTATGCTTAAGGGGGTATCAGTGTAGGTTTTTTATTCCATTTTATGATTTTTCCTACACATGTATTTAGCTTGCTTAGGTGTAATATTGAGGTCACTTAAGTGTAATAATGAGGTCATTAAGATGCACATGCACATGCACAATGTGTAGTTAAATTGGTTGGTGTGGATGCACTTGTCATTTACCAACTAATGTTGGCATCTTACACATGGTGCCTACTATTAATTTAACAACATACATGTTTTCACATTGCCAAATGTAGGTGGTTTTATGACTCTTTTCTCCTATTTACGTACCTCTTTGCAAATTTATTTTTATTGAATTTGAAAATAAGCTATTTTTTTTCTCATGTTTGGTTCCTCTTTTTCAACAAGACACTATTTTTGCATGTTCAGAGTCTAGTGTGTTCGAATCTTGCTAGTTCTTGATCATGGTTCATTATGACAAATATTAGGTCATTCCAAAAATATTCCTCTATAATTTTGCATGCATGTCAAAGGTTTGTGATTATAAATCTAAATCTTCCCAACATGTGAGAAGTAGTGTTCCTAGTTCTACCATCCATGATAAGACTCAACCATTTCTAAGAGTTGAATCTCTGAGTGAAACTCTTAGGAACTAGTCCACATAAGGGGGATAACTACATCGATCTGAGGCCCTCTTGGAAGTATATGGCTATGTAGGCAACACTCATTGACAAATAAATCTTTGAGACCATATTGACTTCATTTAAGCCCACTAACCCTTGTTTTTTAAGGTGACATGCCTTAATTGGAGGATCCAAGGTTTTGATTAAAATGTTGAATTCAGGAATCTATGTGCATGATCTGATTTGATAATTTACAAGGTGATAGTAAACCCTAACAAGCACAACTAACTATTTCAAAAAAGGACCTATATTCTGAGCTAGATAGAAGCATTGACACTAGTGTCTACATTCTGACGCTAATATCCCAGCTAACAAAAAGCTAATTTATAGAATCTAATGAATTGAGGTGAATCATCATATTTTCTTCTTTTACACATGTGCCTGTCAAATCTACCTGCTCTTCATTGGATAAGTTAAGTGTTATTTCTCATTCACATTGTTACTTTCATAGTATTGTTTGACATTTCACTTTTCTATATTTAACATATTATCTTGTTCAGTATATTTATCATAATATTATGAATATGAATTATTGAATTGGCCTACCTTAGAATAGATTATTCCATATTTGATTAGGTGATTCTTCCTAACATTAATTCAAAAAAGGGTTAAACAATTTATAATCACTTAAAAGTGGTATTTGAGTGCTAAGAGTGCTACTTGAGACAACTTAATCCTATCTTAGCCCTAAATTTATCCTAGATCCTATTATCATACTTTTCCAAATTTTGTATAGACCATAAGCATCCCTAGTCATCTTAAATGCAATATAAGACCCTCATTTCCTAATCATGGCCCTTCATGCCCAATAGTCTACCGAATGGACATTAGCTCCACATTAAGGATATTAGAGCCAAGTGGTGCTAGTGTCCCCAAAATGGCGTTAATGTTATTTACCTTATCTTTTTTGAATGAATATATTTCAAAGGTAAAACACTCCTTAGGTTGGCATAAGCATCTTTTATTGTTCACACAAGCTATAATACATTATAAATACATGACTTTTAGACCTCTATCCACTCTATGAAAATTAGATGCAAAATACCTATTCAAACATGAAACAAGTTGAGAAAAATCAAGGTTATTAATCTCTATTTTTTCCTAATTTTGCATACTATCATCTACAGTTACCCTAAAATCAGATTTTTTAGATTTTCAATCTCAAGCACACTCAAGGCATTCAAGACCACTATTATTATAACATCACTTGCACTTACACCAACACTTATGTGGGGATAACTACATTAGGTTTGATCCCTCCTTAGAGTATTAGTATGTAGGAAACTCTTTTCACAATAGGGTATTAAGGATTCCCAACCTATCCTACTAACGAACACACTTTTCAATGCATACCTTACTTACAAGGAAGATTAGGGTTTGCATCATAAATCAACCATTACATGCACAATGCAAAGTTTTAAACTTCGTACATGTAAGAATAAAACCCATAAACATAGACACAAGTGCAACCATAAACTCAAAGTAGTCCTACACAGGGGACACTAGCACCATTTTCAAGATGCCAGAGCCACATGGCACTATTGTCCAAATGTGGTGTTACTATCCAGGAGGGGTTCTAATATAGGGATCTAGTTGATGACACTCAGACCTGTTCGTATCTCAATTTTTAGCACTCAGATCTTCCATTCTGGTGTTTTCCAAATAAGTCTTTATTTGCACATATTTATTACTATTTTTTTAATGTTAAAACTAATCAAAATCTGTAACAAATTAGTATTTATTTTATTCATATTATTTCATTGATTTAGACTATTCATCCCTTGAATCAAACATAGGATTTAAATTAGTAAAACCCTAAAAGGTTAAAACATTTGGTGAACTTGACATAATTCAAACATTGATCAAACCCTAACCCTAGATGCTCTTAGGGTTTGTATCCTTTTTCTATTTATTCTCGAATTTTAGTTTTAAAATTTCAGGTTTGTTTCAATATTTATTTTTTGCAATCTTTCTTAGATTAAAATTCTTTAAAGGTTAAAAATATACAAAAACTTGTTTTCGTACTTCCCAAAATACAAAGGTAGAATTCAATAACAGATTTGATGAATCTAATAAGAAATAATTGAAAGATTTTATGTCTAAACATGTGGATATGCAAGATGACCTCATCACTATTATTCAGAAAAAAATCCAAAAATTAAACAATGATCAATCTTCAACTCCCCCAGCTAATAACATTATTACACCTATAGTGGGGTTGACTTAGTTAGCACAACCTAAAATTATAATTCAACAACCTTCAATGATAGTTACACCTCTTGTGGCTAGTTCCTCCACTCCATATGTACAATCCCTTATGCACGAGGTTCATACTCTATAGGCTAAGGTGTTACATCTAGAGAAGGTCATCACATGCCTTGGATTCTAATATTCTCTTACATACACCTTTGGCACATCACATAGAAGCAACTCCCTTGCCATCCAGATTTGTGGCACCTAAGCTTACATTATATGATGGCAAGGGTGACCTAGAGCACCATCTCAGAGCTTTTCACGTAATGTGTTTGGACTATGTGTCCAATGATTGGCTTCTCATGAAGTTATTTCGATGCAGTCTAAAGGTTTATGACTTACAGTGGTTTTAAGACTTACCAAATCAATCTATCACAACATTCAATCCTTTGGCAGGCATCTTTTTATCACACTTTTCCATCAATATCAGTGACTATATATCATATGCCCAAGTTGCATAGTTAAAACAAAAGTCAAATGAACCTATCGTAGAATATGTCTTATGATACAAGACTATCTGAGCTAAATTTACTATCCCCATGGTAGACAAAGAGCTTAAAGACATCTTTAAATAGAGTCTTTTACCACCATTACATGAAGTTATCTTGTTTAAGAATTTTCCTACATTCACATATTTGTGCCACATAGTAAAAGAAAGAGAGTTCAAGATTTTATCAATGGACAAACTAAAGTATACCAATGGATTATAATAAACTTTTGAGAGTTTAAATAAGCCTCCATACAAGGTAAGGTTCTTCAAGAACCAGAGTGATCAAAATGCCACAATCAACACAGATTTTGAGCCATCTCCTAGATTGGTTTTATCCACTCCTCAATGCCAAATCTTCACCAACCTTACAGTGTCACCAGTGCATGTGTTTTAGTAGATCTTAGAATGCAATCTCATATCTCTCCCTCCCTTTAAATAGGTTGATATGACATAGCTTCTTCCAAATAACTATGAATCTAATGCATTCTAAAAGTATCACAAGGCACCAGGCCATACAACAAATAAATGTGTAAGCCTAAAATATAAGATATAAGATTTGATTGAGGCTAACATTATTGATGTGGGCACACCCACAAAGGTACCAAAATCACAACAAATATAAGCTAAAGCATTAAATATATTCTCATATCTATTTTCAAAGCACACAACAAATGAGGCAGGGAGCACATCTGATGTTCACTACACATATTAGGCACATCCACCACCAGTTTCATATCATACTATTACAGAGGAAGCACACCCATTTCAAAACATCATTAGCATGTACCACACTATATTTCCAACTAGACCATTCATCACCTTCTTAGAATAAGAGATTGTTGACAATGATATAGATTTACATGCACTCTTTATACGAGCATACATAGATCATCATCCTGTCCAGAGTGTTATGGTTAATAATGGGTCAAACATTAGCATGTGCATTATGAAACTTTTATAACATTTGGGCTATTCAAATTAGGATATATTATTTACATACATAGTTATTAATGGTTTCAATGGTCATGTTTAGAGCTCCATTGAGGAGATTGTGCTTCCATTATAGGTTAGACCAACACATATAGCCACTCTATGTTTAGTAATACCTAGTGCAGGCATGTTTGACATGTTATTGGGTAGGCCATGGTTATAGCAGCTACAAGCCATCCCATCCATAGTGCACAGATGCTTGAAATACATACACACAAATCAAGTGGTCAAAATTAAGGGTCTCCTATATGAGTATCCTCTACTTATCCCACAGGCAGTTATAACACAATCACCAGTTATAGTTGTGGCATGGTACTAGATATAACATAATTATCAGCTACAACTTAGAGTACATCTCCTATTGATACATCACAAAGTTCAGGATAGCCACCAGTTTATGTGAGGTCTACTCCTACAGTATTGACACGTATGCATACTCTCCCACATAGACCCTTATTGGAGAACCAATGCATCAGAGATATGTCATAGATTCTAGAGGGTCTTCATCCACTAATTTTTTTTTAGATCAATATTATTGGGTTCTCAAGGTTCTTAGCATAGGGCACCTATGTCACCTAAAACTTATTCTAGCAGATAGGTTCCTAAGAACCCCACAATTCATAAGACACCATAGATTCCTAACACCACTACATAGGCAAATACAAATATAGATTACCTAGTAGAATAGATTATGGTATCACAGTTGCCCTTTTACACAACATGCACAATCACAGTTCCCTTATTTGACACATGTAATAATGATAGTGAGTCTCCTATGAGACTCATCAGTTAGTATGGTTCCTACCCTCTTGTACATGCTTTCCTTCTCTCTTGCTCTTTGTCAAAAGATCATTTTTGTATTGCTTATATAAAGCTTCTATCTATAAAATCCAAAAATAATATAACATGTCAAAAACATTAAAACATTAAAATATTACTCAAAAAACACAAAAATTACAAATTATATGCATTGTTATGTTTACATTGCTTATATTTGTCAGACAATACATATGTTAGCTATATTAATGTTGACCATTTTTGCCCAACAGGGCAAAAAATGGGTCCCCTTCTTCCCCTGTTGTTCAAGGCCAATTCATTTTTTATTTTGCACAAGTCCAGGAGTTTCTACGGACTCTGCATGTGCTTGGTTTTCTACGGACTCAGCAGGTAAAATCCTTGGCAGATGAAGAATCAGTTCAGAAAGTGTTCAGGGTTTACAAGGTTCTTTTAGACCTTCGTCTGAAGAATATTCACAAGGAAGGTTGGCATCTTCGAACCATTGAACCACCACTTAATTTCAAAGCTTTAGTTCAATCGGCAGTTCAACCATTTTTGGTTCAAGCCTTAGTTCATCACTTCAAGTCCATCGCTTCAATTTCAAGCCTTGGTTCAATCTTCAAGTTCTTCAGCTTTAGTTCAATCGACAAAGTTCAACAGACTGGTTCAATGGTTAGATTCAATGAGTTGGTTCAACACCTTGGCACTTCAGCTTAACACTTCAGCGAGTTCATCGGCGCACATCATTGAACCATTGAACTGGTTCAATCACTTGGTTCAATGCCTCTAGTTTGACGTGCAGGATCAAAAGCAGAGAAGCCCAAAGGAAATTGCCAAGGACGGTGACGTCTCGGATGCCGTCAACTTTAAGAAGGTGAACTAGCTATTGTTTTCAAATAATGACAGGTGTGTAGACATCAATTTTAAGCCAGCAAAAAGGCTATTGGTTTTTAAATGCCCAAGTGCCAACCATGAAAGGAGCCCAAGCAATGTAGCAACCCGCCCAAAGATAGCCCCGAGGGCCGAAGGAGCCAGAAGAGACAAGATACGGAAAAGACAAAGTGTCAAGTGTAGGAGCAGACAGATAGTCTAAGTTGTGAAGGGAGGCGTCGATTCAAGAAATTACTCCAATAGGTGAAACAGTGTCTACAAATTGACCATTAGAAGGCGTGAACGGCCAACCGTGCGACCCATTTTCTTCATTTCACATTTATGAGCAGACAAACTGCGTAGGTGCCTTCAAGGAGCAGTCTCAGTTAATGAGGAAACAATGCGGCCATGTCAAAAAATGCCTAAAGTTAGAGCCAAGGCCGACACAACATTTATGTTTAAGCGGCCTGCTCTCCCCAATGCTCGTAAGGCACATGGGTCACTTGTAAAAAGGGTGCCAAAAGGCCTCCTTTCTTCTCCTATATATTGAGGACTTGTCATTTGAGAAATCATCTTCCATATTTGTAAGGTGTAGCCTTGGCAAAATTTCACCTGAATCAATAAACACATTTTTTACCTCTATCTTGGTTAGATATCTCTATGTATGTCTTAAGTGTTAGTTTGTGTTTAGTCATAATTTCTTGATGCTTTCACAGGTTCAACACCAACATACCTGGCGTCTACAAGGTGCCATTTCTGTAGCTGACAAGGAGAGCTATATTTGGAAGTGCAGAAATAGAAGAAATTACTATATAGTGTGCATTTCACAACACCTTTGGTGATTCTCTATTTTATGTATTTTCCATTAAAGCCTCCCTGCCAAGTTTCTTGTAGCCTGGTCCTTCTGCCAAGTTTGAAGTGTATGTATGTGTTTGTCTGATTTTAAGTGTGAGTGTGAGAAGGTCAATTTATTTTGGTGCATCACCTCCTTTAAAGTAGATTTGTTTTCCTACAATCTTTCTCCCTTTTCATCCCCCCATTATACACACACACACACACACACACACACACACACACACACACACATATACATATGTTAGCACTTATTGGAACAAATCAGATGCATCAAAGGGACCTAGTCCTTACCTAGAGACTCTCCCCTCTAGCTTCACCGGTCCCACAAGTGAGAGGGGAGTTTCCATTGTTGCGTGTGGAAGGTAGGAGCTCAGCCTCTTGCCAAGGGTGCAATCCACTGCGTCAACAATTAATATAGTTAGTTTTATCATACTACATGTTCCATTTTTTCTTGTTGAGTGCTTATAGATTGCATATAGGACTCAGGTCCACTATATTTATCCAGACTTGCTATCATCTACCCACTGGGGGCATATACACTGATTCATGGTTATTCATTTGACACATTCACCCACTTAGGTGCATCCTATACACTTTTTCTATTACCAAGTTTTATCCTTCCATTCTATACATTCTAGTTTTAGCATTGTTATATCTTGATATTGATCATTGCTATTCATACATAGATTTTTTGTTGACTATTACTACTTTAAACTCAACATATGTACATCTTAGTTTTTACATAGATTTATACTACATATTCGTGCATGCTTTCATTTATAGCTTTCATAGTTTAGACTTGATTATATTTATATGCTTCTTCTATTTGAGGGAATTTGAATATGCCATTATTTTTTGGCTTTACACCACTTTTATTCACAGTATGTATGCCTTGGACATGTGCCCATGTTCCTTGTGTGTGATTTCTTGGTTATGTGAACATTTGAACATGTCCTTCTATGTGGATCTAAGCCAACTTGCTTGTTGTTTATGTATGTGGACATTTAAATATGTCCTTGTATGTATTATTTTCTTAGATTTAGTGACACATGCCCATGTCTCTTGTATTGTGGCACCTTAGCCTACTTTGCATGCCTCATGTGTTTTGTATGTATACTTTATTGTATGCATCATGTCCATGACCCTTGTCTTTGCTTGTTACACAAACTAATTCTCGATTTCATGAGGGACCTCAAGCATCTACCTTTCCTACTTGGGTATCGTGATGGACATCATGCCCCATCCCCCTAGGTAGCTACTCAGTTTTACTTAGATTTATTACTATATACATTGATTACATTTATCTTGATACCCTTCTGTAATGTTAGACATAACATACATCTTACATTACATAATTATGATGAAATTATCTTACATATTGATGTTATGTTATGCACATTATATTAGATTATCATGAAATTATCCTATATGCTCTGACTAACACACATTTTGTAGAGCTTTTTCTTTTGAGGATAGTTCTTGTACAAGTTTAAAAACTACCCTCAAAAGAGGGGGAATTCACCTGGGTTTTCCACAAAAAGCACGCTCTTATATTACATTCATTGAAACATTTTTTAGCAGCACACAAGTTCAGTTTCAGAAAACTAGACACATGTAAACATAAAGGAAAAATAGTGACTCAAACATCAAAATAATGACATAGATTTAAGACCAAACAAACATCAACACCCAAATAGGGACACTAGCATCACATGGCACTATTGTCTAAGATGTGGCACTACTTCTGATACAATTAGTTTCATAACAACTCAAATTGGCCAGAATAGTGCATTAGGTATAGTACAGGTCTATACATATCTAGTTATAGGTTTGATAGTTATGCTTATATTCACACTAACTCAGCTCATATTCACATCAATTGCTTAGATTGGGGACATCATGCACAACATGATCATTCCCATATTCAGTTCAAAATTAATATACTTAGATACCAGATTAGAGGTATGTGCATGACACATCATTTCCATATGCTTAGTTACACATTAGTTGATCATATGGAAAGACAAATTTCATGTCATTTTATACATTGTATACACTTGACATCATATTCTAAATTATAACTAATTTCATGCCTTATTCCATCTGTAGTGGTTGGCATTCCTGAGTGGCCTAGAGCTACCTAATATACTCGAATGGCCATAAAGCTAACATACACAGTTAGATATACTCAGATATTTTCAATACTTTGCACAATTTAATTTTAGATGCATCTACTACACATGGGTTGGAAATGATGGATTCACAGCCTACTTGAGTTATTGAGCCATCCACATGAGAGGGTTAGACACACTTTTAGTCTAATCCAATTTATACACATGTCATAATATACCAAGCAAGGGTGGGAAATGATGGAGTCAAAAATGGATTGAGTTCTTGAGCCACCCACACATGAGGATTAAGTAAACTATCAACTCAGTCCAAGCTATTCAATGATTTGATCACTATACAGAGAGAGAGAGATTGTCACCATGTTCATGCATTGGTTCATGTACCCAACGAGGTGTATTTGTTCCTTTCCTCTATCCCATCTCTTTAATCAATTTTACTTAATTCCTTCTTTACTCAACACAGTCTTTTGATTTTGATATCTCTTAAATAAGGATTGATTTATACACGTTTCGCTTATAGGGCATGCTTTGGATCATGTTTCACATACTCATACTCAATTTCATAGTTATCCCACTTATAATGCTTAGTCAACTTATTCTTTTTTGACTACATGTATGCATCTAGAGATTACTTGAATACTTGAAAATTATTTTAATTGACTTGGATAGAATAGACTCTTGACTTAGCTAAATGTTGCTTCATAAGAATATAATCATATTTTGTAAGAATAGTGAAGCGTTGCTCAATGTGCAATAGTGTAAGTGTGCCTCAATAGAGAAATTGTAATTGGTAGAATAGGTGACTTAAACACACCTTTATAGCAATCCAAAAGGGTGAAACTTTGTGATTTTTATCTTTAAAACATACACCAACCTATAAAGGAGGGTTTAAATTTGAAAAATAGTTTTTGTTGGGGTGAAATATAGAATAAACCCATAAGGACAATATCAACTAGTTGGTCCCATCCATAGTGGTTGGTTTTGTCCTGGGAAATGTGACATTTGATTTTAGAAATTTGAATGTCCATATAGATTCTTAGAGAGATTTGTAGTGATTAATAATATTTTTTAGGTATAAGACAATATATTAAAAAAGGATAGGTCCATACAAGTACTTAAGATACAGTGAGATGGCAAAATAGGGTTAAATTAAGTGCTCAAGTCAATTAAGATAAAAGTGGGCCAAAAGCAACATTATCAAGTATTCATGATCAGATTTGAGTGACTACATTCCACCCCCTATTTAATCTAAAATGAAATTACTAGAGTAAGAGGAAATGGTATACCTGAATGTGTACAACATACTTTGCCTTTGATTTGATACTTTATCTATGTAGGGCACTTTAACTTAGCTAACCCTAAAACAACTCATGAAGTCGTCATTTTGTTCATTTGAAAATTGAAAAAAATTGAACTTTGAAAGCAAGGGAGGAAGACACATGTATGTGTGAAACCAATTTTGATTTCTTATTTTTACTTGAAGATGATGTTTCCTTGAAGCACTAGAGATAAGGTGCTTACCATGAAGCACTTGGAGAGAGTGGTTCCTATTGATGCTGTGGAATGCACCCTTGACAGAAGGTTGGGCATCTATCCTCCACGCGGCACAATGTAGACTCTTCTCTTGCCTGTGGGTTTGGCAAAACTAAGGGGAGAATCTCTAGATAAGGGCTAACTCCCTTTGATACATCTTTGAGTTATTTCAATACTATTGCTAATATATAAAAAAGGGGGGGTTGAAAAGAGAGAAGGATTACTGAAAATAGAACCTAGACTGATACGGTGATGCACCAAAAAAGTTTGATCTACTCATTTACTCACACTTCAGAGCAGAAGAGGACATACATACACTTTATCTGATGAAAAGACCAGACTGTAGGAAGCTTAACAAGGAGGCTTAATGAAGACACACACAAAATGAACTTACCATAGGTGCTGTAGGAAAACACACTGTCTGGTAACCCTCTTCTGTCTTTGTGCTCCAAATACAACACTTCTTGTTACCTACAGAAATGGTGATTTGTCTATACCAGGTATGTTGGTGTCAAACTTGTGAAAGCATCATGCAAAATGACTGAACATAAGGTTAATACTCAGACACACTCAGAGATATATCCATCCAGATAGAGGTAAAATGCATTCTATTGATTCAAGGTGAAAATTTTTGCAGGGCTTCGCCTTACAAAATGAGAGTGCCTTTCTCAAATGAGAGTTTACAATATATATAGAGAAAGAGGAAGCAATGGCACCTTTTTTTACAAGTGGCCCATGCTGCATTGAAAATGTTGGGAAGAGGAAGTCGCTAAAATAACATGCTGTGTTAATTGCCAGTCTTAACTTTGGCATTCAAAGTTATATCAAACATTATTGTGAAAGCATGGGCCACACCCCTTTGTCTGCTAACAAGACCACTTCTTAAAGACATTCATGTGGTCGTCTACTCATCAATGCAAAATGAGGAAAAATAGGCCATGCCACTTTGTTTGTGCTCCTTGATGGCCATTTCACAAGCATTGTTCCAACCACTGTAATAACTCTTCTACCGATGCTTCCCTTTTTCCACCTAGGCTATTTTGTCCATATCTGTGCTTGGCTCCTCGAGCTCCTTTCTCGGTGGGTCACTGAGTTCACTCTTGACTTTTGTCTTTTCCTAGCTTTTGTCTTTTCTAGGCCTTTTTAGCCCTCGAGGCTATCTTCTGTCAATCCTTTGGCTCTTCAGGCTCCTTTCTTGGTGGTCTCTTCCTTTTGGCCTTAAGCCCTTTGAATTCTTTTGGATTCATGCTCAATCATTTAAAGATCAACGATTATTCCATTGCCGCAAAGTTGACGTTCGCACATCCATCACCATTTGAAAGCCAATGAATCTTCCATCGTCTTGAATTTGATGTATGCAAGCCCATCACCCCTTTAGTAATTCCTTCAGCTTCACTTTCTTTTGGATTTCTTTCCTTTAGCTTCACTTTCTGAAGTGTTCCTTCAGACTTTTTTTCTGAAGGATATCTTCCCTTTCTTTTCCTTTGTTCGGGCTTTTGTCATTGAACCCTCCCGAAGGGAAGGTGTCCTTTCGGGGCTTGGAGAAAGGTCCCCCTTTTGGCAACTGAGAGTCCCTCGCAAGGGCAATTGCTCTTCAGGCTCCTTCAAGCTCCTTCGGGCTACCTTGGCTTCTCAATTCCTTTAGACAAAATGTTCGAAGGAATTCCTTCAAACTTTTTGTTCGAAGGAAATGTTCCCTTCATGTTTTGCTGCTTGCTTCTTTCGGTTGAGCTTTTGTTTCAGACAAATTCCTTCGGATAAAATGTCTGAAGGAATTCCTTCGAACTTTTTATCCGAAGGAATTTGCCTTTGCCATTTTTTCGTGGATTTCCTTCGGATAAAAGTCTAAAGGAATTCTTTTATCTTTTGCCTTGTCTTTCTCTGAAGGAAAACTCTGACCCTTTCTGCCTTCTTTCTTTGGTCCCTTTTTAAGTGTTTTCTGCCCTCTACAAGGGCTGCTTGGTCTCCAAAATTGCCTTTCAAAAGAGTCACAAAGGTCTTGCTTGTCGTTTGGGTGCCCCCCGCAAGGGTACCTACCCTTTGGGATTTTGAAAGTGATCCTTTGGCCCTTTGAACTTAGTTCATTTTGCCAATAAAAATCCTTCTAAAGTGGTTTTACTTGCTCCTTTGCAAATTCCTTCATAATCACTCCTTTCAACCCCGCCTGTTCTTTTCATACCAAATGCTTGAAGTTGAGCCTTTTGCATGCCAAGAGGAAAAAATGAGCTGTAGAAACATATTTCTGCATTATCTTTCATGTCTGAGTGTGGAAATGGAAAGAAAAGAAAAGGGAGACCGATTTTTCGCTCACGGGACCAAAAATGGTCAAAAATTTAGTGATTCTCAAGGGAAGCATTACCTATTATGCTGAAGAAGACTAGTAACCTCAAAGTTCATTGGGCATGGAGTCAAGATGTAGCTTTGAAAGAGTTAGCAATAACCTTGAGATATCCAAGAATAAATCATGAAGCTTTTACCCCAAAAGGGAAACAAAACACACACAAGGTTAAGAAAACTACAAACATGTGCAAAAGCACTTAGGGAAAATAGGGAAAAACAAGGAAAATATATACATGATGGGAGAAGGCCTAGTGATAATGCTTAAGATGTATCCCATTAACTGGGATACACAGTTCTTCACCATCCAACCTAGAGACTTGGAACACATTGTGTTGCTTGCACTAAGTGATGACATATGGACCAATCCATAGGGCATCAAACTTCATGTGCTTTCTAGGCTTAGCTCAGTCCTCATTGAATTTCAAGATGATGTCTCGTTTAGAGAAACCTTTTGACGAGGATCTCTTGTCAAAGTGCTTCTTCGTCTGTTGTTGACAGCTAGTCATAGAAGCCATAGCTTGGTCCCTTGTTTCTTGAAGTTTCATCAATTCACACAGCATAACCTCCATGTTGTTGCCTTCTTCTAATTGCCAAGAATGAGCAAGGTCCAAGGCTGACAATTCAAGTGAAAGAGGAAGTCTAACTTCCCTTCCATAGACAAACGTGTATGGTGAATTTCCAACTGCCCTCTTTGGAGTGACCCTGTCTGCCCACAGGGCTACTTTCAACTTGGTATGCTAAGTTCTCTAATTCTCCTCCATTGTTCTTTTGATAATCTTGATCAAATTCTTATTGGTGGACTCAGCCAGCCTATTCCCCTGTGAGTAGTAATTGGAAGAAGTGCTGAGGTAGATGTCGTATCTCAATGCCCACTCACTCGTTCTAGTTCCCAAGAAAGCCAATGTGTTGTCTGATATGATGGTAGAAGAGACTCCGAACCTTATCACCAGGTCTTCATAAAAATTGAGGACTGCACTTTCATTGGCCTCCTTTAAAGCAATAGCTTCTACCCATCTTGTGAAGTAGTCTGTATTAGTCAAGACCCATTTGTGTCCAGCAATAGAGGGAGGATTAATCATCCCTATGAAGTCAAGGCCCCATTACATGAATGGTTGTTCCACTTGAATAAGTTGTAGAGGCATTGCAGCCAACTGTTGTTTCCCATAAGAGAGAGCACACTTTAAGCACTTTCATACCCAGGCATGGGTGTCTCTAAATAAAGCGGGCTAGAAGTAACTAGCTCTCATAATTATTTCAGTTGTAGGCTTAGGAGCAAAGTGGCCACCAGCTAGCCCATCATGGAACTCAGATAACACCATGTCGACCTGACCTGAGTCTATACACCTTAAAAGTACTCTAGAGAAATCCTTTTTGAACAACACTCCATCAATCAGGACATAAGGGAGAGATTGGAGTCTAAAATATCTCCTCTTGGTCCTATCAAGGCCTTGCAGGCACTCATAGTGAGAAGGAAACGTCTCATGTATGATGTCCAATCCTTTATGACTGCATCATGAATTAGCAAACTATCCTCTTTTTGTTGTTTAAAGTCTACAAGAAGGTGTTCACATAGGCCTTTTCCTCTTACTAGCTTGGTGGTTTTGATATCCACATCATATTCCATTACTTTAGTGATCCATCTCGCTCTCTTTTCATTTAGATCATGGCTGATCAAGAAATCTTTGATGCTGGGATGTGGCACCATGAGGTGAACCCTGATGTTGGACAACATATGTCTGAATTTCTTCAGACTCTGTATGACTGCAAGGACTTGCTTCTCCACATACATATACCTGACCTCAAAACCCTCAGACCCTAGCTAAAAAATGCAAGCAGCTGTTCAAGGTTCTCACCATTCACTTGGTTAAGCATAAAGGAGATTATCTCTTCACTTCCAAAGGTGTAGAGTTTAAAATCCTCAGTGAAGTCAAGACTGATCAAGGTAGGAGCCTGGGCGATAACTTGCTTGATCCCTTCAAAACTATCCTTCCTTTGCGCTATCCACTCGAATTTCTCATCTTTCTTTAGCATAGAGGTCAATGACTTGACTACCTCCACAAAATTTGGAATATATCTCTTGATGAAATTTATTTTGCCAAAGAAGCTCTGTAGACCTTTCTTATGTTTAGGCAAAGACAACTCTAGGATGGAGCGAACTCTTTCTAGATCAATGGTTAAGCCTTCTTTAGAAACCACATGGCTAAGGAATTTACCCTCATGGACAACAAACACACATTTCTTTGGGTTGAGAGAGATACCGAACTCTCTACACCTCTCAAAGATTTGCTTGAGGTGCTTTATGTGTTGGCATACTTCCTTTGAGATTATTGTCACATCATCAAGATACAACAGTACAATGTTATTTATTAGGCCTAGAAAATCCATGTCCATAGCTTGTTGAAAAGTGGCACTGGCATTGGATAGTCCAAATGGCATTTTATGATAAGCAAATGTCCCATATTTGGTAGTGAAGGTTGTCTTGTACTTGTCACAGTCTTTCACTAAAATCTGATTGTACCTTAAATACCCATCCAGGAGGGAGAAATGCTTGTTGCCTATCATCATTTAGAGGATCTGCTCCATACTTGGGAGAGGATAATGGTCTTTCAAAGAGACTCTATTGAGGTCTCTGAAATCTACACATAATTTGATCTCCCCATTCTTTTTTTGGATAGGAACAAGATTGGCCAGCCAAGAAGAGTGTTTGATCAAAAATATGATTTTGGACTCAATCAACGTGGTGAGTTCCTTCCGCATGAGAGGCTCAATCTTCATGTTGATAAGCCTTTATTTTTGCTTGATGGGCTTGGCACCTTCCTCCAGCTCAATGGTATGTTGGGCTAAACTTGGGTTAAAACCCTTCAAGTTGCTATACTCCCAAGCAAAGACATCAACAAACTCTTGACACAATAAGATGAAGGCCTGCCTTTCATGATCTGTACACACTTTCCCAAGTGCAAACAACTTATTCTTGAATATCTCCAATTTTATATAGTTCTCCTTCTTCATTGTTATGCTTGCTTTATCATTTTTCAATTGGTCATCCTCATTGAAGATACTTTCGAGAGTGACCAAGCCTTTAGGAAGTTTATTGTTCTTCAGCTGAACAATCTGGCTGCCATACTGCTGTTGTAGCTTAGCCTGGTTTCTAGCAACAAACTCAGCTTCCTCTTGCAAAAAGAGTGTTATTTGCTTATCACTATCAAACACATGTCGGTTGGTGATGTTGTCAAGCACGAAGGGTGAGATTACCAATTTCAAATGGCACAGACTACTATTTTGGCCTATCTCCTTGGGGACATTAAACTGAGCACCAACTACTGCTAGTCTATTTGCTTGCTTATTCTGCTCTCTTGGAATGGGGGTAACATTGAAAGAAAGAAACTCTCTACTAAGTCCCACACCCTATGCTTATAAGACTTAAGTAAGGAATTCTTGGTCAAATTTTGGCTTCTCACCTGATTTATGCTCAGCTCGCTGTCCCCAAAAACTTATAGCTCTCTAATTCCCCTTTTCCTCACCCACTCCAAACCATGGATGAGAGATTCATACTCTACAACATTACACGTGCAAGAAAATTGGAACTTGAAAGTTGAAAAGTATTTCTCCTGTGAGGGGGAAACTAGCACCACTCCCCCACCAACTCCCAACT
The DNA here is from genome assembly GCA_037957365.1 of Torreya grandis. Taxonomy (NCBI): domain Eukaryota; kingdom Viridiplantae; phylum Streptophyta; class Pinopsida; order Cupressales; family Taxaceae; genus Torreya; species Torreya grandis. The sequence continues at coordinate 1,074,186 of JARHVA010003730.1, forward strand.
TGCTCCTTGAGCCATCAAAGAAAAGCTACCACAAACCTGAGCTCTCTTGGCTTGCATTCATCAAATTCGGTATAAAAGTACCCTCTTCATGCATGCAATAAATCCCAAGGCCTGCCTCTTCTATGAACTTGTAAAGATCATGTTCAAAGTTGTCACTTTCCCACTCATCTAAGAGTAGGTCAGCAACTCTTTCAAGGGCAGAGGGTAGATATTGATCCACTTGGAAATCTTCTTGATCAATAATGGCATAGTTGACATTCGTCGCCTTGAGTGAGTATGGCTCCAAATGATCTCTGTGGATTGGCTCTGACTCAATCTTGACCTTAGTCCCATATTTAGTTCTAAAAACTAGGTAGGACCAGTTTGCTACTAGGTACCCACCTATTTTGGATGTGAAATCCCTGGACAAGCAAATGGTAAAGTAGGGAGGAACATCTGCCACCACCACGTCATGAGGAACTGAGAAAGTTGGACAGGCGTGGAGTGTCAAGTTCAAGCCTCTCACCACTCCTACTATCTTTGCTGGTGTTCCATCTAGCTGCAAGACTCTCTTAGTCATTTCTTGGTATTTGAGCCCCAGTTTATCTGCTATACATTTTGGCATTACTGAGGTGCTTGCCCCACTGTCAATAATGCAATTATGCACCAGGAAAACTCCTATGACTAAGGACAGATAGAAAGGAGGAACGTTTTCTTCTTTCTTTACTTGGCTTGTTGTGGAAGGGTGCCCATTCATGATCAAAACATTATCAACTTTTGTTGGGATAGCTTGTTCATTTAGCCCGTGCAATTCCTTTTAGAGCATGTCCTTTTGTCTCGGCATTGCCAATGAATCCCACAAGGAGATATTCATGTGTAGCTTCTTCATCTGATCTACCACATTAATCTAAGGCTTGTTCCCTTTCAAATTTTCTTTGGGGTTGCTTGCAGCCTGAGGCGCAGGCTGAGGAGCTGAGGTTATAATCGGTGGCCTAAAATTTGGAAATTTTTGGTTCACATGTGATGAAGAAGATGCTGCGGACATTTGAGCAACTACCTGAGATTCCCCCATAGCTCTCCTTTTGGACCTTGTGTTGGTTGTAACATAATCACCTTGGTTGTCTGCATTGCCCACATAGTTGACTGCATATAATTCACCCTCCAGGTGATTCATGAGAGTGACATTAGATTGAGTTGGCCTATTGTCCATGCCAGGTTGCACTGATGTCTCAAAGCTTGGGAATTGGGTAGCTGCCTGATTGTCTTGTGCATTCGTGTATTGACCTAGCATTTCATTTGTATAAATAGCCTGATCTTGACCATATCCCATGGGTGACTAATTTGGCTATTCTTGTACCAGATTGTTTTGAACGGGCACCACAGCCTTGGATGATGAAGGAGCACCTAGATTATAGCCTTGATAAGGTCTGACTTGTGCAAACTAACCATGTCCTTGATTATAATTTTGGAAAGGGTGTCTATTTGCTTGCTCAAACTGCTGATATCCCTAATTTGGTTGATAACTTTAAGCTTGCTACCTTTTGAGAGCCACTAGTTCGTTAGTCACACTTTGCAACAAGCTTTTGACTTCATGAAGGTCATTGGACAGAGTAACAATTAGCTTTTCTATGCTAGGCAGAAGAGCTAAGGTAGGTGCAGTAGTCTAGACTAGAGGCAGCAATTCAGGGAAGAGCGGCATATGAGGTCTAGTGGCTATCTTTCTCACTTGCACCAGGTACTTCTCAGCTGCTATGGCTATTTCATAGGCAGTGGGTAGCACATGTCCTCCCATAGATTGTATCATAACAGCAATGTCACTGTTTAACGCTTTCAAATAATAGAGGAAAGCATAACTTGGGGTTGGCCTTACCAAAATAGGGGTTTTGTCCCATGTCTTCTAAAACTGAGTATTGAAATCCTACATAAATTTTTGTGGAGCTCTCAGCATGGTGGTCAACTGCTTAGCAAGCGAGAGGTGGTCACTCTTCTCCCTGAATCTTTTTGTCAAGAGGGTGCCCAATTCATTCCATGTGCCGATTGAATTCATAGGCAAAGTCTCATACCAGTCCAAAACCTTGCCCTTAAAAGACAATGCCAACAATCTAATAGCAATGTTTTCTTTAGTGACATTGTGAATATTGTAGAGGTTGGCAATATTTTTGATGTGCTTAATAGTAGTAATAGGGCCTTGTCCATTAAAGGGAGGCACACTCTTAAACACTATACCTAGGATTGGGTCATAATGCAGAAGATTCAAAGGACTCTGACCATGAAAGGCCACAAAAGGTAAAGCTATAGCTATGACATGATTCAACTGGGGCCTTCTTGCTTAAGTGTATCTTATAGCAGGTCTAGGAAAATGACTTGTTGAATAAGGATGAGTCCTTGCAAATCTCAGTCACTTTACTAAGTTTAATGGTAGTTCAATGAATTCAAAAGGGACACCCTTAGCAGTAGATCATGTGGTGACCTTAGGCATAAGGTGTTAGACTGATCTTTGACCAGAGACTGATGCTCTTGATAATGGAGTCGCCAGATGCTGGATTAATGATTGATTTTTTGCTATAATAGGACCAGCATCAATCTTAGAATTTTTTTGAGTGTTAAGAATTGGTCCCACTAGGCATGACAAAAACTATTGATACTATGGAATGCACCCTTAACAGAAGGCTAAGCCTCTGTCCTCCACGTGGCACAATGGAGACTCCTCTCTTACCTGTGGGTCTAGCAAAACTGAGGGGAGAATCTCTAGATAAGGGCTAGCTCCCTTTGATGCATCTCTGAGTTACTCCAGTACTATTGCTAATATATAAAAAAGGGGGGGTTGAAAAGAGAGAAGGATTACTGAAAACATAACCTAGACTAATACAATAATGCACCAAAAAAGTTTGATCTACTCATTTACTCACACTTCAGACCATAAGAGGACATATGTACACTTTATCTGATGAAAAGACCAGACTGTAGGAAGCTTAATAGGGAGGCTTAATGAAGACACATAGAAAATGAACTTACCACAGGCGCTATAGGAAAACACACTATCTGGTAACCCTCTTCTGTCTCTGCACTCCAAACACAACACTTCTTGTTACCTGTAGAAATGGTGATTTGTCTATACTAGGTATGTTTGTGTCAAACTTGTGAGAGCATCATGCAAAATGACTGAACACAAGGTTAATACTCAGACACACTCAGAGATATATCCAGATAGATAGAGGTAAAACACATTCTATTGATTCAAGGTGAAAATTTTGGCAGGGCTTCGCCTTACAAAATGGAGATGCCTTTCTTAATTGAGAGTTTACAATATATATATATATAGAAAGAGGAATCAATGGCACCCCTTTTTACAAGTGGCCCATGCTACATTGAAAACATGGGAAGAGGAAGTCGCTGAAAGAACATGTTGTGTTAGTCGCTAGTCTTGACTTTGGCGTTTAAAGTTATATCAAACACTATTGTAAAAGCATGGGCCATGCCCCTTTGTCTGCTAACAAGACCACTTCTTAAAGACATTCACACGATTGTCTACTCATCAATGTAAAATGAGGAAAAATATGCCGTGCCACTTTGTTTGCACTCCTTGATGACCATTTCATAGGGATTATTCCAACTGTTGTAACAACTCTTCTGTCGACACTTCCCTTTTGCCACCTTGGTTGTTTTGTCCATATTTGTGCTTGGCTCCTTGGGCTCCTTTCTTGGTGAGTCACTGAGTTCACTCTTAACTTTTACCTTTTCCCAACTTTTGTCTTTTCCTGGCCCTTTCAGCTCTCGGGGCTGTCTTTTGTCAATCCTTTGGCTCTTTAGGCTCTTTTCTTTGTGGTCTCTTCCTTTTGGCCTTAAGCCCTTTGAATTCCTTCAGATTCGTGCTCAATCATTTAAAGATCAATGGTTATTCCATTATCGTAAAGTTGATGTTCGCGTGTCTGTCACCATTTAAAAGCCAATGGCTATTCCATCATCCTGAATTTGACGTCTGTGGGCCCGTCACCCCTTTAGTAATTCCTTCAAATTCACTTTCCTTCGGCTTTCTTTCCTTCAACTTCACTTTCCAAAGTGTTCCTTCAGACTTTTTTTCGAAGGATATCTTCCCTTTCTTTTCTTTTGTTTGGGCTTTTGTCGTTGAACCCTCCTAAAGAGAAGGTGTCCTTTCAGGGCTTGGAGAAAGGTCCCCCTTTTGGCAGCCGAGAGTCCCCCACAAGGGCAATTGCCCTCCGGGCTGCCTTGGCTTCTCAATTCCTTTGGACTTTTTATGTAAATGAAATGTTCCCTTCATGTTTTGCCACTTGTTTCTTTTGGTCGGGCTTTTGTTTTGGACAAATTCCTTCAGACAAAATGTATAAAGGAATTCCTTCAGACTTTTTGTCCGAAGGAATTTGCCTTTGCCATTTTGCCGCAGATTTCCTTTAGACAAAATTTTGAAGGAATTCTTTTATCTTTTGCCTTGTATTTCTCTGAAGGCCAACTCTGTCCTTTTGTACCTTCTTTCTTTGGTCCCTTCTTAAGTGTTTTCGGCCCTTCGCAAGTGCTGTTTGGTCTCCAAAATTGCCTTTCAGAAGAGTTATAAAGGCCCTGCTTGTCATCTGGGTGCCCCCCAGAAGGGCACCTACCCTTTGGGATTTTGGAAGCGATCCTTTGGCCCTTTGAACTTGGTTCATTTTGCTGATAAAAAGCCTTCTGAAGCGGTTTTACTTTCTCCTTTATAAATTCATGCATAATCACTCCTTTCAACCCCGCCTATTCTTTTCATACCAAATGCTTGAAGTTGAGCCTTTTGCATGCCAAGAGGAAAAAATGAGTTGTAGAAACATATTTCTACATTATCCTTCATGTCTGAGCATGGAAATGGAAAGAAAAGAAAAGGGAGACTGATTTTTTGCCCATGGGACCAAAAATGGTCAACAGTTCCTTAGTTGAGCCAATGGTGAATTTAGGGTGATCAAACCTCAATTTAAAGTGAACATATATAGAAAACAAGATCCATTAAGGGATTATAGACTTCAATTTACATTATTGGTCTTTGAAACCCCAAGATAGAAATGGTTTGGAATCTACAATGGATTTATAGGCTATAATGTTGGAGGGTGTTGAATCTCCAAGTTATGTAATATGCACTTTAACTAAATCAACCATTGCAAATGGATTTTAGATTAAATTGTCACTTTTTTCCTTAGTTCATTTATGTATCAATGAAAAGGAAATGGAGAACATCCATGCTCCTACCATGACCATGGATAATAAATAATATTAAAAGCTTGGCACGAATTTGTATCATTCCCCCATGTGATAAATGTAAAATTTGTAACTGTACATGTAAATACAAATTTTGTAAATTATGTTTGAAGCTTGTGCATGAATTTTTTAATTGCACTCACAATGTTTGAATCTACAATATGTTCTTGTAATGACAGTGCACATGCATGGCATATTCCCCAATAATTTCTACCAATAATTGAACTTTAAACCATTATGAATTCTTTGAAACTGCATTTTCTATCCAAAACTAATTTTTGATCATATAGGCTTATCTACGTATAAAAATCCTACTAAAATGCCCCCTATTTGAGGTGAGAAATATTCCCTGATAGTCTTTCATGTCAAAATAAAATTTAACAGTATCATGTATATTAAGATGTAATCATTGAATAATGTAACATATGAAAATGTATGTTGTCATAGTAAGATATGTAGTATTCAAAGCATGCATGTAACATATGAGGCAAGGCCTCAAGTGACAAGTATAAATCAATGTATCAATGAATCTTATAGTAGTAGTTGTACTAGAAGCATAATATGCAATAGTTAGTGCATAACATGGATCATGGATTTCTTAGAACTTAACAATCTCAACAAGCACACAAACACACAATTACAATGTCATACAATAAGGCCAAGGGCTCATACAAGGGACATGATCAAATATGACATAAATAAATATTGCATGTATAACACCAAGTAACACATATAGATGACAAAAAAAAAGTCACAAACAAAGGACATGTTCAAATCTCTTAAAAATTAAAAAACCAAAGATACAAGCAATAAACATGTTCAACTGTCACACAAACCAAACACTGATATTATAAATATGTTCAAGAAATTGCACCCAAGATCCAAGGGACATGCACAATACACAAACAAAATCTAATCTACTATGTATGAGTAATAACATTAATAGAGAATATAACTAATAAAATAGTCTGCACCATGTATATGTAATGTAATCATATCCTAACAAATAAAATGTACATGTACATAATGTAAGTTAGAGATATTGGCAAGATATTTGTAAAAAATATATATCTCAATAGTATATGATTTATAGAATGGTAACACATGTAGATATTATAGCTTTTAGATAAGATGCCCCAATTTAGCATGACAATTAGATAAAGATAAGTCCAACATCTTAGTCCATGCGAAATTCATATATATTGCATAATGCTCATAAATACCAGTGAAATGCATGTGTGATAGAAAAATATAATGTTATGTACTAATCATGAGATAAATAACATTTGACAATGATGTAAACTATATGTCTAGTCATGCTCAAGTCTTGATTTTTGAATTATAATACTTTGAATGTTTCTATATTTTAACAATATTTGAATATTTTTATACATTTTGAATTTTGAAACAAAAACCATAGTAAATAGAAGATAAAACCATGGGTTCTAAACTAAAGAAAGGAAGGGATTTGAACAGTCTACAACATGTCTTAAGGTAAAACATGCACTAAATATAATGGCATGACCATGTATGAGCAAGATGCCTCACTATATATGTGAATGTGGGAGATAGATTAAAAATGTTGAGGAATGATTTTACATTCTTGTGTCATCAAATATACACTTGTCAAAGTAGGTAATGCACATGTATGAGCAATATAATACACAAAAGAAAGATTTTTCATGAATAAATAGTATTGTGTAAATTGCAATTGAGTGAAATATAGAAAAATTGGATGTATTAAGTCTTTGTTTGCCCAATCTTATATCTGGCTGTGTAAAATTCTACATGATAGGATCAACTAGCTCATGATAGTAATGGCAATCGATATTGATTGTTTCTAATCAATACTAGTTATGATGGAAAAAATACAATTTACTTTGTTCAAAGTAAGCAAATATCATGCTAAATGACAAAATACGGTAATATAGGTAATTGTTTAGACAGTTTAAATCTATAAAGTGAAAAAGATGAGCCAAGAGGTCAAAAATATAGGAAGATCCAATGGCTAAAAGATTGATCAAAGCAATCACATGTGTAAGAAGTTGAAGAATAACATGATGAAGCAAACAAGAAGCTATGTACAATCAAATTTTATTTTTTTATTATTTTGAATGTTTTTTATTATTTTTTAAAAAATTGAAATTGAAAAGTGTTAATCAATAATATCATCAAGTGGATGCCCATATATATGTTGTGTATTATTGAGATTATCCTACCAATAATCTACATAATCATAATCCTCTTGGTCCTAAAATTGCGGTATGCACTCTTACCATTTTTTTATTAGTACATATAAAACCAACTGCACCATAAATTAGGGTTATCTTCTTGATTTTTTTTGATATTGAGTATGTTCATCATCATCAGGTTATGGTATCTCATTTGTACCTAGAGAAGATGTTGACGCAGTGGATTGCACCCTTGACAGGAGGCTGAGCTCCTGTCTTCCACATGTCAAAATGGAAACTCCCCTCTTGCCTGTGGGCAGGACAAAATTGGGGGAAGAGTCTCTAGATAAGGGCTAGCTCCCTTTGATGCATCTGAATTATTCCAATAAGTGCTCACACACACACACACAGATATATATATAATGGGGGGGGGATGAAAAGGGAGAAGGATTACAGGAAAACAAAAAAATCTAATCTAAGAGGGTGATACACGAAATAAATTTGACCTACTCACACTCACACTCTGAACCATAAGACACATACATACACTTTAACTGGTAAAAGGACCAAACCGTAAGAAGCTTAACAGAGAGACTTTAATGGAACACACAAAAAAAGGGACTCACCATAGGTGCTATAGAAAAAAGCACACTGTCTAGTAACCTCCTTCTGTCTCTGCACTCCAAGTACAACTCTTCTTATCACCTACAGGAATGGCACCATATAGATACCAGATGCATTGGTGTCAACCCTGTGAAAGCATTAGGAAGCAATGACTGAACACAAGACTAACACTCAAACACACTCAGAGATATCTAACCAGAATAGAGGTAAAAATGCATTTTATTGATTCCAGGTGAAAATTGCCAAGGCTTTGCTTTACAATGTGAAAGATAGATCTTTTTAAAATGAGAAGTTACAATATATATAGATAAGAGGGAACAACAACACCTTCTTTGAAAAAGACTTTTAGCACCCTTTGACAAGTGGCCCATGCGTGTCCCAAGGGTGTTGGGAAGAGGAAGTTGCTAAAATATAAATGTTGTGTTGGTTCTGATTCTGACTTCATGCATTTAAAAACATAGGCCGCACCATTTCTCCATAACCAAGACTGCTCCTTGAAGGCACCCACGCGGTTTGTCTGCTCATAAATGCAAAATGGAGAAAAAATGGGTCACACCATTCACTATTTACATCCCATTTATGACCACTTGGCAAGCACTGTTCCATCTGCTGGAATAACTCCTAGAGTCAATGCCTTCCTTTGCCACTTGGACTATTTTGTCTTTTCCTTGCCTTGTCTCTTCTGGCTCCTTGGGCTCTTTTATTAGCAGGTCACTGAGTTCATTCTCAACTTTTGTCCTTTTCTAGCGTTGTCTTCCTGGTTTTGCTGTTTGTTGGCTTCTATCTCTTTGTCTCTTTATTCTCTGGGTTCTTTTCTAGTTGGCGCTCAAGAATTCAAAGATCAAACAGCTATTTCTCTGCTATAAAAATGACGTGCGTAGGCCCGTCACCATTTGAAAAAATAATGGCTAGTCTATTTCCTTGAAATTGACAGCTCGAAGACGTCCTTGGCAATTCTTGCGGTCTTATCTCTTCGGCTTTTTGTCACTCCTTTACCTTCGGGCTTTGCTTTGGACCCTCTCAAAGGGGAGGTGTCCCTTTGGCTTTGGAGAAGTTCCCTTCGTTCGACAGTCGAGAGTCCCTCGTAAGGGCACCTGCCCTTCAGGGTCCTTCGACGGCCTTTTTTCTTTTGCTAATTCCCTACGGACATGTTCCCGTGGACTTTTTCCCATGGACAAAAGTCTGCAAGAATTGCTTTGAGCACTTTGTCTTAGTCTTTTTATTTATTTATTCGGTGGGATCTTTGTTCGTAGCCCTTCTAAATTTCTTCAGACTTTTTGTCTGAAGGAATTCCTTCAGACAAAAAGTTTGAAGAAATTATTCTTCGTCCTTGTCTTTCGACTGCCTTCAAAAGTGCCCTTCGGGGAAGTTGAAAATGACCCTTCTGAAGGGTGCTTTCTTTGCCTTAAACAAAAGTCTAAAGGAAATTTACCTTTTCGTCTTTTCTCTGTGGCCTCCTTAAAAGTGTTCCCTACCCTCTGCAACGGCTCTTGAGTCCAGAACTGTCCTCCGCAAGGGCACTTGAAATGGTCCCTTTTGTGCCTAAGTGTCGGGGACTCATCTCTTTGAAACAACCCGTTGAAGCAAAATGATGAACCAGGCACTTGAATCAAACCGACTGAACCAGAATCTCGAAACAAGCACTTGTCCATTTTGCACGGACCTGTCACCATTTGAAAAAATAATGGCTAGCCTATTTCTTTGAAGTTGACAGCTTCGAAGACGTCACTGTCCTTGGCAATTCCTATGATCTTTTCTCTTTGGCTTTTTGTTGTTCCTTTACCTTTGGGCTTTGCTTTAGACCCTCTCGAAGGGGAGGTGTCCCTTCGACTTTGGAGAAGTGACCTTTGTTTGGCAGTCGAAAGTCCCTCGTAAGGGCACCTGCCCTTCAGGGTCCTTCGGTGGCCTTTTCTCTTCGTCTAATTCCCTGCAGACATTTTCTCGTAGACTTTTTCCTATGGACAAAAGTCCACAAGAATTTCTTTGAGCACTTTGTCTTAGTCTTTTTACTTGTTTATTCGGCGGGATCTTTGTTCGTAGCCCTTTCGAATTTATTCAAACTTTTTGTCCGAAGGAATTCCTTTAGACAAAAAGTCTGAAGAAATTATTCTTCGTCTTTGTCTTTCGACTGCCTTCAAAAGTGCCTTTCAGGGAAGTTGAAAATCACCCTTCCAAAGGGTGCTTCCTTTGCCTTAAACAAAAGTCTGAAGGAAACTTACCTTTTTGTCTTTTCTCTATGGCCTCCTTGAAAGTGTTCCTTGCCCTCCGCAAGGGCTCTTGAGTCTAGAATTGCCCTCCGTAAGGGCACTTGAAATGGTCCCTTTTGTGCTTAAGTGTCGGGGACTCGTCTCTTTGAAACAACTTGTTGAAGCAAAACGATGAACCAGGCACTTGAATCAAACTGACTGAATTGGACTCTTGAAACAAGCACTTGTCCATTTTGCACCTAAGTGTTGGGAACCCATTTATTCTCTACAGAGTTCGTAGAAATGGACTTGCAGAGTCCATAGAAATGGACCTGCAGAGTCCATAAAAATGGACTTGCAGAGTCCGTAGAAATTATTGTGGAGTCTGTAGAAATTCCTGCAGAGTTCGTAGAAATGGACCTACAAATTCTGTAGAAATTATTGTGGAGTCCATAGAAATTCCTGTGGAGTCCGTAGAAAATTCCAGACTTGTGCAAAATCAAAAAATGAAACTAGCTCAAGACAGCAGGGAAGGAAGCTGATCGATTTTGGCCTGTTAGACCAAAAATGGTCAATAAATTGGTGACACCCAGGGGAAGCATGCCTGCTATGCTTAGAAAATAGTTGCCTTGAAGTCCATTGGGCACGGAGTCAGAATGTAACTTAAAAGATCAACAACAGCCCCGATAGATTCAAGAATCAATCATGAAGATTTACCCCAAAAGGAAACAAAAACAAACACAAAACTAAGAAAACTACTAACATGTGCAAAAAGGCACTTAGGGAACAGGAGAAAAGCAAGGGAAATATATACATGGTGGAAAAGGGGCTCAGTCGTAATGCTTAAAATGTATCCCATTAACTGGGCTATATCGTTCTTCACCATCCAACCTTGAGAGTTGGAATGCATTATGTTGCTTGCATTAAGTGATGATGTATGGGCCACTCCATAGGGCATCAAACTTCGCGTGCTTTTCAGGCTTAGCTTGGTCCTCATCTCATTTCAAGATAATGTCTTCTTCAGAGAAACCTTTTGATGAAGATTTCTTATCGAAGTGTCTCTTCATTTGCTATTGGCAGCTGGTCATTTCCTATCCTCCATGCTATTTTCTTCTTCTAATTATAGATGGCGAGCGAGGTCCAAGGCTGGCAACTCAAGTGAAATGGGGAGCCTAGCTTCCCTTCTATAGATGAACGTGTAGGGTGAGTTACCAATTGCCCTCTTTGGGGTGACCCTATATGCCCACAGGGCTATTTTCAACTTGGCATGCCAAGTCCTCTGATTCTCTTCCATGGTTCGCTTGATGATCCTGATCAAATTCTTATTTGTAGATTTAGCCAGCCCATTCCCATGTGGGTAGTAATTGGATGAAGTGTTAAGATAAATACCATATCTCAACGCCCATTCACTTGTTTTAGTTCCTAGAAAAGTTAACACGTTATCATAGATTATGGTTGCTAGAACCCCAAACCTTACCACTAGGTCATCATAAAAATCTAGGGCTGCACTTTCATTGGCTTCTTTCAGAGAAACAGCCTCTACCCATCTTGTGAAATAATCTGTGGCGGTCAAGACCCAATTGTGTCTAGCACTGGAGGGAGAATTAATCATCCCTATGAAGTCAAGGCCCCATTGCATGAAGGGCTGCTCTACATGAATAGGTTGTAAAGGCATGGCAGCCAACCATTATTTTCCATCAAAAAGTGCACATTTTTGGCACTTTTGTACCCAGGCATGGGTGTCCCTAAAAAGAGTAGGCCAGAAGTAACTAGCTCTCATTATTCTTGCCGTTATAGCCCTAGGAGCAAAATGACCACCGAATGGCCCATCATGGAACTCAGACAACACCCTGTTAGCCTAACTTGACTCTAAGCATCTTAAAATGACTCATGAGAGATCCCTTCTGAATAACACTCCATCAATCATGACATAAGGGATACACTAGAGTCTGAAATACCTCCTCTTGGTCCTATCAAGGCCCTATGGGTACTCACCAGTGAGAAGGAAATGCCTCATGTCTGATGTCCAATCCTTCATGACAACTAGTTCTTATGCCATAGCTACATCATGAATTAGCAGACTGTCCTCTTTTTGTTGCTTAAAGTCTGCAGTAAAGTGCTCACACAGGCCTCTCCCTCTTACTAGTTTGGTGATCTTGATATCCACGTCGTATTCCATCACCTTAGTGATCCACCCTACTCTCTTTTCATTTAGGTGTCAGTTGATCAAGAAATCCTTGATGCTTAGATGTGGAACCATGAGGTGGATTCTGCTATTGGACAACATATGCCTAAATTTATTCAGACTCTGTATGACCGCTAGGACTTACTTCTCCACATATGTGTATCTGACCACAAAACCCTCTAGGCCTTGGCTAAAAAATGCAATTGGTTGCTCAAGGTTATCACCATTTGCTTGGGTAAGCATGTCAGAGATTGCCTCTTCATTGCCGAAGGTGTAGAGGTTGAAATCCTTGGTGAAGTCAGCGTTGATCAAAGTAGGAGCCCGGCTATGGCCTACTTGATTTCTTCTAAACTGTCTTTTCTTTGTGTTGTCCATGTGAACTCCTCACCCTTCCTCAGCATAGAGGTCAACGGCTTCACCACCTCCACAAAATTCAAGATAAATCTCAGGATGAAATTTATCTTGCTAAAAAAACTTTGCAGACCTTTCTTGTGGTTAGACAAGGACAGCTCCAGGATGGAGTAAACTCTTTCTGGATCAATGGTCAAGCCTTCCTTAGAAACAATGTGACCAAGGAGCTTCCCCTCGTGGATAGCAAACACACATTTCTTCGGGTTGAGAGAGATACCAAACTCTCTACACCTCTCAAAGATTTGTCTGAGGTGTTTCATGTGTTGGCTCACCTCCTTGGAGAAAAATGTCACATCATCAAGATATACCAGCACAATGTTATTTATCAGGCCTTGAAAGGCCATGTCCATAGCTCGTTGGAAGGTGGCACCGACATTAGACAGTTTGAAAGGCATTTTCCTATAAGCAAACATCCCCCATTTGGTAGTGAAGGCTATCTTGTGCTGGTCATAGTCTTGCACCAAAATTTGGTTGTATCCTAAATACCCATCTAGGAGGGAGAAACGTTCGCTGCCTGTCACCATTTGAAGGATTTGCTCCATGATTGGGAGAGGATAATGGTCTTTCAAGGAGACACTATTGAGGTCTCTAAAATCAACGCACAGTCTGATCTCCCCATTCTTTTTCTGGACAAAAACAAGATTGGCCAGCCAAGAAGAGTGTTTGATTAGAAATATTATCCTGGACTCAATCAACTTGGTGAGCTCCTTCTGCATGAGAGGCTCAATCATTGGGTTAATAGGCGTCTACTTCTGCTTGATTGGCCTGGCACCTTCTTCTAGCTCAATGGTATGCTGGGCCAAACTTATGTCAAAACCCTTCAAATCACCATATTCCCAAGCAAAGACATCAGCAAATTCTTGGCACAACAAGATGAAGGCCTGCTTTTTACGGTCTGTGCACACTTTCCCAAGTGCAAACAGCTTATCCTTGAAAATTTCCACCTTCTCATGGTGCTCCTCTATTGTAATGCATGCCTTGTCACTTTTCAATTGGTAATCTCTATTGAAGATACTCTCTAGAGCGACCAAACCTTTGGGGAGCTTATTATTCTTCAGCTAAATAATTTGGCTACCATATTGCTGCTACAACTTAACCTAGTTTTTTGCAGCAAACTTAGCTTCTTCTTGCAAGAAGAGTGCTATTTGCTGATCACTGTCAAAGACCTACCAGTTGGTGATGTTGTCAGGTACAGAGGGCTGGATCACTACCTTCAAGTGGCATGAGCTGTGGTCCCGACCTATTTCTTGAGGGATATCAAACTGGGCACCAACTGATGCTAGCCTATTTGCTTGCTTGTTTTGCTCTCTAGGAATGGAGGTAATATTAAAAGAAAAGAAAATTTCCACTAAGTCCCATACCCTATATTTTTAGGACTTCAGTGAAGAATTCTTTGTCAAATTTTGGCCTCTTACCTGATTGACAATAAGCTCATTGTCACCAAAAACTTGCAGCTCTTTGATTCCTCTTTTCCTCGCCCACTCCAAATCATGGATGAGGGATTCATATTCTGCAACATTGCATGTGCAATAAAATTGGAACCGAAAAGCTGAAAAGTATCTCTCCTTTGAAGGAGAAACCAACATTGCTCCACCACCAGCTCCCAACTTACTTTTTGAACTGTCAAAGAACAACTGCCATAGACCTGAGCTTTCCTGGCTTACTTTCATCAAGGTTGGTACAAAATTACCCTCTTCATGCATGCAATAAATTCCAAGGCCTACCTCTTTTATGAATTTGTAAAGATCATGCTCGAAGTTGTCACTTCCCCATTCATCTAAGAGCAGGTCTGCAACTCCTTCAAGGGCAAAGTATGAAGATTAGTCTACTTGGAACTCTTCTTGGTCAATGATGGCATAGCTGACATTTGCTGCCTTGAGCGAGTATGGTTCTAGATGATCTCTATGGAGTGGCTCGAATTCAATCTTAACTTTAGTCCCATACTTGGTTCTAAAAACTAGATAAGACCAATTCGCTGCTAAGTAGCCGCCTATCTTGGATGTAAAATGATAAACAAATGGCAAAGTAAGGAGGGACATCCACCATTACCACATCATGAGGAACTGAGAAGGTCAGGCAAACCTTTCACCACCCCAACTATCTTTGCTAGTGTTCCATCCAGCTGTAGGACTCACTTAGTCATTTCTTCATATTTCAAACCCAGCTTGTCAACTATGCATTTGGGCATGACCGAGGAGCTTGCTCCACTATCAATGATGCAATTGTGCACCAAGAAATCTCCTATGACCAAGGACACATAAAAAGGGGGAACCTTTTATTCTTTCCTGACCTGACCTAAGGTGAAAGGCTGTCCATTCATCATCAAAATATTATCGGCTTTTACTATGACAGCTTGTTGATCTAGCTCATGCAATTCCTTTTGCAGCATGTCCTTTTGCCCCAGTATTGATAGTGAATCCCACAAGGAGATGTTTATGTGCAGCTTCTTCATCTGGTCAACCACATTGACTCGAGGGTTTCCTTCCTTCAAATTTTCTTTAGAGTTATTTACAACCTGAGGTGCAGGCTGAGGAGCTAAAGATAAAATCGACAATCTGAAGTTTGGGACCTTTTGGTTTATATGTGATGAAGATGGTATTGCTGACACTTGGGCAGCAGCCTGAGCTTCTTCCATTGCTCTCCTTTTGAATCTTGTATTGGTTGCAACACAATCGCCCTGATTGTCCACAATACCCACGTAATTGACTACATAGAACTCACCTTTCAGGTGGTTCATGAGAGTCGAATCAGGCTGGGTCTGACTGCTGCTCGTGCCGAACGTTGAAGCCTTAAAACCTTGGAATTGGGTAGCTGCCTGATTGTCTTGTATATTTGGGTGGTGACCTATCATTTTATTTGTATAAATAACCTGCTCTTGACCATATCCCATGGTTGAACAACTTGGCTGCTCTTTCACTAGATTGTTTTGAACGGGCACCATAGCCTTGGATGATGAAGGGGCGCTTGGATTGTAGCCTTGAAAGGGTCTGGTCTATGCAAATTGACCTTGTCCTTGATTATAGGTTTGGAAAGGGGCTCTATTTGTTTGCCCATACTGCAGGTATCCTTGGTTTGGTTAGTTGCTTTCAGCTTGCTGCCTTTTAATTGCCACTAGTTCATTTGTCATATTTTGCAACAAACTCTTAACTTCATGAAGTTCATTAGATGGATTAGCAGCTAGCTTTTTTGTGCTAGGCAGAAGAGCTAAGGTGAGAGCAGCAGTCTAAATTGGAGGTAGCATTTTAGGGAAAAGTGGCATATGAGGTCTAGGAGCTATTTTCCCAACCTGTATTAGGCAATTCTCAGCCGCTATAGCTATGTCATAGGCATAGGCAACACATGTCCTCCCATGGACTGTATCATAATAGTGATATCATTATTCAATGCTCTTAAGTAATACAAGAAATCATAGCTAGGAGTCGGCTTACTAGAATGGGTATTCTATCCCATGTCTTCTAAAATCGAGTGTTAAAATCTTGCATGTATTCATGTGGAGCTCTTTTCATTGTAGTCAGCTGCTCGGCAAGTGAGAGGTGGTCGCTCTTCTCCCCAAAACGGTCTATCAAGTGAGTGCCCAATTCATTCTAGGAACCGACTGAATTTATGGTTAAATTCCCATATCAGTCCAAAGCTTTGCCCTTGAGAGACAATGCCAACAATTTGATTGCAATATTCTCCTCAGTGACATTGTGAATATTGCAGAGGTTAGTAATATTTTTGATGTGTTCAATAACTGTAATGGGCCCCTCTCCATCAAAGGGAGGCACACTTTTGAGGACTACTCTTGGAATTGGGTCATAATGCTTGAGATTCAAAGGACTCTGACCACGAAAAGTCACAAAGGGTAATGCCATAGCTATGACAGGATGTAACTGCGGTCTTCTTGCATAGGTGTTCTTTATAGCAGGTTTGGGAAAGTCGTTTGCTGAATAAGGATGGGCCCTCTCAAACCTCACTCTCTTTGCTAAGTTTAAAGGCAATTCAATGAATTCGAAAGGGAAACCCTTAGCAGCAGACCATGTGGTGATTTTAGGCATAAGAAGTCAGACTGGTCTTTGACTATAAACTAAAGCTCTTACCAGTGGAGTCACAAGATGCTGAAAGTAGTTGATTTTGCTATAACAAGACTAGCATCAATCTTGAAACTTTACTGAGTGTAAAAACTAAGTCCCACTGGGCGTGCCAAAAACTATTGATGCAGTGGATTGCACCCTTGACAAGAGGCTGAGCTCTTGTCTTCCACACGTCAAAATGGAAACTCCCCTCTTGCCTGTGGCCAAGGCAAAATTGGGGGAAGAGTCTCTAGATAAGGGCTAGTTCCCTTTGATGCATCTGAGTTATTCCAATAAGTGCTCACACACACACATATGTATATATATATATATATATATAATGGGGGGGATGAAAAGGGAGAAGGATTACAGGAAAACAAAAAAACCTAATCTAAGAGGGTGATGCACTAAATAAATTTGACCTACTCACACTCACACTCTGAACCATAAGACACATAGATACACTTTAACTGGTAAAAGGACCAGACCATAGGAAGCTTAACAAGGAGACTTTAATGGAACACACATAAAAAGGGACTCACCATAGGTGCTATAGAAAAAATTACATTGTTTAGTAACCTCCTTCTGTCTCTGCACTCTAGGTACAGCTCTTCTTGTCACCTATAGGAATGGTGCCTTATAGATACTAGATGCGTTGGTGTCAACCCTGTGAAAGCATTAGGAAGCAATGACTGAATACAAGACTAACACTCAGACACACTCAGAGATATCTAACCAGAATAGAGGTAAAAATGCATTTTATTGATTCCATGTGAAAATTTCCAGGGCTTCGCCTTACAATGTGAAAGATAGATATTTTTAAAATGAGAAGTTACAATATATATAGAGAAGAGGGAACAACAATGCCTTCTTTGAAAAAGACTTTTGGCGACCTTTGACAAGTGGCCCATGCGCATCCCAAGGGCGTTAGGAAGAGGAAGCCACTAAAATATAAATGCTATGTCAGTTCTGATTCTTACTTTAGGCATTTAAAAACATAGGCCACGCCATTTTTCCATAATGAAGACTGCTCCTTGAAGGCACCCACGTGGTTTGTCTGCTCATAAATACAAAATGGAGAAAAAATGGGTCACGCCATTCGTTGTTTGCGTCCCATTTATGACCACTTGGCAAGCACTGTTCCAACTGCTGGAATAACTCCTTGAGTCGACGCCTTCCTTCGCCACTTGGACTATTTTGTCTTTTCCTTGCCTTGTCTCTTCTGGCTCCTTGGGCTCTTTTATTAGCAGGTCACTGAGTTTATTCTCAACTTTTGTCCTTTTCCTGCATTGTCTTCCTGGTTTTGTCATTTGTTGGCTTCTGTCTCTTTGTTCTCTGGGTTCTTTTCTGGTTGGTGTTCAAGAATTCAAAGATGAAACGACTATTTCTCTGCTGTAAAAATGACATTCACGGGCCCGTCAGCATTTGAAAAAACAATGGCTAGTCTATTTCTTTGAAGTTGACAACTTCGAAGACGTCACCGTCCTTGGCAATTCCTATAGTCTTTTCTCTTCGGCTCTTTGAAACAACCTGTTGAAGCAAAATGATGAACCAGGCACTTGAATCAAACTGACTGAACCATACTCTTGAAACAAACACTTGTCCATTTTGCACTTAAGTGTTGGGAACCCATTTATTCTCTGCAGAGTTCATAGAAATGGACCTGCAGAGTCTGTAGAAATGGACCTGTAGAGTCCGTAGAAATGGACTTGCAGAGTCCGTAGAATTTCTTGTGGAGTTCGTAGAAATTCCTGCAGAGTCCGTAGAAATGGACCTGCAGAGTCCATAAAAAATTTTGTGGAGTCCATAGAAATTCCTGTGGAGTCTGTAGAAAATTCCAAACTTGTGCAAAATAAAAAAATGAAACTAGCTCAAGACAACAGGGAAGGAAGGGGACTGATTTTGGCCTGTTGGACCAAAAATGGTCAACAAAAGAATCAAGTATCATTGTTTGAATACAAGAGAAATAGTTTATGCTTTGACTTTTTAACTTGAAAATGCAACCTTTGATTTTGTAGTGTTGGCCTTATCTTATTCCTCTATACATGAAGTAGATATAATATTTGAATCATTAGAAGCCACATTCATATCATTAGTATTTTTAGGAACATAACGATTGTAAGATTCCTCTGTGAGAACCCTTTCATAAAGATGTTTTCTTTCTTATTGTGAGTTTGTTTTTGCAATTTCTCTTTTTGAAAGTTCTCTTTGAGTAACTTGTTCTTTTAGATTTTTTTCTTTTGATTATTTAATTGTTCTCTTTGTACTTGTTATTTTTATAGCTTTTATTTTTCATCTTGTTCCTTTAGTAACTTTTCTTGCTATAATTTTTCCATTTCTAATCTCTCTTGTTTTGTTTTTGCCTTTTGAATCCTTTCTTACTTTGAGTTTTCAATTTTTTCTAGTTGCACTTGTTCTTAGGAGATGCAATCATAATGTAAATAGGTTGTTTGATTGATTTATTATTATAGGATCACCACCATCGATGATACTTTGTAGTTTTTCTTCAAAGCCAAACAACTGTCTATATGATATCCATGTTTTTTATGATATGCACAAAAGTATTTTGATTTACTTAAGGGTTGCATAGGAAGTAATGTAATTATATTATTTTGCAGCATTTCTCTTAGAATCTCACTTGAAATTTTATTGGACCCTTATGTACACTTTTTGTATCGATAATTATAGATGTATGTTACTTTTTAAACCCATACTCAAGATGATATCTTTTGAGGCATAAAATATCTAGATGTAGATGCAAATACATGAAACATTAACATGATATGGATTATTTGTGTATGTGATCTTTTCCCATGATGTGATCCTTGAACTGATTTTTTTAATTTTTTAAACTCTTCTATGAACTTTCTCATTGTGACTATTTGACCTTGAAGGTTTTCACAAGCACAAGCCTTAGGTACGTATGATTGAACTTGCATACAAAAAACATCAAGATGGTGTGTGAGAGGAGTTAAGAAAGGACATGTTGGTTGCTTTCAAGATGTAGTGACCTACCTCTTCGATTGTTGACAACATGGATAGTAAAATATAATATAATTCATTGACAAATAATGGGAGTAGGATGGTAGTTTTGACAACCTTTAGGTCTAAGAAATTAAAAGGTTTTGAGATTATTCATTCGTCATTTAATCCTTATTGGATTTGATTCATTTGATTACGTGATTGTTGATGATATTCCTCATTAGGGAAGATGACATGTAACGAAAACTAGGAAAGCTTGAATCAAAATATACACATCTAATGTAGCCATATATTTATTACAATTTGAGCAAAAATTAACAAAAATTTGAAATTTAATTCCAAAAAAATGAAAAAAATGTATGGAGATTAGTAAATTCCCCTGAAATCCAAAGTCAAAATAAAGTTTTTTCAATTTGATATATCAAATACAAGGTTACAATAAAGTGCTTTTAATGTTAGCTATCAAATATGAGGTTGAAAAAATTTATTTTAGTGTTAGATATTAGATCCAATGTTGAAAGAAAGTTATTTTACTGTTAGATGCTTAGGAATTTATCTAAAGACTAAGACATTTTTTTTGAAGCAATGCTAGAATAAAAATGTGCATGTTAACCAATATGTTTTATCATAATTTTTAATTAATTTGTATATTACTTTGATTAAGATAAAATGAATAGAAATGTAGCAAATGTTGTAAATAATTTGTATCTAGTAGAATGAAATTAAAAACATTGAAATAGATGAAACCCAAACGAATAAAAGAACTAACTATGAAAAATGCAAGAAGACTTAGTTATTTTATGTACATAGGATAACTTTCTGTGGCTAAGTATTGACTGGAAGTGAACAAGTAGATTTGATTATGCATGTGTAACTGAAACAAGAGTTGTCACTATCTTCAGACAAAACTGACTGGAAAGGGACATGAACAACTAGTTGATATTGTCTTTGCAGGTTGATCTTAACCTCTTGTGGGAAAATAGGAAACTGATGGCACCATCATCTACACCTTCTTAAAATACACATGCATGCATAAATTTAGCCGTTGGCTATACATGGAATGACTTTCAAATAACTTCATCAAAGTTGAAACCCTAATAGGTCTCACAATAAATGAAAATCAATAAATATATATGGGAAAGTGTAATGGGTTGAGTTGACCCCAATCACCCATGTGATGATTTATTATTACCTACATATCCAATACTTTGAAGAGGAAAACCAAGCCCACATAGCTCTCCCAATTAGGTTAAATACCCATACTAACAGATGAGAGATAGGGATGAGGATGGAGGGAGCATCCCCTATAGATTGAATCCAAAAAAACTCTATATTGTTGGTACCCTATCTATATCTATCTAGACCCCTTGCTTAGTAATATTATGCTCATTTGACTATATGTACGCATATAAAAATGGCTTGAATATTTGATAATGTTTTATCTTGACTTGGATAGAATAAGATATTAACTTGGCTAAAGGTTATTTCAAATGAATATAATCATATTTATGAAGAACAAACAATCTTTGCTCAGTGTGTAATAGTGTAATTGTGCCTTAATAATGAAATTTTCAATTAGTAGAATAGGTGATTTAAATGCACCTTTATAACAATTCA
Organism: Torreya grandis; assembly: GCA_037957365.1. NCBI lineage: Eukaryota > Viridiplantae > Streptophyta > Pinopsida > Cupressales > Taxaceae > Torreya > Torreya grandis. Next base: position 1,095,628 of record JARHVA010003730.1, read on the forward strand.
AAAGGGTGAAACCTCACACTTCCTATACTAAAAATCTAGACCAACCTGTATGGGAGGGTTTAAATTTGAAAAGGAGTCATTATTAGGGTGAAAGATGAGATAGACCCATAAGGACAATATCAACTAGTTGGTCTCATCCATACTGGTCAATTTTTTCTTGGTATGGGTGAAGTTTGATCATAGAAATTTGAATGTCCATATAGATGCTTAGAGAGTTTTTTAGTGATTAATAATTTTTTTATAGGTGTAATATAATAACTTAAAAATGGATAGGTGCATACAAGTACTTAGAATAAACTGAGGTAGTGAAATATGGTTAGATTAAGTGTTCAAGTCAATAAAGATAAAAGTGGGCTAAAATTAACATTATCAAGTACTCATGACTAAATTTGAGTGATTATAGAGAGATTATTATTATTGGAATATTTGATTGTAGCCATTTCAATTCAAATGTCTTTTCTTCATTAAAAAAATACATGAATAGTTCCTAAAAGTTCATATTGACTATGCCCAAGGTGGTGAGCCATTGGAATTCCAACAAAATATTATTTCCCCCCATGGGAATGGAAAACATATGGTTATTTAATAGGTAGTCCCCCATGGTGAGTTTAATACATTAGAATGTTCCTGAACAACTAAATATACACCCATCCACAACCATGACCTAAAATTTTAGAGTAGGGTAAACAAAGTAATTCAAATGTGCAACCAATTTATTTTTAATGAAATTCTAAGTATTTCTTGTGTCAATTAGTGTTTTCACCCTCTATTTTTTCTAAAATATCACCACCTTGAGGGTTTACAAGGTACTAATCCCTGAGAGTATGTGGCAAAAGTTAGTCAGATGTGGACTTTATGTTTCTTTTAGCTCTTTTGAAATCTCAATTTCCTTTTCTTCTTCTTCTTTAGTTACACTTTAATTGTTAAATAATTTTTTTTTCACATTTATTTCATCAACTGTATATGCTATCATATTTCAAATACAGCCCTTTCACCATTTTTTCTTCAATTTATTAAGGTTGGTTGAGGAAATGATGGTGTCAAGTGCTACGATCTTGTATGCTAGTGAATTATGGTCTCTTGCTGACCAAAAACATTTCCTCTACCTTTAGTGTCATGATAATATATTAAAAAAAGGTGGAATAAACATGTGTACCTCATGTTGAATGTGGTGTTTGAGTTTGCCTAAAAAGAAGTCATTTAAGTTGTCCTCTACAACCTTATTCACTCTTAAGGATAGGGTCTAGAATTATTAAATATAATCCTTGAGTAGACATATTTGTCTCATATCAACATTTAAGTAGTTTTTCTTTAAACTAATTCTATATTGTGCCTATATCTCCTCCATAAAGACTACCCTCGTGAAGTTTTGAGACTATTTTTTTTTTATCATGAAGCCATCAATACTAAATGAATTACACAAGTTCCAAATATAAGGATACCATTTTAACCTCCCCACATTGAATTTTATGTAAATCAAATAAATTCCTCATTTGGGTGATCCAATCAAGTATGGCCTTTCTATAAAACTTATGCACATCCACCATTGGTATAAATTTTCAATAACCTACAATAGTGTTTGTAAGAATTCAAAATGTATATTGAATATGTAATTTACATGACAGATCTAGATATGTAATTAATAACAAAGGCACATATATTTTACATAGATAATTTAATGTGAAAAATCTTAAGAGTTACAAAACCATGGTTGATATTCATTTATTAAGAAACTACACCCCAATACACAAATCCCTCTTTTCTCACTTCTTCTCTATCTAATCTTCACAAAAATATCTGAATAATATTTACCACACACAAATATCTCATTGTCACAATAAAAATTACTTTATGTTATGTGAATCTTGAATGATTTACCAATGGGGTAAAACCCTTTTTATAATGGGGTGTGGAGGTGGACCATTATAACCAACAGGATCAACCTCTTCTTGAGAATAATAAAAATAATGGTAATAAATAAATATGTTTTATTATTTATTTAAACAAGATTTTCAACCCATGTTAATAAATAATAAAATAATAATATTTAATTAAATGATATATGCTAAGGGTTCATAAGAGGCACTACTTAGACATTAAATATTCTAACACTCTCCCTTAATGCTAAGTAGGAATACATGTCATAGTAACCTTATCGAAGGAATTGTACTCAATGAATCAACTATAATGATTTTAGAAGACACGTAAAACCTAAAAGATTTAAAAAACCTTCGTCATTTTAATATCACCTTTTAAAACAAAATGAATTATAATCCATAAACTACTTAAAATAAGTTTAGACTAGCATGATCATGAGACTGCATCTCATAGTTTCTCATGAATAATCAATCAAGAATTTTTAGATCTTTTTATAAGATAAGGACCTTCATGATTTTAAGTATTAGGTACAAATTAAAAAATTCTACATGAATTTTTACCAAAAATCATATAAGTGATATATTACAATGCTTTACAATGAGATGTATAGATAAGAAAAAGGAATCACATGGCCATTAGGAAGTAACATTGTCATGCATACTCCCCCTCAATGGCAACTGTGAGAGGCTTATTATTACACAAAGCTTAACAAACTTAGTATCACCAAGTAGTTTTGTGAATATGTATATCACTTATTCATATGTAGGATAAAACTACAGGTCTATATCACCATAGATAACTTTCTCTTGGATAAAATATACATGACATTCAATATGCTCAATTCATTGGTATTGTACTAGATTTTTCATCAGAGCTATATAAATTTCGTTATCACATATAAAGGAGGTATTGTGAGCAACATCCAAATGAAGTTCTAACAACCTTCATAATCACATGGCTTTTTTAACAACTTCTATAACACTTATATACTTTGATTTCATAGAAGAAATAGAAATAATAGGTTGATTTGTGTTACTCTGAGTAATAACACCTATACCAAACTTAAATACATATCTAAAAATAGATTTATGATATATAATATCACTAGCATAGTCAACATCATGATATTCATATAGTTTAGCATTATCAATAAAAACAATATAACTAAAATTTATAATTCCTTTGATATACTGAAGTATTTATTTTACAAATTTTTAATGATTTATATGTGGATATTACATGAATATAGAAGCAACATCTACATCAAATGAAATATTTGGCCTAGTAATGGTTAGATAAATCAAACCACCAACAAGTTATCTATAAAGTGTGGAGTTAACTTTGTCACACATAAGTTTTGAATCAAGCTACCAAATTCAATAGGAGTATATGTAAGCTTACAATCAAACATACTAAACTTAAAATTAAGATTATGTGCATATATATATTGTGATACAATAATTAATTTTTATACTGAAATATAGTCATTTTTAAAAAATGATGAAAAATTCTTAGATCAGTCATTTGAAGAATCAGTCATTTCAAAAGTCTGACTTAGTTTATTTTTATAATTAATAATTAAATTAATTAGATTACCAACAATAAGAAGATCATAAACATATAATACAATTAAGATTAAATGACCATTTTCAATTTTAAAAAAAAGATAATTATCAAATAATAGTTAGAGAAACCCAATTATTTAAAATAACTAGTGATTTTAGAATATCAAGTTCAAAGATTTTTTTTAAAATCATAGAGTGATTTCTTTAACTTACAAACGTAATGTTCTTTGGTAGGGATAACGAAACCTTTTGACTGACTCATATAGATTTCTTCTTCTAAATCAACATTTAGGAATATATTTTTGACATCCATTTGGTGTATAATCCAACTTTTTTGAGCTGCCAGCGCAATGAATAATTTAGTAGTACTCATTTTTACTACATGAATAAAGGTTTCAACATAGTCAATCTTAAGTTTTTGAGTAAAACTATGAGCAACTAATCTTGCTTTAAATTCTTTGAATTTAGACAACATTTTAAATTTTTTATTTAATAAATATGACCAAATCATTTTAGTATGACCATCTTTAAAAGTAACATAATATAAATAACAATTAAGAGATACAATTACAAGGGATCTTATAACATCACTATAAATTAACTCCAAAAGATATGAGAAATTCACATCATGATTCTTATGAAAATGATTAGTATGTTGCTTATCATATAAGCAATTTTCACAAATGTCATGATGAAAAAAGATAGAAGGAAGACCAACAATAAGATTATGAGAAGACATATCATATAAACTTTCAATATTAACATCTCATAATCTTTCTTTTTGTAATTATGATTCATTCCTACTATATGATGAAAAATAACATGCAAAAGAAGTAGAAAAAAGTATAAATCATTTTATTGAGCACCTTCAATAATCAAAGAACCAGATTGATTTTTAATAGACCAGTTATCCTCAAGCAAAGTTATAATGATATTATCATTTATAAGTTGAAAATATGATAATATTGTTTTTTAAGTTTAGGTACATAGAAAACAACATTAATAGAAACATTTACAAAATTTGTTTTTCCTTATTTAGTAGCTTCTAAAAATGAATTATCTCTTAAATAAATATTTTTAAAAATATCTTTACTATCACATAAATTATTAGATAAGAAAATTATATGATGTGATGCATCACTATCTAAAATCTATTCATTCTCATAAGAAGCAAACAAGAAAACATATAAAGCAATAATATTAGAATTATGTTCTTAGTTGTTGTTTTGATTATGATTTTGATTCTAATTAAATTTATTCTCTTTGTTATTTTTAGTTTTATTATTATCTCTAATTTTGTTTTTATAACAATCTCCTATTCTATGACAAAATTTACCACACATATTATAATTCTCATTAAACTTAACTTTATGATTCTTATTACTAGATTTTTTATTCTTATTTTTACCATTGGTAGAATTAGGGTTAGACTTCTGGTTTCTATTATTTTCAGAAACAAGATTCAATATGAGAAGTACCTAAGTGACATTCTCTTTAAAATTAAAATTAGACATCACTTATTCTTCTTGAATAAGAAGAGCAAAAAGAGTAGTGCGATTAGAGATATCTTGTTTTATTTGGTATTTTGATTTCAGAATAGAAAAATTATAATTTTTTATAAATATTTAATTGAATAATGAAATATAATTGATTTTGAATTAAATTATAATTTCATCCATCCAAATCAAGCTTTAATATTTTTAATTTTTAATAAAAAATTAATAACTTTTTCAACACCTTTCATAGGTGTAGTTAACAATTCAAGTATCAATTTAATTATTTTAGAGAGATAAGTGCCCTCGTACATAGACTCAAAGAGTTTTCAAGCATTGTTGGTAGACTCATGATTACCGATATAGAGCAGAAATTTATCCTTAAAATTCTTCAGAATAATAAACATAGCTTCTTACGATTTTTGTTGAAATGTATTGGTAAGATCAATTGAGACATTTTACCCTGATAGAATTTTTTCAGTCCCAACCACTATATTCCATAAATTTTGAGCCATAAATTCAAATTTAATGATTTTTTTTTAAATATTATAATTAGATCCATTAAGCATTTGAGGTTTATCTAGCATAAAATTAGAAGTCATTGTTTCTGTTTAAAATTGATACTATGACACTAGATAAAATTTAAAAAATAAACTTTTAAATATAATTTTGTAGCATATATTAAAATAAAGTAAATTTATATTGTAAACAACTAATAATTATTTAAATTCATATAAAATAATGAAAAAAATGTAACATATTGTACTAAATTAAGTGTTGCACAAAAAATAACTATCTACATACTATTATTAAAAAAATTATAAAATTATATTAAGAAGTTTTAAAACAAAAAATGGATCATGCCAATGTGTTCAAAATGTTGAAAAGTATAGAAATGGACTAGTCACATGACCATGGTCGAGAAGAGATTGTTTAGGCCAAGTATCAAAAAAATATTGAAAAATGATTAAAGTTTTTAACGCAAGTTACTGAGTACGCAAGCCAGAAAAATTCTAACTGATTACTTTGAAAAAAAAATTAGAATAGGGTTGGAGGTTTTTGAACACAATACCTCCTTTTTTGTAAATTTAGCAAAATAAGCACAACCAAATCTCTTACTACACTATTTAGAAATAGATATACATAATATTGTTTTTAAACCTCATTTAATTGAATTTTATTTAAAAAATAAATAATCAACAATAATAAACTAATGCATGTAAAATAAATAAAATAAAAAATTCAAAGTTTCTACTAGCTGGATGAAAACTAATTCCAATGTGGGTCCTACCTTTTGTTTTGCATGGAAGTATTGAATTTAATAAAATAAATATTTAATAAATACTTTTCACGAACTCTATACTAACCATGAATATTTCTTGTAGCAGGCCCAATGTTTCAAGTGAAGCAAGGGTGCTCAGAGCAGGTGGAATAAGCCTCCAAAAGCCATAAAACTTTGCATATCTCTTTCAGACCTTCTTCTGATGCATAAAATGAATTTAAAAAAGGATTTTGAGCCAAAATGCACATTTTTCTAGCCCACATGGGTTGTACTATGGTGCCTAGGTGGCTGTGGAAAGCACCAAAAATAAGTATAACTGCTTCTTAGGGTTTGGTAAAGGTTTTGACAAGTAGAAATGATGAATATCCAATGTTTAAACATCATAAAACAATACTAGAAGCTTTGGAAATAATTATTTACAAATTCTTCAGGAAGGAGGTCATACAATAGCTAGTAATGGCATCCCAAGCTGCTAAGAGCTTTATAAATTTGAGTTGACTCCTTTCACAAGCTCTTTAGAGTGTTTGCAGGCCTCAATAATGAAGATTAATCCACCAAAAATTGGATAATTAAGAAGTAGAAACAAAAAGACTGAATTTTATGATATTTTCAGCCTTCAAAATGACACATAGGGCTATACCATAGACTGTATAGGCTATATTTGGAGTGAAAAATTGCACAAAGAAATCTCAACAAGCCTTCCCACCAATACACCACATCACATGGCTTTGCTACCATGCCATAATTTGAAATGTATACTAAATATGCAATGTACATGATATATCTATATGTGTAATTAATGACAAAGGCACACACATTTGACACAAACTTTAACATGGAAAACATCAGAGAGGTATAAAACACAGTTGTTATTCATTTATTAAAAAACCACAACCCAATACATAATTCCCTTTCTTCTCATTTATTTTCTATGTTTGATCTTCAAAAAACTCTCTAAATAATATTTGTAACATACAAATATCTCAATGTCACAATAAAAATCACTTTGTGTTCCATGACTCGTGAATGATTTATCAAAGGGGTAAAACCCTTTTTATATTGGGGTGTGGAGGTAAATTGTTGTAACCAACAGTTCCAACCTCTCCCCAAAAATAATTAAAACAATGATAATAAATAAACATTTTTTATTATTTATTTACACAAGGTTTTCAACCCGTATTAATAAATAATAAAAAATTATCATTTAATTAATTGATATATTCAAAGGATACATAAAAGGCACCACTTAGACATTAAATGTTCCAACAATATTAGTCCTGAGATGATGTGGTGCCATATTTAAATCATGATAGGATATTCCAATAATCCATCAAGGGTGGATGAAACATTTATGACTTGAATTTGGGGCTAAAATGCTAACTATTGTGATGTAATCCACTTGTTTTAAGAATGTGCGAGCTCATCCAATTTTACTCTTCTAGATGTCATAGATGAGTTGATCCAATCTACATCCTCTTTTGTGGCCATATCAACCTCTCTTTTTTTTTTCAAACTTTCTTAAAATTGTAGCAAACTATTGTCTATAATAAGTGACTCCACATCAGAAGTCCCTCCCAATCCCAACTTTAAACATGTCTCTTATTTGTTAGGAGTCTTCTCCGATGTGTATGAAATCTTGCCTTTGTCTTTAGTTTGAGACCCTACCATATTGTGCTTTGACTAAAATTAAAAAAAAAGGTTATTAGAGACTTATATTGTTGCAATCACCTATTCAAGATGATTCCAATGTCTATTAGATTACCCAAGGGTGCATACAATCTAAAACATGCAAAACTTGAGAATCTACCAAAATATAGGGTTACCAGAAACCTATTCCATTGTGATTGCTTTAGAAAGATGAATATAATGACTGCTCTATTTTCCAAAGATGTAAGAAACCCTTCACAGTACAATTATTATTGTTTAGTTTAACAATAATATGAGCTTTCCCAAAGGTTTTCTTAACTAATACAAATCCACATATGCATTCTACATTTCAAAGAGTAATAAGTGAATATATACAACACATTATAAAGGCAAGTTTTAACTTCTATTCATTAATAATGCATTCAACTCAAGTGTATTTTTTATAACATTTATCTTCTCATATAATAAGAAGTACAATTGTTTATAAATTAAATCTCAATATACACAAACTAGGTAAAAGATTTTACATTCATTTTATTAACATTTTAATTAAATATTGATAACAATAGTTCATTGAATTTACCTCGTGTTTTAATTTATATGCATCAATGAAAATGACAAAGGAAAGTAAATTTAATTGTCTCACATTAATCTTACTAACATCAATTGATCTAACCCACTAACAATCAAGCAATTGCGTTTTCACGAAGTAATTTATCCTTTTTTGATTATGGTGCTTATCCATGCATACAATAATAACATTGTATTTTACAACTCAGTTCTTTTCCATTAATTAAAATATATAGTAATGACTACTTAAATTCAATATTTCCTCATTATACAATTTTATTACTTACAATAATACAATAGATTAAAAGAATTGCCATGCAAATAAATTTTGTTCCCATTTCACATTATACAATATGACATGGTGTCTTTGTTCTAGTTTTCAAGATTCTTAGAATTACATAAACAATAATGTTACATCATTTACAAATAAGTAAATACAATGCAAATATCATTCAATAATAGTTTCCTTCATGTGTAGTGGGTTAAGTAGAAAAACATCTGAAACATGAAACAAACTATGTAGATGTGGTGGAGAGAGAGTATCATAAATGGATTTACCTCCAAACATAGAGCCCTTCAGATCTCCTACACACCTCTTATCCTTTGATAGTGGCCTTATCCTTTGCGATAAGGATAGATATGGCTTTGGAGATAAGAAAGAGATCATTATGTGGTTACGCCAACACCACAACTACTCCTCGTAGCATGGTGAGAGTCTATCAGAGTAGGCCATGATCAAGGACCTATTGGATAGGATAGAATGTACAAAGAACACTTATATGGAGTAGTGAAATCCAAAATAAATAACTCAAAGGAAGAAGCTTGTATTCACAAGTAAAATTTGTATTAATAAGCATGAGCCAAAAAGTACGTAGGAAGGTTCATTACATAGGTGGAAAATAAACATATCTAAACATCCTCATGGATGTGGGATTATTTTCTCCAATGACCTTTATTAAACCTAATAAATTTGACTAGAACATGTAGGTAAAACCACATATTGGAAAAAAACCTACACTAACACCCCCCTTAAAAGTAGCTTAGGTGGATAGAAAAATTGGGATCCATTACAAAGCATTGATGAGGTACCCAAGTATATAGAGATGATCCCCCAAAGGAGGAAGAAGATGGAGCTACTTCAACCCCCAAGAAGAACCCAAAAATGAATATACTTGTTCTTAGTGAAGGGTTTGGTGAATATATCAATAATTTATTGTGTTGTCTAGATGTATCAGAGATCAATGACATGTTCATGGATGAGCTCCAAAATGAAATGCATGTGAATCTCTATATGCTTGATATGTTGATGGAGGATTAGATTCCTGCAGATCTAGATTGTGCTTCGATTGTTGTAGAAGATGATTGTTGGTCATCGAAACTAGATGCCAAACTTAGTGAGAATCCCCTAAAACAAAATAGCCTCGGTGGAAATATTAATAGATCCTCTGTATTCTATCTCTATAGAATATAAAACAATATCATTCTACTTTTTGATTGACCAATTAATCAAACTTGAACTAAGGGAGAAACTATAGTCTGAAGTAGACTTACGATTCTGAATGTTGCCAACCCAACTTGAATCTATATAACCAACAAGTTGATGTTGATGCCCACTCCATAGTGAATCCTAAAACTATGGTACCCTAAATATAGCAAAAAATCTGCTTAGTTTCTTTCTAGTGTAGTTCATGTGGTTTTTGCATGAATCTTGAGACCATGCCCACTGCATATGAAATGTTAGTTCTAGTGTGCATAAGGTAGATGAGACTACCAATAAGTTGTGGATACAAAGTAATATCAGTTAAAGTAAATGGACAATCAACCTCAAGCTTCACACTAGATATAAAAGGATTCAAAGTTGGTTTATAGTCAGCCATGCTGAACTAGGAAAGCAAATTAAGAGCATACTTGGATTGTGCAATAGTGATCATGGAGTCAGACTAAGAAAATTTCAAACCCAAGTAAGTAATACAACAAGCCCAAGTTAGTTATTGAGAACTTGTTAGACAAAATAGTTTTTATTATTGTGATGGTGGATGAAGAACTCCCTATGATCAATAGGTCATCCACGTAGAGAACTAGAATCAACAGTGAATCACCCTACCACAAAATGTAGACACTCTAGTTAGAATGGAATTTAGTGAACCCAACTAAAAGAATAAATAAGTCTATTTAGGCATACCAAGCTCTTGGAGCTTGTTTGAGGCCCTAAATAGATTTTCTAAATTCACAAACTAAGGAGGAATCTTCCACATATCTTTGTGGTTACTCCATGTATATTTTCTCTTTGATGTTGCCATGAAGAAATACATTCTTCACATCCATTTGATGAACATCCCAATGATGTGTTGTGGCAATGATGAGAGTTAGTCGGATTGAGTTCATTTTGGCAACTAGGGTTAATGTCTTGGTATAGTCAATGTTAGGTACCTGAGATAAATCTTTTCTACCAAACATGCTTTGAACTTGTCTATAGATGCATTTGTTATAAAATATGTTCAATAGATCTACCTACATCAAACAAGTTTTCTTACCTTAGGAAGTGGGACTAAATCCCAAGTGTTGTTCCTCTACAAAGAACTATACTCCTCTTCCATAACAATAGCCCACTCATGAGTGCCTGATAACTCTCAAAACAATTATAGATCAGAATTAGATGCAATAAAAGCATGTGGGGCATCTTAGATTTATGAATGAGTTCACTTATTATCTGATGGATCTCCAAACCATTAGCCTGTACTTTGCAGTGTCTGTCTAGCCCAAAGAATAATAATGCTTGGAGAGTTAGGAAGAGATTCCCCATCCTCTAAAGATATTATGGGAGGAGGAGGAAAACCCTCATCACTACTCTCATCATCGAAACTAGAAGAAGAATCAATATCATTAGGAAGTTGATCAAGTGGATTTGAATCATCATAATTGTCTTCAAATCTTAGTGCATCTAAGTAAGGGGGAAAGGTGTTGAGTGTGGAGTATGAAGGACTCTCTAAAAAATTAGCATTCCTCTCAATGAGCTACTCATGTGTGGTAGGATAGAGAAGCATGTATCCCTTAACACCCTCAATATATCCAACGAGATGTAAGGCTGACTCTAAGGTTCCATCGCCTTACGTTTTTTTTTTAGAATGTGGGCCATAGCAGGGAATCTAAACAATTGAAAGTGTTTCATTATGGGTTTCTGACCACTCCAAGCTTCAAAAAGAGTGACTTCCTTTAATGCTTTGTGATGAACTTAATTCTAGATATAACATGTATATTTGATGGCCTCGACCCAATACTAAGGTGCAAGAGACTTAGAGTATATCATATAGTTGGCCATTTCCTTTAAGGACCTATTATTGCACTCTACAACACTATTTTGCTGAGGACTATATGGAATTGTACATTATAGTTCAATCACTTCTGATGTGCATAATTGTTAAAAATGGTTACTTACATACTAACCACCATTATTGATGCACAAAATGTTTATGGCTTTACCTAACTATTTCTATATAAGCACCTTGAAGTCCTGAAAATGATCAAAGACCTCAGATCTATGCTTAAGAAGGTATGCCTAACTATACCTCAAATAGTCATCAATGAAAGTAAGCATGTATTTAGTCTTATTGAATGAAGGTTTTGTAAATGGACCAGCAATGTCACCATGAACAAGCTGTAATATCTATTTAGCTCTCTATGATTTTCCCTTGTCATACTTCTCAGGATGCTTACCAAGTATGCAACTATGACAAACTCTGCCAAAAAACTTGACTCGTGATAACCTTTAAACTATGTCTTGATGACTGAGTTACTCCAGTTGATGATGGTTGAGATGGCCAAATCACTCATGCCATAATTTACTCAACCCATCTAAATGAATGAGCAATGCAACATAGGGTTGATCATGACCAAAATGTGAGAAAGTATACAATCATGACTGGTGATATGCTATCCCAAATACAATAAAGGATTCACTATTAACTTCCTTAATAACTATAGAATTGGGTGTGAAATCAACTCTCTTGCTTGAACTGATGTGAGTAGTATGATAAATAAATAGGAGATTGGTGAATAAAGAGGGAACACATAAAACATGATGAAATGTCCCATCATTCACTCAACTAATCTGCTCCCAGTAACTTCGGTGGAAGTATCATCACCTAATGAGATGGAAGGAATAGAACAAGGCTCTAAGGATGAGAACATGTCTTATAATGAAGCCATGTGGTGTGATGCACTAGAATCAATAACCCATGCAGAAGGCTAGGATGCAACTGCAACAATTGTTTTGCCCTTATCTTTTCCCTTCTTACTATCTTTGGTTTTAGAAGACTCATGTGTTGATGATCTTTGATTAGAAGAATTAGGGATACTGATATTATGCTTATTGAGCATTTTTGTTAGTTGGTCAATTTGTTTCTTCATATGTTTGGATTCATCATGTCCAAATTTATTGCAATAGCTACATGTGAGTCATGATTTCTTGGATTTATCATCTGAAAAGGATGACTCTTTTGATGCTTTTGGATTATCATTAGATTTTTTACCCTTTCTTTGCTCTTGGTCCTTCTTGTTATGTTTTTTCTCCTTACTAATAGAATCATTCTATTTGTCATGACTCCCAATTAAGGCATGTGATTTAGTTGACATCAATGTACCCATTTGAATGAGCTAATCTTTCTCTTAAGTCAGGATAGTAATAACATCATCCAAGGATGACATGGTCCATGTAGATCCAATGGCATGCTTGGTGGCATGGAAGGTATAAATGAATATAGAATAGTTGGATCCCAATTTGGCAAGTATGGAAAGAATAAATTAATCATGATGTTTATCAATGCCACATAGTTTTAACTGTAACCTAAGTGATTTGAATTTATGGAAGGTGGTCATGAATTAGATGAATTAGTTCTAAATATTTGGTGAAGAAGTGGTTGAAGTCTTGAATCGTATCTAATTGATGACCCCTCATGATGTCTTGATTTCCAAAGAGTTTTTCAATGTGGATCATATTTGATTTGCAGATGTTGCAAATTTGAAATGAAAGAGTAAGTTGAGAGACATAGATAAGCACAATAGACCATAGGCTTTATCGCTTTAGTTGTACCTCTTCACCTTTTCTATTTCAGGTGTTGGTTTGATTTCTATATCCATTGTGATTTGGTATAAGCCTTTGTTCTCAAGAGGATTTGAACTTTGACTTTCCACTTGTGATAGTTGAACAGTATAAGAATCATAATTGAACTAAAATCTATGGTGTAGAAAAGAAGTATGTTTTGAACTGCATGTGTTGTAGATTAGGAATATGATACCCCCTTGAATATATAAAGATTCAAATTGACAAGGTACAAGAATATCACCAATGCAAAGAGCTTGAAAAAACTTACACTTTCAAAAAAATGACACCTTTAGAGGAGTAGTAAGCTGAAAGTTATGCACGTTTGAAAATCTAGATGGCAAGGACAATCTCCACCTTCCATAAATTGAAAATTTTTGGGTGTACAAGTGGTTAAATTTTTTGGAATCAACTTCCCCATAAAAACTTATGCCTCATTTGAGTAAAAGTTAAACATTTTTGGGTTGGAAGTGACCAGGGGCTTAACTCCTATATGACTAGGGGCCAAGACTAAATTTGGGTGCTCCCCCCCCCACTTTGATTGATGTGATTGATGTGGGAGTGACATCATCCACAAAATGACCCCTTTTTATAAATGAATAGTATCACCATTCAATATCTCAAGTTTTACAGTCATATATATGTCATTACAAGGTAGAGGAAGAAGATCGTCAAGTACCAGACAGTATGGAATCTACAATTTTTGAGAAAATACTTTCAAACCTTCAAAAAATAAAAAAAATTAAGTATCAAAAAACTAGATCATGTTTACAACCAATCCTAGGGTTTTGACACCCTCTGAATCCAATGATGTTATCTATTTTTTGTTTAGAGAAATTAACGATATAGATCTGCATAAATTTTCTAGAAACCGCACCAAACCTTTGAAAATTGAAATCAAGAAAAATACCTGAACAAGCTAGAATGTTAGATATGACAACAGGGACAATGGAATTCATCTACCAACAAAGCTATGATCTAATGGATAAGATCAAATACACTAAGAACACATATATGGAGTAGTGAAATCTAAAAGAAACAACTCAAAGGAAGAAGCTTACCTTCACAAAAAAAGATGCATTAACAAGAATTTGCCAGAAAGTACATAGGAAGGTTCATTATATAGATGAAAAATAAATATGTCCCACCATCCTCATGCATGTGGGATTATTTTCCCTGATGACCTTTATTAAGCCTAAGCAATTTGACTAGAATGTGTAACCATGTAGTAGGAAAAATCCTACACTAACAGAGTCTGACTATGAACTGAAATATGAACTTGTACGTTCCTAATGTGTATTACTCATATACAACACTTATAAATGTATGTATGCATTTAATAAGTTTCCTTTTTCATATCCAATTCAGTCAAATTTTGAGTTATTATGAGTCTAACCAAGATCTGCCATCTCTTAATACTCACGTCTTAAGGTCCACTATTTTATCCCAAGGTGCATCTAACAGTTATTAAGATTTAGTGTTTCATGTGAATAACACTATGATCTTCAGAATGTGTTCATGAGACAACGCTTTTCAATGGTGTCCCATAACACCCATGCAATTGAGGTCTTATGCACGCTTTGATGAATTATCATATGATACTTTAATGTACATTTGGTTTAACATTTGATAGGTTCTATCACTTACAAAGGGTTTTAGACAACCAATGATCAAATAAATTTTTTTAACAAGGTTTTATGTTTATGAGACCCCAATGTAGTTCACTCTTTCTTCAGTCTTGTTGGGTGAATATTTTGTCACCAGCTAACTAATGAGCAAAATAGGTCTCTTCAACCACAACATAGGGAGATTGGTCGGCCAAATGTGCAGGTTTACCACATCAGATGTGGATGAATCTCTTCTCTCATCAAGGGGAGGTTCCCTATAAATATGAGGAGCTATATACTATATATAAAAACAAAAAATAACACTCAGGGATAGGACTACACCATCCATCTCTCTCTTTTTAGAGATGATGTTCAAGGAGAAATCCTGGTGATAATACTGAAGGCACTTCTCTTCTTTCAGAAGTGGTCTTGCAGCAGGGCGCAGGAGTTCTTTCTGGTGGGTAACCAACAGGTAACAAGGGCACAATAAACAACAGGATGAAGTGTAGCACAAAGTCTCCCCCTCAACTGCCAAAGAGTGAAATATGAAGGATAATGAGGGCACAAAGCCATCCCAAGATCCTTTACACAGAAAATAAAAAAATAAACACACACAAAAGACAATCATGGCAGCACAAAGTCTCTCCACAGTTGGCTTCAGGACACCTTCTTGATTACTTCCATTAGTCCTGCTTATTTCATTAAAATGGACAAGAACACATTCAGGAAACAGACATAAGAACAATCCCCTAAATGACACAAGCTATAACAACACAAAGTCTAAAAGTAACCTGCTTTCTCATTCAAACAAAGAAATATGATCAACAATTTGAGCTCAAAGTCTCAGCAATCACCTTTCAATTTTGGCAGAGTATTGCTTCTATAACCAAGAAAAGATCTCCCCCCTTTGACAAAAATAAGAGATTACAATATATATCAATCAAGAAAGGCTTGGCACTTTGTTCCATGGAACGGCCCATGTTGTATTCAATGCCGTGAATGCATTTTCAGTTTTGTAAAGGGGCCATGCTTGGAACAGTGCATCAGCCTTAACTATGGCGTGCCAATTCATTCATATGTCTCTTTTAAAGTATAGGCCATCTGGTCCTTTCCTTCTTATTTGCGTAGCTGTCCACTTTGCCTTTACTTCATGGAAGAAAAATAAGACGTGTCCTTGATTTAATGTGCTTAGATGACTACTTGGTGGACTGTTTCACCTACTGAAAATAACTCTCTTGTAGATATTTCAATATCTTTTGTAGCCTTCTCTTCTTTCTTGTTGTAATTAGAGCTCTCGGGCTATCTTCTTTCAGCTGGTCGCTTGGTTCATCCTTCAAGTTCCGCGCTATATTTAAAAATTAACGGATATTCCATTACCTTAAATTTGACATCTACGGGGATGTCAATAGTTGTTGGTTTTTTGAACCATATCGAACCATGAACCTTTGAAAGTTCATTGGTTCAATAGTTCAACGGTTCAGGCGGTCTTTATCGGTTCCTTGGTTCCATCGCTTCCCTAGTTCAATCGCTTTCTTGCTCTTTGGTTGAACCATCTCTTTGAACTGGTCTCTAGAATCTTCCACTTTCTTCCTTTGCTTGGTGCTTTCTTTGAACCTTTGAACCATTTTGGTTCAAGGTTCAACGGTTCAATCTCTTTCTCAGAATCCTTTGTTTTGGCTAAGTCTTTTGAAGCCTTGAAATTCCTTTGGCTTTATGTCTTTGGAACACCTCGAAGGGAAGGTGTCCCTTCGGGTCTTTGAGAAAGGTCTATTTTCTGGATGTCGAGAGCCCCCTGCAAGGGTACCTACCCTTCGGGATTCTTCGAGCAGCCTTTTCCTTCAAATCCTTCGGATAAAATGTCTGAAGGTATTCCTTTAGACATTTTGTCTGAAGGAAATCTTCCCTTGCCTTAGTCACTTTTTCGCCAGGATTTGGATCATTCCTTCGAGCAAAATGTCTGAAGGAATTCCTTCGGACAATTTGTCCGAAGGATTTGCCTTTGTGAAATTCTTCAGCAGAAAATCTTTTCGAAGGAATTCTTTTGGTTCCTTTACTTGGTAATTTCCTCGGACAAAAAGTCTGAAGGAAATCTTCCCTTTCGGCCTTCTCTTTGATCTTTGGGCAAATGTTCCCTGCCCTCCGCAAGGGCACTTGCCTTTTGTTCACCGCCCTTTGCAAGGGCACTCCTTTGAACCGTTCGATTGAACCAATCGATTGAACCAACTTTGGTTCAACGGCTTAACAGTTCAATCTTTTGTTCTGCTCATTCAATTGACCGCTTGAACCAATCTCTTTGAACCAACCATGTTGAACCTTTGAACCTTTTTGGTTCAAGGTTCAATGATTCAATGGTTCAATCTTCCTTCTTTTCGCTAAGTCTTTCTAAGCCATTGAACTTTTGAAGGCGGTTGAACTTTGAACTTTTGACGAAGCGCTTAACTCTTTAAGATTTCTGACGTTGTTGAACCTGTTGAACCTTTGAACCTTTAAGAAGCGGGGTTCAATGGTTCAATCATTTGTTTGAAGCTTGCCGATGAACATTATTGGATGAACCGAGGTGTTGAACCAATCTTGAAATTGCCTAAGTGTTGGGAACTTGTTCCTTTGTGAGAACTCACCTATTAAAGCCGTTGAACCTGTTGAACTTGTTAGTCCCTTAACTGAAAAAGCTTGAATAATGAAGAATTTGAATGCTCAGAACAATTTTTGAGAAGGGAAGAGAGGATTTTGGCCTGCAGGACCAAAATAGTTCATATGTTGTCCCAAAAATGAGTGATAGATTTTGGGAACAACAAGTCCTAAGTTCCATATTTTTAAATTACATATTAATAATAACTACATTATGATCCTAGTAGGGAATGCATCATCCAACAATTAACTAGATACTAGTTATCTATTACTTTGTTCACATTTGCATAGCTTCAATGTTCAACATGCATAATGATAATGGTAATTATGGGAAGGGTATAATTACTTAAGATTATTATTTACGTCTAGTTCTTATAGTAAAAGAGGATAATTGTAATCAACTCTATCTCAACGCAAATACAATGCTTTCCAATTCAATGTATTTTAGAAAACTTCTAAGATTTCATTAAATCTTTATCATTTTAACATCATTTTATATATTACATAGTCTAACTCTTGAGTCTTTAAGTATAAACTATCAATGTCTTATATACTCAAAATATATTTTAATCATATTATTATTATGGATTTTAATCACTTAGGCATTCATATGTTTTAAGGTTAATTTGGAAAGAATCCAGCCAAAATGAATAAGGCATAGTTTAGCAAGAGTTTCTTATGTATTTAAGAGGTTTAACACAATTTTGGGAGGTAATATGTAGTCTTTTTAATATAAAATTTAGTTTTGAAGTGAATGGTTGTTGGTTCAATTGGTGAAGTTGCTTGATTCACAAAGAGCTCACCAGGAATCAATTCTTATTGTTAACAAAATTTGAGACACGAAAATGGATGAAGTCAGAATCGTGTCTCGAATGACTTTAACATAATGAATACCCCTAAGTCCTTGACTCTTAACTTAAAATCACTACATAAAACGGTATTTCATCAAAAAAAAAAACTTAACCATAAAAAACACCACACGTCTATAAAAAAAATTTAAAAATAAATGACTCAATAAATTTTATCAAAAATGAAAACATACACAACATCAATTAGCTAAGAGACAAGTGACATACAATCATAATTAAATAAAATGCATAGAGTGAAATACACATAAATTTATTGTTTTTCTTTTAACCCAAGCATCTAATTTAGTCAATTGAACTTTTTTTTGGTAGGAGGACAAATTTAGGTGGAGACTTAAAGTTTTATGGTTGGCCAAAATAATTTTTTGAGAGAGTTTACTTTGAATGCAAACCTCATTTTTCTCCCATGAGGTAAAAAATTCAACTAAACCCTCGTCCTTCTAGATAGTCGTGTGCTCAAAATTCTATATTATAACCCTTTCAAACTTATATGGTTTATTTAAGCATATATTTTAATAAATCTTTTATATTATTTTTTAAGGTTTAAAATATGACAAATGTCATATTAGGGAAGAAACTCGAATATAATTTAAAAATTATTTTAAGAGGGAAAATCAATCTCTATTGACATATTGGTTCATATTATAATACAACTTCTAAAATACACATTTTCAACTTTTGAAAGTTGATGTTAATGTATCAAATAAATGTTGGATAAAAAGGTAAGGTTCCCAATTGGATCGTATAAATGTTTTCATAGTATGCTCATTTCATTTTCTTAGCTCAATGCAATCTTTTTCTCACTTCTTGACCTCTTATCTATTCTTCTCTCCTCGATCATACCCTCCCTCTTAATAAGGCCGAAAAATATCTATTGCAAACACATGTTTAAAAAACTGGTTAAGTAGTTAATCAAATAAAATTGTATTAATAGATTTCAAGAATATGGAAATAAATCAATTGAAAGCTATATATAAACATCACGTCTTTGCTTCCAAATGAATCAACACATTCTACCTGTCACTTTGCATCTTACTTACTTAGTACTACGTAAATCAATGTCATACACATGCAATACAATATCACATCAATACCATGTTAGATCCATAAACATATACATATTCATTGTTAGTCTACAAACAATATTATGTATAAAAAACACATTAACTACGCATTCATTGTGTTCAACATAAATAACAATCATATATGCAACTCTTAAAACATATTTAGAATCTGTCTAAACAAATTTAAGTGGCACACCATGTCAATACAAAACAAGTAATTATTACATACAAAGACCTAGGGTATGACACTAGACTTTTTATTAGGTTGAAATGTCTAGTGTGGAAAAAAACCCTAAATTCCACTTAGATAAAAGAATTTTGATTTTGACCCTCACATTGAGTGCGATAGAAACCACAACGAACAAAATTATAATATATAAAAAAATGAAGAAAAAAAGAATAGATTTCCCTGAAAAAATATCACACCTCATTTTCACTAATAAGCTATTTATCTAAATTGTGTTGACATGGCATGCCACATGAATTTATTTAGTTAGAACTTCAAATGTATTAAGTAACTAATCGTATAACTAATATTTTATGTTATGAACAAAAAGAATGTTTAGCTAAATATATTTTATTATATTATGAGTTTTGAATTAACATCAAATTTAAATGCTTTATAACATCAAAAGGAAATGGTGTGTTTTAACATCAATTATCGTATTGATTAAATGAATGTTATGAGTTTATATATTATTTGAAGAACAATAAATTGCAAGATTTTTGGAATTGATTTTTTGAGTTACTTATTTTGAGTCAAGCCACAAGTGCGGCAAATATTCTCATTCTCATTTTTGTTGATTCCTTTGTGCATGAAACACAAAATGAGGGGAAACCATTTTCATGATGTAACATATGATGATTCTTTCTCTTATTTTATGATGAAAGTTGATGCGAATATTTTTGTATCGAGGAGGCTATTATCTACCAAATTGCTAATGTCGATGTTAAATTAAAACAATTATTTTGTTTTTTGTTTTAACATATTTAATAATGAAATTGCTAATGTTAATGTTAAATTAAAACAATTATTTTGTTTTTTGTTTTAACATATTTAATAATGTGATCAAACCTCATTATTATTTGGCATCATAGAAATATAGAAATATATATAAAATATATTATATTGTATTTTATAATAAAATAAATAAACATTTAAATAGTAATAATAATTATTTATTCAACATTGTTATCGAACATCACTATATTTTATATTAAAATAATAAATATTGAAATTAATGATGACATTTATTTATAAAACATTTCTTATCAAAAATTACTATAGTCTATAATAAAGAAATATTAAAAAAAAATGTATTTATGATTTATTCTAATCCTATAGAATTAATGTATCGACCAATTTGAAATTTATCTTTTCTTATAATACAATCTGTATTTTGTATAAATACAACTATATAACCAATTTAAAATTGATCTTTTCTTATAATACAATCTGTATTTTGTATAAATACAATTATATAACCAACAAAAGCTTCAAAAATATATCCACAAAACGTGCACCATCTTAAATGAAAGAAATGTGTGTCAAACTTAACTTATGCTATCAAATTACATTAATTTTATACACAAATTTTATTGAAAATTTTAATTAATCATCAATTTTTTTGGTTAGAACATAAGCATAGTTGAATGGGTTTTAAACACATTTTATATGTAATTAAAGAATGCAATATAAATATAAAAAGGAACACAAATTAATAAAAGAAGAGAGGTTTAAAGAGGGGTGTTTTACTAAATAGTTTGTATCAAGAAAAGACCAAATTTAACAGAAAAGTTAAGTTTAATATTAATTTTAGGTGTCTATTATTATGTGATTATTAATACTTATCATGATAAATAAATATTCAGAAAATTGTGTAATATATAAAATTATAAAGCTTTAGAAAAAAAATCTAATCTATTTAAAAAATTACTCAACTCTCTCTAACCTATCACATTGTTGTAATTTAATTGTTATAATATATCTTAAATAAGAGAATTAATGATACTCATATCCGCCCTAAACAATATCTATTAGTTCTTTGTTTAATAGTGTAAATATACTAATGAAAGAACTTGAATTTAATATATGATCCAACTATTATGAAAGTTTTAATGATGATTGTTTTTTTAATATTATTAAAAAAAAATTAGTAGTTACCTCAAGGTGCAAGAAAAGTCGAGAAATAATACATTTATTTTTGTAATTATATTTGGTAAGTTTTTTCTTTTTATTTGTGATATATAATATTGTGATTGAATTATTAAAAAAATGTTTTCTAAAATTTTAAAAAAGTGTACAATTTAATATATTTATTATATTTTATAATATATATTTTAATATTATAACAAATTATATAATTTGTATTTTAATTTTTTTTTTTTTAAATTATATATTATTTTACATATCGTGTTATAAAATACATATTTTATTATTATTTTCAACTATATAATTTGTATTTTGAATATGTAAATATTTTGGACTATATAATTTGTATTTTGAATATGTAAAAAATTTCGATTATATAATTTGTATTTTAAATATGTAAGTATTGTATTTTATAACATATATTTTAATATCATAATAAATTATAAAATTTATATTTTAATGTATTTTTTCAAAAATATATTCAATGACCCACGCCTAACAAAATTAAAACAATTGTCTATAAAAGTTATATGCCATTAACACACAAATCAACATATTTATTTAATTGAAAAAAATATAAGATAATGATTATCTGGGCTAATCCTCAACATGATGCTCTTATCTGGCATAAGCATTTGAGATATGATATAAGTATGCTAGGCCGAGTTGAAAAAGTGGCACCCATACAATGTATATCTCATAAAATATCTTTTCCTCATTTATTTTTGATGTCACGATAATAAATACATATTCAATGCTCATAAAATAGACCTTTTAGTGCCACAAAGGGGAAGACTTTCCCTCTTTAGTGCACCATCTCTTAAAAGAGATTAAAAATAATATTAATTGATGTTAGGAGAAAAAATGTCGCTGCAGGGCATTGAGTTAAGAGAGAAGCACCCCAAAAAAATTAGTTTAGACCATTGAAAAGTAAACAATTATTATTCAATATTTCTAAAGTTACCTAGTTTATCGGAAAAATCAAAGATATATTAAACTTCTTAAAAGTGAAAATAACATATCGTACCCATTCCCTTCAACCCACATTGATTTTAATTAAATAACATAATCATAATTTATTTATTTACTTAATGAATTTAAGATATTTTTGTATCCTAAACTAATATAAATATAAAATAATATAATAAATTTATAATATTTTAAATTTATATTATAATTTTATTATTTTATTTATATAATATAATTATATAATACTAATATAATATTTCATTTATATTATATAATTATATAATTTAGTGATTAAAGTAGCAGACAACATTTCATTTTTTTAGGGGGACATGATGTAAGCAATACATTCCGATCGAAGAACCTAGCACCTAAATCAGTTGCTCTTACCTTCTTACATTACATTAAATACAACCTTTCCATTGACAATTTTTTTTGAAAAAAATAAAATTGTAAAATACTTTACTCATCTAATTATATTATACAAATATATTTAATAATTTTCTATCGAGGTTATATTTAATTATCTCTTTCCAATACGTATTTGTTACATTTATAACTAAGTAATTGTATTTCTTATTTTTAACCAAAATAAAATAAATGCCAAAACATATTTTTATATTTTCATTACCATTATTAAACATTTAAAAAATTAAAAATTTGAAATGACCCAATGATTGAGTGAGTGACGGAGGCAAAACGTTGTTGATTGTTGGAAAAAGATGGACACGTTAAAAGAAGCTAGATGACACGTGTAGTACATGCAACAGCGTAAGCCAGACCGTTTACAAAAACTGAATTTATGCAGGGTCAAATTTATTTTTTTAACTGTTGTCAATTTAGTGGAATTTAGAAAATGTCAACGTGCAAACGATGACAAATAACATCTATTAATTTTTTGTCTCATTTGAAACGAATCTAAGAACTTCGCCCCTACGTAATAAGCCTCCAACATAATTAATACATATTTATAACTTCCATTTACAAAAGCTCCATAAGGGAGCTTCCCATGGTGGTTAATAACTTGGCCATGTTAGAGAGAGAGATATTGTCAAGGTCTCTAGCAAATAAAGAGACTTAAACAAGTTTGAGTATATCGTGAGAATGATATAATGATAAATGAGATCATACAATTTATATGTTGAACATTAACAATGCGCTAAGGTGAATAAATGTGGTGTAAGCGGTTTATTAGTACATGTGGGTATTATATATTTTGTTAGAGTAAATTAATTTTATTGATCATTGTTGATTGTCAATTGTAAATGGTAGGGGGTTAAAAATTGAAACGGTTTTTTAATGTAAAAAGTTTGGAATAATTTATTGTTTTTTTCAATTTTTTCGGTGCAGGTAAGGATTTATTTTTATCAATGGCGGTGCATTTTTTTCATAGTTTTTTGGTTAAAGTATTTGTTTTTCCTACGCATACATTGTGTTTGTAAAGGTCTTGCTTGAAGAAGCACTTGACCATGTTGGGAGTATGGGTGGTTGTCATTCGCGTTAATTGTGCAAGGTTATTACATTTTTGTATTTTTTTTCTCCTGAGTTTTAAACTATCCAGACAAACAAATATACAAGATTTTTTTAATGATTGCTATATTTTGATGATTGCTACTACTTCTCTTAACATAATTTATTCCATGAAGGATGCAAATTCTATGTGAAGGGTTCATAGAAATCACAACCTTTTTTATACAATTATTTCCACCTCTTATATATGTATTTTTTTTCGTCCACATTGTATATGTATTTTTTTGTTCATGTTGTATACATATTTTTTTTTTTAGGTTTTGAATTTGTGCATTGATGGGGTAAATTTTCTTAATAATCTTAACAAGAGTAATGGGGACTTTTCTCTCAACTAAACCCTAAAAAATAATAGGTATTAAGATTTATATTTTATGTTGCTAACTATTAAGAAAATTACAAATAAGGACATGACTAGGCTTACTTGTTATGTTGGCTTTTAAAGGCTAGGTTATGACTATAAGGTTTTGCTCAAAGACTTAATAGTCGTCCCCTGTTTACTGTTGCCATGCATTTTACAACCACAAAAATTGCATCTCCTCCTATTTATTTTCTTTTCCATCTCCTTTTTTTTCCATCTCTTCAACCTAATAATTGTTTTTTACTATTTATATGTTTAATTCTTTGGGTAGGATGAAATTTGATATGCTTATTTTTACTAGTAAGATGTCGATTGGATTCTTTTGTGGCAGAGCACTTGAAGCAGAGTTTCTACAGTATCCTTTTATTTTTCTGAGATTATATTTTCAGATGGATTGCTCTTCATTAGTTCAATTGACACACTGTTGGTTTGGTTTTATTTTCCTTGGCAATTTCTTGCCCACTATTCCAAACAACATTTGAATATGGTTTTTTAAGGCAAAGTTCTAACCATGCAAAAGAGTTTTATCTGGAAGTGTTATGTCAAAAATCGTGGAACTTTTTTGCATATCTCACATCATTGAGCACATATCTTTGATTTACTTAATTATTTCACACTATTTATAATCATTACTATATCATTTACATTTATTAAAAAAAATTATTACTAGACTCATTGCACTAAAATTGTCTTTGAACATTTAGTTGCCCATTAAATGCATTAATTTTTAGCTGCATTTGATAATCTTTGAATTGTTCTAACCAAGATAAACAAATTGACACAAAATATATTTGATATAGGCCAAAAAAGTCATAGAACGTGCCACTAAAAATTGATGACAAACAGCTATAGAAGTGGAGAAGCCTTCCAAGGAGAGATTCTTGTGATATACAAAACAGTGCTTGATAGGTAAAAGGCAAAAAAGATACTCAAAATTGACATGATAGATGAAAAAGGTGAGATGAAAATAATTGTAGATGTACAAGATCCATGGATAAAAAACATGAAAAAAATTTTATGCCACAAAATTCAATATCTATGAAAAGTACTATATGTTTCGTCGGAGGAGATTAATTTGATTGATCATTGTTGACTGCCAATTGAAAATGGTTGGTGACTAAAAATTGAAACGATTTCCTAACGTTTGTGAAAATATTGGAATAGTTTATTATTTTTTCCAATTTTCCCCAATTGCGACTAAATCGTGAATAATTACGTGTGCCATGTCCAATAGAAAAAAGTTATTTATGTTAAATAAAATTTGTTAGAATATGTTCAATGAAAGATGCACATGTGATAATGGTTTGTAATTTATTAGGGTTGCCTGCCACCAAAATTATATTGTAGACAATTGCCTTCTGCGCTAGCTTGGTTTGACAAATGTGTGGGAGGCAAGGATTTACTTTTATCAATAGCAGTGTCTTTTTTCCCCAATTTTTTAGTTAAAGCATTTATTTTTCCTGTGCGTACAATTTGTTTGCAGAGGTCCTACCTAAAGAAGCACTTGACCATGTTGGGAGTATGGGTTACCATCATTCACATTGATTGTGCAAGGTCATTACATTTTTGTATTTTTTCCCCTAGGTTTTAAGTTGCCAAGACAAACAAATATATAGGGTTTTTTTATTTTATGATTGTTACTACTTCTCTTAGCATAATCTATTCCATGAAGGATGCAAATTCTATTTGAATGGTTCAAAGAAATCACAACCTTTTTTATATGATTCTTTCCATCTCTTATATATGTATTTTTTTTGTTCATATTGTATATGTATATTTTTGGTTCAAGCTCTGAATTTGTGCATTGATAGGGTAAATTTTCTTAATAATTTTGGCAAGAATAATGGGCGATTTTTTCTCAGCTAAACCCAAAAAAATAACAGGTTATAGGACCTATATTTTGTGTAGCTGACTATTGAGAAAATTACATATAAGGACATGACTAGGCCTACTTTTTGTGTCAGCTTTTAAAGGCCAAGTTATGACTAGAAGGTATTCCACAAAGATTTAACAGTTGTCACCCATTCATTGGTGCCACACATTTTACAACCATAAAAATTTCATCTCCATTTTTTTCCATCCCCTCTTTTTTTTGTTTTTTCCATCTTTCCAACCTAATAATTATTTTTGACTACTTATATCTTTAATTCTTTGAGCAATTTGAAGATCTTATATGCTTATACTAGCAAGATGTTGACTGGGTTCTTTGGTGGCAGAGCACCTAAAGTAGAGCTTTTATAGTAGCCTTTTGTTTTTATGGGATGATATTTTCAATTGGATTGCTCTTCATTAGTTCTATTGACACCTTATTGGTTTGGTTTTATTTTCCTTGGCAATTTCTAGCCCATTATTCCAAACAACATTTGAATCTGGTTTTTCAAGGTAAGGTTCTAACCATGCAAAAGAGTTTTCTTTAGAAGTGTTATGTCTAAAATCATGAAATTGCTTTGCATCTCTCACATCATTGAGTACATGTCTTGGATTTACTTAATTATTTCACTCTATTTATAATCATTACTACAACATTTGCATTTATATATGTTTTATTATTGGACTCATTGCACTAAAATTGTCCTTGCCCTTTAAGTTGTTTCAATTTATCCCCATGAAATGCATTAATTTTTAGTTTAATTTGATAACCTTTGCATTGTTCTAACCAAGCTAAGCAAATTGACACAAAATTTATTTGATACAGGGTGAAGAAGTCAAAGAACATGCCATTAACAATTGATGACACAAACAACTATAGAAGTGGAGAAGCCTTATAAGGAGACATTCTTGTCATATACAATAATTTGCTTGATAGGAAAAAGGCAAAAGAGCTACTCAAAATTGACATGACAAATGAAAAAGGTGAGATGACAATAACTGTAAATATACAAGATCCATGGATTAAAAAAACATGAAAAAAATCTTATACCATAGAGTTTAATATCTATCAAAAGTACTATATGTTTCATCAAAGTAAATTAATTCTACTGACCATTGTTGACTGCCAATTGTAAATGGTAGGTGGCTAAAAATTGAAATGGTTTCCCAATGTTTGTGAAAAGCTTGGAATATTTTATTATTTTTTCCAATTTTCCCCAATCGTGATTAAAATGTGAATAATTGCATGTGTTGTGTCCAATAGAAAATAGTTATTTGTGTCAAATAAAATTCATCAAAATATGTTCAGTACAAGATGCACATGCAATAATAGTTTGTTATTTATTAAGGTTGTGTGCCACTGAAACAATATTGCAGACAATTGATCTCTGCGCTAGCTTGGTTTGACAAGTGTGTGGGAGGCAAGGATTTATTTTTATCAATGGCAATGCATTTTTTTCCCTAGTTTTTTAGTTAAAGCATTTATTTTTCCTATGTGTATATTGTGTTTATAGAGGTCTTGCATGAAGAAGCACTTGACCATGTTGGGAGTATGGGTAGTTGTCATTTGCATTGATTGTGCAAGGCCATTACATTTTTGTATTTTTTTCCCCTGGGTTTTAAGCTACCCAGACAAACAAATATACAAGTTTTTTTTATGATTGTTATATTTTGATGATTGTTACTACTTCTCTCAGCATAATTTATTCCATGAAGGATGCAAATTCTATGTGAAGGGTTTATATAAATCACAACATTTTTCATATGATTCTTTCCATCGCTTATATATGTATTTATTTGTGCACATTGTATATGTATTTTTTTTGTTCACATTAGATACATATTTTTTTGGTTCAGGTTCTGAATTTGTTCATTGATAGGGTAAATTTTCTTAATAATCTTGACAAGAATAATGGGGGATTTTCTCTTAGCTAAACCCTAAAAATAATAGGTACCATAGTCTATATTTTGTGTCACTGACTATTGAAAAAATTACATATAAAGACATGACTAGGCTTGCTTATTGTCTCAACTTTTAAAGGCCAAGTTATGAATAGAAGGTCTTGCCCAAGGATTTAATAATCATCACCCATTCAATGCTACCACACATTTTACAACTACAAAAATTACATCTCTTCATTTTTATTCCATCTCCTTTTTTTTTGTTTTTTCCATATCTCCAATCTAATAATTGTTTTTGACTACTTATATCTTTAATTATTTGGTCAAGATGAAAATTTGATATTATTATACTAGCAAGATGTTAATTAGGTTTTTTTGTGGTAGCACCCCTGAAGCAGAGCTTCTATAGGAACCTTTTATTTTTTTGAAATGATATTTTTAGTCGGATTGCTCTTCATTAGTTTTATTAACACCCTGTTGGTTTGTTTTTATTTTCCTTGGCAATTTATTGCCCGCTATTCCAAACAAAATTTGAATCTAGTTTTTCAAGGTAAGGTTATAACCATGCAAAAGAGTTTTCTCTAGAAGTGTTATGTCTAAAATCGTGGAACCACTTTGCATCTCTCACATCATTGAGTACATGTCTTATATTTAATTAATTATTTCACATTGTTTATAATCATTATGACAACATTTTCATTTATATGTGTTTTATTACTAGACTCATTGCACTAAAATTATCTTTTCCCTTTCAGTTGTTCCAATTTATCCCAATGAAATGCATTAATTTTTAGGTGCATTTGATAAACTTTGCATTTTTCTAACCAAGATAAGCAAATTGAGACAAAATTTATTTGATACAGGCCAAAGAAGTCAGAGAATGTGCCACTAACAATTGATGACATAAACAACTATAGAAGTGGAGAATCCTTCCAAGGAGACATTCTTGTCATATACAAGATAGTGTTTGATAGGCAAAAGGTAAAAGAACTACTCATAGTTGACATGACAGATGAAAAAGGTGAGATGACAATAACTATAACTGTACAAGATCCATGGATGAAAAACAAGAAAAGAATCTTTTGCCACATAATTTAATATCTATCAAAAACTCCACAATTGCTCCAAAATGTGACTATGACATAGGTGACTCAGACTTCATAATCCTATTAAATGACAACACTACAATAAAATGCATTGACCAAGTTTGCTTACAACACAAGTTCATTCTAAACTCCATGATTCACCAGCTTCTAAGTAAGACAGATCACTATGCCACTGCTACAGTAGAAACCATCTATATATCTACATATAAAATGAGTAACCAGTGCATTGTGGATGTAATAGATGGTAACTCGCCAACTAACATAATAAAGGTATGCCAAAATTCATATATTGTAATTTTACTACTAAAAATACATTGCATGTTCCCCTTCAAAAGAATAAATCCTTTTGTTTTCTATAAATGACAGGTTTATTTATTCCACATGCCCATACATCAATACAATGAAATTGAAAACAAAATATAGAAGAAAGAACTAGCTATTTACCTCTTTAAAAACCTAGTAAAATAGAGCATGAAAGAAGTTAGAACACTACAAAGCACTCAATCTACATTCATCACTTGTGTCAATGCCAAAAGATCTCTTCAATGTCTATAAGCCCTATTGGACACAATAATTAAGGTGCATTGGAAATGAACATGCTATATAACTTCCTATTTATACAAAGTAAATGCCAATAACAAAATCCACTGCTCTTGCCAAAGCAGGTATGAGGTACTTTGTCAATTTCAAAAACATACTCCACCCCATTTTAACCTATTTACACAAATTATAATCTCATGGTAGATTGCTTCAAGCCCCTGCAAGAAACCACAACGTATTTCAACAACTAAAAGAAATAATGTTCATACTTCTATTTGCAATTACTGCTATGCAATATAAAAATTAAAGACAACAACCTGCAATGCATTGCAAAGGTTCAAGTGCTTGATGAGTTACTTTTGACACTGAGGAAAACAACATATGCAAAGTATCTACAAAATAAAGAAACCATAATTTATTTTATATCAGAAGTAACCATGTAAGGCATTTTTAAAATCAACAAAAAACATCTCATTAGACATATTTTTCCAAAAATCAGCAATGAAGGTATGCAACTCCTTGACAATCTACCCATTGCAAAATCTCCAAATCTGTCATGACAATTTATACAAGTTATACTCATATCTGAATTGTAAATGTTATAATTTTTTTTTTGTCTCAACAAAGTAGCCACATAAGCTCAACCCAAACCACAAAATCCCCATCCTTCTAAAGGTAAGTACTCTTTACACCAACCTCATGCTAAATGTCATTTTGCAATGTTTTTGTAAGCATAAATTTAATTCTTGCTCCTTGACTTCAAAAGTTAATACTTTTTTTTGAATTGGGTTACCGTACTTTGGTTCCAATTTTGCATCTCCATTGAAATAATAATTGAAATTTTATAATTATTATTTAAATTAGCTTTTTTGAGTCTATTGTTGAGTTTCTCTAAGCTTTCTTCATCAATGTCAAGTCGCATTACTTTCTTGATACATCAACATAGTCTGAGAATAAATGTGCAGCCTTGAGGTGTGTCTAGCATATTTACCAGAGGTAGATGGTTATGATTATTTAATATCATATTTCATTTGTTTTTATTTATTTATTATTATGTTTTATTCTTTTTAACTCAATTACCCCAAGCTAAGGATTTGACTTTCCATTTTTATATTTTATATTTGTCTTCTACAAGTAGGGATTTCCATATAAGCTTAGAAATTTATTCTCCACTAGACCCACATAACTAATAAAATGTAAATTATTTACAACCTTGTAATATTAGAAATATTTTACCCTTTTAAAAAATCCATACAATTACTATTATACTAGTTATACTTCCTTGAATTGGTTAAATTTATATTAACTTCAAAGCCCACAACAACAACAAAAGCTTATTTTTATTATTTTAACAATTACAATTGTCTCACAATGTAGTTATATTCCTCTATTCTAATAGGTAGAAGGATGGGAGAAATGCCAATTTATTATTTAAATCTTCTTCATTTGATGGAGACAACATTCCATGTGATTTAGTATATTTTTTTAATTTTTAATTTCAATGTAACAAAATTATTATATGTGAATCTTAAACTATTGCATGATTTCAATAGATTCGGTGTCAAGTTGTCTCTTGCTTTTTGACTAGTCAATTCAATTACCTAGCCTGAGTCACAATCTTTAGGGTTTATATTTTTGTGATCCTACATTTTTGTTCTTGCTATTGTAATTTTGGTTGTATGTTTTTTGTCATGAGCATTCTTTATCTCCATTATGAGCTTGAATAGTGAACTCCTAATCCTTTGAATTCAACACAATTCGATTATTAGTTTTTATTGTTGAATTGTTATTAAAGCCTATGTGTTTTAAGTGAAATCTAGAATTTTACAATTGGCTAAGTTTTATAATAGTATCAGTCCTCTTATGTATTATTTGATATATACCTATGAAGAGATATACTATGCATAATGAAATAATTAATAGCCTCTGCATACTTGAACTTTCTTCATAGTGCCTTCACATACAAAATTGATATTGAACAGTGTCTTCAGCTTCTTTGTTTTCCTATAGTTATTTGTGACACAGTTCAAGCTCTTCACTTAGATATACCACCACACAAGCATTATTACCTACCTTATTTAAAAAATAGATAATAAACAAATTGCCACATGGGAAAGATTACACAAGTTGCCAAAAAAAAAATTGCATAAATAATATTATAGCACCTACCATATGCTATGCAATAATAATTTCCTCTTTCTGAGCAATTTCAGGATGGCAAGAAGTAATGCTAAAAAAGACATCACATTCATACATATACCAATTGCTCTGAATCAAGTAAAGATCAATGGAACATTTGTACCTTCATATGTTTTTTTCCTTTGTACATTCACATGTTTTTTCCTGGTCATACTGTGTATAGGCCACCTTGTTCTCAAATACTTCAAACACATTTGCCTTATGGCAATCAATACGATATTATAAACAATCATATGCCAACATAGATATTTAACCAATGTATTTGCCTATACTTTCATTTGGTTTGATATAGAATATATGTTATTCTAAATAAACAAATGCCAATATGCAAATGACATTAAATACATGCTCTACCAGGTACTCAAGCTGCAACATGACTCTTGTTCTTCATATTAGCCAAAGGAGTTCATGATACTAATTCTTCATATCTATCAAAGTATTATTTCCTTACTTCCTTTTCATTTTTTAGATAAATACCAGGGTTCTATGGGTTCCTTGCCTTATATTAGAAAATGTAAATTTTTAACAAAAATAAATATTACATAGACTATCTAAGCTAAACCAACATGGCTATGCAATACTAGATGCACCAAACGGCCACAAAGCCACAAACAGAATTAACAACAATACCTGCTACCATCTAAACACCAAAATCAGACATAAAATTATAATTTAATGGGATAGTATTCTAGGAGGTTACCCATATTTCCCTTTTTTCCTTTTTTGTTTTTTACCTCCTACCACTTCCCTTGTTCGAGATTCACTACCATAATTTGCTTATCTAAATTCTGACTTTCCATATTCAAAATTTCAAACAATTCTTTATCTAAATCCAAATTTTTAGATTCATGTCCTCTCTTCACTCCCCTTACTGAAAGTTTCAAGGGAATATTTTGAGCTTCATCTCTTACCTCCACTTTAGACACAACTTCTTTGGCCAGATCAGCTTGTTCTCCTTTCTTATTTTCTCTCAATTCCACATTTTCTTGCATTTTTGTATCTTCAAAATAGTCTTCACCCACTACCACTAGATCTAGAGCACTCTATTGTCTTGAATTTGATTTATCCCCCTTTCTTTTTCTTGCATGAGAGTGTTTGAGAAGACAAGATGCATGAAGATGACCTAGAGTTTTACACTTACTACATCTAAAAGCAATATTCTCATAATCTAGGATTTGTTCATGAAGAGCTTCACCATATTTTAAATGATTTTATCCAGAACCCCTTTACTGAAATCAATCTCTACACAAATTCTAGCATAGGTACACAAGCCTGCCTTAGCTCTCTCATGATCATTCTTTATTAATGACCCCAAAGCATTACCTATATCCTTATAAGCATGCCAAAAATGTAGAGGTAGGTTAGGTAGATGAACCCAAACAAACAACTTAGTTACAGATAGAGAATTTGGACCAAACTCCAGAAACTAGGGAGTGATAAACAAACCCGCATTTCCCTAAAACCAAGAGCCCTCCTCAAAACATTTTTGATAGTCTCTTTGTTCACAGAAGTGAACTACAAAAAATCCTTTAGAGCACAGACAAATCTCGCATTGATTTGACCAGTTTTCATAAATCCATTAATATAAAGTAGTTGAAGAAGTCCATAATCCATTGAATTGATAGATTATTGCATCCTCTTTAAGAGTATGAAAATACTCATCCACTTCCTCCTATTTAATATTTATCAAGGGTATCTTCTTTGCTTGATCTACAATATAGGCTTGAGGAAGATTGCCCTTCACTGCATTTGCCTTACCAGCTGCATTTCTTACAGCTTATTTGAATGTTACAAGTTTGAAGCAAGAGTCTAGTTTGGAGGAAGTTGCATTATTCAATCCTTCCTCCCCTCCACGAGGTATTGAAGCCATGGAGATGATCGAGCCTTTCCCTAGACAATACCCAAACATTGGTAAATCATCCTTAGTTCCTTTCCCTGATGCACTAGACATTGGAACTCTGCAAAGACTCTTGAGATAACCTCTTATCTAAACTTAAATTCCAACATAGATTATGGGCCTTTCACCCAAAGACATTATTTTTCCAAACAGAGATCACACCATTATCTGAAACCGTGTTTGATCTCCCTTCGGATTTTTTGGTTCACTCATTTTGTCAAACAATATATAATTAACCACTAAAACCTCAAATTTGGGGATCTCCCTGCTTAAAATTGCTACTTGCTGAGGATTTTTAACAAACATTATCCCATCTTCCCATTTTCCTTCCTCTCCCTCCCATAATATATGAGAACAAAATGCCCTCAGCCTCAATATAATGCTCATTGTTGTAATTTCATCAAACATTTCACCAACAATAATACCCTCAGAAATAGATCTCAAAGGCAAAACATTCCCCATATACAAATTGGCCTTCTTACCACAGTAAATAAACTGACCAATATACAAACCCTCGATGACAATAAAAATCTCCTTCTACTACTTGTAATGGAAGGGGTACCTGAAGTTGACCTTGCATGGAGGGGCATTGTGCCCATGTTCATGAATGACTTCCGCTACAATGCCCTTTAGGTACCCATTTCGTTCACCATTGTCAAAACTTTGAAATCAAGCAGGGCCCTTCTTATGGTGGGTGTGGGATCTAAACATGGAACCTGTTCCCTTTCTCTGTGCACGTATTATGCAACCCATCTTCAGCTTAGTTTCCTTACTTTCTTTTCAATATGACACATATTGAATTAATTAATTATTTTATTTAAACTTTTTAAATTCTTTCCTTTTAATATGAAAAATTATTTATTGAAACAAATATTTAAATCTTTTAGACACATTAAATTATTTTATCAAATTTTTATCATAAACAAAATAAATTGTAAAACATGAATTGGTGGAACATTAAAGTATCATGATTCTAAATTATATCAAATATTTGTAAACCGTTAACAACCATGGAAATGGAGGTCAAATAATGAGTCTAGCTATATATGTAGATAGTTTTCTATTACCTTCATGTGAAGTAGAAGCATGAGCGAGCAATGCCAATGTTAATACAAGTTTTATGTTTATCATTTTATATTCTTAACTCATGTAAATTGGTTGTCATATGAACTAATTTTTTTTATTAACTTTGAAAATTTGAAATTATTGTTCAAACATCATCGTTTTGCATCAAATGTTAAACCAAGGTACTTGGGAAGGCATTATTGTTTGATTTGTTGTAGCCTCTATGAAACTAATATTATTAGTTTGGTGCATTTGATCAACAATTAAATACAAGGTCAATTCATTTTAACATCATATCTATGTATTTTAAAACATGTGGTATCTCTATGAAACATTGACACTCTACTTTGGTTGTCAAACACAACATATACATTATTCAATTCATTTATTTTCTTCATTTCCTATATATGCCTTTATATCTTGAATAAATGGATTTCAATTAAATTACAATAAGGATAATTATACACATATATCTATTCTTATATTATTAACGGCTAGTATAAGGTCATCAAACCTTACAAATAGGAAACTTGAAATATAAAACTCAAATGAAATTTTCCCATAATGAAAACTCACTATCAAGCTCTTCTTTAATCTGTATTTGAATTTTTTGCCACACGATTTGGTTTATTATCACTAGCATTTCCTTAATTCTTAAAATAAAGTTTTGAGTTATTCTTTAACAATAGAATGTCCTAGAATTAATACATTCATAAAGTGATATTCGTCAAAATGTGGGCAAGATGTTATCTCATGTGGGTGGTATGGGACACCCGTGCAAAACATTATCCTCGTAATTTTTAAAGATCATAGTCATTTATTTTCTTAGAGTTCATTTAATGTTAATATGTTGTTAGGATGGGTAGATTGGGAAAACCTAAGGACTGAGTAGTGAAATTTGGATGTGACTACTAAGTGATTGTGAAAATACTTAGTCTCACTATGATTCAACATATTTATAAGTCCAAATGCGACAAGAGGAACTTGTTAAATCTAGTTTTATGGCCATAAGCAATGTATAATCATTTATCAAGAAGAAATCTTTATTCCTTATTTTGTATACATTAGGAGTGAACTAGTTCTTATTCCAATTCATAGTCATACTTGCTTTATGTTGTGTGGAGTAGCTATAGTATTGACCTATATATGCATTGCCTTCTTTCTTTTCATCAGATTTTTATCTATCATTATGGCCAAAGATAGGACCACTCTCAAAGGATGAGATGTGTGTGGGGAATCCAAAAAACTCTATTGTTAGAGGTAAAACCCTTTATAATATTCTCCCTCTCTGTATCTCATATAGTACTTTTGACTTTAGTGATTATCTCTAGCATCATTTATATTTAGGAAAAATACACCATTGTGAACAAAAAGTTGATTGGATTTGTATATATGTTTTGGAAAAGATGTATTCTTTGATGTGTGATTAAAAACAATGTAATTATGAGAACTACAAATGATTATGTAAATATTAGTTAGTTTGTTACTTGAGTTGTGATTGTCTTATGTTTGTTACTTGAGTTATGATTTAAGGAGAACACTTAATTATGAATGATTACTTTATTAATTTTAAACTTAAAGAAGTGTTATGCAAATGCATACTTATTTCGATAGTAAATCTAATCGGTTATGACTAGTAAACTTAATTAATAAATAGAATTAATGGAATTACTTCACATTAGTCACAATAATTATCATGCATGATGGAATTATGATTTGTTAAGATGTCTTCAGAAGGATATTTATAAACACATAAGAAAATAAAATAAAAAATATGTACTTTTGAGTGTTCTACAAAATGGCTCTTACATTGTGGTATTAGAGCTTAGGTTTAACACTTGGACCTAATGTGCACATTCATGTTTCTGAACTGCATAGGAAAAAATGGTTCACACAAGAGCTAACGAGGAGGGTAATTACTAATATGAAGAACTTATAAACAAGATCATTCAGATCTTGGCCATGGTAATCAATACCCAAAATAATGTAGGTACCCTAAAGCATCAAATTTAGGAATTGACTCTAGAATATGGTATAAAAAATAAATTAGAACAAGATGAGAAGAAAACCAGAATATCAACCAAAACCTCAATAATTGGGAGGGTCATGGTCATAAAGAGCAAAATAGAAAATGTTAGGATCCACATAACCAATAGGGTCCTTGGAAGAGACTTTGTTTTGAAATAAAATTGGCCAAGGATCTAAAAGGATAACACCACTGAAGTACGATGGCACCATACTTGGTGGTGGTGCAAAATCTTAATTGATCAAGATGGAAACTTATTTTGAGCTCAGGGATTTTTCTTAATAAACCAAGGAAATTCGGAAAGCTTATTATCTCTTGGGTGAAGTTTCTTCCTAGTGGACCAATCTAAAGGCTAAATAAGAGATTAGTATTTAATTCATCAAATGGGATGTATTTTTATCATATTTCGAGAAGAGATGACTTCCACAATATTTATTTGATGGAAAAATGATTGATTTTCAAAATTTGAAGCAAGAAGATATTTATATTACTATAGACACATAAAATTAATCATAAATGCTTGACAATATTTATTCTTGACATCCTTACCCTCATTTGGTTTATTTTCTATTTCGCTAACTCATAATCTATAAGAGATCCTTCATTGTAACCACTGCAAATATTATTCAAACATCCCTATTTCATTTGCATTCATCCTTATTCAGCCCATAGGTTCTTGTTAGAGTTTTCCCCTTGTTTTTGTTATTATAGGACAAGTTCACACTATCAAGGCATGGTTACATTGTGACCTTGTCCCCTAATGTGGCCTTGTCTCTCTTGTTCCAATTGTCACATTTTTGAATTATGATGTTACACAACAACTCTCCCACACACCTTATAAGGTTGATTATCAAAATTATTCTAAATATTCTCCTATATAAGCACATCAAGGCTACTTATTAAGACCCCATAAAATACACACTAAGCAAAAGATCACCATTTATTTTTATTTTAACTATGTAGCATTCTAGAAGTCAAAATCCAAGTATGAATTTTGTTTATTGTAGTTCAATGACATACATTGTTAAGTGTTTCAATAAATAATCTAGCTAAATTAATTTGAGTTGCATAATCATGGATCACATAATCACTATAGGAAGGAAAACTAGATCGCCTTGTGGCCCATTTGGGCTATGTAGGTAATGCTCTGTCGCAAGGGGTTTCTAAAGCCAACTCGACTATCCTTACCAACCTATTTTTACTGCCTTTTGTTATCTAGTGCATGTACAAGAATAAGGCTTGATATCTATAGGTATTTCATGCAACATAATGGAATATAGAGCTCAATGGTATACCCTTAAAAACTATCACACATGCCCAAATCAATAAATCAGGAATGCAATCAACCAAGAGACAACCATAGTAGCTAGATAAGGTTATAGTTCATCCTTGTCTACCTCCTACAGACTTGTCCCCTCAAATTAAAAATTATTATTTTCTAACATGATTATGTTTTCAGGTCATTTCATATAATTTGCACTTCCAGGGAGTTTACACATTTAAATCTATTTATGTTTTAAGGGACACTCTCTAACCCTAATCAAATTTACTATTTTCAGTAAGTTCTTGATATCTATAAATTCTATAGTTTATTGTATTTTAATATCAAATTAGTACATATCAACATTTATATTTCAATAGTTTAAAACCAATTAGTTTTAGTCACCCTAAATTAAAAATTGTTGAATAGTTACAAAGTATTGGGAAAAGTTCACCTCAATCTTAAGGTATGTCCCTCAATACTAGAAGGATGAAAGATTCAAAATCCAAAAGTTCATATTAGGATTGAATGTTTGGATTGGTTCATATCTTAACTTTCATGGACATTCGACTATGAAACATGTTTTGGAATTAACATTGAAACAAGAACAAAAACTTGAGACCCTTGCAGCAGTCAAGAAGGAATTTAAAGAAAAGGGGAAAGGTCATCAACAAAAAATCTGACTTCTTTTCATAAGAAGAATTGGAGGAAAAAAAATCAAAAGTAAAAAATTAGGTCCTAATAATAATTTCATGAAGGAAATTTTTTGCAAGTAAACAACGGAAATAAAAGATGCAACAATAATAACAATCACAAAAATGATTAATCTGCTAAGGGAGGGAAAATTAAGGAAGGGACAAGTCTTGTAGGAGGATGTTTCATCTGTGGAGGTAATCATTATGCCAATAAGTGTACTAATAGGATAGGTGGAGAAAATTTCAAAACACCTCCATTGCCAAGTCAACAACAAGCTTTTCAATAAAGGATTCATGCAATATTAAACAATATTCACGTTGAATTTCAAGTAAAACCAATGTAATATTCATGTAAATTTTTTGGCTCTCCTTTTATTGTGTTTATAGATTCTGGAGTAACTAAATGTTTTGTAGCACCTAAAATTTTGAAGAAATTATCTAGAAAACTAGTTTTATGTAAAATAGTTGGACAATTCAGTATGACAACCAAACATAATGGACGGTAGATCAATGTCTATTTGAAGTTGAATTAGAGCTTCCTAAATTGAAAACAAAAGTAAATTTATATGTTTCCCCATTGGGTTCATATGATGTGATATCAGAAGTCAATTGGCTATAGAAACATTGAGTTATAGTCAATTGTCATGCCAAGATAGTCACATGTCTTAATGATAATGGTCGCTTTGTAACAATTCAACAAGTGAAACATGAGATCAATGTGAGATAAATGTCAACCATGCAGTTGAAAAAGAACTCAAAGTAAGGGACGTGTCATTTATTCAATGCACATGGATGAAATTAAAGGTGAAAGGCAAACCACCATAGATGACTATCCTTTTCTTCTTGATTTCAGGGATGTTTTTCCTAAACAATTACCAAGACTTCAAACTATGATAAAATTTGATTTCTCCATTGATAGCTTACTTGGTTAAAAACCAAAGTCAAAAGCACCCTATAGGATTACACCAACAAAATTAGTTGATTTGTAAGCCTGATTGTAGGAAACCTTTCAAAAGGTTTGATCTATCCAATTATACCCCCATGGGGTGGCCCAATAGTTTTTTTCAAGAATAAGGATGTTACACTCAAGTTATGCATAGATTACATGATGTTAAACAAAGCCACTATTAAAAACATGTATCCCTTACCATGCATATATGATATTCTTATTCAATCTCATGGAGCTATTATCTTTTCAAAAATAGATTTGAGATCAGGTTATCATCAACTAAGAATCAAAGAGGACGACATGCCAAAAATAACATTTAGAACTCATTATGGGTGTTATGAGTTCATTGTACTTCCATTTGGAATTACAAGTGCTCTTGAAACATTCATGGACCTAATGAATATTGTATTTAGAGATTATTTGGATGGTTATGTACTAACATTCTTATATGACATTCTAGTTTATTTAAAAACAAAAGTAATAATATGTACAACATCTGAACCTAGTTTTAAGACAACATAAATTATATGGTAAACTATCTAAATGTTCCATATTTTAGAAGAAAGGGCATTATTTGGGTCATATAATCTCAGTAGAAGGGAATTAAGTGGACCCAACCAAGATAAAAACTATTATGTATTGGCCCTTCCCATGGAATGAACATGAAGATTATGGATTAATGGGTCTGGTAGGATACTACAAAAAGTATGTGGAAGTATTCTCCAAGATAGGAAATCCAATCATATCCTTATAGAAAAAGGACAAGAAGTTCATCTAAATCGATTAGTGTGAAGATGTTTTTCAGCTACTTAAGGAAAAGTTAACCATTATTCATGTTATGAAGATTCTAGATCCAAATGGAAACATTTTAGACACTGCATATGCATCTAATGAAGGATCAGGTGGCGTTTTGATGCAGGATGCTCAAGTGGTGGTTTATGTGTCACACAAGCTTAAACAATATGAGATAAATACTCAACACATGATTTGAAGCTTTCAACGGTTGTGTATGTGTTACAAATGTGGAGGCATTTCCTTATAGGGAAGCATTTTGATCTCAGGACATAAAATTTGGGACTCAAATTTATTTTCATTCAACCCAAACCTTAACACAAGGCAAAAGTGTTGGTTAAAGTTTTTTAATGATTATAACTTTGACATTGAGCATATTAAAGGCAAGGAACATATAGTGGTAAATGTCCTTAGTCAA
The DNA here is from genome assembly GCA_037957365.1 of Torreya grandis. Classification (NCBI taxonomy): domain Eukaryota; kingdom Viridiplantae; phylum Streptophyta; class Pinopsida; order Cupressales; family Taxaceae; genus Torreya; species Torreya grandis. Next base: position 1,137,051 of record JARHVA010003730.1, read on the forward strand.
AGAAGAAATATAAACGATAAGGTGATTAGAAGGACCAATTTTTGAAAATAAATTTTGAGTCAACTTCCATCAAATTATTTCTATTTGAAAGTCAAGGTAGCCCTTGAAGTTGATAGTCGATATCATATTTATGATAGCTATCAGATAGAAGGAGGTGAAATTCTTTGATTCAAAGGTGGAATATATGTACCTAACCTTAATGATTTATGTATCAAAATTTTGGAGGAGGTTCATGCATCTCCTTACTCAAGTCACCCTAGTGTGACTAAAATGACGACAAACCTTAAACAACTTTATTTTTGGTCGGGACTCAAAAGAGATGTTCAAATTTTATGACCCAATTTTTAGAGTATAAATGGGTCAAACTTGAGCATGTGCACCCAACATGTTATTTGTATACTCATGAGGTTCTACAATGGAAATGAAAAGTTATTAACATGGGTTTAGTTCAAGGACTTCCTATGTCTAAGAGCAAGCATAATGTGATCTTATTTGTAGTGGAGAAGCTCACTGAAGTTGTGCATTTTATACTTGTAAATTTGATAGACGATACACCAATTTTATAAAAAAGGTTTGTTCAATAAGTGTTTAGATTACATGGAATACTAGAAAAGATAATTTTTTATTGTAATACTAAGATGGCATCTCATTTCTAGCAGACTTTACATGCAACTTTGGGAATAAAGTTTAATTTTAGTACAACCTATCACCCAAAGATAAATGGTCAAACTAAGAGAGTAAATCAAGTTTGGCAGATTTGTTTCATAAATATTTTATGGATTAGCAGTACAAGTGGGAAGAATATTTACCTTTGGTAGTGTTTGCCTATAATAACTCATGTTATTCCTCATTTAATATGGCACCATTTGAAGCCTTATATAAAAGAAAGTGTCATAACCGTCTTAGTTGGGATAATCCAAGGGAAATAATTGTAATTGGACCTGAATGATTTGATATATTGAATAACAAGTTAAGTAAACCAAGAAAATATTGATATAAGTTGTCGATCGATAATAGAGTTATTAGATAAGAAGAGAACTTGGGGATTTTTGAAGATGGAGATAAATTTTTACTCATAGTAAATCCAAATAAAAGCTCCATTAAGTTCAAAAAATTGTCCAAATTGACTTTGAGATGTGTAGGACCATTCGATGTCCTTAAAATAGTCAATCCAATTACCTATAGACTTGCATTGTCTCTTGTTATATCATGGTTGCATACGTTTTTTCATGTTTACTTGTTTAAACATTAAGATGCAAATATGTCGCGCGTTGTTGATTGGAAACATTTACAGGTTGAGAACCTAGGAGTGATATTGGTAGAGTCCCTACTAGTCATTGATACTTGCAAACTTAGTTTATGAAACATAGAGTTTTCTCAATATAAGGTCCAATGGGACTAATGCTCTGAAAATAATGCTACTTGGGAAGATTTTGAAAAAGTATCTAAGGATTTTCCTCATCTATTTAGTTGAATTTTCTATTTTTTTATAGTCCTGAGATGGTGTATTTAGCTAGCGAGGGAGGAGGTCACACCTCATTTTCACTAATAGACTACTTATATCTCATTTGTGTTGACATGGCATGCCACATGGACTTATTTAGTTGGAACCTCAAATGCCTTAATAAATTCTTCATATAACTATAAGCTTGTGTTAGGAACAAAATAATGTTTAGTTAAATATATTTTATTATATTATACAGTTATGAACTAACATCAAATATAAATGATTTTGAACATCAAAAGGAAATTGTTGTGTTTTATGTCAAATATCTTATTAATTAAATGAATGTTATGAGTCGATATGTTAATTGGATGACAATGAATTTCAAAATTTTGATAAATTATTATTTTTTCATTATTTGAGTATCAAACAAATGTGATTTGCTTCACATTAGCACCAAATGGTTTGAAATGCTTAATTTTCTTATATTGTGTATTGCCAACTTAAATATTACTTGACACTAATAACAACAAATAGTAATGGCATACTTATAGTGTTCAATGTCAAATAGATTTGACGCACCTTCATTCATTATAAATTTTATAGATTTATATATTAATATGAGTTATTATTAATTTTCTTTAACCACTTAATGGGTTTTACTGAGCATGTGATTGTAGCACAGGTTTCCTCCTCTATCAAAGAGGGAGGGTATCATGGAAGAGATATCAATAGATGTAATGTTAGATGAAGAGAAATAAAATGTGTTGTATATAAGTCTAAAAACTACCATTGATAGTGAAGCACAAGGATATTTTTAGTACCTTAGGGATGGGTAGATGGCCCAGTTAAGGTTTGTTACTTATTCTGCATCAAGCATCAAGCACAGTAAACATTATCATTCTCACTTTTATCAATTCCTTTGTGCATATGAGATAAATGAATGGAAACCAATTTTGTGATTTAACATACAATGACTCTTTCTCTTCTTTTACGACAAAAAATGATGTGATTATTTTTGTATAAGGTAGACTGTTATCTACCAAATTGCTAATATTAATGTTTAATTCAAATAATTATTGAATTTTTTGTTTTAACTTGTTTAATAGCATGGTTGAGCCTCATTATTATTTGGCATCATGGAACTTTATATAATACAACCCTATATTTTATAATAAAATTAATAGACATTAAAATTAATAATGATTGTTGTTTATTCAACATTTCCCAATGAATTTTACCATAATTTATAAAAATGAAACATTAAAAAAAAGTCTTTATGAATTATTGTAATCCTATAGAGTTAACATGCCATCTAGCTTAAAATTTCACATTTCTTGAGATACAATCTATAAAATTTAGGGTATTTTATGTAAATATAATGATACAACCAAAATAAGCTTTCAACTATACAAAAAAAAAAGTCAAAGGGGCTGCATAATCTTTCTTTTTATAGATGATCACTTTTATCCGGAGCAACAATCAGTTTTGAGACACACCAGAGGGCTCAGTCCCCAAGTAAAAACATAAACAAGTAAAACATGCACCCTCAAACAAAGAACTAAATGCAAAAAATAACAAAACCTAAGCAAGGTGCCTTCAATAGAACACAAAAAATAACCACAAAGGAAAGAAGCAAATAACAATAGAAAATTAAGAAAGCTTAAAAGAGATGTCCAAACCGAATAAAAAAGGGAAATCACATTACAAGGCCTCAACCGAGAGTTGCGAGTGTTCTTCTTCCCCTACTAGAAAGTAGGGATTCCATAGTACAATAGATACCTCCTTCGATGGAACTCAAAGCATCTAACTACAGTCATTCCACTAAAAAATTTCTACCCCTCTTCCTTTTCTTGCCAAGATTTAGTTTAGAAAGCAAACAGTCACACTAAGCTAGAGACCAAATTTCACTGAAACTAAATTATTCCTCTTCATCAATAGGAAACTCTGTAGCCACCAAACAAAGATATTCTTCCTGCAAGGAGCCTTCTTCTTCAAAAGGAGAAATATTTTGATGTTGTAACTTTACTAGTGTTGTAACACATTTTGGTGCCATCTTGTTGAGAGGGGTCATGCACTCCAAAAAGGGGTATCTTCACTAGATTTTAGCTTAGACAAAGGAGGCTACTCCTTGCCTAAACCAAGGCTACCTAGCTGAGCTTTATTAGTATGAACCTATTGAGCAATGTTGTAACAACCCCGCAAGCTGTACTTAAAATAATGCAATATTTTAAAAAAAAACTAAATACTTAACATTAATTCACTCATCCACATATATACTAGATAACTTTAGCCAATCAAAATCAACAACTCAAAACAATAACGGTTCCAAAATTTCAATACAGAATGCAATATAATATATAATAATTTCAAGGAAAGTAAATACATTAGGACTCAATGACAATTGGTCCATGAATATAGAAACTATTGCTCAATTATATACATATAAAATATAACTACATTTATGTTAGGCATTCAACCTTAATATAGTAAATAGATACCAATCCCTCCAAAGCTCAAGTCGAACAAACTTATGTATCTTTGAGTCCAAAGTGTAGTCTCCAAGGAATTAGTACTATTGTGGGGAGGGAGAGGATCATCCGAGAACTTTTTCACACCAATCATAGACCAATGATCCCCACACAATCCCCTATCAGGGAATGGCCTTCCCTTCACAGATAGGTAGATAAAATGGTTCAGAAATCGAAAGAACAAGTAAGTACCCAAGAGTATATGATTTATAAAACTAAACATACAGTGCATCATAGAAACCCCATTCTATTGCAAGATATCACACTAACATGTAAATCATACATACCAAAATATAATGTCTCACTATACATTATTTAACTACAAGATTCATACTATTACATCCTCCTAACAATCATATCACATCACATATTAAACATAAGGGTAAGCAAAGTGTACTTTATTCCATCAACTCATGAATGACTCATACATTATTATTTAACTCATACAGAAAATAATGCCTATAGTTCATACCACCTAGGTATAGTTTATATTAAACTATAGATTCCCAACTACTACAATAAGAACCAAACAACTAAACCCCAAGATATTTCATATTATCATAGTATAGTGTTATATGGCACAACTATTAGTTTTCCATAATTAGTCATACTGAATAGTCATAAATACATGGAAGTATACACTTTTAATAAAGCAAGTACATGTGACAAAGCAAATCATACAAACACCTAAAAGTCTAACCTAACATTCATTTACACTCTTAAGGTTGTATGCATGCATACATGATGTCCTACTAATTGTTACCAAATATACAATTCAAGTAATAACCAACACATACATTTAATCAGTCAATGTAGATGAGAGTCTAGACATACAACTACAATATGTACCATTGGGGCATATACATTTAAGTTGATGTATTCTATGATATCCCATATTGTCATATCTCATTGTGCATAAAACACCCTACTCAACATAAACAAAAAATCTTACACTATAATTATTAAACAAGCAAGCACAGAATTATACCATTCAGGTATACCCTAGATTATAATGTATAATAATAATCAAATGAAAATATAATCTCTAGGCACACATCATGATGCACTATTTAATTCTAAAAATGTCTAATCACTTGCACATATATTAGTCTCACAAAAACATAATGCACACAAGTTTTAATCTCTAGCAAATATCATAATCTCGAATAACTCTAAATCAAGTTAAACCTAGTATGAACATAACTCAAGGGTAGTATTCATAGGGTTGAACTTTCCTTGTTTCTCATAATCTTATATCATATTAACAGTCTATTACTTTAGACATAGACATATTATCTAATGCACCTATGTAAGTTATATGTTTTTATGAATACCCTTATGCATTTAGTTGTTTTCAAAAGCACTTATTAAATACAAATATGGATTACAACCTTCATCTGTTGTTTGAAATCCGATCAATGCTTAAAATGGTTTCATCAACTGTTATTGACATATTACCCTTTCATGGATAAAATACTTAATAATAATTAGTATCTTCAAAATCATGATAACTACTAACTCAACGTTCTATTTTTAACATTTAATATTTTAATATTTTACTAAACTCTTTATGAACTGGGTATAGCTAATATTCTAACATTGGTTTCAGATCAAGGCCCATATAACGTAGTAATTATTATAAGGATTCCATAATTATTATGCTCATTGCTTTAAATACAGCTTGGGCTTCATCACATAATTTGAGCGGGTAGTGTAATTCGGCTCAAACAGTCATGTAGAAATCCAAAGCAAAAATAAAGTTCATCAAACATTCGATCTTGCATATAATAAGATACATCATTGTATTTAAAAATAGGACTTAGTGTTTAATTAAGTACATAATTTTGAAATTACAAGCTAAACATTTTACTTTAGACACTCGGCATTTAGACATTCAGTGTTTCAAATTAGACACTGATTTCAATGTAAAATGCAGTCCACCATTATTCTTTAAAATGCAATCCATATAAAATGATAATGTAGTCTAAAATAAAAACAATACATAGTCAAAAGTACTTGACATTACATTATAGTGCTTAGCATTTTAATAAAGTGAAACATAATCTCTTTTAAAAGACTCAGTGTTCAATTTAATTCACTCAGCTTTTTAAATTAAGACATAGTCATATATTGAAATGCAACACTAATAAATTCATTCAACCAATGATACACTAAGGACGCAACCAAAGATACATATAAAACTCAACGTTATCAAAAATAAACTCAACATTTAATTTCTAACTCAATGTTTTTAATTTATTCACTCGGCTTTATTCTCAGTGCAACTTTTCATTGAAGCGACTCAATTATATTCTCAGTGCAACTTTTTATATGAATGATTCAATGATTTCTCATTATGACTGAGCATTCTATATTTAGAGACTTGTCTTAATAATATATGTTGTTCCCAAAATATGTCACTCATTTTTGGGACAACATATGAACTATTTTGGTCCTGCAGGCCAAAATCCTCTATTCCCTTCTCAAAAATTGTTTTGAGCATTCAAAATTCTTCATTATTCAAGCTTTTTCAGCTAAGGGACTAGCAGGTTCAACAGGTTCTATGACTTTAACAGGCAATCCCTCTCAAAGAAACAAGTTCCCAACACTTAGGCAATTTCAAGACAGGTTCAACGTTGAGGTTCAACCAAAAGGTTCAACAAGTTCAAAGGTTTAATGACATCAGCAAGCGTAAAGAGTTAAACACTTCGGCAAAAGTTCAAAGTTCAACTACTTCGGCAAGTTCAATGGCTTCAAAAGACTTAGCGAAAAGAAGGAAGATTGAACTGTTGAATCGTTGAACCAAAGTTGGTTCAATCGATCGGTTCAGTCGGAAGGTTCAAAGGAGTCCCCCAAAGCCCAAAGGCCAAGTGCCTTTGCAGAGGGCAATGAACCAATGGCCAAGTGCCCTTGTGGAGGGTAGTGAACCAAAGGCAACAAAAAGATATCCTTCAAAAAGATTTTCAGCGGTGAAATTCAACAAGGCAATTCCTTCAAACATTTTGTTTGAAGGAATGATTAGATGCTCGATGAAAAGTGACTAAGGCAAAGGAAAGGTTTCTTTCAAATAAAATGTCTGAATGAATTCCTTCAGACATTTTGTCTGAAGGAATTAAAGGAAAAGGCCGCCCAAAGGACCCCGAAGGGTAGGTACCCTTGCAGGGGGCTCTCGGCAACCAGGGAATGGACCTTTCTGAAGGCCCGAAGGGATACCTTCCCCTTGGAAGGTTCCAAAGATATAAAGCCGAAGGAATGATCAAAGGCTCGCAGACTAATTTCTATGGACTCTGCAGATAGATTTCTACAGACTCTGCAAGCTTATTTCTACAGGCTAATTTCTATAGACTCTGCAGGCTTATTTCTACGAACTAGTTTCTACGAACTCTACAGATTAGTTTCTACGGACTTTGCAGGCTTAGTTCTATGGACTAGTTTCTACGGACTCCGCAGGCTTGATTCTACAGACTCCGCAAGCTTGTTTCTACGAACTCGAAAGACTTAAAGAAAACAAAGGATTCTAAGGAAGAGGATGAACCGTTGAACCTTGAACCAAAATGGTTTAATGGGTTCAAAGGTTCAAAAAAAGCTCTGAGCAAAGGAAAGCAAATGAACCAGAGAAGCGATGGAATCAAAGAACTGAGAAGGCCACCCAAACTGTTGAAATAGTGAACCAATGACGTCCCCGTGAACATCAAATTTAGGGTAATGAAATGTCTATTGATTTTCAAATATGGCGTGAAACCTGAAAACAAACTCAGCGACCAGCTGAAAAAGGAGCTAAAGGAGCCAGCAGAAAGGGAAAAGATAGCCTGAGAGCTCAAATTGCAATTGGAAAGAGGAAAAGACCAGAAATATCTACGTAAGAGTTATTTCCAATAGGTGGAATAGTCCACCAAGTAGATATTTAAGTTTGCAAACATTAAAGGGTGTAGCCCGTCCTTCTCCCATGAAGTAAAGGTGAAGTGGACAATTGCGCAGATATTTGGTGAAAGACTAGACAACCCATGCTGAGGAGAAGAAATTTAAGATGAATCAACATGCCACAGTTAAGGCAGATGCCCTATTCCATCATGGCCCTCTTTGATAAAACTGAAAATGCATTCAAGGCATTGAATGCGGCATGGGCCATTCCATGAAACAAAGTGTCAAGCATTTCCTGGCTACTATATATTGTAATCTCTTATTTTATGCAAAGAGAGATCTTTTTGGTTATAGAAGCAAAACTCTGCCAAAATTGAAAGGTGATTACTAAGACTTTGAGCTCAAATTGTTGAGACTTTGAGCTCAGATTGTTGATCATATTTCTTTATATGAATAAGAAAGCAGGTTATTTCTAGACTTTGTGCTGTAATAGCTTGTGTCATTTAGGAGATTATTTTTATGTCTATTTCCTGAATGCATTCTTGTCCATTTTGATGAAATAAGCAGAACTAGTGGAAGTAATCAAGAAGGTGTCTTGAAGTCAATTATGGAGAGACTTTGTTCTGCCACTATTATCTTTAGTGTGTTTTCTATTTGTTTCTGTGTAAAAGATCTTGGGATGACTTTATGCCCCCATTATCCTTCATATTTCACTCTTGGGCAGTCGAGGTGGAGACTTTGTGCTACACCTTTTTTTGTTGGTTACTACACCCCCTGTTATTAGTTACTCATTACTTATCGAAAAGAACTCATGTTATTTGTTGTAAGACCACTTCTAAAAGAAGAGAAGTGCCTTCAGTGTTTTCACCTAGATTTCTCCTTTGTTTATGAACATCATCTCTGAAAGAAGAGAGATAGATGGTGTTGTCCTACCCCTGAGTGTTATTTTATGCATATATATAGTATATATCTCCTCATAGTTATAGGGAACCTCCCCTTGATGAGAGGAGAGATTTGTCACCTTTTGATGTGGTAAACTTGCACATTTGGTTGACCAAACTCCTTATGTTGTGGTTGAAATCACCTATTTTGCTCATTAGTTAGCTGGTGACAAAATATTCACCCAATAGTTTTTTGGTGACTCTGCTGGGGACCGACGAACATTTCTAATCCTTTTTCAGTCTATTCAAATTGAAGCATTTCATATCCCTGGGGAATGACGTGAAGTAAGAAAGGCTAGGGAAGAGCGCGTTGTTTGAAGCCTCAAGATTCAAGCTAAAGTAGGGCTAGTTCTTTTCTATTTTTATTCTATAATCTGGTAACTCCATGCTATACTAGAAGTTAGAGAGCCCAAGGTGTTGTTGACCCTGTTTTTGAGTTGGTGAAGCAGGGCAATTTCGATTTGTTTCCTCCACAACTTCAATTTCAACAAACTAGGAATCTTCCTCCTACCAATATCAGGTCACCAATACAAGGCAGATCTTCTTTTTTTGTTGGTAACAAAGATTTGCCTATACATACTCCACCCAGATTTGTTATCCCCACTTTTCATAATCAAATCATGGCGGTTCATGGCCCCTGGAGTAACTCTTTTGGCCCACTCAATTTTAAACCACCTCTACATGAGCTACCACACAGTTCAAGGAAGAATTTCCCTAATTCTTTGGTGATAGGAGAGTTCATCCTGATGAACACATTGCAGCTTTCAGCATAGCCTATAGTGTGATAGGCATGGAGTATGAGGACGTGGAAATCAGGGTGTTTGTGGAAACATTGCAAAGTACTGCTGTAGATTGGTTCTATCATCTACAGGCCCAGACTGTGACTGACTGGAATACTCTAAAAGCTAAGTTCGAAGTAAGGTTCAAGCCTATAAAAGATGCACATGCCCTGCTAGCTCAGCTCACATAGATGAAGAAAGAACCTCATGAACCTATGAGGGACTTCATTGCCAAATTTGACAAGCTGAGGAATATGATTCTTACAATTACTCAGCCAACACCTGAGAACCTTAAATGTTTCATCATCAACTCATAGCTTCCTGAAGTTAGTTTTCTGCTGAGACATGATGGCCACATAGACCTTGCTGTTGCTCAAGATTTGGCCACTAAGGTGGAAGATGACCTTATCTTGGTAGAAAAGATAAGGAGAGATCCTAACAGAGGAAACTCTTCTTCATCTTTTGAATATCCATCTAAGGGCACCACTGATCCAATGGTGTAAAAGTTGGAAACTGAATTGCTTGCTCTTAAAAAGCAAATGGCACAAGGGATGTCATCTGCCCCTTCGTACAGAGATATACCAAGGAGGACATTCCCCAATCAGTCATACCAAGGCAATGCTGCCAGGAATCAAGGGTAGCCAAATCATCTTCCTCCCCCTTAGGAGAAATTGGCCATTGAAGCACCTCTAACCAATTCAGCAGTTGGATATCTTGAAGCAGAATCAAATTTCTCCTTTTAGCCTGAGTTGAACCCAGAAGATGACGTTAATCTCTTCACAGAGGGAGAAAAAGAATTAGTTGGCGACTCCAACATTAATTCCCTGAATTACTAGGATGAACCCAAAAGTGAAGGTAAAGCAGTTGAGGGATTATATGCTATGTTCACCCAGTCTAAGAATAAGTCAACCCAGCAAGCTAATAAAGAAAGATTAGAAGAGCGAGCTCAGCCTGCAATTTCAATTGCCAAACGAGAAACTTCTCCACCTTTCTAGCCAAAGGACCCAGTGAGTAATAAAAAAGTAAGTACCTCAAGTACGCCTTCACCTTCCACTTCAATTTTGCAAATCAGTCCTCCCCCTCCTAAGAACTAGAAGGATGAACTCCCTTCCCCTATTCATAATTCATTTCAGACATTTGACATAGTCAACCATGTCAAGAAAACTAAAATTCAAATTTCTGAATTTGAATTCTTACAATCCAACCCTAAGTAGTTAGATAAGTTAGTGGAATGTGTGAAGAATAAAATCGTCCCTGTAGGACCAGCTATTCCAAAGGTAACCCCCATGTCCACCCAAAATAACCTTGTCATTACTCCTCCTACTGCTCTCAAAAGGATTAAACCATTTTATGTCTCCCTGTTGATAAATGGACATCATTTGAATAATTGCATCATAGACTCAGGCGCGTCTGACAATGTCATTCCTACCAAAGTAACTGAATCCCTTGGTCTCACACTGACCAAGACATTTGGGAGATGTTTCTCCATGGAGAACAAATAAGTGCCATTGTTGGGACAAATCAAGGATGCCTAATTTACATTTGCATCATTCTTAAAAAAGAAAATCAAGATGACAGTCCTGGTGGTCGACGTCCCAGCCTCATACGGCATCCTTCTTGGGCAAAATTTCAAGAAGGATGTTGGTGGCGAGTTGAGCATGGACCTGTCTAAGGCAAGGATCCCAGTCAAAAGCATTATGCAGAGATTGCTCCCTGAGAAGGAAGTGAAATATGTGGTCACTCAAACATCAGCGCCTAAAGCTCAAATTTTATGAGTCTTCAGGCATGGGTAATTACTTGTTATCCACAGAGGAAGTTCATGAGGTGTCTGTTGAAGCTCCTGAAGGTGACAATCTAAAAATTAGTTTAGATGGAATAACAAAAGATAGGATAGAGCACAATGCAAATGCAGAAGAATCCTCCCCTCTAAATGAAGAAAAATCTAAGGTAAGGTCAGCGTCTGATGATGTATGGATACTAGAATTTGATGGTAGTTATTCCTCTACCAGTTTAAGAGCCGAGATTGTGTTGATATCTCCTCAAGGAGATATTTTTCCTTCTTCATATAAGTTACAGTTCAATAATACTAACAACACTACTGAGTACGAATCGTTGCTGCTTAAATTGAAGGCCGCTCAAGACAAGGGCATCAAACTCTTTCATGCCAACAGAAATGCTAAGCTAGTGGTTTTTCATGTGAGAAACTTGTACCAAACCAAAAATAAGAGATTATGTCATTATTGTAATCTAGTTTGGGATCAAATTGAAAGCTTTGATGCTTTCAGTATCTCTATAGTTCCCAAAAAATTCAATGATCGAGCTGATACTTTGGCTGTTTCAGCAACTCTTCTGGTTCCTCATCCAGATTTTAAGGGAAATAGGTACACTATCAAACTGTTCTTTCGACCAAGTGTGCCTGATAATGCCAATCATTGACAAGCGTTTAATAGCGACAACCAAATCATTGCCTTCTTGGAATAAAAAGATAGCTTTGAACAATTTCACTTCGAAGGCAGTGAGCCTAAGAAGCTTGAACCAACCCCTGAATCAAGTTCGAACGCAGGTGAGAAATTCTTACAACTGAAAGGGAATAAAATTTGCAAAGGATTGGTTCTCCTTGAGAAGCTATTTGACAAGCACGATAGGTTCATCAAACAGCAACAAATGGATTCAAGCTCCTCTCGGGAGTTTGATCAGATTAATTTGGGTACCAAAAAAAATCTCAAGATGGTGAACATTGAGAAGTGCTACAATCAAGAAGAGAAGTTCAAGTTCACTGTTCTACTCTGCCAGTACATAAATGTTTTAGTGTATTCTTATGATGATTTGAAGTCGCTCAGGCCTGATGAAATTTGCCATGAAATCCCTCTCAAGAGTGATTTGGTGCCTTACAAACAAAAATCTAGGCAGTACAATCTAAAGATATCAAGTACTATTCTGTCTAAAATATAAAAAATGTTGAATGCTAAGATAATTTTCCCAATCCATCATTCCACATGGATTGCAAACATAGTACCTATGAGGAAGAAGAATGGAAAAATTTGTCTCTGCGTGGATTCAAAAATCTGAATTAGTCATCCTTAAAGGATAACTATCCTCTACCCATCATGGACCAAGTTCTTCAAATAGTGACTGGTTTAGAGATGTTATCAATACTAGATGGCTTTTCCAGATATAATCAAGTTGAAGTTGGTAAAGCAGACAAGCATAAGACTGCCTTTACTACACTATGGGGCACCTTTGCATATCGAAGAATGCCATTTGACTTGATAAAAGCTTGTGCCACTTTCCAGAGAGCAATGGACCTTGCTTTCAAAGATAAAATGGGTAAGTTCATTGTGGTATACCTTGATGACTTGACCATCTTTTTCAAGCATCGCCCTGACCATGTGTGCCATTTGCAACAAGTGTTGGAACACTGCCACCAGAATAGCATTTCTCTAAATCCTAAGAAGTATGTTTCTGGAGTAACAGAAGGAAAACTTCTCAGACACATTGTATCTCGAGAAGGTATAAAGATTGACTCAGATAGAGTCAAGTCCATCTAGGACCTTACCCTACCTACAAGTAAGACTGTAGTTCACTTTTTCTTTAAAAAAGTGATTTTTTTACAAAGGTTCATCCCCGAGTTCGCAGAGAAGACTCGCAATATTGTGAACATGATGAAGGGAAAGGCCACTTTTAGTTGGACTGAAGAAGGCAAATTGGCATTCCAAGACATCAAAATAGCTATTGCCCACACCCCAATTCTAGTTTATCTAGATTATAGCAAAGATTTCACCATATACAGTTATGCTTTTGAGCACACACTTTCAGCAATTCTGGTTCAACAGAAAAAAGGTGTGGAATCTCCCATATCCTTCATGAGTTGTCCTTTCAAAGCTCATGAACTAAAGTATTCAAACATGGAGAAGCATGCTTATGCAGTGGTGAAGGCAGGAAAGCACTTTCATTTTTACAACCTAAATTCACAAGTTACTGCCCTGGTTCCTAATACCACAGTTAAATCCATATTAACTCAGCAGGAGTTTGGAACCAAAAAGGGCACTTAGATTACTAAAATCTAGGAGTTTGATCTCATTATCAAACCAATGAAACTTATACTAGGAAAGGGCCTCTGCTAATTAATTGTTGACAACAAACCCAAAGAAGCAGGGCATAAAGAAACAAAAGTGGAAGACATGCCAATAGTCCTCTTTGTCTCCACCATGAATGAGTGGTATTTAAGCATTGCTCATTTTCTTACTTATGGTGAGTGACCTACTCACCTATCTCGTAAAGAAAGGAGGACTGTTAAATTAAAAGCTGCCAATTTTATCCTCTAGGATAATGGCCTGTATAAGAGGAGCCTTGATGGAGTGTTCCTTCGCTGCGTGGATAAAGAGCAGCAGAACCAACTTTTGAAGTCCTTCCATAATCTAGCTTGTGGAGGACATTTTTTCACTCCTATAACTGCCCATAAGATTCTGCGAGCTAGGTATTATTGGCCTAATTTGTTTCAAGATGCATACAAATGGGTACGAAGATGTGAACTGTGCCAAGAGTTCGTTGGAAGACCCAAGTTAGCCGCTCTGCCTCTCAAGCTAGTGGTGATAGAAGAGCCTTTTCAGCAATGGAGAATCAATTTCATTGGTACTGTAAACCCATATTCTAGCACTGGACACGATTATGTCCTCACTGCCATATATTATTTCACCAAATGGGTGGAAACAATTCCAATCAAGCATGCTAATTCGGAAGTGGTATGTGATTTCCTCAAGAAAAACATCATTTCTAGGTTTGGGGTCCCAACCAAGATTGTCACAGACAATGCAGCCTATTTCTCTTCTCATGAGATCACTCAGTTTTATTTTACTATGGGATTACCCTCTCCCACTCTTCTGATTATTTCCCACAAGGGAATGGCCAAGCTGAATCAAGCAACAAGAACCTGGTGACCATCATCAAGAAGCTGGGGGATGACAACCAACGAACCTGGCATAAAGCATTAGTTGATGCTTTATGGGAAGAAAAAATTACACCCAAGAGGGTGATAAGTATGTCACATTTCCAACTTTTGTATGGTCTCAATGCAGAGATACCAATCACCCTGGAATTGCCAACATTGAAATTGGCAAAGGCGATCGAAGATCAGACATATGAATGCTCCATCGATAAGAGGATCATGTGCTTAACTGAGCTAGATGAGCAACGAACTATGGTGGTGGACTGAATTGCTGTGCATCAAAGTCTGGTGAAGAAGCTCTTTGACCAGAAAGTAAAAACTCATGATTTCCAAATTGGATATCAATTCTTGTTATGGGACAAAAGGATAGAACCAAAGGGAATGCATGGGAAGTTTGATTCCCTATGGAGAGGCCCATTTACTATCCATCAGCTCAATGGTGAAAATAGTTTCTTGTTGAAGTATCAAGATGGCACGCCCTTTTCTCTACCTCATAATGGACAGCATCTGAAGCACTTTAATTCTTGAAGTATCAGATAAGATCATCTGTATAAATGTATATTTGTATAGTCTTTAGTTCTGTTTTGTGTTTTTATTTTCATTTTTTGCACCTTTTTTTTGGAGGGATAGCATGACTTTGTATCCTAATGGCATACTTGAAGGCACTGGAGATTCTGGTTTCTACTCCCCTCAACTGTTCCAAAATTTCAACTAAAGGAAGTTCCCCAACTGGAGCCAACTGTTATTCCCAAAATTTGTCACTCATTTTTGGGACAACATATGAACTATTTTGGTCTTGCAAGCCAAAATCCTCTATTCCCTTCTCAAAAATTATTTTGATCATTCAAAATTCTTCATTATTCAAGCTTTTTCAGCTAAGGGACTAGCAGGTTCAACAGGTTCAATGACTTTAACAGGCGAGCTCTCTCAAAGAAACAAGTTCCCAACACTTAGACAATTTCAAGATAGGTTCAACCAAAAGGTTCAAAGGTTTAATGATATCGGCAAGCTTAAAGAGTTAAACGCTTCGGTAAAAGTTCAAAGTTCAACCGCTTTGGCAAGTTCAACAGCTTTAAAAGACTTAGCGAAAAGAAAGAAGATTGAACTGTTGAACCGTTGAACCAAAGTTGGTTCAATCAGTCGGTTCAGTCGAAAGGTTCAAAGGAGTCTCTCAAAGCCCAAAGGCCAAGTGCCTTTCTGAAGGGCAATGAACCAATGGCCAATTGCCCTTGCGGAGGGCAGTGAACCAAAGGCAACAAAAAGATATCCTTTGGAAAGATTTTATGTGGCAAATTTTTACAAGGCAATTCCTTCAGACAAAATGTCTAAAGGAATTCCTTCAGACATTTTGTCTGAAGGAATGATTAGATGCCCAACGAAAAGTGGCTAAGGCAAAGGAAAGGTTTCCTTCGATCAAAATGTTTGAAGGAATTCCTTCGGACATTTTGTTTGAAGGAATTGAAGGAAAAGGCCGCCGCCCGAAGGGCCTCAAAGGGCAGGGACCCTTTTAGGGGGATCTTGGCGACCAGGAAATGGACCTTTCTTAAGGCCTGAAGGGACACCTTCCCTTCGGTAGGTTCAAAAGATATAAAGCCAAAGGAATGATCAAAGGCTCGCAGACTAATTTCTACAGACTCTGCAGATTGATTTCTACAGACTCTATAGACTAATTTATACAGACTCTGTAGGATTATTTCTATGGACTAGTTTCTACAGACTCTACAGATTGGTTTCTACGGACTCTGCAAGCTTGGTTCTATGGACTAGTTTCTATGGACTTTGCAAGTTGGTTTCTACAGATTTCGCAGGCTCGATTTTACAGACTCTGCAGGCCTGTTTCTATGGACTCGAAAGACTTAAAGAAAACAAAGGCTTCTAAGGAAGATGATGAATCGTTGAACCTTGAACCAAAATGGTTCAATGGGTTCAACGGGTTTAAAGGTTCAAAAAAAGCTCTGACCAAAGGAAAGTGAATGAACCAAGAAAATAAATGAACCAGAGAAGTGATGGAATCAAGGAACCAAGAAGGCCACCCAAACTGTTGAAATAGTGAACCAATGATGTCCCCAAAGACGTTAAATTTAGGGTAATGAAATGTCTGTTTATTTTCAAATATGGTGCAGAACCTAAAAACAAACTCAGCAACCAGCTGAAGGAACTAAAAGAGCCAGCAGAAAGGGAAAAGATAGTCTGAGAGCTCAAATTGCAATAGGAAAGAGGAAAAGACTAGAAATATCTATGTAAGAGTTATTTCTAGTAGGTGGAACAGTCCACCAAGTAGATATTTAAGTTTGCAAACATTAAAGGGTGCGGCCTATTCTTCTCCCATGAAGTAAAGGCGAAGTGGATAGCTGCACAGATATTTGGTGAAAGACCAGACAACCCATGTTGAGGAGAAGACATTTGAGATGAATCAACATGCCACAGTTAAGGTAGATGCCCTGTTTCAGCATGGCCCTCTTTGACAAAATTGAAAATGCATTCAAGGCATTGAATGCAGCATGGGTTGTTCCATGAAACAAAGTGCCGAGCCTTTCCTGGATACTATATATTTTAATCTCTTATTTTATGCAAAGGGAGATCTTTTTGGTTATAGAAGCAAAACTCTGCCAAAATTGAAGGTGATTACTAAGACTTTGAGCTCAGATTGTTGATCATATTTCTTTATATGAATGAGAAAGTAGGTTATTTCAAGACTTTGTGATGTAATAGCTTGTGTCATTTAGGAGATTGTTCTTATGTCTATTTCTTGAATGCGTTCTTGTCCATTTTGATGAAATAAGCATAACTAGTGTAAGTAATCAGAAAGGTGTCCTGAAGTCAACTATGGATAGACTTTGTGCTGCCACCATTGTCTTTAGTGTGTTTTCTATTTGTTTCTATGTAAAGGATCTTGGATGACTTTGTGCCCCCATTATCCTTCGTATTTCACTCTTGGGCAGTCGAGGTGGAGACTTTGTGCTACACCTTTTTCTGCTAGTTATTACTCCCCCTGTTACTAGTTACTCATTACTTATCAGAAAGAACTCTTGTTGTTTGTTATAAGGCCACTTGTGAAAGAAGAGAAGTGCCTTCAGTGTTTTCACCTGGATTTCTCTTTTGTTTGTGAAAATCATCTCTGAAAGAAAAGAGATGGATGGTGTTGTCCTACCCTTGAGTGTTATTTTATGCATATATATATAGTATATAGCTCCTCATAGTTATAGGTACCCTCCCCTTGATGAGAAGAGTGATTTGTCCCCTTTTGATGTGGTAAACCTGCACATTTGGTCGACCAATCTCCTTATGCTATGGTTGAAATCACCTATTTTGTTCATTAGTTAGCTAGTGACAAAATATTCACCCAACAATATATACTCAATATTTTCTAGCATATACATGGCATTTGAATACATATCTCGGTGCATTTAATAAATATAGGTAGTGTTTGAAATAAGATGCAGTCTTAAGAAAATACATATATGCTTACCAAATTGGCATGCATGTCTAAATTAGAGGGACACAAACCAAATATAGATTATATAGTTCCTAGTCAAGAGAAACACAACCATACTAAATGAAAATATGGCTGTAAGAATGGAATGCAAGCCATACAAAGTGGGATGTAACTCTCATACATGTGTAACATAGTTAATATAATAAATGCTAGTTGCTAACATATTCAAACACAGATAATATTATTATTGATAGAATTAAAGAAAGGTTGTTGCTGTTTCTCCCCAATTATGATGCTTTTTGTTCAACATAATTTTATGGTATAAAAGATAGGATAATTTTCCTAATAGAGTCTAAGTTCTCTATGCATCTGCCTAATTTAATTTGATGTTGCCCATACTCTTTAAACCAGATGATGGTAATTATGTATAATGATGTTACCAAAATATTGGATGTTGCTAATACTAAAATACAATCATAATATATTTCTCTCATTTTTAATCATATCTTGCATAAGGGAAAACGTTTCACAAATAAGCATATCTTGCATAAGGGAAAACAAATTATAGAACCTACCTTCAATGCTTAAATCAATCCAAAATTCTTATATTTCTTTTGCTCTCACTCTCTCTCCTCATGCGTCATCCTCTTTGTTATATTCTTTTCTCTCACTGTAGTACTTCTATGCCTACATCACCATATCTTTTCCCCTTCCACAACTTCATTGCCTTTATAATCATCTCCACGTCGTACTATGTAAAATTATATCTCCCATGTCCCTTCATGCAAAAATCCTTTAAATAATAATTTTCCCTTCCTCATCATCCGCTTCAAGCATGTTAATTACTCTTCAATCATGGTGAAGGCTTAGGTTAAATTGAGTTTACATGCTAAGTTTGAAGAAATTGAACTCCATCATCCTAAAATCATAAACATGCAATCTCTTAATGCAATTAGGAAGCTCGAGATCATAGAAGACTACTCGAGTTCATTTTTATGTTTATAAAAGTCTTTTCCAATTAATAATTATTTCCATAAAATAAAACCATTCTAATTCAAATTTGAATTCATGCAAATATTAGATAAGTATTCAACTATTTGACTGAGCTAATGTTAACTAGTAGTTTATAGGCTATTTTAGAAATAGGTTTATTATTTAAACATCACAATATTTAACTAGGATAGTTTGCATACATAAATTAGCAATTTAATTTAGCAAAAGTCTATTTATTAGTTCAAAGTGATAATTTCCATCATTATTGATTTTTGATCAACTATTTATAACATTAAATGTTAGCATAACAATTATTACCAAACCTATGTTTCAAATATTTTAATGTTATATCCTCAAATTTATTTGTCGAGTCCATTATATAGGTTAGTTCATGTTTTCAACTATCTTCAAAAAGATGTATTAAATAACATGGATTACTACTTTACTAGGAATAACATCACATCAACATAATAATCACAATAATTAAATCCATACAACTAGCAAACTAGAAAAATAGTTAACAAGTTATTCTATCGTGTGTGTGTAGGGTCACTAGCAATTCTTCTTCTTCTCCCAATCATCCCATCTAGTGTATCCTCTCCGATGATGCTCTTCCCCATCAAGCTCTAAGGATAGGATCTATCCTACATCCACCTCACAATAAGTCGGTAGTTAGTCCAAGTCATCATATATATCAACTAATGATGCAAAACGAACAAATATACATCCTCAATGTACAAAATAATAAAATAAAACTGCTACATCATGTATAGTAATCAACAATATCACTATCCCATTATAGTATATGTCATAAAGATCAAGTAAAAGCAATGATAATAAGCTAATAATGCTATTCATCTATGGATTAAAGGTTATAAATCATAGGGTGAAATCGAGATATGACATCCTCCCCCCGAAAAAGGTCATCGTCTCGATAACACTAATTCAAACAATAGTTTTGACTAATAAAAAGAGTTTTTCAGAATAAAACCATAGTATCAAGTATTAAATTATGCAAATAAATATAAAATTTACCTAAAGAACTTATCATAGTTCTCCCAATTCACACTATTCTTAGAGTATTAGTCCCATAAGACCCTGTTCTGTGACATTTCTTATTATGCATTCAAGTTTTGCAAATGTCACTACACTTATTGGTTCTATCATGACCATCTAGGGTCCAGAACCACAAGATAAGCCTATAATAACTCAGTAAAAGTTTCACTGACTTCTCAAAAAACATATGAGATCATCACAAAAGCCAAACAAATGACCAAGGAGAGTTCCACAAAACCTTCCAACCCCTATGCACATCTCTCTAATCCTAGACAGTGTATTTCTCATATCAAAAAAAAGTATTTAGAAAACCTAGCAAGAATGATGTATATATGTTAATATTATCGCTACTCCATGTAGCTTTGGATAAGTATAACATATCAATACTATCACTATTCAATTGGAGATCCTAACAAGTATGATGATGAATAAGAACTGAAAATAATGTATACAAAATCATGGAATACCCATCCACTATATACATGTATATGGTCATACGACTGAATTTGACAAGTTTTGTCTGTCAAATCTTAGACTCTACAAGTTTGTCTATCAGATCTAACTCAGTAACAATTGAGTTAATGTGAGTCTAAATAGGATACCATCCTATTACTTAGAACTCATGTTCCTAATTCACCACGCTTCTCTCAGGGCTCCATGACCTGATGATCTCCATAATATGCGTAAGGTTTAATGAAACACAAATCTATACTAACTAAATAAAAAAAGCAACACTATATGCTCAATGATTCTAGATGTACTAATATACATACAAGAAAAATCATGCAATCATCCCAAGAATGTATTAAGTTGCCACAAGATAAATATAACTAGTATCATATTTCATAGCTTAACCTATAATATTATATTCATATTTAAGAAGAGATAATGCTAAAATTAGCATAACATATAAAGGTCAAGTATCATACCATCCTTACAACGTTATAAACAAGATAATGTTTCCTTGCTTACATGATTAGCACACAAGTTAAACAGTTATCTCAATCCTTTTAGACTACCAAGATGTTCTGCACATTTTATACCTTGTTCTCGAAAAAAGGTACATATATAACTCTTCAAAACAACATGCTTCAAAAAGAGAAATATTAGTCTAAATAAAAGTGTACAATAACATAATAGTTAAAATCACTAAAATAAATATAAATTTAATGTTAGCCACTCCTCATGGTCAGTTCTCAAAATAGTGACTCTAACAAGTCACAAGTGGAAAATAGAGAACTAACATCTCAAAAACAAAACTCCTACAAACCCTCATATGGTAAAATAAAACATCACAATCCACATAGATAATAACTACCTACTTACCAAAATTTGTACGAGTAGTATCATAATCTACCTCCACAATCAAAAGGAAAATACTAACCTCAAGGATGCATCAATCTATCCAATTCTACAGCTTCTCTCAATAAGAAGTAGAAAACATTATCCAACGAACCCAAGGGAATAAGATCAAAGCAACAATTCAAAAACAAGTTTTCCACCTAAGGAAACACTAATTCAACATCCTGAGATTATGAATCTATCCAATTCTACAGCTTCTCTTAACAAGAAGTAGAAAACATTATCCAACGAACCCAAGGGAATAAGATCAAAGCAACAATTCAAAAACAAGTTTTCCACCTAAGGAAACACTAATTCAACATCCTGAGATTATGAATCTTCTCAGTAGCTTAAAATGATGTAAGAGAAGAGTGATAGAAAAACAACTCACCTCTAAACTAATTAGGAGAGATGACACTTCTTCTTAAGTATACATAAATATAAGGGGACTAATCAACATAACAAACTCCTAACATAAAGGAAATTACAATCAACATTTAACTACAATAAAATTTCCACTCCAAGGATTTATGTATATAAGACACAAAACGAATGCATAAATACCTTAGTGGGAAGCACTCCATGCTTTTTAAAATAATCATGATACATAAATACAAATAGTGAAGGTGACTCGATTACCAATAAAGATGTAATCATACTCAAGGTGTTCAATTTAAAAATAAAAAATATGGTAGGAAATTCTTGTTCACATCTCATGAACTAAGCTATGTACTCTCCTACCCAAACACCTTAAATAATTAGCATCAACAAGACACTCAATAAACCAACCCTCTTAACAACTCTTAAGAGGGTATAAATGCTCTCAAAGTACATACTCAATGTACTTCACATTCACATTTTTTTTAGTTAAACAAAGAGGTACACAAATGCTAATGAACTCATTAGGTCCTAGAGTTCGAGCCATAACACTGATACCACATGTAACAAACCCTCAAGTTGTACTTAGAATAATGTAAGTTTAAAAAAAAAATTAAATACTTAACATTCATTTACTAATCCACATATATACTAAATAACTTTAGCCAATCATAATCAACAACTTAGAACAATAACGGTTCTAAAATTCCAATATAGAATGCAACATAATAAATAACAATTTCAAGGAAAGTAAATACATTAGGACTTAGCCACGGTTGGTTTATGATTACAGAAACTGCTACTCAAGTAAATACATATAAAATATAATTACATTTTCATTGGGCATTTAGTCTTAATATAGTAAATAGATACCAAGCCCTCTAGTGTTTGAGTCAAACCAACTTGTGTATCTCTAAATCTCAAATGTAGTCTCCAGATAAGTAGTATTATTATGGGGAGGAAAACCATCATTTGAGTGCTTTTCCACACCAACAATGGACCAATGATACCCCGCACAATCCTCTATCAGGGAATGGCCCTTTATTCACGAATAGGTAGATAAAATGGTGTGAAAATACAGAGAACAAATAAGTACCCGAGTGTATATGATTTCCAAAACTAAACATATAGTGTATCATATAAAACCCGTTCGATTATAAGATATCGCACTTACATGTAAATCATACATACCAAAAGATAATCTCTCACTATACATTATTTAGCTACAAGATTCATATTATTGCATCCTCCTAGAAATAATATCACATCACATGCTAAACATAGGGGTAAGCAAAGTGTACTTTTATTCCATCAACTCATGAATGACTCATACATATTTATTTAACTCATATAGGAAATAATGCCTATAGTTCATACCACCCGTGTATGGTTCATATTAAACTATAGATTCCCAACTAATACAATAAGAATCAAATAACTAAACCCCATGATATCCCATATTATCATAGACTAGTGTTCTATGACACAACTACTAATTTTCCACAATTAGTCATACTACATAGTCATAAATACATGGAAGTACATGCTTTTAATAAAGTACAAGTGACAAAGCAAATCATACAAACACCTAAAAGTCTAACCTAACATTCATTTACACTCTCAAGATTGTATGTACGCATACATGATATCCTACTAACTATTACCAAATGTACTATTCAAATAATAACCAACGCATACATTTAATTAGTCAATGTAGGTGAGAGTCTAGACATACAACTACAATATGTACTATCCAAGCATATCCATTTAAGTTGATATGTTCTATGATATCCCATATTATCATAGCTCACTATGCATAAAACACCCTACTCAATATGAACAAATAATCTTACACTATAATTATTAAACAAGCAAGTACAGGATTATACAATCCAGGTATACCCTAGATTATAATGTATAATAATAATTAGATGAAAATACAATCTTTAGGTACACATCACAATGCACTATTTCATTCTAGAAATGTCTAATCACTTGCACATATATTACTCTCAGAAAAATATCATGCACGCAAGTTTTAATCTCTAGCAAATATCATAATCTCGGATAACTCTAAATCAAGTTAAACTTGGTATGAACATAACTCAAGGGCAATATTTATAGGGTTGAAGTTTCTTTATTTCTCATAATCTTATATCATATTAACAATCTATTACTTTAGACATATGTATATTATCTAATGTACCTATGTAAGTTATATGTTTTTATGAATACCCTTATACACTTAGTTGTTTCCAACAGTACTTAATATAAATATGGATTACAAAGTTCATCTGTTGTTTGAAATCTGACAAATGTCTTAACATGGTTTCATCAACCGTTATTGACATATTACCCTTTCATGGATAAAATACTTAATAATAATTACTATCTTCAAAAGCATGACAACTACTAACTCAACGTTCTATTTTTCACATTTAATATTTAATATTTTACTAAACTCTTTCCGAACCAGGTATAAAGAGTATTCCAACATTGATTTCAGATCAAGGCCCATACAATGTAGTAATTATTATAAGGATTCCATGATAATTACACTCATTGCTTTAAATGTAACTCAGGCAACACCATGCAACTTGAGTGGGTAGTGTAATTCAGCTCAAACAGACATGCGAAAATCAAAGCAAAAATAAAGTTTCACCAAACATTCGATCTTGAATTTAAGAAGATACATCGATGCACTTAAAAATAGGACTTAGTGTTTAATTAAGTACACAACATTGACATTACAAGCTCAACATTTTACTTTAGACATTCGTCATTTAGACATTCGTCATTTCAAATTAGACCCTTGTTTTAATCCAAAACACGGTCCAATATTATTCATTAAAATGCAGTCCATATAAAGTGATAATGTAGTCTAAAATAAAAACAATACGCAATCAAAAGTACTTGACATTACATTCTAGAGCTTAGCATTTTCATAAAGTGAAACATAATCTATCTTAAAAGACTCGGCATTCAATTTAATTCACTTGACTTTTAAAATTAAGATGCAGTCCTATATTGAAACACAACACTAATAAATTCATTGAAACAATGATACACTAAGGACGCAGTGAAAGATATATATAAAACTTAACATTATCAAAAATAAACTCAGCATTTAATTTCTAACTTGGTGCTTTTAATTTATTCACTCAGCTTTATTCTCAGTGTGGCTTTTAATTCAAGTGACTCGGTTATATTCTCAACGCAACTTTTCATATGAATGACTCAATGATTTCTCATTATGACTGGGTGCCCCATATTTAGAGACTCAGCTTAATAATATATACTCAATGTATTATCGATATATACTCAATGTTTTCTAGCATACACACATCATTTGAATACATAGCTCAACGCTTTTAATAAATATAGGGAGCATTTGAAATAAGATACAAGCTTGAGAAAATACATACATGCTTACCAGATTGACATGCAGGTCTAAATTAGAGGGATGTAGACCAAATATAGACTAAGTAGCTCGTGGTTAACAGAAACACATCCATGCAAAATCAAATTATGGTCGTAAGAATGGAATAGAGGCCATACAAAGTGGGATGTAGCTCTCATATAGGTGAAACATAGTTAATAGAATAGACACTGACTGCTAACAGATTTAAACTCAGATAATATTATTATTGATAGAATTAAAGAAAGGTTGCTGATAATTTGCCCCCAATTATGACGCTTTGTTGTTCAACACAATTTTTTAGTATAAAATTTAGGATGATTTTCTTAGTAGAGTCTAAATTCGCTATGCATCTGCGTAATTCAATTTAATGTTGCCCATACTCTTTAAACTAGATGCTAGCACTTATGTATAATGATGCTACCAAATTATTGGATGCTGCTAATACTAAAAAAAAATCACAATATATTTCTCTCATTTTTAATTAAATAAGATGCTTTACAAATAAACATATGTTGCACAAGGGAAAATAATTTGTAGAACCTACATTCAATGCTTAAATCAGTGCAAGATTCTTTTTCTTTTGCTCTCACTCTCTCTCCTCCTGCATCCTCCCCTTCGTTGTATTCTTTTCTCTCACTATAGTACTTTTATGCTTGCATTGCCATATCTTTTCCCCTTCCACTACTTCATTGCCTTTATAATCATCTCCATGTTGTACTATGTAAAAATCTATCCCCCACATCCCTTCATCCAAAAATCCTTTAGATAATAATTTTCCCTTTCTCGTCAGCCGCTTCAAGCATGTTAATTACTCTTCAATCATGGCAAAGGCTTAAGTTAAATTGAGTTTGCATGTTGAGTTTAAAGAAATTGAACTCCATCCTAAAATCATAAACATGCAATCTCTTAATGCAACTACGAAGCTCGAGATCATATAACGCTACTTGAGTTCCTTTTTAATTTTATAAAAGTCTTTTCCAAATAATAATTATTTCCATAAAATCAAACCATTATAACTTGAAGTTGAATTCATGCAAAGATTAGATAAGTATTCAACTATTTGACTGAGTTAATGTTAACTAGTACTTTATAAGTTATTTTAGAAATAGGTTTATTATTTAAACATCGTAATATTTAACTAGGATAGTCTACATACAGAAATTAACATTCAAATTTAGCAAAAGTCTATTTATTACTTCAAAGTGAGGATTACCATCATTATCAATTTTTGATCAACTATATATAACATTAAATGTTAGCATAATAATTATTGCCAAACCTATATTTCAAATATTTTAATGTTATATCCTCAAATTTATTTGTTGAGTTTGTTATGAAGGTTGTTCATGTTTTCAGATATCTTTAAAAAGATGTATTAAATAGCATGGATTGCTAGTTTACTAGGAACAACATCACATGAACATAATAATCACAGTAATTAAATCCATACAACTAGTTAACCAGAAAAAGAGTTAACAAGTTATATATATATATATATATATATATATATATATATATATATATATATTGTGTGTGTGTATAGGGTCACTAGCAATTCCTTTTCTTACCCCAATCATCCTATCTAGCCCATCATCTCTAATGATGCTCTCCCCCGTCAAGCTCTGAGGGTAGGATCTATCATGTATCCACCTCGCAACAAGTAGGCAATTAGTCTGAGTCATTATATATATCAACTAATGATGTAAAGTTAATAAATATACATCTTCAATGTACATAATAATAACATCTACATCTACCCAAACATCTACAAATGAGGGTTCTACCCCCAAACTCCTTGTTGATATCTTGAACAATATCATCCTTGATCTCCAAAATGGGTGGTTCATTAGAAAAGATTAAAAGAACATCTCCCAAAACCATCGGGTCAACAATCCATTGATTCAGACCTTCAGATTTCAACATGTCTTCCAAACTCACATTTGATCCCTATTTAGTCTTATTGCCATTGTAAACCTTGAGAATAGGGGAAATACATCTAGGAACCAACTTTGGTGAAAGATCAAGATTCAAACAAAGAATAATGTCTTTATATAAATTGTTGTCCCCAAAAATGTCACTCATTTTGGGACAACATATGAACTATTTTGGTTTAGCAGACCAAAATAATCTCTTCCCTTCTCAAAATTTGTTCTGAGCTTTCAAATTCCTCATTTTTCAAACTTTTTCAGTAAAGGGACTAGTAGGTTCAAAGGGTTCAATGCCTATAACAGGCGAGTTCAATCAAAAGGGGTGAGTTTCCAACACTTAGGCATTTTCAGGATTGGTTTAGCGCCTTGGTTCAACCAAAAGGGTTCATCGGCGAGTTTCTCAATAAGGAATGAACCATTGAACCGTTGAACCTCGAACCATTTTGGTTCAAATGTTTAATGGGTTCAAGGTTTAATGCCCACAACAAGCTTCAAAGAGTAAAGCACTTTGTCAGAATTCATTGAGTTAAACCGCGTAACGGTTCAAAGGTTTAAAGATTCAATCGATCGGTTTCAATTAAGTGGTTCAAAGGCATGCCCAAAAGAAAAAACCCCAGAATAGAATGTGCCATGTGTCCCTTGTAGAGTTCTGTGGAGGGCGACAAGTGGCAACTGCAGAAGGCTTAGATATGTTTTTCTAAAATTAGCAAAATGTGCCACGTGTCCCTTGCAAAGCTTGACAGAGGCTGACAAGTGTCTACATCCGCGCTTCAAATTTCTGTAAACTTCATAACTTTTTTCAATAAGCTTCCCTCAGAGTTCTGTGAAAGGTGCCAGGTGGGCAATGCGAAAGGTTTCCATGTGCTTTTTTGAGAAACTGCAGAAGTTACAACATGTCCCTTGAAAATCTTGATGAAAGTTGCCAATTGTCAACGGTTGTTGTGTCTTCCTTTGGTTTTGTTATTGAGTAAAGACTGTGGTAGGCCGCGAGTGAGTTACTAAAATGATCAAAAGTTGTCAAGTGTCATCTGTCGAAACCCATTATAACTTGTTTCTAAAAAGTAGTGGAACGTGCCACGTATCCTGTTGTAACTCAATGGAGCACGACAAGTGTCTATATCTGCGTGAATCCAAATGAGTCCTGAATGTTTCTACAGTTTTTCTAAAGTCCTAAAGAAGCTGCCATGTGTCACATTCTGTAGGACTCTCAAAAGGCATCTAAAGCCTCTATAAGTTAAGTGGATGTTGCCATGTGTCCTCGCCTATTTCACAGTGGATCACGACATGTGTCACTTGTTGGGATCAACAAAAATTGGCCAGAGCAAGCGGGAAAAAAATGAAGGAAGTGCTAAGGAGGATGACGGGCTCGCAGTTGTCAAATTCAAGACAACCAACTAGCCGTTGGATTTCAAACGATGACGGACCTGAAGACATCAAATTTGTGGCAATGAAATCGTTGTTGATCTTTGCAGGCTTAAGCACGGACCCAAATGCTTTCAAAGGCATTCAAAGACCTTTAGGGCTAAAGGAAGAACCATCTAGAGGATGAACCAAAAGAACTAGAAAGGGGAAAAGATAGCTCGAGGACTCAAATCACAACAAAAAGAGGGAAAGGCCAAAATATCTATAGGAGTTATTTCCAGTAGGTGGAATAGTCCATCAGGTAGATATTGGAGCCTGCAAACATTGAAGGCATGGCCTGTTTGTCTCCTTTGAAGTAAAGGCGAAGTAGACAACTGCG
This sequence comes from Torreya grandis, assembly GCA_037957365.1. NCBI lineage: Eukaryota > Viridiplantae > Streptophyta > Pinopsida > Cupressales > Taxaceae > Torreya > Torreya grandis. The sequence continues at coordinate 1,165,846 of JARHVA010003730.1, forward strand.
TAGATATCAGATGACAGACCAGATGACTCAAGCCCAGGAAAAGACATTTGAGATGAATCAACACGCCACAATTAAGGCGACCACCCTATTCTAGCATGGTCCTCTTTGACAAAACTAAAAAATTCATTCAAGGCATTGAATGCACAACATGGGCCATTCCATGAAATAGAGCGCCAAGCCTTTCTTAGCTGCTATATATTGTAATCTCTTTATTGTTTTAAGGGGAGATCTTTCTTTTACAAAATCAAAACTCTGCCCAATTGAAAGCCAAATATTGAGACTTTGAGATCAGATTGTTGATCATTTTATTTTATCTGAATGAGAAAGCAAGACACTTGTAGACTTTGTGTTGTTATATCTTGTGCCATTTTAGGAGATTGTTATTATGTCTATCTTCTAGATGCATTCTTGTTTATTTAAATTAACAAGTAGAACTAGTGGAAGTGAGAAGGAAGATATCTTAAAGTCAGTTACTTTTAGACTTTGTGTTGTTATAGTTGTCTTCAATTGTGTGTTTTTAGTTTCTTTCTATGTTGAGAATTTTGGGACGACTTTGTGCCCTCATTATCCTTTATGTTTTACTCTTTGGGCAGTTGAGGTGGAAACTTTGTGTTCTATTTCATCCTGCTGGTTACTACGCCCCTTTTGGTTACCAGTTACATATTACCCACCAAAAAGAACTCTAGTTGTTTGTTGTAAGACCACTTCTGAAAAAGGAGAAGTGCTTTTAGTGTTTCCCCCTGGATTTTCTCTTTTGTATGTGAACATCTCTAAAAAAAGAGAGATGGATGGTGTATCCTACCCCTGAGTGTTATTCTTTGTTTATATCTATAGTATATAGCTATTGCATATTTATAGGGAACCTCCCCTTGATGAGAGGAGAGATTTGTCCATCTCTAATGTAGTAAACTTGCATGTTAGGCCGACCAATCTCTTTTGTTGTGGATGATAAGACCTATTTTGCTCACCAGTTAGATGGTTGACAAAATATTCACCCAACAGTCCTTTTGGCGACTCCATTGGGGAAGGACAAGTAGTTTGAAGCCTCAAGCTTCCAGCTGAAGTAAGACCAGTCTTTTTCTATTTTTGTTTGACAATCTGGCAACTCCACTCTATACCAGAAGCCATAGAATTCAAGGTGCTGTTGACCCTGTCTTTGAGTTGGTGCAGTAAGGAACTTTTGACTTATTCCCTCCCCAACTCTAAGTCCAATGATCCAAGAGTGTTCCTCTTACCTATACCAGGATACCAACACAAAGTAGAGCTAATTTTTCTGTTGTCAGCAGAGCTTTGCCTATAAGTACTCTACCCATATTTGTTATCCCTCTTCTTCATAATCTAATCATGGCAGCTCAAGGCCCCTGGGGTAACTCTTTTGGTCCACTCAATTTGACTCCACCTATGCATAAGCTACCATGCAGTTCAAGGAATAATTTCTCCAAATTCTTTGGGGATGGGAGAGTTCATCCTGATGAACACATTACAGCCTTCAGCATAGCCTGTGGTGTGATAGGCATGGAATTTGAGGACATGGCAATCAGGGTTTTCATGGAGACACTAGAAGGTGCTACTGCAGACTGGTTCTACCATTTGCAAACTAGATCAATGACTGACTAGGACACACTCAAAGATAACTTTGAATCCAGGTTCAAGCCTGTAGAAGATGCACATGCCTTGCTGGCCCAGCTCACACAGATGAAGATGGAACTTCATGAACTTATGAGGGATTTCATAGCAAAATTTGACAAACTCAGGAACTGAATTCCTGTAATTGCTCAGCCAACACCTGAAAACCTCAAGTGCTTCTTCATCAATTCACAACTACCTGAGGTGAGTTTTATATTGAGACGTGATGGCCACATAGACCTTGAGGCCACTCAAGACTTAGCTACTGAGGTAGAGGATGACCTTATCTTGGCAGGAAAAATAAGGAGAGATGCAAACATAGGTAAATCTGCTTCTTCCTCTGAATACTCACCTACAACCACCATTGATCCAATGGTGCAGAAGCTATCACATGAGTTGTTATCCCTCATGAAGCAAATGACACAAGGAATTTCCTTTGCTCCTTTATATAGAGATGCACTAAAGAGGACATTCTCAAATCAGTCATATCAAGGCAATGCTGCCAAGAACCAAGGGCAAGTAAATCGTCTTCCTCCTCCACAGAGAAATAACCTTGCCATTGAAGCACCTCCAACCAACTCAGCTGTTGGATATCTAGAAATAGAACATGATTCCTCTTTCCAACCTGAGTTTGATCAAAACAATGACGCTAATCTATTCACTTAGGAAGAAGAAAAATTAGCTGGTGACTCCAACATTAGTTTCCTGAATTATCAGGATGAAACTAGAAATGAAGGTAATGTAGTCGAGGGATCATATGGTGTATTCACCCAGTCCAAGAATCAATCAGCTCAACCAGCTGAGAGGGAAAAAGTAGAGGAGCGACTTCAACCAACAATCTCAATTGCTAAGCGGGGAACCACTCTACCCTTTAAGCCAAAGGACCCGATGATTGCGAGAAAGGTAAGTACACCAAACATCCTTGTGCCTTCTACTTCAAATTCACAGTCCAGTCCTTCCCCTTTGAAAAACCAAAAAGATGAACTTCCATCCCCTACTCCTAGCTTTTTCCAGACATTTGACCTAATTGATCATATAAAGAAAACCAAAATTCAAATATCTGAATTTGAATTTTTACAGTCTAATCCTGAGCAATTAGACAAGTTGGTTCAATTTGTGAAGCACCAAACCACTCCTGCGAGACAAGATGCTAAGAAGGTGACTCATGATCCCCCAAGGAACATGTCTATCCCAAATAACCTTGTCATTACTCCTCCCTCTGCTCTCGATAGGATTGAACCTTTCTATGTCTCCATGCTGATAAATAGATATCAACTGAACAATTGCATCATTGATGCTGGAGCTTCAGACAATGTCATGCCTGCCAAAGTGGCAGAATCCCTTGGTCTCACATTGACCAAGACATTCGAGAGATGTTTCTCCATGGAGAACAAACAAGTACCTCTACTGGGACAAATCAAAGATACCTAATTTACATTTGCAGCATTTCCAGATAAAAGAATCAAGATGACTGTCTTGGTGGTTGATGTCCCAGATTTATATGGCATCCTTCTTAGATGAAACTTCTGCAAAGATGTTGGAGGTGAGTTGAGCATGGACCTATCCAAAGCAAGGATTCCAATCAAAGGTGTTATGAAAATATTACTCCCTGAAAAGGAAGCAAATTACGTGATCACCCAATCATCAACACCTGAAGCTCAAATTTTGTTTGAGTCTTCAGGCATGGGTAACTACTTTCTATCCACAGAGAAAGTCCATGAAGTGTCTTCTGAAACTCTTAAAGACATCAACCTGGAAATACGTTCAACTAAAACAATAGAAGAATTGGTAGAGTGCAATGCAAGTGTGGAAGGATCTCCCCCTCCAAATGAAGAAAAATCAATGTCTGAGGAGATATGGATTTTGGAATTTGATGGTAATTGCTCCTCTACAAATTTAAGAGCTAAAATTGTGCTGCTATCTCCTCAAGGAGATATTTTTTCTTCATTTTACAAGTTACAGTTCAGCAATACAAATAACACACCTGAGTATGAATCTCTCTTACTTGGATTGAAGGCAACTCAAGACAAAGGCATTAAGCTCTTTCATGCCAAAAGAGATACTGAACTAGTGGTTTGTCAAGTAAGAGCCCTGTATCAAACTAAGAACGAGAAATTACACCACTACTACAATCTAGTCTGGGATCAAATTGAAAACTTTGATGCTTTTAGCATCTCTGCAGTTCTCAGGGAATTCAATGACAGCGCTGATGCACTGGCTATTTTAGCTACTCTCTTGGTTCCTCACCTAGAGTTCGAAGGAGATAGGTACAATATTGAACTGGTCTTTCAACCAAGTATGCCTGATAATGCCAATCATTGGCAAGTGTTCAATAATGACAGCTAAATCATTGCCTTTTTGGAGCAAAAAGATAGCTTTGAACAACTACATTTCGAAGGCAGTAGGCCTCAAGAGTTTGAACCAGCCCCTAAACTAAATGCAGATGTAGGTGATGAGTTCCTGCAACTTAAAGAAAATAAAATTCTCAAAGGCCTGGTTTCCCTTGAAGAACTGTTTGATAAACATGATAGATTCACCAAACAACAGCAAACAGATTCAAGCTCCTCCCAAGATTTTGATCAAGTAAATCTGGGTACCAAGGAAGATCCCAAGATGGTGAACATTGGGAAATGATGCACTCCTGAGGAGAGATTCAAGTTCATTGCTCTACTCCGTCAGTACATGGATGTCTTAGCATACTCCTATGATGATCTGGGTCACTCATATTTGAATAAATTCGCCATGAGATTCCTCTCAAGACTGACTCGGTGCCTTTCAACCAAAAATCCAGGTAGTATAATCTGAAGATATAAGGTACCATTCTATCTGAGATACAAAAAATGTTAAATGCTAGGATCATTTTCTCAATCCATCATTCTACATGGATTGCAAACATAGTGCCTATAAGGAAGAAGAATGGTGAAATTCACCTTTGTGTGGATTTTAAGAATTTAAATCAATCACCCCTAAAGGATAACTATCCTCTGCCAATCATGGATCATGTGCTTCAGATAGTGACCGGTTCAAAAATGTTATCAATGTTAGATGGCTTCTCAGGATATAATCAAGTTGAATTTGGTGAAGCAAACCAACATAAGACTGCGTTCACCACACCTTGGGGCACATTTTCATATAAAAAGATGCCTTTTAGCTTGATAAACCCTAGCGCCACCTTCCAAAGAGCAATGGACCTTACTTTCAAAGATGAGATGGGTAAGTTCATTGTAGTTTATCTTGATGACTTGACTGTCTTTTTTAAGCATTGCCCGGATCATGTGTGCCACTTACAACAAGTGCTAAAACGTTGCCGCCAGAATGGCATTTCTTTAAACCCCAAGAAGTCTATTTTTGGGGTAACAAAAGGGAAACTTTTTGGGCACATTGTGTCAAAAGGAGACATAAAGATTGACTCAGATAGAGTCAAGTCCATCCAAGAGCTTACTTTGCCCACAAGTAAGACTGCAGTTTACTCTTTCTTTAGAAAGGTGAATTTTTTAAGAAGGTTCATCCTTGAGTTTGCTGAAAAGACTCACCATATTGTAAATATGATGAAAGGCAAGGCCACATTTAGTTAGACTAAAGAAGGTAAATTGGCACTCCAAGACATAAAGACAGCTATTTTTCACACCTCAATTCTGGTTTGTCCAGACTACAACAAAGAATTTGCTATATACAGTTATGCTTCTAAACACATGCTTTCAGCACTTTTGGTTCAACAAAATAATGAAGGTATAGAATCTCCCATTTCTTTCATGAGCTATCCTCTTAAAGCTCATGATCTGAAGTACTCAAACATGGAGAAGCATGGCTATGCAGTGGTAAAGGCAGTGAAGCATTTCTGCTTCTACATCCCAAATTCACATGTTACTACCTTGGTTCCTGATACCACGGTTAAATCCATATTAACTCAGCAGGAGTTTGGAACCAAAAGAGGCAATTGCATTGCAAAAATTCAAGAGTTTGATCTAGTCATCAAACTAATGAAGCTAGTGTGTGGACACGGCTTGTGCCAATTGATTGCTGATAACAAACTAGAACAAACAGATCATGAAGAATCACAAGAAGAAGACACACCAACAGTCCTCTTTGTCTCCACTACAAATGAGTGGTATTCAGGTATTGCTCATTTCTTTACTTATGGTGAGTGTCCTGCTCACCTATCTTATAAAGAAAGGAGGACTATCAAGTTAAAAGCTACAAATTTTGTCCTCTGGGACAATGGCCTGTACAAGAGGAACCTTGATGGAGTATTCCTTTGCTGCGTGGACAAAGAGCAACAGAGCCAACTTCTGAAGTCCTTCCACAATCTGCCCTGTGGAGGACCTTTTTTTGCACCTGTGATTGCCCATAAAATTTTGTGAGCCAAGTACTACTAGCCCACTCTATTTCAAGATGCTTACAAATGGGTAAGAAAATGTGAACTATGCTAGCAGTTTGTTGGAAAACCTAAGTTAGATGCCTTGCCTCTCAAGCCAGTAGTGATAGAGGAGCCATTCCAGCAATGGAGAATTGATTTCATTGGTGTTGTAAACCCATCTTCAAGTGTTGGACATGATTATGTCCTTATAGCCACAGATTACTTCACCAAGTGGGTTGAAGCAATTCTAACCAAGCAGGCTACTTCTGAAGTAGTATGCAACTTTCTCAAAGAGAACATCATTGCCAAGTTTGGGGTCCCAACCAAAATTGTCAATGATAATGCAGCTTGTTTCACTTCCTAAGAGATCACTCAATTCTATTTTTACTATGAGATCACTCTCTCCCACTCTTCTGATTACTTTCCACAAGGAAATGGACAAGCTGAATCAAGTAACAAGAACCTGGTCACTATCATCAAGAAGCTGGTGGAAGACAACCAAAGGACATTGCATAAAGCATTGGTTGATGCTTTGTGGGCAGATAGAATTACACCAAAAAGGGCAATTGGTATGTCTCCTTTCCAACTTCTTTATGGACTCAATGCTGAGCTACCAATCATCCTAAAATTGTCAGCATTGAAATTGGCTAAGGCAATTGAGGATTAGACATACAAAAGCTCCATTGATAAGAGGATCATGTGCTTGACTGAGCTAGAGGAGCAGAGAACTATGGTGGTGGACCAAATTGTTGCACACCAAAGTCTGGTAAAGAAGCTCTTTGACCAAAAAGCTCAAGATCGTGATTTATCAGATTGGAGATCAAGTCCTGTTGTAAGACAAGAGGAGAAAACCAAAGGGAATGCATGGAAAGTTTGATTCTCTTTAGGGAGGCCCTTTCATTATCCATCAGCTCAATGGTGAAATCAACTTCTTATTGAAGTATCAAGATGGTACTCTTTTTTCTCTGCCTCACAATGGGCAACATCTGAAACACTTCGACTCTTAAAGTATCAAATGAGAAAGTCTATACATATGTATATTTGTATAGTTTTTGTTTCTGCTTTGTGTCAATCATTTTCATTTTTTTGAGCCTTTCTTTTTGGGTAGCATGACTCCATAGCCCAATGGCATACTTAGAAGGCATTGGGGATTTTGGTTTCTACTCCCCTCAGTTGTTCCAAGTTTTCAATTGAAGTAAGTTCCCCAATTGGAGCCAGCTGTTGTCCACAAAAAAGTCACTCATTTTGGGACAACATATGAACTATTTTGGTTCGGCAAACCAAAATAATCTCTTCCCTTCTCAAAATTTGTTCTGAGCTTTCAAATTCCTCATTTTTTAAACTTTTTTAGTAAAGGGACTAGTAGGTTCAAAGGGTTCAATGGCTATAACAGGCGAGTTCAATCAAAAGGGGCAAGTTCCCAACACTTAGGCATTTTCAAGATTGGTTCAGCGCCTTGGTTCAACCAAAAGGGTTCATCGGTGAGTTTTTTCAACAAGGATTGAACCATTGAATCATTGAACCTCGAACCATTTTGGTTCAAATGTTTAACGGGTTCAAGGTTCAACGCCCATGGCAAGTTTCAAAGAGTCAAGCACTTTGTCAGAATTCATCGAGTTCAACTTCTTAACGGTTCAAAGATTTAATCGATCGGTTTCAATTAAGCGGTTCAAAGGAATGCACAAAAGAAAAAACTCGAGAATGAAATGTGCCATGTGTCCCTTATAGAGTTCTGTAGAGGGCGACAAGTGGCAACTGTGGAAGGCTTCAATATGTTTTTTTAAAAGCAGCAGAATGTGCCACGTGTCCCTTGCAAAGCTCGATGGAGGCTGACAAGTGTCAACATCCGTAGTTTCTTCCTTATGTCTCGTTATGACTCAGCAGAGGCTGACAAGTGTCTGCATCCGTGCTTCAAGTTTTGTAAGCTTCATAGCTTCTTTCAATAAGCTTCCTTCAGAGTCCCGCGAAAGGTTCCAGGTGGCCAATGCAGAAGGTTTTCATGTGCTTTTTTGAGAAACTGTGGAAGTCACCACGTGTCCCTTGAAAAGCTTGACGAAAGCCGCCAAGTGTCAATAGCCGTTGTGTCTTCTTTTGGTTTCGTTATTGAGTAAAGACTGTGGTGAGCCTTGAGTGAGTTACTAAAATGAGTGAAAGTTGCCAAGTGTCATCTGTCGAGACCCATTATAACTTGTTTCTAAAAAGTAGTCGAATGTGCCACGTATCCCGTTGTAACTCAACAGAGCGTGACAAGTGTCTGTATCTGTGTGAATCCAAATGAGTCCTAAAAATTTCTACAGTGTTTCTAAAGTCCTGCGGAAGTCACCATGTGTCACCTTTCGTAGGACTCTCAAAAGGTGTCTAAAGCCTCTATAAGTTAAGTAGATGCTACCACGTGTCCTCACCTGTTTCACAATAGAACACGCCATGTGTCACTTGTTGGGATCAGTGGAAAGCAGCCAAAGCAAGCGAGAAAGAAATGAAGTGCTAAGGAGAATGACGGACCTGCAGCCATCAAATTCAAGACAACCAACTAGCCATTGGCTTTCAAATGATGACGGACCTGAAGACGTCAAATTTGTGGCAATGAAATCGTTGTTGATCTTTGCAAGCTTAAGCGCAGACCTGAATGCTTTCAAAGACATTCAAAGACCTTTAGGGCTAAAGGAAGAACCACCTAAAGGAGGAACCAAAAGAACCAGAAAGGGGAAAAGATAGCCCGAGGACTCAAATTGTAGCAGAAAGAGGGAAAGGCCAAAATATTTGCAGGAGTTATTTCCAATAGGTGGAATAGTCCATCAAGTAGATATTGGAGCCTACAAACATTGAAGGCATGGCCTGTTTGTCTGCTTTGAAGTAATGGCGAAGTAGACAACTGTGTAGATATCAGATGACAGACCAGATGACTCAGGCCCAGGAGAAGACATTTGAAATGAATCAACATGCCACAGTTAAGGCGGCCGCCCTGTTCCAGCATGGTCCTCTTTGACAAAACTAAAAAATACATTCAAGACATTGAATGCACAGCATGGGCCATTCCATGAAATAGAGCGCCAAGCCTTTCTTAGCTATTATATATTGTAATCTCTTCATTATTTTAAGGGGATATCTTTCTTTTATAAAAGCAAAACTCTGGCCAATTGAAAGGCGAATACTGAGACTTTGAGCTCAGATTGTTGATCATTTTATTTTATCTGAATGAGAAAGCAAGACACTTGTAGACTTTGTGCTGTTATATCTTGTGCCATTTTAGGAGATTGTTCTTATGTCTATCTTCTAAATGCATTATTGTTTATTTAATTTAACAGGCAGAACCAGTGGAAGTGAGAAGGAAGATACCCTGAAGTCAGTTACTTTCAAATTTTGTGTTGTTATAGTTGTCTTCAAGTGTGTGTTTTTAGTTTATTTCTGTGTTGAGGATTCTGGGATGACTTTGTGCCCCCATTATCCTTTGTGTTTTACTCTTTGGCAGTTGAGGTTGAAACTTTGTGTTATATTTCATCCTACTGGTTACTGCGCCCCTTTTGATTACCAATTACTTATTACCCACCAGAAAGAACAACTATTTGTTGTAAGACCACTTATGAAAAAGGAAAAGTGCTTTCAGTGTTTCCACCTAGATTTTATCCTTTGTATGTGAACATCATCTCTGAAAAAAGAGAGATGGATGGTGTATCCTACCCCTGAGTGTTATTTTCTGTTTATATCTATAGTATATAGCTCCTGCATATTTATAGGGAACCTCCCATTGATGAGAGGAGAGATTTGTCCACCTCTGATGTAGTGAACCTACACACTGGGCCGACCAATCTCCTTTGTTGTGGATGATAAGACCTATTTTGCTCACCAGTTAGATGGTTGACAAAATATTCACCCAACAGAAATCTCTTTAAGAATGAAACTGATTGACATTGTTAAGACAATCAACAAAAACTAAATACTTATTATTTATGTCCCTTTTAAAGATTTCCAAATCCTCTTGCAACTCTGATTCACTAGCAAAGCCTGAAATACTACCAGAAAAACCAACCTTAGCCCCGCCTACTTGACCAACACTAAGATGCCCTCTCCTCAAAAGTTTAGATTTTTTATTGGTTTCTAAGATTAGTCATCACCTTAGCTCCCTAAGGCTACATTATTCATCATTGCCTCCTCCTGCAGCCAAATCACACACTGCTAGATCAACCCCATGAAAAGAGGAGGAGGGAGGGGTGTGTCTGTTAGGAGATTTATTTTGTCGCACCCCCACAACCTCCGACTCAGTAGAACCATCTTGAAGGAAGGGTAGAGAAATGAGTTTTGCTTGTCGTAGCTACTGGGCCTTGCACATAGGTAAGACCTCGAACACCACTTTCATTATTGCAAGTATTTTTGAGGGGTTCAAAGTTATGGTTGCTACTAGGTTTGGGCCACACAACTCTCATCCATCTCGTCTTTTCACTAACTAGCTGCGTTCCCCTTTCCAATGGGTGCAAGCTATGTAAATCTAAAAGTTGCCTTAAATTTGAGTATAGTGTAGGATATCATTTCCCCTCACTATCGCTACCCGACTCCAGACTGCATTATATTTTTACATGCAAAAGAATTTGTGTAAAACTTAATCTCTGCTAACCGAATTACATTATTTTCAGACACAAACTTTGTTAAAAAATTTAATTAACTAACTATCAATTTTTTGTTGGAACAAAAGCATGGTTCAATAAGGTTTAAACACATTTAATAGGTAACTAAGAAAATACATTATAAATGAAGAGATATTTAGAAGCGCTGAAGAGACACTTAGAAGAATGTTTTGTTGAGTAATAGATGAAGAAACACTAAAGAATGTGACGAAACACTTAGAAGAGGTGAAGTGACGAGTGTTTTGTTGAACAACAAGTGAAGAGACATAAAATAATGTTGTGGAAAACATATTTAATAAGAAATTTAATATTGACATCAAATTACAGATATCTCGCCTAATTATTAATGCTCATCATGAAAATGAATATTTAAAGAAAATTATGTGGTGTAAAATTTCAGAGCTTTGGAAAAAAAAAGAACAAAAAATCTACTTAAAATGTTACCCTACTCTCCATCACCTACCACGTTATTGCCATTGAATCTCTCTACTCAATACTGAAAGTACTCTAATCAAAACAAAGTTATTGCAACCAATTTTTTGACCAAAATTTAACACTTGATCTTACTACTACCAAAATTTTAATGATGGTTGCTTTTTTCTTTTTCATTGTGTTGATTTTTATTTATTTTTTAAATTATAACATGCATTTACCTTATTTTCCATAGGGACCTACCATGGCGGTTAATAATTAGATATATCGTGAGAATGATATGATGATAATTTGGCCAATAACAAGGCTTAAACAAGTTTAAGTATGATGTTGAGATATAAAGATAATGAATGATGTGGTAATAATGGACTGAAGAGAATAGATGTGTTCAAGAGTGTAGTAAAGGAGGCAACCAAAGTCTTCTTTCCATGCTTTTTTTTCTATTTAAAATGGTGAATATTTTTTTCAATAATTGTTTCATTTAATTTTATTTTTAATGTGAAAAAATGTTTATTCAAAATAAATTCATATATTTTTGAATATTTTAAATTATTTTATTATATATAAAATAAATTATAAAATATGAATTGGTAGAATATTAAAAACGTTACTTACGATTACGGGTAGAGATGTCGACATTCTATATAATTTAATAATTTTATGTAATGCATTTAGGTACGCAATAAAAAAATGTCACGATTTTAAATTATATTGGAAACTTATAAATAGTTAATAATAATTATATAAATAGTGATCGAACAATGAGTTTAGTTATCCACACAAATAATTTTATTACATCAATAGGTGTTCCCTATAATGGCATCCAGAGGGAGGTGAAAGGTTGTAATAGCGTGAGTGGGTTGGCAATTAATTAATTGGACGTTGACTTAATAAAAAAATAAAATAAAAATTTAACATGGAGAGATGTGGAAGAGTGTAATTAATTAGACGCTGACTTTTTGGAGAATATCAACCGATGTACCATTTAAAAAAATGAAAATAATATATATATATATATATATATATATATATATATATATATATATATATATATATATATATATATATATATATATATATATATATAAGATAAAATCATTCACCAATTCAAACAAGAAAAACATCAGAGCCCAAGGCAGAGCATAACACAATAGAGAAGAGTAAAAAAAAATTACGAATATTTAATTCAAATTTTTGATATGTATACAAGAATCATGTACATTTTAGTTATTATGGTTGTACAAAATCTACTTATTTTAATTTTTATCGCTATAATTAAAATTAAAAAGATTAGGAAAATTTGCCCTAACTACATTTTATTGAAGCCAATGTAAACAATCATGATTTAAGGTTTCCACTTCCACCCGATGCGTCCATTTGCCTCCAAGGGTGTTGACATCTATTGCTCCCAGCTTTGATTGTAAATTAAACCACAGTGTTACCAAAATCCTGAACAATTTTTAGAACAACTCAGAGGAATTTTTTACAGCGAGAAGATGAAAACAAAACATAAACAACCCCTGTAGTAATTCAATTTTAACCAGTAAAGGAAAAATAGAATTTAAATGTCTCAAAAAGAGAAAAGAGAGACATTTTTTTTATTAGAGAGAGGGGAGACGATTTTTTTGGTGCAAGCAGAGATGGGAATATGTAGAGGGGTCTGATTTTTGTCCTCAAAAGTGTTGGATGTTTCTTCCTCTACACAAAAAAATTATACTTATCACAATCAAACCCTTTATTCCTTTCATATCAAAATACTTCAGCAAATATGACATTTATTAATTAATTAACTGCAGGGATAAGGATAAGGAATCTCAGTTGAAGTTGTTAGGTATAACGCATGATGAGTTCTCACTAAATTCACCCATATATTAGGAAAATAAAACTTGAGCTTGTTATTTGTTATTAGTCTCAAAGGGATAACTATAGTCTTCAATTCGCTTTAACTTTCGATCAAACTTTACATTGTTCATCAATCAAAATTCGTTTATCTTTTATATATTACAATATTTAAAAACTTCTAATAGTTAAATTGCATATTTATTAAAAAAAAAAATGAAAAGATCATTTAACAATGTTTTGATTGGTGAAAATCGTTGGGATGTTATTAACGTGCAGATTGATGACATCATAAAGAGTAACATTGATAGTTATTGCCCATGATTGATGCAAGATTATCTCAATAAAATATTGTTATAGTTATTATTGTTATTAAGAGTTTATTGTTGATATTTAGGTATGTCCCTGACAATAATTTCATAAATTTTTGGTTGTTAGGTTTCCTCCAAGGTTTAAACATGGGTATTTTATTTAGATAAATTAATTTGAAGGAGAATCGATTTTCACCTATGAGAGCAAATTTACAGGAATATCTTCTGAAGTTGCGAAGAGTTTGAAGGAGATGGAGAAGCTCTACTAAATCCATTTCGCTCAATCAACTCTGACCATGTTGAAAAGCAAGGGTAAATCCGTCACTTGCCATTTCCAATATATGCCCCATTCTATGCTTAAAATTCAATTTCAGGGATAATTTTATTTTCATTTGGTTTCAAATCTTGCCATATTTTTCTTTTTTCTCTGGTGAATTTATTGATGTATTGGCTTCTTCAAGGCTTTTATAGGTATAAAATGATGGGCTTTGGAAAAGCTGCAAAGAGTTTCAAGGTTTTTCCTGAAGGAGGCCTTTCTTCGTTGATAATCCCTGTAACAAGATCATCTTTCACTGGTGAAAGTTTTCCTGAAAGAGGCAAATGTAGAGAAGGAAATTATGGTGACACTAGTAAAGATGATAATATCATTGATATTGTCAATAAAGTTACTACTACGGTTACTTCTGCTTTTGCTGATACGTCGGTCAAGGATTCAACTCCTGCTGCTGGGAGATTAACAGGTTCGACTCCTGCTACTGACAAGAAGTTCAAAGGTTTGACTCTTGTGACCTTCACTAGAAAAACTTTACGATTGGACTTGGCACATGGCACTATAGTGTTAAGTTAAACATTAATTTTCAAATTATGACACTTATCCAGTTAGCAATCATTCAACATTTGCATGTAAATTCTAAAATAGATAAAACACATTGGATTTTTTTGATATGAAATAATGATTCTAACTATTTTTCACAACTATTGGATTTATCTAGGTTGAAAACTTCCATGCAAAAAGAAAGAAAATATTTATTACCCATAAAATATGCAAAGTGGCATGCCCTGAGCATGAACACTAGAAGGTTTATCAAGTGTGTTATAGTCGAAGATGGAGCTAAGGGGAAGACATGTCTACTCATTTCCTACACAAGTAATAGATTTCCAATTGTAAGTTATAATTCAGATTCTTCACTCTGTTATTTTCTTAATTTGTAATTGTGGGTATTCTGAAATGGTTTTTGTTTGGGTGGTATTGATATTATTGAGCAGGATTATATTCCCACTTTGTTAGATAATTTCAATGCAAATGTGACAGTTTATGGCAACAGTGTCAATCTTAGGTTCTGGGATACAACAAGTACTATTTGAGCTACAAAACTCTGAGGTGGGTGAAGATTATTTGTTATGGGCAATACAAGATCGATGGTCAGCCAGTCTCTAAGGCCAACACACAAGTCTCAATCGCAACTCTCATCTAAGCAACCAACTACAAAAAGAAGTTTATAGAACTTTCAACCTCCCAGCTATTTCAGCATGCATAGTTAGAAATGAAATCAAGCATTTTACACACAAATGAGATGCAAATTTATTGACTTTGTTGAAATGGATACAGACATCTCTTATGGAAGAGACACACCCATTTATTTGTATTACAAACCCAACTACATTACAAACTTTACCTGTTGGACCTTATTTGAATTTACACTTCCTACTCAATCTTCCTTACTACCTCCTATCTAAACTCTAAACCAATTAGCATTCTTTTTCCTTCTGGATAAAATCCCTTTAACTACTTTCATTCATCTATTTAAAATCTTTTAAACATGTGTTATAACTTACAATAGTAAACCCTTCATGATGGATAGGCAAGGTACTTTAACTCCTGAACACTTCAAGTCTCTTTAACTACTTTCATTCATCTATTTAAAATCTTTTAAACATGTGTTACAACTTACAATAGTAAACCCTTCATGATGGATAGGCAAGGTACTTCAACTTCTGAACACTTCAAGTTTACATGTCCATAATTTTACTCATAAGCCTCTACAAGTTTTTGAAACCCTGATACATGTCATATATCTCTTCATTCTAGATCACCTGTATCTCTTTTGGATCACCTATATCTCTTTTGCATCACCTGCATCTGTGTTGTCGATCTAACTTTCATCCAATGGCTGACCAGTTGTTTCAGTTCTTTAGAGTTCATTAAAGCCTTTGCAGGTTTTAAGTCTTTGAATCACTTTCTTAACTATCGATGAAGATTTAATGGAAGGGCTAGCAAGTTTTATGTTCTTAAAAATTCCTTTGCTATCTCTCAATCTTGATTCTGAGATGTTGATGACTATTTGATTTGATCCAAAGCCTTACAAGCCATTTCGTGATAGAAAGGACCCAAAAACTCCATCATATCTTTAAATGTCCAAGAGGTTGTTGATCACAACTTAATCCAACAGTTCATATGCCACTTTGATGGCTTATATAGTCCAAGCCTTCTTTATATGTTAAAGTCATGGAAGACCGAGTTATAGAATTTTTGGGAAAACATTGTGTGCATTATCTGTTAAAGTCATGGAATATTGTTTATCAAGACTGATCTGATAGTGCTTATACCTTTTTGAGATTAAAATGGCCCTAAATCCTTTTAATTTTTTGTAGTTTGAAATCTCCAAAATCTCATTGATAGAGATTGATCTAACGGATCTCAAGTTGTTTTAAGAACAACAGGAGCCTGAGATTAAATGGCACTTTAAACCTTTGGAACTCTTCCTATACTGTTGATCTTGATTAATCGACAACTTTGCTTAAGACCATGTAGGATAATGTTTCTTCTAGGGATGCTTCTGCATCAGTGGTGCGGTATCTATGGAACCTGCTTTGTATAAATAGTACATGCAATTTTGATATTTTTTGGTTCATCCATTTTATCCTTAAATGACTTAGTTATTACATTGTTGGCCTCAAAATAGCCTTGTAATAAATATTGTAACTATAATAAACCTTATTATATTAATAATAATAAATATGCACATATCGATAATTAAAATTATAAATAATCAATATAAAAAATCTACAGTTATGTATATATATATATATATATATATATATATATATATATATAATACACATACTTATATGGGCTTTTTCCTCGTTTCATAATTTTTTGAATGCAGCATCTCTGAGACTGTATGGGTTTCATAAATAGTTTCTCTTTCCTCGTTTCAGATTTTATAAGTATGTGTATAATATATATACTATACACATACTTATATGGGCTTTTTCCTCATTTCATAATTTTTTCAATGCAGCATCTATGAGACTATATGGGTTTCATAAATAGTTTCTCTTTCCTCATTTCAGGTCACTTAGTTTCTTTGCTTTCGATGGCTTGTAACAACCATAGGCAGTTGGTCTGGTAGCAATTGATAAAGAGGAGAATGAAACTTTGTTTGTTCATCGTATCTTTGTAGATGATGTATATAAAAGGAATGAAGGGAGTTTGTGTTTGCATTAACTATTCTTTTGAATTTATGCTTGATTTCCTAATTAAATTTGAGTTAGTTTAGAACTCAAGAAAAGTTCTAAATTCTATTATGCACTTTTTAGATACAATAATTGCCTAGTAAGATCTTGAACTTGTTACGGAGTTGGCTCTCAATTTTTAAGAGTCAATGGGTTGCTCCTTTGTATGGTATGCATGCTTTTTTCCCTTTTTTACATAAAATTGCTCCCTAAGTTATTTGGTGTTGCATTTGTTTCTTTTAATTTTAACTGCAAATACGTAGCAAAACATTAGACTCTAGATGTATCTCTTATGTTTGAACATGCGACTTGGTAAAATTTCTTAATATTTAATGTGTTGCTTTCATAGGGAGCAAATATGGAGTGTCCATAGATCAATTCAGTTTCCCAATGTGGATGGTAGGCATTCTATTTTAACTTAATTTTGTTTTATTTCAATTGTATCACCCTTTTCTAGTCGTGCAATGCTATTTCATACTGCATAGAAATGAGTTTGCCAAAAAATATGTTTTTTAGGTACATAACTTAGTTTATGCCCCCCAAATGATAAAGTGGAACATGCTGCTACTTCTGAGGGAAATAGTAAT
The DNA here is from genome assembly GCA_037957365.1 of Torreya grandis. Lineage (NCBI taxonomy): Eukaryota > Viridiplantae > Streptophyta > Pinopsida > Cupressales > Taxaceae > Torreya > Torreya grandis. The sequence continues at coordinate 1,183,133 of JARHVA010003730.1, forward strand.
AGATTATTTTCAATTTTTTATACTATCGCAGACTAGTTGTCTGTAGAACACAGATCATCCTTAATATTACCAAATCAATGTTTGACTTTAATGAGCATGAAGTACCTGATGGAGTTGTCAATAATTTTTACAACTTCTACATTATTGTTGACCATTTTGGTTCTGCAGGCCAAAATCGGTCTCCTTCCCCTGCTGTTCTAAGCCAGTTCAAAATTTGATTTTGCACAAGTCTTTCGACAAAATAAGGGACCAGTTCAAAGGTTCGACGTCGGAGTCTAATGGTATGATCTTTTCAATAATTTTGAACTTGAACTTTAAACCATTATTGGTTCAATGAGTTGGTTCAGTTCAATTGGTTCAATCGAATGGTTCACTCAGTTGGTTCAATGTTTTGGTTCAATCAGCCAATTCAAGTGATTGGTTCAGTCAGTTGGTTCAATGAGTTGGTTCAAATGGGTTGGTTCAAGCAATGGTTCAATCCGAAAGTTCAAAGGAGTCTTCCAAAAGCCCGAAGGACAAGTGCCCTTGCGGAGGGCAGTCAGGCACAAGCTGGACCATTCCAACAGGCTGCAGAGGGCACTTAGGTGACAAAAAGACCTTTGTGACTTTTTCAAAAGGCAATTTTGGAGGCCAAACAACCCTTGCAGAGGGCAGGGAACATTTGCGAAAGGATCAAAGAGAAGGCCGAAAGGGTAAGTTTTTCTTCGAAAAAGTGAACAAGGTAGAAAATTTGGAATTCCTTCGGATTTGTTCAAGGCAAGAGATGGAGAATTTCTTAGGACAAAATGCCCGAAGGAATTTCTTTAGACATTTTGTCTGAAGAAATTCATAAGGCAAAAAATAATGTCTTTCGGGAAGATTTTTCACGGCAAAAGACAAGACAAATTCTTTCAGACAAAAAGTTCGAAGGAATTTACCCGAAAGAAAAAGGGCCCAAGGAAATAAATGAGGAATTCAAAGGAAGATATCCTTTGAACAAAATGTCTGAAGGAATTCCTTCAAACATTTTGTTTGAAGGATTTAAAGAGCTAGGCCGCCGAAGGACCCCGAAGGGCAAGTGCCCTTGCGGGGGACTCTTGGCTGCCAAAAGAAGGACCTTTCTCAAGGGCTGAAGGGACACCTTCCCTTTGGGAGGTTCTAAAAATAAAATCCTAAAGGAAAGGAAGCAAAAAGGCCAAAGCAAAGGAAAAAGCCGAAGGAATTGACCAAGTGGCGACGGGCCCATGAACGTCAATTTTATGGCAATGAGATAGCTATTGATCTTTAAATACTTGAGCGCCAACCAGAAGGGAGCCCAAAGAGCTAAGAGAGGAAAAGACAAAACCAAGAAAAGATGATGTTGGGAAAAGACAAAAGTTAAGAATGAACTCAGTGACCTGCTGATGAAAGAGCCCAAAGAGCCAAAGAAGTAGCAGAACATAGCCCTCAAGGGTTGAAGGAGACAGAAAAGACAAAGCTAGGAAGAGACAAAAGAGCCAAGTGCAGAAAAGGACAAAATAGTCCAAGTGGCAAAGGAAGATGTCGACTCAAGGAGTTACTCCAGCGGTTGACACAGTGCCTGCCAAGTGGTCATCAAGGGGCGTGAACAGTGAATAACGTGACCCATTTTTCTCCACTTTGCATTGATGAGTAGACAAACTACGTAAATGCCTTTAAGGAGCAGTCTTGTTTATAGGCAAATAGCGCAACCTATGTTTTTAAATCCCTAAAGTCAAAATCGAAGCTGACACAACATTATCTTTTAGCGGCTTTCTCTTCCCAACGCTCTCAGCACGCGTGGGCCACATGTCAAAGGTTGCCAAAGTCTTTTCCAAAAAGGCTGCTTTTGTTTTCTTTTTCTCTATATATATTGTAATCTTTCAATTGAGAAGAGATCTCTCATGTTGTAAGGCGAAGCCCTGCTAATTTTCACTTGGAATCAATAGAATACACATTTTTACCTCTATTCTGGTTGGATATATCTCTAAGTGTGTCTGAGTGTTAAACTTGTGTTCAGTCATTTATTTCTTAATGCTTTCATAGGCTTGATACCAACACACCTAATATATACAAAGCGCCATTCCTGCAAGTGACAAGAAGAGTTGTATCTGGAGCGCAGAGGCAGAAAGAGGTTACTAGATAGTGTGCTTTTCCTACAGCGCCTATGGTAAGTCCTTTTTCTATGTGTTTCCATTAAAGCCTCATTGTCAAGCTCCCTACAGTCTGGTCCTTTTACCAGTTAAAGTGTATGTTTGTGTTCTTATGGTTCAGAGTGTGAGTATGATAGATCAAACTTGTTTGGTGCATCACCCTCTTGGCTTAGGTTCTATTTTTTTGTAATCCTTCTCTCTTTTCACCCCCCCCCATTATATATATATATATATATATATATATATATATATATATTAGCAACTTATTTGAATAACTCATATGCATCAAAGGGAGCTAGCCTTTATATAGAGACTCTCCCCCAAGTTTTTCCAGACCCACATGCAAGAGGGGAGTTTCTATTGTGATGCGTGGAAGACAGGAGCTCAGTCTCCTGTCAAGGGTGCAATCCACTGTGTCAACAGTTTTTGGCATGCCTAGTGGGACTAAGTTTTAACACTCAGCAAAGTTCCAAGATTGATGTTGGTCCTGTTACAGCAAAATCAACTATTTTTAGCATCTGGTGACCCCACTGGTAAGAACATCAATTTTTGATCAAAGACCAGTCTGACCTCCTATGCCTAAAATCACCACACGATCTGTTGCTAGGGGTGTCCCTTTTGAATTCATTGAATTGCCTTTAAACTCAACAAAGCGACTGAGGTTTGAGAGGACTCATCCTTATTCAACAAATCACTTTTCCAGACCTGCCATAAAATACACCTACGCAAGAAGGCCTCAGTTGAATCCTGTCATAGCTATGGCATTACCTTTTGTGGCCTTTCATGGTCAGAGTCTTCCAAGAGTAGTCCTTAAACGTGTGCTTCCTTTTAATGGAGAGGGGCCCATTATTGCTTTCGAACACATCAAAAATATTGCTAACCTCTGTAATATTCACAATGTCACTGAGGAGAATATTGCAATTAGATTGTTGGCATTGTCTTTCAAGGGCAAAGTTCTAGACTGGTATGGGACTTTGCCCATGAATTCAGTTGATTCTTGGAACAAATTGGGCACCCTTTTAACGAATCGATTTGGGGAGAAGAGCGACCACCTCTCACTCACTGAGCAGCTGACCACAATGAAAAGAGCTCCACATGAATTCATGCAGGACTTTAATACTCATTTTTAAAAAACATGGGATAGAATCCCCATTCTGGTAAGGCCAACTCTGAGCTATGCTTTCCTCTATTACTTGAAAGCGTTGAAAAATGACATTGATGTTATGATACAGTCCATGGGAGGACATGTGTTGCTTACTGCCTATGACATAGCTATAGCAGTCGAGAATTGCCTAGTGCAGGTTGGAAAGATAGCCCCTAAGCCTCATATGCCGCTCTTTCCTGAATTATTGCCTCCAATCCAGACTACTGCACCCACTTTGGCTCTTCTACCTTGCATAGAAAAGCCAACTGTTACTTCATCCAATGACCTCCATGAAGTCCAAAGCCTATTACAAAGTGTAACAAATGAACTAGTGGCTCTTAAAAGGCAGCAAGCTCAAGGCAATCGACCAAATCAAGGATATCAATAGTATGGGCAAGCAAATAGACTCCTTTCCAGAATTACAATCAAGTGCAGGGTCAGTTTGCACAAGCTAGACATTTTCAAGGCTACAATCCAAGTGCCCCTTCATCATCCAAGGCTCTAGCGCCCGCTCAAAACAATCTGATAGAAGAACAACCCAGTTGCTCAACCATGGGATATGGTCAAGATCAGGCTGTCTATACAAATGAAACGCCAAGTCACTACACAAATGCACAAGACAATCAGGTAGCCACCTAATTCCCAAGCTTTAAGGCTTCAGTGCAACCCGGCATGGGCAGTAGTCAAACTCAGCCCGATTCTACTCTCATGAATCACTTGGAAGGTGAGTTTTATGCAGTCAATTACATGGGTAGTGCAGCCAATCAGGGTGACTATGTTGTAGCCAACACAAGGTCCAAAAGGAGAACAATAGAAGAGGCTCAAGCAGTTGCTCAAACATCAGCACCATCTTTTTCATCACATGTAAACCAAAAGGTTTCAAACTTCAGACCTCCGGTTGCACCTTCAGCTCCTCAGCCTGTGCCTCAAGCTGTAAGTAATCCCAAAGAAAATTTAAAGGAAGGCAACCCTCGAGTTAACGTGGTAGACCAGATAAAAAATATGCCCATGAATATCTCCTTGTGGGATTCATTGTCAATACTGAGGCAAAAGGATATGCTACAAAAAGAATTGCATGAGATGAATGAACAAGTTGTCCCAGCAAAAGTCGATAACATTTTGATGATGAATGGGTAGCCTTCCACGTCAGGCCAAGTTAAGAAACAGGAAAAGGTTCCCCCCTTCTATTTTTTCTTGGTCATAGGAGATTTCTTGGTGCACAATTGCACCATTGACAGTGGAGTAAGCACCTCAGTAATGCCCAAATGCATAGCTGATAAGCTGGGGCTAAAATATGAAGAAATGACTAAGGGAGTCTTGCAGCTGGATGGAACACCAGTAAAGACACTTGGGGTGGTGAAAGGTTTGAGCTTGAAGCTACATGCCTACCCGACCTTCTCAGTTACCCACGATGTGATAGTGGCAGATGTCCCTCTTTACTGTGCTATTTGCTTCTCCAAGGATTTCACATCCAAGATAGGCGACTACCTAGCAGCAAACTGGTCTTATCTAGTTTTTAGAACCAAGTATGAGACTAAGGTTAAGATTGAATCAACGCTACTCCACAGAGATCATCTGGAACCATAATCACTCAAGGCAACAAATGTTAGCTACGCCATTATTGACCAAAAAGAATTCCAAGGGGATCAATCTCCATTCTCTGCCCCTTAAGGAGTTGTTGACGTGCTCTTAGACGAATAGGGAAGTGATAAATTTGAGCATGATCCTTACAAGTTCATAGAAGAGGCATGCCTTGGGATTTATTGCATGCATGAAGAGGGTACTCTTGTACCAAATCTCATGAAAGCAAGCCAAGAAAGCTCAGGGTTATAGCAGTTGTTCTTTGATGGCTCAAGAAGTAAGTTGGGAGCTGGTGGTGGAGTGGTGCTAGTTTCTCCTTCAAAGGAGAAATACTTTTCAGCTTTTAAGTTTCAATTTTCTTGCATAAACAATGTTGCGGAGTACAAATTCCTCATCCATGGTTTGGAGTGGGTGAGAAAAAGAGGAACCAAAGAGCTACAGGTTTTTGGTGACAGTGCGCTGATTGTGAATCAGGTAAGGATCCATAATCTAACAAAGAATTCTTTGCTTAAGTCCTATAAACATAGGGTATGGGACTTAGTGGAGAATTTCTTTGCTTTCAATATTACCTCCATTCCTAGAGAACACAACAAGCAAGTAGATATGCTGGCAGCAGTTGGTGCCCAGTTTGATATCCCTAGGGAAATAGGTCGAGACCACAGTTCATGCCACTTGAAGGTAGTAATCTGGCACTCTGTACTTGACAACATCACTAACTAGCAGGTATTTGATACTGACCAGCAAATAACACTCTTCTTGCAAGAAGAAGCTGAGTTCACTGCTTAAAACTAGGCTAAGCTACAACAACAGTATGGCAACCAAATTGTTCAGCTGAAGAACAATAAACTCTCTAAAGGCTTGGTCACTCTCGAGAGTATCTTCAATGAAGATGACCAGTTGAAAAGCAATAAGGCAAGCATCACAACGAAATAGGAGAATTATGAGAAGGTTGAAATATGTAAAGATAAGCTACTTACACTTGGGAAAGTGTGTACTGACCATGAAAGGCAAGCCTTCATCTTATTGTGCCAAGAGTTTGCTGATGTCTTCGCTTGGGAATATAGCGATTTGAAGGGTTTCGACCCAAGTTTGGCCCAACATACCATTGAACTGGAGGAAGGCACCAAGCCGATCAAGCAGAAGTAAAGGCTTGTCAACCCAAAGATTGAGCCTCTCATGCGGAAGGAACTCACCAAGTTGATTGAGTTCAGGATACTATTTCCAATCAAACACTCTTCCTGGCTGGTTAATCTTGTTCCTGCTCAGAAAAAGAATGGGGAGATTAGATTATGCATAGATTTCAGAGACCTCAATAGAGTCTCTTTAAAAGACCATTATCCTCTCCCAAGCATGGAGCAGATCCTTCAAATGGTGACAGACAACGAGCATTTCTCCCTCTTGGATGGGTATTCAGGATATAATCAAATTTTGGTGTAAGACTGTGACCAGTAGAAGACAACCTTCACTACTAAATGGGGGACATTTGCTTACAAGAAAATGCCATTCAAACTCTCCAATGCTGGTGTATCTTGATGACGTGATAGTATTCTCTAAGGAGGTGGGACAACACATGAAACACCTTAGACAAATCTTTGAGAGATGTAGAGAGTTTGGTATCTCTCTCAACCTGAATAAATGTGTGTTCACTGTCCATGATGGTAAGCTCCTTGGCCATGTTGTTTCCAAGGAAGGCTTGACCATTGATCCAGAGAGAGTTCGCTCCATCCTGGAGTTGTCCTTGCCTAAACACAAGAAGTGCATGTAGAACTTCTTCAGCAAAATAAATTTCATCCAGAGATTTATTCCAAATTTTGTGGAGGTAGTCAAGCCATTGACCTTTATGCTGAAGAAAGATGAGAAGTTCGCGTGGACAGGGCAAAGGAGGGATAGCTTTGAAGAGATCAAGCAAGCTATCACCCAGGCTCCTACTTTGATCAGCCCTGACTTCACCAAGGATTTTAACCTCTACACCTTCAAAAATGAAGAGGTAATCTCTGCCATGCTTACCCAAGCAAATGGTGATAACCTTGAGCAACCACTTGCATTTTTTATCCAAGGCTTAGAGGGTTTTGAGGTCAGGTATACATATGTGGAGAAGCAAGTCCTTACAATCATACGAAGTTTGAAGAAATTTAGGCATACGCTGTCCAACAACAAAATTTGCCTCATGGCTCCACATCTCGGCATCAAGGATTTCTTGACCAACTGTGACCTGAATGAAAAGAGAGCGGGGTGGATCACTAAGGTAATGGAATACGACGTGGATATCAAGATCACCAAGCTAGTAAGAGGGAGAGGCCTATGTGAACACCTTGATGCAGAATTTAGACAACAAAAGGAGGACAATTTGCTAATTCATGATGCAACTACAGTAGAAGAACCAACTGTTATGAAGGATTGAACATCAGACTTGAGGCATTTCCTTTTCATTGGTGATTGCCTGCAGGGCCTTGATAGGACCAAGAGGAGATATTTTAGACTCTAATCTCTCCCTTATGTCTTAATTGATGGAGTGTTATTCAGAAGGGACCTATCAGGAGTCCTTTTAAGGTGCATAGACCCAAGTCAAGCTAACAGGGTGTTGTCCGAGTTCCATGATGGGCCAGTTGGTGGTCACTTTGCTCTTAGGCCTAAAACTGCAAGAATAATGAGAGCTGGTTATTTATGGCCCACTCTATTCAGGGACACCCATGCCTAGGTACGAAAGCGTCAGAAGTGTGTGCTCTTTAATGGGAAGTAATGGCTGGCTACCATGTCTTTACAGCCTATTCAGGTGGAGCAACCATTCATGCAATGGGGCCTTGACTTTATAGGGATGATTAACCCTCCTTCTAGTGTAGGACACAAGTGGGTCCTGACTGCCACAGATTAATTCACAAGATGGGTAGAGGCTGTCGCTTTGAAGGAAGCTAATGAAAGTGTAGTCTTGGATTTTTATGAAGACCTGGTGGCAAGGTTTGGGGTTCCAACTACCATCATCTTAGATAACGCTTTAGCTTTTTTGGGAACTAAAACAAGTGAATGGGCGTTGAGATATGGTATCTATCTTAGCACTTCATCTAATTACTACCCACAGGGAAATGGGCTGGCTGAGTCCACCAATAAGAATTTGATCAAGATTATCAAGAAAACAATGGAGGAGAATCAAAGGACTTGGCATGCCAAGTTGAAAATAACCCTGTGGGCAAATAGGGTTACTCCAAAGAGAGCAATTGGTAATTCACCATACATGCTCGTGTATGGAAGGAAAGCTAGGATTCTTATTTCACTTGAGTTGCCAGCCTTGGACCTTGCTCACCAGCTACAGTTGGAAGAAGGCAACATCATGGAGGTTAGGCTATGTGAGCTGATAGAGCTCCAAGAGACAAGGGACCAGGCTATGGCTTTTATGACCAGCCGCCAGTAGTAAACGAAAAAACACTTCGACAAGAAATCTTCATCAAAAAGTTTCTATAAAGGAGACATTGTCTTGAAATGGGATACGGATCGAGCTAAGCTTGGGAAGCACGCAAAGTTTGATGCCCTATGGAGTGGTCATTACGTCATCACTCAGTGCAAACAACACAATGCATTCCAACTCTCCAGGTTGGATGGTGAAGAATTGTATATCCCAATAAATGTGATACATCTTAAGCATTTTCACTGAGCCCTTCTCCCATCATGTATATATTTTCCTTGTTTTTTCCTATTTTCCCTAAGTGCTTGTGCACATGTTAATAGTTTTCTTAGTCTTGTGTGTGTTTTCATTTCCTTTTGGGGGTAAAACCTTTGTGATTGATTCTTGGATATGTCAAGGTAGTTGCTAACTCTTTCAAAGCTGCATCTCGACTTCGTGCCCAATGGACTTTGAGGTTACTGGTTTCTAAGCATAACAGGCATGCTTCCCCAAGGAATCGCCAAATTATTGACCATTTTGGTCCTACAGGCTAAAATCAGTCTCCTTCTTCCCCTACTATTCTGAGCCAGTTCAAAAATTGATTTTGCACAAGTCTTTCGGCAAAAGAAGGGACCAGTTCAGTGTTTCGACGTCGGGGTCCAATGGTATGATCTTTTCAAGAATTTTGAACTTGAACTTTGAACCATTATTGGTTCAATGAGTTGGTTCAGTTCAATTAGTTCAATGAGTTGGTTCAGTTCAATTGGTTTAATGAGTTGGTTTAGTTCAATTAGTTTAATGAGTTGATTCAGTTCAATTGGTTCAATGAGTTGGTTTAGTTCAATTGGTTCAATCGGTTGGTTCACTCAGTTAGTTCAATGTTTTGTTTCTCAGCTAGTTCAAGTGATTGGTTTAGTCGGTTGGTTCAATAAGTTGGTTCAACGTTTGGTTCAAACGGGTTGGTTCAAGCAATGGTTTAATCCGAAAGTTCAAAGGAGTCTTCCAAAAGCTTGAAGGATAAGTGCCCTTGTGGAGGGCAGTCAGGCACAAGCTGAACCATTCCAGTAGGCTGCGGAGGGCACTTAGGCAACAAAAAGACCTTTGTGACTTTTTTGAAAGGCAATTTTAGAGGCCAAACAGCCCTTGCGAAGGGTAGGGAACATTTGTGAAAGGATCAAAGAGAAGGCCAAAAGGGTAAGTTTTTTTTTGGAAAAGTGAACAAAGCAGAAAAGTTAGAATTCCTTCGGATTTGTTCAAGGCAAGAGATGGAGAATTTATTCGGATAAAATGCCCGAAGGCATTCCTTCGAACATTTTGTCTGAAGAAATTCATAAGGCAAAAAATAATGTCTTTCGGGAAGATTTTCCGCGGCAAAAGACAAGACGAATTCTTTCAGACAAAAAGTCCAAGGAATTCCTTTGAACTTTTGTCCGAAAGAATTTACCTGAAAGAAAAAGGGCCCGAGGAAATAAATGAGGAATTCAAAGGAAGATATCCTTCGGAGAAAATGTCTGAAGGAATTCCTTCAGACATTTTGTCCGAAGGATTTAAAGAGCAAGGTTACCGAAGGACCCCGAAGGGCAGGTGCCCTTGCGGGGGACTCTCAGTTGTCGAAAGAAGGACCTTTCTCAAGGCCTGAAGGGACACCTTCCCTTTGGGAGGTTCCAAAGATAAAAGCCTAAAGGAAAGGAAGTAAAAAGGCCAAAGCAAAGGAAAAAGCTGAAGGAATTGACCAAGTGGTGACGGGCCCAAGAACATCAATTTTACGGCAATGAGATAGTTGTTGATCTTTAAATACTTGAGCACCAACCAGAAGGGAGCCCAAAGAGCTAAGAGAGTAAAAGACAAAACTAGGAAAAGATGACGCTGGGAAAAGACAAAATTTAAGAATGAACTCAGTGACCTGCTGATGAAAGAGCCCAAAGAGCCAAAGAAGTAGCAGAAGATAGCCCTCGAGGGCTGAAGGAGACAGAAAAGACAAAGCTAGGAAGAGACAAAAGAGCCAAGTGTAGAAATGGACAAAATAGTTAAAGTGGTAAAGGAAGATGTCGACTCAAAGAGTTACTCTAGCAGTTGACATAGTGCTTGCCAAGTGGTCATCAAGGGGTGCAAATAGTGAACGGTGCGACCCATTTTTCTCCACTTTGCATTGATGAGCAGACAAATCGCGTAAATGCCTTTAAAGAACAGTTTTTTTTGTAGGCAAACAATGCAGCCTATGTTTTTAAATGCTTGAAGTCAAAATTAGAGCCGACACAACATTATCTTTCAGCAGCTTCCTCTTCCCAACGCTCTCAGCACACATGGGCCACTTGTTAAAAGGCGCCAAAGTCTTTTCCAAAAAGGGCACTTTTATTTTCTTCTTCTCTATATATATTGTAATCTCTCATTTGAGAAGAGATCTCTCATGTTGTAAGGCAAAGCCCTGCCAATTTTCACCTGGAATCAATAGAATACACATTTTTACCTCTATTTTGGTTAGATATATCTATAGGTGTGTCTAAGTGTTAAACTTGTGTTCAATCATTTATTTCTTAATGCTTTCACAAGCTTGATACCAACACACCTGGTATATACAAAGTGCCATTCCTACAGGTGACAAGAAGAGCTGTATCTGGAGCGCAGAGGTAGAAAGAGGTTACTAGATAGTGTGCTTTTCCTACAGTGCCTATGGTAAGTCCTTTTTTTGTGAGTTTTCATTAAAGCCTCCTTGTCAAGCTCCCTACAGTCTGGTCCTTTTACCAGTTAATGTGTATGTTTGTGTTCTTATGTTTCAGAGTGTGAGTATGAGTAGAAAACTTGTTTGGTGCATCACCCTCTTAGGTTAGGTTCTATTTTCTAGTAATCCTTCTCTCTTTTCACCCCCCCCATTATATATATATATATATATATATATATATATATATATATATATATATATATATATATTAGCAACTTACTGGAATAACTCATATGCATCAAAGGGAGCTAGCCCTTATCTAGAGACTCTCCCCCCAGTTTTGCCAGACCCACAAGCAAGAGGGGAGTTTCCATTGTGATGCGTGGAAGATAGGAGCTCAGTCTTCTGTCAGGGGTGCAATCCACTACGTCAACAATTACAACAAACATTGTTTTGATTGTGAGTAAGATTTTAATCTCACAAAGAGTTGCTTTCTTAAGAATTAATTCTTTCTTTTCTTTTTCTAATATTGTAACCAATGTCCTAGAATAATGTTTGAATAATTACAATCTTCAAAACAAAATCTGGTCAGATTTGGATGTTAAGGTGTGGAGCTAAAAGCTTCACCAGATGAGCAGATGTTGAAGTTGTTGGATTCACACAGTCACCGACGACGGCAAGGAGTCGACCAGTAGCTGTCGACGTCATTTATAATCGGCCAACGTCGGTCATGTGCAAGCAAATAGGGATCAACATCGGTCACCTGTGCATCCATAAAGTCTATTTTCGTGGATGAACAGATTGTTTGCATGATTAGTTTAGCTGTTAGTTGTAAGTGCGCATCTCTATCTTTAGTAGGACTGTTTTGAGCCTTTGATTAGGAGGTGTATCTAATGGTTGTGAATGCATTGCTCATGATCCCTAATCTTATATGATAGGGATAGATCTTTATAGCTTGTGTATATGTGTGTAAGAAAGAATAGTACAAGACATATTATATATGTGTGTATCAATCCAGGTTATTGGAATTAATTGTAAACTCTTGAGGGAAAGAGATCTGTACAACTGAGAGGTGTGAGAAGAAAGTGTGATTTTTCTTCATTGTATTTCCTTCTGGAAGAGTTTAATACAAGTTTTCAAGGTGGTTTCTTGTATCTCTTATTCTTTGTTATTTCTGACTCTAGTTGCTTTCAATTCTGGTTTAATTTCGTGTTTAATTACTTACATAAAAGTAATCAAGTTTGTTGGTTGATCCCCAACAAGTGGTATCAGAGCCAAGTTGACTAACAGGTGTTTTAGATCTGGTTAGTGTTTGTTAATTACAGGTCACTCACTGGGGTTTTTGTTTGAGTGGGAGAAGCAATGGCAGAAGAAAGTAAACTGAGAATGGAGAAGTTTAATGGCAAGAATTACCAATTATAGAGAATGCAGATAGAAAATTATCTGTATCAGAAAGATCTATACTTATCATTGGGTGGGGTTGACAGAAAGCCCATAGATATAGAAGATGAAGAATGGGAAGTTCTTGATAGAAAGGCTCTTGGATCTATAAGATTGAGTCTGGGATCTACTGTGATTTCCAACTTGTCACAAGCAAAGACAATGGTAGAGTTAATGGATACTTTAGCAAATTTATATAAAAAACCCTCAGCTTTAAATAAGGTATATCTTATGAAGCAGTTATTTAATTTGCAAATGCAGGAAGGTGGATCTGTATCTAATCATCTAAATGATTTCCATGGAATTGTAAATCAATTAAATTCAGTCAAAATAGTTTTTGATGATGAAATTAAAGCTCTTTTAATATTATGCTCTTTACATAAAAGTTGGCATAGTTTAGTAATGGTAGTTAGTAATACTGCATCTACTTCAAATATTTTAAAAGTAAATGATGTTGTTAGTGTAATCCTGAATGAAGAGACTCGCAGGAAAAGCACAGGGGAATCATCAGGTAATGTTTTAAGTATTGAAAGCAGGGGAAGGCAAAGAGAAAAGGGCAAGCAAGGGAGATCAAGGTCTAAGTCAAAGATGAGCAATAGATCCAAATCTAGAAATGGAAAAAGAAAGATAACCTGCTGAAATTGTGGAGAGAGAGGAAATGCAAAGAAAGATTGATGGTTGAAGGTTAATGAAGAGAATCAACATGAAGGTAATGAAGAAGCAAAAGTTATAGGTATTGTTGCACAAGATGCTCTTTCACTTTCTTTGCATAATAAAATAGAATCTTGGGTTTTAGATTCTGGGGCCTCTTTCCATGCTACCTCAAATAGAGAATTTTTCAATGATTATGTCCAGGGAGATTTTGGAAAAGTTTATTTAGGGGATGATGAGCCTTGTAAAATTGTTGGCAAAGGAAAAGTGCAGCTAAAATTGTAGAATGGAAACACATGGGTGTTGAAAGATGTCATGCATGTCCCAGCCCTGAAGCAGAATCTGATTTCTGTAGAAAAGTTAGGTGATGAGGGTTGTACAATAACTCTCACAGCTGAATCTTGGAAGGTTACCAAGGGAGCACTTGTATTAGTCAGAGGTAAGAGATTAGGTATTCTCTATTTATTTAATTGTATTACTGATTATTCTCCTTCTGTATTATCTACTTCAGATGTGGATGCAAAGTTGTGGCATTGTAGGCTCGGCCACATGAGTGAGAAGGGAATGACAATTCTTAAGTCAAAAGGTAAGCTTTCAGATTTGAAAAGCATAGATCTAGATTAATGTGAGCATTGTGTTTTTGGAAAATAGAAGAGAGTAAGGTTTGTTAAAACTGGGTCAACAAAGAGGAAGCACAAGTTAGAGCTTGTTCACACAGACGTGTGGGGACCAGCTCAGGTAGCTTCTATTGAAGGATCACAGTATTATGTTACTTTCATTGATGATGCTACAAGAAAGGTATGGGTCTATTGCATAAAGAAGAAATCTGATGTTTTTGACACTTTTAAGATTTGAAAAGCTTTAGTTGAGAATGAAATAGGTAGGATATTGAAGTGCCTTAGATCTGACAATGGTGGTGAGTTCTACAGCTATAAGTTCAACTGGTATTGTGATATGAATGGAATACGCAGGCAAAGGACGGTTCCAAGGACACCTCAGCAAAATGGAGTTGCTGAAAGGATGAACAAAACAATATTAGAGCGTGCACAGAGTATGAGATTACATGCTGGTTTGCCCTTACAATTTTGGGCAGAAGCTGTAGATACTGCAGTTTACCTGATTAACAGAGGACCCTCTACAGCTCTGAATGGTGGAATTCTGGAAGAGGCTTAGACAGGTAAAAAGGTAGATCTTTCATTTCTAAGAGTTTTTGGTTTTAAAGCTTTTGTGCACATTGATAAGGAAAATAGAAAGAAGCTGGATGCTAAGTCTATGAGGTGCACATTTATTGGTTATGGCTCTGGAGATTTTGGATTTCGATTTTGGAATCTAGGAACTAACAAAATAATTAGGAGCCATGATGTTGTTTTTAATAAAAAAGTGACATATAGTGATCAGCTCAAGAAGCTGAAGAATTTTGAGCAGGGCCATGAAGATTTGGACGAGGTGACAGTCCAAAATGAGCTCACGAGAAAGAATTATCACAGACAGAAAAACACAGAGACCGACGTTGGTCAGGCAGGAACCGACACGGCAATATAGGAACCGATGTCGGTCAGAAAGTGATCGACGTCGATCAGGAGGGAATCGGCGTCGGTCATGAGGAACCAACGTCGGTCAGTTACAGGCTTGGAGGTGATCGAGGTCAGTCACTGTCAGAGAATTTGGGCAGACAACAAGTAGAAAATGAGTCTCAGACGCCCATCAGGAGGTCAACAAAGATAAGTAAACCTCCAATTCAATATTCCCCTTCATTATTCAATTTATTGCTCACTAATAGTGGAGAACCAGAGAGTTTTGATGAAGCAATACAAGTAGATTCCAAGAAACAGTGGGAGCTAGGCATGAATGAGGAAATTGATTCCTTGAAAGAGAACCAAACATGGGATTTGGTTGAGTTGCCAGTAGAAAAGAGAACACTAAAAAACAAATGGATCTACAGGTTAAAGGAAGGTGAGAATGGACAGATGAGATATAAGGCCAGGTTGGTAGTGAAAGGATTTGCACAGAAACCAGGTATTGATTTTGGTGAGATTTTTTCTCTTGTAGTAAAAATGACTTCTATTCGGACTGTATTGTCTTTAGTTGCTATTGAGAATTTGCATCTTGAGCAGCTTGATGTTAAGACAACATTTTTTCATGGAGATTTGGATGAAAAAATATATATGGATCAACCAAAAGGATTTGAGGTCAAAGGTAAGGAGAAACTTGTGTGCAGATTGAAGAAAAGCTTGTATGGTCTCAAGCAAGCTCCTAGACAATGGTATTTGAGATTTGACAGGTTTATGACTGAGCATGGCTATAGTAGATGTCAATCTGATCATTGCGTTTATTTTAAGAGATTGGATAATGGTAGATATATTATCTTGTTGCTGTATGTAGATGATATGTTGGTTGCAGGTTCACACATGCAAGATATTTATAAGCTTAAGGTGAAATTAGCTCACACATTTGTCATGAAGGATTTGGGAGCAGCAAAGAAAATCTTTGGCATGAGTATTAAGAGAGACAGGAAAAATCACATGTTGATTTTGTCTTAAGAGGATTATGTGAACAAGGTGTTGGAGAGGTTCAATATGCATGATGCAAAACTGGTGAGTACACCTATGGTTGGACACTTCAAGTTGAGCAAAGATAAGTGTTCTAATTCACATGAAGAGGTAGAGTACATGAGTAGAGTTCCATATGCTTCCACAGTTGAGAGCTTAATGTATGCAATGGTATGTACTACATCGGATATTGCCCAAACAGTGGGAGTTGTCAGTAAGTATATGGCCAATCCAGGGAAGGAGCACTGGAAAGCAGTTCAGTGGATTCTTAGATATCTGAGAGGGACCAGCAGTAGGCATTTGTGCTATGGAGGGTCAAACACTTCTCTACATGGTTATGTAGATTCGGATATGGCAGGTGATTTGGATGGCATGAGAAGCACCATAGGATATGTGTTCATTGTTGGTGGAACGGCGATTAGCTGGATTTCAAAGTTAAAGAAGGCTGTTGCCTTGTCTACTACAGAGGCAGAATACATTACAGTCATAGAGGCTAGCAAAGAGATGATATGGATGACACGGTTCATGAAAGAGTTGGGAAAGGAGCAAGAGAGTTGCAGATTATACAGTGACAGTCAAAGTGCAATTTATTTGGCAAAGAATTCAGCCTTTCATTTAAGAACCAAACATATACAGCTTAGGTACCACTTCATTAGACAGGTATTGGAGGATGGTGAGTTGAAGCTGGAGAAGATCCATACAGATAAGAACCCTGCTGATATGTTAACAAAGCCGGTAACAAAGGAGAAGTTGAATCTTTATTCAACTTTTGTTGGTCTTCAAGATTGAGTTTGAAGATGGAAAAGCTAGAAGATGTTGCTGTACAGGTACTGGTGTAGCTGTTTATCTCCAAGTGGGAGATTGTTAAGGTGTGGAGCTAAAAGCTTCACCAGATGAGCAAATGCTGAAGTTGCTGGATTCACACAGTCACTGACGATGGCAAGGAGTCGACCAGTAGCTGCCAACGTTGGTTATAATCGGCCGACGTTGGTCATGTGCAGGCAAACAGGGACCGACGTCGGTCACCTATGCGTCTAGAAAGTCTATTTTCGTGGATGAATAGATTGTTTGCACGATTAGTTTAGCTGTTAGTTGTAAGTCCGCATCTCTATCTTTAGTAGGACTGTTTTGAGCCTTTGATTAGGTGTATCTAATGGTTGTGAATGCATTGCTCATGATCCCTAATCTTATATAATAGGGATAGATCTTCATAGCTTGTGTATATGTGTGTAAGAAAGAACAGTACAAGACATATTGTATATGTGTGTATCAATCTAGGTTGTTGGAATTGATTGTAAACTCTTGAGGGAAAGAGATCTGTACATCTGAGAGGTGTGAGAAGAAAGTGTGATTTTTCTTCATTGTATTTCCTTCTGGAAGAGTTTAATACAAGTTTTCAGGGTGGTTTCTTGTATCTATTATTCTTTCCTATTTCTGATTCTAGTTGCTTTCAATTCTGGTTTAATTTTGTGTTTAATTGCTTACATAAAAGTAATCAAGTTTGTTGGTTGATCCCCAACACTGGATTTTTGGCTGGCAAGGATGAGTTTTGACCAAGTCGACCCTTTTTTTAGTTTTCTACAAAAATAAAAGACACACAATGATAAGATTTTTTTGTTATCCGAAATACATCTAGATTTCTAGACTTGGTAACTATGTTTTTTTGTGTCACGGGAAGCACTTTGGTCTATATTTGCATTATATATGTTGGATGTGTTTTGTATCTTTGGGTAGTTAAACCCAGAGTTACAAGGATATGGATATGGATAGAAATACAGATATGGTATCAGATACAAATATAGATAATTTTTAAGATTCCTTGATATGGATATGGCATATACACACACTATATATAATCTAGATTATAATTTTAAATAAATAAATAATAAATAAATCTATAATAATTATCAATTTTAAATTATAAAAAAAATAATACTTTAGAATAAAATTATATTTGATTAATATTTATAAATTGATTAGCAGTTCCAGTGCAACTAGATTGTAAATCTAATTATAAATAAATATAAATAATAAGTATATTCAAATATTAAAAAATTAACCTATATCTAACTTTAAATACCCAAGTTTTCTCAAACATAAATATAACATACATTTTATTTCAAATGAAAGGATGGCAGGTCGAGGAGATACTTTTAAGTTTTTATTTTGTTTACGATTTTTTTTTTCAAATTTTCTTTCTAGCCTTTTGAGAGATTTTGTTATTTTTCAAGTTAATTTTCTATTTAACTATTAACTTGGATACAACTAGGGATGGTCTAGATATTGTATTTGTTCAAATTCGATACAACCCAGTTGCAGGCCCATATTTGGATATGGTGTCGAGGCCATATTTGAGCTGTGTCATACCCGTATGTGTAGCTAGCATGTGAACATCGAATACGCATGTCCTAGCTATAGGGTTGATGTAATTATGTAGGCATGTAAGATGTATAAATCCCATAGAGTAATCACAATAAATTCCCCTATTATAAATGAAAATGTTCAACAAGGTATTTTGTAGTTGCTTATCAAAACATATCTGCACCGATAATATGTTTTCTTTTTGAATTATGTTGAGTCACATCCTTGTAATATTTCTTGTCACACTTAGAAGTTAAAGGAATATGCATTATGGTGGTTAAATGGGTCTTTTTCATTAACGTAATTTAAACATATACATTACATTTATAGATGGTAATAAAACATTTCAATCCCTTTTTATATTGGGAGAACATGTTTATTCAATGTCTTTTGACACATGAAGAGTATGTCTCTCTTCAATGATCATTATGGGACAACATAGCTACAAATCAAGCTTTCCTAAGTTAACATTTATCAGGTCTTAAAAAAGATTTAGATGTGAGATCCCCAATGATTGGGATGCAAATATATACAATATTTAGTTTCTATAAGGGCACTCATATGAGTGAAGACTTGTATATATTCTGTATTTCATACTAGCTCATAAATCCATGCAATAATCATTTTTATTAGATAGATGACAAAGCTTGACTTGATTTTATTGACCATAGTTAAAAGGCCTGCGTGAACCTCAAGGTTATTTGTCTATTGAGGACCAAATTGTTTCACATTGACCCTTCTGATGTCTTAAGACATTGACCGTGATGTCAGCCCTCATTTTTGTTGTGTAAAGTCTTTGTGACCTCTCATTTCTAGCTTGTCATCAACTTTTTTGATTTGAAAATTACGGTGAACATATATTGATCATTGTAATGGAAGTGCAGATGCATGCACTAATTGTGGAACTGGTCATGAACTAGATCATGTGGTATGAAGATCCTTAATCATATATTTCAATATTAAGGCTTAAAATTATTGGACAATTATAAACGTATTTTACAGCCAATATTTTAACATTTTACTAGAAGCCAACCAAACTATTTTACTAGGGGTTCCCTTAATAACCATGGGAAATTTAGTAAGCTTAATGATATGATTCAATTATTTTTCATATGGCCTACCCAATGACCAGTGCAATTATTTCTACTTCTTTTTGAATGATAGTCCTCTTGGTTGTGATATGTCTAATTCGTTTGTGTTGTTTTCAATCCTAGAGGGATTTATGATATTGATTTGAATGTGAATCATGTAGACAATACACCGATTTGCAAAAATTTAATGTGCCACCAAAATATCAAATCAAATCAAAGAAACAGGCACAACAAATAACAATATTATCAATGTAAATAAAGGTTTGTTGAAGCGAAGAGTAGAATACAAGAAGGTTAGTAGTATTTGATGATAGATGTGAAGTTACAATGATCAGAATTTAAGATACTGATGCCAAAATAATTCAAAAAGAGAAAAATTAGCATCCAAGATGTTGAGGGGGTTTGACATGATGTTAGAACCCATAAAAATTCTAAAACACATTTTTTATTGTATTTTTATTTATGTGTCTATAGTTTGCATTTTTGAGGCTCTTGTTCTTAGCTAACCAATGCATATTTTGGTTTAGTTTGGAATTATGGTTAAGGAGTGACCTCGACAAGGTGATGTACTAGTTAGATACTAATGTTTTTGGTATTCTACCCTAAATAATATTCCAAACTAAAGAGAAGTGTCATATTGACTATACAATTTCTGGCAGTATGTGTTTCTGCTCATCTCAGTGGTTGTTTCAAATTCAATAGGATACAAATGTGTTTTAAACTAGAAATTGCTAGTGGTATGATGAGCTTGGATGGATTTGCTAGGATTTCTTAGCCCTTAGCAAGAGTGTATATTTCATTATCAAATTCAATTCTATTTTTACTTTAGGGTTAGTTTGCAAGACCATTCCTTCTGTTTATTAGAGATTGGAGATTGGTATTTAAACTACATAGTGTTTAGCAGAATTAACAATATTTGGTTGAATTCTTAACATATTTTAGGGTCAGTTTGTAGAATAATCCATCTATTTATTAGAGACTAGTGTTTCAACTAGTGTGTCTCAAAAGCATTAACATTATATGGGTGAATGCCTAGCATATTTAACATGCTTCTTGATGGTTTTGTCAAAATTGTTCTTATATCATTTAAGCCAAAGACAATGAGTGAAAATATGTAATTTATTTTCATCACCTTAAAAATGTGGATGGTATGCACATTTCAAAGGAAGTTTTATGTTACCAATCAGATTCAAATTGGGAATAGTTCAATAGCCATGAGAACGATCATTTTTATTCCTCCAATGAAGGTTCAATGTTTAATTTTTAAAATTAGTTGGTTGGGTCTTAGATACTGGCAACCAAATAAATTTGTAAATACCTTTTCTCTTTCATTTAAGGATTTTTAGGGATGACATATATCAAAATTTTGAAAATATTTGTCGTAGTTCTTAAGAAAATGCATATATGTTCCTGTTTTCCATAACACCTTTTCTATTTGTTCATTATATATTGAAGTTTGTAACTTACAATTACAAATATGTGATGGAAATTGGCTAGACTTACATTGTTCTTATGCCGTTTTTAACTATGGGAATCAAATGTGGATTGCTTGTGTTTTCATTGCTCCAAACTTTGAAATTTTGAAGTGTCTTCCATCAATCAGGTGATATGTTATACTGACTTAAATGTTTAAATTTCAAAAATGTAAATATTTCAATGTAGAATCATGCCAAATTTATTGTTGTTGATTAAAATTCATGTATATTTCATAATATTTTTTAGCAATTGGTCAAATCTTACTCTTATCAAGACTTGTCTCTATAATCAATGCCTAAATTGCTTTTCAAAACTATTCTAACCTCCTGCAAGGACTTGGCGCATGGCGCCCTTATTTATATATAGTATTTATTTAATAAATCTAATTTAATATTTTCCAATTCTTCATTTCAAATTATTATTATTTTCTTTTCTATGGAGAACCGTTTTGTTGAAGGTGAATTTTAGAAGACACTGTATTTATTTCATTTTGTTGATCATAGCATATATAACATTTTATAAGTTTATTTTTCAGTTATAGGGTTTTTTATATTTAATTATAATTTGTATGAGTTTAGAACATAGATTTATTATTTATAAATTTTATCTAGAACATTTAAATATTAATAAAATTAATAAGTATATATATTTTAAATAAATCTATATAAAATATATGGATATATATCATCTTCAAAAGATTTAAAATATTATAATAATAATAATTATATAATTTTAAATTTTAATATAAAATATTACTAGCGTACATATCTTAGATAAATCTATGTAAAATACACTGATAGATATAATTCTTAAGGTACCAGGTACCTATATCGTATTGAATTGTGAGTACCTTGAGAATGGTATCTATCAGTATATTTTACATAGATTTATCTAAAATATGTATACTAGTATTATTTTCATATAAAGTAGAAGTATGAATAAGTAACACCAATGTTAATATAAGTTTTATCATTGCCATTTTATATTCTTAACTTGTGTGAAGTAGTTATCACATGAATCACTTTATTTTTGTATAATCTTTAAAATGACAAAATTATGATTCAAACATCACCCTTCTACATTAAACACCAAACCAAAGTACTTATAAAGGCATTAATATTTGATTTGTTGTGGCCTTTCTCAAAATACTATTATTAATTTATTTTATTTGATCAATAATTAAATATAAGGTCTATTCATTTGAATATCATAATTGTGTCTCTTAAAATAGGTGGTATCTCTATGAAATGTTGACACTCTATTTTGGTTGTGAAACACAACATGTATGTGTTCAATTCATTTTTTTTCTACCTTTCATATATATGTTTTTATTTTTTGAATAAATGTATTTCAATTAAATTGAAATAATTATATTTCTACACATTTATCTTTTCTTAGACAATTGATGGCTAGTGTAATATCTTCAAACCTTACATATAAGATTCTTTAAATATAAAACCCAATTCACTTTTGCCCCTTACAAAAACTCACTATCAAACTCTACTTTAATCTGTATCTAATTTTTTTCCACATGATTTGGTTATAATTTGTTGTATTTCCATATTTCATAAAATAAAGTTTAGAATTATTCTTTAATGACATAACGTCCTATAACTAATACATTGTTGAAGTGATCTTCATCAAAGTGCAAGTAAGATATCTCTCATGTGGATGGTATGAAACAGTCATAAAAAACATTATCCTCCATGCACTTTTTGAAGATCGTAGTTATTTGTTTCCTTGAAGATCATTTGATGTTAAGACGTTGTTAGGATGGGTAGGTTGGGAAAACATAAGGATTAAGTAGTGAACTTCGAGATTTGAGAACTAAGTGATTGTGGATCCTTAGTCTTACTGTGGTTTAATGATTTCTAAATTCAAATGGGACAAGAGGACTTGTTAAATGCAGTCTAACGACCATAACCAACTTATACCTAATTTATCTAGAAATAAAGTTTACTCCTTATTTTATATACTTTAGGAATGTATTAGTTCCTATTCTAAGTCATTATCATGCTTACTTTGTGTTGTTGTAGACACATAAA
This sequence comes from Torreya grandis, assembly GCA_037957365.1. Classification (NCBI taxonomy): domain Eukaryota; kingdom Viridiplantae; phylum Streptophyta; class Pinopsida; order Cupressales; family Taxaceae; genus Torreya; species Torreya grandis. The sequence goes on from JARHVA010003730.1 coordinate 1,205,635, forward strand.
TTGAATCCCAAATACTTGACAATGTTAATTCTTGATATAACCTAAACCATATGACTTGCACATAAATACATAATTCTTATTCACCATTCATCTAAACCATTTGTCTATATACAGGTTCAATTCTCTATCTACCATTATCATTATACATAACTTTTTAGTGTCAAATACTCAAACTATTTAAAATCACTTTCAAATTGTCTCCAGTTTAGGAAAGGTGTCCCTAATCCCTTTGGATAAGTTCATGTTAGGGTGCTCTTGTCCACTTAGGTTGTCATGTCCTACACCAAAAATGGCTATTTTTCAAAATTTGAAACATTCTTTTGGATCTTCCCCCACATTTCACATGGTCAGCTAAAGGAAATTGTCAAATGGTTTTCCTATAAATCCACATCAAAGGTCATTCATTTGTCCCACTGGCCATTCACTTGGTTTAAGTTTACTTACTTCTACATATTGAGCAAATATGTTCCATTCTTTCCAAATTCAAGGTCATTCACAAGGAGAAACCATAACCCAAGTTAAGAGCTTTATTTAAACCAAGTTAATAACTATCATTGTCAAGTATCAAAGTCATTTTCTAGCTTTATAAATATAGTCAAAAGAGCGTAATTGCACATTCACTCTAGGTGGGAGGAATATATGGGCTTTATTTCCCTCCTTGTAGTATTGGATACATGGGCAATGGTCAACCATCAAAGGGGTGTTTGAGGTCAACTCAACCCATTACACCTGAGGTCAACTCAACCCATTACACCCCTCTTTTTTGGCAAGTTTTCAAGCTATCAAAGTGCCATTAGGATTTTAAATACAAGAGAATAAAAAATGATTTCTATATGGTATAATTCAGTGTGCAACATCTCTGATTTCTTAGTAGATGTAGATGCATAAGGTGCAATAATCATTTTTATGTTGTAGTCAACTAGGACGAGTCTGTAGTCAATAGACTAGAGCAACCTATATTGTTGTCCACATACAATGGTTGTGTCTAGGAATATTTTATGATTTTTGATTTGATCTAACATTTCTCAAATTTTGCTTCTTTTTATATTTTCCTGTCAGTTAATTAGGATAATCAACTGGGAGAGACCATAGTCAACAAACATGATGATCAACATTTCAGTCCATTTATAAAAGACCTATCCAAGAATAGTTTCTAATTTTGTTCTTGATTCAAAGCATGTACAATCACCTCTCTCACTAATTTACACTTTTAGACACTCAAAACAATCAACATAAATATGTCTATAAGCTAAGTATATCTCTTCTTGGTGTTTTTTAAAATACAATTTTTCATATTTATAAAATTGTCAAAATTAAAATTGTTAATTATTGTACATCTATAACATTTTGATATCCTCTAGTTTTACACCTATAATCACACAAGCAATTTATTTGTTTGATAAAACATAAGGTGAAATATCTATGTGGAGTAGTTACAGTATTAACCTATATACACATTACCTTCTTTATTTTCATTGGATTCATTTCTATCATTTTCACGAAGGTTAGGGCCACTTTCAATGGACGAGAGCTGTGTAAGGGATCCAAAAAGCTATGTGGTTAGAGGTAAACCCTTCTATGATATTCTTCCTCTCCGCATCTCACACAATACATCTGACTTCAATGATGATTTACAACATCTTGGATGCTTGCATTATGAAAAAATATATTGAGTATGTGTACCGTTGTAAACAAATAATTACTTGCATTTGTATATATGTTTTGGAAAAGATGTATTCTTAGATTTATCATTGAAAATGATGTAATTATGAGAACTACGAATGATGATGTAACTAGTAGCTGTGTATAAGATGGGCATTTATCTTATCTTTGTTCTTTGACTGATGATTTAAAGATAATACTTAATTATAAACGATTTATTTCTTTATTATATGATTATAAGTTACTATGGTTAAAGGAAAATGTTTTTTTTTTTCACAAATGCATATTTGTTTTAATAGTAAATTTAATTGGTAGCGATTATCAAACTTAATTAATAAATAGACTTAATGGAATTAATTCACATCAGTCAGTAATTATTATGCATGATAGAATTATGACTCATTGAGAAACCTTCATAATGATATTTGTAAACACACAAAAAAATTAAAAATAGGTATTTTCAGGTGTTCTCTGAAGGGATTCTTACAACAACTTACTTCTTGTTCCCCTCTATTATCGTAATGTGTTGCATATTTTTTTCAAAATTAAAGCTCTGATACCACTTGTAGTTAGCTTACTATATTGCCAAAGCAAAACCAAAACAACATATTGCATCAACGAAAAAACATGTTCACTTATAAATAAGAGCACATCTACACAATAAAGTGAAATGAAGAGAAAAATACATGAATATAGAACTAATCGACTTCAAGGGACCTCCCAGGGCCTTAAAATAGTAAGATCATTTTGAATAAATGATGACCAATATCCTAACACTACCTCTTATATATACCATTATTAGATTATGGGAAATCCATAAACTACATAGCCTAACTACTCCTACAAATATTATGCCTAGAGAATATCAAAACATTGAGTAAAAGGTTATGTGGACCAAAAATTGTCCAAACATGTCCCAATACAAGCCAAAGGTTATGGGCATAACATAATCCATTAATGAGGTCATTGGTTTTATATCTTATCATACACAAGGTGTGCACAACTTTCTTTGCTTTTGAGATATATTCTTTAGAGGATCATCCTAAATCTCTAAAGGGGAAATATACCTCATTCATTATATTTAGATACGTGGGGGCATATGTAATACCATATTCAACAAAATAGATTTAGAGGCCTGTGACTAATAAGGGTCCCTAACTCTGATTTATAATACTTCAATTTTTATTTAGATGTGGAGGCCCATATCTAATAAGGGTTTCTAACACCACCTCACATTGATATTACATCATAGTTATATATATATATATATATATATATATATATATATATATATATATATATATATATATATATATATATATATATATATATATATATATATATATATATAGATATATATATATTAAAATTTGAGTTCATCTTGATTTTAACACTAAACAATGTACAAATTTTTTTATATTAGATTGAGCATAGATCCAAATGAATGCAATTTCATATGTGAATTTAACACATCTTCAAACAAACAAAGTATATCATTTTCAGTTTTCTAGATTTCAATAGATTATTATTGTTGGCACTCACTAATGCGTGCATAGAAAAATAAAGAGTGTTCTTACATGATTCATATATACATTGGAGATTCCTTCAAGAGCTTCAGGGGCACAACATATTGTATCCATACCATTTATGTTTTACTTTGATACATGTATGCATACACACACCTCAAATTGGGGTGAAATGTAGAAACCTATAAATGGTCCTTAGTCATTTATTAGTTGTTAAATTGTATAATTCTATGGTGCACATGTATTTGTTTATTATTAGTCTAAATTAAGCATTATTAATGTGTTATATGATTTTTCATCGTGTTCCCCCTTCTTTCTCTCTCTTAATATCATAGTCTTATGGTGGTCTTCCCAAAAACATACTCACTATGGTATTGGGGTTGAGATACTTAGAGAGTACATTTCAGGTGTATTTATTTGTATATATAATCTAAAACGCACTTTTTGATTAATGCCAATGACCAAAAATCAATATATTTTGAGGAGAAGATGGAAGTGTGTGTGGCCTCTTTATGCCAAAAACTGGGACACACGAAATAGAAGTAGAAGTAGAGAGAAGTAGAGAAGTTATTTAATATTATTTTTTTATAGTAATTTAAATTTGAGTTCATCTTGATTTTTAACCCTAAAAAATATACTAAAAAATGTATATTAGATTGAGCACAAATTCATAGGAATGCGATTTCATAAGGGAATTACACACATCTTCAAACAAACAAAGTATACCATTTTTAGTATTCTAGATTTCAATAGATTATTATTATTGGCACTCACTGATGCATGCATATAAAAATAAAGAGTGTTCTTGCATGATTCATAAATACAATAAAGTTTACTTCAAGAGCTTCAGGGGCACAACATATTGTATCCATATCATTTATGTTTTACTTTGATATGTATGCACACACACACCCCAAATTAGGGTGAAACGTATAAACCTATAAATGGTCCTTAGTCATTTATTAGTCATTAAATTGTATAATTTTACGTTACATATGTATTTGTTTGTTATTAGTCTAAATTAAGCATTATTGGTGTGTTATATGGTTTGTCATTGTGTTCCCCCTTCTTCTTTCTCCTTCCTCTCTCTCTTAATATCATGGTCTTATGGTGGTCTTCCCATAAACGTACTCACTATGGTATTGGAGTTGAGATACTGAGTGAGTACATTTCAAGGGTACTGTGTGTTTTGAGTCAATTAGGGTGCACATGTGGTTTGTGGTCTTGTCTTTTTTACTTTTTGAATTATTTCATGTTGGTTGACACATCAATATGGTCCTAATTTGAATTAAAGTCATTTATAATTAATTAAAACATGTGTCTAGTACATTTAGGCATCTAGAAACCATTTGAAAAAACATCTAACATTTAGTGTTTATGGAAATTTATCGAATATCAACAAGTATCTTAGAGACTCAAACATTTAGAAAGAGTTAATTGTAGAATAAAAGTTCATATTAGCAACACATTTCATCGCACTCATTTTCTTAGCCAATGAATCACTGCAATTATTGGAGCGTCGTTTTTATATTATATACCCTTGAGGGCCTTGATAAATATCACAATAACTTAACTATTCTTTAGTGTAAGACAAATCCCATGACATATTATTTTTCCTATCATTTTTAGATATAACTAATCAATTACGATAAGAAGAAAAAGTACATTTTTTCGATCATCGAAGTGAAGTTTTTGAAAACTAAATAAAGTTTTTTGAATCCTAATCTTGACAAACACAATTAGCATAAGAGTTTAACCCTCCCTAAATACTTTAATTCAATCCATATTTGGATGGGTTGTGTTCCCTAATAGACCTACAAATACCCTAATATTGGGTTACTTTTGGAGAATATTAAATATTCTATATCGTAGTATCCGTTAAAAAACACCACACTTGTAAACCTATCATTGCCTTTAAAATACTTGCCTTATCTTACAAGCGAAAAAAAAAGCAAAATGTTAGAAAGAAGTGAATATTATTTTAACGCATTAATACTTAGATGACAACCACACATCGATCATCTGGGAGTGGGTCCCACAGATTCCCGTCTCTTGACGCCAGAAGACAAACCACTCACGACAACAAGCCCCGCGTCACGACAAAGTCCCCGGTCACGTGCTTTCACGGTCACATGGAAAGCCGAAAACGGGCAATACCGCTAGCCCCCGAGGGCCCAATCCAACCTCACCTTTAAAAAAAAGGCAAAAACTTAAAAACACGGAAACATATCATGTTGCGTGTATAAATAATAAACAATGGAAGCAGCGTCACAGAAGGGCGAGTATTTTTTCAATGGAAACGGAAGATATGTGGATAATATTAGCGGCTGCAGCAATCTCTGTGTCGGCTCTCCTCCTACTCCTGCTAAATTCGCTCCACAAATCGCTACTTAACAAGCATTTCGATTTTCCTTCCTCCCTCTCTACCGAAATCAGCCAGGACAGCAATAAATTACAGAGGCGTCTAGTTTTAGAAATCCTCATGTCTGCGGGGTGTCCGAAAAGCCTCCAAATCAATCTGGAGGACGCGAATTCGAATCTCGGTCCTAACCCCATCGCTAATTTAGCGGCGCTGACAAATCTGGCCTCCTCTATTTCCTCCACTAATCGCAAGTGGAACCTCTTCAGGGACCTTCTGAAGCCGCCATGCGACGGTATCGAAGAACCGGGAGAGGCCAAAACGGCCGATTTGGCCGCTGGCCATGTGACCGACGCGGCGCTGGAGTCGGACGAGGACGTTTGCGGGGGTTTGGAGCTGGAGGTTAAGATATCTTCGCATGATGACGTGGCGGAAGGGTTACGGCGTGTGTCCGATGACGTGGCGCCGCCACGTGTGTCTGAGTGGGTGGTGGAGGCGGAGTCAGAGGGGGTCGTCGCTGTTCGCAGGGGCGGGGATGGGAAAAGTAAGAGGAAAAAGAACAGGAAGAAAAAGAGTATGCAGAAGAAGATGGAGGAATTGGGGGGTTTTATAATGGCGAAGAATGCGGCAAATAATATTGATAATGAGGGGGAGTTGGGGTGTACTTGTGGGATAGGGAAAGGGGATTATCATCATGGCAGCTGTCCGTACCCTTTTACTTCTTCGGCCAGTGTTATTCAGAGGAGAATTAAGCTGCAGTATGACGAGCTCGTCCACTCCAATGCGGCGAAGTCTCTTACACTTGCACAAGTAAGGAATTTTGTGGTTTTTTTGTCTGCTTGATTTTTAAAATTTTCCTTGTCGGTAATCTTTGGCTTAGATGCTATAACTGCGCCTGCCATCACTGATAGGCTGCGCATGTGGTATTAAGTGCGCTTGAGGCACTATGAGTCCATCTGCACGAGCATTTATGCAAGCCCTTGAACTGCTTTTTTTAACCCGAGGTCTTACTTTTCTGACAAGATTTTGAGATATTTAAAAAAATTGTCCAACAGAGAAATTGATCCATGAGTAGGATAAATATTCCATTCCTAATTCATCATCTCGAATCTTAACATGCTAGAAATTTGATATAACTGATTGAGTTTTGCTGTCCCACGTTGTAAATTGTCTTGTAGGGTGCTTGAGGTGCGAAGTGTCCATCTGCATGAGCATTTATGCAAGCCTTCGAGCTGCTTTGCCCTATTAACCTGAGGGCTTACCTCTCTTGCAAGATTTTCTAGATATTAAATAAAATTGTGCAACAGAAATTGATCCATAATTATGACTAGATATTCCATTCTTAATTCATCAACACAAATATTAACATGCTAGAAATATGATATAACAGATTTTGATTTTCTCTCCCTTGTGTGGTCTGCTTTAAGAACATAACTATCCTTAGAATTGTCTGACCTAAGTACCGAAATTCAACATTGTAGTTGCATCAAATGAAATTAAGGAAATAAATGACTGAAATAATAGATACAAAGGAGAATCAATTCAAAAATTTACTCGGGAGGAACCTGACATGGGAAAAATCTAGAAGAGTGGGGCTCTGCCTCCTGATCTACATTGTCATTATGCAATATTTACTAGCCAATTTTTTCCACAGATCCTCCAAGAATACTGTGGGACTTTTACCACACTTCTAGAGTGCTCTACAAGCTTGTCTTCCTTTGAAAATTTGCTCAAGCAACATGCTTGACAGCTGCACTCAACTATACACACATCCTACGGCTCCAAAATGCCCAACACATGATCCCAAGGGGTATGCTTATATAGGTATGTGAGCAATTGACGGACAGAAACTCTGAATGCTGAAACCGCTGAAGGGGTGGAAGGTGAAATGTTCTCTCTTCTGTTTTGGACTTTTGGATTTATCTTATATGAGGCAGAGATGTGCCAAATTAGTCTGCATGTTCCTGTTTCAACTGGGGGAATACAACTTGTGATGATGGCATATACAGCACGTTACAAATTTGTACATGTAAATTGTCATCAGTTGTTGGGCCTAGGATGTCCAGATTATCCTTAGACCTTTTTGGATCTGTTTTCTGCCTTTGTTCAACTTCTGCACTTCTGCTTTGTCCAATTCTGATTCAAAGGAGTGAGCATGAGTATTTCTTATTTTATTAGTCATATAAATTATGAAGTAGGTCCAAGTATCTCAATCAAACTGAATTATAACTTTCTTAATAATCCAATTTGAATCAGAAGTATGCCACTTAGTAACTGTTCCACACTGAGCCCACTTATATTTATATTTAATGTCTGCAAGCCTGGCTAAAATGCACTGTGACATAATTGAACCCTATCCTCAATGTCAAGCCTTTGAGCTGCAGAACTGGAGGGGCTAACATCTTAATAACATTTTGACAGATATAATAAAACCATACAATAGACAACGAAACCCCTTATATTTAAATTTCATGTGCATAAATCTAGATACGATAAACAACGATCCCACTTATATTAAAATTTCATGTATGCAAACCTAGCTAAAATGCACAGCAACAATGTTCAATCCAAGACCCAATAGTGCCCTTTTAGTATCTCCGTGCTTGAGCAATATCCCTTGGTGTCTGTTCTGTTGACTTGTACCCAGCCTCTCAGTCGGTGTACACTGCACCGAGCAAGTTGGATGCAGTATTTTATCCAATTACATCATATTTCCTTTGGAATTGAACCTTCAACTCCCCTGGTGTTTTACCACTCGAGATTATCTAATTGGTATTTTATGTATTTTGATGGCTTTACTTTTATTTTTATCTTTTACATTTTGGGTGGTAATTATACTTGGTCGTTGATGCTATGTTGTTATAATCCTAATATGTATTTGGGACGAAAAAAAAGTTTTTTTTAGTTTTATTACAAAGTGTGTTCAAATATATTATGTATTATGACAATATCATAGGAGTTACAAGAACAATTATGTGTTATGACAGTGTCATGGGAGTTACAAAAAACAATCACGTGTTATAATTATTATGTCATATGCATTACAAAAATGTTTTGGGACTTCTATATGGCAGATTTCTTTTGCAGGGTAGCCTTGGGTGTCACCAGAAACTTGCCCCCAGCCTTACTTGTATGCAACACCCAATGAGTTGGATGCGGTATTTTAACCAATTTCAACACTTTATGATGTGTTATGTGGGTTTGAATGTTGGACTCTCTTAATGCTTTATCACTTGAACTCATTCCATAAATGAGGAATTTCGCAAATTTATATGGTTGTATATGTTTCATTTTTTGGGCAAGGAAATTTTCCTTGTGGGTTAAACTTTCTGAATGGGGGTATCTATTCCATCAAAGTCGCAAGAAATTTGCACCCAGCCTTATGTCTTGGGTACATGGTATCCAGTGTCTAGCACTTTGTAATAAAATAGGAATAACTAACTTGTTTACAAAAGTCTTGGTGACCATTCTACTGAATATTTTTAATTTTGATTTGTTTGCAAATCATACAGACAATGTCACATGCCTACTTTGTGCGAGGGGATGTGGCAACTTTGTTTATTGAAGGGCACCTCTCTATAATGTGAAGGAACCTACAAATACCAATTGTTGAACTAAAAATATATCTAATGTGAGAATTGATCAATATGCCCTCAACATAATTTGAGTAAATTTAGGGTGTATTGACTCTATTCCTCTTAGGGATTGAAAGCGACCCCAAATGGGTTGGGACATTGTGGAAATTGCTATGAACCTAGGTGGGGAACAAGGGCATTTATTTGATGTGAGTAGGGTTGAATGTGACTCAAGTGCATTCACAATTGATTGACTCTATTCCATTCAGGGATTCCTAGCAATCCCAAACCGATCAGGGCAACGTGGGAATGGTAGTAAACTTGAGTGGGGAGCAAGATTATTTATTTGAAGCAAGTACCTATTGGATGCTTCCCCCATCTATCCACCCTATTATATAGGGTTGCGTCTCTCTCTAGAGGTGAGGGATCCTACGAAAGAGGAGGACCAATTGTTTATGGAGGCACTGGTTTCTTTTCCACATTCCATCAGAGCATGGAAAAGGAGAAATTATGGGACAGTGTTTACTTTGTTGGTCCTTTGTGATTTGTGGCTGTTAGGGGGGCTTTGAGGGGAGTGTTGAAATTCCACTAATGTCTGTTTGTGTTGTTGTGCAAGAATTCCTTTGGGAGTCAAGAAAACTATGGATTTTTTTGATAGCTTGCAAACAATTTATGTCTGAAACATTGGACACCTATCTAGACTTGCTTTTGGTACTAAGCTAGAGGCATTTTGTGGTCTATTTTTGGCATTCGTATGTAAATTGTGGCTATATTTTGGATCAGTGAGGAGGTGTTTCGGTTAGGTTTGCTATAGTTGTCTCCTTTAGGTTTGATGTTATTATCTCCTTTAACTTTATCTCTCATGTCATCTCTAGGCTTTAGAGGTGGTCTCTCTCTTTGTTGTTAGGTGGCATGTCTTGCCTCTAGCAAACAAGGTTTAGGTATCTCTAAGGTCTAGGACTTGGCATGTTGGTGGTGCGCGAATTTCTAGGGTGGTTGATAACACTTTGATTGTTTCATGGAACACTAATGCATGCTTTTCAAAGACATTTGATGTCCATTAGCATGTTGAATCAAAAATTTGTGGTTTTCTTGGATTTTAGGAGACTAGAGTTTGGGAAGATAAACGACCAATCTTAGTTTTGGCATGATTGGTTTTCAGTGCAGGTGAGTAGTTAGGGATGTGGACTAGTGGGGTCTAACTTTAGTAATTAGTAGTAAGTTTATATCTTTTTAGGTTAGGCCAATTGACCCCAACGAATTGTGGGGTAGGTGTCTCACGAGCATTTTGGGAATGAAGCATGGGTCTTTGGCAATGGCTATCCCTCAAATTGAGCACGCATGACATAGAAGGCAATGTTATGAAAGATTCAATGAATTGTTTAGCAATTTGAGGATGTATAGATAAGCACAACTCGATTCTTGTTGTTATGGGAGACTGGAATATTATTGTTGATAGAATGAAAATATAGGCATAGATACTTGATATGTTGGTACTACTAGCGGTTGGAGTTTGGCACAATTTTTTCTCTTGATTAGGCATTGGAATTAGTGCGCTCTTGACTGCAACATTGTGAACTAAAGGGATTCTAAACTCTTAACCTCATTGGGGGTTGGGCTTTGATGGTTTAGACTGCTAGCCCTTGTAAACTAAGTTTAAGGATGCCATATTTTGTATCCAACATTAGCTCAATCGGTAGAACTGAGGACTATAGTTGTTAATTGCTGAAATCCTCAGGTCATGGGTTCAAATCCAGCAAGTTAGAAAGTTTTGTAACTTTAAACATTAAATAAAATTGGAAAGAGAAGATTACCATGGTCCCTGTGCAAGGATGAAACAAATTGAAAATTGGTCCAAAATTTTAGGTACTCTCGGTGTAGATGAAGTGGCGAGGCCCTCATTTTCAAGCTTTGTTACAAGATCAAAACCTAAGGGGTACCAAATGTTAATTTTTTTGAAATGCATATATATATATATATATATATATATAAGGGAATGTGAAAAATTTGCATTGTTCCCGCAAGGGGGGTCTCATACACCCAAGAGACATGTTGGCTAGGTTGTGACCTAAAAAATAACCTTTACCTTTAAAGGGGTAAAGAGATAACATTCTCTTGAGGTTGTGATAAAGTGGGAAGAGATGGCAACCTGTGTAATCGACTAAAGGTCTATTAGGTGAAATTCATAAAGGATTGGATATATAATATATCATAAAGAAGGGTGAAGCAAGCTATCTACACTAGTCTTAGCTGGACATTTATAATGTTCAAGGGGTATAATTCTAAGACACTTGAACTATCTAACCAACCTTCTAATACATAAATCATAATAGGCTTTAGTATTAGATAGGTATATAAGTATAGTATATGTAAGGGTCTAACATGAGATCCGGTAATAATGTAAGGTAGGAACTAGTTTCAAGGCAAGCTCACCTTTCTTGAAAAATTTAGTATAAGGGGTCTATATATATAATAAGGGAATGTGAAAAATTTGCATTGTTCCCGCAAGGGGGGTCTCATACACCTAAGAGACATGTTGGCTAGGTTGCGACCTAAAAAATAACCTTTACCTTTAAAAGGGGTAAAGAGATAACATCCTCTTGAGGCTGTGAGAAAGTGGGAAAAGATGGCAACCTGTGTAATCGACTAAAGGTCTATTAGGTGAAATTCATAAAGGATTTGATATATAATATATCATAAATAAGGGTGAAGCATGCTATCTACACTAGTCTTAGCTGGATATTTATAATGTTCAAGGGGTATAGTTCTAAGAGACTTGAACTATCTAACCTACCTTTTAATATATAAATCATAATAGGCTATAGTATAAGGTAGGTATATAAGTAAATTATAATATAAGGGTCTAACATGAGATCCGGTAATAATGTAAGGTAGGAACTAGTTTCAAGGCAAGCTAACCCTCTTGAAAAGCTTCAACGCTAAAGCATCACTAAAATATTCAAATTGATGATGATAATTTCCCTTGTTGATCTAATTCTATTCTTGAAGCTCATCAATAATATATGGTAAGATTTTGATAAGTTTTTAGGAAAAGAATGATAAATGTAGGGTCGATCCATCCTAGATCCATCTTGATATACCTCATATTTGAATACAAATATTGAGAGGGACTACTTTATACTTGAGTTCATTTATATCTTCAATTACAACATAAGCTTGTCTTGAGAAAGAATCAAAACGTTATCGTCTTTAAGGATGATGTGGGCGTCGATAAATTGATTGCTGCCAACTCAATTTATTGAGAGGTAATTTCATGATTAGGATGATGATACAATTCAACTCCAACTGTATTATGGCAACAAACTTGTTTGCATACTCAATTGCATTTTTAGATGTTTCTTTATTGATGAAATACATCTTAGTTTCATATTGCGACCATTGAATCTTCTTCAATATTTTGAATTTTGAAGCAAAACTTTGCTATGATTCTTTAAACGAGCAATTTCTTGGTCTTTGTTTGTTAAACTTTTATTCTTGGGGTAGCCTCTCGAAAGTTTTTAGGAAAAGAATGATAAATGTAGGGTCGATCCATCCTAGATCCATCTTGATATACCTCATATTTGAATACAAATATTGAGAGGGACTACTTTATACTTGAGTTCATTTATATCTTCAATTACAACATAAGCTTGTCTTGAGAAAGAATCAAAACGTTATCGTCTTTAAGGATGATGTGGGCGTCGCTAGATCCATCTTGATATACCTCATATTTGAATACAAATATTGAGAGGGACTACTTTATACTTGAGTTCATTTATATCTTCAATTACAACATAAGCTTGTCTTGAGAAAGAATCAAAACGTTATTGTCTTTAAGGATGATGTGGGCGTCGATAAATTGATTGCTGCCAACTCAATTTATTGAGAGGTAATTTCATGATTAGGATGATGATACAATTCAACTCCAACTGTATTATGGCAACAAACTTGTTTGCATACTCAATTGCATTTTTAGATGTTTCTTTATTGATGAAATACATCTTAGTTTCATATTGCGACCATTGAATCTTCTTCAATATTTTGAATTTTGAAGCAAAACTTTGCTATGATTCTTTAAACGAGCAATTTCTTGGTCTTTGTTTGTTAAACTTTTATTAAAATCTTGGGGTAGCCTCTTGAAAGTTTCCTGTTCTTTCTTCATATTTTAATGTTGAGCCAACAAATCTTGAATTCGATTCTAAAGTATCAAGATTTTGTTATTTCAATTCAAGTCTCTTTACTTCTCGTGACTATTTGTATCTTGCCTTGGATTTTCATATCTCATCTCATGGCTTTCACATCTCGTGATTTTTGTATGTCTTGTTGTGATATTTTGTATGTCATCTTGTGACTTTTCGTTTCTCTTCTCATGACTTCTCATATCTTGTGACTTATCATGTCTTCTTTTGTTATTTTGTATCTCATCTCACGACTTTTCATATCTTGTCTTGGGACTTTTCAAATCTTGTCTTGTGTCTTGTCAAATCTCATCTTGTGCCTTAACAAATCTCGTTTCATGCCTTTGGACATTGGAAAATTGTTAAGTGGGTGTTAATCAAATGCTGGCTGAAAATAGCCAATGAAAAATTAAAATAATATGGGCATAAACCCCAAAAATTAGGTCACAAACCAGAAGACCAACGACAAGTTTGAGATAAGTGACATGAGCCTACTTGTGCACTAGTACCAGTTGTAATAGACCAAAAGTATTTAAAAAAAAATTATACGAGTTTGATACATAATATTATATATATTATAAAAAGGAGTAAAGGATGCCATCTACACCAATGGTAGATTTTTAATGTTAAAGGGGTATAATCCTAAGAGACATGATCTATCTAGTCCACCTTTCAATATATAACCTTATAATAGGATTTAATGTAAGTTTATATTATAAGTTAAGACCAGGTTGACTACAAAGGTTTTATATTTTAAGGTAGGTAATTGAATATGTTATGATATAAGGATTCAGTGTGAATTTATTATATTAAAGGTAGGACTATGTTGATTACAAGGAGGGTGATGAAATATTTTTCCCAAGAGGATTGGATGGATTTTTGAAAGAGTTTGGAGAAGGCATGAGGCTTATGGTTGGGAACATGGAGAAAGATTTATGGATTTGGGGAAAGAACATTTGTCTAAATGGAAAGCAACAATCAATGTAACAATTAATCGTATAAGAACAACAATCAACCAATGAAGAAGAGGGGCTTGAATCGTATGACCCACCATGTTGAGGCCCTAAAGAGCTGAAGAGAACATTATGAGGATTGTTTTCATTGGCTATTCGTAGGCTTCATTGAGGGGACAAGAGTTTTGGGGAATCACTCCCTTAAAAGAACATCTAAAACTCACCAATAATATGGACATATACTATGGAAGTTATATCTATTAACCTCCCCAAGAATGGTTTAAGTTCTTGTGAGGGAGGAGGAGGTTCACTCGCAAACAATGGAAGAAATATAGGAGAAAGGAGTCTATAAAGTTTGAGGAAGAGTCCTATGGCAAAATATTTTTTGAAGGTTGTCAACAATATTTGGAATTCTAGCAACATTCCAAGAGATTTTAATGCAGTTGCCGTATGTCTTATTTCATTGAAAAGGAGACATGACTATGCAGGACAATTAGAGGGAAATTTCTTTAATCAAAGCCAATGCTTAAGATCCTGACTAGTATGGTTACCAAGAGAAGTGAGGTGGAGTTAGGAGAAACGTTATTACACAAATAGTTGAGCCAACTTCTAGGAGAACGAGGAGTGCATTGGGTAGGTTGTGGTGCTTCCGGACATTGCCCTTGAGAGGAAGGTCATGTTTGATAAGTTGGCCCTTGTTGCATTCATTGACTTTGGGAAGGCTTATGACGTGGTTCCCAATGAGGATTTAGTAAGGAAATCGTGGGCCCCTAGAATGAATGGGAAGGACCTTCGATTCATCCAATCATTGTATATTAGTTTTGAAACTGTGAGCTACGAAGGACTTGTTTCCTCGCCTTAGACAAATATGTTTGACATTGCCAAATCAATTCAACACCTTTACATAGTTGTTTTAACAATTTGTGATACAATTGTTACTACATTATGCACAAAATATTAAAGAGAAGGCACAATGGACATCTAAGATAAAACAATTAATAACATCAATCAAATCTGATATAGTGCCTAAAACAGTGAATAAAAGTACCATGAAACTACGAAGAAGCAATGATAATGAATGAAAGAGCAAGATAGAGATACATAATTGAAATGAACACACCTAGGTCTAGCTATGGCTTAAAATGCAAAGAAGAGGACTTTGGAGTGATGCAGATTGAGATCTAGAAGTTTACCATTGTTTTGATCAAAGGGACAAAATTGACTATTGATTTTGACCTAGGATTGAATCGGCCACTGATTTTGATCCTTTCCTGTCGATTGTGACCTTGGGTTATGATTGTGTCCTTTGCAACTTTTCGCCTCTTGAAACATCTTGGGCTCCTTTGCCGTCAGCAGATGAGCAAAATGTCTCTCTCAAATTCACCAATTGGTACAGGCAAATGTCATAGTCATGTCTCTTTTGAAGCAACCCTAATATGGCTTAACAACACATCAAAGGCTAAAGAAATGCGCAATCAAGTGGCTCAGGCACCGTCTTGAGGGATTGCAGCTACATACCCTACACACTCATAATCAAGGCTCAACGTAGCTCTAGTGCTTTGAGTGTTACCGACCCAAATGAGAGAGGCCTTCATTTCCTCTACCTAGATAATCAAATGCAACTATATGCTTCGCTATGACCTTTTCTTGGTACAAGTATAATGGCACAAGATAGATGAGGGCATAATTGGATCAATGTGTAGGCTCTTTTGACAAATATGCAGAACTCTTGATAAGACTTGATGATGTGATTTGATCTGAAATTGCTTAGGGCACATATGTATATATAGGTTCCTTAAATGCACATTCACACATAGGTTGACCATAGTAGATAGTGATAAGCGGTAATTATGGCACGGGAACTCAACCCAAGGTTGAAGGACCCATAAAAGGACGATGATCAGAATTAACAGACTGTCGATTATGACGTAGACAAAATTGATGACTTGTTGATTGTGTCTCAACAAGCAAAAGGGCTTAAAATAGAGATCAAGTTGAATAGAGGATGATTCACTGGAATTCTGATTCTGACAATTGACAGATTTGAGGTGTTTGAGGAAATGTGGATGACTGAAGGCCGTGAAGGGTCCAATGTGGTTGTTAAAGTGCACGAAAAGAGCCAAATGCACATAGATAAGCCAAATGTGATAAAACATGTGAATGATGCAATGGAAAAGGGTATTGTACCAAATTAGGTGTTTACATAATGGCCCAAATTGATGCGTGTGCGTGCGTATCAAAGTAAAATGGCATTTAAGTGCATATGTGACATTACTTGATAGGGATGTAAGAATGAAGACTTGTATTCTTGGTATAGGTTCACTCATGCTTTGATGTCCCTTCAAGCGAACATGGATGCCAACAAGTAGATCATTGTCTTGGTAAATTGATAATCAATGTGATTGAAATGAAATAACTAAATCGAAAATAAGCAAAGGAATGAATACACTTGGCAAGATGCAAACCATGTTGTCACTCCTGGGAAATTTGGTGCTAAAACTAAAAAATTGGAATAGAAAACTGGGAATCAACAATGCAAGGGTGAGAACACTACTTGATCAAGGAAGTAGACATTTGGTGATTATGGTCTCTTTTGGTCTTTCATAGTCCCAAAATATAACTCTATAGCTTTGATAGAATAACTGGTGATAGGATATCTGGGAATATGCCCCCCTTTGGAGGTGAGGGGTGTGCTCACTCCTGCAAGTTATTCATCTCAAAAGAAAGAGTCATGCACACCATGTATAATATAGAAAGCAAGTGTAGTTGTGTTAATCATTGAAAGTACATCTATAACACATGTATGTAACTTTGGAAATATACCATCATGCAAGGCTTTATAGGCATATGTGATCCATGTGAGGATAAGCGTAGTAATATGTGAGTAGGGCAAGTGACATGCCCTAATGTAACCTAGTGAAGAGGGACAAAAATATACTCCATTGTAATAGGATATCCCAATATGGACAAGATGTGGCAATAAATGTATCAAGTACGATAACCACAATATGGCTAGGTCTATTAAGGACATGGTGTGTGAGATCCCATCTAGATAATAGCAATGTTGGATGAATAGTCACATGGGTGTAACGAGCTTCGTATAGGTAATCTATAATCAACGAAGCATATGGAGAATGTATGGGCATGATGCCCTCACTGGCAATAAGTAATATGGGTATAGAACTAGTGTAATAGTATGGTGTCCTCAATAGCATAAGATATAATCAATGAAACTCATGAAGAATATGTGGGTCTGATGCCCCCAATGGAAATATATAAGTAGTAAAGTTTGCGAATGTCTAGATATGATGCCTTCAATGACAATGTATAGATAATAAATTCTAAGAAGGGTAAATCTATGTAGCAACTGGTGATGTAGAAGTGCTAATGTGTTGCCCCAAACGACAAGATATAGATGTTAAACTCAATAGGGAGAGGGATAAATGACATGGCCAAATGTAATAATATGCCCCTAAGAGGGCGAGACATGACAATGAAACACACACAATAGCAGTAATATGTCCCATAGATGCATGGTAGAGACCATGGCAATGTAGGCAATAATCATGGTATATTGCAAGTAGAAGCGTGCATGATATGGATCATGGTACCAAACTTAGGATATCACATAGTATAGGCAATGCAATCAGACAATCATGTAACTGCACATAGAATAGTTGTAACCATGTAACTGCACATAGAATAGTTGTAACCATCACAGATGCATGGTAAAGACCATGGCAATGTAGGCAATAAGCATAGTATATTGCAAGTAGAAGCGTGCATGAAATGGATCATGGTACCAAACATATGATGTCACATAGTATAGGCAATGCAATTAGACTATCATGTAACCACACATAGAATAGTTGTAACCATCGACAAGACATGAAAACTAGAGGATTCTCTCTAGACAACACTAGACAAGACATGACAAGCACCGCACACAAGCATGCACAAGAACAAGCACACACATGCAAGCAATTGAACAATCATAGGGCATGCATGAGAACATGTAATGTATTCATGTAACGTACCATACAAGATGTAAGGTAGTGCAAGATATGTATAGTCAAATGTATAACTCTATATGAAAAATGGAAAGGAGGGATGTAACCTTTGACACACTATAAAACTGCCCCCAATATAGACATGCCTTTGATGTTAGATTGCCCCTGAGTGTGAGAATGTTGAAAACGCATGGCATCTATATATCCATGATCATATGTAACTTGTATATCCTACATCTCACCCATTCAAGGAATACATGAGAAGCACGTGTGTAACATGTATAGAGGTTTCATAGGTGTATAATCATGATATGTATCCATTGGAAAACAATTTTTTGATTTCTATATTTTCCATGTTTTAGCATTTTATGATTTTATAGGATAATCTTTCCCTTATGTGGGCAATATATGGTCAATGTGAGCACAATAATAGTATGTTCCAAATGTAGACAAGGTACAATTCAATGCAAGCATCTAAGTTGTATGCTATCTATAGATGTGTGATGTGTATCATGGCAATACAGGGAAAGATATGTACCATATGGATCGTGGCAAATAAAGAATTTGAGGACATGTAACAACCAATCAAGATGGTAAAAACCAAGATAAAGTGTGTGCATGCTAAGTGAAAAAGTGAACTCTTGAGAGGAAGAATATAAAGGCAATAGACAAAGCCATGTGGCAAATGGAAAGTCATGAGAAGTGACCAAGTCAAAGAAAAATCACTGGTCTATACAGTAGAAATAAAATCAATGTAAGGTGGAAAATCAAATGCCATCACAATGTCCCAATAGCCAATTGTGAGTTAATGTTCATATGTATATAGTAGGGTTACCATAAAATCCTGAAGAATCATTGTAAGTTGTATGTTCAAAAGCACATCTTACCATGAAGTGAATCTAATAAAGCATCATTAACAACATTGGTGTCTCGGATGCAATGATATGTACTATTGAGTTGAGTTTGCCTTGGAACCCAATTATGTAATGATAGTTGTTTTATTATTATAGGTGTTTGATTTTTTTCTTGATGTAGTTTTTTAGGTACACATTTTACTTGTTTGAAAGTTTATCTTTAGATGCCCCATGGGTATTGATAAATTGCTTGCATTGCTTAAAAGTTGTTCGCGATTTTTTAATGCTCTTAACCGAATACTTAAGATTATTCATTTGAGGCACATGGTCATTGAGATTCGGATGTATTTTCATGATTTGTTTCACCTCTTACTTTGGACATGTCGTGGATTTGACAAAGCAAGTATAAAGAAATTTATCTTTTAGAGCACTCTCATAAGTTCCTTGATTTACTAGAGAAGGTATATCTTTTATCTGAGGATCTCCGTTGTAAATAATGCCTTGATTAAAGTGATGAGCCTTCGGAATAATAGGTTCTTGATTGCCTGGCTCATGTTTACTTAGACCATGACTCTTGTATTCCATTGTTTGTGCACATGTGAGTCAAAATCAATATTGGTGTAATGATGCTTGAACGAGCCTAGGATATTTTCTTGATTTAGTAGCGTTGTAGCAATTATTTATCATAGGCCCTGTATCCTTATCCTTTTAAGATGGTATATCATTAATCACAAATAATGGAATAGGTGTACCATAGTCTTGAGGAGTGCAATATAGTTGGCCAATAGCAAAAGTTGGCATATCATCTTTATATTCCCCAGGACCGCATGGTGTAAAGTTAAGCTTTGATAAATGTTCATCAATGCAATTAGGGGTGTAATCATCTTCCTCTTCATTATCATCCCGAGTATTACTATAATCACAAAATTGAAAAATTTGCATTTTGTTGAGTGGAACAACTTTCTTAGGTGCCATGATAGATGGCTGTGTTTTATCTGGGTATAGATTTTTTTTTTTTTGGAGAGTTCTACCATCTTGTAAAATTGGAAAGGAAATCTTTGTAGGATAGGTATGGATGATGCCCGCATGAACAAATTTTATGCATCTATGTAATGTGAAGGGAAACCACATTCATAGCGTGGATCCATGGTCTACCATGTAAAAACGCACATCATTAGATATAACTTGACATTGCATAGTTAGAGTTTTAGTTTCAACAATTAAGTTAAATGTAATTGTTCCTAGAGCTTTTTTTGGTTGAATGTCATACCCTTTTATGATCATAGCTGAAGGTGTAAGAGAATGATGACCAAGTCCATGCGCATTAAGGAAGGCCTCACTACAAATATTTAATCTCGAATCGTTGTCTATGAGGACTCGTTTAATATTGTTATGATTAATAACAACTTGAATGTATAAGGGTAAATGTTGGTCTATAATTTTTCAGGTAAGCCCTCCAATTCAAAAGAGATGATATTTTAACTTTCCTTCAATGTGTTAACAATAGTGACAAAGGAAGTAGGTTTAGTATTGTGTGGCAAAGTAGAATCATGCAAGGCCTCATAAAATATATCCTTGTAAATATTAAACCTTTTAAGCAACTCTAAAATGGAATTTTGGCATGGGTATTCTTAAGTTGATCAACAATATCATATCCTTAGTGGCTTGAATTCAAATCCTAGTAGGAACAGGAGGAAGGTTAGTAGCTCGAGGAGGGGTGTGCTGGCTAACTCCACCTTGAACTTGAGAAGGAGGAGGGATAGAAACCTTGGGTGCCCTATCCGTCTGGGTTGTTACAACATCTACCTCGTAGCGAATCATCATACAATGAGCAATAGAAGATCCCTCACCAAGAGGAAGGAAAGCGAAGTTATCAATTGCAAGGGTATCATTACATAAAGCATCAGTATCACATACAACCTTATTATGATTTAATCCAGAAGCTAATATTCTATGATATGTGCGAGGGAAGAAACATAGAAACATTGATAAATATTTGTATAAAAACCATATGATCTATTGCAATAACATATAAAAGCTAGGAACTCTTTGTGTCCATGCCATTTTATAAATAAATGCTATATAGAAATCTGATATACCGATGAGAAAGGGGAAGAATAACAAGCATATACATATGCTACTAAGGGGAAGAAGACCAAGACTTAGCAAATAACAAATAGAGATGTAAGATAATACAATAAATAACAACAATCAGATCTGATCTAGTATCTTAAATAGTGAGTAAAAGTACCATGAAACTACAAATAAGCAATGATAAAGCAAGGAAAGAACAAGATATAGATATAGAACTGAAACACCCAGGTTTGACTGTGGCTTAAAATGTAGAGAAGAGGACTCTGTAGTGATGCAGACCGAGATTGAAATATTTATTGATGTTTTGATGAGAGGGACATAGTTGGTGGACCTCTAATTGTGACCCGGGAGAAAATCAACCGCTAATTGTGACCTTGGAGAAAATCAACAGCTAATTGTGACCCTAGACATAATCGACCACCGATTGTGATCCTTTCCTGCCAATTGTGACCTTGGGCTACGATTGTGCCCTCTACTACTTTCACCACCGGAAACTTTGTGATTCTTCGTCATCAGTAGATGAGCAAAATGCCTCTCTCATATCACAATTGGTACGTGTAGATGTTAGAATCATATCTCTTTAGAAGTAACCCTAATCTGGCCTGACAACACATCAAAGGCCAATGAAATGTGCAGTCAAGTGGCTCAGGTACCCTCTTCAGGTGTTGCAGCCACATATCTCGCATGCTCAGAATCATGACTCAGTGTAGCTCTAGTGCTTATGAGTGTTCCCAACTTGTACCCAAAATTTGGCTTTACAAAATTTTCAATTAATTTGTCTTTAGGATCACCTTTGTTCAAAATTTCAAGGCCTAGATTTAGATAGATTGTGCAAAATGCCATAGGAGAGATGTGGTACCTTGGGCACCCAAAAGTTCTACCCAAATTTTAACCTTGTCAAAATTCCAAAATTTTGTTTCCAGAGTGTAGAACTTGTCTCAAGGATTAGTTTGCTTATAAACACTAGGTCCCAAACTTCCTAGTTTTTGCGTGAAATCATTTCAGAGATTTTGGAGGTTTCTCATACCTAGGGTAGTGCCAAAATTGCCTCTAGTACGCTAAAAACACAAAATTCCCAAAAGTGTCAAAATTCCTAAAAGTGTCAAAATTTTTAAATTTTGTTTCCAAATTGTAGACCTCATCTCAAGGATAAATCTTGCCTATAACTCTAGGTCCCAAACTTCCTAGTTTTTGTGTGACATCAATTTTTTACGGAGGTTTTTTGTAGCTAGGGTAGTGCGAAAACAACTTCGAGTATGCGGTAGGGGTGAAGTTTTTGAAATTATACAAAGGCAAAAATTGCATATTCTTGTTTTGGTTATGACTTTCATGTTTGGACTCTATTTTGGCTCCTCTTTGAACTGTTGGAAAGCTCTTTCCATGAGGATCACTTTCGTCTAAAGTTTTAAAGTCCCAAACTTGATAGATTTTGTGTGAAATCATTTTGGAGATTTCAAGTGTGATTTGCACCTAGTGCATGATAGACGTGATTCTTCTGGTCATCATTTTTGTACCTCAAGTTGCTCCTTGTAAGTTCTTCTACATGTTCCACTTTAAAAATTTGCATTTTTGAGAAACCAAAACTTTCGCTGAGTTGACCATTTGGTAAGCTGAGTTGGACGAAGAGATATGCTGAGTTGGACCTTCAAATGCATGATAATGACTAGTCAAACTGCCAATAAAACAGATAGTCAACCGAAACTTAGCAATCCGCCAGAAATAGCCCTTGTTCGCATGTATTTTCTCTTATTTTGGTCTGGCTGTGTCTTGTCTATTTTTGGCGGGATTTTTTTTTTTTTGGTTTATCTTATCTATATTTGGTCTATATTTCCTCGGATATTCTGTTTTCAACTCTTTTTTGCACAGTCAACCTCCATTTCTTTCGGATTTCTTGTCTCCTTGGTTTATCTTTCGGCTTTATCTGTGACTTCTCCTGCGGCTTTATTTCCTTTGGATCTTTTGTTTCAATTTCCTTCGGACTTCTATGTTTTCTTCCCGCCTTTATTTCCCTCGGCTTTATCCTCCGGAGTATTCCTTCGGACTTTTTTCCGAAGGATATCTTCCTTTGTCATTCCTTTTATGTTGGCTTTTATTCCATGGGTTTTTCTTTGGTTCATTTATTCGAATTTCTTCGGACTTTTTGTCCGAAGGAATTCCTTCGGACAAAAAGCTCGAAGGAATTAATCCTTTGTCCTTTTGAACTTTGCTTCGTTGATTTCGGACTTGAATTCCTTCGGACAAAAAGCTCGAAGGAATTAATCCTTTGTCCTTTTGAACTCTGCTTCGTTGATTTTGGACTTTGCTCTATCGGCTTTTTGCACGGGCTTTTGATGGACCTCTCCGAATTTCTTCGGACTTTTTGTCCGAAGGAATTCCTTCGGACAAAAAGCCCGAAGGAATTAATCCTTGACTTTGCCTTTACCTTGTTGAGAATGCCCTTCAGAAAAATTGACATGGTCCAGGCATTGACCAAGTGCCCTCCGCAATGGCTCATGGCTCTCCCTCTGTGCCCTTGTGCCCTTCGAAAAAATTGTAGGGCACCCGGACTTTTTGTAGGGGCCCTGAATTTGACGTGTACCTTCCCAAAGGGTAGGTGCCCTTCGGGATTGTTGAAAATGACCCTTTCGAAGGGTACCTTTCCCTTCGGGTTTCTTGTTTTGCCCTTTTCTGCCTTCCAAAGACACCCCTTGCAATTCCACGGACTTTTAACAAGTCTCATTCCTTCGGATTTCTTGAGTGTCCCTTCCGAAGGAATTCCTCCGGACAAAAAGTCCGAAGGAATTACTTCCTTTGCTGGAGACTCTTTCCTTTGTTTTCATTTCCTTGTGCATTTCTAAGCCTGCCCTTTTGATTTTTTGGCTCCTCCTTGGTCCTTTATCCTTGTTTAATTTCCCGCGGACTTTAGTCCTTTGCAAATGAGTTATTTCAATTGGTCTACCTCTTACCCAATGTATTATTTCTTCTTTGGCTAGAGGCGTGAATTTTCCGAATGGCAAGAGACAATCCTGACCTGTGGAAGAATTGTCAACACTCCTATTGAAAGCATGACACTATGTATGACACTGTTATTTAAAGCATGACACTATTTAGGACGCTGTTGTGCCTGGTAAGCTGTTCTTGCACTTGCTTGTGGAGCTATTGGATCGTAGAGATAGATTTTGCATCTTTTTGGTGTTCGTCATCTTCCTTTGTAGATAGATTATTAGTAGATTCAGAAAAATCTGAATCAAAAGTTGTTCGAGGAAGAATACTAAAGCATACCTCGAAAGGAGATTTGGTTGGTGGAGCTATCGATGGCTTAATTGCAACAATGATGATTGTGGGGAAGAATTTCGCCCCGAGGCTTTGGATGCTTCTAATGACATCCCCTTATCAAATGAACTAATGTCACTTTAACGCTTGAGCACTGTTCCAATAATGCCATTGCTTTTCATTGCTGTTCTGAATATCTTCCCAACAAAACAAACCCTTCCTTACCAACCTCGCCTAGAAGAATGACAAGAGGCCAACTTGTGAGTTGAAAATACAAATAGGCCACGTGGCAAATTCCCAAGAGTTGGATTGGATGTAGATAAGGTAAGATTAATATATTAATGCCCAACTAATGACCACAAAAGTAGGTGAAAGGGACTGTAGATTACAGAAATGTGTCAGGTGAAAGCGGGAAACCAAAAAGGTCTCCAAAAACAAAAAAACAATGCTGAAAGAAATAAAACATGGCAAAGATCAACCACGCTCAGAGTCAAAGAACCAAATAGCCACGACCAACCATGCTCAGGTCCAAAGAAGGGAGCAAAAGAAATGAGCAACCCCCAAGAATCTCTAAAGATCGAGAACACGAGAATGAACCCTAAAAAAGAACCAGGAGGGAACCATGGCAAAGATCAACTACGCTCAGAGTCAAAGAACCAAAGGACCAAATAGCCACGACCAACCACGCTCAGGTCCAAAGAAGGGAGCAAAAGAAATGAGCAACCCCCAAGAATCTCTAAACATCGAGAACACGAGAATGAACCCTAAAAAAGAACCAGGAGAGAACCCATCAAGAGTTCAATCCAACTCTCCTAGCATCCAAGGCCGACGAGAAGAAGCTCTGAATAGATGACTCGAAGAAGGGGAGGTATGATCCCTGGTCTGTCCTCCAATCCTCCGTCTAGAAGGAAAAATTCTTTGTGAAGATCTGGTGGATCTAGTCTGTCTCTTGATGTCAGGTTTGAAGTGAATATGTTGATGAAAACTCGGGGAACTGAGTAGTGTCTCTGGGCTGCACTGATCTGGAATGTGAGGTTGTACTGATGTCACTCTGTTGCTTAGTGCCTCTCTTCTAAGGTAGCACCGTGACAAAGGAAATAATCCGTTGAGTGGAGACTCGTCTAGTGGGTCTCTGAATAAAATGATCACGAAGCTTAAGAGCTTCCTGTATATATAAAGCCAAACATCTCTGGTCGTCATATCTGAAGAAGTCAGAAAGACTCTGTGTCCTCCTAAATAGGTGGTGAAATCCCCCCCTGATCTCATAGTACATGGGACAACGGAAGATGAAGTGCTCCTCGGACTCCATCTCTTGGATCTACATAGCCGACAAATCCTGTCTGCATGATCAATCTAATCTACATAGCCGACAAATCCTATCTGCTCGATCAATCTAGTGGTTTGTCTCAATCCTAACCCTGTGGGAACTCACTTGAAACTGTCCTAATGGGATGCCAAGAGTGTTCATCTGGTGGTGGAATGTATACTGTGGATGAATGGTAAGCCCGCCACTCAACTCCAAGAAGTGCTCTGCATAAAATGCCATCTTTGGGCATAACCCCCTAAGAGGGTTTAACCAAGTAGTATGAACTGTCTGTAAATATCATCCCTAATAATTCGGTTCAACTCTTGTCTAGTGGGTAGAAGATGAGATGGCGTGTCCAAGGAGTACCTAAATGGAGGAAATTGGTCCAACCTGATTCCCACAGACTCCAATAGATCAGAAACCTCTGTATACCAACAACGTCCCTGGGTCGAGGGAGCTGAGAGAGCAAGATTCTCTGAAGAGCAGTATGCTAAGTATGGATATTTGTCACGCCCCCTCACAGAATCAGCAAACCTTCGTATGCGATGTATGAAAGAGATGAGATCAAATATAGTCTCCAGTCCGGGCTCCAAACTTTGCAAGGATAATGTGTTGGGGAATTGTCTGCTTACATCTAATAATGCGGTGAAGGAGAAGTGTCTGGACCCTCTCAACAACAGCCCAATCACCCTCAAGTAAAGAGGGCCCCCAAACTACAGATCGATAGAGAACTGTGGGTTTGATAAGTGTATCCATGAGTGACATCTTGGATGAGATACCCTGAAAGTGATGCCGAAAACATTGTTGTTCAAGGAGAGCTAAAGATCCATAACCTTTGTTTATTCTAGGCTGGAGTACCTGCCTCAAGCTGAAATGTGGACTAGAAAATTGCACTCCCAGATAAGTATAGGAAGTGGTAATCTCAACCTCCTTTCCTTTGAAAAAAAAATGGAGGTGGGAGGTCTTCAAGCGATAAAACACCATGACCTTGGCTTTCCCCAAATTAACCGTCAGTTGTCGGAGATCACAAAAGAGAGCCAAAGCATCCAACTGCTGCTGTAATCCCTTAGAAGAAGAGGCTAGGAGAACCACATTGTCCGCAAATAAGAGGATAGAAATCAAAACCTGCTGAAGAAGACACCCATCACTAGCCTAGATATGTTCATGAAGAAAGGTCTCTAACTTATCAATGTATATCCCAAATAAGGTTGGGGACAAAGGGCATCCCTGCTTGACCCCAATGGTACTCCTATTAACTTTGAAATCCCATGAACCTTGCGGAGACGACCAAGGACATTGTTGTATAATCTCATAATGGTTGCCAAGAGGGCCTTAGAAATACCAATAGTCCTAAGTCTCTGGAAAAGTGCCTCTCTCGGAACAGAATCAAATGCTATCTACAAAACAACAATAGATTTTGGATGAGCGGTGACGTGCCCTCTCAATAATGGCCTGGAGTGTGAAAATATGATCAATGGTCTAATGGGCTGGTCTAAACCTACCTGTCCCCTAGCTCTGAGGTGTCTTTGCTTTAGTTTTCTCGAAAGCTACATGTGTAATACAACATACAATTTCGAGAATGTGTGTCCAACCATGATCGTCCTGTAATTATTAGGATCTGAACAAGAGCTTGATTTGTGTATCAGGGGAATAATTTGACGTGACCAATCTTTCTTCAATATCCTTATCAAGTGAGACAACCTAATGATTAAACTAGTGGTGGTGGGTGAAGTGAGATGAAAACAATGTTGTTAAGTCAGTCGGAAAGTAGAAATCTCCTCGAAGCAGATGGTGATGGGATGGCTAGCAATGCATCAAGTTTTAGCTATCAAAGCACAATTGAGTAAGGTGGGTATTGCAGTTGTTTTTTTCATTGTGTGGGGGAAAGCGGAGACAATTGACCATATCTTCTAAAAGTGTTCAACAGCTAGAGGGTTGTATGGTTGGTTAGAAGCCTAATTAAATTTCCTATTTGATTGCCCCTCTCTTGGTCAGGACCTCGTCCAGGGGTTTCTTGGATGTCTAGGGACAACTGCAAGAGTCTATGCTAGACAATTTGGATGGTAGGGATTGATTTTCTTGGGAGGACAAGATACAAAGTTATTTTTTAAGAAAATGTATGTAGACTAAGAATGGTCAACAATATAAGGATCCTCTAATACTCGAAAAGGTTGAAGACCATACTAGAATCAACACATACAATACACCAGTCCACTAAGTTGTCCAAGGCTATAGACAAGGGTTGTGATCAAAGGAGATTGTAAGGGATCTAATAAGGGAATCTACATAAACAATAGCAAGTGTAGGCCTATCTAGATCCAAGATGTCATTAAATAGTAACCAAGAGGTGTAATACGTAATCAAAACCAGTACAATGTAGGTGGTAACCATGAGGTATTTAAACTAAGGGTTGTAAGGGTGTCATTAGACGGTAATTGTGAGTTGTAAATAAAGAGATAAAATATGCAAAATTTAACAATATACCAACAAACATATACCAATCTAAGCATGGAAGACCAAAACATACCAATATAATGTATAAAATAAAGAGTATATGGTTATGATACTTTGGGTTAAATTGTGGCGCAGTAATCTCCAACTTGGCTCAAGCAACACTTTGTGAGAGATGGTTGTAGGTGAAGTCTAGATGGAAAGAAGACCTAACTAGATCTTAGTTGGGGACTTTAAAGACTAGGTGTACATTGTTGGCTCAATTTTTTTTCTTGAAATCTTCAAGTCTTTGTGTAAACTAGTAATCCTCAAATGTAAGCTTCTTAGTCCTAATTCCTCTTCTTACTAAGGTGGATTTACTTGCACTTGTAGAGCGAGTTGGATGTCTTGCTTATGAGAAAAGACAATCAAGAACTATGTAAATATGTATCCAAACTTAAAAAGTCAAAACCCAAACTTAGTTGATGGTGTATAAATTGTATCCAACATATACAATGCATCATTTGCCCTATGATGTCATATAAAATGTATCTAGCAGATACAGTACATCATCAGTTAGGACCAAGTTGGGAGGCACTGCAAGATGTCATCGGCTTGGCTAATGACATCAACTAGGTTGGGAGGCACTGGAAGATGTCATTGTCTAGGTTGATGACATAAGGAAGAGGTGCACAAATTGGGAGAAGAGGAGCATAAGGGGGAATGAGAGCCTCAAGGGACATGCAAGCTAATGTTATGGCATGAATGAAGTTGGTAGTAAGAACAAATAAGCTTGATGAAAACTCTTACAAAACACCACAAAGCTGCCCATCCTGATCTTGATGTACTCCATAAAACATACACTCAGGGAGATTGATGTGCTAATGAGTCGTGAACATAAAATGTCAGTAAGTGAAAATAAGGTACTACATTAAATACATATGAAATAAATGAAAGTAACATATTCATACCTTGATTTACCTTTCTATTGAAATAAAATGCATGCAAATACCTCTGTCTTGATTGTGGCTGGCGCAAAAGCTGCTTATGGTAAACCTAATGATACAAGGCTAAATGGACTAATGCAATGTGCGTGTATTCACATGAGTCTAAACTTGGAAGTATATGAAGCTCTCAAGGAGGATGGGAAAAGGGGATTTGGATAGCCACAATTGTAAAGGCTAGATTAAGTTTGAAAGACCCTAAAGATAAGAAAAATAGTGTAAGATATAGGATAGGGCTGGATAGCCATGAGGTAAAGGTTAGACTAGGCCCAAATGACCCAAGGGATGGTAATAAACACAAAGGTAAAGGCTAGATGAGGTTTAGATTGTAAGATTCGTCCATTGATGAGGACGTCCAACAGTGAAGATTGGTTGATCGAACACATGAATTTTGTTGAAGACTAAGATCAAAATGAGAGCACAAATTGAGCACTATGTATTCAGAAAGAGCCTTGCTTTCCATTATGATTAGGTGAAAATGTACATATATAGGTGGAGGTGTAAGATAGATGTAACCCAATCATACTATGCATGTGGGACTGACTTCCCCAAAATAGGTGGAAGGCATCAAGCCAACATCCTCATACATGTGGGATAAACTTCTCCAATGCACACAAAAAGCATACAATTAAACAAGCTAAAATAGAAGTGTAGGAAAACCTTACACACCAACACCCTCCTTTAAGTATAGCTTAGGTGGGTAGAAGAAATGGGCCCTGACATAAAGCCTTGATGAGGTACCCAAGTACAAAGAAACTCCCATAAAGTGGAGAAAATGAGAAAATCCATAGGAAAAACTTCTCCCCAAAAGAGAGAAAAGAAGAGAGGGTTAGAAGCCCCAACCCCCTCTGTTCCCCAAGATGATGTTGAAGTAGTTCACATTCCAAGTACAACTTGCAAGATGACCAATGTCGAAAATGAGATCCTCTCCCTGAAGACTAAAGAAGCTCCATCTGCATCGAACAATGTTTCTTCCCTTTGTCAAAGGAAAAACACAATGTGTGTACTAAAAGTTTACCCATTCGACAATGGAAGATGAAGACTAACAATACGAAGAATTCTAAACATGATCCAAATTTGATGTGTGGCATAGGTTGGGCAAGATCGTGCACAAGAATTGAAAGAATGTCCATGTGAAGAGTGGAGCATGGATTAACAACCCGCAAAACTGAAGACTAGACTGCAGATGAAGAACGCAGATCCGCAGAGTATCCACAAGAAGAGATGAGTTGTTGATGATGCTCTCAATAGGTGCACTCGCACTGTCAATGAAGATGAGGTGATCCTCCAAAGAACAATTTTGTGATGGCTCTAGAAGAGTAATATCCTGAATGGGAACAAATGTAGATTCTGCAAAAGGACAACTAAGGTTTGACAAAATCTCGTCTTGTAGTGGTGGCTCGACAGAAGGAAGAGCATTGGCCATCGGGAATGTGTCATCACAAGAAATAGAAGTAGGAGAGTACAATAGTCTCCAAAGAGTCAATAGGAAGAGTGATATAAATTTTAGCAGGTTCTCTGGAAAGAGGTTGAAGAATGCTCCAAACAATGTAGGGACACTGTGTATGCTCTACATGGTAGCGAAGATCCATGCAAACATGCAACAATAAGGTACCGAGAACCTTGTCACAAGTGTTAGCCCACTTATTGTACTGACCCGAGTCATTAAGGGTAGGAATCCATCCATATAGGAATGGAGTATGATTCTTTTTTGTGAGCAAGTGTTCCATATATGCATGCATGAAGCGTAGTTGGTCTTTCCAAGAAGAACCATTGGTGTAGAATCAACTCTCCTCATCCGTCAGACTCTCTCAAGTAGAGTTGACATGATTGAGAGAAGACACCAAAGAAGTGCAATGAGAAAACACTGCACAAGTGACAATACACGCTCAACGAATGGACGTTAGGCTCAGCTGACAATGCGTGCACAAAATACGAGAGAAACTAGTGCAATTGACACCAAATGGGCACGTGTAAGTCGAAGAAACTATGTGCACATAAGAGAGAGTGTAGGGCCCGCAAAAACCCCCATGAGACAATCAACAATAACCCCTGTGTTTGCAAGTACAAATTATGTTAAAGTGAATGGACATCAAGCTCAACTGACAATGCATCTAGTCCATGAATGCAAGAGCAATTAGTGCTTGTGATGCTAGTACCAATGCACGTTCCAAGTATGGATGTTGGAGTCAATCGAAATGGGTCCACATATATGAGAGCAATTAGTGCACGAGTGTAACAACAAATAGGTCGAGGACATTAGGCTCTGTCGATAATGTGTCCAAGAAGAGTACAAGTGTGGAATAGGGAGCAATCAAGGGAAGGAGAAGAAAGTTTGGTTTGCTTGTGAGGGGGTTTGGTCACCAGCCAAACTGACCCTCACCCTCCGTCTTCGATTGGCGATAGAACAAAGGTATATGACCAAGCAAAATACAATCTCTCCTTATGTCTCCCAACAATAATAATATTGTTTTTATTCAAAAAACAAAAAAAAATTCTCAAACACAATATATTGTTTTTATACAAAAAACAATAAAAAATCCCTTTGTGATATTGTTTTTATAAAAAAAATAAAAAACTCTCCGTGCCCCCACTGGTTTAAATAACCATCTCCAAATCATTATGTCCCCCCCCATTAATAACCACCATTGACCCTCTCTTTACAATTGTTCCTCCACTTAGAAATCCTGCCTAAATATCATCCCACCTTAAGATTTTAAATAAAAAACTTCTTAACAATTATAATAAGTCAAACGAATGACATAACATGTGCAAAGTAATTAAGTTTTGTTTTTGTTTTGACCAAAGAAAGGTGGTGGCTAGTTCCCGTGTAGACTTCGGTTGGTTTCAATGTGTTGACCAGGCAAGGAGGACGACGAGGACATAGAGGAGACAGTCCACAATGTGGACAACAATAGGGAGGAGGATCTTTGCAGGTGGTGAGAGAGTTGCGACGTCATGTGAGGGAGTTTGAACAGCAGGCAGGCCGTTGGACAACAAGCTGGTGTAGGGACGACTGGTGAAGGCCGTGTGTGGCAAAAGGTAGGACGTCGTTTGTCAATGGAGGAGGATCGGACTGCAAGCAGGCCGTAGGTGGAGAGCCTTGGATAGGCTGTTGAATGGCGAGCTAGGCGATGAGAGCAGGTTGTGGAAGCTGTAAACGGCCTTGGAAGCTCCAAATGGTGAGAGCATGGTAGGCTGGAGGAGAACAATGAGCCAAGAATACAAGCCAAGCCAAGATCCAATACAATTGTGCCTCAACCCATGCTTCAAACCATGCTAGATATGCAAGACTGCCAATCAAAGCAAAAAACTGCCAATCAACTACCAACGAGCAAGGAGAGACTTGCTCGAACAAAAAAATACCAAATGCTCTTTTTTTCCTACAACCACATAGTCAATTAACATAAGCCGTAAATAAACAAGCAAATGCCATTGTAACCAAGCTTGACCACCAATGCCAATGACAATAGGAGAATAAGACTACAAATGAACACACAGATCTGCTAGTTTCCTATTAGCAATTTACGCTAGAATACAATACAAAAACTATTCAAGATATCAAATTAAACAACACATGATGTTCGTTACCAGCAATTGCTTTGATACCATGTAAGATTCGTCCATTGATGAGGATGTCCAAGACCGAAGACTAGTTGATTGAACACAAATTCTGTTGAAGATTGAAATCAAGATGAAAGTAGAACCTAAGCACTATGTATTCAGAAAGAGCCTTGCCTTCCATTATGACTAGGTGAATATGTACATATATAGGTGTAAAACAAGTGTAACCCAACCATGTTATGCATGTGGGACTAGCTTCCCCAAAATAAGTGGAAGAAAGGTATCAAGTCAACATCTTCATTACATGTGGGATAAACTTCTCAAATGTACACAAAAAACACACAACTAATCAAAGCTAAAATAGAAGTGTAGGAAAACCCTACACACCAACATAGATGACGCAAAAGGTAGTAATGAGAGATAAGAGATGGGGCCATATAGACATGAGCTAAATGCTATATTAGGTTCAGATGACTCAAAGAAGAATAAAGAGGTATAAGCTCAGGATTCCAAACATAACCAAGAGGAATCTAAGCAAAATAAAGGCAATGACTGAGAGAGCATTTCAAAAAATCCAAAGATGCGGCTTCTATTCATTAATGCATGGTTCAAAGGGATTTGCTTAGTTCATTCCCTAGGTCTTATCATCTGAAACCTTTGAACCCTAATGTTGTCGTGGTGCTACAATGTTTGAAAGAGATGAACAATTAAAAAAAAATTGGGGAGATTTGGAAACAAGTTTGTTTGTTAATGGGGAAAAAAATGGAGGGAAATGAGGGTGCCACCAAGGCAAAAATATGGCCTTGTTGGAAACAAGGGACTCTAATCCGTTTTCAACATTGAAAGGTTAAGGAACCTTGCGTAGCCAATATAAAGCTTGGGCTAACTAGTGAAGTATGTAGATTATCCCATGAAGGCAATGCAAGAAAAATGAAGGTGCCAACCTTCCCACGATGTGTTCCCTTTTTCTTAGGACACTGATGGAGCCATTGGTTGATTGCAAGATTGGGTACTTGTGTGAAAAGGCATGCAACATAGATGATAGATATGAGGCCTCCTATCCCTGTCTACTAGCTTGCCGCACTTTGATGGACCTCTTGACTCTATTGTGAGGTCGACTATGGAGTTTGAGATTCAACCATGATAGGTGCATGCCAATGATTTGATCACATCTTTTGGTGATTTAAATTTTTAACTTTTTGTTTTTTTTGAATTCACCTTCTAATTTTTTTGATTTTGATTTTGTTTTTGATATCTTTGGCTTTTGAATTTTTTGGATTTATATTTTCTTCCTCCATACAGATTCAAAAGGCCATTCGATGGGTTTTTAAGATGACACGAAAGAGCTTACAACTAGCCCGCTAAAGAGGAAACCTAGAAAACCAAGACACTTAGATACTGCTAGACTTGCACTGTAGAAGAGAGTGCAATCTTGATTCTAAAATTGGTGTGCCTAATAAGGAGGTTAAAATAACGGGAAAGAGAAATGAACATGAGAACGATTGGGTTGCTTCAATGGTAAAAAATATATAAATGAGGTGATTCAACGACGAACTGATTTGAGACTTTTATCTTAAGAAAGGAAAACCGAAAATATGAACGAGAGACATCTAGATAGACTGCAATAGTTGTGCCACAAGGAATATAATTGACTTTAGGAGATAAAATAACACTCTCGACTATTGCCTTATCTTTTAGGAGACTCTTAGCTATGGTTAGGAGCAGGAGAAAAAAAGATAGGTAAATATGTATCATAGGAGGTGGGTGCTTATGAGGAAGCCCGGTTGATTCCGAAAGGTCTTACAATGCAACTCACAAGCTAGAAGCCTGGAGGCGTGCTAAAGCAGGATAGAGCCAATAGGCATAAAAATGAGAAGGAAGAGCCATGAGGTGTACGAATGTAGGATAGAGTCGAGGCGTGAGAAAGGAGGAGGGAGTCAAGAGGTGTAAATAAAAGAGGGGGGAGCCTGGAGGCGATGCTAAAGCAGGAGGGAGCCCAGTGGTGTAATCACATAGGAGGGTGTTTATGAGGAAGAGGTTTGGCTAGTTCCCCAAGTCCTACAATGCAACTCACAAACTAGGAGCTAAGGGGCGTTAAAATAGGAGATAAGAACCAGAGGCGCAAAATGTAGGGAAGAGCCTAGAGGCGTAATGAAGTAGGAAAGAGCCCAGAGGTGGAATAAAGTAGGTGGAAGCCAGGAGGCGTAAAATGTAAGAGGGAGCCTGGGTGCACAAAATGTAGGAGGTAACAACCAAGAGTTGTAAAAATGTAGGAGGGAGCCCATAGGTGCAAAATGTAGGAAGAAAGAGCCAAGAGGCATAGAAGTGTAGTAGTAAGAGGTAAGACCCAGGAGGCATAGAAGTGTATTAGTAAGAGGTAAGACCCAGGAGGCATAAAAAAGATTAGAGGTGCAAAATGTAGGGAAAAACCAAGAGGTGTAATAAAGTAGGAAAGAGCTTGGAAGTGGAATAAAGTAGAATCCAAGAGGTGTAAAATGTAAGAGGGAGGCCAGATGTGCAAAATGTAGGAAGTAAGAGCCAAAAAAAGGTGAAAAATGTAGGAGGGAGCTCGTTGGCGCAAAATATAGGAAGTAAGAGCCAAGAGGCGTAAAAGTGTAGTGGTAAGAGGTATAAGAGCTAGGAGGCATAAAAATGTAAAAGGGGCCCTGGAGGTGCAAAATGTAAGAAGTAAGAGCCAAGAGGTGTAAAAATGTAGGAGGGAGCCTAGAGGCACAAAATGTAAGAAGTAAAAACCAAGAGGTGTTAAAATGTAGGAGGGGACCCTGAGGCGCAAGATGTAGGAAGCAAGAGCCAAGAGGCATGAAAGTGTAGTTGTAAGAGGTAAGAGGTAGGAGTTGTAAAAATGTAATAGGGAGCTCGAAGGTGCAAAATGTAGAAGTAAGAGCCCCTTTTCGTGAAAATTTAGGAGGGAGCTCTAAGGTGCCGCAAGGTTGAGGAAGTGTGAGGGTGGACATCGTAAGATGCCCCAAAGTATGAGATGACATGAGGGTGAGTATCGTAGGGTGCCCCAAAGTTTGAACTAAGAGAAGGGTGGGCATCATAAGATGTCCGTATGTGCGAGGTATGGTAAGATAATGTTCCATTGTGGTCAAGTTCAATTGCTAGATTGGTGTTTTGATTACCTTTGTTGTCATTGTCTGTGTGAATTTGTCTCACATTAGTGATTGCAACATCTAAGGTAATGTTTTGAGTGAAGGATTTTTAAAATTTTCATTGATGTCATTGACTGGGGCAATGTCGTTTAAAATTGTTTTTGTTGAGCTAGATGTCATCGGTGTGGCCAATGGTGCTAATTTGTTTTGAGTGTATTTGAGCGTCATCGGGTTAGACTATGTTGGCCGTAACCAAGCTGATGACGTCAAGAGTAGTTGTATGAACATCACTGGCCTGGCCAATGATGTTAGAACTGTCTGTCTGTAACTGAACATCATTGGCCGATGACGTTAGACTATGGTGGCTGTAACCAAGTTGATGACGTCATGAGTAGCTGTATGAACATCATCGGCCTGGCTGATGATGTTAGACATGTCTGTCTTTAACTGACCATCATTGGCCTGGCTGATGATGTTTGACATGTTGTCTGTAACTGAACGTCATCCCCTGGCTGATGATGTTGGATTTGTTTGATTTTTTTGCAAGGATCTCAAAAATTGATTGTTGTGGGGTTTGCTGAATAGAGTTTGAGATTTGTTGGATTATCCACCTAGGGTCTTCAAAGTGTGGATTAGTGGGAGGGTTGAATGGTATATAATCATCATCGTCATCCCTTGAGTCAAATTTGTATTTGTTGTGTTTGCTGTCATGTTCTTCTTGACTAATTTGTCTAATGTGTGTGATAGTGGTGACTAGAGTAATGTTCTGGTTGGTGTGGAGTGTAAAATGTTTTTGGACATCATCAGCCAGGCTGACGATGGATTCTTCTGTGCTTTTTTGAACGACATCGGCTGGGCGGATGAAGTTGGTTGTTTGTGATGTTTCAGGTACTTCATCGGCCTGAGTCCTGACCAATGGTGCGGAGTTTTTGAAAAATTTCTGAACATCATTAGCCGGGCTGACAATGTCAGGATTTTCTAGGATTTCAGAAATTGTTCTTTGTAGGTAGCATTTGGTATAATCTGAAATATGGTGGATGACCCAAGTGGAGTTTTGTAAGAGAGGAATAGCATGAATGTCAAAAGATGTGAATTTGGTTTCATAATTGCTAGTATCAAAGTGAAAGCTATCTGGTTCATATTGGAATGGACTGCGAGGATTTATTTCACTTTCTTTGTCAAATGTGGGAATATCATCTTGTGGATAGATGGGAAGATCGTCTTGGGGATCTTCAGTCATGTTATAGTTGTAAAAAATGGGTAGATCAGTTGTCAGTGTTTTCTTCCTCTGATCTGATTGCCAGTATTACCAGTTTATTACATGCATTAATTAGTCTCTTGACATGATTAGCAGGGATGAGATTTTCTCCTTATGCTGGCTGCCTTTGACGTGGACACTTTTGTATCTTTAAACAGTATATATTTATTGGCTGTTCACAAAAAATAGCATGCCCCTAAAATATGGCATTCCAAAAACATTTTCACAAACGTCCAGAGGACAATATCACATTCATTTGATTCAATAGAGTTTTCAGAAATGGAAAACGTGAATCTCATCTCCTGTCAACTTGCTGATCAACATATTTGTCGAGCGGGAAAAGTTTCCAATGGTTCTTACCAGTTACCACAGATTTGAAATAGACTCTTGAAGTTTAGTGAACATATTTTTTGACTTTTTTTGTATAATGTCATTGGTTTAAACATTTGGTATCAAATTGTCATCCTCATTAAATTACATCAATCAAACCCATGAAACTAACAGGTGATGATATTTTATAGGAGAAATTAATTAGAGATGGTTGCCAGAGGATGTTGGAGGAATTTTCTTCAAGGAGAAAGTTGCTTCCTGTCTGCGGTTGATTCTTCTGCTCTCGACTTCCTGGGTTTTTTGTTCATCTGTGGGTTTGATGTGTAGCTCTGAATTTTTTGGGGGTGTTCCCCAAGTTATGCTGTTTGTTCGCTTCCCTTTTGCTGACTGATTACTGCATCTTTGGTGACTAGTCAGTCATTGTCCTTTGTTAGGTGTTTCTTTCTCTTTGGTTCTTCTTGTTGGGTTTATGTTCACTTTTGTATTTGAGATGTTACCTGTTAGAGTTGCCGTCTTTGGGGACTGGGCCCCTGTTGTGCCCCAGCACTGATTTGGAGCTCTGATTTCTTTAAAAGCTCCCTTGGCAGTTCATAGCTCCATCTAAAAGTGTTTACCCTAATATAAAAAAAAAACAATATAGGAGAAAACTCCCGCGCAGAAAAATAAATTCCCACATATTACCTTGAAACATATAACGTAAAGTACATCTGGGGAATCTAAAATTTGGACTTGTAATACAAATATTTTCATCTTATAGATATAAAAACGAATTTCATTGTCTCAAGAAAGACCATTCCTAATGAATTTGGAAAACACCTGTCTGAAAATTTGTTTCGGTAGCTGTATTTGTGTCACATTTAATTGTGGCCTTTGTTCTGGATTAGTCGATCCAGAGATTCCTACATTTTTATGCCTGTTTGACTCTTATCTCTGCCCTTTTTCCTGTATTTTTGAATTCAGGTCTCTTGTCATGCCATCTACCTTGGCATTCGTCTTATGTTGATCTAAAATTCCGAACAGCTTGACTGGGACTTAACTGATTTTCCTGTTTTGTTTGGGATTCAAGAGTGTTTCCTGTATGCGACAGGACTTTTGTTGCTTGTCGCATGCATGTGCTGGATTAAAAGTTCTGAACATACATAGAATTATGCGACAGGCCTTTTGTTGTTGCTTGGCACTTACAAGTTTATTTCATCAATGTTTCTCTTAAAAGTAAACCTTTTGATCAATTAAGAATTATTTAGTAAGGCGCTTAGAGCTTGTTCTAGTTTGTATGAGGGCCATCAGCTGTTGTGTTTAGAGAACATTTTAAAGTTTAAACCATAGTTACCTGGAGATGTGGGGGTACGGGTACTGGTACAGAGACAAGGACACCTTTCAAATCAGGATACGCTAGTAAATGAATAACGGCAACGGCTATATTGTGTACAAATGTAGTCTGCAAAATGTGGGTACGTGGATGGTTATGTGTTTCTTGTCCCGACATTGGAGTTTTCTGGTAACTATGTTTTTAATCCTTATCTGGTCATTTTCAGCAAGTGTTTATTTGAGGATCATTATCTGGTAGAGGCCAAAATATTTTGAGAAAGTTGAGTAAGTGAGAAGGAATGGTGTCTCCCATGAAGGTGGCCAGCAAGGTGGTTCATTGCTCTGTCAGGAGTGTTCTCTTTGCCAATTTTGAGCATGCAATTCGATCAATTGGTAATTTTAGTTTTCTTTGCCGTGAGAATTGCTCAACAGCTTGTAGTTCCATTGTCATTTCCTTGCTAGCTTGAGGGGTAGTTTTTGTGTTAAGATTGTTTGGGGCTGAGTAGAAAGCAATCTGGTGGTCATCATGTGAAATTTACGTTACCTGTTCGTTTTGGGTATGGGTTCAGGTATGGCAAATTGGGTTCATGGGTATTGGCACGGTGAAATGGGTTGACCTGTATTGGTATATCAATTTCTTTTTGCTGAGTACAGCTTGGTTTGTACCGGATCAGTACCAGGGGGAGGGGGATCTGGCTACTAGTTTTAAATTGGTGTATGAACTGTTATGAACCAGATAATTTTTAATAGAGAACTGTTGAGTGAGCCATTGAGCCCCATTGTTATTTTGTATTTGCCTTTTTTGTGCTTTTATATGGTCATAAGATTTGTTCTGGAGGATCTTTCTTTATGATGCACTTCTAAGTTTGGTGATTTTTTGGCTTTTAGTTGCAAGTGTTGATTTGAACCATTCTGGTGGTGCATAGACCATTTTATTCCATTTGTATAATGATTTTTGATTAGGTTGATATCGAGCTGGTGAAACTTAGGGTTCAAACGTATGCATCAAATTTCTTACAATCGTCAAGGGTAAGACTCTGGCCAGCAGGGAAGCTCCTTGAGCTCGCACCACAATTTGCCACCCCTAGTGTGTGCTTACTCTATAGTTGCATTTGATGCAATCCTGCTGACCTAGGGAATTCTCCAAATTGTAGACGAAACAGGGGGGGTTCCACCGCCCAATTCCATTTCTGCATGCATATGGTAAAAGCCCATGTTATCACCTTTGTGTACCTGACAAAAGGGGTTTACCAACCTGAATGTATGTTGACTCTTTAGTTTAATCCATACTGAAGTGAAGGTTCTGGATCTAGACACTTTCGGAGATATTTAATGATATGTGCTAGCTCTTGTTTATGATAGTCTCCTATGTTGAATAGCTTACAGTGGTTATGTGGTTTGTTTCTGGCATTAGTAGTTTTGTTCATATTGTTTCAATTTGTTTATGAAATAAAAGGGGTGAATGATAGTTTTAAACAGCAGTTTTTCTGGTGTCTGTTTAGGTTGGGCGTTTTACAAACTGTTTGGTGGAAGCAAAAGCTGCGCTACAACAAAAGTACTTCCCCTTTTTATATTCATCTTTGTATTTTCTCTACCATAGATTTGGGATTTCACTTTCTGGTTGAAGTTGATTGCTTTTACCTGCACAGGTCTGAAACCATTCAACGCAAGTTTACAATCGCAAAGTCACTTTTAGCAAAGGCAGAAAAATCTACATTTGATCGACTTTGTGCACAGGTTTGTAGTAACGTACTTGCAACGGAAATGGATGGCTATTTGCTTTACTTCGACTGTACAATTATTTGACATTCAAAGCTGCCCACCCTCATTTGAATCTAGAGAATCTTTCCACGCAATAAGACGCTAAAATTCTTTATACAGCTTTATTGGTAAATATTTAATCTGGTGCTTGGAAATGAACTTTTGTTTTATTTGATGATTATGCTACAGATATACAGGCTAGAAACTGAACAAAAGAGATTAGAGGAGGACACGGTAGTTTACAATCGGCTTCAAGAACAACTTAAGCTTTCTCCAGCCTATCAAAAGGTAAGGATTTTATTATTATTACGCAAAGGCTTTTGGATAAAAACTGTGTGCAAGTTTTTTGATCAACATTTCGGATCACATTCTGTGAGCCATCATTAGGAAAAAATACATGATCCAAAATGTCGATCAAAAAACTTGTACACAGTTTTTATCCAAAAGCCTCTGTATAATTATCATAAGCTGTGAAAGCATAAAATCTATGAAGGTTTTTATTAGTTGAGCAGGAGGCAGTGATGCCAATACTTTCATGCCCACTCAGCAAACTTCTCCCAATTGGGATGGACATAAAGCTATTACAAATTTATGAAGTTGCTTTATTTCTGTCTTAATCATAAGAAGTTTTCTGGGTGGACAGGTAAGTACTGCTATATTAAAGAAGACACTATTTTTTTTTGTTGTTAAATTTCTAATCCCTCTTTAGGTTAGAGAAATTCAATTTTATTTGCATACCCGTATCTTGTTCCATGTTGATGATACCTGAAGATGGTCGAGTATGGTCGCATACACTTCCAGTCCCAACAAAATACGGGCCAGTCAGAAAAGTCAGATGTGGAAGATGATGAAATTTCTTTTGAGGAGCTACTAGCACAGGAAAAAAAGGATTCATTCTGGTATGCTATTTCTAATTGAACTTTGGAGTGAATGAGAACGCAACATTTCTTGGTTTTAAATGAACTCCTTGTTTGCAGGCAAAAGCATGGCCCAATCAGACCATCAGTGCCTGTTCGTTAAGTGGTTTTGGCTTGAATTGCACGTGTTGAAAGGAAATTTCTAACCATATTGCCTGTATAGTTACAAAGAAGGATTAAATACCTTTTTTGTGGGGTGGGGGGAGACGGGTGGCAGTAAATGATATGACGTCTTTTTTTTCTCTCTCTTGATAGCGATACTTGCAGTTTACATGTTAATTCTCATGCTGTCAATGTCAAATGCGCGGTTTGTATACTAGCGTTCAGGAGTATTTGCATCACTCCAATAAGATATCTGACAAATCGAAACATCTGGGAATGTGTGATGCCTGTTTTTGTGTTTTTTTGATACGATGACCTCTGGTCAGATCCAAGCTCATGTTGTATTAGTTTGCTTTGTCCCTAACAAGTGTCAAATTTTATAGATGTACTATCCCACTTTATGCAGACTGCATGTGGTCATCTCAAAATGATTTGTTTTGCTGTTTTTAATTCACTATTTTAGCTGTCAGCAGGGGTATATGAATGAAACACAGTTCCCATCTAAGAAAAAATTCCGAAAATAGAACTATACCTTGGATCACAAACCTTGTACTTTGTGGCTTTCATGCCTAGGGGCACAGGAATGGGATGGTTGTGCTTGCTTTGACGAATCATATAAATCATCTTCTAAATTTTTATGGAATGCAATGCAATATTTTCCTTAAATGCAAATGCTGTTTCCTGGAACTTGTATTGGAAATAGGCCAGATTGGCTTTTTATAGGTTGGACTCTGAAAATATGGAAATCCTTATATTAGGAATGCACTATGAGATGCTTTTGTATTATGTGACGAGGCACAAATTGTAATTAAGGTTTAAGCATGAAAGAAAGCAAATAATTATATAATGCTCACAGTGACCAAAGTTATATAGTAATACAATACTATAAGGTAAAAGAGAACACAGAGTTAAAAAAAATGAGAGACTAAAGCTAGAGCCAGAAAACGGTGAAAGCACAACAATAGGGGGTAAACCCAAGGTAGGAAAGCTTTAGCCATGGAATGCAAAGAACTATAAGACTTAGAAACTTTGGCATAAATATAAGGCAATCAGATTGATCATGATCTCAAATATCTTCAAGGGAGTTGAGTAAATAATTCTTCACAAGGCATGTGCAATTTGTTTTAAAAATTTCCAACGCTTTTCCTATAAAACTAAAGCTAAAACCATAACATGCCCAAGCACAACAAAAGTGGGCAAACCCAAGGCAGGGAAATGTTAGCTGGAGAATGCAAATGTAAATAGCCAAGTGGGGAGGATCTCCCAAGGGAAATAAGAAGTGGATGAAGGCTACTTGAAAACCGAGAAAGAAAATATATAATCATGTATCATAATGGAAGGTTAATAGCCAACATCATTATCCACCACTATATGAGCACTGTAGGGTCCTCTAATATTTACAAGAGAATGTCATAAGCTGAGAATGAGGAAACATGATTCTCCTCATAAAACATCTTCTTAACATGAGATGTCGGTGAGACTTCAAAAATGGAAGGAAAATTGCTAATATGTTTGTCTATTTGTACACCAATTGGATTGATTACAATGTCAAAGACCCTCAAGGGAGTTGAAGGTATCCTCCCTCGCATGGCGTGTGCAATTTCTTTAAAATATGCAACTCTTTTTCCACTAGATATTGATTTTTAAATATATAGTTTTACTAATAATTATTCAACTACATATTAAAGACGAGTGT
The DNA here is from genome assembly GCA_037957365.1 of Torreya grandis. NCBI lineage: Eukaryota > Viridiplantae > Streptophyta > Pinopsida > Cupressales > Taxaceae > Torreya > Torreya grandis. The sequence continues at coordinate 1,248,887 of JARHVA010003730.1, forward strand.
GCAATTTATTTGCATCCATGTTCATATTCTTTGAGGTATCCAACCATTGATTTAGAAGTAAGCTATTTAGATATACACTCTTATTTAGAAGCAATATTTAGATGGTAACACACTCATTTAGGAGCAATATTTATATATTAACCCACTCCTATTTAAAAGCAACAAGTGATTTATGAAGTTATTCACACCTATTTAAAAGCAACATATACATAAATACAAGTGAATCAAGTGCATATTGGGGCCCATCCATTCTACTAATAGAATGTTGAGAATTGACTATCACCATTGAAATTAAATTTTGAAGTTGAAAATTGACCATCACCATTGACATTAAACTTTTAAGTGGACAATTAAGAATAAAAACAATCAATGTTTGCTTTAAAAAACAGCCCTTGGTTGGATATTTTTTAAGGTGTCTAATAAAATCGATGCAAATTATGGTAAAGAAAATTGCATATTGTATTGTAACAATATAATTTGACATTTTTCGACATATGAGAATGTCGACAATTGAAGTCATGCAAGTTTAATTTGAACATTGTTAATGGAAGTTAAAAAGTAGACAAGGAAATGATTGTTACAAAGTGTTATTTATGGCAATGGATGGTGCTTCCGAACAATTAAATATTTCACTAAAATCATATTTCAATCTAAATTTTTAAAAGGCTAAAAACATTCAGTAAAACAATTTTTTATAAGAAAAATTTATATATTTAGATATATTTGATTGGATAATTAATAAAAATGAATAATACTAATGATATTTCTTTTTGCAAATCCTTGACCGACAAAAGCATTAGAGTATGGAAACGTTTGCTAGTGCAAGAAGGTAATACATAAAAGGGCATATATATATATATATATATATATATATATATATATATATATATATATATATATATATATATAGCATTGTTACATATATATAACAATGCTATATATATATATATAACAATGCTATATATATATAGCATTGTTACATATATGTAACAATGCTATATATATATATATATATATATATATATATATATATATATATATAGCATTGTTACACATATATATATATATATAACAATGCTATATATATATAGCATTGTTACATATATGTAACAATGCTATATATATATATATATATATATATATATATATATAACAATGCTATATATATATATATGCCCTTTTATGTATTACCTTCTTGCACTAGCAAACGTTATATATAAAAAGGCATTGTTATATATATATAAGCAATGTTTATAGATAAGCTAGAATTTTTTCGCTAAGTCAAAAAAATGTGTAAAGCACTCCATTAAACCTTTATCCCATTGAGCAAGTTTGACCAGTAGCAAGGTTGTTATATAAGCGAGTCTTCTTTTTGCAAAGTAATATTCTCCCTCTTACCAATTTCTCGACAATGCTATCACTAGTATTAGAACAAAGCCATGTGACCTACTCTTCATTAATAGGTACAATCTTGGAAATTGAAATATTATGCCCATCGATTTTTCAACATATCTCTACTGTTGCAAGGAGACATCTTGCCAAGCTTCATCTATCTCTTTGTACTCTCAAGCCTTTTTATAAGAAATCTTGCAAAAAGTGCTTGCTACAAGACACTTATAAGGCCTTAAAGTGACATCCTAAACGCCATCACCTTTTGCTTATATTTCATCACATTGGTCTTCTTACCTATCCTTGACCTTGTTACCTTGAACCTTTGGATTCCACTCTTTGTGATGCAAGGATTTATAAAAGACCATCTTATTCTTAGTATTCTCTTCCATAGGCTCAAACTCCCTAGGGACATCAACAATAACACCCATTCCTTTGCTTTTATTCTAATTAACAACGCCTTTGGTATAAATATTTGTGATGGGGGTTGAATGAGAGTGGGACGTGCAACCCACCCCAACTTTTTCCCATCCCACCCAAGGTTCTCGTAAATAGCGAATAGAGAATCCTTCACTCTCCATGGATTTTTCTTAACCAAGCACACAATTAAGAAGGGAACTGTCAACAGAGGTAAGCATGGCTCAAAGTGATCCTTACTTTTTGTTTTTCAAAACCATACAAATACAAACTTGGGATGATTTATGGTTATAACCCATTGAATTTTTTTCTTTAAAACATTTTCTAAATCTACTTGCTATCTGTGTGACAACATTACATGGATCTACTCATTTCTCAATTTTAATCTTAATGAGATCTATGGCATAGGGCGAGGCCAAAAATATCATGTAGCTTGTTAATTATTTACATTACCTTAATATTTTTGCTTTGGGATGCATATCCTTGACCCAACATTTGTAACCTTATCACTCCTTTGATCCCTTGAAACCATCAATCTTGACGTGATCCATGGCCATTTCTTTTCATTTGTCACTCCTCACATGCAAAAAATCATAAAGCCATGAAAATAGAGTTGTAGAGTGCAAATGGGCAAGTGAGAATGCATGACTGAATGAAAAAGAGTTAAAGTCGAGGGAGTAATTAACCACCATCATTTTTTTTGCCATTAGTCATAATGATGTGTCGAAAAATTGAAAGTGAGCTTCGTAAACCATTAGTCGCCACCCGATGTCAAATCCCACCAATATTTTCCTTTGATTCACCATTGTTAACTCATCCAATAATCGTTCCCTTGTTAAAATTTGAACACATCACCATCTTTAATAATATATGGGTTCAACATGTATCAAACTAAGGGAGGGGATTTTGCATCTCTCCTACCTTGTGAGGAAACTCAAAGATATTTATAGTCTACCTACATTCCTTATCCTAAATTTGTAAGATGGGTCTCATATGATACCTAGACCTTTTATTGGCTAGAAGGTCTCCCAACTTATTAGCTTATCAGAAACAATGTTGAAAGGCGATACTATCAAATTGTTGTGTTAGATTGTAAGCCTTTGCTAGTATTCCATTTAATTTCCAATTAGACGTGGACCTTTTATTGACGATCATAGAGTTTCGATTCACTATTAGCTTTCTACATTCACATTTCAATGCAAGTTTGATATGTAGAACTAAGTGTCTAACCTTGAATTAGTTGTTCGCCACATGGGGGATGTGAAGAGAAAATACTTGCAAGAAATTCCCATGCTAGTCCCTAACAATACCTTTAGTTCATACTAACCCTGGGTTATCCTTTGGATGTCCCATCAAAAGCTACTTTTCAATGTTTTGAGGTGGGTGGCATCCATCGAAATAAGGACATATCTCTTCTATTCTTACTAGCCCATTTAGTGGGGAAGGAGACGAGGGGAGAGGGAGTAATGAGGTCTCATATTTTTAGGTATCCAATATTTGTTGGGGATAAATCTTTTTTCTTTTAATGAAGGCTGCAACATATATCATTTATTGAATATAATTTCGTCTACACATGCTATAGTTGATTTAATATATTATTGTCTTTGCATTGTGACCATCCTCACATGATTCTAGATTTTTTCCCAATGAAATGACTTCTATCTTTGTCCTTCCAAACTTCCAAAGTAACAATAGAGGATACACAAAGCGTTCCACCTCCTTGCCTTTAATTCAAAATAATTGAAGAGCTAAGCATGGAGCTTAGGTCCTTCAACCATGCCCAAGCCAAATTGAGTTTCTGCACTAGCCATGATCATACCTTGGTTGTGTAATCCCAATAGTTTATTGGATGATTGGCCATCTCTTTTGTATCTTTGCGTAATACATATGTGAGGGTTTATTTAACTTGACCCCCCTAAGTATGTCTTGTGTTAAATCATATTCCAGGCTAATAAGCAAAGGAAGCATTAGCTTTTGGAAAACTCAAACCATATCAAATCTGCATTATTGGCTAACCATGATCAACACTTGCTCTATATTTGAGGTTGTATATGATTGCCTTCATTGAGTATTCATGTCTTATTTCGTACCCACCTTAGATTTTATCATTCATCAAGAAGGGGAATATTCTTCCACACATATCTTAGTCAATCTTTAAGCCTATTGGTGATCAATTAGTTCTTCATTGAGGATACCTATGGTTCCTTAATAATTTGATATACTTGATCAAACTCATTCATTTTTCAAAGAGGTCTATCTCCCATCCTTGATTCTTCGCAAAATTTAGCCAATAAGCCGTCCTTTACATCCTCTCTCAACCTTTTATGTCATGATTGACTGACATTTAATAATGAAGTTCTATATATGAGAACTTTTGATCATTGATGTTGTTCATGCACATCCTTGAGTTTTGGTTGTGCATACACTAGTCCATTTAAGTAGGGTGATTTCTTCTTTTGTTTTTTCCATGAGAAGCTCTTCATGATGTTCTTCAGTGTCATTCTAATTGGTACATGGATTTTTAGTATTGAGAGTATGTATACACTACTGCATATTTTTCCATTCACATCGCCAATAGGGTCGATTTTATGTCGAAAATAAATGTATTTTTAAATTTATTTTGTACAAAAATTCAAGAAATCCATGTAGGAAATTTCAAAGTTAAATTGACCCGAAATCAATGCCACTAGTCATTTTTAGAGGCGTCATTATTGCATTGAATTTGGGTCCTTTTCACAAGGTTTTTGCCGACAAGAATTTCACGTGCCACTCTCAAATTAAATGGTTTTGGAGACACTAATCTGATTGTAATTCATGAGGGCCGTGTCATTTTAATGTCACATATTTATAATACAAATTAAAAAATTAATTATTATGTTTTTTTTGTAATTATAGTCCTTATAATTAGAAAAAAATATATTATAATTATATTTTTAATATTCATATATATATTATATTATTTTATAAATATATATGTTGTATATATAAATATATATTATACTATTATATATATTCATATATTATAATTTTAACATTCATAAATTAGAGATTACAATTGGACAAAAAATAAGATATATATTACTTATGACAATATATATATATATACAATAGTGTCTTACATGAAAAATTGGGTACGTTCTCATCAATAACACAACATAAAGATTGAGATTAATCTAATCTCCCTTACAAAATACAAAGAATCTAAGGCTAAATAGACCATATTCCTCATTACGATCATCCTTAACATATCCTCCAGGGCATACAGAGGTGGGGGTTCCAAATCAATATTTGTCACCATCCAAAAACTCATCACCGTAGTTGGAGGCATCGTCATCCTCCTAAAATTCAAGACCATCAATTATAGTAGATGGTTTGTCGATCTACAAAGACATAAATTAATAATGCTATAAGTGATTTATCCTACAAAATTGCTAAATAAATAATAAAATTTGTAAATTAAATATGCAAACTCTCCTCAACTAAACAATGAAATTATTACCCACACACAGCCCCTTGAATGGGCCTTGTCGATGAACACTTTGGTGTTCCATTTAAGGGATTTCAATTGTTAGCACACTTCCTTTGTGGCTCTATACCTGTAAGACTTCTCTTACAATAAAAATTATATGTTAAGTCAAGGTTTGAAAATATAAATATATATATTTTACAAAATATCATGTATAAACTTATGAAGTGTGCATCCTCTTCTACACTCATCTGCCCCAAGAAATGAATCCCCTGCTTCCCTTGAGTTAATATTACTTTATGGACCTTGTCTTAGCTACTCTTAACCCTCACATTAATTAAATGTTATTTTTTTTTAAGTAATAAAATATTAAAACCAAAAATTGACATGTCATTAATTTATAAACTAACCTGTAACCTTATCTGTACCTTGTTTGAGCCATTTATTAAATAACTTACTCAATGGAGATGCATATATACCTGGGGGTCACAATGCTAACCTCACTATGTATTCCCATGTAATTCTTCTACAAAATAAAGATTTTAAATATTAGAAATTTATTAAATAATAAAAATATATTAATACATAATTACACAACCCTACTCGCATGTCTCCTCATCCTCTTAAGCCCATATGCCACATTGTTTGATTAAGTTGACATTGCAATGGTCTTTGCCAAACTCGGTTTGAACTGATTTACTCAACTATTGTTTGTAACATGTGAGTGACATGGACTTGTATTTGAGGTGGAAGTTTTCTTGAGACACTGTCTTTTCCTTGGAAAGTATTCTTTTTTTGAAATTCCTATAGCTAAAAAAACATTACATTTATAAATAAATACATTTAAGTAAAAATAAAAAATAAAAGCATAGAAAAAATATGCTTAATTGTCTCGAACACTTTGTAATATTTTGATCTCATTATTTATATATAGTTTTACACTAGGCATGCTCGACACTTAGTGTATGTACACATATTATGTGAGATGGGAGCGTCAATCATCATAAGAGTTAGGCGGAGAGATGTCCTCACCCCCTTCATGATCCAACGAGAATATTGTCAAGCCTTCTGGGGAATGAGGTGAGTGTGGGAACTTGATGTCTTGATACATGAGCACAAGAGGAAGCTTGAGAGTGTATTGTGCCAACAATGTTACTTGATGTAAAATGACGACGCTATGACAATGACACATAAAATGTGGATATGTAATTTAAAAAAAGTTAAAAACCAAAAAAAGGTAATAGATAAGTATAAATAACATAATTAAAGTATTGATAAATACATTGAAGTAAATAATTTAAAAAAACCTGAGGCTCCCTCTAAGTAGACAACAAACAATGGGGCTTCATTGCATCCCTTCAAAGGTCCAAATGTAAAGTAGACATATCATCAAAATCCAAGCCTTATGTTAATAAATATTAAATTATGAAATTCAAAATATAAATGAAATAATCAATTAAAAATTTTTAAATGCAAAATTTTTATACTCGTGGGGTGATATTATACTTCCTAAAGAGATTCAAGGCGTGTGATGGGTGTAGTACTCCTCTTCTTCTCAATATGTAATCGAGGGTCTAGGAGGTGGGGGATGTAGTACTCCAAATCTTGTTCTCCAGTTGTATGAATGCTAGACCTACCAAAATCCACATTATATAATGCCTTGTAAAAATATTTGGTGTTCTCATGGCATTACCTAATGTGGCATGCCTAATATAAAAAAAACAACTTGCAAATTAATAGATATTAAGTAATAAAAAAACTAAGGTAGGGTTCCTAATATTTTATAGGATACCTAAAGTTTTTTATTGTTACGCATTTTGCTAAAATTTTTAACATAAAAAATAATTTAATAAAACATAAAAATTTCATTCCTAGGATTCTCGATTGTTAGGGTTTTCACTAAAAAATTAAAATAAAAACAAAAAACAAAAAACAAAAAACAAAAAACAAAAAACAAAAAATTCTAGAGTTTTTGATTGCTAAGGTTTTTGATGAGAATATATTCTTTTACCTTCTTTAAATCTCTAGGGTTCATGTTGAGAATATATGTTTGTGTTCTATCAAATTTGGAAAATAAATAAATAAATAATCTAAATGAGATAAACTACTGTGTAAAATAAGAATATTACAAATATGCATAAATTGATTTGGAAGTTGCTAGATTTGAAAATATGCTAAAAAGGGAAAGTACCAAAGAAATACAACTTAGCTAAAAAATTGTAATGTAGGATTGTGACTAAGATTGAAAAATAGGCTATGTGACTTTGTTGACTTATTGTGGATCTGAAACATGGTTTTATTGGATCTTCGGATAATAGTGATTGATCTAAACAAGAGTATAGTGTACTGGTGTCTTTAGGGAACATCGATATATTGAAGATGATAGCTATCTAAAACTGCCATGATAGGTTCAGATTCACCTGTATGTTCTATTTGCATGCACAAGAGCCTTTGATCCATTACAAAAGCCATTGTATATATTATCCTTCAATTATAACCTTAGTTCAATATATCAATAAAGCAAATGTAATCATAGAGTAAAAAGGAGTTAACGGTTGAAGTTGTGCTTAACCTCAACACCCCCTGTGTTGAGCACTGCCTACATACCAATACTTTGAAAAGGGATAAAATTCTATGTAGTTAACCTATGCTACAGTGGTGTGTGTGAAATATTGGTAAAAATACTAAATGCTGGTGTAATCTCAGTGTGATTAAGTGATTCAACCATGATTTGTGAACTTGGAGGTGTATTTAGACTTTATCTCAGGGCTACTGGGGTTGTATGTATTCAAAATTGGAAGAAATAGGGAATTTTCTCTCAATCTGTAATTAGAATTTTGGTGATTTTCAATATATAAGTCTCTTATGTGAAAAATGGTTTGAAATGTGGATTTATAGTGATCTTTTTGGAATTCCTTCAGATGGGGATTACTGCACTTGTGGGATAACCCATCAATGAATTCAAATTTGAGCAACTAGCCATTTTTTGGCAGGAGGACACTGTTGGCAGAATAGGATAATAATGGGGAATGACACTATCCAAATAAGGTGACTTTGTCTAGAGGGAAAGAATAACTAAACTACAAGTTGGGATCAATGTAAAAGTGAGTTTAGGTCGATTAGAATGATTTACATGGATATTTTGGGATCATTGGGTGCTTGTGGGAACAAGTCATCTACAATATGATTGAAGGAAAAGAAGTCAAGGACCATGGAAAGAGGCATGAACTAAGTGCATGAAATGGGTGGTCACAAGTGCACTATTCCCCCCTTTTATTCTAGTAATTAAATAAAAGCTAAAGTAATAGAGTAAAAAGAAAATGCATACTTGAATTTACTTATGAAGAGGAATCTGGAATTTAGTCCATAATATTGAACTGTGCTTCAAGCAAAAACCTGCAATGAAACATATATAAATTAGTCCTTACTTGAGATGGAAATATGAAAGTAAAAGATATAAATTTATGGATCTAATAACAAGGAATTAATACACTTGATTGGGTACATGGACCATTGTGTTTTATGGTGAAAAAAGGTGGTGACTGGAGAGGGTAAAACCCTTGGATATTTATTTTTCATTGAATAGCTTGGATTGGACTATGCGTGCCCCAATCCTCATTGAAATTTGAGTGTGCTTAAGAACTTAAGGTGTGATTGACTATATCATTGTATACCCAAGGTAGTGAATTAGGTTTTGAATCCCTATATGAATTCTAATAGATTGTTCTAGTGTAAAAACTAGAGCAAAAGGGTGAACCAACTGACCACTATAGATAGAATACGGTTTATTTTTGGTGTAAAACTAGTGCAAAAGATAGTATGATCTGGGTCTGGTGTATACAACATGGAGAATGACATGAATTCACATTCCATATATGGAACTAGTGAAAATCTAATCAAGGAGGTAAGGAGGTAGTCATATGCCGTGCACATGACCCCAATCTAATATTTGGGTGTATATGGACTCTGAGACTGAGTAATAACCACTAAAATTTTGAGCAAAACTTGTATTGTAATTATTGACCAATTTTGACCCTAGGTCAAAATAGGTCAACCCCTCTATAGTCAAAATTATTATAAGGTCTTTCCAAAGTCATAAATATGTTAGTCATGTTTAAGAGGGTCAATTAATGTGTTCCACCTTAGTTATTTTGGTCATTTGTTTTAATATTTTCTTATGCCACCTTTTTGGCCTTTCTAATGACTTGTATGGTTTCTAAAAGAATCAAAGTGTGTCAAAATATTTTCTAACATCCAAGATGTTGTTTGATATTTCACGAGTTAGTTTGGTAATTGACAAATGCAGGTTCAGTGTGGAAAGGAGGAGATAACAACAATTTCAACTAGTTTAAATGTAGTTGTATGGTCAAGTATAGTCTACTTAGCACATGGGAGCTTCAAGAGGATATCTATATGATATAACCATCCAATTCCATCCTCAAGAGGTCATAACAAGCTTAAAAATGACAAAAACCAGTTCATATTTTCCATCACTATCCTAGACAAATCAAAATAGGTCAACCAGTTTGCTTTCAGTATAGATAGTATAGGAGGAGTTCAGCTGAATGCATTTGCCAAGTGATAGTAGACTTCATTAGATTCATTTTCATGGTAGGAGTTTTAGGTTTGATGCACTATGTTCTATGAATCATCACTAAGAAGGTTGATGACTCAAAACTACCTACTCATCACCCCATAACCTCTAGTTTTCTCATTTGTATGCTATTGTGTAATGTTTCCAAGTGATATACATGATATTTTAGTGTATTTCATTCCTCTCCATGTTGTCTCTAACTTTGTCTGCATGTGTGAGCATAAAAGGTAGGCAAGATCATCCTTGAGTTTAGGGTGAGCACCATCAATGATATGTAGATGATTATTTTCACTTGTAGTGTCTTGTCCTTTCATAGTGGCTTCAGATCAAAGGAATACACTTGTCTTACATCCTCCCTGAGCATAATGATGTTCTAGGTAGATTCAACAGACCAATGAGGGGTCTCAAGGCTTTGAAACTAGGTGAACTTAGAGAAGGTTCTTGAATATAGTCACACTTCAATATAGTAACCACATACAAGATTATGTAGGGTGTCTAAAATAGGGTGTAGAAAAGAATCTAGAAGTGTTTAGTTTCAATTAAAGTCTTTAACCAAGTATAAAGGAATTGAGAGTAACATTATGATAATGGTTAGGCCATTACATGTAAATAGACCTAGGTTCATGTTCACAAATAGGAAAAGTTGCTTATGAGCTCAATTACCTTAATATATCCAAATGAGTTCTTTGATCAGATAATGAATCATATTTTGGAAATTTTTTATGTGCTTTATGCAAGTATAACCACTTCATTCTTGTTGCTTGAATGGATATATAAACATAAAAGGATGGTTGATAAGCCAAGATAAAGTGATGGTAAAGTGAATTTCCACTTAGGCAGGTCCTACTAAAGATGCTCAATGAAAACATAGTGCTTTCAAGTGAAATGAACCTTGAGTTTCCAAATTCTTGATGCATTGGTTGAATAGAGATGGGAGCATGACCTAAAAGAATAAGTGAGTTTATATAAATATGTGATGGTCCTCAGTGGTTTCAAGATGGAACCAAGGGAGTGGAACATAGGGTTCAACTAGGAAAATTTCCACCTACAGGATTCTTGACTCTCCAAATAGGAACTTACAGGTGATGCAATCAACAGTCTAGTTAGGCTAGTGAAAAGGTGATCTTGGTTGATAGAGAAGACTTAGAAGATGTATTAGTCACTCCCAAATAGACAATATCACCCCTTCATGTGGTATTTATACAAGCATAACCATCTACAAGAACCCTGAGAACCCTAAATACACACCTACAGTTGTGACATAATTTACAAACTAGCTCATGCATAAAGGATGTTAAGTGAAGGTGAGCAGAATGGTTTGAAGTAGATTATCATGTTGAAATAAACCTCACAACTTGGAATATCACACTCCATGTGAATTTAAAGGATAGATAATAGGGCTAAGATTGAGTTTTGAACCTTCACCTATAGGCAGTCCTAAACTTTGCATACATACCCTACAGACAATTTTTAGGCTTGAGAGACCAATTTTGAGTTTTGGAGTATTGGTGACTTTACAAAGATGAAAAAAAATTGAAATTTGGTATAAATGGTCCTAACGACCCAATATATTCTCCCATAGCTTCAAATTGGAAAGAAAAATAGGGGAGATGCCCTTTGTTTTGTCTCAGATAGAGGGCACTCCCAATCAAGACCACCTTGCAGGTTTGGTGTGTGGATAATGGAAAGGTGAATGAATACTATTAAATGAAATGAATGATGATGTATACAATTTATTTAGATATGAGAAAACATGAATACACATTGACGGTCTTGAGGGACCACTCAGAGGTGGTTATGGGCAATCACATACAATTAGGCCTAGAACTAGACCTAAGCCGTAAAAGGGTAAAGATCCATTCATATTATCATAGAACCTCTTAAATTAATTTTATGAACTTAAAGGGGAGATATAAGGCTATTTTAAACCATCATTTTTTAGGTGACCACTCAGAGGGGTCACTTTTGGCCTAAAACCATCTCAAGGGTGTGTAGAATGCAAGAAAAGGCTTGATAGGCCATTTTCAAATGCTCACATATGTACGGACACCAAAAATGGGGCCTAAATAACTTGGGGAGGGTTGAAGGGAATTTTTACCTAAAATTTGTGTAATTTTTTCAGAAGGTTGGATGCCAATATTTTATGAACAATCCTTAACAGTCCAAACCTTATAAAACCCTCTCAAAACCTTGGTTTGGACACGATGGAGAATATAAGGTGTGAAATGCATAAAAAGATGACCAAATGGACATGAAAATAATTTTAACCTATCTAAATCTCTATTGGGATCTATGACACACACTTTGGTCATACTATCATTAGTATGGACATGGTTAATTCTTTGTTTCTTACAGGATTTAAGCTATTTTATAGGTGTAGATGAAGATTGGTAGATGAAAGATATTGAAGGAGGTATGTAGAGAATTATACTAAATCCTATAATTCATTTCTCACCTTAGTTTAATAGGAAAATACTTTTGCTATCTCATGCATAACAGGTAGTCTAAACAGTTAGTGAGAAGGCAAGATGATTATCAAGTGATAGAAATCAAAAGTGTTCTATGAGTTTCATTAAGGTCTATCTGATAGACCAGAGGATAAAAGAGATTAATTTGAGTTCATTATCACCTTTTAAAAACATTTATTTGAGAAACTATAATCCATTTGGATGACAAATGTGAGGACTGCTTAGAGGACTAGTGACAAATGACTGCAAGCAATGAATGATAGATGACAAAGATGAATCCATCAGTTAGGGATGATTTTATGAAATGTGTTAGGAACCCCTCCAAGGAAGCACAATTGATTACTTTTCTTATAAGCAATTAAACGTGGAATTATACCAGAATGATTAAGTAACTAGAAACTTGAAACAACAAAGAATTTGAGAGACAATACACAATCTTGTATTAAATACTCTTAGAAGAAAATACAATAAAGAAGATGCCACTTCTTCTTCCACCTCAAAGGCTTGCCACACCTCAAGACCTTCTTCCCTCTCTCTCTTGCTCAACCACAACCAACTCAACAACCTGAGTTGTTATCCCCTCCTTGAATGCTTCAGCTGATATCCTTGACCTTACACCTTGCAGATCTCCTTGACCTTGCTTCCTTGCTTCAATACTTTACTTGCCTTCTTGATTACAATACATGCCTCATGGGTCTTTAAATAGGATCCCATGCATACAAAAATAGACTTCTAATTACAATAATTAGACACGTAGCTCGAGACTATAATTAACCCTTTAACATGCAAACACTCTGTTCAACTAACTAACTGTTCATGCAACAAATAGTTCTGGAACACATAGGTGACCGACGTCGGTCCCTGTCTACTTGGTGCTGACCAACGTCGGCCGACTCCCTGTCGATGCTGGTTGCCTTCTGCACTGTATGTGACTGACGTCGGTTACACTGCCGACGCCGGTACTTCTGGAACTCAGCAACCTCTCCATGTCTGCAACAGTTGAAGCTTTTAGCTCCACAACCTAATAAAATGCACTAACCTCTTCTCTTCCATCTCATGATAGAACCTATGTGACAAGGATTCCTATGGTAGTTTTGGACACTCAAGTGCATTCCTCACCATTATGAAGGTAGTTTCAAGCAAGATAATAAAGAGTCTATGCTAGATTAAGAAAGATGCTTTGTTTGAGATTGAAACATGTTCATATCAATTTATTGACTTCTTTTCCACTTCATTACATGTATTTTTAATTGGCTATTATATATTGACACCTGGTCTTGTGACCTTTGATCTTCACTTTTTCTCTCTCTTCTCCTAGTTGTATACATTCAAGCCTTTTTGGCTTTGTATGGGATCCACAATTGGTATGACAAATATTTACTCTTTTTAATACCTCATTTGCCTTTGAATAAAGTTTTTAAATTTATTTAATTCTCTTTAATCTCGTAATTTAATGTGTTAATTGGTTTGTGTGTTGACAAGTGATGAAAATGCTTTCCTTGTTTCCATGTCTACTCTTGCATGTTTATGTGAATGATATCTCTTCTAACAGGTTTCATTTAGTGTACTATTTGTTAAGTGTGTCTTGAAGTGTGAGAGGGATTAATAGTGTCTTATATCAGACCTCCTCTTCACTCACCTCTAGATAGGCATGGAAATCTACCTCTATGAGAAATACTTATGCTAGAAGGATATAGGGTTGAATTCAGTTTGACTTGTCTTCTTTCTTAAGTGAAAATGAAAGTGTGTTACGTGGATTTGTCTTGGTCTATCACCTCATTAGCATAGGTTTATTTTATGTCTCCTTCTTCCCTTTTCACCCCCAATAGTGCTTATCTTAGTGTAGTGTGAGCTTAAGAGACAAATCAAGGGAGCTATCCCTTTCAAACCTAGAGATCTATCTCTTGTAGTGGCTTGTTTATGAAGGAAGATAGTTTCTTTCTAGGGTGAAATTTTAGGCTAAAACACTAACCTGGAACAAATTCCACACATGATGCCCTAAAACTAAGAAAATTTAAGATAAACCAAAGTATTTTTGTAGAAATTGATTATGTATACATGTTGGTAACTATCTTATACTGCATGTGATTCTGAGAATTTTTGAAAATGACTATTTTTTGCCTACTAAGATAATAGTGCCATGTTTTGGACATGGCCAACATGCACCCCTATTTAAATGCAATGCTTATATCCAAAATTAATTTCTAGGTCATTAATGGGTATGGAACTTGACCAACTACATAAGACCTAAAAATTTATGTCTGTGTACTACAATGTATAAACTTAGTCTCCAAGACAAGCCACTGTGTATTCCCCCTCTTTTGAGGTGAGTTGTTGAATTTGCATAATGATTTAACTCAAAATAAAAAGTTATGTGAGAGACATTATGAAAATGTGTAAATTTAATTAATAATGATAACATTTAGGAGCATGCCATCATCATATATAAGCTAAGCAAAATAGTAATGTGAGATACATGTAGAAACAAGTGTATACAAAGTGACAATGTCAAGATAGATGTTAGAAATTTGGTACACAAAGAAGTGATAAAAATTAAGTACTAAAAATTGAATAAAACTATTTGGGGGGTGCATTATATCCATCATGGCATTAAAAGTCTAGGAAGTTGCATGATGTCCATCATGCATAAAAAACTAATCAAAATGAGAAAACAAGTGTCATGTCCATGACACACACATACAAAGAGTACATGAAAATCACACAAAGCAAAAAAAATAAGGCCAATGAGACACATATAAGGGGCATGTTAAAATGTCACTCATATGCATAAAAACATACAATGAAGGCCTTGAGCCACACACAAGGACATGATCAAATGTCCACAAGCTAGAATAGAGAATACAAATAAGACATGCTAGAATAGAGAATACACACAAGACATGAAGTGGGAAAGTAAACATGGAAACATGTATAAATACATGTAATTGATCAACATAAGCAATTTGTAACACTAGTATACTTTGTAACTTAGGTAACTAACAAGATATTAATGTGTATATAAGTGAGTAATGTCAATAGATTTTATGTAGTGTAAGGAACTAGATATAAACAAGAAGGGATATCCAAAGAATGATAGACCCTATGTATGAGATGCTCCTAGTGAGCTTGATGATCTATAGGTAAACTATAAAAGGCATGCATTTGGTTTGAATATGAAAATTGATAGCCTGTGCTCACTAAGACATGATTGATAAAATATGATAAAGGTGCATGGAACTACTATTTGAATCAAGTGTTGTTATCTATTTAAAATTTTATGGGTCTATAATGGTATCGCCTCCTAGAATTGTGTTTGTTGATGGAAATCTGTATGCTCTGTATTCATTCATGTACACTTATAAAGCATATGTGACATGAAACTAGATAGAAATAATTATTGAATAACTATGCACAAATCAACTGATGTAAATGAACTAAACATAAGGATGCATAGGTCCTAATTGTATAATTTTATAGAATTTTATGTTTTTTTTGTATTTTTCATATATGAATTTGATCTGGGCAACAATTTAGGCGATAATTCAGGTGACAATTCTACCCCAATTGATGATGGAACTTCTAGGAGCCATAATTTTTGCACCGTAGCTCCAATTGAATCCCCGTTTGACCCCCAAAAACCCAAAGGAAGTACCCCAAATTTCAATATTAGTAGTGCAGTCTAAAAATAGTAAGTTTCTAAAAATAGTAATTCCTTGAATTTTGTATTGTTTTAAATCATGGAAATCAAACCACTTAATCTTCCTTGAGATTGGTGACCTTCCACATCCTTCTCCTACTTTCAAAATGTGTATAAATGAAGATGTAACCCAAAATGGAAACCAAACATCTCTTCCCAGAGATAAGCATATAGTTGAATTATGATATTGAGTAATAAAACATCTCTTCTTAGAGAATTCATTGTTACTGTGTTATTTTTTGTGTGTTCTTGAAATATTTGTCAATCAAAACTTATGATTTTTGGATTAGTGGTATTAGAGTGGTTTATCTTGAGAGTGTATGATCCTAAGGATGAGGTTAGGCTACAAGAAGCTTGGGTGGAAAACAATAGAGCTTCCAAACTATCCACCTATTTGATCCAAATGTCTTCAAATGGTGGACGACATCAAGATATCTGATCCTTTCAAGGAAATGGTGAATGAAGCCTTCCAATGGCAATAAGCACAAATACTACAGTAATTTTCCCAAATTCTCCAACAACTCCCAATGGGAAATTTTGGCTCCTCATCTGCACTTCCTAGCTCCTCATCCATGGAACATCCTTTCAGTGCCCCAACACCCTTCAAAGTTCAGGTGAATTTTGATATTCCTACTTTTGAAGGAAAAATCAACTTTGATGCAGTAGAAAATTGGTTGGATTAGTTATCTTCCTATTTATATGTAAATAAATTAATCAATGGAGAAAAGATCACTTTCACTCTTTAGAAAGCATCATTTCCCATGAAAAATTGGTGGAAAGTGTACAAAAAAAGGTTCAGTATAGATGACATTGGCCTTGAGGTAAAACCTACTTGGGATGATTTCATGGAAGCGATAAAAGGAAGAATACTATCCCATCAGAGCATATGATGATCTGTACATACAGTGGCAATAACTTCACCAAGGTAAGGACCAATCTTTACAATATTACACAGACATTTTTCATTCTTTGTCTGCAAGATTGGGCATCCAAGAAAGTGAGAAACATAAGACTCTTAAATATCATGGTGGACTAAAATGGTACATATGGGGGGAAATGGAACTCTTCAATTTGGAAACCCTCAATGAGGCATACAAGTTTGTAGTAAAGATTGAGCAGAAGCATGGAAGGAAAAATACAAAGAGTCAACCTTCAAAATGGAAAAGTGACAAGGAAGGTCAAACACGAGGCAAAAATTGGAAGTAAAATGAGTTTCAAGATAAAAAACCCCAAAAGGGGAAGGCTGAAAGATGGTGTGATTACCATAAAATTGGAACTCACTACAAAGAAGAATGTCGAGCGATCAAGTCACTACTTTTTGAGTCACAATACTCGACATCTACTACTTTGTGTCATATACAACCTACAATCGAAGAGAACAAAGAAGAGATTTTAGATGATGAGCCCGATACCATCATCACTTCATCATAGAATCATGAGGAAAGTCTAGATGACAAGGAAAGATTGTTTCACTCCAAATTATGGGTAAAAGGTAAGGCTCTACATTTCATTCTTGATAGTGGGAGTCAAAAGAATTTAATCTCTGCTAAAGTTGTGAAAAGTCTAAATCTATCCATGAAGCCTAACCCAAAGCCATATAGTATTGGATAGTTGAGCCTAGGGAGAGACCTTCATGTCACCCATCAATGTATTCTTTCATATGCAATAAAACCTTTCCAAGATGAAGTCTTGTGTGATGTGGTAAATTTAGATGTTTGTGATGTACTCCTTGGTTAGCCATTCATGTATGATCAACATGGCATTTATGAATCATGAACCTGAATAATCACCCTCACTCTTGGAATGTGGTACTATAGGATACTAGAGGTACCACCTCCCACATCTATCTCCCTGATCAGTGCCAAACAATGTAAGATATTGGTGGAGAAGACAAAGCATTTCATTCTTATGGTGGTCAAACCACAAAATCCAAGAAGGCCGATGTTGCAGTCCTGACTACACAATCAACACAACAATATAAATAGATGGGACAAATCATAGGAGAATATGATGACTTATTCAAGTCACCCATAGGAGTTCCACTACATTTCCAAGTAAAGCATTCTATCGATTTGATCTCAGGATCACCTTTACCTAATATTCCTATGTATCTTAGATTAGTTTTGGAGAATGATGAGATAAAAAAATAGATTCAAGAATTGATCCAAAAGGGTCACATCAGGCCATGCTCTTCACCCTGTGGTAGCCCAATTTTCCTGACACTAAAAAAAGATGGAACATGGAGGCTTTGCATTGACTATCAAGCCCTGAATAAAATCACTGTGAAGAATTGCTACCCCCTCCCTAGGATTGATGACCTACTAGACCAACTCCATGGTGTGAAGTTATTCACCAAAATTGATCTCAAATCTAGCTATCATAAAATTCTCATTGATCCCACTGATGTTTGGAAGATTGCATTCAAATCTAAGGGGGGGCTCTTTGAATGGTTAGTTATGCCTTTTGGCTTAACTAACACACCTGCAACCTTCATAAGGATGATGGATGACATATTGTGACCCTTCACCAACTCATTCATGGTTTTCTACTTGGATGACATACTCATCTATAGTAGAACATGAGAGGAACATCTGAAACATGTTTTTATAGTGCTTCAAACTCTTTGGGAGCACAAGTTATATGCAAATCTTGACAAATGCAAATTCAAGATGAAAACAATTTAGTACCTTGGGTACATTGTGAATGAGGAAGGGGTTCATGTTGATCTAGAGAAGATTTAGTTTATTCAAGAATGGCCTACACCAAGGACCCTCACATAACTTCATACATTCTTGGGTCTTGCAAATTTCTATCAGAAGTTTGTTCTTGGATTTTCACATGTTGCTTGGTCACTAACCCAAGTGACTAAAGGAGGAACTAAAGCTACATTTCAGTGGGGTGAAATACAACAAAGGGCATTTGAGAATTTGAAGAATAGACTTTTCTCAGCTCCTATTCTTGCCTTGTCAGATTTGTATCAATCTTTTGAGTTGATGACAGATGCATCTGAATATGCCATGGGAGATATCATCATGCAACATGGCCATCCTGTTGCATATCACAATGAAACTTTCACTGATACAATCAGGAAATACCTAACATATGATAAGGATCTTTATGCCATTGTGTAATCCTATAAATAATGGAAACATTACATCTTGGGGAAAGAGACGATCATCTACACTGACCATAGACCATTGGAATTCATCCAGATATAGAGTAAACTAAAAAATGAGAGGCACCAAAAGTGGGCCACATATTTTTATCAATTCCTTCTGATAATCAAACACAAAAATTGGAACTCAAATATATCCATAGATTGTCTAAGCCACCCACCAATTACTGTACTCATAATAATTATTGACCCATGTAAACATGAGATTGCCACTTGGGGTGCTCTATATGAAGCAGATCCTACCTTTGCTGATACATATCAGGTGCTTCAAAAAGGTAAACATGTTTTTGATTTATATTTGAAAGATAATGTCATCTATCATATGGGGCACATCTATGTTCCATCTATAGAGCAATAGAAGATGATATGGGAAGCACATTTCAGTAGGATAGCTAGACACTTTGGTGTAGAAAAGACATTGGCAGTTCTTCAAAAACACTTTTACTAGCCCCATATGTGAAAGGATGTGGAAAGGTATCTCAAATATTACACCCCATGTGTGATATCCAAGCCAAAAAATAAGAAGCAAGGGTACACGCCATTGCTAGAACCAATGAGGCCTTGGAAATATATCTCAATGGATTTTCTCTTAGGTTTGCCCACTTCAAAACATGGCAAGGACTGTATTTTTGTTGTAGTTAATCATTTTTCAAAAATGGCTATCATGATTGCTTGTAAGAAAAATATATCTACTAAAGAAATTGCTCAACTATATTTTAGTCATGTATGGCTCCATTTTGGTCTCCCAAGTCCATTGTCTCAGATTGAGATAGAAGGTTTCTAAGCATCTTTTTGTCCACTCTATGGAAGATGATGGATACTAAGCTGATGAAGTCCACATCCTTCCATCCATAGACTGATGGTCAGATAGAGGTGGTGAACCACTTGATTATTCACTTGATTCAGATGTATCACTCCAAACATCCATGCACATGGGATGAGGGGCTTCTTTTCATACAACATGGATATAATCAGGCCCTACAGAACTTGAGCAAACACATTCCATTCCAAGTATGCTTCAAGTTATAACCCATGGAACCAATTGATATATCCATTCCATTCTCCACCATGAAATACACACCTCATGGAAGATCTGAGGCAACAAAATCAATAAATTTGATTAAACAAATGCAACACATCCAACAATAAGTTCATGACATCTTGGAGAAGATGAATCAAAAGGATAAGCAATGCCATGACAAAAATAGGATTGCACACCATTTTGTTGTGGGTGACAAAGTTTAGTTACGGCTTCAAAAAGAATGAATTGTAGGCCCATACAAAAAATTTTGGCCTCGATAATATTGTCCCTACACCATAACCAAAAAAGTTGGAGAAAATGCTTTTGAGTTGAAACTACCAACCTACCTTAGTCTGCATCCAATATACAATGTGGAGATCCTTAGACCATATCATCCACCTCTATTGGATACTTCAGTCATAGCAGAACAACTAGACATTGATGAGCTTGATACATAGATTTTTGCTCTAGTGGAGGAGGATCAGATTGTGGACCCTTAGATGAAGACAATAAGATGACGCTTTATTCCACTTTATCAGGTGGTCAAAAGGGGCCAGCTTAGCCACCAAGGTGAGTGGCTCGCAAAGAATCAAATTAGGACAAAACTAACACACTTGATGAGGAATATTGATGAAATGTGGACCATTTATTCTCAAGGATGGAGGAATGATCTGGATAATAATTCAGGTGCCAATTCTGGTGATGGTTCTACCCCAATTGATGATGGAACTTCTGGGAGCCATAACTTTTGCACCGTAGCTCCAATTGACTCCCCGTTTAAACCGTTGGAAATATAATAATGAGGAGAAAATGGTGAGATGGCATAAATATTTGATCAATAGTTTTTGACCCCTAAAAACCCAATGGAAGTGCCTCAAATTTCAATTTTAGTAGTGCAGTCTAAAAATAGTAATTCCTTGAATTCTATATTGTTTTAAATCATGGAAGTCAAACCACTTAATCTCCCTTGATATTGGTGACCTTTGATATCCTCCTCATAATTTTAAAATGTGTATAAATGAATATGTAACCCAAAATGGAAATCAAACATCTCTTCCCAGAGATAAATATATAGTTGAATTATGATTTTGAGTAATAAAACATCTCTTCTCAGAGAATTCATTGTTACTATGTTATTTTTTATGTGTTCTTAAAATATCTATCAATCAAAACTTGAGTTTTGAATTAGAATTGAAAATAAAAAAATAAAGAGAAGGATGATAATCGATGAACCCTACAAGGGTCTCATAATCAATGGGTCCTCTGTCTAGGATAGGAATGATGACCTTTTGTGAATGAAAAGTGTTACACTATTATGATTGAATTAGGTTGAAATTAAAAACTGAATACTAATTTCCAATTGTACCAAGAATGTGAATATTGTAATGATGATTTGTATCATACTATGAATTTTATTGAAAATGATGAACTCTAGGGTTTTTGGGAACCCATCATGGAGTGTATGAATTTTGCATTAATGCCCTTCTTGAGACATCTTGAGTGCTGGGTAATATTGATCTCAGATGTATAGGAGTAGATAGAGGCTATCTAGAATACAATATAATTTTTTTCTGAAATGGAGTTTCACGGACAGGCCTCCTTAAAAGGGTAGATACATGTTTTGGAATTTTCTAAGTAGTTTGCGCTTTTTTAGGTGTCTTAATTGAAATATGGTGTATAGGAACTATATCTATCTATGCTAGGGGGTATTCATATGGTGTACCCCATACTATGATGACCTCATTGGCATAGATATACTTTAAACACTTGTGAACTATATAAGGAACTGCATGAATCTGTTGAATCCAATGGCTTCTCAATAATATATTGAAGAACCATGTACTAGGTATGACTGTAAACTTGGTGGTCACATGTGCTAGACCAAACTATAATGGGAATGTAATCTCACCAATGGAGATATAAATGTGATAATTGAATCATATTATTACCATGGTAATTCTATTATCCACAATGATTAAAAGGTATGATTGTACATATATTCACACTTGCACTATCATCGACCATAACACTCTGAACATGTTGGTGATTAATGTGTACATAAATGATCAAAGAGTTCAAATATGCATCATCATCTACTATCTCATGGTCTAAAAACATGATGGGTGGAATAAGGCACTAAAGTATGGTAGGTATAAATGATGCCATTCAAAGGATGTAGTGCCTTTATATGAGAATGAAATGAAACTAGAGGAGGATGTGCATTATATGTATAATGCACTCACAATGTATCTACTATCTCATTAGATGTATGCATAGAAAAAGGATCATTAAATATTTTCATATTTTTAGTTTCACTTGGATATGATTTTGAACTATTTATGGTTTTTACCACATCGATGATGTTTTTATCTATCAAATCCTGAATCTTGTGCCTTAAACTGATGTATCTGTTAGTACTGTGCCCTAGTGCTCTATGAAAGTCACAAAAGGCTTTCCAAAAAAATGGAAGATGCTTACTCATATCAACCTATTTAATGGAGGGAGAGATATGATATTACATTACAATAAAATTTTGAGGACCTTATATGGAGATTCTAGTAAATTTTTTCCTTGGAGGAGTTCATAATACAATTCATGGAGTTGGTTCTGAAATGACATGTAATATTGAATTTTTATCATTCTTATTATCAGTTATCCTAAACTTATATGGAGAATTGATTAAAATATTTGTAATTGAATATGTATGACTTGTATATTTATGATACTTCATTGTCAATAACTTGACTTCCCATTCCTTTACTATGTGACACAAATATGTGAATGAGAGAAACTTATTAAACATGATGGACTCATGTAGGGGTGGAAGTAATCTTTTCTTAAAGATATATTGTAATTATCTATCTATCATATGAATTCCATTTCAGATAGCATTATCTTATACTTTAAGTCATATTCTTCAATAGGCTCATTAGATTTTTATTTGAGTTGAACAATCTGAGCATATAAAATATTCTCATTGATATTGATTGAAAAATGTGATACAAACGTATTGACCAAAGGATTGAATGCATGAATTGATTGATGTGGTAAGTCATAAAAACATTGTAAGGCATATTCATTTAGACTCCTTAGAAATAACATGGTCAATAACCTATCATTGGACACACAGTTCAAATATGCTGTATATAATGCTCTCAAATGTTGTCTGGGATCACCCTTTCCATCATATAATGTAATCTTGGGTGCCAAAAAACTTATATGTAGAGGATATAATTTTATGTGATGTGTCAACATAGTGTGAGATTCAAACACTTGATTAGGTTTCAAAGTGCCTTTCTCTAAATGTAAAACCTTAGTTTGCAGAGATTGAATCTCGTGCATAAGGGATTAGTTATCAACATAAGAAAAATGTGTGCTAAGTAAAGGCATTGTTCCTATTATTGAGTAGGAATTGGTATATTAATATATTAAATACCTTGGGTTGTCCCCATAGTAAATAGTGGTATAAAATTTGAATCCATGGATTAAAAGTCTCAAGTGATTGTGTTATACTTGCAATTTTTATGTCCAAAAGTGTTTTTAAAATGGTATGATAATCAATATGTTATTCATAGATTATTTCTATAAAACTCTTAATAACTTCCACTTTGTTAAATTTTTATTTTTCATCACTTATAGGTGGAAGTACATCTTGGTGCTCATCTTGAGGACCAAGGTTATCTTGATCATACTATTCTTGATCTGAAGTAGTGTCATTGACCTCTACATGCTCATGTTAGTCATTAACATCTGAAGGTTCTGATATACCCTTGTTCTATAGATGTTATATGTTTAACAAAATAAATATGAGTCTACTCAATTAGAATGGCACTTAATCTAGAACTTATTCTAAGAGAGGTAGAAATAGATTTATTAGAGTGCATAAAATATGAAATGGAAACTTGAAATATTTTTGAAAATAAATAATTTATAAACTATGAAAACCCTAGGAAAGTAATTGGAAACAAAAAAATGAAGGATAAAAACCCTAACAACATCTATGGTTAGGGTTTTGAAATATTTGAAAAATAGTTAGGTTCATCAACATGTTTTTATCAAATTTAGAAAATAAATGAATGATTTTCCTAAATGAGATAAACTACCGTGTTAAATTATAATTATACAAATATGCAATAAATGACATAAATTGATTTAGAAATTGCTAAATTTAGAAATTTACATACCAATACTCTGAAGAGAGATCAAACTCAATGTAGTTATTCCATGCTATGATGGTGTGTGTAAAATATTGGTGTAAAATATTAAATGATGGTATAATCCTACTGTGATTAAGTGCTTTAACCATGATTCATGACCTTGGAGGTGTATTCAGACTTTAGCTTAGGGATTCTAGGGATGTATGTATTTAGAAATGGGAGAAATAAGGAGTTTTATCTCAATGTGCAATTAGAATTTTGGTGTTTTTCACTATGGAAGCCTCTTGTGTGCAAAATGGTTTGAAATGTAGCTTTATAGTGATATTTTGGGAATTATTTTAGATGGGGCTTGATAAACTTACAAGACGACCCATTACATAAATTCAAATTTGAGTAACTAGCCATTATTTAGTGGGAGGACAATGTTGGCGTAATAGGATAATAATAAGGAGTGATACTATCTAAATAGACTAACCTTGTCCATAGGGAAAGAATAACTATATAAAAAGTGGTGAATAATATCAAAGTGAGTTTAGGTTTCTTAGAATGTTGGATATGGCTATTTTAGGATCATTGGTTGCTTGTGGGAATGGGTCATCCAAAATAAAAGTGAATGAAGAGTAGTTAAGGACCATGGAAAGAGGCACGAGCTAAGTGCATGAAAAGGGATGGCACAAGAGCATTATTTTAGAAATAATTGTTAATTTATATGTTTACAGTCTGATTGATAAGTTTTAATATTAAGATTCCTTGCATTTATAGTTTTTTAGGTTCCTAGAGTTTTTATACTCATATGGTTTATAGATAAATTTTATGTTTGTATTTTGTTTGGATTCTTAGGGTTAGTATATTCATTAGACTCATATTTTATTCTTAGGACTTGATTGTTAGGGTTTCTCTGATTTCAATTCTTTTGTAAATGAAATTTCAATTTTAGAAATTCAAATATAAAATGAATTTAACATACCTCTATAATTCGATTTAAGAGGGGTTCTATAGTCTTGTTCTTCTTCCTTTGGATTTGGAAGGGGTAAATTGTATTTACCTTATCTTGAATGCAAATAATGCCTCCATTAATTTATTTGGGTATATCTTATCCATTTATCCTGAGCTTTGCCAATGCCCTTCCACTCATTATTACCATCTTTAGTTGTGTCCTACTATTACCCAAATCCCACCTCTTACTTGTCCCCCCAAAAAATTTGTTGATAAGAAAACATATTTATGTATTTATGTGGTGGGTTTTTTTTTGTATTTTTATGTCTACCCACTAGTATATTTTCATGAATTTATGACATTTTTTGAATTTTCATTTTTTTTCAATTAGTGATTCAACATTTGCTTCAACATATTTTTATAACACAACCACATTAGGGATCAATTTAATATACAAAAAATCACTACCGTACTAAAAAAGGTCACTGATGAATGTTTGCATCATCCCTTTCACCATTGATGCAATCATGCATCAATGTTTACATCAAACACTCTGAATTTCTTGCCTAGAATTTTCTTAGGCATTGACATGAATTGTGACACAATTGCATCAATTACTTTATCAAAAATTTTTATGTAACATAAAAAGTAGTGAATTGGATTGAAAGCATTTTAGGGTTTTTAACAAAAACAAAAATTTAAATAAGGAAAAATTTAAAGGAATTTTTTTCTATTTATTTTTGTAAGTAGAGGTGGTGTATGATATCATTAGTCAAAGATATGTATTTTATATGCCCTTAGCCTATAACATGTGTATCTAAGTTGTGGCTTACATAACCCTTTCCTTATCATATTTAATTTCTTTAGGATCTCATTTAGTTAGATAGGTTAGCCTATGAAGTAACCATAGCCCAATAAGATTATAAATATGAGGTAGGGTTTAGTACTTGATCATCATATTGTGAATTCTATTCTTATTGTAAAGTTGTGGAGGTTTCCCCCTCGAAGTGGCTCATCATTTGCTCATATATTATATATTTTTTTTATTCATATTGTGATTTATTTATGTTATTATACTTTATTAGTGAAGTAATTTCCTTACAATTGGTATCAGAGCATCAATTTGGGCCATTGAGTGTGCAAAAACCTAATATTAGAGAATCACTTATATATCTAAATTGGTTACAAATCTCCAATTTTTTTACTGGAGTTTTAGGATCATTCAAGGACATCTTAGTACAAACATTAGGGTTTGGGGATCTATTTTGAGCTAGTTATTATTAATTTAGTGTTTTTCATATAATTCACTCTAAAGGTTGCATTTTTAGGAAATTTTTAGATTTATTTACATTGGAAAGATTAAAAAATATAGTGAGGTTTTATTATTTGTAATTTTAGATTTGAGGTTGACATCAGTGCAAAAACTCTTGGTCAAATTTGGGCCAAAGGTGATAATTAGGATTGACATTATCAAGACTTATTATGGGAGGACCACAAATTAGGGGCCTAGGCAGGGGTGTTGAAACTCCAGGTAAAAATCCTCATAAAGAAGAGATGGAGTCAGAAGGGGGAGTTACTGAATTAGTTGTTGTAGGATTTTTAATGATTGATCACAAAGTGAGCTAGCTGGATTATGATGTACATGGTATACAATATGATGTGCAAGGCCTATATTATGAAAAGAATATCATACAACCTATATTGGAAAATATCATGATGAATTTGAAGAATATTCAACCAAAAAAACACATATCACCATTTCAAAACCCAACTAGAGTGGATATTTTAGACAACCAAATCCAAATCCAGGTACCTCACAACCAAGTAACATGATTCTAAAAGTGGAAATGTGAAAGTTTGAAAGGAAGTATCCGGTCATCTGGATCAACTAAATGGATATGTTTTTGATATACAATAGATTATATGTAGCTAAAAAGTGGTCATGACATACCTATATCTATAACCAAGATAATTCATTTGGTATCGATGGTTATGTGCTCAAAAGTAGAAGAAGAAAGATTCTAATCTCACTTGGTATGTTTTTATGGATGAGATGAAACTACACTATAATAATAGTGTGAGTTATAACCAATTTAGTCAATTGGAAAAACTATGAAAAATAATGGTAATTAAGGATTATATTCATCTATTCAAAGCCTATCTTTGATCATGGATAATATTCCTAAGGAGTACTTGAACGACTTGTTTCTTGGAGGTCTAAAGGACCACATTGAACATGAGGTATGCGTGTTTAATCCAAATAATGTCTTTAAAAATATTCTCATGGATTATAGGGTATAAGAATTTTTTAATCTATCAATAGGTAATAATTCACCAACATCAAATATCGAAGCAACTTGTCACCATCATTTTCTTAGCCTACTAGATTCACACATCAATAAATTAAAGAGAAACAAATGAAAGGTTAATTTTTAAATTATGAGAGAAAATGGAGCAAAGGACATAAATGCATCGAGAATAATTTTTTATACATTTAAGGGGTAAATAAGGAATAATATGTTGATGAAGCATCAGGTGAAGATGAATGGGTGCCAAAGATAAAATCTAAAAGATCCCAACCAACTATCTCCTATCATGCAATTTTAAGTATTCGCACTCCTCAAACCCTTAAAGTTGTGGGTTTCATCAAGAAACAAAAGGTAAAGATGTTGATTGACTTATGGAGTATACATAACTTCATAAATATTAAGTTGGTTACTTTTTGTAACTATTTCATTTCTCTAGCTCTAGAATTTTAAGTCATGATTGTAGATGATGGTACAGTGAATTGTTCTAAAAAATTCCATAGTATTAAACTTGATATGGGTGACTTCAAGATATATTATCCTATGTTTGATATTCCCATGGTTAGGGAAAACAATTTTCTCTAATTCCAATGGTTCACAACCTTGGGCATAATCAAGATGAATTTCTAGGAACTATTCACGTGCTTTCATTTTGAAGATAAGATAATTGAACCACATGGATTATAGGAAAAATATACACAATTGGTTAGTTTGCATCAAATGATAGATTCTAGGAAAAGGGTATGAAGTATTTTTATCATGATTATGTTCCATAAAAGTTCAACCAACAAAGTTTTCTACACATTTTTATCTACAAATGATTATTGATGACCACCCAACTATTTTTAGCGTCTTGCCAAAAGGACTTCCACCAAGAAGTGAACATGATAATTTCATAAAACTAATTCTAGGGAGTCAACCACCAAACATCAAACCATACTGGTATCTATATGCCTAGAAGAATGAAATTGAAAATATGGTATTGGAGTCGAAGAGATGGAGTATTTGGGTCATATTATTTCATAGGAAGGAGTCAAAGTAGACCCTACTAAGATCAAAGCTATGATGGAGTGTCAAGTGCCAAAAACCCTCAAGGATATTTGAGGTTTTTTGGGGCTCACAAATTACTATCACTATTTTGTGAAAAATAATGGTAGCATAGAAAAACCACTCACAATTTTTTTGAAGAAGGAATCCTTCCACTAGAATGAATAAACTACCACAACCTTTGAGAATATAAAGGAGTCTATGTACATGATTCCATTTTTGGCTACCCCTTATTTTTATAAAATGTTTATTGTTGAATGTGATTTATTAGGATATGGAATGGGGGTATTAATAATGTAGGAAGGAAGTCCCATTACATTTGAGAGTCATCAAATCAAGGGTAAAAATAGACTAAAACCAATTTACGATAAAGAGATGCCCTTATCCTATAACTTGTGTTGTAATATGTGTAGCTAAATTGTGGCTTACATAACCCCTTATTTATCTTATTTCATTTATCTAGGATCTCATTTGGTTAGATAGGTCAGCCTATGGAGTAACCGTATCCTAAAAAGACTAAAAATAAGTGGTAGGGATTAGTACTTGATCAACATATTGTGAATTTTGTTCTTATTTCTTATTGTAAGGTTGTGGAGGTTGCCCCCTCGAAGTGGCTCATCATTTGATCATATATTATGATTTTTTTAGTCATATTGTGATCTATTATTTTTATTATACTTTATTGGTTAAGCAATTTACTTAAAAAATTAAACCCTAATTCTTAATATTTCCACTAAAATTGTATATTCAATATGTTATACTAATCAAAGTAAGATAATATTTCAATAATATTAAAGCAAATTATGTAACAACATTGGAGCGGGATTTGATAATTCTTTTTTATGAATAAATTAAATGAGTGTTCAATTTTTTTTTATAGATCACACTCTAAATTAACTATTATTTATAGAGTCACATGCTCATTAAAAATGTAGCATGGAAGTGGAAGTGGAAGTAGTTTTTAAAAGGAAGGGATGAGCAGATCAGGATCAACAAAAAGAATAGGTGGCCCTATGCTAGTAAGAAGTAATGCTGCCCATAGAACTAATCAAATTTGATCACTGCCGTGGATTTATGAAGTATCCATAACACTATATATTCATTGTCATGTTTGAGTAAATATATTTAAAATGGAGTAATTTGAATGAATGTGTCTGTCATTTTTTTAGGTTGTTTCAAATGATGGAATTAATTCACATGGGATATGTCAGGTTCACCCTGCCAACTCATTACACCCTAAGAATATATTTTACACTAATTTACCAATGTTCTATAAGATTCCTCTTTTACCACTATTTCCCCAAATTTAGTTAATTTAACCCTAATTTTTATCTAACATATACATATAAATGGAAGGGGTTGGTGGACTAAATATTAGGCAATGAATAAGTGTACTCCAATTCATTTCCATCATATTTTAGTCTAGCCATAGTTAGAAGAAAATACACAAGTTTGCATGGATGACATGTTGATAGACCAATGTTTTTTACAACATGATGAAGTGTTCAACTTAAAAATCAATGACATTGATTTAGATATGGACATGGGTAATATGAAAACTTTTTTTGATTAACAAGATAATATGGTAATTGAACACGATTTCAATGACACAACATATGAGGTTCATAAATCCATTGTTTCAGTTGGTAGCATGTAGGTCATGTTTATTACATGCTACTTTAATACTACTAGACTTGAAATTAAATTATGGATGGACCGAGACAAGTGTTAAAACATTGTTGAGGTAAAATTACACCAATTTAGTGATTTTTTGGTCAATTATAATAAATTATGCAAAAAAATGTAATTGAACTTTGAATAGGTTATTAAAAGATGAATTTATCTTAGAAGGTAATGTGTTTCTAGCTACATATAAAGATGCACATAAACATTTTTTAGCCCTAGGGATTGGCTAAAAGAAGTATGATGGTTGTGTTAACAATTGTATGCTATATAAAGGAGACTATGTAAATGAAAAGGCGTGTCATATTTATGGTGAGGCACAATATCTCAAAGGTGTGAATGGAACCAAAATTTCACAAAAGGTATTACACAATTTTCATATTATGGATGCATTGAAGCATATATATTAGTATAAAGACTTGGAAAAGTTGATGAGTTGGAAGCATAAAAATATAATAAAATAAAATGGTGTAATACATGTACCAAGTAACTAAAAAGTAATGAAATATATTGAGAAAATGTGTCCTAAATTTTTTCATAAGAAACCATGTAGTGTTAAGCTTGGGTTATCTATGGATGGAGTCAATCCCTTTGGTAACATGGCCACAAGCTAATTAGTATGGATTGTCATTCTTGTTAACTACAATATTCCTTCATGGTTTGAAAATATGAAAGGATAAAATCATCCTTTCAATTAATGTTCTATGGAATAATCAAGTGAAAAAGTGGATGTTTATATTATACCCCTTATAGAGGACCTGAAGTAGCTTTGGAATGATGTACACATGTTTTATGTCTCTATACTAGTTGGTAGCAGAGCCTTTATATGCTATGGAATTTTGTGCTATCATATTCATAACTACTTAAAATTTTTAATATCTTCAGGGATTTATAAATTTTCATATTAATTTTCATGTAATTTATTTTTATAATCAAAATATATTATTTTCATTATAAAATTTATATATATTTTTATTTTTTATGCCTTTACATGAAGAGAAAATTCACATGTCCAAATTACGACAATCAATTGACCTCTTGATGGTCAAATACCTCAATAAGATTTTGTATGAAGGGTATACGAGATTTATACCAATGTCCCCATTTCAATATTTAAAAGAATAACAAATTTGATGGCATAATTGAAATGAGGCAGACTCCAAAGATGTTGTCACCAAGAAACCCGTATAAGTGCTATGAAGATATGTATAAAAAAACATGCCAAATGTGATGAAGATATTGTCCATATTTAATGGTTTTCCATATAGGAAAGATATTCTCATCACATATTACTAAATCATTTAAAAAATGTGTTAAATATTTTTTGAAACACAAATTTGAAATAAAAATATAAAATGATGATAAGGATGGACCTCAGAATGTAAAAAATAAAGAGGAAATATTAGTCTCATAAGGGCACACATGGTTGCATGAGTTATTTAAAATAAAGATGGGCATTTTATTTAGTCAATCAAGAGAAAGTAATAACTTTGATGAGGAAAATAAGGATGACAAAAAATTATGGGTGTTATCTTTGAAAGTCATTCATGACCGATGGACAGATCAGATGCCTTAAAACTCATGACTAACACAACATGTTAAAGGTATGGATGTTGGTGTTTTTTTTAATTGGCTAAAATAAAAGTTTTTTAAAGGGTCCCAATCCTTTTACATAATTAATCTAAAGTAAAAGAGATGGATGATCACCAAGGTTCAACAAGGGAAAACAAGACTAAAACCAATTAGATAAATAGACCAAGTGACCAATGAGATGCCAAACTTCAACAAAAATACCCTAGGACACACCAAACTATCTAGACCATTTATTTGGAGTCAACAAATTCTCTAATGCAATAAAAAGTTTGTATCCTTCATCTTTTGAAGGAGATCATTTAGGGCATCAATCTCTTGAAAATTCCATTCTAAGACTGAATTTTGGCTTCTGGTTCTCTTACTCGGTCCTTCTTGGCCTAGACTAAAAATTTATGATTTCCTCTTACCCAAAATATTCTATAAATGCTCAATGTTTTTCACATAGTTCATGATCACTGAATTGATATGCTTGAGTACCTGATCGACATTTTGTTTGATGAGTTATAATTCAACCTATAGCTTATCCATCTTCCCTAAAATAGCTTATGAATTATATTTGATTAAATAAGTAGATAGTGACATGATTTTGTCTATTTCATAGCATATTCTATTGATTGTTTTAAGGGGGTAGGATTGTCTCACCAAATACTTACATAAATTTATCTATCAATTATCATGCTTTACAAGGTATTTTGAAATCATTCAACTTGCTCACTATTTTTAATTGAAATCATTAATTTTTAAGTTTATTTGATATATTTTATTAAATAGGTGAATCTTATTGAAGGAGATATGTGAAGATGAGACTGCAATGTGGAGAAATATATTTGCCTTTTTGAAAAGGAGCTTCTACAAACTAAATGGTCATAATGGTGTATCTTCTAATCAATTTAGTGGATTATGTAGATGGTGCATGCACTATGGGATGGGGTTTATAATGAGGGAAATACATAGCCCTAAAAATAAATAAACACATAAATATAAATCATAAAAGGCTTATGTATAGTTGTGTAAATAATAGTTTCTAATTGTGCATTCTATAGGTTATGATCTACTAAAAATTATAAATATAGGCTTATCCTAACTATTACAATGGAGTCTACTATGAACTCCTATTTTCCTCACCCTCTTACTCTCTATTGAATATTGGATGAATAATACAACCTCATTGCTATTAATATTATGATATCTCTTCTACTAATTCTTCTTTTCTCTTCATACCATTATTATAGGCTTCCTCAAGTGAAATGCGTATCTTTGGATTCATAAAATATTTTACAAGTTGCCACATGTGCTTAAGTCAAGTGTGTTCCTTCCAATTTCCCTTGGATGTGAGACTCAAGTATTTCATTATACATATATAATAGTATTAGGGTCAACGGTCATATTTGAACCTTCATGTAAATATTTCTTTCTATGCACTAGCCTTCCTAAGTTTCTACATGTCAATGATTCCACACAACCATTTTAATTCCTTAATTGGTTTGTGTATCATGCACCTAGTATATTACATTCAGGTCTTATCTTCTTGCATTTACCCTACCTTCACATACAATAACATTTACACGCTCTCTCATCATTTAATATTTATACACAATCAAACCCTTGTGCATACCATCATAATCAAATTCGTATTTATTTCATTTCACATGTCTACTTGATGATGCTCACACACCAATGACCTTGACAAAAATTATTTGTAAAACCTTGCCTTATATTTCAAAACTCATCAAACTACCATAGATAACTCCAACCTCCTATGTAGTCATCCCACCATAAAAATTTCACAATCCACATGTTATACACACCATGTTATAAATTTATTATAAATATGGAAATATATAATTTTGGTGATGTAGGATTGCATCAATCCAGGGATGCTCTTGCATTATATACCTTAAGTGATTGAATGAATGTAAGGCCATACTCACATTGTATTGAAATATTTTAGAGTATGGATATAATGACTAATCTCTACTAGATCCAACCACATAGAATCCTCTACTATGTGATTATTCCATTTTACTAAGTAATATTTGTATTATATTATGTGCATCCTATTGATAACCTTATATTCAAAATCAACCTTTTTTTTATTTTTCTCCTTATGTATTTTCTATCTCCAATCAAGTTTTGAGGTCTTGGTTCTTCATCCTAAACATTCTGCCTTTCATAGAAATCGTACAAGTATACGACATTGAATTTATGAGAAATATTCATGCAATTTTTAAACTCGATCTCATATGCATTTTTAGATAATTTCCTTAATATTCCACATGGTTTAATGTTTTTCCACTCCATCTTATTATTATCGTAGTTGTTGCTAGAATCCGGATAATGAAAATGCAATGGAGACGTGATCACACGAGATGAAGCAAGTGCACACCACATAGATGCTAAAGCACTTTGAAATTATACAAGAAGATAAATTGTACAAGACAAAATAGGAGAAAACCCAATATCTGATTAACATGAGATGGCCAAAGTGAAGAATACATATAAGAGAGCACGTAAGTAACATCTCCACAAAAGGTGGTCAAGGCACCCTAAGAATAGACAGTAACTCCTCCAGGAAAGGTGGTGACAAGGTGATAAGAATAGAGAAGTAACTCCCATCAAGGGAGTTACTTATGACATTATTATGACACCTATGACACATCTGTGACACACATCTCCACATAAGCTAGCCTATCCCACGAATGTAGGAAAACTCCATGTATGCACAAAAATATAAATTCCCTAATTAAATAATAGGGAATAATAAAAACCTACACTAATACCCCCCATAAGCATAGCTTAGGTGGGCAGTGTGGAAATATAAAATGGGTCCTAGCAACTAGGCCTGATGAGGTACCCATGTACAAAATCAATCTCCCATAAGATAGAGAAAAGGAGAAAACCTGTAGGAAAAAACTTCCCCCCAAAAGAGACATAAAAGAAATGAAGAGGCTAGAAGGCCCCCCTGAAGATGATGCTACTGCAGATATAGATCACACCCCAACAAGAGCTTGTAGATGAATGAACTTGCTCTCAGTGAAAGGTTTGGTGAAGATGTCTGCAACCTACTCTGAAGACTGGCAAAATATCAAGTCAATGACCTGACTATGAATAAGCTCCCGAATGAAATGCATGTGAATCTCTATGTGCTTGGTATGTTGGTGATGAATTGGATTCCTACAAATCTGAATGGTACTCTGGTTGTCACAATAAATGATGGTGGGCTGCCTGATAGGAATGCCAAACTTAGAAAGTATCCCCTAAAGCCAAATAGCCTTAGTAGCTACATTATTAGCTCCCCTGTACTCTACCTCTATGGATGATATAGCAATAGCATTCTACTTCTTGCTAGACCAACTGATAGGACCAAAACCTAGAGAGAAACTGTAACCAAAAGTGGACTTGTGAGTCTGTGAATCAGCAGCCCAGTCTGAATCTATATATCCAACCAAGTCAACCTCTATGCCAAATATGTAATGAATCACGTATCTATGTGAACCCTATATGTAAGAAAAGATCCTCTTAGCTACTTTCCAATGTAACTCATGAGGTTCTTGCATGAATTTGGAGACAAGTCCCACTGTATATGATATGCCAGGCCTGGTGTGAGTCAAGTAGATGAGACTACCAACAAGTTGTCGATACCGAGTGGAATTAACCAATGGGGAAGAATAATTAGCCTCAAGATTGACTCTTGATAGAAAGGGAGTCAGAGATGGCTTGCAATCAGCCATGTGAAATCGAGACAATAAATCAAGAGCATACTTAGGTTGTCTAAGAGAAATCCCTGAATCTGACTGTGAGATCTCGATGCCAAGGAAGTAGTGCAACAAACCCAAGTCTGTCATGTCAAATCTATCTTGGAGAGATGCCTTCACCACTACAATAGCTGATGAAGAACTCCTAGTGATCAAAAGGTCATCAACATATAGAACCAAAATTAGGAGCAAATCATCCTGCCACAAGAAGTAAACATTGGGGTTAGAACAACACCTAGTGAAACCCACTGTGAGAAGGAAGGAATCCATCTTGTCATACCAAGCCTAAGGGGCTTATTTGAGGCCATAGATAGATTTCCTAAGTTTGCATACTAAGGAAGAATCTTGAACAAATCTTGGCAGCTGCTCCATGTAGATTTCCTCCTCTAGGTCTCTGTGAAGAAAGGCACTCTTCACATCCATTTGGTGCACACCCCAACCATGTGCTATGTCAATAGCCAAGGTGAGTCAGATAGAAGTCATCTTTTCAATGGGAGCAAAGGTCTCTGAGTAGTCAATGCCTACCACCTGTGAGAAACCCTTGGTGACCAATCATGCTTTGTACTGATCAACTGACCCATTAGCTACAAACTTGGTCTGATATATCCACCTACATCGAACCATCTTTCTTCCCTTAGGAAGTGAATTCAAATCCTAAGTGTGATTTTTGATTAAGGAAGAATATTCTTACTCCATAGCACTATCCCATTCAGGTACCCCCGATGCCTCTCAAAAAGTCTATGGATCTAAAACTGAAGCAAAGAAGGCATGTGGATCTATCTGAAAATCCCCCCTAGTTTGTTTGTCATCTGTGAGATCTCCTACCCAAGTGATAGCACTCTCAAGTGTTTGTCTGGCCCAAAGTGGTCCAAAAGTGGGTGAGTTAGGTGCTAACTCCTCATCCTCTGACTGACTAGAGGTGGATGCCTCTGCATCACTGTCCTCACTATCTGAACTCAAAGAAGAAGAAGATGTCTCTGGCTCAAGAACTTGCTATGGCTAATCTGAATATGATGAGGAATCATCATGAAAAAGTAGATCTGATTAGGGAGAAGAAGTGTCAAGTGTTGAGTCTCTAGGACTCTCCTAAAAATAGACACTTTTCTCGATGAACAACTCATGAGTGACTGGATCTAAAAGGTGATACCCCTTAATACCATCCAGATATCTTACAAAGATGTAAGGCTTGGACTGACATTCCATAGCTTTTCATTTCTTCTTTAGAATGTGGGCCATGGTTGGGGATTTGAAAACCCTAAGGTGCTCAACACCAGGTTTCCTTTTATGCCAAGATTCAAAGGGTGTTATCCCTTTCAAAGCTTTGTGAGGAGCCCTATTTTAAATGTAGCAAGCACAATTGATGGCTTCGGCCCAGTACTGTGGTGCTAAGGATTTGGAGTGAATCATACAGCTACCCATCTCTTTTAAGAACCTATTTTTGTGTTCTGAAACCCCATTCTGTGAAAGACTATAAGTGACTATGCACTGCAAATCAATCCCCTATGTGGTGCAAAACTACTCAAACCTATTGTTGACATACTCCCTTCCATTATCAGTTTGAAGAACTTTGATGGATTTTTCACTCTGTTTCTCAACAAGAGCCTTGAAGTCTATAAAATTTTCAAACACTTCAGACTTTTGTTTGAGAAAATATATCCAAGTGTACCTAGAGAAATCATCAATGAAAGTGAGAATGTACTTGGCCCTTGTGAAAGATGGTTTGGGAAAGGGTCTCGATACATCATTGTGGACTAACTCCAAAGGTTGTGAAGCCCTCCAAGCTTTGCCTTTGTCAAATTTTGCTTCGGGATACTTCCCAAGGGAGCACCCCTCACAAAGTCCTTTTGAGAATTGGACACGAGGCAAGCCAATGACCATGTCATTTTTACAAAGTTCTTCAAGGTAGCGGTAGTTAAGATGGCCAAACTACTCATGCCACAATTTGCTAACTTCATATGAATGAGTCAGCAATGTTGTTGGAGAAGAATCTGGTGAAAAATGTGAGAAGGTGTATAACCTTTCTTGGTGATCTACCCTACCCACTACCACTGTAGTATCACTATGCAACTCCCTGATAGCCACTAAATCTAGTGAAAACTCAACTCTCATGCCCCGACCAATGTGAGTGATTTGGTACACTACTAGGAGATTGGTTGAAAGAGAAGGAACACTTAGAAAATTATTGAATGTTCCTCCTTCCATTTCAACTGACCCTCTCCCTGTAACAAAAACTGATGTGTCATCACCCAAACTAATTGAAGTCATGTTACAAGGCTCTAAAGATGAAAACTCAACTAGTGAAGAGCTCATGTGGTGAGAAGCACATGAATCAATGACCCATGATGTTGTAGAAGCTATAGTTGCTACAAGGGCCTTGCCCTTTTCTTTCTCCTCACCCTTGCCTTTTGCCTTGGTAGAATCTTGGGTAGATGAATTCTGCTTGATGGACTCATGAACACCTATGTTGTGCTTCTCTAAAAGATGAGTTGGGCGATCTATTTATTTCTTCATGCATTTGTGTTCATCATGCCCTGTATTTTTACAATAGGCACACTTAACCTTCTCCTTCTTCAGTTTAGTATTGGAAGAGGAAGACTCAATGTTGTTTTTGGCAGGATTGTTGTTTTTTTTCTTCTTCTCCTGGTCCTGGTCCTTGTTCTTTTTTTTCTTCTCCTTTGTTGAAGTCTTATCCTTACCATTTCCAGTTATCAAAGCTTGGGGTTGAGTAGACTTCATTGTGCCCATTTGGATCAGTTTATCTTGCTCCTTAGTCAAGTCGGCAATGAATGAATCCAAAGAAGGCATTTTCCATGTAGTGCCAAGGGCACTTTTTGTGGCATGGAAAGTGGAGACAAAGACTGAATAACTTGAACCTAACTTTGCGAGAATAGAAAGGATGATTTGATCATCTTTCTTCTCTATCCCACATTATTTCAATTGCAATCTAAGGGCCTTAAACTTAGTGAAGAAGTCTTGTAGGGTGTCAAAGTTGCTAGGACTTAGACTTATGAGTTCATTTTTGAGCTCATGACCTCTCATCTCATCAAGCTTCCCAAATAAGAGTTCTAAGGTGTCCCATATGTCTTTGGGAGTCTTGGAGGTTTCTAAATGAAAGATAAGTTTTGGAGACACGGACAAGCTTAGTAATCTATAGGCTTCATCACTATGGTTGTACCACTTGACCTTTTTAGCATCAGTGCTAGGTTCTACTTCAGTACCCATGGTGATCCTATACAACCCTTTGGTTCTAAGAATGATTAACATTTTAACCTTCCATTCATGATAGTTGAAGGGTGTTAGGGGTTTAAGTTGAAAAGAATCCATTTTAAGCTGAATTTAGGTGAAGTTGTGTTGATTGCAAGTTGTGAAATTATGCAGAAAGGAGAATGAAAGCAAAGATTTGTAAGTTGTGAAAAGCAATCACACCCCCTCGAAATGTTGAGCCCCCCCAAATATGAAAGTTCACACTCAAAAGACATTGAGATTAGTTGAGAATGCATCTTAGAGCAATCAGTGTAAGACTTTAAGCAAACAGGACGTCGAACTCAGCCGAAAATGCGTCCCGAGAGACCCAATTTTTTGGCACTTTATAAACTAGTGAATTTTAACAAATAACAAGCCTACACTGTGGAGAATTGAATTACAAACACTGTTGTAAAAAATGGTACCCAAATCTGAGCTACTGTTTGCAAGATATTAAAGATTCAATTTTCTCGTAAACTAGTGTTTTTGTAAAAAAACATTAAAACATAAAAAAATGCCTTTTTTGAGAGAGAAAGTGGCCTTCCAACCACTCATTGGACTCAGAACGGAGTGAGGAATCCAAAGGAGGTCTTTGTGAGGGAGAATATGCCTCCTGCCAACCCAGGCCTCACCCTTCGTCTTCGATAGACGAAGATACAAGTTTAAATCTAAACCCCCAAATTATCAAATTGTCTAAAAAACTTAATATTCAGTCAAATTAACTGATTTTTTTTGACAATTCAATTTTAACTGAAAAAAATAAAGAAAAAGATAATTTGATGGATGCCAAGTGTCTGAGGGCCCACATGGGACGCCAAGCAAGGAAGGGGCGCCATTTAAAAAAAATAGTTCTGATTTTGCTGGGCAGAAAAAAGAAATTGAATTTGCAGACCTCTCAATGCACAACAACAAAGAAGAGAAGAGACAAGTTGAAATTTCAACACACAACAGGGAAGAGACCACGTTTCAACTTCAACACACAATAGGTAGTGTTAATCACTACCTCACTATGCACCTGCGTGCTGGATGCCGTATCGCTACATTTTGCCTTGCTAGAGTCCTATTCCATGCATATTTTACCCTACTAGATGCCCCACATCGACCTCCACATGCAGATGCACTTCTTGGAGAGCTGCCCCAAGCTGAAAGTGGTGTCTAAGAACAGAACCAGATTTGCAGAGATTTTTTTTCCTATAGAATGACCAGAAAAAAAAGAAATTCCACTACCTTGCTGAAGCCACAACAGATCTATACAAAATGTCTTGGCAAATTTTAACTTAGATATATAAAGGGAGATCTGAATGAAACTCAACAGAAGTAATTTTGTTTTAACAGATTTTCGTATGGATTTGCATGAATTTTCAAGAAACTCTACCAAAACTCTCAAATGCAACTGAGTTAAACAAAAAAACTACTAAGAGCAAAGTAATAATTTCAGAATAAACTACTAGCATAATCAGACACACAATTACCAAGAAAGCTCTGATACCATATTGTAGTTATTGCCAGAATCCAAATAATGCGAATGCAATAGAGATGTGATCACACGAGATGAAGCAAGTCCACACCACATAGATGCTAAAGCAATTTGAAATTATTCAAGAAGATAAATTGCACAAGAAAAAATAGGATAAAACCCAATATTTGATTAACATGAGATGGCCAAAGTGAATAATACATATAAGAGAGCACATAAATAACTCCACAAAAGGTGGTCAAGGCACCCCAAAAATAGACTGCAACTCTTCCATGAAAGGTGGTGACAAGGTGCTAAGAATAGATAAGTAACTCCCATCAAGAGAGTTACTTATGACATTCTTATGACACCTATGACACATCTATGACACACATCTCCACATAAGCTAGCCTATCCCACGAATGTAAGAAAACTCCATGTATGCACAAAAATATAAATTCCCTAATTAAATAATAGGGAAAAATAAAAACTTACACTAATAATTGTATGTTTCACTTGGAAACCTATCCTTGCATAAATGTGATAGTACTAACTATCCAACCATAAACTTCCTAGTTTTGTGCTCCACATATGCACATTGCTTAAATTTATATAACTACTTTGGTCCAACTTATCCTTCACCTATTGGTACATCTTTCACATACATTATACATAATATTATATGTTTGTCCTATTTCCATGTGTCTCCTTAACTTCCCTTAACTATAAAACTCCCTTTGGGATGCTTCCATATTCAATTTGGAAAGATGTTTTTCCTATGCTTCTATTTAATATTTTTTTTGTAATAAAACTCCACTCTCACTAAGATATAATCCCGTTACTTTGATTTGTCACCAACCAAAAATATCAACATATTTCCAAGGCTTCTATTTATAACCTCCATTTTACCCTTTGTATATGGATGATATGCTGAACTAAAACTTAACTTTACACCCAAATTATTCCAAAAGGTCCTTCAAAAATGACCTAAATGTTTTGTCTCTCTATTTGATACTATGTTGCAAAAAAATACGTGCATCATTACCACCTCTCTGAAGAAAAAATTGGCAATGTTTATGGCATTACTTGTATTTACACATGTAACAAATGTGCCTTTATAACAAATATATCTACAATCATGAAAATAGAGTCATTACCATTCTACATCCTTGGAAATCCAAGCACAAAATCCATGTTGATATTGTCTCATGGTTTCTATGGAATAGGAAGTGGTTGATACAACCCTACATGTTGAATCTTTCTATTTACCAATTGGAAAAATATATACTCCTGAAATGATTTATGCACATCCACACTCATATTGGGACAAAATTAAGTCTAATCCATCTATACATATGTATTTTTATTCCAAAAATGACTTGATAATCCTAATCATTTTTTTGTGCATTGAGCCATTAGGTATGCATAATTGCATCCCTATGAATAATAAACCTTCCTATATGAAGTAATCCAACCACAATGTCCTATCTACACTCAATGGTTTTTAACATGAATTGTATGCATGTCTAAAATATTCATCTTCTTCATATAAATCATTCATAGAATCTAATATTATGACTTCTACTTGCATCTCATTCACCAAGAGACACATTCTACTTAGCATGTATATAACCCTATTTGACTTTCCACTCTTATGTTTCAATAGAAATAAGTAACTCTATAAAAAATCAACCCTATCAATATGTCTATAATTCAACCTCCCTTGATTGATTATGAATTACAATGCCTAATGGCCATTATACAATATAAAATATTTTGACAATAAGTAATGTCTCCACTTTCTGAGCACTTGCTCTATGGCATCAAAATCCTAATCATAAATTGAATACCTTATACTTTCATCATTCAATTTATTATTAAATTAACCTACAAGCATTTATTATTGAATTAGAAATAATAATATAGTTTTTCCACTAGCATCACAATCAACTTGAAATATGTTACTAAAATCAAGCAATGCTAATACTAGTTGATTAGTAAATTTATTCTTCAATACTTGAAAGCTTTTCTTTAATTCACTTTTCTAGACAAACACTTTCATATCATCTCTCATTACCTCAGTGATCGATACACACGTACTATTGAATTTTATGATGAAATTCATATAGAACCTCACTAATCCATGAAATATTTATGCTTCAAACATGGTCCTAGGTGATAGTAAGTCAGTGGTCCATATTCAAACCTTCTTGGTAAATAAAATGATAATTATACTAGCTCCTTATTTATGAAGCTACACTTCTTCACGTTTACCATCAATATTTCTTATCATAACCACTACTATTCTCAGATGCATCAAGTGCTCTTCCCTTGTCATACTAAAAAATAAAATGTCATCTAGATATACTATGAAAAACTTACCTAGAAAATACTTCAAGACTTAATTCATGAATCTCATGAATGTATTTGGTGCATTAGTTATCCCAAATGATATGACCAATAATTCATATAGTCCTTCTTACATATTAAACTTAGTAAACCTTGCTTGAAATGGATTTAGAGATATTCACTCTTCAAGTTTATCATTGTGAATTATTGTGATCCACTTAAACAATCCATTAAGTCATCCATGCATGGAAATGGAAATATGCACCTGATAGTGATCTTGTTGATGGATATTGATTCTATGCACATTCACCACTCACATCCATTCATTATTTTTAATACCATTGGTACTAAGCATGACCTTAAACTTTATGTGATCAGATCCTTATTTGATAATTATTGTACTCGACTTTGTATCTCTTCATTCTCCTTAGGTGTAAACCTATATGTTATTTGTTTAGGAAAAAAATTGAGCCAAGTATCATATCCATATGATGACTTATAGTTCACATGGGTAGAAACCCATATAGTAGATCAATTGAACTAAGCTTTGAAAACTCACTCAATAGTTACTTCACTTCATTTGGAAGAGATTATTCCTCTTATCATGCACACCTATCTTGTGTAGGCCTTGATAAAATAAAATAATATGCTTCCTCCTTTATTTCCTTTAGGAATTAATTTTGAGAAATCATTCATATAAGTGTGCATGCATTACTACACACTTAATCTCCCTTATCCTATAATGGACTCAATATAAACTTCTTACCATCCTTCTCCAGGTGGTATGCATTTTTCCTTCCATCATGTACAAGTTTTATGTAAAATTACAATGGCCTCCCAAAAATAACATGACATGCATCCATTGACATGATGTTATATCAAACTTCATCTCTGTATGCACCTATTTGGAATTTATCTAAGCATTATTTTAAAATCAAGATATGATGTAATTTTTGTAGCCATGGCACTCTCTAAGGGTTAGGGTGGACTACCTTATTCAATCCCAATTTATCCACCTTATCACATGAGATAAGGGTATTAACGCTACCACTATATATAATCAATTTTTATAACACTTACCTCTAGACTTGCAAATAATTTGAAATAATTTTTTTCTCTATGCTGGATCACTATCCTTGTTTTATAGCTTTAAAAACATAATATTCATCATGAGAATATTTACATGCTCTAGCTCTTCTGGAGATTTGATTGAATCTTCATATCTAAGCATAATATTCATGTTAGCATCATTCCTTAACAAGATATAAATTCACTCTATGTGATAAGGAACACATACACTCTATGCCTAGGATATCCATATTTTAAACATGTGCTTGGGAATATTCATCTCATTCCTCAACAAGATATTGCATGCCATTTGTATGGGAAAGATACTCCTCCACGCGCATATCTTTTCTCACATACAAGTGCATTTATCTTGTGCATATGTTGATATGTGCACAACACAATTCTCTCATTTATGATTTCACTAAATTTTATCACCATAACATTTTCCTCTTTATTTATATGCAAAATTTCCTTTTCCTTGCACAATGATATATTATTGGTGGGATAACCCATCTTTGGATTTCAACACAAAATGACAATATTCCTCCACCATTTGTATCCTCATCATGCTTATATATTATTTGATACCAAGCCTCAATATATATGCATGGGATAGGATGACCTATAACTATCCTCTTTATCTTAATAATCTAGAACTCAAATAAGATCAATCAAATAGAGATTGCATATGCTTGTACAAGAAAATAAGGAACTAGGATATATGTATATCTAGTAGAGGGTAACCTACAACTCAAATGTTAAGAGGAAAGGGTTCTAAAGCATATGACTATGACATAAGGATATAAATCTCACTAGACTTTAATGAAGATAAATGATTTTAAAGATACAAGTAAAGTAAATGATTGTAAATGGGTACAATTAAATAAAATGATGGGTAAGTGATTATAAATAAGGTAAATTGTAATAGTAAACCAAATGGGGGTATAGCATTCTAAGGTGATTAATGGCAATCCTAAGAGA
Source organism: Torreya grandis (assembly GCA_037957365.1). Taxonomy (NCBI): domain Eukaryota; kingdom Viridiplantae; phylum Streptophyta; class Pinopsida; order Cupressales; family Taxaceae; genus Torreya; species Torreya grandis. The sequence continues at coordinate 1,293,688 of JARHVA010003730.1, forward strand.
CTATATTAATATTAGCTTATTTGGTATAAATAAGATCCTTAGCAAGGATACACACATACATCCACATATAAATAATCTAAGCAATGCTTAATATACTAAGTAATTAAAGGAAAGAGTATAGGGATATAAATAATTACATTGGGGTAGAATCATTGACGCTTCAATCTCCTACTTAGCCTCAAGTAGAGATTTGTAAGAGATGTTTTAGGTTTAATACCTAAAATGGTTGGCTGAATACCTATATATCATTATTTAGGATCTCATAATGACCTTTCCTATTTAGCTTCAATGAAACTACAAGACAAGACCTCCAAGATAATGTTCTAAAATACTAACTCTCCAAAATACTTCCTTAGGGTAAATGGTGAGTGCAAGAAAAGTGTATGAATATGATATATATTATTAGGAATGAAATATGAACCTTATATATATGGTTAAACTAACCAAAACCAACCCTAAAATCTAAGCTGATAGTATTAATTAGGCTGATGCAATTGACAGATGTTGACTATGTAGTACTAGTTTTTGAACAAGTGTCAAAAATTAATTTTTTTAGTCAAATAGGTCAAAGTTGGTCAAATTCATATTGATATAATTTAAATGTATTTTACTTAAAATATTTTTTCTTAGTTAAAATTGGTTAAAATGATGTAAAAAATAAAAATTCTTCTAAGTCTTAAGCTTCCTTCAACATATTTTTAACCTTCTACTTGAAAACTCATCATAATCTAATACCCTTGCCAACAATGCCATCAAACTCTGAGCCTAATAAAAAATCCATTGGAATCTGATACCCTTGATCAAAATATTCTTCGACTCTGATTCCTTTGATCACTAATCTACTAGGCCTTGACACTTTTGTTTACACTCCCATCAGATAACAAGCCCCTCAGATTCTGATCATTTTGTATGCAATCACATCAAAACCTAAAATTTGCTTAAACATTTTGATATTGATTCTATTAGTCTAATTTCCTCCTCACACACATGAAGGTTTTCTATGTTTTATTTAAATCCCTTTTCCCTTCATTCTCCCTATCCTCCAATACTGAATTCATATTTATTGCTCTCAGTTTGTCTTGTATTCATTATCTTTACTCATGCATCTATGTTTTTCATCAAGTGTGGATGCCATTAGCCAACAAGAATTAGGTTTTATTCCTTCAATTGATAGAGGTAGGTGTAGCCTATCTATTTCACTATTTTTATTCTATTGTAAATTACTCAAAGTTTACAATTTTTCATAAAACCCTTCAAAGATCAGAGCACATAAGTTAAATTTAATCCTTCTACCTCTATTTTCAATCCTAGTGGATCCTAATACATCTTTTTACAATCCATTCAAACCCCACCTTACTTGTCCACAACCCTATCAAACTCTAAATACTTTAAAAACAATCATGTTAGACTTTGACTACTTTGAAAATACTCACATCAGACTCTAACCTTATTGCAAAAAAACCTCTATAAATCTACCCCCATTTGAAAAAAAATTAGTTTTCCACTTCTTTCAAGAATAGTGTAGGTTAAAATTCTTCATATGATCAATGGTTTCATCATTATATGTCAACATTTGGGACCATAGTTGAGAGCATTCTAAATAAAAATACTTAAAAGAACACTCCCTTGTAAAAGGTCCTAAAAGAATAAGGAAATACAAAAAATAAATATAAATTTCAAGGGGTAATTCCTCCATCATGTCTAGACTCAAACATCAAGAACATATTAGCCACTGACTTGGGCCAAATTGACATGGATGACTTTTGGCATAGAATAATCAGGGTCCACAAGATAGACCATAGTCAAAGTATACATGATGTTGGATTAGCTTAGGTAGATACATTTCCAAGATTGATGTAATGCTTAGAGTTAATTCTCATGATAGAAAAACACTATGACTCTAACAAGAGATAAGTTAAGAACTCAAAGGGAAATTTTGTTATATGTTTGACACCTGAACACTAAAAATTTGATTTAACTATTAGATAGGGAGTCATTTGTTAAGTTGAATCCTACCTCTGATCATAAATTCTTGGATGATAATAATAATTCATGCTCAAAATGGATTAACAAACAATGGTTATCAAAACCAAAACATGTAATAATACTTCCTAAGAACCAATCTAGGTTTGAATTCATAAATAAATTCAATGATATGATCATAGTCCTACACAGAGTAGTGGGAAGTCTAACTACAAGAAATTTTCAAACTTAGATGTACATGTACATTTGAATGATTCAAAAGAATGAACAATAAATCAACTGGGGTAAACTCATTAGTGATTCCATTCATAAATAATTGATAGAAGTGAAAACAATTTACAAGTTTTACATGACATCTTACCTTATTTATGTTGTGGTAAGAAGAAGATTCTATGATGGGATAAATATGATAGGTGACATCAAAACTATAAATATATATGCGTTCTATCTGCATATCACTCTAAAGGAAAGTGCTCATCATTTTAGTAGGGTAAATGATGCATTTATTTAGTTTATGATTCATATGTTTGAACAAGTTGCCTACACAATGAGAATATCAATAGTAGTACTAATGAGGGGCTTGGTTCATAAAAGTCCCAACCTTACCCTACTTACATATTTTTGGATGTGAGATTGCATCATATATGCTCCCAAGGCATGTGGATGATAAATGGGACTTGATGGAATTGGTAAGATAATTGGTTGAAACTCACAAACTTTTAACAAGCAAACATAATGTTGGAGTAAAATTTCCCATTTCTATTAATAGATACACATGTTCATCATTGGTAAGGGAAAAATTAGTAGAGGAAGAAATGACACATGTCACCATAATACCATTTGACAATATAATGTATTTTTATATAAGAGATTTAGTGGAAAGTAATCTCAACTCATCATATCAGCATGTGCCTCATTTCAAGGACTGCTAGATAGATTAAAATGATGAAAAAGACATGATAATCATAACCTACTCATGACTCTAATTAAAACAAATCATCATGTCTGGAATTATAAATATATTAATAAATCTAATAGATGATGAAGACACATTAGATCCCATCTATTGGGAAGAATAAAGTGAGTCTAAACCACTTCCCAAAGTCAACTAGGATAAAAAGAGTCTAATTCCATTGTAATTAGAACCTAGGGTATGCTTGACATAACATTTAAGTGGTTAAAAAGAAAAGGGGTCAATGTGATAATATTAGTCTTCAACCACTACCAAAGGAAGAAGAATTGGGAAGCTTCCATAAGCAACAACAGTTAGAGGGAGGAAAATCAAAAGAATTAAGTATGAGCAAAGAAAATAGAATGATATAAAAATAGATTGAAGTGGAAGATGTTCTAAAAATGATCCAACACACAAGCCTCTTAATCTCAAGATAAAGAGGTTAGGATAAAAATTTGTTTGTTCTCCTAGTATTTTCATTTTATAAGATGTATCTTTTGATAGATTTATTCAAACTTAGACACTTGTGATTAATACCACTCAATAGCTTCTTTATTTTAACACATAATTATTGTTTCCATATTCTATCTCCCTTCCTCAACTGGATTCTACTTTGCCTCTACTTTCTCCTAAACATACTAATATGCCTCTTGAAACTTCACCTAAAACCCTAATTGATTCACCCAAGAAAAAGGAAGGTGAAAGTGCACCTGAAGATACCTTAGTCATGAAAACTCTTTCTCCTCTTTAAAATCACATAGATTCAAAATATACCCTTGTGAAATAACCTTCCTCTACTATAGAAATTCTAGATTGGTTAAATGAGGTAGTGAAAAAGATAAGGAAAACTGTTGAGCTTGAAGAGATAGATTTTAGTTTATTAACAACTCTCCTTTCAAGAACAATGAAGAAACCCAAAACTATATCTAGAATAAGCACATATAATAAAGTAGGTATATATGTGGAAGTAATAATTCCTCCTATAGAGAAGGATAAAAATAACATCAGTGCCTCAGAATATCAAATTTCAAAGATACATCTTGGAAAGGTTACCATAGAAGGAATGAAAGAGAATGTTCAATCAACAATTGACACTATTTTTGAAAAGATGGATCAAGACAAAGTGACTAAATATCAACTTAGGGAAAAATTTGATTAATTAAAATTAGTGATACAAAAATTGATTAAGACAATTAAATCATATTCTTCCCTTGTTATTTATCATATCACTCATGCAGAAACTCTCAATGTCGCTAAATAAATTGGTCAAATGGGAAAAACAACAAAAGAATGGTTAGAAAAAATTCTACAATAAGGAGCTACTTTATTTAATGCAGCTATGAATATCTACTCTAATATCCAAATAAAGTATGATGAAGTAACTAAGATGAAGACAAATATACAAAAGAAATAAAAAATGGAAATGAATGCTTCCAAAATTATAAATTTTCTCAATACAGATCTAGATGATCTCATTCAAGGAGTTATAGAAGCAAAAAATATTGCAGAACTCACTGAGTTTCTAGGGGCTACTAAATTTAGAATACACATAGTTGAAGAATGTTTCAAGAAATTTAATTAATCAAAGTCAATAGGGGGTGATTCCACTCTTGAGATTTCAAGGGAAATTGAGAAACTGAATTGCACATTTTTGGATGATAATGAGGATTTAATCCATAAGGAAGATATTATTGAAAAATTCAAGGAAAACATTGAGAAAATACTAAATCCAAAGTATGAATTCAAAGATCCATTCATTAGTTGGTCAAGTATCAAAACATCTTGGATAATCTTCATACAATTTTGAAAAGGCTTCAACAAATTGCACAATAAGTGATAGATCTGCATTATGAACCAAAAATTGCCTTCATACACTCAGATGGCCCAGATGAAGATAGATTCAAATAAGTTATGAATAAATTTGATGAAGACAAAAATAAGAAGCAAATGAAAGAATCAAAAAAGATTAAAATCATTCTCAACGAAGGTGATAAAGAATAGTCATGTATCAGATTTTGGTCTTTCTCACAAACTTTTATTTCTTGAGTCATTCCTAAAATTTCACATTGCACCTTTTATATTAGTGATTCTTCACATTATATTTTATTCAAATTTACTAAGTCATTTTTATAAGTTTTGAGTCCTATAAATTTGTCGATGCATTTTTTTAAGTTGTGTAAATTTTCCATTGTACTTATGCAAACCTTGCAAAAACACTAGCACACTTTTGTAAGTTGTGCAAATTGATTAATGTTATTTTATAATTTTTAAGTTATGAATTTTTGCTAAAGTGTTTTTTACAAATCCCCAAAGATGCAAAAAGGTGGTTACACAGTGTAACCACCCATTTCAACCTATAAATATAAGTTTGGGGTTCATTATAAGGGCTTTTTGATATTTAACTTTTTTAGAGATTATTGAAAGAGAAGATTGTACTTACAGCTGAACAAAGATCAATATGAACATTAATTTTTTAAACTTTGTATTCAAAATTTTTGATCAGATAATGTATGCATGTATAATCTAAATGTATTCAAATATTTAATTTCAAATTTATCATTATAATTGTAGTAAAATTTGTCAAGCTAAAGGAATTTCATTGTAGTGTTTTCTTCTTTGAACCTACATTTGTTATTTATGTAATAGTGAAATCTTGGTGGGGTAAACATAATAGTTTATTCATTTTTTACACATAAATACAAAATAATGATCATATTCCTGTTTCAAGCAATAGGTGATTATTTTGGTGCACGCTATGTGTTCATATGAATACATGATGTATTTCTTATGCATTGAATGCAATATATTTATTATTAGTAAAATCACCTTTTCTTTTGGCAACTTTATAAACTTTTTAAGTTTAACCCACTAAGTTTGCCAACTTGCTATCTTTCTATACATCTCCTTTTTCTATATTATTTTCATACTTTCTTTTCTACTACATTTATGAGCTTTTGGGTTAAAAGTAAAAAACATGAAGAATGCCATTTTTATTGTATATAGTTTAATTTTTGGTAATATTTTTGGTTTTTAGTAAATGAAAATTCATCTAATAATCAGAGAGGGACTTCGTCCCATGGCTATTGATTGAAAATATCAAATTTGTCCTCTGATAAATTTTCACACCAACAAACTAACACAATATGGTATTATCCAAGCTAATACAATACAATGTTAGAAGATACACTTAGAACTATATCCAATTGGCTAATACATTATAGGGGATAATTAAGCATGAAGGAAATAGTATCGACTAGGCTAATACCATAGGATATAGAGAAGCTAACATATTTGGAACTAAAGTAGATAGATAGAGACTTGGAGGAGGTCAAATTGATATTAATGATGGTGTGATAAAATAGTATTCAAACATCTCTTGTAAAGTACCATAATCCAATCCCACCACATTACTTATGCACCCTTTAAGGTATACACTTAGGGAGACTGATGCATCCACAAGCCACTGCAAGAGAATATGTAAGTAATGTGATAACATGAAAAATATATGGTGTATACATATGCGCCACCTGAAGCTCATCACATGTCATAATAGTGTAATGTAGAATGGTGTTTTAGGATAATAGTATAACAACACAAAAGAGAATAACTAAAAATAAATGTTGAAATAATTGAAATTGAATAAAATAAAAATACGTATATTCAATTATCTTATTCATTGTATATGATGTTCTCTGTCACAGGGGATATAAGGTGCCCTTAAAGAAGAATGAAAGGTGTCCCTAAAAAATAAGATACAATTCCATTTATTTGCAAAAAAATTCTATTAGCACCTAAAATTTATTATCTCACTAGGATTCTAAGGATTCTTTTGATTCATTAAAAGGACCTCTTGGTAAATATTTGAAAGTTTCAAATTTTGAAATTTTCACTATAAATAGTAAAAACTATTCATTTGAGAATTTTCTCTTTTTAGAAAACTAGCATTCTACGTGACCAAAAATAGTGTTATGAGAGATTATGGTTCATGAATAAAGATGTAGACATGATATAAGAGACATTACAACTGCAGTCAGAACTCTATATGTAGGTGGTGCATTTATCATTATTTTGTTTTTTTTGGTAAAATGAACTAGATTAGGAAATCTAGGCACTAAGGAAAATCTGTGTAGTAGGATTTTCCACAAAAAGTGTCAAAATAAAGTTAGAATTAGGATAGGTAATGGGTAGTTGACAAATATTTAAAATTAGAACCAAGAATATTTATTAGGGATAGGGTAATAAATCACTACCCTCAACAATTGTATTGGCTAGGATGATATAGTTAGTAATGGGAAAAAATAACTCTTAGACAATAATACCTAAGGTATATTTATATAATTAAGAAATGTGATGTTTGATACTATAGGGTATGACTAATAGAGTTAGATAAATAAGCATGCCTAATGAAGTTTAATGTTTGTCTGATGCATTAGAAAAGATAATCATGGCCGATACCATAGGGTGTGGCTGATGTAGTTATAATTTTTCCATGATTGGTATAGAGGGGTATGGTTAGTGTAGTTAAAAATTTTCCATGGCTGGTGCAATTGGATGCTTGGTCAATGTAGTAGAAAAATTAGAATTTTTTATTTTAATTACTATTTTTATTTAATTTTTAATTTTAATTTCATATTTTTGGATATACATTTTATTGTGATTTATGGTTTGACAATTTTCATAAATGATGATGATTATGGTGGAGCATAGATTCCATTTGGCTACCTTATATGCTAGAAAGATTACTATCAGTGGGTAAAGCTTAAATCATGATGCTAGGATTTAGAGGGATTATGGAGATGTACTGCATGCCTCTTAACACAAAGTTGATATCCATGTTTGTAAGGTAATGGGATAAGATGACAAACACTTTATGGTTGTATATGGAGGGGGATATGATCAAGGTGGTGATCACATTGGAGGATGTCCAAGCCATTTTGGGATTTATTATTATGAGAACTCGTATGGTATGTGACACACCAAAGATTGTAGATGAGAGGAGAGAGTTATCCCAGTGGACTATAGGTTTAGATCAATACAATGAGCTGAATCTCATCATATGACTTTCCCAGGTATACGTCTTAAGCATTAGAAATATTCAAAAATTTGTTATCATACATATGACCATGTATGTGTCGTGTAATAATTTTGATGGAGCGGTGTTTATGTACATTATTTCCATGTGCTAGTTTACACTATAGTAGGGTACATTATATGATATAGGAGCTACCATATAGTTACAAGTGGTGTATGATTTTCACAAAGTTTTGAGTTGAGACTAGCAGACTATGAGCCACATTATTATTTTTACTAGTTATATTTATAATAGGTTCTCAATGTGTAGATTAATAAGGTCACGTGTTGTTGTGGATCATCATATCTCTTTAGTGTGAAATTGGGGATATGGACACATAGTACAAGTGATCCCCCATGTTCCTCTATTGGATATAATTAGGAGGGGTTAGATTTTGTGGACATCATACAAAGGTATAATGGATACTTGGCCAACCATGGTGTAGGTGAGGGGCCAAAGCCAAATCACATGACACTTTACATGGTGGGTTAAGCCACATATGTGTGATTGTGTTCCCAGAATGTTTGGGTTACCACACCTAATGACACTTTTAGTTGTCCCAAATTATTGGGAGAGACACAATAGAGATCTAAGAGAAGTGGGGGGATGAGGAGTGCTAATTGTAGGTGGTGAGACCTCATGAACTAGTAGTGGCGAAAATGATGATGCTAATAATAAAAAGAAACATAGGGAGAGGTAAGAGGTGGTTATGTATTTTCCATGCTAAAAATATAGATAAATCATTAGACAAGCCTGAAAGTGAGATAGACCATACAAAGGTGAGTGTGGAGGTCAGTTTGGTAGGTTTTAGTAGCCCCAAGGGGGAGATGTAGAGGATTTAACCCAATGTGTAGTCATGATAACATACATGTGTTATGTGTAAAAGGTGATGAGATGAATATGGTTATGTAAAATTTAAGTTTATGCAATCAATTTTATTTTCTTAGAGGAAGAGATGTACGTGCTAAATACTAGTGATAGATATATTACATACTTTGATATATATATGATAGATATAAAGTGAATTTTGGTTTGAATTTTGCAGATGTGGCAATAAAGGAGGAATGATAGATGAATTTGGTAGAGATTATGCACCATGATATTTTGGATGCTATCTTACATGATTATGATATCACTGAGATGGTTGATCCCATAGCACCTTTGGATGGAGCACATGTTAGATGGTTTTGGTTGGTTGTATTAGTTTATAGGGATATAGGGAACTATGAGTAGGTTTTAGCTTATGTTATATCACTAACAAGGGTAGGAGGAGATTTGGTAGTGGCATGGTAGGAATTATCCATGAACATACTTGTACACATGTATACAACATGGAGATTGGAATGCATATTAATGTGGGTTTTATGTACACTAGGGATATTATGAGGTAGCCTATAATATTTTAGAATTGGTAAAAAAGATTCACTCCAAGGAATGAGTTGTAGGGTATTGAGTTATGTAAACAACCTGTTGGTGGAATAGTTATTAGCATAGAAGTTGTTTACCTTGAATGTTTCAGATATGATGAAAGTCTAAACCTACTTGAGATATGTGGATGGGTGAATCTAACCTAAATTGAAAAGGATAAAAATAAAACCAAAAATGAAGAAGGATAGGGAAGAAAATAAGGTTTATGAATCAAGGTTAGATGAAACCCTTCTAAGTTGGACCTTACACTACGGGTTGGACAAGTAGTCAAAGAACTAATATTTGCTGTAAGTTACAATTAACACATAAAAATAGACAAACATAGTTAGGAAGCCAAGGGAACAAAATACAATAAACTTTAGTGTTGATAATTAAATGTTGCTATGTTTGCAAGATTTTAATTTTCACATCTACAAGGAAAGATTATGATTATTTAAACATAAGGCATTCAAATTAGCTACTTCATAATATGAATAATTGTATTAGACAAAAATTATGTGATACAATAACTTAAATATATGTAATTTGTATACACATTATGTATCTAAAAGTGTATATGATTAACATAGTATAGGTACACAGATCAATTAAGACAACACTAGAAATTACCATGGGAAAACCTCAAAGAGGTAAAAAACCCACCAATGATGATTATTCAATATATAGAGAAAATATACACCCAATATAAATTATTCTTCTCCTCCTTTTCCCTTAGTTAATTGATTTTACAAAACTCACATGTTGAATATGATGAAATAATTTCATATTCTAGATGGTTTTCATAATAAGGTAAAACCCTATTTATAGTGAAATACCAAGGGAGATGACCATTATAAAAATAATGGGTCCATCCATCCCGATAAAGCCAATTAAATTAAAAATTTGGTAAGTATTAAATAACCATCATAATATTATTTATTTTCATGAGGTTTCCACCATGTGTTAATAAATAATATATTATTATTTATTTAATCAATTACCAATGTAATCTAAGGGTTAATAATTACCACTTAGATATTAATTTTTGTAACACTCCACTTTAATTTTAAGTAGAGATAAATATCATAGTCATCTAAAAAAAAAAATATATACTATGCACACAATTGAAAGATCTAAAAAACCTTCATCATGCCAAACATCACCAAGGAATTATACTATGTACACAATTGAAGTATTTAAAAAACATTCATCATGCCAAATATCACCTTTTGAAACAAAAAAAATTATAATCCATAAGCTACTTGAAATTCAATTTAGAATAACATGATCATGAGACTACATCTCACAGTTTATCTTCAATAATCATCTAAACATTTTTGGAGCCTTTTATAACATAAGGACATCCATTACAAGGTATGCTTTTATGTCTTATGTATAAAAGTAAAACTTCCATATGTTTACTTAAATAACATAACTTTCATAAGAAGTTTACAATGGTTTACAGTGAAACAAAATATAAAGAATAAAAAATAACACATGACCATTAGGAAGTGGAGTTGTCATGCACACTCCCCTTTAATGGCAATTTTGAGAGGTCCAATATTACATAAAACTAAAAAAACTTGGTAACACCAAGTGGTTTTGTGAAGATATCTACTACTTGTTAATTCGTAGAACATAATTGTAGATCTATATCACCACTGAGGAATATCTCTTAGATAAAATACACATGACCATAATATGTTTAGTTCTTTGGTGTTGCACTAATTTTTTTACCAAAGTTATATAACTTTGGTTATCACAATGAAAGATGGTACTATAAGAAACATCTAAATAAAGTTATCCAAATAAACTTCACAGCCACATGGATTCTTTGGTAGCTTCTATAACACTTATATGATACTTTAGTAAAAGATATAGAGACAATAGGTTACTTTTTAATACTCCAAGTGATAACACCTATACTAAACTTAAACATATATCTAAAAGTAAATTTATGATCTATAGTATCACCAACATGGTTAGCATCACAATAACTATATAATTTAGAATTATTAATGAAAGAATAAAATAAATAAAAATTAATCATTCCTTTGATATAATGCATAATACATTTACCTAATTTATTATGATCCAAATATGGATCCTACATAAATCTAGAAGCAACACCAATAATATATGAAATATCTAGCCTAGTAATGGTTAGATAAATCAAACTACCAACATGCTATTTATATAAATTAGGGTTAATTTTTTCACATGTAGGTTTTGGATCAAGTTTAATACCAAATCTAATAAGAGTAGAAGTAGGTTTACAATCAAGCATGTTAAACATAACAATAAGATTATGTGCATACTAAAATTATAATTCAATAATTAAATTTTTATCATAAAATATAGTCATTCTATAGATCTAGTGGTGTAGTAAGGTAGTTTGGATAAGGTAGTATCTTGATAAGTTTAAAATGGTTTATAACCATCTAAATCATCACTTTGAGTGATTTGAATGCCTAAATTATTCATTTCAAATATTTGACTTAGTTTGTCCTTATATTTATGAATTAAACTACGTATATCACCAGTAATCAAAATATCATCAACATATAAAATAATTAAGATTAAATGACTATTTTCAACTTTAACAAAGAAATAATTATTAGGCTAACAATTAGAGAAACATATTTTTTTGAAAAAAATAGTAATTTTAGAATACCAAATTTGAGGAACCTATTTTAGACCATACAAAGATTTCTTTAAATTGCATACATAATGGTCTCTATTAATATTAGTAAAGCATTTAGGTTTGAGTCATGTAGATTTCCTCTTCTAAATCACCATTTAGAAAAGCATTCTTGACATTTAGTTGGTGGATAATCTAACCATTTTGGGTTGCAAGAGTAATAAAGAATCTAACAGTACTCATTTTTGATACAAGATCAAAGGTTTCAACATAGTCAATCTTGAATTTTTTAAGTAAATCCATGAGAAAATAATCTAGATTTAAAATTGTCAATTTTACCAATTAAGTTATATTTAACCTTATAAATCCATCCACAACCGACAATTGTTAAGGTGTGGAGCTAAAAGCTTCACCAAGTGAGCAGATTGCAAAGTTACAGGTTTACACAGTCACCGGCATCGGTCAGGAGCGACCGACGTCGGTCAAGAGCAGATCAGGAGATGTCGGCATCGATCATAGATCAACTGACGTCGGTCACAGGCAAATAGGCAGGAACTGATGTCGGTTATCTGTGCTTCTAGAAAGCTATTTCCGTGGACAGAACAAAGTGTTTACATGTTAGGATTAAGTGATAGTCTTAAGTCCGCATCTCTATTTTAAGTAAGACTATTTAGAGCCCTTGATTAGGAGGTGCATCTATTGGTTGTAATTGCATTGCTCATGATCCCTAATTCTATATAATAAAGATAATTCTTCATAGCTTATAGTAGTGTAGAGTGTTGAATAGTACATAATTGTATATGTGAATTATTCTAGGTTGTTGGAGTTGATTGTAATTGAGAGAGAGAGCTCTTAAGGGAAAGAGATCTAGATAGAGATTTGTACATCTGAGAGAGGTGTGGAAGAAAAGAAGTTTCTTCAATTGTATTCCTTCTGTAAAGAGTTTAATACAAGTTTTCAGGGTGGTTTCTTGTATCTCTTGTTCTTTGCTATTTCTAATTCTAGTTAATTCCGTGTTTTATTGCTTTCATAAGTGTAATCAACATTGTTGGTTGATCCCCAACAAGTGGTATCAGATCTCAGGTTGACTAATAGGTGTTTCAGATCTGGTTAGTGTGTATTGATTACAGGGTACTCACAGGGGTTTCTGCAGGGATTTCTATTTGAGTGGGAGAAGCAATGGTAGAAGAAAGTAAACTAAGAATGGAGAAGTTTAATGGCAAGAATTATCAACATTGGAGAATGTAGATAGAAGATTATCTGTATCAGAAATATCTATACTTACCGTTAGGTGGGATTGCAAAGAAGCCCACAAACATGGATGATGAAGAATGGGAAGTTCTTGATAGAAAGGCTCTGGGGTCTATAAGATTGAGTCTGGCATCTACTGTGATATCTAATTTATCACAGGCAAAGACAACGGTAGAGTTGACTAATTTAGCAAATTTATATGAAAAACCCTCAGCTTCTAATAAGGTATATCTTATGAAGCAGTTATTTAATTTATGAATGCAAGAAGGTGGATCTGTATCTAATCATCTAAATGTTTCCATGGAATTGTAAATCAATTAAGTTCAGTCAAAATAGTGTTTGATGATGAAATTAAAGCTCTTTTAATATTATATTCTTTGCCTGAAAGCTGGCATAGCTTGGTAATGGCAGTTAGTAATACTGCATCTGCTTCAAATATTTTAAAAGTAGAGGATGTTGTTAGTGTAATCTTGAATAAAAAAATTCGCAGGAAAAGCACAGAGGAAACATCAGGGAACGCTTTAAGTTTTGAGAGCAGGGAAAGGCAAAAAGAGAAGGGAAAAAAGGGAGATCAAGGTCTAAGTCAAAGGTGAGAGGTAGATCCAAATCCAAAAATGGCAAGAAGCCACAATGCTGAAATTGTGGAAAGATGGGGCACATAATCAGAGATTGCTGGTCAAAGCCTAAGGAGGACAATCAACATGAAAGAAAAGAAGAAGCAAAGGTTGCAGGTATTGCATAAGATGCTCTTATATTCTCTTTGCATAATAATATAGAATCTTGGGTTTTAGATTCTGTTGCATCTTTTCATGCTACCCCTAATAGAGAATATTTTAGTGACTATGTCCATGAAGATTTTGGAATAGTTTATTTAGGGGATGATGAGCCTTGTAAAATTGTTGGCAAAGGAAAAGTGCAGCTAAAAATGCAAAATGGCAACACATGGGTGTTGAGAGATGTCATGCATGTTCCCATCTTGAAGAGGAATTTGATTTCTATAGGAAAGTTAGGGGATGAGGGTTGTACAGTAAATCTCACAGCTGAATCTTGGAAGGTGACCAAGGGTGCACTTGTAATGGCTAGAGGTAAGAGAGTAGGTACTCTCTATTTATGTAATTGTGCTACTAATAATTCTCCTTCTGTATTATCTACTTTAGATGTGAATGCACAGTTATGGCACTCTACGCTCGACCACATGAGTGAGAAGGGAATGTCCATTCTTAAGTCAAAAGGTAAGCTTTTAGATTTGAAAAGCATAGATCTAAATTTTTGTGAGCACTGTGTTTTTGGGAAATAGAAGAGAGTGAAAATTCTCAAGACTGGATCAACAAAGAAGAAGCATAAGTTGCAGCTTGTTCACACAGACGTGTGGGGACCAGCTCAAGTTACTTCTATTGGAGGATCACAGTACTATGTTTTGTTCATAGATGATGCTACAAGAAAGGTATGGGTCTATTATATTAAGAATAAATTTGATGTATTTGAGACTTTTAAGATTTGGAAAGCTTTGGTTGAGAATGAAACAGGTAGGAGATTGAAGTGCCTGAGGTCTAACAATGGTGGTGAGTTCTATAGCTATAAGTTCAACTGGTATTGTTAGATGCATGGAATACGTAAGCAAAGGATGGTTCCAAGGACACCTTAGCAAAATGGAGTTGCTGAAAAGATGAACAGAATAATAATGGTGCGTGCAAGGTGTATGAGATTACATGCTGGTTTGCCCTTAGAGTTTTGAGCAGAAGCTATTGATACTGCAGTGTACCTAATTAACAGAGGACCCTCTACAGCTTTGGATGGTGGAATTCTAGAAGAGGCATAGACAGGTAAAAAGGTAGATCTCTCATTTCTCAAAGTTTTTTGTTGTGAAGCCTTTGTGCACGTTGATAAGGAAAATAGAAAGAAGCTGGATGCTAAGTCTATAAGATGCACATTTATTGGCTATGGCTCTGATGATTTCAGATTCAAGTTTTAGAATCTAGGAACTAACAAGATAATTAGGATCTGTGATGTTGTTTTCAATGAAAAAGTGATGTATAGTGATCAGCTCAAAAAGTTGAATCAATCTGGGCAGAGCAATGGAGAATTGGATGAGGTGACGGTCCAAAATGAGCTTGCAGGAAGAAATAATCACAAATAGGAAAACACAGAGACTGATGTTGGCCAGGCAAGAACTGACATCAGCAATACAGGAACCGATGTCGATCAGACAGTGACCGATGTCGACCAGAAAGGAACCGATGTCAGTCAGGAAGAACCAATGTCAGCCAGTTACAGGCTTGGAAGTGACTGAGGTCAGTCACTGTTAGAGAATTTGGGTGGACAGTGTGTTGTGAATGAGTCTCAGATGCCCATCAAGAGGTCAAAAAGGGTAAGTAAACCTCTAATTTTATATTCCCCTTCATTATTCTATTTATTGCTTACTGATGGTGGAGAACCAGAGAGTTTTGATGAAGCAATACAGGTGAAATCCAAGAATCAGTGGGAGCTAGGCATGAATGAGGAGATCGATTCCTTGAAAGAGAACCAAACGTGGAATTTGGTTGAGTTGCCAGCTGGTAAGAAGACACTGAAGAACAGATGGATCTATAGGTTAAAGGAAGGTGAGAATGGACAAATGAGATATAAGGCCAGGTTGGTAGTGAAAGGATTTGCATAGAAACCAGGTATTGATTTTGGTGAGATTTTTTATTCTATTGTTAAAATGAATTCTATACGGACTGTATTGTCTTTAGTTGCTATTGAAGATTTGCATCTTGAGTAGCTTGATGTTAAGACAATGTTTATTCATGGAGATTTGGATGAAGAAATATATATGGATCAGCTGGAAGGATTTGAGGTCAAAGGTAAGAAGAAGTTAGTGTGCAGATTGAAGAAAAGCTTGTATGGCCTCAAGCAAGCTCCTAGACAATGGTATTTGAGATTTAACAGGTTTATGACTGAGCATGGCTACAGGAGGTGTCAATCTGACCATTGTGTGTATTTTAAGAGATTGAATAATGGTAGATATATTATTCTGTTGTTATATGTAGATGATATGCTGGTTGCAAGATCACACATGCATGATATCTCTGAGCTTAAGGTGAAATTAGCTCACACATTTTACATGAAGGATTTGAGAGCAACAAAGAAAATCCTTGGCATGAGCATTAAGAGAGATAGGAAAAATCACAGGTTGATTTTGTCTCAAGAGGATTATGTGATCAAGGTGTTGAAACAATTCAATATGCAGGATGCAAAACTAGTAAGCACACTTATGGTTAGACATTTTAAGTTGAGTAAAGAAAAATGTCCTAATTCACATGATGAGGTAGAGTACATGAGTAGAGTTCCATATTCTTCTGCAGTAGGGAGTTTAATGTATGCAATGGTTTGTACTAGACCAGATATTGCCCAAGCAGTGGGAGTTGTAAGTAAGTATATGGCCAATCCAAGAAAGGAGCACTGGAAAGTAGTTTAGTGGATCCTTAGATATCTGAGAGGAACCAGCAGTAGGCATTTGTGATATGGAGGTTCAGATACTTCTCTACATGGTTATGTAGATTTAGATATGGCAGGTGATTTGGATGGCAAGAGAAGCACCACAGGATATGTTTTCACTGCTGGTGGAATGGCAGTTAGCTGGATATCAAAGTTGCAGAAGGTTGTTGCCTTGTCAACTACAGAAGCAGAATATATTGTAGTCACAGAGGCTAGCAAAGAGATGATATGGATGACACGGTTCATGGAAGATCTAGGAAAGGAGCAAGAGAGTTATAGATTATACAGTGATAGTCAGAGTGCAATTCATTTGGCTAAGAATTCAGCCTTTCATTCAAGAACAAAGCATATATAGCTTAGGTACCACTTCATTAGATAGGTATTGGAGGATGGTGAGTTGAAGCTGGAGAAGATCCATACAGATAAGAACCCTGCTGATATGTTAACCAAGCCGATAACAAAGGAGAAGTTGAATCTTCATTCAAATTTTGCAGGTCTTCATGATTGAGTTGAAGATGGAGGAGCTAGAAGATGTTGCTATATAGGTACTGGTGCAACTGTTTATCTCCAAGTGGGAGATTGTTAAGGTGTAGAGCTAAAAACTTCACCAAGTGAGCAGATTGCAAAGTTGTAGGTTTACACAGTCACTGGCGTCAGTCAGGAGTGACCGACGTCAGTCAAGAGCAGACCAGGAGATGTTGGCATTGGTTATGGATCGGCCGACGTCGGTCACAGGCAAACAGGCAGGAACTGATGTCGGTTACCTGTGCATCCAGAAAGCTATTTCCATGGACAGAATAGAGTGTTTGCATGTTAGGATTAAGTGATAGTCTTAAGTCTGCATCTCTATTTTAAGTAAGAATTGTTAGAGCCCTTGATTAGGAGGTGCATCTATTGGTTATAATTGCATTGCTTATGATCCCTAATTCTATATAATAGGGATCATTCTTCATAGCTTATAGTAGTGTAGAGTGTTGAACAGTACAGAATTGTATATGTGAATCATTCCAGGTTGTTGGAGTTGATTGTAATTGAGAGAGATAGCTCTTAAGGGAAAGAGATCTAGATAGAGATCTGTACATTTTGAGAGAGGTGTGGAAGAAAAGAAGTTTCTTCAATTGTATTCCTTCTGTAAAGAGTTTAATATAAGTTTTCAAGGTGGTTTCTTGTATCTCTTGTTTTTTGCTATTTTTGATTCTAGTTACTTATCATTCTGGTTAATTTTGTGTTTTATTGCTTTCATAAGTGTAATCAACATTGTTGGTTGATCCACAACAACAATATGCCTTTTTGATAGAGGAGGGTTGAAATCAAAAGTCTAATTTTTAATTAGGCATTATATTTAACTTGCATAGTAACATTCCATCTATCATCTTGAGTGGATTCCTCAAAATATTGAAGCTCACATTCATACATAGTCATTAAAACATAATAATAATGTTTAATTATAGATAATTTATTTATTTTTTAGATTGATACTTACTTTTGACTGGAGCAAAACCAGTTCTAGAGCACAATAAGAGGTTCAGTCTCCTAAGAAAATAGAATCATAATTTACTTCAAAAATTTAATAAACTAAGAACTCTATCATTTTGGCTAAAAACTAAGACTAAGAAAGTATAAATAAACTCAACCTAAAGTTAAAAAACTTAAACTATAATTGGTATACAAATTAATAACAAATTGTAGAACTCAAAACTATGTAGGTCCATCTTATTTCTCACCCTTTTACTACAAGATTACATCTGGCCCTATTAGAAAGAAGGCTTTCCATCATCCACTATGTGTATCCATTAATGGAATTCATTACATCCAATTGCAATATTTCCATTTTTATTTTCCTACATCTTTTCCCTTTCTCGCTATAGTTACGAGTTTTTTGTGTACTTAGGTGCTGAACAATTGACAAAATCACCCTGCTAGCCAACTCTTCATCTTCTTCCTCACAACCTTCCTCTTCCTCTTAAAAAAAATAATTCTATTGAGAAATTTTTGATGAAAGAGAAGATTTAACTTTCAAATATGAGTTGGATTTTTGTAGGTTTTCATCCTCTTTCCAATTGGGTATGGAAGGCTGCCCTACCTCTACATCAGGAAGAGATTTGGCTTCCTGCTGTGCCTTACTTTTTTGAAAAATCTGACCTACCTAAATTAAATAAGATGAATGTTTAACCCCTACCTCCACATCAAAGATAGATTTATCTTCCTATTGCATCTTACTTTTTTGAAAATTCTAACCAACCTGAGGTGAAGAAGAAGAATGTCCATTTGACCTGGTTTTAATAGTGACCTACAAACTTTAAACCAGATATCTATTAGGACAACCAATCTTTCTAACCTATTTATTCATAATAGGTGCATGGGATCCTTTCTAACCTCTCTTAAGATAAGAATCAATCTTGTGATCCACTTTATTTCATTTAAAACATCTAAATGAAAGACCTTCAAAATTAATATATTGAGACCAAATGCCAAAAGTGGATGAGATATGAATAGAATGGTGTAAAGGTTTGAAAATATCAATCATTACACACAACTTAAGAAAATTTAGATTAGCCTAAATGGATTCATTAATTTCAATAAAATCACCAATTTACTGACCAGTCACTAAAACAGACCATGATCCCACAAGACTAAAGGAAGATTATAGAATCTTACATAAACTAAAGCTCTAGAAATAACCACTGAAGTTGCTTAAAAAAAGGGGCCCAGGGACATCAAAACACTCCTTGATTTCCAATAAAATAGGGCCCATTAGACCATACAAAATATCTATCTTCCATAAATTGAAACAAAAGTAGGAAGAAACCATTTGCCAAAATTGAAAGAGTAAGGGGTTTTAAAGAGAGACAAGTACCTTCCAACTATTTTAACAACACTTCCCAAGAGGGACATCTTCCAATGCATCTACCAATTAAATATATTTTTCCCTTTTCCAATCTAATCCCTGTAATCTTAGAATCTAAAATTTACATAATAAGAGGCTTTTTATAAAAAATTAAGGGAATATCCCCAAGATAGGCCATTTCCTAGGTTCTTTTTTGTGCCAAGATAGTTTCTCCATTCCTGTTTGATCCATCAACCACTTCTTTTTCTTCAAGTTCATTCACTTCTGGGGAAATATGATTTCTTGGAACTAGAGAAGGTTTGAATTAGGATAATCATTGAGAATATTTTCTTTACAAAATATTTCACATGAGTGAAAAGGATTAGAAATATTCTTGCATCTAGAATACATCAAATCTTTACTGGAAACCCATATTAACCCTTTTGAAGAATCTAGCATTTTATGTCTTAGAAAGGCATTTTCACTACCTCAATCTATTACTTTATCCAAAAGAGATATAGGAAAGGAAAAATAATGTTGATCTTGATCCACTTTCAATCTACTCTAACCCCTGCCCAGACCGTTCCTCACCTTAGAGTCTACCACTCCTACTTCTGCACCCAAATCCCCTTCTACTTAAATTGAACCTTTCTGACCACTACCCTTTTCCTACTCTAACTCCCTTTCCATGTCCTCTTCTACCACTATTGATATCCTACCATTCCTCGCTTATATGGGGGAAAAGACCCCCTCCACTACTATCACCTTCCCTCTCTCTCCTTGCAGTACTTGCAATTGCCCTCCTACCACTATCACTAAATTTTCAAGCATCACCATTTTTATTAAATTCCTTCTATCATAAAAAATTAATCTACATCTGAATATTAATGAGGGTGGGCCTGGGTCTGTAATGTCCATCGAGCGATCCACAACCGAATCAACCCATTGTGATCTCTGTGGAACACATGGAGAAATTTGAACCATACCTCAAGGTGTCCCCATGATTACTTAATAATTTAGGTGTGTGTATGACCTTAAGCCTCAATACATGATAGGGTATTTAGTAGGAATTAAACTTGAGACCCAAGTGACCAAAGTCATTGATTCTATCCACTCAAGCTAACCCTTGGGGCTGAATTATAGATAATTTATTAAGGTTATCAATATTAAAATATTATATTATAAATTATTCCCATTTATACCTGTCAGATTGAACATGAAACTTAGGGGGTTCCTCAGACTTTATGTTATCCAAATATGGATCAACTTCCTTTACATAAATAGAAACAAAGAGCCAGGTTCATCAAAAAATAACATTGAGGAGGTTCCCCAAAGGGCTCACAAAAAGAATTTTTGAAGAACATTTATATTCTCAATGATTTGAGATTTATATGAACCATATACTCTTAAACCTTTTGTCTTACCCCTATAACCTATAAAATTTTAAGAATAGGAGGTAAGATTAAGCTTCTTTCTTTTAACTTTAGAAATAAAAATAGAAACATGACTACTAAAGATCCTAAGATGAGCCACATTAGATTTATTTTTAGATCACATTTATAAAAGAGTTAAAAAATTCAAATATTTGATAGGGAATTCATGTAGAATATGCATAAGAGTATTCATGGCTTCAACCCATACAAACTTAGGAACATTTATAGATTGTAACTTTGCTCTAGTGATCTCAATAATGGCACAAATTTTCTTTTCAACAATACTATTTTGGAGAGGGGAATAGGGAGTTGTTAGTTCCATTTAAATATCACAACTAATATAAAAATAATTAAACTCTTTACTAATGTATTCATCATCATTATCATATATTAATCTCTTAATATAAAAACTAAAAGCATTTTCAATAATAAATTTAAATTCTTTAAATTTAGAAAACACTTCAAATTTATTTTTAATGAAATATGACTAGATTATTTTTAGTATAATCATATATAAAAGTAATAATATACAATTAACCATTAAGAGATACAACTTCAAGAGGTCTTACAACATCACTATGAATTAATTTTAAAGGGTGTGAAAAATTTATATCATGATTCTTATGAAAGGAGTTAGTATATTTCTTACCACGTAAGCAACCTTCACAAGTTTCATGATGAGAAGGTATAAAAGGAAGTCTAACAATAATATTTTGAGTAGACATATCATGTAAACTTTTAAAATTAACATGTCTTAATTTTTCATGCCACAATTGATATTCATTCTTACTATGCGATGAAAGAAAATGTGCAGGAGTGAAAATGAATAAACCATTATTTTGAACCCCTTCAATAATTAAAGACCTAGATTGATTTCTAATGGAGCAAATTTCTAAGTAATGCTACAATGAAATTATTATTAGTAAGTTGTGAATAAGAACACAAGTTATTTTTAAGCTTAGCTACATAAAAAATATCATTAATAACAACAAGTGAAACTTTTGACTTTCCTTGCTTAGTTGATTTTAAAAATGAATTATCTTCTAAGCAAATATTTTTAGAGATATCTCTAGAATCACATACAATATAAGATAAACAAGTCATATGGCATGATGCACCACTATCTAAAATCCACTCATTTTAATTTGAAGAAAATAAAGTAGCATATAAAATAATAACATTTGAATTATGAACTTGATTATTATTTTTATTCTTCTACTTGTTTTGATTAGATTTATTCCATTTATAATTTTTATAAGATTGATTATTAATTCTATATTTGTTTTTATAACATGTTTCTATTTTATGATTAAATTTACCATATAGATTGTAATTCCCATTAAATTTAGGTTTATGATTCTTATTCTCATATCTCTTGTTCTAATTTTTACCTTTAACAGAATTAGGGTTAAGTTTTTAGTTTTTATTATTATTATTAAAAATAGGTTTAAGAGTGTGAGGTTCTTGAGTGGCATTATTTTTAAAACCAAAACTAGACATCACTTAATCTTTTTGAATCAGAAGAGCTGACAGAGTAATGTGGTCTAGGATATCTTGCTCTTTTTAGTAGGTAGAGTTCATAATAGAAATAAAAATATGATTTATTTTCATGAATGTTAAGCTGAATAATAAAATAAAGTAATTGATCTTGAATTAAATAATATTTACAACCATCTAACTAAGCTTTAATATTATTAATTTTAGTAAAAAATTAACAACCTTTTCATCACCTTTCATAGGTGTAGTCAACAATTCCAGAATTATTTTAATAATATTTGAGAGATGATTTCCCTCTTGCATGGACTCAAGGAGTTTCCAAGAATCACTAAGAGACTCTTGATTACTAATGTGAAGGAATAATTTTGTATTATGCTTAACACTCTACAAAATTATTGACATGGCTTCTTGTGATTTTCGTTAAAATACATTTGAAAGTTCAGGGATGACATGTCGTCCTAATGAGACTTTTTCTATATCAATGACAATGTTCCACATTTTTTGGGTACTAAATTATTATTTAATGTGAATTTTTTATATGTTAGAGTTATATCCATTAAGCATTTATGATTTATCTAGAACAAATTTAGGTAAAGTCATAACTTCCCTTTAAGAATGATAGTAAAAAAATGCTTAAAAATAAACCTTTTTTAATGTGATTTTAATTTTATTTGATAGTAAAAATAGATTACAAGTGTAAATACACAATAATTATTCAATTTAATGCTAGATAGAGCAATAAAATTGTGAAAGATTACGATAAAATAGGGTGTTACAAGTGTTAAAAAAGCACTAATGTAAGAATAATTATTAAAAAAAAAAAATTATTTAATGAGATTTTATACTATTTTTATAAAATAAAGTAAATCACAAGTAAAATTATAATTAATTTCTAAATTAGATGTTAAAAAGTGTTAAAAATTGAATTATAGTTATAATAGACTAGGTGTCGAAAGAGTCAAACTTAGAACAACCACCTAGATACTATTATTAAAAAAGTTATAAAATTAATAATAAGAGGTTTCAAAACATAAATGAACTATGTAGATGCATCTTTAAGGTGCCAAAATATATGAATCGATAGGTTACATGACTATGTTTGACAAAACATTCACTAGGTTGAATGTCGAACAAGTTCAACATGTCAACTAGAGCTTTGAATATGTGAGAAGTTGGCACGTAAATAAAAAAATAGGTTCAAATCAAACAAAATTTGACCAAATTAAAAAATAAACAAATCAAAAAGTTTATTTTGGGGGTTTTGAACATAAGATCTCCTTAGTGACAAGCTTTTATCAAAATAAGGTCCACCAATCAATCTAACAAGCTTCTTAAAAATAGATATGCACTAATTAATATTTAAAGCTTATTTTTTAATATTTGTAAAAACAAAAAAAATATATAAATATGATTTATTGTGCATGTAAAACCATAAAAAAACTTCGTAATTTCTGTGAAAAGCAAACACGCATATATGGTGGGACCTACCTTTTCATATGTGGAATTTTAGTTTTTAATAAATATTTTATTTAATAAATAAAATTCCAAAATTTAGTACTAACCTTTGAAAGCTTCTTGGAGGAGAATGATGCACTTGTAGATGTTTTGGATAACACAAGAATATGTACAAGGATCCAGACAACATCATTTTTTTTCAATCTTCTAGTTTTTATTTGAGGATGCCAGAACAAGCTTCAAAATTTGATATTTAGTTTAAAAATTATTTTTTTAGTAGACTGACATTGTACTGTAGCACCTAGGTGAGAGAATAAAAATTTGAAACTTTAATAAAAGCTTAAATAACTTTTTATGAGCATTTGTAAGCCAAAATGGTTAAGATATAGCAACTGAAAGAGGATAAACAATAATCAAATCAACCAAAACAATTATTTCTCAGTTTATTCAAGCATGGTTGTTGTATAAATCTAAAAACAATGCCTAAGACTGATATTTGTCTTAAAAAAATCTCTGAATTCTTCCAAGTTGTTTGTTTTTGGAGATAGATTATAGATTAATCTAAAAACTTGAGGTATTCATCACATACTCCACATTTTATTTTATTTCCTTCCAAGTTTGTAAACAGACTTGAACTAGGCTTAAAAAATGATTAAATTTTTTATTTGAAATTGAATACATACATACATACATATATGGATTGATTAATTACACACACCCCTCATGCTTTGATTCCATGATAAAATAAATCAAACATATGTAATATATATACACATGATGGATCTAGAAGTGTACATGAATATTAAAACACCTTCACAAATCAATTGAGACAACACCAAAAATTATTTTGGAAAAACTTTAAAGAGGTAAAAAAGCCACCAATGATGATTATTCAATATATAAAGAAACTTTGCATTTACAGTTTAGGGAGAGGTGGAAAAATTCAAATCTTGATCATTTTTGGTGAAATAAGAGTCTAAACTATGAGTTAATTAGTAACTTGAATAGTGGTGCAAATGATTTGTGATTTGGCTGAGAAATGGGTTCAAAATCTACACCCAAAGTATCACAGGTAGGTCAAATCTCTGATTGGCTAAATATTTTCATGAAAATTTTAACCTAAAGTTTTATTATTTAAATTTTAATAATTTTTAAATTGAAATAAATCAAAACTTTAGCTAATAGGGGTTATTGGGGACCTACCACTGATTAATAATCATGTAAGCATCTGGGAAGTTAAAAATTACACTATTTTCTAGGTTTTTTTAATCTAGATGTGGATGGAGAAAGAATTTTTTAAATCGGAGTTGTAGGTTTCCTGATTTAATTATTTTAGTGGCATAAACTTTAAGATCTTGTAAATGGTATTGAGTTATTTGTAAAAACTTACAAAGTTATTCAGTGTCAAATGGCTAGTATTCAACACCTGTTACTACTAGATTCTCATAAATTGACTGGCAAGAACTTTAGTTTTGTGAAGTCATAAGATTTTGATGATATGTGAATATCAAAAATTTGATCAAATAGTGCTCAGTAAAGAGCAAAGGCTTGCCACTGGTTATGATGACTATGATAAATGTCATTGTGAGGCTCTTATGTTGTTAAAACTATCAGTAACAAATAATCTAATCTCAAAATTTAGAAATATAACCATTGCATCAGTTTTGTGGAATAGTCTTCTAAATACCAAGCTTCTAAAGCTGATAAGGTATTGAATTTGTTGTTTTCTACTAAGATACAAGAAGGTGACTCTATTTCTAAGTTTTTATTACAAATCAAGGACATAAGTGATCAGTTGAAGGTTGTGTAAAAGCTTGTTGATGGGCAAGATTTGATTACTCTGGTTATGAAGAATATTCCAACTTCATTTGAGTCATTTATGGAGTCTTTGCACATGATTGGTAAGACATAGACTTTGGACTTTGAAAAATTGTCCATATTGCTATTACAGAAGGAGAGATGGTAGGAGTAGACAGTGTTGTCTACATCTACTTGTATAGAGAGTGCATTCTTCATCAAGGGGAAGGGTACGTAGTTTGGTAAAACTACTAGTTATCTGATAAAAAATTTGCAAGTGGTTCTAATAAGATATCTAAGTGGAAATGTTTTTATTGTAAGCAACCTAGTCACCTTAAGAAAGATTTCAAGAAAAGACAATAGGATATGACTAACCCTAGAAAGAAAGCTCATCATGCCAATGTAGCTAAAGGTGAAGGTGATGAATCATCTCCTGATTTTGCCTTCATGGCTTCTAGTGGTAATTATATGGTGGATTGAGCTTGGTACTTTTATTTAGGGGCATCTCACCATTATACATGCCATAAAGATTAGTATGTAGATTTTGTTGAAAATGAAAATAATAATGAATCAGTATCTTTGGGAGATGGTATGACTCATTTTGTGAAAGGATATGGTAATGTTTAGATTAATTTTAATGGTGCAGTTTAGTATATATTTAAGAATATTAGGTATGTGCCTGATATGAATAAAAATTTACTTTCAATTAGTGAGATCACTTCAAAATTTGATTTTTTTGTAAATTTTCAAGGACAACAATGTTTAGTCACTACCAAAGATAATAAGATTATTGCTTTGGGATTGGTGAGAAAGGCTTGTATAAGCTTGTAGATCCAGAAAGGGTAAATGAAAGTGTACTTATAATGGTTGATATCACAAGTTCACTATGGTATGAAAGGTATGGGCATTTGAATTTCTAGTATTTGACTACATTAAGAAAAGACTAAGATGGTTAAGGCGATTCCTTCTATTCGAGATAGTCATCATGTATGTACTAGATGTCAATTGGGGAAGAAAGTTAGATATTCATTTGATGTTAGTAAAGCTTCAAGATCTAAGGGAATATTAGATTTGGGACATGTAGATTTGCATGGTCCAATGCAGAAACCTACCCTTTTGAATCCCATTATTTTCTATCACTGGTCAAAGATTTCTATAGGAAAAAGTGGGTATACTTTCTAGTGAAGTAATTTGATTATATTTCTAACTTCCTTACTTGGAAAGCTATGGTTGAAAAATAGGTAGGAAGGTTAATGAAATCTCTTAGGATGGATAATGGGGGTGAGTTCATCTTAAAATAGTTCAAGGATTTTTGTGCCACTAAAGGCATACACAAACAATATACTACCCCTTACACTCCACAATAAAATGGAGTTGTAGAAAGGTGAAATAGGAAGATGATCGACATGGTTCATTATATGGTCCAAAATAGAAATGTCCCATATAAATATTGGGTAGAGGTAGTGAATATGGTGATGTACATCCTCAACATAAGTCTTACAAAATCATTGGAGAATATGACTCCAGAGGAGGCTTGGTCAGGTTGAACTCCATATGTAAGTGTTTTCCAAATTTATGGTTGTGTTTCTTTTGTAGTTATTCCTAGTCAAAAGAGAAGTAACTTGGATGAAAAAAACAAAGCATACATTTTTGCTGGGTATAATGAGAAGTTAAAGGCCTACATATTACTTGATGTTTTTACTAAGAAAGTTGTGGTAAATAGAGATGTCATAGTAAATGAACATATGCCATACTTCATAGCAACTAGTATAGTTTTAGATATTGAGTCATTATTTTCTTCTAATGATTCTATTATAAGTTGTGGTGTAAAAGTTGAGTAAGATTCTAGTTCATCATTGGAATCACATTCCAGGGAGGGAATTGATGCAGGTCATTGTGAGGTTCTAACAAAACAACCAAAGAAGCCAAAGTGGTATTATGCCACTATGTAAGAACTAAAAAAAGGATACTTGCCATAGAGTGTGGAAGGAAGAAGATTGAGATCAAGAAAGTAGTTTGGTAATAGAGGTGAACATGATAATTTTGCTCTAACAACTATTGTTTCATATATATTTGAGCCTAATTCTTTTTTAGAGGCCAAAGGGAAGCATGAGTGGGAATCATCCATGTAATTGGAATATGATTCCTTGATGAAAAATATGACTTAGGAGCTCATGGAGCTACCACCAGAAAAGAAATCCATTTGTTGTAAGTGGATTTACAAGGTAAAATACAAAGCAAATGCTTCCTTGGACAAACACAAAGCTAGACTTGTTGAAAAAGGTTATGCACAAGAGGAATGGGTTGATTATGAGGATACTTTCGATTCTACTACAAATATGGTAACTTTTCATTTGATTATTGCTATTATTGCTAAATTTGGATGGCAAGTACACCAAATAGATGTCAAGAGTGCTTTCTTAAATAGAGATCGAGAGGAGGAAGTATACATGGTTTAACCATAGGGTTTTTAGGTTCTTGGTTGGACCCATCTTGTTTGTAGGTTGATCAAGTCCTTGTATGGGCTTAAGCAGGCTCCTCAATCCTGATATATGAAGATAGATACATACCTTAGGGAGTTTGGTTTCAAAAGGTATAAATCTAAACCAACTCTCTATGTAAAGGTGTCTGGTGATGATATCTTGATTCTCATTATATATGTTGATGCTATAGACATCACTGGGAGTAGTTCTAGTCTCATTTAGTAGATGAAGGCTAGTATTTGTTGTACTTTTGACATGATAGACTTAGAATTAATAAAATATTGTTTAGGTGTTGAGTTTTGGCAAGGTGATTATGTTGTATTCATGTCAAAAAATAAGTATGCCAAATCATTGTTGGAAAGGTTTAGAATGATGGATTGTAATAAAATTCACACACCTATGGAAGTTGGAGCTAAAATTTCAACTGACATTGCTTCACCTCTAGTCAATGAAATAGTGTATCGGCAACTAGTGGGTAGTCTCATTTACCTCACTACCACTAAACCAAATATTTGTTTTATAGTAATATTTATATCTTGATTCATTTATAATCCACAAGAAGTACATTGGTTAGCTACACAATGGGTATTGAGATATGCCCAAGGTACTCTTGAATTTGGTATACTATATGAGAAGTCTGTAGATTTTGAGATTTTGATATATTCTGACTTTGATTGGGTAGGATCAGTAGATCCAAGAAAATATAAAATAGGCTATGTATTCACTCTTAGTTTAGGAGTTTTTCATGGTAGAGAAAACTAAAAACTATAGTGGCATTACCTTCAATAAAATCAAAGTATAAAGCTATGGTTAGTGTAGGTTGTTAAACTATGTGGATAAAGAAAATCTTAGAGGATCTTCAGTTTGAGTCATCAAAACCTACTCTAATTTTTTGTGATAATTAGAATGTTCTAAAGATGGTGAAGAATCCAATATTCCATGCCAGGACCAAACACATTAAGGTTTACCATCATTACATCTAATAGTTGGTTATAAATGAAGACATCAATCTCTTCTACTACCTCACTATAGAACAACAAACTGATATAATGACCAAACCATTTGGTATAGAAAAGTTCATAAAATTTAGAGATAAATTTGGTCTTGTTTCTAGTTTTATCATTAAGGGAGGGTGTTAGCATAATTATGCATTTACCCTGGGTTATTGAATAAAGTAATAAGACTATGGTTAGTTGCCTTAACCACTTGGGTTAAGAGGTTAGTTTATTTAATGGGCTTAGCTATTTTCATGCTAGCTGATGTTAGTTGTTTTACTCACCCTTTTCACATGTTTCTCAGGTGGATCATTTATTTTCCTATTTAATAGGCCTTTTTATATTGTTTAGATATGGAATGAATGCTGTGAATACAATCTAGTTCTTTGTCACACTCTATGTTTTATCTAATAAGATTGTACATCTAGATAAATTTGGAGAATAATTTGTAGAATTTCTTATTTATCTTGATAAACAAAAATTCTCCTCCCTTTGGAATTGGAAGGATATAAATATATATAGCTTGGGGAGAGGTTTTATAATTCTCCAAAAAGTGTCTAATTTTATAATTCCCATTATATAATTCATGCAAAGTATGCATGTGCATGATATAAATAAGAGAGCTGACTAAAATTTATAATTACAATATAAATACACATATGCTCAAAAATAGAATTGAGATCTGAATCTCTATTATAATAGAGTACATGAAAACACATATATTTATATTTAACTATGGTGCCATCTTTACATCACTTAAAGAAGAAGGGGACAACATGCTTGTAATAGTAACTAAAGTAGTTTAAAGCTTGACATGTGAAGAACTAGCTGACACAACAACTGATATTGATGTGGAAATGGTTGTTACTTGAGAAGCACTAGTGGGCCCAGTAAAAGTCTACACCACTAGATGAATAATCAGCTGAGGTTGAATTCATGTAGGTGTGATTTGTGTGGTGGTATTAGATTGATCAATAGCCTTAATTTATTCATATAAAGCATATGTAATTTCAAATTCAACATTGATAATACCAAAATTTAACATGGATGGATATATTCTTGGAATCTTATTCATTGATATTTTGTGATCAATTTTAAATCTCTAAATATAGCTCTGAGGGACTTTGGCTTGGTCACTTTGTCTTTAGAAAAATTAATCAATTATAAAATTTATTCACTAGGCTGATACATAGTTCCTTTGACTTTAACTTTAAATCCTTCAAAATTGAGCCCATTCATTAACTACCCTATATGTGTTATCACATTGGGGACTCTCATATCTCTCAAAATATTAATAGATTTTATTTTTTGATTTTTAATTGTAATACCAAGGCTTTTACCTATTGGTGCCAATTATAAGAACTATCTTTTCTAGGGATCAGATAATTTAAAGTCCATATAGTCTCTTGGGAAGTCATGAGGTTCAGGTGACTATAAGCATTATTTATCACATAGGATACCAAGAAGTTGAGCCTCTTTTCCAATTCTTTAAATTGGTTTCAAAAAGTTAATAACCTTCACCATTGAGGTTGGTATTCACCCATGTAAGTTATTATAGTGTTCAATATGTCATATAATTTTTTTGCCTTGCTTTGAACATTATCTATTATATCTTGAGGCATGAATGATTTGTATCTATAGTAGACTTTTTCTATCTTGCTCCTAGATTATATACATTTATTTCATGGACTACCATAATGTATCCATTAAAGAATAAATGTCTTATGAATATTTGTTAGGGTCATTGGGGTTCTATTTTTATTTATTTTCCAAGGGAAATGAACTCTCCCTTTACTTCAATATTACTTCTTCCCCTCTCTTGTCCAATGTATTTATCTTAATTACCCTTTATAGGGTGACATGTTTCTTGTCAAAGCATGTAATTATCATTGGTAATTTTGTAAATACCAGGCCCATTCTATCTTTTTCTGCTCTTAAGACTTCTTGACCCAAGAATGGATAACGAGTTCTCCTTACTACTCAAGCTGGCTAGTTTATGTAGAGGTGATAGGTGGCAAAATTCTTGGAGAGATCATTGAACACTCATTTGAATTATCACTTGAATAGGTGGTTGACTAACCCTAATCCATCTTGAGATTTCCTTATAGGGTGTAGTATCCACCACATACTTGGTCTACACCTGAGTCTTTGAAATTATCATTATGGAAGACTCATCTTGAGTAGACTAAGGGATGGATATGTCTAATTGGGTAGAGGGTGTCTACGTGGTACTCAAAGATTATAAAATAAGAAACCACCAATTATTAGAAATTAACCTTCCTTTTAGGGTCTAGAGGTTTGACCATTATTGAGGCAGTGGTTTAAAGAATTAAAGAATCATAATAATCAAAGGTTTGTGGCCTAATTTTGTGAATATGAACATAGGCATATAATGACTTGGCTCCAAAATAATATTTATGCAATGATTCAAATGGGGAGAGAGGTGAAACATATGAACTATTAGATGACATATTGACCATGTGAGTATTTATAGTTCTAATAGAGGGAGTAAGGGGAGACACTACCTCATTCAAATACTTCCTTTCTTCTTTAATAATAATATCTTTGCTTTGCCCTATCGTTGGTTTATTTACTTGAGTGGATGATTTTGTAATAATAGATTTAGGGGAGGACCTTGGATTTATGATTATATATGATGAGTGAGTCCCAAAGTAGGAGCATATTAAATAAAAACTATATATCTAACTCTAATGTCTTACCTTCTTCCAGTAATTGAATATTTTTTGAATCATTTTTTTCTTGTTCAATTTATCCTTTAGATTCTATATTTATTATCTCAATTTATTCCACCTCTTCACCCTCTCCCAATATTTTGATATATTTGAATCTAGTTTCTTATTATTCATTTGTTTCCTCAAAAAAATATGTGTTCTCTTCAGGTTATGTGTCTTCTTTAGTCAATCACTCTTCTTAAGTTGGCCACTCTCCTTCTTCATCACTATCTAACACTTGTATAAGCTCTATTTTATTTACTTTTAATTCCTCCTTTTCCTCACCTGATTCATCATATAGAGGACCCCCTATGGTAAATGGACCTTCAATATATATTCATTATAGTTGCACATTTGGAGGAGATACATGAGGAGTCTTGGTCTTTCTCTTGTAAGTTACCATGGATGGCTAGGTAGAAATAGGCTGTTACCTTGAAATGGAAGGGATGGGAGATGAAGGTGATTCAATATATAGAGGTGATGTGGGAATGGAAGAAGTGGTAGGAGGTGAATTAATTTAAACTATAGGTTTTATAATAACAAAAAAACTCTATAAGAATGTAGGAATACTTACCTATTGAACTATGGTTAATGGAGGTAAAAGTGCTAAAAAAATTGTTCCCACTTTTCCACATTTAGGAGGTGAAGTCATTATAGTTACTGAAGGGAGTTACATGGTAGCTTATAGTTAAGGGATTAAGATTAACTTAAGAATATTATTCCTAATCTAGAGATACATCTCCCTTTGAAAGGCACATTCCTCTGATAGACCATCTTCTACTTATTGTGGAGAGGAAGGATGACCATGCTTTGGTGATAATTGAGCCTGATGTTGGGGCCATTGATGGCTTATGGTTTTATTTGACTCCATGATTTTATTTTCCCATTACCTAGTGATTTAAGGATCATATTTGATTGATTAGGCCACTAAAATTGGCATATTATGCTGATTGATGATAATGTAGAGCTCTGAATCATATGCAACATTGATGAAAATTTGAACATGTTGAAATTTTTTAAGACCATAGGGAATATGAAATCACATTTTTTTAATGTCATTGAGATATTGGCTTACTTTATGTTTAGTGTCCCAATATTGGTATTATACTTGATTTAAACCATAATGGGCCCTGACCTTGTCAACTGAATTGAAATGCCTCATTAGTGATTATTGAATTTGGCTAATTCTTAAACGGGTCTTGTGATATTACCCTTGGTGATTGGTATGTAATGACCCTTACTAGTAGAATCACTAAAACACTGATATTGCGTTATGGAATTTTGTCAAAGAGTTGGTGGGATTACCAAAAATACAAATATTGCTTTATGGATTTTCGTCAAACAGTTGTTAAGCATTTAAACTATACTGTTGTAAGTGTAAACTAAATACAAAATTAATCCACTCAGCTCACTGATTCAAAAATTAGTGCCACTATATTTATTCGAAGAAATATAGATCCTTTTAACAATAGATTTCTACCTTCAGATTTCAACAAACATGGACAGGATAATATCTTTTTCTAAAACTGAATATCAAGCTTGGCACATAAAATAATCTTTATTATAGATATGCAAGTGTAATTAGAACCTGCTAATGACAAAACCTGGACGTGGCCTCACAACATTTAGTGCACCTCTCGCTGTAGCCTTGAAGAAAGAGTTGTAATTTAAGCGAAGTAAGAGCTGTCTCAAAAAGGGTGCTCGTTGGCTCTGAGCAAGCTTGCTGCTCTGGAGGATTGTCTACAATGAATTTGATTTCTTGTTGAATTCCTCAATAATCTACTCCAATTCTGCTGTATTTTGGGTACCTTCACAAAACTACAAACATAACTTTATGATGCTGTCCAAAATTCTTGACACTGATCCAATATCCAATAAGATGAAGAAATCAACGCTGATAAATATTCTAGATGATATTTTACAAGTTAGGTCAAATCTTTGGATGCTTCAACACGCTCTTGTAAAATATTCCATTGAGATTCAATTACATCAACCTCTGCTGCTATATCAGGCTGTAGCCAAAAATAAATACTTCACAAAAAGTGCCAAAAAATGGTATCACCCTGATCGCCTAGATGTAAGGGATGCCTCAGAAAAGTCTTAGATTTTTCCAGCCACTTGAGTCTCAGCTGTGAACAAAAATGTGGATTCCACCTAAAATTCAAACCCTACCTGAAATGACCTCAAAATTTAGTGAAATGATCTCCAAGTAATAACAAAGCGTTCCTCCGGTGAGTAGATGAATAATTAATGTTCTAACCACTAAAAACACAAACCTTCAGACAAATGTCTGAGTACCAAATAAGCCCAACTTGAAGTAGCTGAATACCACTTCCAAAGTGCAACCCTTCAAATGATATTTCACACCCTCAGTTATGCAATCACTTGAGAGGTATCGTTTTCAAGGATTAATTTGAAAATTTGCAGACTCTGAAGTCTTACAAATGCTCAAGAAGATTCCATGATCAAAATAAAACTTGGATGCTAAATGAGAGACCCATGAGGTCTATTTATGCACTTTTTAAAAATTCCAAGAGTTTTCGTAATACATCATATAAAACTTGTTATACTTTTTAATTAAAAAGTAATTTTATGAAAAATAAAATAAAAGTGCACTTAGAATTAAAATATAACATTTTGGCCTCTATAATTATAAAAATATAATATCTCCCAGAGCATAGTGAGCCATCAAATCGCAAATATGACTCTTTCACCACCTTCATCTACCTACGAGAGTCCATGATAGGCAAATCCGGCATGTTAAACGATGTTAGCCATAATGGGGACATGACAGTCTGCCCTTCCTGAAATTGCTTGTCCCCAAGCAATCGTTGAACAATAGACCAATGAATCCACTTGGATCCCAAATGTAGTCATGATATATACTGTTATCAATCAATGCAAGCTCCTTAACTGCACCTGTTTCCTTTAGGTTCCAATCTGAACCCTTCAAATTTTCTGTCAACAGAACTTTCCAGCCTTCTTCTCCTCTCTCTCTACCAAATTTGTTATCAATGTCAATTCTATCAGTAATTTTTCCCTTATCTTGCATCCATCGCACACCCCACATTGGTCTGGTGGATTCTCTTTCAGTATCCTCTTCCACTAATGCATTAGTTCCCAAAGAAGTCACAGGAAGGCTTCCTATAACATAAACATGACCAGTCTGGGTTATAGGCTCAAAGTTAGCATCAAATACAAAGTGATTTGTTGATGTGACAGAAGCAACAAGCTCAGCACGTCTTAAGTCAAGACCTCCAATCGCTCCATCTAAAAGTCTTACTTGTACATTGCATTGTGGCTTTGCTTGACTGCCTCTTAAATCTCCTTCCATATGTAAAATCCCTCTTATAGGTGTTAAAGGTGTCCATGAACAAGGCATAAGATTCATAATTGAAGACTTGAAGACCTGTAATAAAGTCAGGACAAAACCAACAGGGAAATTTAGAACAGCAAAATGAAGATTAGGCCTTGGCCCCAATATAGTCCCATCTGCATGAAGAGTTGCCTTATCCCTTTGTATCAAGATTCTATCTAGATGAAAACCATCATTATTACTGTAATTGCCAACTGCAACCACTTTTTGTGTCCTATAAGCTCCCCACTCCCATTCCTCTCCATGAAAATCAAAATTTGCTATTGTATCTCCTTTGCCACCTCCACTAGCATCAAAGTTTCCACGCCAACGGCCCTTCAGTTCTGCTAACCTGGGAAGTTATATAGCCTCAAGGGTTTCCTCATCAGTAGGAAGACATTTAGTACCTTGAAAAGCCTCCAACTATTTTTTGAGGTTCTCATCATAAAATTCGACATTTTGTACACCTTACATGAATAGTTCCTTCGACCTTGAGAGAACTGCGGGATCAATACTTCTAGAAAGCAGGTGAGCAAATGGCAAAATTTTAGCAACCTCAACAATAGGAATTTCTAATCTCAAATGCCACCTTCCCATAGAAGAAATGAGATCTCCAAGCTGTTCATCCATTGCCCTCCTTAGAAGGCTATCTCCTTTCTCCCTTTCACCAGGGAAACGATCTCATGTTCTAGATAGTACATATTCACCCTGCAACTCATACCTGCTATAAGATTGTTCTAGAATAGACTTCTCAATTATAATCACATCACCTAACCATCGAGCAAAAATATCCAAGGATTCACCTTGCACACCACTAAACCTTGGTCGCATAACAGATAAATTTCCTTGACCCTTCCTTTTCTGAGAATTAAGTTGAATTTCTGCCTCTGATAATTCCTTTTCCTGCTCTTTTTGAATCTGTTCAACCTTATGTTTCAAGTCAAAAAAATTGCCTGCCCTGTTAACATCCTCTTTGGTAATCTGGAGACAAGATCGAACATCCAACAAATGCAAATTAGGTAGACCTTTCCCTAGCACTTGAAGACCGACATCCATAATACCTGAAGATGTGTTAATGTCTCCCTGTACTAGATCAACATGCCTGTCAAACTCATCATTCAAGTTCTTGGTAACTGTATCAGCCGATCTCTTGTTATTTCTTGGAGCATAGTAACCATTCCTTCCTCATCTCTTATTCCTTTGATTCATGAACTAGTCAAATGTCCATATTTGTTGCATATCAGGAGGGAGAGTGGTATACTCCAAGTAGACCTGTCTAGCCTCCTCGCCAAACGGAGTAACTGGAGCAGCATGTAACTGTTCTTCTCTAGGTGTGAAGGTGGGAAAAAGAGGCCTAGAGGTGGATCCTCCACTGTGTTGATGATTTTGATTCTGAGTAGTTTTCTAATTCATTTTCATTAATAGGCGTGACATCATATCAAGCATGGTATCAAATTTCCTTTTAGGTCTTGCATCATCTTCTACCATATTTTGAACTATTTGCTAGTGTCTCTGCTATTCAACTGATCACAGGATGGTAGGGTGATGGCTCTAATACCACTGTAATGACCCTTACTAGTAGAATCACTAAAACACTGATATTGCATTATGGAATTTTGTCAAACAGTTGGTGGGATTACCAAAAATACAAATATTGCTTTATGGATTTTCATCAAACAGTTGTTAAGCATTTAAACTATACTATTGTAAGTGTAAACTAAATATGAAATTAATCCACTCAGCTCACTGATTCGAAAATTAGTGCCACTATATTTATTCAAAGAAATATAGATCCTTTTAACAATAGATTTCTACCTTCAGATTTCAACAAACATGGACATGATAATATCTTTTTCTAAAACTGAATATCAAGCTTGGCACATAAAATAATCTTTATTATAGATATGCAAGTATAATTAGAACCTGCTGATGACAAAACCTGGACGTGGCCTCACAACATTTAGTGCACCTCTCGCTGTAGCCTTGAAGAAAGAGTTGTAATTTAAGCGAAGTAAGAGCTGTCTCAAAAAGGGTGCTCGTTGGCTCTGAGCAAGCTTGCTGCTCTGGAGGATTGTATACAATGAATTTGATTTCTTGTTGAATTCCTCAATAATCTGCTCCAATTTTGCTGTATTTTGGGTACCTTCACAAAACTGCAAACATAACTTTATGATGCTGTCCAAAATTCTTGACACTGATCCAATATCCAATAAGATGGAGAAATCAACGCTGATAAATATTCTGGATGATATTTTGCAAGTTCGGTCAAATCTTTGGATGCTTCAACACGCTCTTGTAAAAGATTCCATTGAGATTCGATTACATCAACCTCTGCTGCTATATCAAGCCGTACAGTACGGACAGGTGCACCTTTTGCAAAAAATAAATACTTCACAAAAAGTGCCAAAAAATGGCATCACCCTGATCACCTAGATGTAAGGGATGCCTCAGCAAAGTCTTAGATTTTTCCAGCCACCTGAGTCTCAGCTGTGAACAAAAATGTGGATTCCACCTAAAATTCAAACCCTACCTGAAATGACCTCAAAATTTAGTGAAATGATCTCCAAGTAATAACAAAGCATTCCTCTAGTGAGTAGATGAATAATTAATGTTCTAACCACTAAAAACACAAACCCTCAGACAAATGTCTGAGTACCAAATAAGCCCAACTTGAAGTAGCTGAATACCACTTCCAAAGTGCAACCCTTCAAATGATCTTTCACACCCTCAGTTATGCAATCACTTGAGAGGTATCGTTCTCAAGGATTAATCTAAAAATTTGTAGACTCTGAAGTCTTACAAATGCTCAAGAAGATTCCATGATCAAAATAAAACTTGGATGCTAAATGAGAGACCCATGAGGTCTATTTATGCACTTTTCAGAAATTCCAAGAGTTTCCGTAATACATCATATAAAACTTGTTATACTTTTTAATTAAAAAGTAATTTTATGAAAAATAAAATAAAAGTGCACTTAGAATTAAAATATAACATTTTGGCCTCTATAATTATAAAAATATAATATCTCCCAGAGCATAGTGAGCCATCAAATCACAAATATGACTCTCTCACCACCTTCATCTGCCTACGAGAGTCCATGATAGGCAAATCCGGCATGTTAAACGATGTCAACCATAATGGGGACATGACATGGTACTAAAATAATCATCCACAAGGTTATATATTTGATAATTTATCTCCTAATTTCCACCTTATCAATAGCAAAATGAGGTAAATTCAGAGGAGGGGCCCTAGTTCCCTCTATCTTGATTACAATGCAATCAAGATAATAATGATAGTCTCCCATATTTTAAATGCTTCTTCTTATGTTGTTATAAATACTAGGCATAGAGTGCCCATAAATGGTTTTTTATACTAGTGGTTATATCTCTTCTAAAATTTTCTTTATTTTCCTTCTAAACTTGTAAACGTGGAGTATGTAAAAGTCATCACAGATCCTATTTTTTAGATATTATGTAGATGGTTCCTAAAGTTGTCCATAGGTTATTGGAATAAAATTTTTTGATGGGGGGGTGAATTAGTCTTCAAAACTTTTACAATCATTACCTTGTCATTTATGAACTATTAAAATAATATAATAAACTAGCAACATGTTAAGAGCCATGCAAATGAGAGAACATAATGCACATAAAACTTATTTGAGTGGGAAAATCTCAAGAGGAATAAAACCCACTAATTATTAAAATTGAATAATATCCTATAAGTCAAACATCAATATTTAGTGAAGCACCAACTTCACTTGGATCACCAACTCTAGTGAGCCAAACACCAATTTGACTAGACTTTAACAAGCACCCACTTATAAAGAGGCACCAACCCCCTAGATGATTCAGCACCAAATCAACCACCTAAAAAATTTGATCACCTATATAAATCTTTTTTTCTCATACAATATATTATGTTATCCATATTAATCTCTTCACACACACCTATCCTCCTCAAACTGGTCTTTAGCCTTCTTAAATCAATTAGGTCTCTTTAAGATGTGGTTACGTCATATGACCTTGATAATCATATATAATATACCTTCCATATATTCAAAATGGTTTATAAATACCCTCTTTATGTTCTATAATATCTCCTTTATCTCTTCAAAGTTATATTTTATTTGCTTCAATTCACTCTCTCACACTAGTCAATTAGGCCTATTAGGCCTTGTTCTTATACTAGACTCTTGCTCATACACCTCTTGATTGGACATACAAAGTT
Organism: Torreya grandis; assembly: GCA_037957365.1. Lineage (NCBI taxonomy): Eukaryota > Viridiplantae > Streptophyta > Pinopsida > Cupressales > Taxaceae > Torreya > Torreya grandis. Next base: position 1,333,274 of record JARHVA010003730.1, read on the forward strand.
GAACCCTTATTTTTAAAATAAAATGGGACTTAGGACATGAAAAAAACATGAACCAATTATTACAATATGTTATTCATAACATATAGGACCAAAACCCCTTTTAGGCCTTAAGGAGACCTAATTCAATTAGGCCTTCATTAGCATACGTTATCCTTTGATCAATTTGAAACATTATCAGACTTATCACATAGAAAAAACATATCATATTTCAATTTAATAGAACCATACCATGTTCATATTATACCCATGTCACCTTTTATCTCCAACCACCACTTGAAACATGCCATTAACACTGTTCACAATTAGGCTTGTGCATACCCAGAAAGTTTATCTTTAAAAACTAAACAAAAAACACAATATTATCAAAAAACATGGAAAAAAATTATATACATAGAACCTTAAATAACTCTACTACTTTACCAAGTTCATTAGGATTCATTACATAGGGTAAAAAGACTCAAACCCTTATCTGCAAGCAGCCCACTCAGAATTGTCAACTAGCTTCAAAACACAGTCACGTAAACCTAAATTTATGATACATGAAAGGGAATAATTAAGAACTTACAATGCATAAATATGATATTAAAACAAAATTATAACAACTTACAATAAATATATTATAATATCTAATAGAAATATTGGTCTTACATACCAATCTCATGACTTCACTATATACAGACTTCACCGAGTTAGATAAGTCACTTTGAGAGAAATTTTTTTCTATATAAAATCATATAAAAATATTATATATAATATTTAAATGTATTATAGGTCTTTAAAAACATCCCCATGCATTTGGATCCATCCCTAAATAATTTATCAAACATGCATGGTTTTCACACTATCTGTAGCATTAGGCCTTTTAGTGATAGGTCAAATTATATGACTGGTTTAGCACCCCTAAGGGATATAACCTACCAATAAACACCATTTACATAATATATAAGTCTCAAGATTTAAGTTTAATCTAATTAGTAACTCTGACTCAATCAACTCTACCTACTGCAACAAATTTATGAGAAACAAGGCCTTTCCTATAGGGTTCACTCACTCTTTTGACAAACAAATCACACCTGGAGATGACTGAGAGAGTTTAATAAAACCTCAAATTAATTACATAGACATTAAAAACCGTTATATGTTATTTTGATCAAGATATTTCTCATCGAGTCAAAGTTAGGGTTTTAGAGAGGTTTAAACCACCTTACAGTCTTAATGATCATTTATAAAGCTTATCCCCTTATTATAGAAACCAATGCTTATAAATTTTAGATAGGACCCTTATAAATATAAAATTAATGTCTTAGGTTATCATGCATATGTTACACATGCTAATGAACACATGAAATTCCTTAGTGGGTTAAGAACCCTTCATTCTATGCACTTGAGAGACTTTAAAACACTTTTTATTGCCTTTTCTTGAAAAATTTGACATCGAAATTGGTCAACACAACTAGGAAAACATATCACACCATTGATAATTCTCACATTTTTAGTCTTACCTTGGAAACTGATCCTGATACCCCATTAGACAATTATCTCTCTAGGATTTTGACCTGTAAGTCACATTAGGCCTTGAAATTGACCTTATAGAAACTGTCCATGCACCTCCACATCACTCACATGATAAATGAAATTATCAAATTCTTTAACACTACTTTTCATCCTTCATAAGTCTTGACAACACCTCATTACCCCTTATTAAGTCAGACCGAGTCTAGAACTAGTCTAGTTGCATTGTAGGTCTATATGTCTTACCCCTGTAGGCTTACTCTAAGACACTCATGAGTGATCCAATGTATCATATGAATGATTAAAAAACATCATACATAAACTTATGCCTTTGTGTATCCATTTCACTAGGCCACCATGCTCCTTCATGCACAAGACTAGGCATCCTATGCACAAGCCTTCTCAAGTCTTTTGCTCGGTTCAAACACTTGACAACTTTAGAAACTGATCTTAAAACTATCTTTGATGATTCTACACCTTGATAACATGACTTATATGTTTCTAAACTAATTCCATGCCTCTCAAGGATGTAATCAAACAAATATCATGAACAACCTTTGACATCAATGACAATTTCAGTGACAAACCTCAATAATAGAAACAATGCTCAACAATCTCTCCCTTTTGTCATTGATGGAAAACCAAATTGAAAATTTATCATCCTTATCTCCTCATTTTGGTATTTCTCCCCCTTTGACACAAATGATAAATTGATGCCTATAATTCCTTGGATCACACTCAATTTAATTAAAATACTCAACACATAAAATTATGAGTTGATGATATATAAAATATACTTGCTCCCCTATCTCCATGCATACCTTCTTAGAATAAATCACATATTTTTGGAGATTAATGAGCATGATTATCTCTCCCTAAGTATATGGATTATTAAATGATTGTTAGGGGTAGGAATTACACCCAATTCCTATCTTAGGTGTTCAAAAATTACCTTTAGAAGTGGTTTAGTCAAGATGTCTGCAATTTGATCTTGTGTAGAAACATATTCAAGTTTGACACTTTGTTCACTTACCTACTCTTCACTTACCTGCTCTCTTATAAAATGATACTTGATGGGAATGTTTTTGGTCTTTGAGTTCATGACAAGGTTCTTTGAGACAGTTATATCACTTGTAATGTCATAATAGATAGGGCTAGGACCATCATACTCCACCTTGTAGTCTTTTAGAGTCTATCTCATCCATAGGACCCAAGTTCAACATGAATCTACCTAAATTTACTTAGCTTCATAAGTGGAAAAAGCTCTTGATGGTTTCTTCTTGCTTATCCATGAGACTAGGTGCCCACTTAGGAAGAAGGCTCCTCCACTGGTACTCTTCCTATCATCTATACTTCTTGCCCAATTTGCATCTGTGTAGGATATCAAATTAAACTCCTTTCGTATTGGATACCATAATCCATACTCCATAGTCCCCTTGATATACCTGAGTATCCTTTTGACTACTTTTAGATGATTCTCCTTTGGATCTATTTGAAACCTTCCCATAAGACCTACTGCTTGCATGATGTCAGGGCTAGAGATAGTGGTGTACAATAAACTTTCAATCATTGACCTATATGATGTTTTATTGACCTTTGAAGACTTATCTTCCTTAATCAAATTATAATCTATGATCATGGCTATATTAAATACCTTTCAATCCTAAATCTCAAACTTCTTCAACATCTCTCTTATGTACTTAGCTTGTGAGATGAATATACCTTTTTCAGATTGAGTGATTTGTAACCCAAAAAGAATGATAGTTCTCCTAGCATGGACATCTCAAACTATTTACTCATCACCTATTCAAAGGATTTTGTCATGTTCTCATTATTTCTACCAAAGATGATGTCATCCACATAGATAACTACTATCAAATGATGGTTATCTTCTATCTTGATCTATAGATTGCTGTTTGTAAATCCTCTTTTGAATCCTTGATCCAACATATAACTGTTCAACCTAGCATACCAAGCTCTAAGAGCTTGATTTAGACCATAGATAGCCTTCTTCAATCTACAAACTTAGTCTTTGTCATCTGATAGTGAGAACCCTTCAATTTGATCAATGTATACTTCTTCCAAATTCCCATTTAAAAAGATAGATTTGACATCCATCTGGTATACCTTGAATCCTTTAAATCTTGCATAAGCTAGAAACAATCTGATGGCCTCCAATCTTGCAACTAGTGCAAAGGTATCCTCAAGGTCTACTCTTTAAAACTATGCATACCCATTGCATACCAATCTAGACATGTTCCTAGTTACTTCTCCATCTTCATTCATCTTATTTTTGAACACCCATTTTACGCTAATGACGTTCTTGTCTTTAGGCCTAAAAACTAGTTCCCAAGTCTCATTCTTCTCTATTTAATCTAACTCCTCATTCATGTCACCTCTATAATATTTGTCTTTTCTTTCTTCTATAAGACTCTTAGGTTCAATCTTGGATACTAGAGTACTCTCTTGATTTAGATTACTTACCAATCTTCTCCTAGTTGGCATACCTACATTCTTATTGCCAATGATTTGAGATTTAGGGTGGTCTCTTTGAATCTATCTTGAGGGCCCTTTTGAATCCTATCTCTCTTCAAATTATTATTCTTCCTCATCAACCTCTATATTCTCCTCTTCATTCTTGAAGTCCACATTCTTTGAAGTGTTTTTTGACTGTGAGTGAGATTTCCTTGTCTCATCATTATTCATATTGGTGCTTTCCACTATCTTTTGTAGTCTCTTGTTATAACATCTATAGGTTGGATCATTGATGAGTATCTTAAGAACATGCCTTCATTATATATATAATTAATCTTACCCAAGTCTTCATCATCTCTTTTGATGAAACATTTTCTCCTAAACACTCTAAAGTGTTCTACATTTGCAGGTCTGCCCTTCCATAGTTCACAAAGAGTCTTGTTGCCATTAGTCCTTATCTATCCTCTATTCAAAATGTAGATGATAGTGCTTAATACCTCTCTTCAATATCCATCAAATAATATATAATCATTCAACATAGCTATATCCATCCCTTGAACTATCCTATTATTCCTTTCCACTACCCCATTCTATTGAGGTATCTTAGCTACTGAGAATTATCTATTTATTCCATGAACCTCATAGAAGTCATCAAACTCATTGGACCAAAAATTTCTTCCTCTATCAGATCTCAGGTACTTGATCTTCCCAATCTTCTCATTCTCAACTAGATCCTTGAATTCTTTGAAATTTTCAAGAGCTTCTGATTTCTCTTTTAGAAATGCAACCCAAGTCATTCTTGTGTAATCATTAATGAGTAACATGAAGTATCTATCTCCTTAAATGATTTATATTATTTTAGGCCCATAAATATTAGTGTGGATTAATTTTAAGGGTCTTGTAATAGAGTACTCCTTGGACTTGAACCTTATTCTAGTTTGCTTACCATGTTTACATGCCTTAAAAAGTATGTTTGTAGGTTTGATGATCTTAGACATTTTCTTGACAGACTTCTTAGTTCTACTCCTAAATAGGTTATCAAAGTTTAGGTGACCTAGAATTCTATGCCATAGCCAACTTTCATCTATCTTGATAATGAAACATATATCCTTCTTGATCTCATTCAATACATAAAGGTTGTTCTCAGTCCTCCTAACATTGGTAATTAACCTTCCTAATTTATCTCTCCTTATCTCACACCCTTTATCATGAAAGGTTAGTGTGTGTTATTGATTGAAAATTTGAATCACACTAAGTAGGTTATGTTTTAGACCTTACACATACAACACATTTTGTGTCTTTGTCTTTCCATTGTCCAAACTCAAGACACCCTTGCCAACTATATTGGAAGTTGTATTATCTCCAAACCTCATTGTTCCTACAACATTCTTCTTTAATGAAATGAACTTATATTTTTGTCCTATCATGTGTCTTGAGAAACCACTATATATACCATTTCATGCATTCATATTGAATGTGAAAATTAGTTTAAGCTATCATAGAGTCCTCTTTGGTCTTCTGTTCCTCCTTGACAAATAGTCCATCTTGCTTCTTGAGCTTAATCTAATCCATCCTAGCTTGATTTGGATTATATACCAATTTTTTATCCTTCTTATGCATTCTAGGAGCTTCATCTATCTTTTAAATCTTGTAGACCTGTTAAATCTGTTAGATCAAAATCTTATAATGTGTCCTATATTGTGATAGATGTAGCAAACAACATTTTTGTACTTACCATGGTTCCATGATGACTTATCCTTTATAGTATTGGGTTGCCTAATTGATATTTTTAATTTATTAATATGGAAAAGTTATGACTTCTCATGCTCTCTTTCAAACTTTCTCAATTTATCTATGAGCTGTCATTTTCAACCTTCAATGAATCTAGCTCTGACTTCAACTGGTCATACTCAACTTCCTTTAACTTACACCTTATGTTGACCTCTTATAACTAAATACTAAGATCCTTGATAGTCTTATTTTGGAATTTAAAATGATCAAGGGTATTCATGAGCTCAACTTCAAGGTCTACTTCAGATTCTCTTTCTTTATTGTCAGAGTAGACTTCTTCATCATACTTGTTGTCTTCTTCTAGTTGATCACAAGACATTCTTATGCTTCTTATGATCGTATTCAAGCGGTTAAACTTACATCAAAGGAATAATATTTGATACCAATTTTTAGAATAAAAATTAATAAGAGGGGGGGAGTGAATTATACTTAAAAACTTTTACAATATTTACCTTGTCATTCATGAACTACCAAAACAATATAGTAAACTAACAACACATTAAGAGCCATGAACATGAGAGAACATAACACACAGAACACTTATTTGAGTGGGAAACCCTCAAAGAGAAAAAAACCCACTGATTATGCAAATGGAATACTATCCTATAAGTCAAACATCAATATTTATTGTAGCACCAACTTCACTTGGAGCACCAACTCCAACTAGCCAAGCACCAACTTGACTAGACTTTAACAAGCACACACTTGTAAGGAGGTACCAAACCCATAGATGACTCAACACCAATTAATCCAACTCAAAACTTTTGTCACCTTTATAAATCTTTGTTTATAATACAATAGATTATGATATCTATCTTCATCTCTTCACACACACCTATCCTCCTCAAACTAGTCTTTGGCCTTTTTCGCTCAATTAAGTCTCTTCAAGACTTGGTTAGGTCATATGACATTTGATAATCATATACATTACCCATTTTAGATATTCATGATGGTTTTTATATAAAATATTAATTTTATACAATACCTCTTTCATTTATTCAAAGTTTTATTTCATTTGCTTCAACTCACTCTCTCACACTAGTCAATTAGGCCTATTAGGCCTTGTTCGTATACTGGGCTCTTACTCATACACCTCTTGTCAGCCATAAAAAATTTCACACTTATTTTTTAAATAAAATTGTATTTAGGACATGTAAAAAAATTAACCAATTATTAAAATATGTTGGTCATAGCATATAGGACCAAAACCCCTTTTAGGCCTTAAGGAGACCTAATTCAATTAGACCTTCATTAGCACACGTTATCCTTTGATCACCTTGGAACACTATCAAAATTATAAAATGGAAGTAAAATATCATATTTCAATTTAATATACCCTTACCAATATAATCTTGGGTCTATGATAGCTTTTAGCTCCAACCACCACTTGAATCAGGCCATTATCACTATTCACAATTAGCCCTGTGCATACCTAGAAAGTCTGTCTTGAACAACTAAACCAAAAACATAATATTGTAAAAAAACCATGGAAAAAATTTATATATATATATAATTAAATACCTAAAATACTTAACCAAGTTTATTATACTTCATTACATAGGGCAAAAGGACTTAAACCCTTTTCTGCAGGTAGCCCACTAAGAGCTATCAACTAGCTTCAAAACATAGTCATAAAAACATGAATTTATGATACATGAAAGGGAATAATTAAGAAATTAAAATGAATTAATATGATATTAAAATATCCTTATAAAAAATTAAAATAAATATATCATAAGGTTTAATATATATATTGGTCTTACAGACCAATCTCATGACTTCACTATATACATACCTCACTAAGTTAGATAAGTCAATTTTAGAGCGACTTTATGCTATATACAATCATATAAAAATATTATATAAAAAATTGATATGTATTATATGTATTTAAAAACATTAACATTCATTTGGATACATCCCTAATCCATGATAATACATCCCTAAACAAATTATCCCTCTTACCTAGTTTTCTCACTATCTGCACCATTAGGCCTTTTAGTGATAGGTTGACTTGTATGACTAGTTTATCAAAACTAAGGGATTTAAATTGATAATAAACCACCATATACATAATATAAAATTCTCAAGATTTAACCTTCATCTAATTATCAACTTTGACTTGGTCAACTCTTCTTGTTACAACAAATTTTAGAGAAATAAGGCCTTTTCTATAGGGTCCACTCACTCCCCTGAAAAAAAATAACACTTGCATATGATTTAGAGAATTTAATAAAATATATAATCACTTAAATATCCATTAAAAACCATTTTGGGTTATTTCTATCAATATCTTTCTCATTGGGTCAAAGTTAGGGTTTTAGAGAGGTTTAAACCACGTTACAATCTTAACGATCATTCATAAAGCTTAACCCCTTATTATAGAAAAAAATGATTGTAAATTTGATATAGGAATATTAACCATATACCATGAATGTCTTAGGTTCTCATTCAAAATTTACACATGCCAATAAACACATGAAAGTTCTTCTCGGGTTGAGAACCCTTCATTTTGTGTACTCAAGAGACCTTGAAACACTTTTTCTTGCCTTCTTGAAAAATTTCAACTTATACTTGGTAAACACACCTAATATAACCTTTTAAACCATTTATAATTATCACATGTTCATTATTACCTTGTAAAATTATCTTGATACCCCATTAGGCCACCATCTCTCTCTTTGCTCTTTAAGCTTTTGACCTACAAATCACATTGGGCCTTGAAACTGACATTATAAATACTATCTATGCACTATCCACCTCAATAAAATGCTAAATAAACTTCTCACATGATCTAAAAATTATTTTCATCCTTCATAGGTCTTGAAAACACCTCATGACCCATTATTAGGTTAGGCAAAGTCTAGAACTAGTCTAGTTGCATGCTAGGTTTGTAGGTCTTACCCTTGTAGGCTTACTCTGAGACACTCATGACTGATCCAATGTTTCACATGACTTATTTAATAAAATAATATAACCTCTTATGCCTCTGTGCATCCATATCACTATGCCACCATGCTCCTTCATACACAAGACTAGGCATCTTATGCACAAGCCTTCTCAAGTCTTTTGTTAGGTTCAAACACTTGACAACTTTGGCAACTTTGGAAAATGATATTAAAAATATATTTGATGATTATACACATTTTTAAAATTAATTATATGTTTCTCAACCAATGTCATGCCTCTCAAGGTGGTAATCAAACAAATACATTATTTAATGACCTCATGAACAACCTTTGACATTGACGGTAATTTTAATGCCAAACCTCAACAATAAAAACAATGCTCAACATAGGTTATGTGCACTATTACCATAATTGAATATAATACATAATAAATCATATAAAAATTACTATCATATGACATTTCAACAACTTTGAACATCTATGACATGAACTTGACAATTTTAACCTCACCAAGTGCCATGATTTTATCACAAGTTAAAATGATGTGTAGAAAGGGCACCCATACCTCATATATGTAAGTGATGATAAAAAATAAATAAAACTAGTTAAACAAATCCATGGATATTATAATACCCAGATTGAATTTGGTTATGTGAATTGAGGAAAAACCTCCTCAAATATTAATTTTTTCACCCTTTTCTAGCCACTACTTGAGTTTACCTTCAACTATGTTATGGTCTAATCAGACATTAGCTATGACCTGGTTATAAGTTATTTTAGGCACTAGTAGGTGCATATACCTTTCAAAGGCATCCCCATAAATATACGCTACCACATTCATATAAATCCTAAAGTGAAATCAATATATAATAATAGATCCATTAAGAAATAAATCTTGAAGTACGTCTATACATGACATTACCTTATATTTTGATGTCATGATGTGTAATCCCATTATTTTGATTAGAAACAAATCATACATGCATCTTCTCCTATCCTTATCTAATTGGTCCTAAGATGAATATGGTTTGATGTCATCTATCTCATACTAGAGACCAAAGCAATGAGGGAATGAAAATGATCCCTTGTCAAATACCATGTCTAAATACTCAATCCCTATTGTGATATAATATTGAGAGAGAGGCTAGTTAGATACTCAAGATGATGAGGCCATAATTAAATTTCATAATTTCTCATAATCTGACTAGATTGATTCATAAATTTATTAGCAAGAAAATTGGGGATTTTGATAACTTGGTTTCTCAAATTCATAGTTTATAGTTCATTGATTAATAGAAAAGTGATTTGATGTTTTCAAGATTTTGCTTATATCACTTAAATCTTAAGACTTGAATGCCCAATTAGTGTGAATTTAATGTAAAAATAGATTATAGCTCTATTTCTTACTTTAATTTTAAATCTACAAGCCAACTTTGGTGAGTGTATTTTTTCATGTGGAAAGTTTTTGTTCACCATGAATGCTTAATCATCATGACCCAACTGTATATTTCCCATGTGTTGGCCTTTGCATATTTGTTAACTCTTGCATTTGTATTTTGGCTAAGCATCTCTAAGATTGTGACACTTATTTGGATCTCACTTAACCAGGGGTCTTTAGATTTTAGTAATTCTATTTTTTATGCCTAAAATACTATGAATTAATGAGATTTTACCATTTGGAATGATATTGAGACTTTGGAGCAATTTGAAATTTAAACTATGTACTTTTTAGCAGGCACCGTATACACAAGATGGTTTCATATAGAGAAATATCAAGTATATAAGGTTCATAAAAATCTAACATTATACTTTTGAATGATAAGCTCTGGGATTCCAAGATCATGTCATGTGGATGGCTCTCATCCCTCTAAAAATTTATATATTTTACTCTTGTACCTTCCTCTTAACAATCCTAAATTTTTGAGATGATGACATATGGATGACTCTTGGGAATCTAGAGAAAACAAAACATTGGCAATGCACCTTCAACTGTTAGATTCCAAGTTGATGAGATCATGACACATGGATGAATCTCATTAACCCAAGGATTTAGAACATTTGTCACTGCACTTTCAAATTATAGGTCCTTAGTGAATGATAATATACTACCTATCATGATCTTGGATGCTCACCTACTTAATAAATTTGAATTTATCAGACCTACATTGATATTCCATGTTCTGAGTCAATGGTATTCTACCACATGGCATAATATCAAGGTTATAGGAAGTCATAATACTTATAATTCTCATGAAGGTTAGGTGGGTCCTGAGGTAACAATATGTTGACACACAGAAGGCTTATGATGACTCAAGAAATTAGAACCTTTTGAGAGACAAAATTTGTGAGTGAACTAGATGCTTCCATGTGGAATAATATTGAGAATATAGATGCTAAAATGGACTTTGAATGTATTTATATTATAACTATGGTCGACTGCAATTAAATGGAATACTGACATATGTCATGATTTAAGGAAATTGAAGAAAATTTGAATCCCAGGGATGGGATGTTGCACAGGAAAGCTTAAATACATTAAAACATTTTTGTTAGTTGTGTTAGTTGATTAAATCAAAACCCAACGTTTAATAAGCATTCAAAAAAATAAATAAATCAAAGATGGTAAATAAATCATAAATGATGCTCAAGCTTTGATTTTATTTTTTTATAACTTTGCAATGTAAATTAGACTTTAAAAATAACTTTAGGTTTATGTGTATTAGATCAATATTATAATTATTAATATTGATATTGACCATGAATGAAGATTTATAACAATAATAGGTTCCTATTTGAAATTTTGAAAATGGGGTGTGTTGGGGTATAGTAAATGGTGACTCAATGGAGAAATGCTCTTGAGTATTTGAGAACCTAAAATCTCAATCAATGTATCATAAGAAAACCTCAACATTTATAAGAAAAGACTAAATAGACCAATCAATTGAAAGAGACCCCAACTTCCTCATGAAACATACTAACCCTTTTCATTCCTAGGATCTATGTGTAATTTTTTGGAATTAATTTAACCCTTTTTATGATAGTTTCAATAGAGATTTGGATGAACAATGTAGTTTTATTTTGATTTATAATTTTATAACAACAATAAAGGAAGCTTAGGCATTGCTCTGATACCAACCAAGCACCCATAGCCTTGACAAAGATACTTTTGGTTCCACTCTAAGAATTGATCTATTTTCAGCCAAGCATTTATAACCCTAATAGAGATTAATTAAATCACCCTCCTTCCATAAGTTTGTATGTTTTTTTTCAGAAGATAGATGGAAGAAGGGTTGCAAACCATTATTAGTTGGGTGTATGTATAAGAAAACTTACATTTATCAATATGTCCCTATCAACATATATCCATCTTCATATTTATTCTCTCTCTTTCAAATTTTAGCATGTAATAGTACAGTTGATATTTGAAAATAAAAAGTGTTTCTAAAATTTGCATGAATATATCATATCAACTCTCAAAAACATGGTGAACTATTAAATCTAGAAAAAACTTGATTCTTGTTATAATACATACCTTAACCTGAGATCTTCAAAAGTATTACCAAAATAAATCTCAGTGAATGCTAGTTGTTACTTCTTGAGTCATCCCCTTTATTTTGGCAAGTCTTTCATGCTTAAAACATAATAAATTGATTGGACTATTTTTTCAGTTTTAAGAAAGCTAATCTAGAAAACAACAAAACTAACTATAAAAGCAAATGTTGAAAACATGAAACTGATATAGGAATGTCTAGAAAAATTGACCTAGGAAAGTAATAAACCTATCTAAGGAAAAATATGACATAAATAAATCTACTATAGAAAGTAGAAAACCTAATCTATTCCTAGTTATATGTTTGAACTCCTATTCATTCAAAAACATATCTAGTTAGAACAACCATGAAATAATGTTTTAAAAACTATCCATTGATGGAAAAAATGAGGTCAAAGCCTTGGAGGTCATTTAGATGAAAAACATTATTACCTAGGATTTTAGATATTTGGTATGACCCAATAAATAATGGAGTGACTTTATCATGATACCATTTATTTTCATGTGTCTTATCCCATAAAATCACTAAATATAAAATCTTGAAAGTTTTAATTTTAGATCTCTTATCGAACCATCTCTTGACAATGTCTTAGTGTTTATTGACATTATAAAATGTTTCTATTTGGGTGTTTCCATTTGGAATATATCTAATAATCTATACTAGATTAACTCATACTCTCCCATGTACTCTTACATGAACTAATATGTTGGTAGTTTAAGAGTGATCGGAAAAATTGGCTACTGTCCATACACTAGCTATAAATTTGAAGCCTTGAGGGCTTACTTATGTCTTGTCTTATCTACCCATAGTGTATAATTTAGGAGTAGGTACCATTCCCTAGGTTTGTCTTGTGATGATTTATTGATGACATCCATAATGTTTTTGTTGGTGGAATCAACAAATCCATTCCCTTGTGGATAATATTTTAAAGAAAACTTGAATATAATTTGGTTATCATGAGCCCATTTTGTAAATTCAACTGATTAAAACACTGGAACATTATCATAGACCAATAAAATTGGTGTCCTAAGCCTAATGAGTATGTTTTATTCTATAAACTTTATCACATCTTAGACTCTAGAATTATTGGTACCCACAACCTCTATCCTTTTGGTACAATAATAAGTGGCTGTTAAGAGAAACTTATGCCTTACTAAAGAGTTTGGATTGATCACTCCAATAAATTCAAGACCCAATTGAGCAAAGGGTCCTCCCTCAATGATTTTTTGTAAAGGCATGGTAGTATGTGCTTCCATTTTCAAATACCCAGAATTCATGGCATGTCCTAGCATTATTATGAGCATCTCTAAAAAATGTAGGCTAATAGTATCCCATTGTTAAGATTTATGAGTTATTGCATTCCTAAAAAGATGTCCACTACCTATTTTTTGATTCAAATTATCTAGGATATCCACAACTTCTTCTCTTGAAATACACCTCAAGTATATTCTTTAATCATTATGATAATGAGCTGGCTTGATCCTAAGGGATTGAATTTACTCTCTATTCAAATCAAGGGGACATGCACCTATGAGTAAGTAGTGAATGATGTGGTCATACTAGTCACCACCAAATACTTGTATTTCATTGATCTATTTGATATGAATACATGGATATGTTTCAATCATGAGATGGATGATCCCTTGGACACATACCATCTTAGTTGGTTTGATTTCAAGATCAAATTCATGTAGTTTTTCCATCCACTTACCTATTCTCTCTCCTAATTTGTTTAGGCCAAGCATGAGCTTGATAACTATATCTAGAATGATGGCATATGTTTTATTCCTAAGAATGTAGTGCTTGAACTTATTTACAACTTTTATTAGTGTATATATTTACATATCTATCATTGAATACTTAAACTCTGCATCTTTAAGATTAATACTCATTAAGGTAATTGGGTGTTTATTATCATATACCTTTTATGTGAGTATTGATTTTATATTATGTTCTAAAGCAAATGAATAGAGAAATAAATCCTTAGTAAAATCAGGGCTAAGCAATAGGCAATAGAAATATTAATATCCTAAAATGCCTTCTTGGATTTATATATATATATTCTATATTAATGTCCTACTTAAACATGGAATTTAATGGCTTGACAATCTTTGTAAATTTAGAAATGGATTTTCTCACAAAGTTTATCTTGCCAAAGAAAGACTTAAATTATTTCTTGTTGTTAGGAGGAATTATCTTCAAAATGACCTAGATTCATTTTGTGTCAATGGAAATCCCATCCTTAGAAATGGCATGGCCTAAAATTTTTCCTTCAATATCTCCCTAGATTCTCTTCTTTGGATTCAATGACAGTCCATATATTTTTCATATGTCAAATACATTATGTAAATGATCTTCATGATTGGTTTAGTTATTAGAAAATACTAAGAGGTCATCTAAGTAGATGATGATACACTTACCAATAATTTTCTTAAAAATGTATATAATGTCACATTGGAAGGTTGATATTGCATTAATAAGGACAAAGGCATATTTTTATATGCAAAAGTGCCCCACTTGGTAGTCAAAGTGGTCTTCAATTTATCTTTTTATTCCACTTGCACTTGACTATAGATTGAAAATCCATCCAAGAAGGACATCATTTTAGACCCATTGACCATCTCAATTACCTCATCCAAGGAGGGTTAAGGATAGTTATCCTTTTTTAATACTTTATTCAAGTTTTTAAATTTGACACACAACATGAAAACATAATCTTAGCATCCAAGAGTTTATAAACTTATATTTGAATGAGGGGATATAAGATTGTATTTATTGGCCTCTATTGCTAGCTTGTGATTTTGATTCAATGGGATACTATGTGCAATGACCCTGGGATCAAATATTTTCAGATCTTCATATGTCTATTCTATCACATCATTGTATTTTATGAGTAGACCCTTCAATTTTTATTTATCACTTTCAGTGCAACTCAAGCTAATATTAACATAATGAGGATGTTCATTAGTTCCCAAATTATCTTTAGTAAATTTTGATTCACTTATTTTGGATTGTTTCTACTTTTAAGCTTATTGATCCATGCCAAATGCTCATTCCAATGACACCATTCCCATAGGTATGCAAGTCTATTTCAATTGTAATACACCCTCTTCTCTCAAGTATTCTATGTTCATAGGTTCATAATCCTTCTCATGTATTATTTGAGATCAAGGGATCTAGAGTTACTCATAAACTTTATGATCTACTAATTATCATCAAAGACTCAAAAGTTCTCCACATTATCTGGGACAAAAGGGCAAGGAATTAACTCCACAAAAAAACTTATGAATTTTAGATCTTGGAGTGGTGATAAGTTAGAAATTGAAGCTGCTAATAAATTTGTTGTTTAATTTTATTCTCTTGGAATAGCTCTGATGTTGAACACTTTGAAGGATTAAATAAGATCCTAGGCTATATGTTTATGCTTTTCAAGTAAATAATTTTTTAGTAATATTTTCTTATGATTTGATTGAAAACTAACTCTGAATCACCAAATATCTATAGTTGCTTGACATCATGTTTTAATGTAAAATTCAAGCCTATAATTAGAGCTTCACATTTAAATTGATTCCTGGTGCACAATAATCGTAGCCTATACATGGCTAGATTCTAGTTCCCATCTAGGTTGATGAAATCTATGCCAACACTAGAACCTTGATTCAAATTTTTAGTCCAAAAATGTGAAGGACCTATAAATTCTTTCTCATGAGGTTGTTGATTTGTAGTAAATATGTAAACACCTATAGGTGAAGATGAAAATTCAACCTCTCTTTATTGACATTGTATTTTGTAATTAGGTACTTCATTTTTGGTTCTTGATCCACTCAAATATGATTAGATAATCCTTTCCATTACAACCACATATGTGAGAACTCCATTTTCATGTATGCATTAAGTGTCTTTGACTATTCACAACTCAACAATAAACCATAAGCTTTGAAAATGTTAATGATAAAAATGTATATGTATTGTTGTACATGTGGCTTAGAGGCATGCTACATGTGTACATTTGTCAACTCCACAAAACATGGCACTGATGATTTATCTAGTTGTAGGACTACTCTTTTTGATTTTTTGGGGGTTAAACCTACCTTATTGAATACAAATGTGTGCATCACATTGGCTGAGGCACCTGAGTCAATTAAAAAATTGTGCACATTCTTACTGTACATTTTGATAGTTAGAAGAAAAGTTGGTACCTCAAATTTATCCTTGTAAATAACCATGTTAGTGTGAGCAACCTTTGATTTTTTAGTGGATTGTCCCCTAGTAAAGACCTTGACAAAAATTTTTTTGCTTAGTAATCTTAGTTAGCTCATGAAGACTGATATTTGCCTTGATATTCTTCATACATTTGACTATATTATATCCACTTTTGCTCTAGGGATCTATACTTTGTTGTTGATCATTTTATTTTGAAGGAGGAAAATTATTGTTTTCTTTAGGATTTAGAGGAGTAATAACACTATCATTTGGAGGCATCAAATTAGTAATAGGCTATTTGTTACTCAAGTTGTAGTTGTTCCTCTAAAACTGATGAAAGCCATGTATTAATCTATACTATATTTAGGTTCAATCTCATTTTCCATTAAGAAGGGGAAATCACATGTCTTAAAGACCATTACTATGACGGAAGGACTTGGATTATTGGAAGAAGGTGGATCTAGCTGATTTGGAAAACCTTCACACTTATGTATTTCATTCTAAAATATCTAAAAATTAGTGTAAAAATCTATGCAATCCATCTCACCATGTTGTGATGTATTATAGACTCAACACTAATTAGGTAGTGCTACTTCTAAGATGTTTATTTCAGGCATTTTGTTAGGTGGCTACTATTTTGTGTTGTTTTTTAGATCTATTAAAGGGTATGTTATACCTTTGATATGCAAAATTATGATTGGTATTTTACCCAATGGTGTTTTCCATTTGATTATGCATGCTCAAGAAATCATTGCTTAGTTTTTGCACCATTATTTGGATAACATCCAATTCTAATTTGTAAAATTAGAAGCAATATATTAGGTGGTAATAATATTAACTGGTATAAAAAATTAGCTCTAATTTTGATGATTAGGTAGAGACACAAGGTTATTTAGAAATATAAGGTGTTGGTTAGGTGGAGCATGGGCTATAGGTAACTATGTATACACTTGATTTTGATTTTGAGCCATGACATTTTTATTAGCATTTGGAATATGATTGAGGGATGTAAAATTAAGACAAAAATTGGATGGAACTAAAGATTTTAATTAAGGGTTAAACTTTCTAACAATATTAATGCCTTTGGAATAGATTACTGATAGTAAAGTGATGGGAGGTGCCCTGCAAGGAAAGACATCTATCATAGAGTCCAAGGAATTCTTGTACATCTTAAAGGCTAATGTGGCATGGGTTTGTAGTCATTATCAACTCAGATATACATATTTTAGAATATTATATTAAAGGATTTTATTGGTTCATTAGGCTCTCTCCTCATGCTTGAAAAATGTTGGCATATGACACTTGGGCTAGTGACTTGTCCAAACTATGCCAAACTTTTTTATTCGCATTGGTTCTAAGAGGTAACCGAATCTTCTAGAATATTGAGGATCCAATCATAAGTATCATATTATAATGTAAAAGGGAAGAGTCTAAAAGCCACATATTCATGGGTTACATTTAGAATCCCTAATATGATTTTGAAATACTTTATATTTTTTTCAACAATCTTTCCTCTAAAGGGAGAAAAGGTAGGAAGATACTTTTTAGGGTTTCTAGGCAAATCATGCATGTCTCAAAGGATAGTGATTGCAAAAATGGATAACCAAGCCAGGGCCATCGTACACATAGGAAGATGACCTCTTATAATTGTGGAATAGGATCAAATCTAGGGTCCCCTCAAGATGCCTCTATCTGACATAAATTTTTTATGGATCTAAAAGGGTGGCAATAGTAGGTCAGTGTTAGAGGTGGACCTTTTTAGTCTTCAGGATATATCTAGTATAACTCAAGTGATCTTTTAAATAAATTAAAAATGCATCCCTCATTTTATCACTAATTAAATTCTTGTTGATGTGGTTTTTATGCATCTTAGGTAATATTATGAGGTAGCCTCTAATGTTTTTAGGATTGATGAAAAAGATTCACTCTAAGGCATGAGATGCAGGGTATTGGGTTTTGTAAACAAACTAGTGGTGGAATAACAATGAGCAGATTAATTGTTTACCTTGGATGATTTACCATGGGTTGTATAGGTAGATAGAGAACTAATGTTTTTTGTAAGTTACTGTCAGCACATTAAAAAAAAAAAAAAATCAGGAGTCCAAATAAATAAAATATAGTAAAATTTAGTACTGATAATCAAAGGTTATTGCATTTTTAAGATTGTAATTCGCACATCTACAAGGAAAGATTTGATTATTTAAACACAAAGCATTCAAATTAGCTACTACATAATATGAATAGCTGTATCAAAAAAAACTTATGCACAAACAAGAGACTAAAATACCATAATAATGGAATTTCTTTAATGAATCACAGTTTTGGAGAAGAATATAAAATTTTACATCTAGACAAACTTGTAAAACAATATGTATAATTTATTATTTATCTTTATAATAAAAATTCTCCTTCATTTGGAATTGGGAGGATAAAATATAAAGAGCTTAGGGAGGAGTTGTCTTATCCTCCAAGTAATGTCTAATTTTATAATTCTAATTACATAATTCATGCACATTATGCATATTCATGATATAAATAAGAGAGCCAACCAAAATTACATAATTACAATATAAATACACATGCTCAAAAATAGAATTATGAATCTATCTTACAATAGAGTACATGCAAACATATATACTTATATTTTAATATAGTGCTATCTTGGAACCACTTGAAAAATAAGGGGGATGTATGCTTGTTGTAGTAACTAAAGTAGTTTGAAGCATGACATGTGAAGTGCTAATTGACTCAACAATTGATAGTGACATGGTAATGGTTGTTGCTTGAGAAACACTAGTGGGCCCAATATAAGTCTAGATTATTGTATGAACTACCATTTGAGGTTGAGTTCCTATATGTGTGCTTTGTGTGGTGGCAGTAGCTTATTCAACAACCATAAATTATTAATATAAGGCATAAATAGTGTCAAATTTAACATTAATAATACCAAAATTGAGTGTGGATGGATTGAATATTCATAGAATCTCATCCATTAATCTTTTTTAATCAATTTATGAAGTTATAAATCTAGATATAAGGGTATATGACTTGGTCACTTTGTATTTAGTAAAATTAATCAATTGCAAAATTTATTCACTAGTTTGATATATAATGCCTTTGACTTCAACTTTGAAGCTCTCTATAGTTGATTTAAGTAATCTCTTAAAATTAGACCTATTAACTAGTTGCCCTATAGGGGTTATCACATTAGTGACTCTCGTATCTCTTAAAATCTTAATAGCCTCTCTTTATTGATTTGTAAATTTTACTACCAAGACATTTTCTCTTTTAGGGATCACATAATTTAAATCCCATATAGCCTCTTGGGCAGTCATGAGGTTCACATGACTATAGGCACTATTTATGGAACATGATATCAAGAAGTTGAGGCTCTTTTCCAATTATTTTAACTAGTTCCAAAAATTTAGGACCCTTCCCCATTGAGATTGGGATTCACCCTTGGAAGATCTTATAGTGTTCAAGATGTCATATAACTTCTTTGTTGCACTCTGAACATTGTCTATTATCTCTCTTGGGGCCTAAATGATTTAGATCTACAATAGCCTTTATTTGGCTTGCTCCTAGATTCTATAAATTTTTATTTCACGGGCTCCCCTATTAAATCCAAGAAAGAACAAAAGTCTTCTACATATTCATCATGGTCATTGGGGGTTCTTTTTCTATTTATTTTCTAAGGGAAATACATTCTCTCTTTGCCCGTATCCTGTCCACTATCTTTCTCTTCCTTATCCTCTATATAATACCACTTTTATTTTCAATATGTATGCTTATTATTGGTAATTTTATAAAGACCAACCCATTCTATGTTTTTTACACTCTTGAGACTCCTTGACCCAGGAAGGGATAATGAGTTCTTGTTCCTCAAGCTGAATAGCCTATGTAGAGGTGATAGGTGGAAAAAATCCTAGATGAAGCATTGAATCACTTATTTAAATTAGAACTTGATTAGGTGGTTGAATAACCCTAATCCATACTGAGATGTCTCTTTGGAGTGTAGTCTCCACCATATACATGGTCTATCCTAAAGTATTTAAAATTATCATTTTGGAAGACTGAACTTGAGTTAATAGAGGGATGGATGTGTCTAATTGGGTAGAGGGTATAGATGGTACTTGAGGATTACAAATAGAAACAAACAAAAAGTATTAGAAATTATCCTTGCTTTTAGGGTCTTGGGTTTTGACCATTATTGAGGTAGTGGTTAAAGGAATTAAATAATCAAAAAAATTAGAGGTTTGTGGCCCAGTTTACTTAATAGAGCATGGGTGTATAATGAATTAGTACCTAAACAATATTTATGTAATGATTCAAATAGGGAGAGAGGTGAAATAACTAAACTAGTAGATGAAACATTTACCATGTGAGTATTTTTAATTGTAATGGAAGGAGTAAGGGAAGACACTACCTCATTCAAAGCGTACCTTTCTTCTTCAGTAAGAATATATTTACTTTAATTGATAGCTAGTGTATCTACTATAGTGGATGATTTTTTAACAATATCTTTGGGAGAGGTACTTGGAGTTATGGTCATAGATGCATGATTAAGTCCTAGATTAGGAGTTTATTTCAATATAGATTTTGCATCTGACCCTAATGTCTTATCTTCCTCTAATAATTCATTATTTGTTGAATCATTATTTTTTTGTTCAATTTATCCTTTAGTTTATGTATTTATTATCTCAATTCATTCCACCTCTTCAGCCTCTCCTAGTATTTCAATATCTTTAGATTTATTTTCTTCTTCTTCATCCATTTCCTCAAAAAAATCTATCCTATTCAGGTTCTATGTTTTCGTCAGTCAACCACTCTTCTTTAGTTGGCCACTCTCCTTATTCATCACTATCCAACACTTGGATATTCTCTATTTCATTTAATTTTGATTCCTCCTTTTAATCTGATGATTCCTCATATAGAGGACTCCATATGGTAAATGTACCTTCAATAGGTTTTTTTTTCTAATTACACATTTTGAGGAGATACATGAGGAGTATTGGGCTCTCTCTTGTAAGTCACCATATATGGCTAGGTAGAAATAGGGACTTGCCCTAAAATGGATTTGATGGGAGATGAATGGGGCTTCAATAGATGGAGGTGACATGGGAATGGAAGAAGTGGTAGGAGGTGAAGAAAATTAAATTTTAGGTGGTATAATAAAAAAATAACTCTGTAAGAATGCATGAAGACGTACCTATTGAGTTGTGGTTAATGGAGATAAAGGTGTCAAATAAATTGCTTCTGCCCTTCCGCTTGTGTAAGGTAAAGTACTTAGAATTATTTTAAATAATTTCATGGTAGCTAATAGTTGAGGGTTTGGGAGTCCCTTAAGAATGTTCTTCCTAACCTTGGGATCTATCTCCATTTGAGAGATGCATTCCTCTAATAGACTAGCTTATGCTTGATGTGGAGAGGAATGATGAAAATAATTTGGTGATTAAAGGATCATATTGGATTTATTAGACCATTACCATTGGCATATTCTATTGATTCATGTGAATGTAGACATATGAATCATTTGCAACATTGATGAAAAATTGATTATGTTTAAATTTTTTATAACCATATGGATTATGAAATCCTTTTTTCTAAGGTTATTGAGATATTTCCTTACTCTATTTCTAGGGTCCTAATCTTGATATTGTGTTTGATTAAAACCATAATGGGCCCTAACCTTGTCATTTGAGTTGAGGTGCCTCCTTAATGAGTATTAAATTTGAATAATGCTTAAAAGGGTCTTATGATAGTACCCTTGGTGCTTAGCACTAAGATCCTCATCCACACTATTATATATTTGATAAGTTATCTCTTGTTTTGCCACCTTATTAGGAATAAAATATAATGTAATAAATTTTTTTATCTATGTTTCCTATTTTGATTTGAAATCTGCAAGTTATCTTTGGCTGGTGTCTTTTTCCATGTGTTAAATTTTTGTTTAGCATGAATGTTTAGTCATAATCATGGGAAAAGTGTCTATTTATCATGTATTTTCCTTTACCTATCTATCAACTCTTGCATTGAATTCCTAGTTCATGTGAAGTTAATATAATAAAATTTTTTAGCTATGTTTCCTATATTGATTTGAAATCTGCAAGTTAGCTTTGGCTAGTGTCTTTTTCCATGTGTTAATTTTTTTTTAGCATGAATGTTTAGTCATAATCATGGGCCAAGTGTCTATTTATCATGTATTTTCCTTTACCTAGCTATCAACTCTTGCATTTGTATTTCAACTATGCATCTCAAAAGTTATGACACTTGTTTCGATCTTACTTATGTGAGGGTCTTTAGATTTTCATAATTTTACTTTTTATTCTTGGTGGACAATGAATTAATGTGATTTTCCCAGTTGATATGATATCAAGGATCTGGGGTTATTTGAAATTTAAAATGTGTACTTAATTTCAACACACACTGCACACATGGAATGGTGCCACATGGAGCAATCTTGAGGCTTTGAGGTTCAAAGAACTTTGATATTGTAATTTTGAATGATAATATCTAGGATTTTGATATCACAACACATGGATGGATCTTGTCCTTCTAAATAATAATATATTTTTCTCTTGTAACTTATTCTTAACAAGTTTTGGGATTTTGAGATGATGACACATGGATAACTCTCAAGAATCCAAATAAAATAAAATAATAGAAATGTACCTTCAATTGATAGGTTCTAAGTTGATGGGATCACACCACATGGATGACTCCCATTAACCCAAGGACTTATAACCTTTGGAACTATACTTACAATTGATATGTCCCTAGTAAATGAGATTATGCCACCTATCATGATCTCAATTACTTATCTACTTGGGAATATTGAATGTATTAGATGTGCCTTGATATTATAGGTTTTGAGTTAATGAGATTGCACCATATGATAGAATCACAAGGTTACATGAACTCATAAGACTTAAAATTATCATGAAGACTAGTTATGTCCCAAGTTAATAATAATTTGACACGTGGATAATTCATAACATCTCAAGAACTTAAAAACTTTTAAGAGCTAAAATTTGTGAGTGAATGAGATGCTTCCACATGGAATGATCTTAGGAATCTAGTGTTCAGGGTGACTTTGAATGTATTTATATTATAATTGTGGTGGGATGTGAGTAAATGGAATGCTGACATATATCATTATCTAGGGTACTCAATGAAAATTTGAAGATCGAGGATGGGATGCTGCTCATCAAAGCTTAAATATGATAAAACATTTTCATTAGTCATGTTAGTCAATTAAATTAAAACCCAACTTTGATTAAGCATTTAAAATAGAAAAAAGATCAACAATGGTAAATAAATCATAAATGATGCTCAATCTCTAATTTTATTCCTTTTTTTGGAGCTTTGCAATGTAAATTAGACATCAAAAATAACCTTAGGCTTATTTATATTAGATTAATATTATAATTTATAAGGTTGATATGGACCATTAATGAAGATTTATAGTAATAATGGGTCCCTATTTGAAATTTTGAAAATGGGGCATGTTGGGGTACAATAAAGTCTAAAGCACATAGTTCATCATGAGGGACAGGTCTAGGGATTGTAGTCTCAGAATTAGAAACTACAGGTGAGCTTCCATGGAAAACATGACACCTCAACCTCAAGGGGTTGAATGTGATCCATAGGCCTAGATCCTACATTATGTACTCAGATGTATATTGATGTATTTCTAGATTTATCAAGATGTATTATGTAGAAAATTGAGACATATATGTATACACGTGTGTATAAATTTTTATCATTTTTTATCCACATTTATATAAATGTTTTTATGATTTATTTCCTTTATAACACTCATTACGTTGTTAATATCATGTTATGGGAAAATGTGATGTATTGTGATGTATGTTTTATTATTTTCTAGCTAATGTGAGTAGATAGATGCATGGTAAAAAAGACAAAAAACTAAGTGATAAAAAAATATCTTATGTGAGTATATGGGAAAATAAACAAAAAAAAAATATAAAATTAAGACAAAAATTAATATACAACACACCCATTTTAAGAAAAAACTTGAGATATGTAAAAAAATATAATTAAAAAAAAAATCATATCAAAATGTAAGGCCAAGCTAATCATAATATGCAAAAAATAAATTTAAAATAAAATATCCACAGAATAATATGCAAAAGATATTCCAACAAGGATATGTGAAAAATGTCTAAAAGATGTCATCCAATGTAAGATCAGTAAAGTCAACATGAATCAAACATAAGGAAATACAAAAAATTAATGTAAAGTACATTTAATGTAAGATAAGTAAAGTTAACTTAAATAAAAAGACATGATTAAAATGATAGTAAATTACATCCATATAAGATATGTAAATTCAACTGAAATTAGATAAGGAGATGATGAAAATAAGTAAGAAACCTTAATGAGTGAAAAGTAGAAATTAATGCTTGTACTAAAATATTATGTAAGAAATAAAAACCATCAAATGACATAACTATGATGACTAAGTTGGTGTGTATATGAATGGTGATGGGTGTTTCTAAGGAAGGAATGGTTGATTCCCCAAAGGTCTTACAATGAAACTCATAAACCTTAAATCCAAATGGCAATATAAATGGAAGTTAAAAGTCAAATATGAAGCAAATAAAGAGAAAATAGAACATAAAGATGAGAAAAGCAGTTAGATACAAGTTTTATCCATCAAGGGGATATTGAGGAAGATATTATGGAAATGTAAGGATGAAAGGAGAAATAAAGGTGATGTATAAATCCTTAGTAGAGACAAGCTGACACTCTAAATAAGTGGTCAAGGCTAAAAGCTATCAATATTAAGGACCTAAAGAAACGCACCTAGAAAACACAAGTTTTTTTTAACAAGTGATGTATGTATATCATCCTATGAATGCTATATTCATGAAAATTAAAATGATCCTACCTTATAACAATTGTTCCCCACTCCTCAAAACCCTTTATAGAGTTGTTGGTCTACTATGAAGTTTGGGTACTTGTGTGAGTAAGTAGGCGGTGTTAGAATGTAAGAAGATATGTAAAGATGAAATGAGACCTCATAATATATTATAGTATCCTAATACACCATAATGGACCTCATTTATATTATTAAATACAATTGTGGATTTTGAGCTTCAAATGGAAAATGAGATGTGCCAAAATTATCATATTTTTTAGTGTGATTCAACTTTTATAATTTTGTTTAGATTTGAAAATCACCTTTTCTTATTATTTAGATCTTAAATATTTTGTATTTTTATATTTTACTCCTCCATATTAGTTTTAAAATACCAAAAATGGGTTCTAAAGATAACTAACATGAGAAATTACACCTAACTATTAGAGATGAGAACTTAAAGAACATGGTACCTATAAGAATCTTAGACTTGCACCATGTGAAATAGTGCACTATATAAACTAAACTAAGTGTGCCTCAATTTAAAGGAGATATATAAATGGGGATAATGTAAGATATATCTAAGTGAATATGGTGATACAATGATGATATGCTAGAATCTGACCATAAGAAGGGAGACTTTTGCTTCAAAAGTGACTAAGCTAAGAGAGGGATTTAAAAGTACATGAAAATGTAGGTTAAATTGTGGAAAGGGAATACAAATAATGAAATGATATTAAGGGTGGTAATAATTTCATTAGAGAATCCATCCTAACATACAAAGGGTCTAACACCAACACTACTAATATAAATCATCCCAAATGAGGGGGAATAAAAAAATATGCCAAAGAATTACATAAAAACTAAGGCTAATTGAAAAATGGTAAAATAGTGATAAAATAAACCCAATGGTGGTACCTAATACCCATTATTAAATATAAATTTGATTACAAATAATCCATAAAGAGGTAAATTTTTTAGTAAAAAGTAAAACCCAAAAGCGATACCTAAGATCCAAAAGGGAAACTAAGGCCAATTGTAAAGTGATGTTAGAAAGAAAATTGGAGGGTGATATCTAAGATCCATAAAGGAAATAAAGATCGACTGTAAAGTGATATAAATGATGTAAAAACAAATATAAAATCTAAAAATCTAAGTGTTTAAATGTAAAATATCATGATATAAGTAAAATATGTATAATTGGCACCATATATGCTAAAAATAATAATAAGAAATCCAATCATGTGACAATACAAAGTAAGTGATATGAAATATCTCAACATATATAATCAATAACATATATTTAATCTTGCTACAACTAATATCTAACAAGGATCATGGTCTCTTTTACTCTTTTTGAGAGTCGTGCTAGAATTTCTTGGCGGATGAGCTCCAAGGAAAAAGTAGGAACTTTGGAAGGAGGATGTCGTGGGGCATCCTGATGAGAATATTTAATATGAAGAGTTTGTGGTGCCATGGCACACACATATTTTGGTCTAAAATATGGTTCTAGTCAGAGGGGAGGTAACTCCTCCATTCTAGATGGACCATGTGAGTGCTATTGGGAACCTTGAGGTGGGGACATTAAGAAATTCAAGAAATCCTATTGGATATCTCTACATTTATTTGTATGATGTGTAGAACACTAGTTCCAAATACAAAACACCTTCTTGTGTTTTGAGATATAATCAAGTGTAATATTTTGAGGTGGTATGTTTGGTAGACTAGGAAACTTAGTTGCTTTGATACAAAGTGCATCAAGATATTGATGAATAGCTTGATACTGAGTCAAATAATGAGTCTTATTCATGTGGAAACAACAAGAGCACCAGGATTATTAGACAAAAGTGTTCAACTATCTATGATAGGATTTGGGGCTTATGACTTCTGCTATGCTAAAAATCTCTAGTAAGTTCTACATTCTTGAGCTGAATGACCAAAAACCTTGTGAAACTCAAAATACACTTCATCCTATGGGGTGGTTGGGTGTGGTTAGAAATTTTACCTATGTGGAAAATAATAGTGAGGTATGTTTAGAATCTCTTTGAAAAAATAATCACTGTCAAGGCATAGAGTGGTTGAGTCATAAAATTTATGTTGTTGTTTTGATATATTAGATATGCTTAACATGGGTGTTGTGAGTAATAAAAAATTATGTGGAATGAATAATATGATGTTTATATTTCTTTAGAAGACATCCTTGGTGTGGAATGTACAATTTTGGAGTAAGTGAGCTTGATGGATAAAAAAATATTATGAACCGAAAGGGTCCAATCATAGTGTGATCATGGAGCATGCGTTAAAGAGGCTAAAAAATAACAAAAATTGTACATCAATTACAAGGTATAACTAGTTCCATCTCATACCTATCAACATTAAACAAAGGAGGAATTTTATTGGGTAATTTAGAAAGAGAGCTTGATTTAATGATATCAATTAAGTTAATGCTAAAAAAATATGAAGATTGCTCCTAAGAGTTTTGGAGGGAAGAATGATAATGGAATAATTCCTAATCCTTAGCCTAGGTGTATCCAAATAAGTATGGGTCATATAGTGTGTAACTATCATCATAATAAGGAATGACAAGATCTATGAAATTATACCACTATGTTACTAGAGGATATATGGGATGTGGGATTCTTAGGAATGACCACATAAGCAATAAACTTGACAATTAGCTTCTTGTTACAATGAGGTCACAAGGTAGGTGGAAACTAAGCTATGATACTAGTTGTAAGGTTAAATGTTTTTATTTTTATACTAATCTCATTAGGCTTACCATCATAAAAATAAAGGAGGTTAGGTGGAATATTACACACAAACTTAGAGTGACCACTATAACCTTGATTTAAATTAATAGGATAGTTAAAACAATGATATTCATAAAATGGAAGGATAGGTAAAGATTCAAGGGTTGGGATTTTAAATACACCACATTCTTAGAATTGTTCAAAATTTTAAGGGTTAGTATCACCTTGTATCTTGTAAATAACATCTCTATAGGTAAATGTAATGCATTGGCATGCAAAAGAGGTCACAATATTCATACAATGAGTTCAATAGTGGTAAAACAAAATGTTATATGATAGATGGAAGTTGAAAATCATAACCTTAACTCTAATCATGATAGGTGGTGTATGCATGGATACGATGAGCTATAACTATCCTCTTTGTATCAATAGATTAGGAATCGAATAAGATTAATTGAATAGACCCTGAATATACTTGAATACTCAAGTAAGGACCAATGATATCCATATATCTAATAGAGAGTAATTTAAAACTCAAATTTCAAGAGGAAAGGGTTTCAAATCCCAAGTCTATAACATAAGGATATGACTCTCAATAGACATCAATAAACTTAAATGGTTGTAACTATGGCTGTAAAAATGCAAGTAAAGTAAATGGTTATAAATGGGTACAAATTAAAGTAAATGATGAATTAGGTGATTGTAAAAATGGTAAGTTGAAATAGTCAACCAAATGTGGGTCTATGTAATGTAAGGTGACAAATGGAAAGTATAAATAATCCTATATTTTTACTAGCTTATTCAGTATATGTAATAACCTAAACAAATATACACACATACATCTACAAAGGAATAAACAACACCTAATCTACTAAGTAAGCAAATGAAAGCATATATGGAAATAAATACTTATATTGGGTGCACCTGTCGATACTTAAATCCAAGTGGAGCTATGTAAGATAATGATTTAAGTTTAAAACCTCAAATGGTTGAATGAATACCTAGATATCATTAATTAAGAACTACCAATGAGTCATATTGAGCTTCAATGACACCACAAGACAAGATATCCAAGATAAGGTTCTAAACCATCTAATTCTCCCAAATACCCCTTATAAATGCGAACACAAGCATAGTGTATGAACAAGAATATATTATTAGGAATGAAATATGACCCCTATATATACTATTGCTATACCAAAAAATAACCCTAAAATCTAAGCTGATGGTATGGGCCAAGATGATATAGATGGAATATGTTGACTAATATAATATAATATCGATAAGGTTGATATAGTATGAATGTCAAAACACACACTTAAAATTGTATCAGGATGGATAATATAGTATATAAAGGATAAAGACATAAAAAATGGTTTCGATAGGGTGATACCCTAAGATATAGGGAATGTCATCCTATGGATTTAGATTTACTAGATTCCCTATATCCTAAGGTATATTTTGTCACACCATCACTACTATTAGCTTGTCTCCTCCAAGTCTATATTTACACACTATGTTTTCATCTATGAGGAATGCCTAGTTGTATTCCCTAGGTGTTACAATACAACTCATAAATTTAAAAATAAAGAGGTGTAATAATTAATAAAGACCTAAGTACCAAGTATAGGTACTAGGGATTAATGTAAATTAAACTTAGAGGTCTATAGATAAATTTTGCTACAATATAAGAGAGTCAATGTAGAACCCACAAGAAATGTTAGATTAAAAAAATATATAAACTAAATATAAGCATACAAGTAATATATACTATGCAAATCATGGTTTAATGTCACTAGAGATGCCATTAAAACCTATAATGAGGTCTATCACAAGAAATGATAGAAGGAATCATACCAAAAGAGGGGGAATAAAAAATATACCAAAGAATCACAAAGAAACTAAGGTTGACTGAAAATTGATATAAACTCTGAAAATAAGACCCAAAGGTGATACCTA
Organism: Torreya grandis; assembly: GCA_037957365.1. Lineage (NCBI taxonomy): Eukaryota > Viridiplantae > Streptophyta > Pinopsida > Cupressales > Taxaceae > Torreya > Torreya grandis. The sequence continues at coordinate 1,363,308 of JARHVA010003730.1, forward strand.
ATATCCACAAGGGAAATTATGTTTGACTTATGAAAGAGCCAAAAATGAAGCAATGGTTGATAAAAAAGATGCTAAGGAAATAAAATGCAAGAAATTAAAGAAACATGAGACAAAATATCAAGCAATATCTATGCTAATGACTATATCAAATAATGACATCTAAAAGATGAGCATATTTATCTCATAAAATTTATTGAAGCTAAAGTTATTTATTTTTAATTTGTGAAAGTTATTGATTAATGGCTTAAAGTAAGGATGAGATATCAAGAATCCAAGATGATGAGGATGGGCATCAGAAGATGGTACCAAAGCATGCATAAGGTTAAGGATGGACAATGCAAGACACCCTAAAGGCTAAAATAAGAAAAGGTTGGGCAACACAAGGTGACCCAATATGTGTAGTAAGAAAAGGATGAGCATCACAAGATGACCCAAAATGTATGAACAAAAAAATATAGGCATCACAAGATTCCCCAACCTATGGCATGTAGGTGAATTGGGGTTAACCTCAAGATTGTCAGGCTTAGAAAGGATGTCAAAATATATGTTAAAACATGTATTGTGGCCTATAATCCAATGTCAAGTTGTTTAGGAGGTTATAAAAAATTGTGATGTACAATATCTACCAAGGGATATGGTTTGGAGAAATAGGATAAAAATGAATTGTATTAGCTAGATTGATATTATTTGGTGAAACATGACTAAAATGAATTGTATCAACCAAGTGAATATAATTTGGTAGAACATGACTAAAATGAACTGTAGCATCTTAGATGATACAATATGGTGATGAAAATAGAACTATATTGGTATTTTGTAATGATTGGTGGGTAGCGCAATCGAATGAAAAAGGAAAAATTATATTGGTATATTTTTGGTAAAGGCCAGTATAGTTGATTAAAATAAGATGTGTATCGACATATTTTGTGTCATGGCTGGTGTAGCTGGATGAAATTTATTGTAATTAAATGGTATCGGATTGGTTATTATAGTTGGAAATAAGTGATTGTAATAGATATTTGAGTAGGTTGGAAGAGGTTGAAATTAAAAATGGACTGGTATGAATGTTCATGTAGGCTCAAAGATAAAAAAAACATAATGCATATTATGGTATGTATCTAAATTAGGTGTTCATCATGCATTGGTGAGTGGATAAATTTTTTTTGAATGTGAGTTGAGGTTTGATGATTTATTATTATAAGGATTTTTAAGGGTGGGGTAGAGGTTTGGTAAGAATTGATGAAACTATGATAATCATTGATTTATTTGTAATGGGGATTGCCAAATATGGGGAAATCATAAGAGAGATTTTCAAACATATTGTAATAACCATTAATGAGAATATCTTATATCATGATGGGTTATTCACCTTTTTAGGACCATCGTCATAGATGGGAATATCATGGTATTTTTTCAATCATGTGATAACTAGAGAAGGTGGGATAATTAGGATTCTCATAGGTATCATCATAAATGGGAAGATCATATTGATAATCTTTGGTTCCACTATAAGTGTCATCATTGGGGTCTTCACCCTCATAATATAGATCATCAAATTTATAGGGAAGATCATCATAGAGATCTTCATCAATGTTAGAAGTGTCAAAATTGATATCATTAATATCCTCATCATAATCATTATAAATGGGAGGGTCATGTCGATAATATTTGGTCTCACAATAGGTATCATCATTTGGATATTCACCATAATAATAAGGATCATCATAAGTGGGAAGATCATTATTGGGATCCTTGGCCATGAGGAAAGGTGTAACATAATTACACCATGATGAGTTGACTTTAATGGTGGTCATAAAAGGTAGAAAAGATCAAACCATACAAAAGCAGACTAGTTTTAGGCTCACAATAAATATACGAAGAGGACACACCATGATGATATGAACTAAAATTTATATGTGAAATTGTTTTGATTAAAGGAAATAAATGGTATTGACCTGGCATATAATTAGTTTCTAGATCTAGAAATTAGACTATAACAGGTTGGCTGATAGAATTTGGTTAAATAGTCTAAGAGAATAGACTATATAAGGTTGGATAATATAATTTGGTAAAAAGGTAGTGCTACTAGTAATTGAGAAAAAAAAATATTTGAGTTGGATGACATAGTAGGAAATAAACTACATTAAACTTGTTGATGTAGTTATAAATTTTATTTGAATTATGGCAAGCTAGATGACACAATTTTAAAGACACAAGAATGGTATCAATCTAGATGATACAATTGGCAGATAGTTAGGAAATGGTATTAGGCTAGCCAATACAGGTTATAAACTAATGAATGATATAAAGCTAGTTGATACAGTCAGATTGAAGGATATGTGATGGTTTGGAATATGTCGCTAATAAACTAAAAGGATAAACATGAAACTGGTCCAACCAAAGGAGGGATAATATTCACGTTAAGTTTATTGAAATTTATTATGATGGTGAAGCCAAAGTGAAAATAGGAAATGAATATAAATAGTGAAAATAGGAAATGAATATAAATGGAAATATGAAGACAATCCAACTAAGGGTGGGATATGATTCATGTCAGGTTCACTAGAATTTATGTATGAGCTAGGATGACCTAAAACTATCCTATTTATCTCAATAGACCATGATTCAAATAAATATTGTGTATATTTTGATGATCAGGTAAGGACAAATTATATTTGTATATATAGTAGAGGGTAACCTATAACTCAAATTTCAAGAGGAAAGGATTCAAAAGCTTAAGTCTATGACACAAAGACATAGCTCTCACTAGACCTTAACAAAGGTAAATGGTTGAAATCATGATTTTAAAGATGCAAGTGAATTAAATGGTTTTAAATGGGTATAAAGTAAATTACATGATGGTTTAAGTGATTAAAAAAGGTTAAGGTACAATGGTCAATCAAATGGCGATATATGTAACTTTAAGTGAGAAACTGAAAGTATAATCAATCTTATATCTATGCTAGCTTATTTGGTAGTGGGAAGAGACTAAATATGGATAAACACATACATCCAAAAATAAAGAAATAAATATAGTCTAATAAGTAAGAGAAAGAGTATAGAGATATAAATACTTACCTTGGGTGTTCTATGCTTCAATCCTACACTTGGATCAACTAGAGATTTGTAAGAGAATGTTGTATGTAGAAGACGTAAAATGGTTGGATGAAGACCTTGAGATCCTTAGTTAGGAACTCCTAATTACTCCTCCTAAATAAAATTAATGACATCATAAGACAAGATCTCCAAGATAAGGTTATAAACCCTCTAAATCTCCCAAGTACTCCTTAGGTAAAAAATTCAAGAGTAAGCAAAGTGTATGAATATGATATATTGTATAAGGAATGAAATATTACCCCTCTATATGTAGTAATAATACCCAAAATTAACCTTATACTCTAATCCAATGATAAAACTAGGTTGATATAGTTGGAGGATGTCGATTGGCATAATATGGTATCAACCATACTGAAACAATATGAATATCAAAAAATATACTTGGAACTATATAGGATGGTTGATATAGTAGAATAAGGATAAAGGCATAAAACACATGGTATCAACCAAACTAATACTATAGGATATAAGGAAGCTACAAAATATGGATAAGAATTACACATAAGGGATATATACATACATACATACATACATACATACATACATACATATATATATATATATGTATTATATATACATATATATATATATATATATATGTATTATATATACATATATATATATATACATATATATATATATATATACACATATATATACATATATATATATATAGATATATATATATATATATATATATATATACATATATATATACATATCTATACATATATATATATACATATCTATACATATCTATACATATATATATACATACATATATATATATATACATACATATATATATATATATACATATATACATATATATATATATATATATATATATATATATATATATACATATATACATATACATATATACATATACATATATACATAAACTCTGAAAATAAGACCCAAAGGTGATACCTAATATCCACAAGGGAAATTAAGGTTGACTTATGAAAGAGCCAAAAATGAAGCAATGGTTGATAAAAAAGATGCTAAGGAAATAAAATGCAAGAAATTAAAGAAACACGAGACAAAATATCAAGCAATATCTATGCTAATGACTATATCAAATAATGACATCTAAAAGATGAGCATATTTATCTCATAAAATTTATTGAAGCTAAAGTTATTTATTTTTAATTTGTGAAATGTTATTGATTAATGGCTTAAAGTAAGGATGAGATATCAAGAATCCAAGATGATGAGGATGGGCATCAGAAGATTATAGCATAACATTTAAGGCATACAATTAGGGAGATTGATGCATTGACAATATTATACAAGAGAAAACACTAATAAAGTTATAAAGTGAAGATATTATGTGTATATAGGTGGTACCATGATAAAGCGTCAAACACATCCTAATAGATGCATTTATCTTCGATCATATCTATGACGTGTTTTGGGTAGATTTAAGGTTTCATTTGTAGTATACTAAGTTTTAATGAATTCTAAGGAGGCAATATAGATTTTAGATCCCTCATATATCAAGGCTCTCTTGACTCATATATCACCAACTTAGATACTAATGAAAAATGAAGGGTCATCTATACAAAGTAATATTTCATCAGGGATCATAAATGTTATAGGAAATTTTAAATAAAGAGAGGCATATATAATTTGAATAACCTAGATGGACATCTCTTCACATTTTTGTAAAATTATTTTCTTAAACTTAAGAAATATAGTTTCTTTCCCTATAGGTGGTGTTCTAGGAATGTTGATGTAGAACAAAAGCTGCATAAGACAATTTATATGATGTGGAGAAGTCCTCATGAGCTCAAGTAAAGAATTTGGAGATGGAAACTTAGAAAGTTCTTATATGGAATACCAATCATAAAATAAAATTTGATATGGACATGACTATGATAGAGGGATTGAATTCTGAAGAAGATTAGCTATAGAAGAAATTGACCTTAACTGAATTTGAATTTGAGTTAAAGTATAAATTCTCGGTACTATCAGCATAGTTGAGGTAGGCTGATATAACTATATCAGCCTAAATGATGTAGTTGGTCGAACATAGAGACATCATAAATAAATTATATCAGCCAAGTCAATATAATAGAATCAAAATAAAGTACTAAAAATAGACTATATCGAGGTAACCAATATAGTATATATAGAACTGATCAATGAAACAAATTATATTAGCCTAACTAATATAGTTTGATCTATTCTAGATATGGAATATTGTACTGATGTATTTGATACCATTGGAATAAACATTGTTGGATAAATAGACTACATCAGACTAGTTGATATAGTTGTGGAGATAGGCCACTATATTAGGTTTTTTGATATAGTTGGGCTCTTATAAATTAATAAGTGATAATTTATTTAGATTTGATAGTTGTAAAACTATGTGGAGAATTATATTGAATTTTTCTATAAGTTATAAAATTAATATGAGGCTTACAAGGATAACGATTGATGTAAGAAACTACTAACTTAATGTTGTTCATATTTATCAAGTTTTCCTCATCATTACAAGAATGAGGATTGACCATGGTTTCAATAACATTAGTGGTTGGTTGGGAAGTGGTTTGATTTTGATTATTGATATGGAGTGTGATTTGGAAGTGGATTGGAATATATGGTAAGGTGAGTATTGGCTTACTAATGTGCATCACTCTTAACCTTGGATCCATGAACCTTGGCTACCTTATCATAGGCTTGGTACCATTATTTTATAATGGATATATGTTTAAGTCACTTACAAGTCTCATGAAATTGATCTAAATTTGCATGAAAGCAACAATGTTTTTAAGGATCATACTAATGAGAACTAGGATGTGAAGGATCAAACTATATAGGTGAGTGTCTAGGAAGATGTTTCTTAATTTTAGCCAGGGAAAGAGACTAGTGGATTTCACAATTTTTGACTTGTGAGGGAGGAAGAGGACACTATAAGGTATTTCCCATGATATGTGGGGAAAGAGTCACTTTGTTGGAGATTTCTAGTAGAAGAAAATTTATGGTTCTCTTAGAATCACTAATTTCAAAGACACCATCATCAATAACATTCTTATTTTTATATCTCATAAGCATTCAAGTTCTAAGTTTGGTTTGAGAAAGCTCAAATTATCTTCTAAGGAAATATTGAATTTTGGCTTGATTTAATGCTTCCTCCAATGATTTTGGACAAAAAATATTGAATATATGCTGTAATTTGGCATTATTGCATTGGTGAAAATTTGGAAGAGTTATCTTCTAACATATTATGCTCAACTTTGTTGGATAAAGCTTTTTGATGCATGATAAAGGCTCAAATAGTATTATTTTCCATTTTTTTTGCAATTAATAAAGTTCACCAAATTATTTTTAGGTAAACCATTAAATTTAAACTCTTGGAAAAATTCACTAATTAAATATTACAATCTATAAATGGAGTTAGAATTTAATTAATTTTACTAATCTAAATCATCACTAGAGAATGTGTTGGCATGTAGTTTGGTAGTGGCAAAGGTGTTGAGTTTAATCTAGTATTTGTAAAGGTTACCAAAGGTTTTAAAATGAAAATAAGAATCAATGGATCCATCATAAGTGATCATAGGAGTGATTCCACCTATGCCAATGGTTGAAATTTGAGGGACTAAGGGTTTATTTTAAAGGTGTTTGATGACTTTGTTATAAATCAGAGGTTGCATAACGAGATTACCATGAACATCTTTAAGGAGGTGTGGGGTAATTTTGATTTGGAATTCTCAAATATATTTTTTGAGGTTGATTTAAAATTTTCATAAGTTGGTTTTAAATTTATGTCATCTTAGCATTACTATTGGATTGAATGTTATCCATTTGACTCATTGCTTGTAAGATAATTTGGTTAGGATCGGGAATGTTTTGGATAGAAATAGAGGCTTGAATGACCTAATGGTATGAATTAGACATGGTATTGACATTGGTATTAATTTAATCACTTTGGGTAGGCACACTAAAAGTGAAACATGTGATGTTAGTAGCTATACTAGGCATGGTGGATGAGGAAGGAAATAAGGTATTCATAAATAAATTTTATCCAAGTCCCATAGAAAAATCACGAGTAGGGGAAGGAGGAAATTACATGTACGGTACCATCATGATATGATATAAAATTTTAGGGTTCTTCCCCTCATCCTCAAGATATTTTTGGAGATATAATATCATCTTATTTATATACTTTGTCACATTCTGCTTCAATCTCATGGTTTTGTATTTACTGACATCGTTTAGTGGTTTTAGGGTTGTTATATGGCTTGTAGTGTTTAGATATAGTGGAAGCCATATTAAAATTTATTTTTATTTGGTCTTGAGTCTTAGAATAATTATAAGACATGTAATCATTTTTATAATATTTATAAGGTTGGTTAGTTTTGTAACATTAGGATTGCTATAAAATACTTGAAAGTCCTAACACATTTTCTCTTTAGATTGATCCAAGAAATATTTTATATTGGAAGAGAAAATATCAACGATATTGAGCTAGATGATGTGGCTAATTTAGGAATGATAAAATTAGACTATATCATGTTGATCATGGTCATTGATGTCAAAGAGAGCATATGGTTCTAGTGCATGAATGATAAAGAATTTATGTTTGATAGTTTGGAGAGATATGGAACATTTGTAGGTTTGTAAGGACAAAGAATAAATTATGAAGCATCCATAAATGTCTTGGTGAGTTATGGTGTGTCATTTGACTATTTAGAAAGAGAAACATGCATATTATAGCTTAAGAAAAGCCATACCATCACTACACATCATGTAGATATGAATGAACCAATAAGTTTATGCATTTAATAGAGGTACTCAGAAAGTTAAAAGTGGTCAAAGGTTTTCATGGAGATGCTGTATATAGTGAAAATAAGGTACCTTAAAGCTTTGGAATATTAAAGTGTTTTATATCTCAAGTTATAAACCTTCAAATTTGCTCTTGCAGACTATGATGGGGTCAAATTGTCAAGACAAATCTAATAATGAACATTTATTCGGATCTAAGATCAATGATGAGCACTTAATTTGATTAGATAATGACCTAACAAAATGTGAGTGATATTATAGATGGAGATTAATGAAGTGTATTGAGTCAATAAGTAAACACTACACACAGAGCTTCCAAGTGGTGCAAGTGCATTTACTAAATGGTACAAGGTGCACAAAAGGCATGCAGAGCTGCCAAGTGGCACAATCGTAGAAGAGAGGATATTAGATCAATGGTGAGCATTGGAAGATAAAGACTAGGCTAATCCAAGGATATATATGGTTCATATTTGGTCAAAGTTTCTATGGAACATGAGATGAGGTCAAAGTGTTTGATGTTTAACATTTGCCCAATGACTGTTGGAATTTGAATTTTCAAATTTGTAAAGGAAAAACCAGTACTCAGTATTTTGCTTATATCTTTTAATCTAGGATTAATTCAAAGGTGATGAAAAAAAAAATTTGTAAAGGAATTCAAGGCTCATATATAGAATCTATTTATAAGGTTGTAATATCTATACATTCAAATATATTAAGCTTCAAAGTTGATTGTGTTTGAACATGTTCTAAAAGTGACCCGAGAAGGATAATTGACTTGTTCTTGATAGTGTCTTGATGTTTCAGGATGAACTAACTATTAGAAAGTGTTGTTAAATAAATTAAGACTATATGTATGGATTTTATAGGTTTGACCAATCCATATTTAGTGTGAATAATTGATTAGAATTTGACTGTGTTTGTTGAATGCACTGGTATATTGAGTGACCATCTTGTAGAGGTAAGTTGAAGGTGTTTTAAGAAGATTTAAGGAAGAAAATGAGTATGGAGATGTTATATAAGTATGTAAGGCTTATGATAAATTTTTGATGTCATGATATGCCATTGATCAGATATGGAGAGTCAAAATAGCTTGACTATATGTGACCAGTCTGAGTGGTCATCATGAGAGAGTTGTTTTGAGTACTTAGATCCTGAGTGAAGGTATCCAATGGAAATTTTTCATAGGTAATGTATGATATATTTATTATTTGGGTTGAGTGGATTATTTTAGAAAATTACTTGTATGTTTCAGTTTTATATGACAATGTTTTTTGTGTATAAAGATTTGAAGAGCAAGGAGACCTAATTGGTAGGTTCAAATATTGAGTTGGTGTTCCAGATGGCATGGACCCATATGAGAGTGAGAAAGGGGATATTGGAAATAGGTTTGATGTGTTCTAATCATTAGTAAAGGATGAATGTGGTCCAAGTAGTGTCACATTAATGTGAGTATGAAGGCCTAATTATTTTAGGTCTCACTAAGACCTAATCATGGTTTGGGACTAATGAGGTAATGACCAACCTATGAAGGGTGTGGTTCTCATAGGTAATGTGTATGGAACCATGTTAAAGGTGGTTCAAATATGAAAAAAATCTTGGCTGACCAAGATGGGTTAAAGGAAGAGAGTGGTATAAATACAAGGCATAATTGGACTAATTATGGATGTTTTTAATACAGATTGAAGCAAAGAAGAGAACCTTGAAAGAGAAGGTACAGTCAGTTAGGACCATCAGAGTGTGAAAAATGTCAAACATGTTTATCTGATAAAGTTTATGTAGGAGGACACATTGGTCATTGGACTTAATGAGCCTAGAAGAGGTAGTTTGAGCAAGTTAGCCCAAGAGGTAGCTTGAGAGAAATTGAAGGTGATGAGTGCAGACAAAGGTGATCATCATCAATTTAAGAATAGAAATAGGTGTTCAAGTTGATCTATTCAGGTAGCTAAGTAGGTGCTTGGTTTCTTAGGGGGTTGGTTCCTCCTTTCAAGCTGAAACTTGTTAAATGTTTAGTTGTTATGGGTGCTCAGCTAGACAGGTCAAGTAGCTCCTTATGGGATTGGTGTCTCACTAAAATAAGGGATGGGTGTTCCTTGATCAGTTGGCACTACTTTAAATGTTAGATCTTGTTATTATAAGACTATAGTCCATATTTTAGGGTTTAATGGGTTTTATCCCCCAAGAGGGTTTCCCATGTATATGATGTGTTTATGTGATATATGCTCTTATGTATGTTTTGGATGTATGTACTTTCATGTTTATATTTCTTGATCAAGTTGATATATGATTAATGTTTAAGAGTTGGGAATTGAATTAGATTATCTTGTATCATTGATTTACCCCCCCTCAGTGATTATACCTCTAACAATTGGTATAAGAGAAGGACCTTATATGAAAGTTTAACCATTTGAAGGTGATCCAAGGTACAATATAGGTGAAAAATCATCATGTTTGATAAAGTAGTTAGTGATGATAGTGAAAAAGAAGAAGCTGATCTAGAAGCTGAGCTTATGGGTGCATTTGGTGAAATGAAGGAACAAAATAAGAGGAATTATAAAATTATGAATATGATCAAAGGTCTTGAAGCACAAGTTAGTTATCTTAAGGGAAGTTTGTTAGAAAATTTTGAGAGAGAGGAAAAGAAGAATAAAAAATAGATCAAGCTCAATAAGGATCTAGAATTATTGAAAGAAAAATCAAGATCAAAATATGATAAAGATAAGATCAAAATTTTTAAAGATCAATTAAGGGTTACAAATACAAATATAAGTTAAAAAGAGGAAGAATGCAAACACCTCAAGACTCAATTAGAAGAGAAAAATGCCAAGTTGAGTTCAAAACAAGGTGAGCATGATGAGTTGAAGTCCAATCTTGATTATATAAATATTATTGATGAAAAAGCATGTAGATTGAATGATGACATGGTGAAAAGGGCTAAGGAGGATAAGGAGACCATTAGGATCTCAAAATTAAATTAGAGGCTGCAAGTTCAATCATGAGGGCTAAAGAAGATGAATGTGTTCAATTAAAGGCTAATCTTATTTCCCTGAAGGATGAGCATGAAAAGGTCATAATCAAGATAAGCAATATTGAATAAGAATAAAATAAATTAAAACAAGGCAAATAATATGGTATCATGAAAGACAATAAGTCAAATAAAGTCAAAGGCAAAATGAATAAACCAATCAGACAACCAAATAATTCAAGTTATGCCAAATATTTTATGGGCCATTGTTTTATTTGTCATCTTGTTGGTCATATGGTAAAGGACTATGTAAGAGGAAGCAATTAATCAAATGGAGATCATTGCCATATTCAAACAAAATGTACATACGACATTATTTGATATAGTTATGAAAAATTTAGTCACATTGCTAAGTTCTACAAGCAAAGACCATCAAGTCAAGATATGTTTAATTAGGCTCCTAGAGTGTAAGAAAGAAACAAGCTAGATAAATCAATGCAATGAGATATTCATCCCAGAGTCATTGTTATGCATGTAATTAGTTTGGACACATTTCTAGAGAATGTAAGAAGAGAAAAAATTAGTCAAAGAAAGATCACAATCATCATCAAGCAAAAGGTATGAGTGATCTTGTTTGTTTCATATGTCATAGATTTGGTCACATTGATAGGTATTACAATAATAAGCTCAATGAGTTTTCAAATAAAAAAAGGTATATGGAGCTCTAGTGTGCAAGGAAGAGGTCACAAATGGTTTTAGAAACCTAAACCTATTAGGAGAAATTAGATTGAGACCAAATATGGTTTGTTTGCCATGATAGACATGATGGAAAGTTAAGAGTTTCTGTTATCTACATTAGTTGACAAGTTTGAAGCAAAGAATGAAGTCAAGGATCCATTGAAAGTCAATCTAAAGATGAGGTAGGACTATAATTTAAATGAAAGTATGGAGATATGGGAGTCTCCTAATTTTTGGGACTTTTAGTCTCACTATGTCAAAGGGATGTGTCTCTCTAATCTTTAAGGATATACTTTAAAAAAAGAGGAAGTATGGTAGATGCTAGTTGAATTTTTGTTGATGTTATATGACAAGAATGATCATTTGAAAATGTGCTTGGATAAGGGGGAGTAGTGATTTTTATGTAACTTCTCCAAAGTGATGTGATATATTTAGGTATAGTGATCCTAAAGTCAAAGTTTTGGTCATTCTTTGATGGATGGTCTAGTTGGTCAATATCTTGAAGAATGAAGCTATGTATGCAAGGTCTGTAAGCATGGAATGAAAGTTTCCAAGTGTCTGATCAAGGATGATGAGTTGTTAAGATGTTATTTTCATTTAAGAAAGGTGTGTTGATCTTATTATAGAGTGCTCAATGCATATTCAAGGTTTTTGGTCCTGAAGATAAGATCTTGTCAATTTCTGTTTCTTAAATTGATTTATCCAAGGATGAAAGACTTGAAGAGCTATGCATGATGTGAGGGGGATCATATATGAGATGATTCAATCATTATAAAAGCATAAATAAGTTTTATATATTTATAAATTCAAGAAGATTGACATGATGAATTGATCAAACCAAGCCATATGTTTTGATAAGGTATTGAATCCTAATGTATGAGCAAAGGGAACTTGTGAGTTCTGTAAGTAGATAGGTCCAAGAATAAAAGAATCCCAAGATAATATTGGTGCATGCTAAATAAAAAATGACATAATATGGATCATGATGTTAGGGGGAGCTTTCTAAGCCCTATGAGTAGTTTGTCAGGTCCAAGAGAAGTCCAAGTTCAGATTGGTGCATGTCAAAGGGGGAACAATTGATTCATATGGTTGAAAGTATGTATGTATACTAAGCATCTAAAATAGTATTTGAATGCACACATGATGTTGATGAGTGATTATTGGTATGTTGAGGAAGAGACCCTTTGTCATTAATGTTAAAGGGGGAGGAATATCAAAATGAAGGAGTTCAAATGAAGACATTATTAAAATGAAGTCATTTTGAAGGTGTTTTGCCATCAATGACAAAGGGGGAGATTATTGATCATGGTCATTGATGTCTTAGGTTTTCATTGATGTCAAAGAGAGTATATGGTTTTAGTGCATGAATGACGAAGAAGTTGTGTTTTATAACTTGGAGAAATATGATACATTTTTAGGTATGTAAGGATAAAGAAGAACTTGTGAAGCATCCATAAATGTCTTGGTGAAGTTTTGGTGTGTTACTTGATCATTTGGAAAGAGAAAATTGCATCTTCTAGCTTAAGATAAGCCAAAATATCACTACACATCATGCAAATATGAATGAACTAGCAAGATTGTACATTTAATACAAGTACTCAAAAATTCAAAAGTGGTCAAAGGTTTTCATGGAGATGTTGTCTATAGTGCTAATAAGGTACCCTAAAGATTTGGACTCTTGAAGTGTTTTATAGCTCAAGTTATAAACTCTAAAATTTGATCTTATATAATGTGATGGGATAGAGACCATAAAGTTTAACTACGTTGAAGTTTGGGGTCAAATTATCAAGATAGATCTAACGGTGATCATTTATTCAGAATTAAAATCAAAGATGAGTGCTTAATCTGATCGGATAATGATTTAATGGTATGCGAGTGATCATAAAGATAGAGATCAATGGAGTGTATTGATTCAATAAGTTAACACTACACATGGAGTTGACAAGTGGTGTGATCATGTTAAATTAATGGTACAGGGTGTGCAAAAGGCATGCAGAGCTACGAAGTGGAACAATCATGGAAGAGAGTATATTAGATCAATAGTGAGTAGTGCAAGGTAAAGACTAGGATAATCTAAGGAGATCGATGATGCATATTTATTAAAAGTTTCCAAAGAACATGAGATGAGGTCAACATTGATAAATATCACAAGATGAGGTCAAAGTGTTTGATGTTTAACATTTACTCAGTGACCATTAGAATTAGAATTTTTAAATTTACCATGGAAAAACCACTGCTCAGTATTTTTCTTATACCTTTTGATATACGATGAATCCAAAGGTGATATAAAAATAACCATTGTAAATAACTTCAAGGAACATACATAAAATCTAGTTAGAAGGTTTGAATGTCTATATAGTTAAAGATATTAATTTCCAAATTTGATCATGTTTGAACATTTTTTGTGACTCAAGAAGGATAATTAATTTTTTATTGATAGTGTCTTGATGTTTCAACATGAAATAAATATTGGAGAGTTTTTTGACTACATTAAGACTATATTAATGTATTGTGGAGGTTTGATCAATCCATTTTCAGTGTGAATAATTTCTTAGAAGTTGACTGTGTTTGTTGAATACATTAGTAGATTGAGTGACCATATTATAGAGGTAAGTTGAAGGTGTTTTGAGTAGATTTAAGGAAGAAAATGAGTATGGAGATGTTATATAAGTATATAAGGATTATGATAAAGTTTTGATGTCATGATATGACCCTGATCAGATATGGAGATTCAAAATAGCTTGACTGTATTTTGACTGTATGTGACTAGTTTGAGTGGTCATCGTGAGAGAGTTGTTTTGAGTGTTCAGAGCCTGAGTAAAGGTATCCAATGGACATGGAAATGTTGCATAGTTAATGTATGATATATTTATGCTTTATTTTTAGTGGATTTTTTGAGAAAAGTACATGTATGCTTCATTTATATATGAAAATGTTTTTTGTGTATGAAGAACTGAAGAGAAAGGAGACCTAATTGGTAGGTTCAAATGTTGAGTTGGTTTTCCAGATGGAACGGAACCATATGAGAGTGAGAAAGGGGTTATTGGAAATAGTTTTTATGTGTTCTAGGCATTGGTAAAGGATGAAGGTGGTCTAATTAGTCTCACATGTAATGTGTGAGTATGAATGCCTAATTATTTTAGATCTCACCAAGACCTAATGGTGGTTTGGGACTAATGAGGTAATGAATGACCTATGAAGAGAGTGGTTATGACATGTAATGTGTATGTAACCATGTTAAAGGTGGTTCAAATATGAAAATAATCTTGTCCAACCAACATGGGTTAAAAGAAGAGAGTGGTATAAATACAAGGCATAATTGGACTAATTATGGTTATTATTTTTTGTGCAAATTCAAGCAAAGAAGAGAACATTTGAAATATAAGGTATATGTTAGTTAGGACCATCAGAGTATGAGAAAGATCATACATGTTTATCTAATCAAGTTTATGTAGGAGGACACATAGGTCATTAGACTTAATGAGCCTAGAAGAGGCAGTTTGAGTAAGTTAGCCTAAGAGGCAAATTGAGAGAAATTGAAGGTGAAGAGTAAAAATAAAGGTGATCATCATCAGTTGAAGAATAAAAATAGGTGTTCAAGGTGATATATTTAGGTATATGAATGGGTTCTTGGTTTCCTAGGGGTTGGTTCCTCCTTGCAAGGTGAAACTTGCTAAAGGTCTAGTTGTTGTGGGTGCTCAACTAGATAGGGGCAGTAGCTCCGTATGGGATTGGTGTATACCTAAAGTAAGTGATGGGTGTCCCTTGATTAGTTTTTCATGGTATAAATGTTGGATCTTATTTTTATAGTAATATAGCCCATCTTATAGGGTTTAGTGGGTTTTATCCCCCAAGAGGGTTTCCCATGAATATGATGTTTTCTGTGATATATGCTCTTATGTATGCTTTAGATGTATGTGCTTTCATGTTTATGTTGCTTGATCAAGTTTATGTATGATGAATGTTTAAGAGATGGGAATTGAATTAGATTATCTTGTATCACTAATCCCCCCAGTGATTGTACCTCTAATAATTGGTATTAGAGCATGACCTTCTGTGAAAGTTTAACCAATTGAAGGTGATCCAAGGTATAATATGGGTAAAAAAATCATCATGTTTGATAAAGTAGTTAGCCATGATAGTGAAGAAGAAGTTGATATAGAAGCTGAGCTCATGGGTGCAATTAGTGAAATAAAAGAATAAAATAAGAGGAATTATAAAGTAAGGAATATGATCAAAGGTCTTAAAGCACAAGCCATTTCTATTAAGGGAAGTTTGTTAGGCAAGTCTGAGAGAGAGGAAAAGAAGAATCAAGAACAAGTCAAGCTTAATAAGGAGCAAAAATCATTGAAATCAAACTCAAGCTCAAAATATGATAAAGAGAAGATCAACATTCTTGACATTCAATTAAGGGTTGCAAAGACAAATCTAAGTTAAAAAGAGGAAGAATGCAAACACCTCAAGACTCAATTAGAAGAGAAAAATGCCAAGTTGAGTTTAAAATAAGGTGAGAATGATGAGTTGAAGTCCAATCTTGATTATATAAATATTATTGAAGAGAAAGCATGTAGATTGAATGATGACATGGTGAAAAGGGATAAGGAGGATAAGTAGACCATCAAGATCTCAAAATTAAATTAGAGGCTACAAGTTCAAGCATGAGGGCTAAATAAGATGAATGTGTTCAATCAAAGGATAATATTGTTTCCTGAAGGATGAGCATGAAAAGGTCATAATCAAGATAGGCAAGATTGAATTAAAATAAAATAAATTAGATCAAGGCAAAGAGGATGGTATCATGAAAGACAAGAAGTCAAATTAGGTCAAAGATAAAATGAAAAAACCAATTAGACAACAAATACTTCAAGTTATGCCACATATTTTATGGGCCATTGTTTTATTTTTCATATAATTGGTCATAGGGTAAAATATTGTGTAAAAGGAAGCAATCAATAAAAGGGAGATCATTTCCATATTCAAACAAAAGGTATATAAGACATTATTTGCTATAGTTATCAAAAAGTTGGCCAAATTGCTAGGTTCTGCAATTAAACACCATCAAGTCAAGATAAGTTTAATTAGGCTCCTAGAGTGCAAGAAAGAAGACAAGATAGATAGATCAATGCAATGAGATATTCATGCCAGAGTAATTATTATGCATGTAATCAGTTTGGCCACATTGCTAGAGAATGCAATAGGAGAAGAAATCAGTCAAAAAAGGATCATAATCATCATCAAGAAAAAGGTATGAATGATCTTGTTTGTTTCATATGTCATAGAGTTGGTCATATTGCTAGGTATTTCAAGAAAAACTTGAATGAGTTCTCAAACAAAAATAAGGTATATGGATCTCCTAGTGTGCAGGGAAGAGGTAACAAATGGTTGTGGAAACCTATGCCTATTAGGAGAGATTAGATTGAGACTAAAGATGGTTTGTTTTGCATGATCGACATGAAGGAAAGTCAAGAGTTATTTTTTATCTGCATTAGTTGACAAGTCTAAAACAAAGAATGAAGTCAAGGATCCATTCAAAGTAAATGTAGTGATGAGGTAGGACTGTAATTCAAATGAAAGTATGGAGATATGGGAGTCTCTTGATTTTTTGGACTTTTAGTCTTACTATGTCAAAGGGGTGTCTCTCTCTAAGCTTCAAGGAGAAACTTTACTAAAAGAGGAAGCATGGTGGATGTTAGTTGAATTTTGGTTAATGTTGCAAGACAAGAAATATATTTTGAAAATGTGCTTGGCTAAGGGGAAGAAATGAGTTTTATGTAACTGCTCCAAAGTGTTGGGATATATTCAAGGACAATATTCTTAAAGTTAAAGTTTTGGTCATTCTTTGATGGATGGTCTAGTTGGTCAATATGGTGGAGAATGAAGCTATGTATGCAAGGTCTATAAGTAGAGAATGGAGTTATCTAGGTGTCTAATCAAGGATGACGAGTTGTCAAGATGTTCTTTTTTCATAAGAAAGGTGTGTTGATCTTGTTCTAGAGTTCTCAATGTATATTTAGGGTTTTTGGTCCTAAAGATAAGATCTTGTCAATTTCTATTACTTAAATTAATTGATCAAATGTTGAAAGACTTGAAGAGTTATGCATGATGTGAGGGGGAGAATATGCGAGATTATTTATTCATGATATATGTTTAAAGAAGTCTACTACAATTGTAAATTCAATAAGATTGATATGATGACTTGATTAAACCAAGTCATATGTTTTGATAAGGTATTGAATCCTCATGCATAAGCAAAGAGAGCTTGTGAGTTATGTAGGTAGATAGGTCCAAGTATTAGAGAATCCCAAGATTAGATTGGTTCATGTCAAAGAATAGATGACATAAGATGGAACATGATGTTAGGGGGAGCTTTATAAGCTCTGTGTGTAGTTTGTTAGGTCCAAGAGAAGTCCAAGTTCATATTGGTGCATGTCAAAGGGGGATCAATTGATTTATATAATTGAAATTATGTATATATTTTGATCATATTAAATAGTATTTAAATGCACACATGATTTTGAGGAATGATTTTTGGCATGTTAAGGAAGAGACCCTTTGTAGTTAATGTCAAAGGGGGAGAAAGATCATAATAAAGGAGTTAAAATGAAGTCATTTTGAGGGTGTTTTTCCATCAATGACAAAGGGGGAGATTGTTAAACATGGTCATTAATGTCTTAAGTTTTCATTGATGTCAAAGAGATCATATGGTTTTAGTGCATGAATTACAAATAAGTTGTGTTTGATAGCTTAGAGAGATATGGCACATTTGTAGGTCTATAAGGACAAAGAAGAAGTTGTGAAGCATCCATAAATGTCTGAGTGAAGTTTTGGTCTGTTAATTGATCATTTTGAAAGAGAAACATGCATATTATAAGTTGAGATAATCTAGAACATCATTTCACATCATGTAGATATGAATGAATCAACAAGTTTGTGCCTTTAGTACAAGTACTCAAAAAGTCAAAAGTGGTCAAAGGTTTTCATGATGATGTTGCCTATAATGCCAATAAGGTACCCTAAAGATTGACTCTTAAATTATTTTTTAGATCAATTTATAAACCTTAAAAGTTGCTATTGTAGACTATGATGGGCTAGATATCATCAAGTTTAACTACGTTGAAGTCTTGGGTCAAATTATCAAGATAGATCTAATGGTTAGAATTTATTTAGATCTAAGATCAATGATGAGTGCTTAATATAACTAAATAATGATCTAATAGTATATGAGTGCTCATATAGATGGATATAAATGGGGTAGATTGAGTCAATAAGTAAACATTGCATGCAGAGCTACCAAGTGGCATAAGTGCATTAGCTAAATGGTACAGGGTGCATAGAAGGCACATAGAGCTACCAAGTGACATGATCATGGAAGAGAGGATATTAAATCAATGTTGAGCATTACATGATAATTACCAATATAATCCAAGGAGATCACTGGTGTGTATTTGGTCAAAATTTCTAGGGAGCATGAGATGAGGTTAAAGTGTTTGACGTTTAACATTTGCTTAGAGAATGTTGGAATTTGAATTTTCAAATTTGCAAAGGAAAAATCAATGCTTAGTATAAGGTTTGAATATGTATACAATCAAAGATAATAATCTCCAAAGTTGACTGTGTGTTTGAACATGTTCTGTAAGTGACCTGAGAAGGATAATTGAGTTGTTCTTGATAGTGTCTTGATGTTTCAATATGAAATAACTATTAGAGAGTGTTTATTAATCCATGAAGACTATATTTATGGATTTTTTAGGTTTTAATAATCCATATTTAGTGTGAACAATTGCTTAGAAGTTGATTGTGTTTGTTAAATGCACTGACATATTGAGTGACCATCTTGCAAAGGTAAGTTGAAGGTATTTTGAGAAAATTTAAGGAATAAAATGAGTATGGAGATGTTATATAAGTATATAAGTCTTATGCTAAATTTTTTATGTTAAGATATGCCCTTGATCAGATATGGAGAGTCAAAATAGCTTGATTATATGTGACCAGTCTGAGTGGTCATCATGAGAGAGTTGTTTTGAGTGCTTAGAGCCTAAGTGAAGGTATCCAATAGACATGTAAATTTTGAATAGGTCATGTATGATCTATTTATTCTTTTAATTGAGTGTATTTTTTGATAAAAGTACTTGTATGCTTCAGTTCTATATGACAATGTTTTTTATGTATGAAGACATGAAGAGCAAGGAGACCTAATTGGTAGGTTCAAATGTTGAGTTGGTTTTCCAAATGGCATGGAACCATATGAGAGTGATAAAGGGGATATTGGAAATATGTTTTATGTGTTAAAATAATTTTTAAAGGATGAATGTGGTTCAAGTAGTCTCACATGTAACGTGTGAGTATAAGGCCTAATTATTTTAGGTCTCACCAAGACCTAATGGTAGTTTGGGACTAATGAGGCAATGACCAACCTATGAAGAGTGTGTTTCTAAAATGTAATGTGTATGGAACCATTTTAAATGTGTTTTAAATATGAAAATCATCTTGTCCAACCAAGATGGGTTAAAGGAAGAGAGTTGTATAAATACAAGGCATAATTGGACTAATTATGGTTATTTTTTATGTAGATTTAAGCGAAGAAGAGAACCTTTAAAAAATAAGGTACAGGTTAGTTAAGACCATAAAAGTGTGA
This sequence comes from Torreya grandis, assembly GCA_037957365.1. Classification (NCBI taxonomy): domain Eukaryota; kingdom Viridiplantae; phylum Streptophyta; class Pinopsida; order Cupressales; family Taxaceae; genus Torreya; species Torreya grandis. Next base: position 1,383,557 of record JARHVA010003730.1, read on the forward strand.
TAAATATTGAACATGTTTATCTATTTAATTTGATGCAAGAGGACACACATGTCATTGGACCTAATGAGCGTAGAAGAGGTAGTTTGAGTAAGTTAGCCCAAGAGGCAGTTTGAGAGAAATTGAAGGTGAAGAGTGTAGACAAAGGTGATCATCATTAGTTAAATAATAGTGATATGTGTTCAAGGTGATCTATTTAGGTATCTAAGTGGGTGATTTATTTCTTAGGGGGTTAGTTCTTCCTTATAAGGTAAAACTTGTTAAAGGTCTAGTTGTTGTGGGTGCTCAGCTAAACACAGGCAATAACTCCTTGTGGGATTGGTGTATCACTAAACTAAGGGATGGAAATTCCAAGATCAGTTGGTTCTTGTCTAAATTTTAGATCTTTTTATTATAGGACTATATTCCATCTTTTAAGGTTTAGTGGGTTTTATCCCCCAAGAGAGTTTCCCATATATATAATGTGTTCATATGATATATGCTCTTATATATACTTTGGATGTATGTGATTTCATGTTTATGATTCTTGATCAAGTTAATGCATGATGAATGTTTAAGAGTTAAGATTTGAATTTTATTATCTTGTATCACTGATTCACCCCCTCTCAGTGATTGTACCTCTAACATATTAGGCTAGATAATATGGTTGGGAACTAAAACAATAGATATAAAAATGCATCATACTATTAGATACAGTCAGGTCACTAGGAAATAAATGTATTAGGTTATTAATTCATTTGGAAATAAATTGGTAAAGCTAAAATGTATTAATCTAGCCGATGTAGTTGGTAGCAAAACAAAACTATGTCAAGCTAGCTGGTATAATTAGAGATAGATTGATAAGATCAAACTACATCAAGCTAGTTGATGCAATTAGAAAGACAAACACAACTACATTGGGCTAGCTGATGTAGTTGTCACACAAAAATATAATGACATTAGGATAACTAACATAGTCTATAAGCAAACAAGCTAATGATATGAATTAGTAGTAGTAAAATGAACAAAATAATGATGTATAACTAAACATGGTGTGGTTGAATTTTAGGCTAGATATACTAATCCCAGACATCTATAGTGGACAGGGTTCAAATGTACTGACTATAAAGGATTCCACCATCCCATAACTACACTATCTAATGTTTGAGGTATATTAAGAATAAATTTCTAGGGATAACTGCTTACCAATAAATTATAAAATCAAACAACTAAAAGGATAATTATAGATTGAAAATAAAAACCATAGATGTTTCTGATATACCATGAGGAACATGGAAAGTAAAGTTTATATATAGTGCTATATAATGGCTTGAGTATTTTGGTAGTATCCATCAACCATGACTTAGGTAAAAATAATGATTGCTTGGCCCAAAATGATAGCTCCTATAAGTTTGACAACTGCCATAACACATTTTTAAGAAGACAAAATAAAAAATAAAAATAAAGATGATTGGATCGAAAGAGTAATTTACAACATGCAATGAAATAAACAAACACTTGGAATGGCATCAAGTTAACTAATACAATCAAAAGTAAAAGTTAATAAAAAAATTATATCATGATGGATGATACAGTTGGAAGTAGACATAGAACTGTATTAGGCTGGATGATATAGCTAGGAGAAGACATAAAACTATATCAGGATAGTTGATATAGTTGGAAGTAATTAGAAAATTGTATTGATCTAGATGATATAGTTTATAAGACTAATGAATGCCATTGGGTTGGCCAATATGTTCAGATTGAAATATATATGATGATTTTGACAATATCGCTAAGAATATAAAAGGACAAACATGAAATTTATCAAACCAAAAGTGGGATAAGATTCATGTCAGGTTATCCAAAATGTATGCATGAGTTAGGATAACCTAAAGCTATCATCTTTATCTGAATATAATAGGACTCAAATAAGATCAATCAAATAGATCCTACTTATACTTGGATGAATGGGTAAGGACCTAGATTATATGTAAATTTAAAAAAGGTAACATACAATTCAAATTTGAAAAGGAAAGGGTTCTAAATCCTAAGCCTATGACATAAGGATATAAATCTCTATAGACATCAATGAAGATAAATGATTGTATCTATGATTGTAAATATCCAAGTAAATTAAATGATTATAAAAGGGTATGAGTAAATTAAATGATGAGTAAGTGATTATATAGAAGGTAAGGTGCAATTGTCAACCAAATGGGGGTCAATGCAATCTAAGATGATTAATGAAAATCTGAAGAAAATCCTACATCTATAAAATCTTACTTGATATAAAGAATATCCTAATCAAGGATACACACATAGATCCACAACGAAATAAAATAAGCAATGTATAATCTACTAAGTAAAGGAAAGAGTATAGGGATAAAAACACTTACCTTGGGGTGGACTTGTCAAAGCGTCCATATCTCCCTTTGGCTCAAGTGAAGCTTTGTAAGAGATGTTGTATGTTGAAGACCTCAAATTGATGGATGTAGACCTATATATCCTTAGTTATGAGCTCTCAATGACCTCTCCTTTTGATTTTCAATGACCCTATATGACAAGACCTCCAAAATAAGATTTTAAACCACTAACTCTCCCAAATACTTCCTTAGGGAAGAAATGCAAGTGAAAGCAGAGTGTATGAATGTGATATAGATTATTAGGAAAGAAATATGACCAATATATATAAAGTTTTAACCATGTACTCTAAGATGATGGTATCAACTAGGTGGATACATTTAGAAGATATTGATTGGAATAATAGGGAATCAAATAGGTCAATACAATACAACTATTAGAATAAAAACTTATAATTGCACCATACTAGATAATATAGTATAGGGGAGACTTAAGCATGAGATAAATGGTATCAACCAAGCTAATACTATATGATATAGGGAAGTTAATAGATCTAGATGGAAAGTAGATAAAGAGAAAATGTAATTAGAGGAGTGAAAGAGGTTAGATTGATAGTAGTGATGGTGTGACTGAATTTTATATAAACATATCTCATAAAGTACCACAATATGATTCCACCCCATTCTTGATGCACCCTTTAAGATGTCAACTCAAGGAGATTAATGCATCAATAAGATAATGCAATAAAAAATGTCAATAATGTGATACAATGAAAAATATCTAGAGTATACATAATCCATTTAGATATCTTGTCATTTTCTCTTGATCCATTTCATCATGTCTAGATTTAATGGTGTTCCTATAAAATTCTTTAGTATAGTCCTTGATACTGAGATCTATATACCTCAAGTTTTTTAACTTATTTAACAACTCCAGCTGGTAATTTATAGGTAGGAATTTACCATTCATCTTGGAAACCCTTATGTTCCATATGGAGATTTCATCTTTCCCTCTTCTCCTTTCCATATAAACTTCATTACACAAAAGAGCTATGTAACCCTTAAAATTAGTTTGCATAACCTTCACTACATTTATATTTATTATATCATCAAATTTAAAATATTCCTCAATATCTATGAGAAAATATATAAGTTATTCAAGGTTTAAGAATCTTTGAAAGAATGTCACATCTACGTTCGTTGCTAGATAGATCCTTGAGATAGCTCTAAGGAGTAAACTTTCTTTGAATCCATTTAAATTTATTTATCTTCATTTTATTATTTTCCTTACAAATATTTTCTATTATTATTCAACATCACTTTGATAATATCTTGGGGAAAAAACCCTTCTTTTGTCTTCTACAACATCTAATCTAGTTTGCACAACCCTCAACATGTCCAAGACTTTGTCTTGTCTTATAGCCACATTTGCTTCTATAATTCCACCTCTATGAGTCAATATTATTTGATGAATATTGAATCTATGGTATCTAAAACTATCCTACTATAATATCAAATATCAAAATCCTATGTAGGTAGCCTCTTCACACCCTTCATAAGGAACCAGACCTTGTTCTCCTCCTAGTTGGTGTAGAGACTATGGGATGGTGTTTTATATGAGGGAAACCCACCCTATAATTAAATATAAATACACACATATATTTGAAAACCAAAATGATTTTTCATATTTATGGAAAAAAACATATTAAAACATTTTTACATCACACAATTTGCATGATACACTCAACTACAAGCTACACATACAAGCTTATCCTAACTATTATAATGGATTATAATTACAATTTCATTTTTCCTCACTCTCTTACTCTCTACTAGACTACTAGATGAAGAATAAGAACTACTTCCTTTTTATCTTAATTTTTGTTCTATCCTACTTCTTCCTTGCTTCTAACACATGTATATAGGCTTCATCAAGTGAAACATTTCATATTATATTCATGTGATCCTTTACAATTCACCACCCATCCATAAGTTGTTTGCATGCCTTCCACTCTTCCTTGGATGAGAGACATGTTTCTATTGGTCCACCTCCAAGAGTATAAAATTCAATGGTTATATTTGAATCTTCACATAAATGTTTCAATCCATGCAACCAAATTCATAAGTTTCTATGACTTAATGATTTCATGTAAAGATTTGAATTTAATCACTGTTCTATGCATCGTGCACACAATCTAGTAATTCAAGTCTCATCTTGTTGCATTGCTCCTACCTTTATGCACAATAACATCCAAACACACACCTATCATTAAATAATTATGCACCATAAAATCTTTGCATGCATTACCATAATAAAATAAGTTCTTTCTCAGGTTCATGCACATAATTGATGATGCCCAAGAATGAATAACCTCTGCACAAAGTATTTGACACAAAATTTCCTTAGCTTCAAAAAAATGTTGAACTACTAAATCTAACTCTAATCTCCTACACAATCCTCGAATCATTTTCTTGGAAAGTTAGTGTTCAATGCACACTAAGTTCAAAATTTATTGAAAATAAATACTTAAATATTTTTGTGATGTAAGAATGCCTTAAGTCAGGGATATTCCTACATCAATTAGAGCTAATTGGGGTCATAAGCATAAGGATAAATTGTTTTACAAAGAGGTGCATGAAAACATATAATGGGTTTGCTAAGAAATTTACCCATCAAGAGGGTTCAATGGCTGAGGAATATATCATTCATAAAACCTTCTTCTTTATTATTGAATAGATATCAAAGGAAAATAGATCCATTAGTGTGTCATGGATATGGGATAGATAAGTTGGGATAACTATTATTATGAAAGGGTGTAAATAAGAGAATTGGTATGTGCAAACATTTATCATTTAAATTATTATTTATTATGTTCATTCACATCATAAATGAGTTTTATTTCCCATCCAAATAATTATTTTTCTTATGTAGTGGTTGATTATCACTTAACAACCAAACAATTTATTATCCATAATAGATAATTAATGAGAAATTGGTTTGAAGCATACGAAGTGAAAAAACATGAAATGGAAGAAAGAGATGAACTTAGGGGAATCTATGGGTGCAAAGTAGTTTTACCCAAGCATTTTTGAGAGTAAAATTGGACTCAAGTGTGCATAATTAATTTGCTATATGACTATATTCAATATTTAAAGGAGAATGGTGACTTGACTTGGGTAGAAGGAGAATACTTGGAAATTACACAAGGATGTGTATGTTTTTTAAGTATTCTACTAGATAAATCTATATATTTTTTTAAAACCATTATTATAACTATTATCTTATTTTATTTCCAATATATTATTGGGTTATGACATACAATGGGATGTGGATTGATGGACAATACTTATTTATAAAGAGTGTGAACAGTAACAAAGTTGACTACAATTAAAACATTGATGTTATGCAAGAATAGGCTAGTCATATGAGCTCCAAATATAAAAAATTATTTGAGGGGAAATAAAATTATGTTGGGTTGATCCAAGAAAAAATTAAGCTGAATTATAGAAGCCTCAAAATTATGTTGTTCAAATTTAGTTGTTATGAGTCTTTTGAGGGCACTAATGTGTGAATATATGTAAAGATACTTGTCTATATGCCATAGACCAATATAAATATACTATAAAGTAAGGATAATTTCATGTTACTATTTACCCTTATTTTGGTTTAATACAAAATAAGGATAAAAATTACACTAACAAATATATATAAGCATATATAATAGAAAAGTTCAGAAATCATATGTACTCTAGTGTCAAAATTAGAAACATAGCTCAAGTGTAGCATAAAAATGTTAAATGTATTGTAAAAAAGAGTAAATGAGATAGAATAATAAACCTTGACTACTTTTTAAAATTTGAATCTAAATTATGACTATGTAGACTGTTTGCCTCATGTGTGTGAAATCTGAGTCTCCTAGGTAGATTATTCACCTACTATAAGTTTGACTTGGGTATATTTGTCATTGGGTAGATTCACACATTGAGTCTATCTATTTCCATTGAGTTTTTCCACTTTAAGGGTTTAAGACATATGTTTTTTAGGGATAGTTTTAATTCTATGTTTCACCTTCATGACTATTCACTTTCCTATTTCACTAGGCATTTTTGTAGTATTCATTGTTTTCTATCTTGACCCTAAATTTTTATAATGAGATGCCAATCCAAAATAATGAAGGGAGAAGTAGTTGGGAGAGGAAAACACCAAACTAGATTTGAAAAATATGTATCCCACATGATATAATTAGAACCCTTGCAGTTCATGCAATGTGTAGATGATGTGTTTGATATAGGGATTCAATGTCCTCTTCTTAGGTGAAAATACAATTAGAAATTTCTTAATCCTTATTTTGGTACAATATGCAATGATATGATGCAAGTAATTATGTTTTAAATAAATCCTTATTAGGTTTTCCTAAATTTGGAATGAAATAGATGTCATCCTTGTGTGGATATCCTTATGATGATTCTTGTATATATTCTTATTAAAATTATAATATACAATTTTTATATATAGGATTCTCATGATTTGAATTATGGACTAACTAGAACATAAAAGATGACCAAATAAAATTAAAAATATAGTCAAACAAATCCAAGCACAAAAAATATGCAAAGACAGACACAAGGGCATAAAAATAAATAAAAGGGTTAGACTTGTAGGTCACATGAGTCTACCCAAGGTGAACTGATAAAGCCTATAAATCTATCAAAGAAAAAATACTGATAGAGGAGAAATAAGAGAGAGAAATAGGCTAATGGGTGCAAGGATAAAATGATAACATATAAAATATAAGATTAGAGAGGACATGGGATAAAATAAAGAAGAAGCACTAAAAAAGTGCCAATCAACCCCTAAGTTAAGGTGATGACCCATATGCACAAATAATTATTAAAAACATTGTAATAATAGGGTTTGTACCAAAATTAGGTGTATAGATAATACCCTAGTAGCTCCAAGAATATGAATAGAACCACCAATGTTTGGTAGGGTGCTAAAGCAAACCACTAAGAGGCTAGAACGCTCAAGGATTCTATGGGCTATAAGAGGTCTATAGTGGCTACTCAGCTTGCCAGCTTATGCCACGCTATAGAAAAACTTGTAAACTAGGTATGAGCTAGCATGAAAAAGTGCACAAAGTATGTAGGCACCTCTAGCAGGTCCAAACAAAGTAAAAAAAGAAGCTAAGACTAGGCCATTGAATGTATAAACAAAGTGAAAACAACAATACCAAATAGAGAGAGATAATAACTCAGATATATATCTAGAAGTTAAGTCACTTTGAGGCTAAATGAAATAAATTTTAAGTAATGAAGACATTTTCAAGAAAGGGTTCAAGAACATGCCTATTCTATATTTGAGCTATCTTTCCAAATCAATACTACTATTTTCAAGTAATTCAATGTTCTAGTTTAGCGAGAGAGAGAGAGAGAGAGAGAGAGAGAGAGAGAGAGAGAGAGAGAGAGAGAGAGAGAGAGAGAGAGAGAGAGAGAGAGAGAGAGAGAGAGAGAGAGAGAGAGAGAGAGAGAGAGATTATTTGAGCAAGTTGTATAGTTTGTTTTGAACATGTACAATTCTAGTATGCAATGAGAAATGTTTCTAAAGAGAGAATAAAATGTATCAAGAGATATTTCAAGTAATGAAAGTGTTATCTAACCATATATAAATGCAATAAACTTCAAAAACTATTCTAAGCAATACCCAAAATAAGCTAAATTACTAAACATATCAAAACCTAAAATGTATACTCGTGCAAATAAATAAAGAGTTTCACTTTGTAAAGAAAATTGACCTCATATACAAATTAAAGATATGTGCATACTTTATACCAATTGATTATTAAAGGTAAGAGGTAAGAGAGGAAGAAGATCAGGTTGTGTGTAAGCTGCGTCTAGACCAAGAGCCAAAAGCTATGAAGGAGGTGAAGGGGAAGCCACCAATATATGGAAGATCCAATGTAAGGAGAATAAAACAAGTGGAGAATGGTCATGGGAAGTGTGATGGTCCCCATGGGGATGATGGGAAGATATGGGATACTCATGTAAACAATCATGATGATCAAAATGTCCATGATGCTGGTCATATGGCATCATATGAGGGTCAATTGGTGGTTGTTGATGATTATGATATGAATCCCATAGATATCTAGTCCACAAATGGTGATTAAAATTATCATGCTCATTGAAAACTCTAAAATAAGGGATAAGAGAATGGGAGGACTCCTCATGATGGGGATGCTTCATTGAGTTGGAATACATATGACCCATAACATGGACATGAGGGGGTTCTTGCTAAAGACTCTCCTGCCAAAAAGAGGTGGGAGAATCACAAGAGAACTGGTTAAAGAATTCAAACTAGACTTGGTGCAAACTCTATCTCCAAAAGAAGCACACCACCTACTCCTATGGGAATAAGGATGAACTTCATTAAATTAAAGGCATATAGGACAATCATCTATGATTACATGTAACTCATCAGGCCCTATCCATGCAAGAGGGTCCTCATCACCTCTAATGGGTGAATGAGATGTGACATGAAGCTGAGACAAAACATCTTCATGTCAGGATCTAGGAAGCACAATTGATTACTTTTCTATAAGTAATTAAACACGGAATTGAACCAGAATGATTAAGTAACTAGAAACTTGAAATAGAAAAAATATGAGAAATAATACTATCTGTATTAACACTCTTCTTGAATACAATAAATAAATCTTCCTCTCCTCTTCACACCTCTTGGGTGTACAGTATTTCACTCAAGAGTTCTCTCTCTCTTTCTCAACCATAACTAACTCAACAACCTGAGTTGTTATCCCCTCCTTGATAGCTTCAGCTGATCTCCTTGACCTTGGACCTTGCATATCTCCTTTGACCTTGATTTCTTGCTTCAATGATTTTCTTGCCTAAATTACAATACATGCCTCATGGGTCTCTTAAATAGGATCCCAAGCATACAATAATTAGACTTCTAATTACAATAATTAGAAACACAAACTCAAGACTTAAATTAGTCTTCAACATGCAAACACTCTCGGACCTCTTAAAATTAGACAAGTCTAATTATGGAAATGCATGCAAATGCATGGACATGCATAGGTGACCGACGTCAGTTGCTGTCAGTCTGCTCTTGACCGACGTTGGCCGATCCCGAGTCCCTACCTGACTGACGTTAGCAATACTGTCGATGCCAGTTACTGGTTGAACTCAGCAACCTCCTGATTAGCATCCTGGTGAAGATTTTAGCTCCATAACTTAACAATCTCCCACTTGGAGATAAACAACTGCACCTATACAACAACCTCCACTAACCATCTCAGGCACCTCCATCTTCAAGCTCAATTATGAAGACCAACCACCACACATCCTGTGATGCTACACCTGTCATCCAAGTACCCTGCCACATCCAAACCTACATACCCATGTAGAGAAGTGCTTGACCCTGCATAAATACCTACTACTGGTCCCTCTCAAATACCTGAGAATCCACTGAACTGCTCTCTAGTACTCCTTCTTTCCTCAATTGGCTCCAAACTTTTTGACAACTCCCACTACTTGGGAAAACTCAAGTCTAGTACATACATTGTACTTAACCTCATCATGTGAATTGGGACACTGTTCTGTGAACTTTCCATCCATAGGTGTGCTAACCTATTCTGCATCCTGCATCTTGAACCTCACCACTGCCTTATTCACACAATCATCCTGAGACAACATCAACCTGTGATCTTCCCTGTCTCTAGACATACTTATGCCAAAGAATCTTGCTACTCCAGATTCTTCATGACACCCATCTGAACTAACTTTACCTTTAGCTCAACAACTCTCTACATATGTAACCCTGCAACAAACATACACACTATAGTAAAAAGATAATGTAGCTAATATTATCTAACCTGGTAAAAGAAAACACAATGGTTAAACCTCCATTGTCCTGCAGCCTGCTCAAGACCATATACCCTGGCCTTCTATCTCACGTGTCCATCCACTCTCTTCTCTAACCTGGGAATGCATTCATCTATCAGTGATTTATCCCGGTTGGCTACTCTACCAAAACTCCCGCTTGGTTCTCTTCCAAAGATTCATGCTATGCTCCCACTGTTTACTAGATTCTACCTGCATTTCCTCTTCACATCTTCCTGGTTCTTGATCATTAGTAAGCAACAAGTAATATAAAGAAGGTGAATAATGAATATGAGGTACACTTACCCTTTTAGTCCTCCATATGGGCGATTGAGACTCCTTGACAGCTTGCTATCCACCCAACATCTATTCCAGTGATTGATCTCAACCATCTCTTAGTCTGCACCCGACTGGCGTTGGTTCCATGCGATTGAACCGCCTGCCGACGTTAGTTCCCCCTGACCGATGTCGGTCTCTACCTACCCGACATTACTGACTCTGCTGTTCTGCACATGACCGACATTGGTACCTACCTGATCGACGTCGGTTCTATGTGACTGATGTCGGTAACTGTGTTTTCCTGTAAGTGATGACTTCTTTACCCGTGAGCTCATATTGGATCAAAACCCTATCCATACTACCTTGCTCAAAATTATTCAGCCCTTGTGACTGATCTCTATCCATCATCTCCTCCATAAACACCAAGGCTTCCCTGTTCTTGTCAAAAACATTAAATTTCTATTTCTTGCAATGAACACGATCTATGCCCTCCAAATCTAAACTCATACCCTTTGACTCAAGAACGTCCATTCCCTTCTTATTCATGTGACCAAGCCTACTAAGCCACATCTTCAAATCTACAGCTAAAGTAGATAAAGCAAAAGTAGAATCAATAATACAAGTAGATAGATAAAGAGTACCTACTTTCTTACCTCTTGCTAAAACAAGTACACCCTTGGAAATCTTCCAAGAATCCACTGTGAGAGTTACTGTGAATCCCTCATCACCTAAATTTCCTACATAAACCAAACTCTACTTCAGGACTGGGACATGCATAACCTCCTTCAACACCCATCTGTTGCCCGCCTATAATTCTAGCTACACTTTCCCTTTGCCAAAAATTCGACAAGGCATACCATCCCCTAAATAAAGCTCTCTAAAGTCTCCCTGGACATAATCATGGAACAATTCTCTATTTGGGGTTGCATGAAAAGAAGCACCAGAATCTAAAACCCATGATTCTACCTGACTATCCAAAGAAATTATGAGAGCATCCTGTGCCACAATACCTGCATCTTTTGCTTCTTCATTACCTTCATGTTGATTTTGTTTATCCTTCAACCAACAATCTTTCTTTGTGTGTCCTCTCTTTCCACAAAACCAACAGGTGATACCTCCATTTCTGGATTTAGATCTCTTTCCCATCTTTGACTTTGATTTCCCTTGCTCGACCTTCTCTCTTTGCCTTCCCCTGCTTTTAGCACTTAAAGCATTCCCTGATGATTCACCTGTGCTTCCTGTGAATATCTTCATTCAAGATTACACTAACCACATCATCAACTTTTAAGATTTTAGAAGCAGACATAGTATTACTTACTGCCATCACCAAACTATCCCAACTTTCAGGTAAAGAGCATAAGATTAAGAGAGCCTTTATTTCATCATAAAAAATAATATTGACTGAAGCTAACTAGTTTACCAAACCATGGAAATCACTAAGATGACTATATACCGATCCACCTTCCTACAATTGCAAAGTAAATAACTGCTTCATAAGAAATACCTTATTTGAAGCTGAGGGCTTTTCATATAAATTTTCCAAAGATTCTATCAACTCTTCTGTTGTCTTACACTGTGATAAGTTAGAAATCACAGACGATGCAAGGGTCAACCTTATGGATCCCAGAGCCTTTCAATCAAGAACATTCCATTCTTCATCCTTCATATCTGTGGGCTTACATGCAACCCCACCCAATGGTAAGTACAAATATTTTTGATACAGATAATCTTCTATCTGCATCCTCCAATGTTGATAATTTTTGCCGTTAAACTTCTCCATTCGTAGCTTACTTTCTTCTGCCATTGCTGTACTCCCACTCAACCAAAAACCCCTGAGAATGACCTGTAATCAAATAATAACCTGCTCCCTATAACCTTGCTCTGATACCACTTGTTAGGATCTAGGAAGCACAATTGATTACTTTTCTATAAGCAATTAAACACGAAATTGAACCAGAATGATTAAGTAACTAGAAACTTGAAACAACAAAGAATATGAGAAACAATACTATCTGTATTAACACTCTTCTTGAATACAATAAAGAAATCTTCCTCTCCTCTTCACACATCTTGGGTGTATAGTATTTCACTCAAGAGTTCTCTCTCTCTTTCTCAACCACAACTAACTCAACAACCTGAGTTGTTATCCCCTCCTTGATAGCTTCAGCTGATCTCCTTGACCTTGCACCTTGCAGATCTCCTTTGACCTTTCTTTCTTGCTTCAATTCTTTTCTTGCCTCAATTACAATACATGCCTCATGGGTCTCTTAAATAGGATCCCAAGCATATAATAATTAGACTTCTAATTAAAATAATTAGAAACATAGACTCAAGACTTAAATTAGTCTTCAACATGCAAACACTCTGGGACCTCTTAAAATTAGATGAGTCTAATTCTAGAAGCGCATTCTAGAAATGCATGCAAATGCATACACATGCATAGGTGACTGACGTCGGTTGCTGTCAGTCTACTCCTGACCGATGTCGATCAATCCCTGGTCCCTGCCTGATCGATGTCGACAATACTTCCAATGTCGATTACTGGTTGAACTCAACAACCTCCTGATTAGCATCCTGGTGAAGCTTTTAGCTCCACAACTTAACACTTCAGATGAATGAAGCTTGGATTGGTGAAAAAGAGGTCGAGTCCATTGGTTATAGTCTTTCCAATCTTGTACCATTTCAAACATGAGAGGGTATAAATTACCATGTTGGGTTGAGGGGAGCTCCTGGGTCTTATAGTGTCTATGGTATTCCATTACAAATGTGGCTTGCTCATTAGTGAGCTCAGGGATGAGACCTTGAATCCACTAGGATTGGTGTCCCAAGGGTGGGAGATCAGCCATGGATGTAATGAAGAAAGAGCAACATGGAAGACAAAATAAAGGTAAACTACTAAAGAACCAATAGGGAGAATGACACAAAACCAAAGTAGGACCAAAAAACTAAGGCAATAACTGAAACATAACTAAAATCAAAGCCTAACAACTAACAGAGGGGAGTTGGATAAAAGAGCTCTAAATGGGATAAAACTAATGTGAAACTATATGTGAGGTCTTATCAAGCATGTCAAAATGTAGCTTCAAGAATCTTAATAGAACCACTAGATTTTGGTAGGGTGCTAAAGTAAATCACTAAGGGGCTAGAAGGTTTAGGGATTCTATGGGCTATAGGAGGTCTATGGTGGTTATCTAATTTTATAGATTGTACCGTGCTATAAAAAAACTTATAAACTAGGTTGGGGATAACACAAGAAAGCACACAAAGTATGTGGCTAACTCTAGTTTTTCAAACCATAGTAAATCAAGTAGCTAATATTAGGCTATTGATTGCATAAATAAAGTGAAAACAATAATACCCAATGGAGAGAGATAATAACTGAGATGCAAATCTAGAAGCTAAGGCACTTTGAGGCCAAATGAAAGATGTTTTAAAAAATAAAGATGTTTTCAAGAAAGGGTTCAAGATCATTCATATTATATATTTGAGATATCTTTCTAAATCAACACTACTATTTTTTAGTAATCTAATGTTCTAGTTTAGCAGGAGATAGAGATTGTTTGAGCAAGTTGTATAGTTTGTTTTGAACATGTGTAATTCTAGTATGTAATGAGAAAATTTTCCAATTAGAGCATGACATGTAGTAGGAGATATTTCAATTAATGAAATTTTTTTGTAACCCTATACAAATGCAAAAAAATTCAAAAACTATTTCAAGAAATACCCAAAATAAGCTAAATTACTAAACAAATCAAACCTTAACATGCATACTACTATAAATAAACAAAGAGTTTCACTTTGTAAAGAAAAGTGCCCTCATATCCAACTCAAAGAGATGTGCAGAATTTGTACCAACTAATTATCTAAGATTAGATGCAAAAGAGAAAGAAGATCAAGCTATGTGTACACTGACTCCAGACCAAGAGCCAAAAGCTATGGAGGAGGTGAAGGAGAAGCCACCAATCTATGGAAGAGCCAATGAAAGGAGCAAAAAATAGGTGAAATGGAGTATTGAGGGATCAAGGATCAATCCAAAAGCTTTAATAACATTGTCAATAACAATGATAATCATTAAGAATAGCTGTAATAATGTAGGGCATCTCCTATCACAATGGAAGCTAATGTGCCAAGCAAGAATCAAGAGAGATTCATAGAGACAACCAAACTTTGAATGGATTGATCAAGTGGAAAGATTAGATAAATAAAGTGATCAAGATATAGGCTCAAATGAATGAGAATGAGGCATATATCCCAACCCCAATCCACTAAAAGACCTAAAACTATCTATTTTTGACCATTTGGGTTCATCTTGGCACTTTTTGTCATGTTCTACCTAGGCTGTGGCCTAGGATACAAATTTTGTGAAGGAAACATGCTGACTAAGCTATGAATTTCATTCACACAAGCCATGGCCTAGGTTAAATAAGGGCCTAGGTTGGTCAATACACTCTTGAAAGGCCCCGAGGGATCCTTAGGAGGCCTGTCTTGCATGCAAAAGGACCAAGATGGACTAGGATGTATGGAGGGCAAGATTATGATGAAAAAGAGGTAAAAGTAGGTGGTAGATATATCAAAATGAGATGAATAGGGTTGGTATTCTACATATAATTAGATGTATAATCATAGGGAGGAGTAGGGTCACGGGAAGTATGATTACGACCCCCACTTTGAGGTGTGTATGAGGTGGTGCATGAGTAATTCAAAGTAAAATGATACATAATTTTAAGCATGTACCTTAAATTACCATAGAGAGAGGAAGAGGAATATTTTTTTCATGCATTCATCTACTATGTTGTTTATCAAATCTGGTGCACTTGTCAACAATGGCTAATTTACAAGTAGTCACTATTAATGGTAAATATTTGTAAAAATTTGATCTTTAGCAATTTGAATTTTAAAAATAACATAATAATTATTTCACATATCGGTATTTTCTCAAAATTCCATAATAAATTTCTTCCATTACTATGATTTTGACAATTGATGAATAATAATCAACACTTATCTAAGAGTGTCCAGTACCCAAAACTCATAATACTAATTTTTTGATTTTTTTGAACCATAATCATCATTTCTCTTGGAGTTTATAGTGCCATTAAAATTATTTATTATGGAATTAGATAAATATGTTGTTAATAAACATCACTTATCAACATTTTATACTTTGGTAATCCTATAAAAATGTTCATGCTTGAATTTCAATTTGGTAGAAAGTACTCAGAACTATTTTGGTGTATGTATGCACTCATTTTGAGGTGAGGGATGTGAACATATTCTTATATTCACTAATCTCAAAATAAAAAACATCATATGTTAGGAAATTAATATATTTGGAGTATCAATATCCTAGAGAATATGTCTGTAAATGATAAATGATGACTCCTCATGACTCCTATATGGAGACAACTATTTTTCGCCACCCAAATTAATTTTGGTGATATGACATATTTTTTTCATTGCGAAAATTAAGAGGGTATAATGTCTTATATAATATAATATGGAGATATGAAAAATTAGGATGCCCCTAGGTATCTCTTAAAGTATGAATTTGGTGATAACCATGTCATGTCAATGATAATAACCATTTAGACTCAATGGAAAATTTAATAATGATATGTTCATGTGAAGCTCAATAGTCAATGTATGTACATCTCAAATGTGATACAATGATATTTCATGTGAGGATAAATAGTTAACTTATCCTGTAATAAGGATATTTTTCATGGGATAATGACATTCCCACAATATATGTCACCACTCTAGGATGGAAATATATGGTAATAAACATGTCAAGTGTTAAATCAATCAAGTGTCATGATATATGTAAGATTATGATGTATATAGTTAGTATAAGTTTGTAGGACACAAGGGTGTCTTGCAATCCATATGTAAGATATGTCAATAAGTCTCACCAAGATATATATGTGGGTACCATTCCCTTGTATGCATGCACGCGCGCGCACACACACACACACAAATATATAATAAATAAGGAATATGGAGTGAGTAAAATGCCCCCATAATCAGATTAAGGTATGCATATAATCATTAAATATTAGGTGGGTAGGATGCCTCCATAGGAAAATTTATATAGAAATAAGATTTTCTAGTGTAGACATTTAAAATTGAACACTTCATAACATTTTTAACTAATCAATATTCTATTCACACTAACATCCCTAGTATTCACTATTCATCACCCCCTAGTAAATTACTTCATTTCTTCTATAGCCACCTCCAATCGCATGAAATTCACATCATATTCCATCAGTTAATTAATCCAAATTATAACTAATCATTTCCTAGTTTCATATATTTTTAATATCCATAATTATTAAGATCTAAACATCTAATAATTCTCACATCATGACATCATTCTCCACCTCCTTCTACTTTCTAAATTTTAATAATGCCATAGGCTCCACCTATCCCCCATATTTTGAATTTTATAATTCAAATATTCCACTTTTCAAATAAAATAATCCTCCATGAATCTCCACTATCTCCATTAATCAAATTGAATAATCTCCACTATCTCCATTAATAAAATTAAATAATCACCACTATCTCCATTAATCAAATTAAATAATCTCCACTATCTCCATTAATCAAATTAAATAACCTCCACTATCTCTATTATCTAATTTCATAATCTCAAAAATACCCACTTGTTTCCCACCATTTAATTTATAATCCTAATACTCCCACTATCTAATTTTTATAATCCCTAAAGTCCCCATGTGTTTCCCACTGCTTAATTTTATAATCCTAAGATTCCAATTATACAATTAATAATCCTCAAATTTATCCAATCCTCCACCATTGATCAAGATCAATGGTTCATATCATCTTGGTAAATATATAAATGGAATTATCCACCTCCATTTATACTAAGCTTGAATTATACAATGAAGTGTCTTATAGATTCATCCAAATATTCAACATCATCAAACATCCAACCAATCAAAACATTAAGTTTACAAGGAGAGGTCCTTATAGTTTTGTCCACATGCTTCATTTGCAACCACATCACTTCTAAACACAATCAATTATTCAAAAGAGTAAGTTAAAGGTATGTTATTGGTATGATTTTTTTTCATATTTATATTATTTCTCAATTTGAAGTACACTTGCATAAATTATTTATCATTTACATTTATTTTGGATTTTGGCTAACCATTTACTAATCTTTGTTCTTGTGTTACATTTTGGCATGCTTGGTAGGAATACACACCCCATAACCATTTTTGGAACCATATAAGCCTCTTCTCTAAGTAAATAAAATAGCCTTCTCTTTTGAATTTCTCATATATTTACTTGCAAGTTTCTCATCAAAGATATTTTTTTGAAGTTCTCATTAATCTACTTGCAAGTTTCCCATCAAATAGAGTTTTTTGAAAGTTATAATTTACTTATTTGTAGGTTTATCATCAAAGGGTTATTTTTTTAAAAAAGTTATAATTTGTTTACTTGTAGGTTTCCCATCAATTTTTTTTTTAAGGTTCTAATTTATTTACTTGTAGGTTTCCCATCAAAGAGTTTTTTTTTTAAAGTTCTAATTTATTTACTTGCAAGTTTCTCATCAAGAGTTTTTTTAAAGTTATAATTTGTTTACTTGTAGGTTTCCCACTAAAGATATATTTTTTTAAAGTTATAATTTGTTTACTTGTAGGTTTCCAATCAAAGAGATATTTTATACTACTAATCCATTATTTTATATATTTTTGTTATTATAGATGTGGTTATCATACAAACAAACACATTTGCAAACACAGTTTACTCTGGTGTACCTAAGATGAAAAAATATTTCAATTGGTGTCTTAAAAATGAATTTGAATTTGAATTTTATTGAGTGAATATTACTTGTATATAGTAGCTTGGCATATACTCTCCCCTTGCCCCATTGCGGGATCCTAGGTGATTAAAAACACACAAGTTACTCTTAGCTTGATTAATTACTTAAGTAGTAATTAAGTCATTTTCATTTCATTGCAAGTTTGTTTGTTTAATAAAGGTTGCATATACTCTTTCCTTGCTTCACATTGGTGATGATTTACTAGAAATCAAAAGTAACTTTTATGATTTTTTGTTACCTAGGCTATACTCACATATGTTTTTTCCTTGCATCATATTGGTAATGATTTTATAGAAATAAAAAATGATTCTAGTTTATTTTTTTACTTTATAGAGACTATATCAACCATGGATTTCAATACCACATAGTAGCCCAAACCCTATATACTGATGGGGTATACAAACTAAGGATCCATTATTTTAATTACCTAAGCAATTGTGTGTTTTAATCACATCATGATGTGAGGGGGTTTCATCCTCCAATACTCAATACTTATATAATGACCTAAAAGTTTAGTTTTATGACATTACACCATTGAAATCTTATGGTTTGAGTGGGCACATAAGGATTAAACCCTTTCATGTAAGTCTGTTAATCAACTTATTCCATTGTTTTGGACCTCATCTTACCAAAATGTATATAGAAGACTCCCCTAGTTAATCCTATAAAGAATTTTATCCACAATAAGTATTTTTTCCATTATATTTATGGTGCATTGGTAAGAAGTTATCCTTAGTCAGTTACTCTCAACATACCCTTAAAACTAGGTTTAGTGGGATACATGCACGTAATCCTTTTTAGTTACTATTTTTAATTATTGGGCTATCACTATCTAATAAACAAGTAAATATAATTTAGAAACCACAAATTATTCAAGACTCTATCTAGATCATACTTTTACTAAGTGGTTTTGATTATAATCACTCTCCTAGTTAATAGGATTCCTTGGTTTATTTTTGTGTGTGCACGAACATTATTTTTGCCAAATAAAATGAAAGTTGACCAAAATAAACCAACATAAAAATAAAATATCATAGAGTTAAATCCACATAAAAATCCTAAATTGAATTGCATTAAATTACATTCAGTCCAACATCCATGGCATATTTCACTAGAAGCCAAGCTATAAGTAACCCAATTTTAGATTAGAATTTGGGTAACAACCTCTCATTTGAAATTAATTTTTGTAATAATCCATTCCCCAAAAATAAAAAACATGATGGTTATACTAATGGTGACACTAATCAATGTGAATATGGCCAAGACAACAATAGTTAGTAGTTCAAAATTGATCAAGGAAAATCCTATGTAGAACAATACCTCTATCAAAATAAAGGGCAAATCCTATCACATCTAGCTCAAGTAGATGATTCCACTTATGTTAAAAGAGACTTAATGAATCTAGCCTATAAACAAGACCAAGAGGTTCATGACCAAGAATAATCCACTACTAGTTATCATATAGATCAAGATCAATACCGTACTAAAAACCTCCATTTGAATAAAAAAACTACTAAAAAAGGAACATCAAATTTAGTAGAGAAGTCTTCTAAAGACCCAAATAAAGTCATAATCAATAAAGTTCAAAAATTTAGCTAATGATAGCTAGTTTAGCCTCAAATTTAGCAGCCACATTGATAGGTTGTCCATATACCTTTCATTTAACCAATCAATGAATTGGTGTCATTTTCTACTAGGGCTAGTGTCCAAGGCTATGTGAAATGAGATGTTGGATATTTGATTTAATAGTTCATTGTTTGGGGGGTGTTTACTTTGATATTGATTTATAAATCCTAAGGATAAAAAATAAGATCCTAATTCTATGTTGTATAAAAGGTAAATCTAGATTGTTTTACTAACTGAATATCCCCTAGAAAAGTATTCTTTAGTTCACACCATCAACATCTAAAACTTAAACATCTGGCATAAGACACTATAGTTTCCTTATTCAACTTCACCAACTGGGTAAGATAGTGTTGTATTTATAATGTGAGAATGTTGATTGTATATTGTCACTTAAACTGCATCCTGACATATTCTAAATATTGAGATGAGTTAACAAACTTTCATATTAACTTTACTCTTATGAGAATTGAAAGACGCACATTGCATAAAGTAAACTTGCTTGTATTGAACTGAAACAAACTTTAAATTTAATGAAAGCACACTTACATTAAGATAAACACACTTTATGTTAAAATGGAAATTACACTTTGAAGTAAAATGAAATATACTTGTATCAAAAGAAACACTTTTAAACTATAAAGTAGAAATACCAATTGTCTTGATCTTCGAAGAGAAGTGGGCCCTTGCTCCTTCCTTATAACATGATCATATTTAATTTAGTAGTGGAATAAAATGCTATAGTTTATTAATAATTAATTATAAAAAGGAACATATATAGATGCTATGAATTCTACTAAAAAATTAAACTTGAATGTTTCTTCTCTCTATTGCCTATTATCTTAGAATGAGAAGGAGACATGTACTTAAAACACATCTCAATGACCATTCTCAAAATATAAAATCTATAAATATGAACAACAAAATCCACTTATTCAAAATAAAATATCTAGGAATAAGATCCCACACTTATAAGAAGCATTGGAACTGATTCAACTAAAAATAGATTGAGTATAACTAACATATATCTTAATAAATAATGTTTGAATTTACAAAATAGAAATACATTTATATCTAAATCATTTTAGACTATTAATATGAGTAGTAATGTCTAAAAGAAGATATCTAAAGAGGAAATATATATATATATATATATATATATATATATATATATATATATATTTGGAGTTGCTATATTAATTTATAGAGTATAGTTGGGCATCTTTGGAGCACAACTAGGCATCTTTAGATCATGGTTGGATAGGTCTTCGAAGCTTTGTTGGAATGTATTTAGAACTAACTTGGTGGATCTTCAGAGCTTCAATGAAACATCTTCAGAGATGCAGATCTTTAGAGATCGACTAAATATCTTCATAGCTCATTGTGTTCTATGTCGAGTCTTCAAAAGTAATTCCAAAAAGATGTTTCCAAAATTGTTAATGACTTCTCAAAATAATTCTATCACAAAAATGTATCTCTATATATAAAACTATACTCATTTCATCCAAGTTAGACACAAATAATAAGATAGAAAATCATCACATACAAACAAAATATAATTACACTCATTTCGTACTTAGATGAGACCTTAACTATTAAATGTAATGAAATATATAACCAAGAGGCAACACTTATGGATAATTTATATGAGATATAATGAGCTATATAAAATGCTCATTATTTTGCCCCCACACTTTACCTTATGCAAGTCCTCTTACAAACTAGAGGAGAAATATTCTTTAATCTAATAGTCCTAATTCCAATAATTGGATAAGATCATAAATTTAAAAGTGATGTCCCCAATCATAATGATTTATAGGCAAAAATCCTAAATCTCTTACCACAGTTTGTAACCATACTTGAAATTCTACTTTTACCTGATTATACCAATTCTACCAAGGAAACATGGGACAAAGAATAACAGGTGGCCTAAATCTCATGATAATAGAAACATCTAACCCTACTTATTCTAGGAGTTAAGTGATGATCTGATAAAGTGCCCTAGCTCTCCAGAAACTCCAATTGATGGTAGTGGGATTCATGACTTGTATTTTAAAGCAATAGGTAAAGTCTCCCATATAGCCATACTTACAATGATAGAGCTAGAGGAATGCTAGATGATAATCTCAGAAGGTTTCTACATTTTATCTTAATGGCTCATGATACTTATCTTCCATGTACATGTGATTCAAATTCTAAAAGGTAGCAATAAGTTTTCAAGCTTCTGGAAACTTGGGTCTTATACATAAGCTTGTAGTATTTTGTAGTTCCAAGAATTGATTATGTGCTTGCTCTCAATAAATTTGATTTATCATAATGAAAAGGAAAACATGTAATTATGTTTCTCCCTTAAACAAGTTAACCAAAAATCCAAACTGGTGTCCCAATAACATGTTACAAAGATAAAACTCACAAATTTGATCTTGTCTTTTTTTAGTGATTTTAATAAAGACGTCCATGAAGATGTGTTCATCTTAAATGACATGGGGGAAACCAAGAGAAATAAATTATATTTGACACTTATAAAACTTTTCATGAAGAAATAAAACATACATAGAAGAAGGTTTTCTACAAGATAGTAATTTCTTAGCAATTTCACAAATATTTTGAATAGAAGTCTGAGCTTACTACTACTGTTACTGAGACTCTATTTTGATTATAGCATTCTCTACTTCCAACTTTTGAATCTTGTTCTGAACTTTCTTCCAAATTGAAATAATCTCATGAAGGAGTAGAGGAAAAAGAGGAATAAATCTTTTGTTCCTTCATTTTGTACAACTATCTCCCTTGTTTCCTTATGCATAACCTATATGGCAGCTTGCAAATCAACATTCTGAGTTATCATCTCCTATGTGCGAGTGTTTCATTGACCAAAAATATGCATATCTACTAGAAATAGAGTGTTGTAAATTATCAATCTAAGCATCTTTACTACCAATAGAGTGTTGTAGATTATCAATCTGAGCATATTTACTTGCAAGGGAATTTTGTAAAGTGCTAAGTTCACGAGATTGTGAGAATAATTTTTTATAAATTCTAGTTTGTTCAGTATTAAATACTATTATAATCAATTCCTATGCTCAAACTTGGGAAACAAAATATTCATATCACTGTTCTAAAATAGAAATGGTTTGGCCTTTACCTTGCAAGTCAATCTAATAAAGTCCATCTCTACTTGTTATTGTTGAATAATTTCTTTATATCATGATAGGGTCGTAACATGCTACAAACATTTGTCTTTATAAACATGCTAAGGAGAAGATGAAGCTTCTTCCATGAGTGGAGATTTACCCTTGTCAATTGTGAAAGATAAGGGTCTTTCTTACTTAGGTGTAATCTCTTATGCATGGGTTTGGGTTTCTTCAACTGTCTGCTCAACATCTATAACTTCTATGGGATAAGTAAGGCTTAAACTACCCAAAATTTTAGCTACTTTTGCCTCACCTTCTTCTTCATCTTGGAGAATAAACCGATGAATTCATTGGTGTTTGACAAATGGGGAAGGTTTTTCTCTCAAAACCCTCATTTTATTTTTTGACCTTCATCACATCTTTAGAGCTGTAGGTGTCAAAGATTAACCTTCCTCTATTTTTGCTATCACAGGAGGATGTTGCAATTTTGTACTAGGAATTTTGAGTGAATTTTAAAGAAATGAAGATCGAGCTTTCTCACCCTTTGGTTTCTTAAAGAAATGGTGTTGAAAGATGAGATTAATTAAACCATGATGTTTAATTGACCCAGTTCCCCTTTTTAATTTTTGAGCTACATGATGGATAACATAGTAAAGATAAGAAGGAAGGTTTACCTGGTACTCAAGTTTAATAGCTCCTTCACATGAATGAGAAGTTGCATAGATTCTCCACCAACCACAATGAACTGTCCATCACAAGTGAGGTATTTCATGACCCAATATGCTACATTATGCCATGGAGGTGGAATACCTTGAATGATCCCTCTGATAATGCCTTGTGAAACCTTGGCCAACTTAGGATGGGGTTTATTACCAACAATGAACATTTGAATCAGATCAACAAAACTCAAATTTTTAGTAAAAACCATGCCTTCTTCAATAATCTTTGAAAGTTCACTAATAATAGAGGAATTGATAGGAATATGTTC
Organism: Torreya grandis; assembly: GCA_037957365.1. NCBI lineage: Eukaryota > Viridiplantae > Streptophyta > Pinopsida > Cupressales > Taxaceae > Torreya > Torreya grandis. The sequence goes on from JARHVA010003730.1 coordinate 1,407,671, forward strand.
ACCCTAGACTTTAGACTGATCTTCATCAAATTTAACTAAAAAATCTCAAACAATGTTCTCCTGAAAACCCTAGAATTTATTTAGGAAATTGAGCCATCTTTCTATTTTGAAAACAACCTTAGAAGATTCATCTTGTAAAATAAGTTCTATTGACTCTGTTTCACTTTTATTTTTACCCTCGATCTTTGTAGTTATCCACAATATTCTCAAAAACTTACTTGCACAATGCAAAGCTGAGTTCAAAATCACACAGAGTACTGAGTAGGGCAAGGAAGTTGGGACATGATGTGGCAATGAATAGAAATAAATGGGTAAATAGGTGGAGCATGTGTAATTGATAAAAAGTATCACAAAATTATAGTAGAAATGATGGTCAAGCACTTTGGAGCAAGCAAAGTTTTAATGAGGGAGTAATTTTTGGAGTCAACATCAATGACATGGTATGAAAGATCATAATAGATGACACTTGAAATGATATTTGCAATTATTTCTACATTAGGACTTATATTTGGAAAAGGTTTTTGGAATAACCCCACATCAAGACTTAAAATTAATAAATAGTACCGGATTTAGTCACATCCATGTGGTGTCAAATGAATTTATCCATATGTAGAAGTGTTGTCTACCTAATGGTCATACATACATAACATAAAATAGAAAATGTCTAACATGTTAGGAAGGAATTTAAATTGTACATATATTGTAAGGATCCATGCTTATCTCCTAAAGTTGACATGTGTCTTACAAGGATAAATAATTTTGAGAAGATAAGTTAGCTGACAAGACAATAGTTCATGTTTATTACATAAATTTCATCTAAAAAGTGTCATTTTTGGTTTTCATTTTTCATTTTTCATTTTTTTAAATTTTTATGCTTTTTTTAATATATAGTTTAAATTTTTGAAGGGAGGAGAGCTATAATTTATTTATTTTCAGTACTCCCCCTTATTCAATGTTTGCTTACAAAGATCATTCAGCCTTAGTGGAAGAATCAGGTTCTTCTATAAGGTCAAATTAGTCTTGCTTTTGTTTAATAAATTCTTTCCTACTGAGAGGTCTCCTATACACTTTAAGTCTGTGACCACTGACCAAAAGTGTCCTTTGGTCACCATAAATTGGTTAAACTTGAATAGAGCCATTGTTGTGGATAGTTTTGATCAGGTATATCCCTAACCATCTTGTCCTGAGCTTACCTTTGAAATGCTAGAATTTAGAATCAAATAGAAGCACCCAATCACCTTCTTAAAAATATTTTTCTCTGATATGAACATCATGCCATTATTTTCACTACTTTTGGATCATGCTATCTTAAGTGAGTGCATCCATTCTTAATTCATCTTGCCCATTCAGTTTCATGATTATTTACTTCTATGCTTCATCAAGATTAACCTCCATATCAGCTACTGTCTTCAGTGTCTGTAGTTCAAATTATATTGACAACAAAGGAAACATAAGTTCATAAGGAAAGAATCCTATGGTAGTCTTCTATGTTGTATTATATGCCTAAATTGCTTCAAGTACTCTATCTGTCTAATCTTTCCTACTACTATTCACTATTTTGGTTAGAATGTTTTCAAGCTCTCGATTGGTGACCTCCACTTGCCCATTAGCTTGGGGGTGATATGGTGAGGATTTTTGATGATTGATTGGTAAAGTTATGTAAAAGCCTTGATCATGTTAGATATAAATTGAGGTCCATCATAAAAAAATATATCTAGGAGCTCCAAATCTCAACATGATCCTATAATATAGGAAATCAAAAACTATTTCCTCTTGAGCAAAGGTGAGTGCCTACACTTCAACCCACTTAGTAACATAATCAATACATACTAATATATACTCTATTATTTGAGATGATGGGCTGATTGTGTATACAGATAATATTTTCAAATTTTATCATTTATTGACACTTTACATCTTGTAAGAACCCATCAAGACTCAATATGCCTAAGTGCACACCTTAAAGGGTTCACTAGGAAAGGGGTGGGTGGAAAATTGGTGATCTGAAGGATTTTTATCCTTTATTGTCACATTATTACCAATCCAACCAAATCTTAAAACCATTTCCTAAGCTATTACTCCTTTTCACACTCCTTCAGTCTTTTCCACTTTCCATCCTTATTTTTCTCACCTTAATCCCCTTTTGTTTAGTTGACTATACTAGGTTGACTAGGTCAGCCCTATATAGTTTTGGGTGATTTTCACTTAGGAACTAGTTTGGCTCTTGGCTGACCTAGCTCATGACCTAGTGAATAATTATCCAAAATTGTGCTAAGTTGACTAGGTCAACCCTGTCAGTTGAGATTTTTGGAAGGGTTTAGGGTCGAATACACCTATATATACAAGATCATTTTGTCATTATTTCATATGAAATCAAGAGTTATTATTCACTTATACTTCTTTACAATATGCTCTTCCACCATTCTACTTGACGAGTCCTAGTTTAAGGTTTCTACTTGGAGAACTAGTCTTGTGGAGAAGTTTTGGATGCTTTGGCCTCTCTTAGTGATCCTTACAAACCACAACAACCTCTTTCTAAGACTTTTTGGACAAGGGAGAGATTAAGTCTGAATGGGTTAACCATTCAGGTAAGTATTCTCTAACTTTTCTTGTCTCTTTAGTAGATAGAAGTGGCATAAGTATTAGATTCAAATAATATTAATCTCTTTATTCCATGTATTAGGGTCTTACTCATACATAACTTAATTGAGATTCTCTTATACATGTTTTGATTATTTACTAACCCCCCCATATTGTGCCATAAGCTTTGGTGAGCACTAGATTAGATTTGATTTACTTATTATTTTTGTGAGATATCAAAACATAGGACTCCCTTAGGGTTATTTCATGATTTTGCTTGATTGGAGGCTTTGGAACCCTCCATAGCATAGTGTATTATAGTAAGAGATCCCATAATTAGGTCCATCAGATCCCCATATTGGTCATATTCCCTTTTAACAAATGTGTCCCCAATTAGAAGTGTATGGTATGATCTATTTTCTCCAAGTTATGATTGATTTATAGACATGATGTATTTTTGATTGCATACATTCTAATGAAACCAACAGGAATCTAACCTTTGTAAGTTTTATTTCACATTTTTCACTATTTTATCATTTTTATTATCATATATTTGTGATACTGGGTTGACTATATCAACATAGTTCTAACTTATGTTCATAATTTTAACATACAATCACATCAATACGAATCTATTATGTCTGTGCAAGGTTTTTACTAGGTTTATGTTACTAGGTCAACCCAGTCAACCTTGTACATTTTTAGGCATCTAGTTTAGCATACTAGGTTGACCTAGTTGACCCTGCACATTTTTAAGTTTTCAACAATAGGATCTGTAAAGCTAGGTTGACACAGTCGACATAGCAAAATTTACAAGTAGAAATCAAGGTTATTGGACAAAAATCTAATCTTTATTTGCAACCTCAAAGCCACCAAGGTTCATTTCTATCTTTATTTATCATTTATAACATTTGTTACAGTTTTATTTTTCATAGTTTGTAGTCTTTAAAACTACCCTTGTATAGTTAACTAGGCTGAACCTATTAATGTAGTTATGTATTTTATGTTCTATTTAGAAAGCTAGGTTGACTCTATCGACGTAGTTCATTTTGAGATCTTTGCTTCCATAGTATAGAGGTGACACTATCAACCCTATTCTGTATTCTCTACATACACTATCAACTGAATTGACATTATACTATGATTCAAAGTTGGAATTAACCCTTATATGCTAGTAATTATCTCACACTTTCATTTCTTATTGCTTGCATGATTAGAATAGATCACATAGTCTAATTAGGTGGTTTTCAATATACTATTTAGTTGCATTATTTTATATTTTATGCACACACTACCAAATCATAAAATATTAAAATGCATTATAACAATTATCTATCCAAGGCCTACCTACTTAGATTTTATCACTAATAGGGAAGCTAAATTGGTTTTCTGGCCAAGTATAAACATGTGGTTAATGGTATATTCTAGCTAAGCACCCAACACCCTTATCATTGTGGTGTGTGACATAAGGGGGTAAGCCCTAATATCAAGTCGATACCATTACCAATATAGATCCCTTTCAACCTAAATATCCTAAAACCATCCTTAGATTGATTTCTAGTTCCTTACTTACAACCAAACTTCCTATCACATCTAAAATTATACTCTAATAATTTAACAACATTAAGGATGACCACTTAGTTATATTTTACTTTCCAAGTTAATTTATTGATCTTTGCTTAATTGTATGTTGTATTTCAAAAACTTTCATTAGCCAGTGTTAGTGAAAGGTTTTGTGCTATGTGCCTCAATTGGATCAACCTCATTGACCCAATTGTTTGTGTGTTTCCTTTCATTTCTTACTTTCCTAAAGTACTTGCAAAATTATTTTTATTTTATTACAAAGTTGTTTATGTCGACAAAATATATTATAGGCCGTATATTTTTCCCCTCCTTACTATACTAGGTTAACCCTGTCAACTCAATACAATTTCCAGCCCTTGTTTTCTATTATAGGTCGACCCTGTCAACTCTGTATAATTTTTAGACCCTATTTTATATTCTAGGTCAACCTAGTTGAATCTATATCTTTTTTTATTTTCCTATTTTTTGATCTAGTTATCTATTTATTCTTCTTAGCATTCTATTCATTTCTCTCAAATCATCATGAAGTACCTTATCATAATTTTCTTAGATAACTTGAATCGATTTAGACACTATATAGAGTGCTCTTTCCTTCTTATCTTATATTATCTTTTCTTTCTCTTTTTAGCTTGTGGGGCATCTTGCGATGCCCATGCACACATTACTCTATCCTTTAGGGCATCTTGAAATGCCCACCCACATATCATTTCAAACTCTGGAGTATCTTATGATGCCCATCCCTACATCCACTTACCCTTTGGGTCATCTTTTGATGCCCACTTTTATTCTACCTGGCATGCTACCAAACCAATTCAACTTTAATAAACCTTTTGAGACACATAGGGTTATCTCTCACATACTCATCCTTGATATATATGTTAGTGTAGGATCATTTTCTTCTTTTCATGCTTTCTATCCATATCTATCTAACACTTTTTGTAGGTTACTTACACAGATCTCTCCCTCTACAATAGTTATTTATTATTACAAACCTTTAGTCCTTCCTTTTTGGTCTTTTGGTGTCCCCTTTATCTTATGAGGTCCATTATAAAACCATGGATAGGATCCGATCTTCCTTATGATGTATCATATTCTTCTTTATTTTCATACACTTTTTACACACTTTTTGGCATCCCTTGGATTTATCTTTTATGAGTTTGATTGTAAGACCATGGATAGGAACTGGCCTTCCTCACAAAATACCATATTTATTATCCCATTAATTTTTCACATACTTTTTATCACCCTCATGGGTTTATCTTTTATGAGTTGCAGTTTAAGACCATGAATAAGACTGGCTTTCTTCATAAAATTATTATCCTATCATTCCTTTTCTAAAATGTGTTTTATAATGGTTACAAGTTTTATATTCTTGTTCTAAAATTTAGCTTTTGCTTCTTTTGATAGATGGAATTTGGAAAAACAATCTATGTTATCATGTTTTCCTCCATTTCCCTCATTCTTATGATAAGGAATCATGCTTTTCTATCATTATATCCATTTTCATCCTTTGTCACATTTTTTGTGATTTAAAGTAATTCAAATTGTTTCATGTGTCATTCCTCTTTATTTCCTTTCCTTTCACTCATAATTGGATAAAATAAGGTTGAAGTCAAGATAACATTTTTATTTCACCTATATTTATGGGACTCTTAGACCACATGCTCTCTAAAATTCTATCTCTTAGCAACCAAGTCCCACATATTCAAATGAAAGTCATCTTTAGCACCCATGTTTGGTTTTCTAAATTTGTTGGAAAAATAATATAAAAATCCATCAAGAAAGTTAAAAACCAAATCATTTTAAATAAAAGGAAATGATATACAAAAGGCACCATACAAATATTTAAAGTCAAAATTCACACTAAAAAACATGATTACAAGCACATCTCCTATCTCTAATTGAAACTCAAACTCCACAGTTGGCCTCACATAGAGTCAAGGTCTATTAGCGTATGGTAGGCCAATAGATTGGAATAGGAGAATGTTAGGAACCCATCCAAGGAAGCACAATTGATTACCTTTCTTATAAGCAATTAAACATGGAATTATACCAGAATGATTAAGTAACTAGAAACTTGAAACAACAAAGAATTTGAGAGACAATACACAATCTTGTATTAAATAATCTTCAGAAGAAAATACAATAAAGAAGATGCCACTTCTTCTTCCACCTCTAAGGCTTGCCACACCTCAAGGACTTCTTCCCTCTCTCTCTTGCTCAACCACAACCAACTCAACAACCTGAGTTGTTATCCCCTGCTTGAATGCTTCAGCTGATCTCCTTGACCTTACACCTTGTAGATCTCCTTAACCTTGCTTTCTTGCTTCAATGCTTTACTTGCCTTAATTACAATACATGCCTCATGGGTCTTTAAATAGGATCCCATGCATACAATAATTAGACCTCTAATTACAATAATTAGAAACACAAACTCAAGAGTTAAATTAGTCTTCAACATGCAAACACTCTCGGACCTCTTAAATTAGACAAGTCTAATTCTAGAAACGTATTCTAGAAACACATGCAATTGCTTGCACACACACAGGTGACCGATGCCAATTTTTGTCAGTCTGCTCCTGACCGACATCGGCTGATCCCTGGTCCCTGCCTGACCGATGTCGGCAATACTACCGATGCCAGTTACTGGTTACACTCAGTAACTCCCTGATTAGCCTCTTGGTGAAGCTTTTAGCTCCATAACTTAACAATCTCCCACTTGGAGATAAACAACTGCACCTGTATAGCAACCTCCACTAACCACCTCAGGCACCTCCATCTTCAAACTCAATCTTGAAGACCAATCATCACACATCCTGTGATGCTAAACCTGTCATCCAATTAACCTGCCACATCCGAACCTACAAATCCATGTAGTGAAGAACTTGACCCTGCATAGCATGTGCACTTGCTGTTGGTCCCTCTCAAATATCTGAGAATCCACTGAACTCTACTCTAGTACTCCTTTTTCGAATTGGCTCCAAACTCTCTGACAACTCCCACTGCTTGGAAAAACTTAGGTCTACACCAAACCTCATGTAATTTTGAACAATGTTCTAAGCTCAGCTTGAACTGTCTAGCCCTTAGTGTACTTACCGGTTCTGCACCTACACCTTCTTCACATTAGCTCCCACTGGAGACAAAATCAACCTGTGATCTTCAATGTCTCTCATGCCAAAAGAATTTTGCTGCTCCTAAATTCTTCATGACACACCTCTGAACTATCTTTACCTTTAGCTCAGAAACTCCCTGTATGTGTAACCCTACAACAAGCACACAAAATAGTAACAGAATAATGTAGCTAATATTATCCAACCTAGTAAAAGAAAACACAATGGTTAAACCTCCATTGTCCTGCAGCCTGCTCAAGACCATATACTCTGGGCTTCTGTCTCACGTGTCCATCCACTCTCTTCTCTAACCTAGGAATCCATCCCTCTATCAGTGCTTTCTTCTAGCTAACAACTCCACCAACAAACCCCTGTTTGGTTCTTCTCCAAGGACTCACACTCCTCATCCATGTCAAGCTCCCACTATTTTTGGATTCTACTTGCATTGCCTCTTCACATCTTCCTAGTTCTCGATCATCAGTAAGCAACAAGTAATATAAAGAAGGTGAACAATGAATGTGAGGTTCACTTACCCTTTCTGACCTCCATATGGGTGTTTGAGACTCCTTGACAGCTTACTATCCATCCAACATCCATTCCAGTGACCGATCTTGGCCATCTCCCAGTCTGCACCCGACCGATGTCAGTTCCCTACACTGACCCTGACTGCCGATGTCATTTCCCTAGCTGACACCAGTGTCCCTTCTACCAATGTCAGTTCCTGTCTGACCGACATCAGTCTTCTACTACCTGACACTACCGACCCCGCTGGTCTGCACATGACTAATGTCGGTACCTGCCTGATCGACATTAGTTCCATGTGACCAATGTCGGTACCTATGTTTTCCTATAAGTGATGACTTCTTTATCTGCAAGCTCATCTTGGATCAAAACCCTGTCTATACTCCCTGCTCAGAATTATTTATCCCCTGTGACTGATCTCTATCCCTCATCTCCTCCATAAACACCAAGGCTTCCCTATTCTTGTCAAAAGCATCAAATTTCCTTTTCCTATAATGAACTCAATCAATGCCCTCTGAATCTAAACTCATACCCTTTGACTCAAGAATGTCCATTCCCTTCTTATTCATGTGACCAAGCCTATTAAGCCACATCTTTGAATCTATAGCTAAAGTAGATAAACCAGAAGTAGAATCAGTAATAAAAGTAGATAGATAAAGAGTACCTACTTTCTTACTTCTTGCTAAAACAAGTGCACCCTTGGTAACCTTCCAAGAATCTACTGTGAGGGTTACTGTGCATCCCTCATCACCCAACCTTTCTACAGAAACCAAACTCTGCTTCAAGACTGGGACATGCATAACCTCCTTCAACACCCATGTGTTGCTTGTCTGTAATTCCAACTGCACTTTCCCTTTGCCAACCATTTGACAAGGCGTACCATCCCCTAAATAAAGCTCTCCAAAGTCTCCCTAGAAATACTCATGGAACAAATCTCTATTTGGGGTTGCATGAAAAGAAGAACCAGAATCTAAAACCCATGATTCTAACTGACTATCCAAAGAAAGTATGAGAGCATCTTGTGCCACAATACCTGCATCCTTTGCTTCTTCATTACCTTCATGTTGATTTTCTTTATCCCTCAACCAACACTCTTTCTTTGTGTGTCCTTTCTTTCCACAAAACTAGCAGGTGATACCTCCATTTCTGGATTTGGATCTTCCTCCCATCTTCGACCTTGTTTTCCCTTGCTCAACCTTCTCTCTTTGCCTTCCCCTGCTTTCTGCACTTAGAGCAATCCCTGATGATGATTCACCTGTGCTTTTCTTACGTATTTCTTCATTCAAGATTACACCAACCACATCATCAACTTTTAATATTTTAGAAGCAGACACATTATTACTTATTGCCATTACCAAACTATCCTAACTTTCAGGTAAAGAGCATAAAATTAAGAGAGCCTTTACTTCATCATCAAAAACAATATTGACTGAAGCTAACTGGTTTACCAAACCATGGAAATCACTAAGATGAGTATGTACCGATCCACCTTCTTACATTTTCAAAGTAAATAACTGCTTCATAAGAAATACCTTATTTGAAGCCAAGGGTTTTTCATATAAATTTCCCAAAGATTCTATCAACTCTTTCATTGTCTTACACTGTGATAAGTTAGAAATCACAGACGATGCAAGGCTCAACCTTATGGATCCCAGAGCCTTCTGATCAAGAACCTCCCATTCTTCATCTTTCATATCTGTGGGCTTGCATGCAGCCCCACCCAACAGTAAGTACAAATCTTTCTGATACAGGTAATCTTCTATCTGCATCCTCCAATGTTGATAATTCTTGCCGTTAAACTTCTCCATTCATAGCTTACTTTATTTTGCCATTGCTATACTCCCACTCAATTAGAAACCCCTAAGAATGACCTATAATCAAACAATAACTTGCTCCTTGCAAACCTTAGCTCTGATACCAACTGTTAGGAACCTGTCTAAGGAAGCACAATTGATTACCTTTCTTATAAGCAATTAAACACGAAATTATACTAGAATGATTAAGTAACTAGAAACTTGAAAAAACAAAGAATTTGAGAGACAATACACAATATTGTATTAAATAATCTTCAGAAGAAAATACAATAAACAAGATGCCACTTCTTTTTCCACCTCTAAGGCTTGCCACACCTCAAGGACTTCTTCCCTCTCTCTCTTGCTCAACCACAACCAACTCAACAACCTGAGTTGTTATCCCCTCCTTGAATGCTTCAGCTAATCTCCTTGACCTTACACCTTGTAGATCTCCTTAACCTTGCTTTCTTGCTTCAATGCTTTACTTGCCTTAATTACAATACATGCCTCATGGGTCTTTAAATAGGATCCCATGCATACAATAATCAGACCTCTAATTACAATAATTAGAAACACAGACTCAAGACTTAAATTAGTCTTCAACATGCAAACACTCTTGGACCTCTTAAATTATATGAGTCTAATTCTGGAAATGTATTCTGGAAACACATGTAACTACATGCACACGCACAGGTGACCCATGCCAATTTCTGTCAGTCTACTCCTGACCGATGTCGATCGATCCCTGGTCCCTACCTGACCGACATCGACAATACTGCCGATGTCGGTTACTGGTTACACTCAGTAACTCCCTGATTAGCCTCTTGGTGAAGCTTTTAGCTCTAAAACTTAACAGAGAATTCAACAAAATCTATGGTGATACCTACTTTCTCACATAAGTACTTAATCTTTGCAATAGATCGATGCCTCTATAAGGGGTCTTGAGGAATGGAGAACACATTATAGGAAGGTAGGTCCATTTTACTTTTCATGCATATAGCCTTCATGGGATGATTTACATAGTTTATTTGTTGACCTAGGACTTGTGTGGCTAAGAGAAGTTCTCCAAAGTCCTTAAGGTCAAAAATCCTCTTATTTTGAAAAACTTAATTTTAATGTCTTGACTTCGATAAAGATTTCCTCTACCTTGAATTTTCCTTCATTCTCACCTCCACCTATTTCATTTCTCCCCTTGATAGGCAAATTATGATTCCAAATCTATTTCCCTTCTTATTTATTCCGTTCTTCTTCACCTCTTAAAAACATGCTAACACTAATTTATTTCAATTTTATCTATCCTTAGAGCGAAACCAGATGTTTGAGTAACTTTGGATTACTTTATTTATACCATAGAATTATATTCCTAGAATTATTTTGCTCTTTTTTTACCATTTGGCATTTTTTTACTACCCTTATTTTATAGGCACCTGAGTCCATACCTTTTTCCATTGTTGAGTGAGATAAGAATTGTTACTACTCACTCATCAATGTTGTTTTACCAATTTTTTCCCACTTGTACATTTTTTTTTAGTTAAGGATTGTAACTATTTTTTCATTGATGTTTGATTACCATCCTTTTTGACATGTATCCTTGGTTTGATTTGGAAAGTTTGCCTTTCTTACTTAAGGTTTACTTGTTTGAGTTTTTCGATCTTTAATAGCCTTAGATTCTTGGTTACCTGATTTACTCTTATTTTTGACTTGGTCATTTGGTCTAACATAACACTTGTCATCCCAACTTACCAAATTCCCAAGTATGTCCCATCCACATAGCACTAGTTATCTTAATTTTCTTTCTTTTGTTTGTTTTTGCTCTTTAATTTTGTAATCTTTGTTTTTTCAAAAGCAATCTTTACACCCTACACAATCAAAAATAATAACACAATAGATAATAATCTAGTGATAAAGGTAAGTCAATGTATGCATCACATTTAATTTTTAATTATTTCTCTTTTTAGTCATTTAATTTTAGTTATTTTATGCTTTAAAATAATGCAATATTTTTTAGCATCAACATTATGTGTTCTTATTTTCTTTATCGAAGCACCATCCCCTGTTGTACCTTAGTGACATGTGATGAGCTTTGAGTGGGGCATATGTATACACATAATATTTTCAAATTTTATCAAATACTGATGCTTTAAATCTTTTAAGAACCCATCAAGACTCAATCTCTTTGAGTACATGCTTTAAAGGGTACAATGGGAAAGGGGTGAGAAAACCATTGGTGCTTCACAAGATTATTGTCCCTTATTGCCACATTATTACTAATTCAACTAGCTCCTAAAACCATTCCCTAAGCTATTAATCCTCCTTTGCATACTTATCCAATCTTTTCCCACTTTTCATCTTTTTTTCCTCACCTTAATCCCCTTTTATCAGTTGGCTATATTAGGTCAACTGGGTCAACCCTATACAATTTTGGGTGATTTTCACTTAGGAACTAGTTTGGCTCTTGGCCGACCTAGCTCATGACCTAGTGAATAATTGTCTAAAATTATGGTAGGTTGATTGGGTCGACCCCATTGGCCAAGATTTTTGAAAGGGTTTAAGTTCAAATCTACCTATATATACAAGATCATTTCATATGTAATCAAGAGTTATTATTCGCTTGAACTTCTTTACAATCTACTTTTTTACCATTCTACTCGAGTCTTAGCTTAGGGTTTCTAATTGGAGAATATAGTCTTATGGAGAAGTCGTGGATGTTTTAGAATTTATTAATGATCCTTAAAAACCACAAAAACCTCTTGTGAAGCCCTTTTAGCCAAGGGATAGATTGAGTCTTGATGGGTTGATCATTTACGTAAGTTTTCTCTAACTTTGCTCCTCTTTTTGGTAGATCAAAGTAGCATAAGTATTGGCTTCAAATAATATTACTATTTTTATTCCATGTATTAGGGTCTTACTCATACATAGATTAGTTGAGATTCTCCTATGCATGTTTTAATTATTTACTAACCCCCCCATTAGATTAGATTTGCTTTACTTGTTATTAGTTTAGTGAAATATCAAAACACTAGAATCCCTTAAGGTTAATTAATGATTGTGCTTGATTGGAGGCTTTAGAACCCTCCCTAACATAGTGTATTGTAGTAAGAGATCCCCTAATTGGGTCTATCAAATCCCCATATTGGTCATGTTCCTATTTAATAAATGTATCCCCAATCGAAAGTGTATGGTATGATCTATCTTCTCCAAATTAGGATTGATTTATAGACATGATGTATTTTTGAGTCCATACAGATTATTCCAAAAAAATCCAAACTCCATTTCTCAAATGGTTCTAAAAATATTTGAAGATGGAGAGACATTTATGAGTATATATTAGGTTATCCATCTTTTGGAAAGGATCACATTGCCATACAAACCTTTTTATAGTCTTATAAAGAGATGACCAATAATAACCTGCACCAAGAATCTTATGAATGGTTCTTTTTGCTGAATAATGTTCTCCTCTTGGTTCACTATGGCCTGCTCTTATGATGTTAAATACTTCATCTTCTTTGAGACATGTGCAAAGTACATGATCAGGTCTAATTTTAAATAAAATGCCTTTAAACCATTTAAAATGAGAATTATTTCTAATTAAACATTTTATTTATTTAGAAGTAAAGGAATGAGGAAACTTCCCTATTGCCATGAAATTTGCCATGTTTGCAAACCATGGAGAGTATGTAGATATGGAAAATAGTTGTTCATTTGGAAAAGAATATTTCAAAAGTTCATCTTTACCTGTAGTGGTCAATCTAGAAAAAATCCATCAATAACATTATACTTTCTAGGTTTGTCTATAATGGTAATGTTAAATTCTTATAATAGCAGTAGCCATATAATAATTCTACCACCTACTACCAGTTTATTCATTAAGTAATTAATAGTTAAATGATCTGTATAAATATATACTTGATAACTAGTAATGTAATGTATAAACTTGTTTATGGCATGAAAAATAACAAAAAATTCTTTTTATATGGTAGTGTAGTTTTTCTCTATGGGAGTAATATTCTTGCTGATATAATAAATGACATACATTTTTCCTTCCTCATCTCTTTGTCCTAAAAATGCCCATAGTGCATTATTGAAAGTGTCAGTATAAATATGAAAAGGTTGTTCCCAATTAGATCCTTTCAAAATTAGAGTAGTCATAAGTTTTTTTTTAAAGTTTCAAAATCTTCTTGAGACTTATCATTCCATATAAATTCACTGTCTTTTATTAACAAGGAAAACATAGGTGCAACTATTTTGATAAAGTCTTCTATAAATATTTTTTAATATCCTATATAATCAAGAAAAAATTGGACATATTTTTGTGTTTGAGGAATGGGGAGATTATAAATTACCTCAATCTTTTTGGGATCCACTTTTATTCCTTAAGAAGAGATATGATGTCCTAAGAGTATCTCTTCATCAGCCATTAATACACACTTATCATGACTCAAGGATACTTGGTGTTCTTCATATCTGGTGAGAAATTTATATAAATTGATAAAGACTTCATTAAATATGTTTTCATGGATAGTGAAGTCATCCATGTATACTTTCTCACAATCATTTGTAAGATCAAAAATATGGCTAACACTACTCTCTGAAAGGTAGCAGGTGCATTACATAATCCAAAAAGAAGGACTATATAAGTAAATGTTCCTTAGGGGAAGGTAAATGTAGTTTTATCTTAATATTTAGGGGCTATTATGTTTTTATTGTAAATTTTGAACCCATGTAAGAAATAAAAGTACTGCTTTCCTGCCAAGTAATCCAAAACTTGATCAATAAAAGACAAAGGAAAGTAATCTCTCATAGTGGCTTTATTTAGTTCTCTATAATCTACGTAGACTATCCATTTTATATTATTCTTAGGTACAATTACCAGAGGTGAAATACATTGACTATCAAATACGAGGTAAATGAAACCAACTTCTAATAATTTTTCTATCTTTGTCTTTATGATTTCTTTCAAGGTTGGGTTAATTCTTCATTGTGGTTATCTAACTGATCTAATAGCTTCAATGTAAATGTGATGGGTATAGACATTGGGATGTATTCCTTTCATATCACTATAACCCCAAGCAAAGGATTTTGTGAGTCATATCGATACATCAAATAGTTTTCTTTCTTGCTGGTCAGTTAACCAACTATTAATATTCAATAGTTTAATGGGATGGATTGCAATTTATTTATTACCTAGAATGATGGAATTTACCTACTTGTATTCACTCTTAAAAACATTAAATGGACATGGATGTGGTATTATCATGTGAAATTTAGCCACATCCTTGTAAAATGTTTCACTTTTGGAGAGCAGGTTGATCAGTGGACAACGAAAAACATTTAAAAATGAATTCTGCCCTTCCTAAGCCCCATCAACTATGGCTTGTTGGATATGTTGCGGACCATATAACATGTTTAGGGGACTTATGACAATTGTATTAGTTATAAATAGTGAAGATAAATTCTTCCCATTCATAATTATTCATCTTTAGAGCTAAGCTTTTAGTCTTCAAAGCTAAGCTTCCAGTCTTCGAAGCTAAACTATCAATCTTCAGATCTAGGCTATCGGACTTCAGAGCTAGGCTGTCTTGGTCCAAATATTTTATTAGTTGTTCCTCAAATTTTTGGACATGTTATTTTATAGTAACCATGTATAAATAAGACACATTATTTTGATTTTGTTCAAGTTGATCCACCCATATCTATTCAAAAAGATCCATTGAAGGTGTAGTAAGAAGATAAAGGGAGATTTGTTTAGCATGTATTCCATTAAAAATAGTCATATTAATAGATCCAAAATCAATTCATGCTATGAATGTAACTAACCAAGGTCTTTCAAGAATAATTGGATACCCTACCTTCTTGGGTTTAGGTTGGAGGATTATGAAATCTATAGGGTAATCCCAAGATTCTATGGTGATTAGAACATTTTCTATGGTTCCTTCAGGAAAAACAATATATTGATTATACAACCATTGATTATGAGACCTTTGGTGAAGGAAACCTTCTCTACATTTGATTATGATATCATTGTTGATTTGGCCAATAAAGTGGTGACTATTGTATCCAATGTGGTTGTTAGTTTTGCTACTGTGCCTAGGGTTGTGAAGGATTTTTAGGCATCCCCCACATCTGTGGCATCCATACCTGATTACCCCATGGTTGTGGTTGTGATGGTGGTCCTCACATTTATGGTGTGACTTGTCCAACCCATGGTGTCATCCATGGATTAGGGGAAAATCTTGGACCAAATTGATTTTGAGGTTGGGAGTACTAGTTTCCTTATCTTTGGATCAAGTTCACTTCCTCAATTGCATGTACTACTTGTTCTACCTAGTATCTCATGGTATGAAGATAATTTCAGCTCTTAGTGTCATGGTCTAGGTCAAAAATACCACATACCTCTATTTTATCTAAAGGACACTCTTTTACCACGTGTTTAAGCCTACATCTAGGGCAATATGTTGAAAATTATTTAACGTTGCTGGAATTGGCCTTTTCTTTGAGACCATATAATGTGGTTTTTTATTGTAATAGAATATATATTTTTAAATTAGTAAATTCTTTCATTAATTGGCCAAATTTAGGTGATTTTCCTAACCATCATTTGCTTATGCTAGGTCTTTTCCTATAATAGTTAGTACATAATGCTGAAATATGATGAAAGGTTAACCTATTAATGTCACCCTTTTACATTATGTTTAAAGCATCACATACATCATCATCTAGGCCTTTAAGAAATACTATCTTTATGACCTCCTCTATGAGTTGGTAACCACTTTTGTTTATGGAAAAATACAAATCTATCAAGGTAACCTTCTAAGGTTTCATCTTCATTTTGTTTTATCTCAAAAATTATATTCATTCTCTGACTCTACAATAATCCTGATATTTATCAAGAAATACAGTTTCCATTTCTTCCTAAGTACTTATAGAATTACCCTCAAGACCCATGAAACATCTCATGGCTGAATCCTTAAGTGTAGATAGGAATAAATTCAACTTCTGATTGTTAGTGACATAGTCATATGTTTGGCAGAGAACTTGAAATTCAAAGAGGAACTGATCTAGATCCTCTAAGAATTTACCTCTAAAAGTAGTTAAAATAGATGGTGAGATATTTTTCATGGAGGTTCCATCATCAGGACCCAAGTTGATTGGATAGGAAATTTTTTTGTCCTATTGAGTCATCCTATCTAGGTTTTTTACATATGCATGATTGTCTTCTATATTTTATACCCAACTATTGTTATCAATCCAATTCAAGTTATCTTTTTGGGTTCTCGACCTATAGTCTACTGGCTCAAGAGGATGATATTCATTGGTGATTAGATCTTCGTCTTATAGAGCTTGTGGATCAAATTTGACTATTCTAGAAAGAGGATGTTCAGGATCAATTATTCCTATGGGAGAAGATGACCTAAATAGATTCTTCTTGTAGGATCTATTTATGAGGATGAATATTTTTTAGGAGAGGAATCAGAATATTTTTGTATATGGATTTCAATTGCAGTTCTTTCACTTCCTGATCTTTCTAGTAAAGATAAAATCCATTCTTCTTCTTGTTTTATTTGGGAGTCTTTAGAGATAAACCATCCTTGAGAATATTTTAGGTGGTTCATCAATCTAAGGATTCCTTGATTGTTTTTATATTTTTGGGCTTTATGAATGTTTTTCAATTTCCCTATATAACTCTAATATAGGATCTCACTAAAACTTATTAATTAAAAATTAAGATTCTTTGGAAATGGTGCCAAAAATGATAGGTTGTTGCTATACCTTTCATTTAACCAATCAAAGGATTGTTGTCATTTTCTACCAGGACCAGTGTCTAAGGATATATGTAATGAGATGGTGGATATTTGAGTTAACAATTCATTATTTGAGGGGTGTTTACTCTACTCTTGATGTCTAAATTTTAAGGATAACAAATAAGATCCTAATTTTATGTTGTAGAAAAGGTAAATATAGAAATTTTTTCTAATTAAATATCCCCTAGGCTTTCTTTGCTAAAAGGATTCTTCAGTTCATACCATCAACATACATAACTTAAACATTTGGTGTAAAACACTACAATGTCCTCACTCAACTTGCCTTACTGGGTAGGATAGCGTTGTATTTTAGAATGTGAGAATGCTGATTGTCTATTGTCACTTAGACTGCATCTTAATAGATTCTAAATATGGAGATGAGTTAACAAACTTTCCTATTAACTTTACTCTTATGAAAATTTAAGGACACACTTTACATGAAGAAAACTCACTTGCATTGAACTAAAACCAACTTTGCATTTAATGAAATCACACTTTCATTTAAAGAAACACACTTTGCATTAAAAGAGAAATTAGACTTTGTAGTAAAATGAAATATACTTATATCAAAAGAAATACAGTTTTAAACTATAAATTAGAAATACCAATTATCCTGATCTTTAGAGAGAAGTGGGCCCTTACTCCTTCCTTAGAATAGGATCAATTTTAACTTAGTAGTGGAATAGACTATTGTACTTTATTAATAATTTATTATCAAAAGGAACATATAAAAATGTTATGAATTCTATTGCAAAATTACACATGAATGTTTCTTATCTCTATTACCTATTACCTTGGAATGAGAAGGAGACATGTACGTAAATATCATCTCAATGACCATTATCAGAATACAAAATCTAGTGATCTAAACAACAAAATCTGCTTATTCAAAATAGAAGATCTAGGAATCAGATCCCACGCTTATAAGAGGTGTTGGAACTAATTAAACTAATAATAGACTAAGTATAACTAACATATATCTAAAGAGATTATGTTCAAATTTACAAAATATAAATACATTTATATCTAGATCATTTTATACTAATACTATGAATAGTAATGTCTAAAAGAAGATATATAATGAGAAGAAATCTATATATGTCTAATAAATATCTTTGTATCTTCTATATTACTCTACAAAGTATAAATGGGAATCTTGGGAGTGTGACTAGGCATCTTCAAAGGATGGTTGGACAGGGCTTTAAACTTTCATTGGAATGTCTTTAGAGCTACTTGGGTGGATCTTCAAAGATTTGACGAAACTTCTTCAAAGATGCAAATATTCAGATCTTGACTAAGGATATCCGTAGCTCACTGTGTTCTATGTTGAGTCTTTAAAACTATTTATAAAAATGTGTTTCCAAAACTGTTGATGACTTTTCAAAATAATCCCACCATAGAGATGTATCTCTATATGCAAAACTGTACTCATTTCATCTAAGTTAGACACAAATA
The DNA here is from genome assembly GCA_037957365.1 of Torreya grandis. Lineage (NCBI taxonomy): Eukaryota > Viridiplantae > Streptophyta > Pinopsida > Cupressales > Taxaceae > Torreya > Torreya grandis. The sequence continues at coordinate 1,426,517 of JARHVA010003730.1, forward strand.
ACAAGATAGAGAATCAACAATATATCACATACAAATAAAAGACAATTGCATTCATTTCCTACTTAGATGAGACCTTAAATATTAAATGTAATGTAATATATAACCAAAATGCAACACTTATGGATAGTTTATATGAGATATAATGAGCTATATAAAATGATTATCACACACCATCTAATAAGTAGAAATAAATCCCATCTTATTATTATAAACACATCTCGTTTAGTCAATAAAACAAAACACAAATAATTCTAAAGTTAGAAATAGGGTGTACATACCCTCTAAATACAATGCCAATTTACATTCATCTCCTAATAAGCTCGTCAACCCTATTTATCCTCCATACACCCATCAACATACATCAAATCTTTCTCTAAATAATCTTTTTGCTCAAGACTGGCAAGAGATGAAAAATGCTCTTACAAGATTACAAGAAGGGAAACAAAGCACAAAATTTAAGTTTGAGGAATTATCCATATCCCTTTGATAAATATATTTTACAGAGATCCTTCCCCCTCACTTTAAAGTACCAAAATTTAATAAATACAAAGGGAAAAGAGATCCATGGGACCATCTCAAAGACTTATTCATGGATTGTCAACACATCACGTATAATCACATTTTATTAATAAATATATTTCCCCAAAGATTGGGTGGCCAAGCCTTGGAATGGTTCCTCCATCTGCCTAAGGAATCCATCACTATATCTAAAAACTTGTCAAAATGTTTTTTGAGGTTTTTATCATACAATGCATAACACGAGTTGACATCAATGGACCTAGGTAGCTCCAAATAGATAAGTTGGAAAGTTTCTCATCCTTTTTGCAATGATAGAGGAGTTTCCTCATGTATTTATCGAAAAACAATTGGCAAACATTTTTATGGAAAATATTAATCATGGAATTAGCTATCATGTGAAGCTCCAATGTACCAATTTATTTTATGATATCATCCAAAATATATTGAAAAATGAAAATGCACTCATTGATAAGGGTCTAATCAAAGTCTTATATAAAAAGACTCCACGTCAACCTCAAACTAGTGCTCAATCACAAATAAAAAAACCCAAGTTATTTAATGAAAAAAATAAATTAGTGGGTGATGGAGTTACAAAGTTTAAACATATGCAAAACATTCAATAAGCCATGTTCAAAACGTCCAATTAAATCCAAAAGTCACTCTTAAAAGAGCAATTATCAAGACATAATATCAAAGAAGAAATCTTGATTCTCGTGAAGAACCCATAGAATATGTGTTCTAACAACTTTTGGTGGCAAACATGATTGTTTCCCTCAAAAAATCCTTTTGTACTAGGACAGGGTAAGCTATAAGATGAATATTGTGATAATCATCACATCAAAGGGAATGCTATCTATTATTGTATACAACTCAAACACTAAATTTAAGATCTACTATATCATGGTGACATTGAGCTTGACAATAATGCATCAACATCATAAAATCAAAACATGGAAATTTTCAAGAATCCATTTCAAAAACATGATCAACATAATTAGTAATAACAAAATCAAGATCACCACCAAGGGTAAAATAACCACTCCAATCATGTGGATTATTTAAACATGTCACATAATTATAATAAAATTATGGTCACTATCAAAATTAATTTTTATCATCAGTTTATCATAACTCAACATGATAGAGTCATAATCTTGGGACCCTTTACATCCAAATGCAATAACCCTATCTAAGCCTAAGAATGTGTTATTACTATTTGGATCTTGAAGGTCACAATTAAAGTACCTTCCACATCAAAATCTCATACTCAAATCCTAGATCCTTCCATGTCTAAATAAAAAACCTATACATCCATAATTGAAAAACAATATGACCTTATTGAACAATTAGAAAAAACCCCTACATAGATATCCATACTAAATCTATTACAAACATCCTCTGTTCAAAAGGACATCTTATACAAAACCATGTAACAATCAAAGATCCATACTAGTATTGCCCCATCAAAATTACAAGCACTTGTAGGACATTTATCTTCAGGTCAATAAATCACCTTTGATCATAGTGATATTTCACCATTAAGAACATCCCATAATAATCATCTCTATATTTAGGTGTTTATTTATAGGCACAAAATCAAGCAAGTAATCATAGACAATGGGTCAACACTGAATATTTTCACACACAATTTGGTCAATCACCTTGGGTACTTAGAATCAAACATGGAATCAAGCATCAAGACCATCAAGGGATACACTAATGCCAAAATAGAATAAACTACCACTACTTATCTACCCATTATTGTTAGGTCTGTCCCACACCAAAACCTATTCCATGTCCTTGAAATTGAGCTACCATATAACCTCCTCCTCATCTATCCATGGATTCATGACATATACACCATTAATTCCAATTTACATCATTGTATAAAACTCCCACACTTTGGTATGGAGGTCACAATACCTAGTGATACACAACCTTATCAGTAGTGTAAGATGCTAGAAGTTGAATATCACAATGCCCATCATATCCCATCCTAGAATATGTCCTTAAAAAGGATAAAAATGTGCCTCCAAATCCCAAATGGGACTACATCCATCTAGATGACATTCTATCCACATCTAACAATCCCCATCGAAAAACATTAGCACACTTCAAAATCAAAGATAAAGTTTGTGGAGAATATGGAATAAAAGATGATTTACAGAGTGCAAAACTTAAATTATCCAAAAAAACTAGGGTTTAATTTAAGATGCCATGATAAAAACCCCCTAGGTTTATTTAGGCAAATCGAATTCACTCTATTGGTGAATCAAATTGTGTAGAGCATGTAGAAAATCATTGTTTGTCTTTTGTTGGTGTCATAATACTGAAGGGATAGGGTGGCATTCCACTCTTGGGCATCATTATGCTACCGAGAAACACCAAGGCACTAGATGGTATAATGTAGACATTATACTCTTGGGTATCAAATCACTATCACATGATAATATACCAACATATAACACCATGCTGTCATGTGACATCATGCTATCATAGGACATCATGCTATCTTGTGACACTATGTTGTTACTCACCACAATGGTCTTGTGATTCCATTGCTATCATTTGAAAACATACTATTGTGTGACATCATAATATCATGTAACACCATGCTATAATGTGATAGCATGCTATTGAGTGACACTAATGTTATCACATAGTGGTATGATGCCATGTGACACCATGCTATCATGTGACATGATGTTGTCATGTGACATCATATTCCTACACATTGCCTTGCTATCATATGGTACCATGGTGCTGTGTGGTATCATACTATCATGAAGTGGTCTACTACCACACGATGCCATGACACCATGTGGTAATTTTCTCTCACATGTCTGCATGTCATGCCTTGTTACCAGTCCCCAATGATGCCAATTAGTTGTTTCAGTTCCCCACCTTGCTTATAAATAATGTTATAACAACCTCATTTTAACACTTTGATTAAAATTTTTCTCATCCTACCAGCTTCCAATTCAACCTTCCTGCTTCCAACTCAACCTACCTACTTTTAATGGCTTCCACATCCATAAAAACTTAGATTCAAGTAGGGGGATCCATAACTATGTTTTTAAAAATATATTGTGTCTATATTTCCTCTACATGTTGGATGAGCTTGAATCCTTTGTTGACTAGATCAATCAATTCTATCTTAGAGGCCTGGTGCAGATGCCTCAATATGATATGGATATCAACAATAACCTATTGCAATCTCTGGTTGGGTGTTTTAATCAGAGCAAGAGTTATTTCTATGTTTGGTTTAACAATAAAACCATATCCTTTGGCATCTCTCCATTAGATATCCATAATTTAATAGGTATTACACATTGTAATGCAAGTCCTGTTAGTACCAAGGTTGTGTTATTTGACGATGATAAAAAATACTTGGAGTCAATTTATAAAGTGTCCATTGACCCTGCTAGTAAGTGTTGAATTTATTAATAAAATTGACATTTATTAATTATACTTGAATTATTTATCATAAATAGTTTGGTATCCTAATTCAATTGCATGTTTTACTTTTCTATTTTCATTATAGATAGTCAAAAATTGAAGGGGGATCCCCATTGAAAATATCACCAATCCATTTCTCAAATCTATTGTCCATTTCTTTCAAGCAAGAATTGTTTTATAGGGAAGACCATAAAATATTCCCTTCTAGGCTATTTACTATATTCTTAATTCTCTCTCAGGTGTTGTTTGTGACTGGTGCACCATTATTTATAGTAGGATTAGGGTGGAATTTAGTTTTACTTTATTGAAGGACACTTACACCATTTCCTCTTCTAACTACATTCTGACCTTGTACTTTGAGGCCTTATATGAAATCCATAATACTACTACTCCTACTGCCCTCCATCCAAAAATGAAAGCTAATGATTTGTCTCTCAAGGAATAGGAGGTAAGTTTAGTTTTCTCGAGTCTCATTTTTTTGCTTTATATATATTTCAAATTTTAACATTTTTAGCTTGTTTTTTGTTATGGGCAAGAGTGCATGTCTATGACACAAGAAAATAGGCTACAAGTAGAGGTTGACATGCTCTAGAGGGCTCCAGTGATACCCAGTCCATAGAGTCTTCATTTAATTCCTTTCAAATTGAAAAATTCCCAAGAACTAATTATGTTTCATCTCCACTTCCAAGTTCCACCAAATTTCCTTTAATGCCTTTTTATTATTTTATTTAATGGAAAAAAATAATATTCATATTGGTTTTTATTTTTTTTATTGTTGACTCTCGTATCATTGCTGTTGAGGATTCTTCCACATAACACCATCAATGTTTGCCATTACATTTTTTTTGATTTGAATTTTGTTAGAATTTTCCAGTTAATTAACTGCATAAATTACTCATTTTGTAGCCACTTGTGAAACTACCAATGTTTCTCCCATAATCACATTAAGATGGCAAGAGCCAACTCCCACAAGAATGCCAAATCAGAATGGATGATGCAGTCACCTTGACAAGTAATAACATTAACATATTCAATTTCAATTTACTTTGATTTTATGTTTTTGAATTTACCATTTTTGAATAAATATTTTTTGCAGTCTACCCAACTTCTGTCAAGAGACCTAGGAGTATGCCACCACCCACACCACCCATCCAGATTCAAAGAAGAGGAAAGAACATCTTCCTCCCTATAAAAAGTTGAGGAACACTACAAATTTCTAATCTCCCAAATTTCTCTGTTGGTGGCCTTTCAAATGCAAAGGGTATTGTTGTCTCCAAATCTTACACCCTAGATGAGGTTATTCAAGCCTCTTCAATATTTGGCCAACATGGGAATACTTTTAGGTGTGTGGGGCACCTATAGTAGAAGTAAACCTCTAGGTTTTAAGGGCTAGCTCCCTAGATATGACTTGATGCACTTATGCTACTAAAACTAACTATTATGGGTGAAAAGGGAGATAAATATATATAAATCAAACCTAAACTAGGAGATGATACACCAAGAGTTGCTTCCATTCATACACTTAGAATTTGCATAATGAACTAAGACAACCAAACTAGCCTCAACACCATTAATGGAGCTCCCTAGAATTAGTGTTTCTCATGAAGGCAAATAACAAATCAACAAATGAAGGCAAGTAAAGGGAAGGTTAGATATGACACTACCAAACTCATACACACTTCAAGAGTTTATTACAACAACATACACTTAATGAAACCTATTAGGATAGAAGTCAATTTCAATAACACATTCAAGGATTGTATGAAAACAAGATGAACTCAATCTATACTTGAAATTCAATATGGATCACTTCAACACGTAGTGAAAATGGACTTAGAGTATAACCAACTTACTTCTCATTATCTTAAGTATAAATCAAGGTATAATTTTGGTAGGGCTTCACCATACCAAAAGTTGAAATACCCTTTAAAGACCAAAATGGCTCATACTTATAGAACTTGGAAGAAGAAAGAAGTTGAAGAGGCACAAGGAAAAGTTTTCAAAGGTAGGAATCAATTACATGTGGATGTAGTATACAATGAGTCATGAAACTAATTTACACATCATCTCATCCCAAATTATCCTCTTCTCCAAGTGTGGCATATTAAATCTTCTCAATCATTCTCTCTTACAAACTACCTTCATCATAGGCTTCCTTTTTAGCATTTCAAAGAAAGTTAGGACAAGTGTCTTATGTGTGACGAGGTGAGGGAGTTACAAGGAAGCCTTTACTTGAATTGGGATTTTTCTTCATCATGACATTCTCTTATACAAGCTCAATCATAACCTATCATCAAGATCACTCTCCAATAGGCATTCCTTGACAATTGGTACTAGAATCTTTGTATTTTGTGAGGTTTGTGAAAGTAAAAAATATTTGATGATGGAGTCTATATTTATACTGATGGAGTCCATAGTTCAGCTGTAGGAGTATGAAGTTGGACTGATGGAGTTTGTAGTTTTTTTATGCCTTCAACATCTCTATGTAACCCTTATTAGTTAGAGCATCTTGCTTACTTGAAAAGATTCTAGGTTGATTTATCATGCTATATTATATATTTACTAACTATGGAAACCTCCATTTGATCTCACTTGACCTCTGGTCCATGATTTGACCCATCTCTTCTTCAAATTGTTTCCTTGGGCATGGAAAAATTGCCCCTACTCTGAGACAAAATAGGGATGTGTTCCCCTTCTTCTTCTTCAAAACCAATCATTAGAGGTGCTTCCATAACTCCCAAGGGTGTTCTATACCAAAAATCAGCTTTCAAATCCAAGTTTTAGACCTCCATCTAACACCATTTCCAAGACAAACTTTGGAGTGCAGGACTATGTGTAGGGGTGTTATGATGACAATGTTTCTTGCATGTTCTAGTTTACTTCCTTGGTGAGAATGACCCTTTATTGTGATAATTTTGTGAAAAAATCATGGTGTGAATGAATGTTAACCATTCATTACCCTATCTCACTATAACCCTTCCACCATACAACCTAAACTTGCAAGATGAGCTCTCTTTTAGGTGTCTAACTGTGTTTCTCATTTAGAGACCCCTGATGTAGGTGAATTTGGAAATATTTGGGCATGTGGATGGTTTAATTAGGTTTTTCATGAATTTATTGAGGTCATATTTCATTTATTTATGCCAGACCTCACCTATAGAGTCCTTTTGATGCAAAGGAGACCCTATATGTCACTCACTACCAACATACCCTATTTGACTATGTTTGGAGCTTGTTCACTACAAAACAAGGATTGAAAAATGTCTTAAAGAATGTTGACATTATTTTGAGATAATAACTCACTTTTTATAAGTCAAACTTCACTAACATAGTCCCATTTGGCACAAGGAAAACCTATTTTCAACTCACTACTTGTCTAAGTCCGTAAATGCTTGTAGGTGTGTTTGGGATTATTTGAAACTTGTTTGAGGATGTTTTGATTATTATTAAATGTTTTGAGGTCAAAAAACATCCTATTATCTTTTAAATTTAAAAATAAAGATCAAACTCAACTCTTTATTTCATACCTCAACCTTCAAGCAACCTCGTTAGCAAGACTGTGTTTCACTTCCCAGGCTTGTGTATGGACCAGGGGAAGTGCTTAGAGGTCAAAACCATGTTATAATCTTGCTAAGATGATATTTAGTCATTGAATGTATGTTTGGGATACTTGGAGTCATTTAAGCATAAGGCCTAGTCAGGTTATGCCTAATTGCTTGAAGAAGGTCTCTTTGAGTAAGTTTCGTGTAGATGCCATTGAAGCTTCTTAGTGGTTTTTTGACCATTTTCAAGGTGCTCAAACTCCAACCTCTACTAATCTCCTTGACCCCATAATTTCAAAAGTTCTTATCTATGATATAAGAAACAAATTTCACCTAATTGTGTGCTTCAAAACCTTGTCAAACAAGTAATATGCCATTTTGGAAAAGCTCGCTACCCTCTATTCTATCCATTTAGGGAAAAGGGTCCCTGTACAAGTACTTATCTTAGCAAGGTCTTCCCAACATAATTATTGAATTTTAAGGGGTCTTAATAATTATATTTAGGCTATCAACTCACTTAATAACCTCATGAGGCTCAACCCTGTAGAATACTTCCATTCACACCCCTATAGCTTTGCAAATGACACTTGAAGATGTACATTTGACTGTATGTGAGGCAATGAGGTTGATTCACCACTAAAACAAACCTAGGAGAAGCTCTCTTATGTGTATTTATGCATCTTGAACCATGATAAGAAATTTGGGCACATGGACATGCCCTTAAGCATCAACATGATGTCATTAGGATTGTAAGTGGGTCTCCTGAACTGTATATGTAGATAGAGTCATAAAAGAACATGAGTTTGTAAAGGTAAGGATCTCTAAAAACCTCAAATTATAATTCCCAATCTTTAGTTTAGATAAAATCATCAATAATATTTTGAAATCAACTCAAAACCCTCTTTCCATCATAGAAAACCTCTATTTAAGATCCCTGAGGTGACTGCAATGTGAAGGACTAGTTTAGGAGCATATATAAGCCCAAAAGACTCTTTACTAAGAAATTGAGCTTAAAAAAAATAATAAGCATGGGCATGTATTTAAAAACATGTATAAACACTTTAGAAACACTAACCCATTAGGCCAAATCAAGAAAAATTGAGATACGCTCAAATAGTAATCCCCTCATGATTGTAAGCCCATAAAAATCTGCCTAGAGTGTTAGCCATTGTTAATAAAAGAGGAGGAGCAAAATTTAAAGTTATTATTATGAAAATTAAGTTAACTTAGATTAAAATACACTCCTAGAATCACTCCTCCCAACTCCACCTGTACCGTCCACACCAAGTGCTTGAAGTTGACCCTTCTTTGCTTGCCAAGGGAAAATGAAGGAGAATGAGTTGAAGATCAAATTTATTACATTATAATTTAAAAAAAACATGTAAATAGGTGTGGGGGGGGTGAATATTCACATTTTTACATTTTCCAAGTGGCACACTTCCCAAAGAAGTCATACAAGTGCCCATTTCTCTCTCTTTGGCCAAGAAAATTGCCTTTTATCTAAACAACCTATAATTTTCAGTTATTAAAAATTATTAAAGACCTCTTGGGAAACATGTCATGTGATGAAACTCTTTTACAATTACACATTTCCCAAAAAACTCATACAAATCATTAAATGCATCATTTTGACCCCTTAAAAAGACTTAGAATCATAAATGAACCTAGAGAACAATCAACCAAAGCTAGTAAAACATCAATTAACACTAATTGAACTATGAAACACCTTATTAAAACATGTTATACCACATTATATGCCTAAAAGTGAAGTTTTTTACTAGGGGTACCCTGTTTTGACCTAAAAGTCAAAATTGGTCAACATGTGTTACATGTTTACAACAGATCGATTTGGATGAAGAGTTTTTTCGCATTAAAAGTAGACCCAAAACTATTGGTGGATTCAATACACATCAAATTATTCATGTTCCTAATGTACCTTCACAAGTTCCTCCGGTGGCTCCCTCTTCCCCAGCTATCTCTTCCCCACCCTGCATTGATAATGTAAATGTCTTTGAGATTTCCTTAGTAGTTTTCCATTGGACAATCTAGTTTTAGAAAATTTGCTTTTAAATTTTAAGGATGGTGTTATTGGTGAATTTAATGATTTAAAACAATGGGAGATAAGGGCAAAAATGCTTATCAAAGAAATCAATGCCTATTATCACAACCACTCTTAAAGAGTGAATTTGTTTTCTCTTGTTCAAAATGAACCTTCAAAGATTGATGCTTTGTTATAACAAGCTAAATCTAGATTAATCTCTGTGGATAATGTTTACAATGATAGGATTTTAGATATTATGATAAATATCTTGGAAAATTTAAATGGATAAGCCCAAACATATTTCAATAAATGGGCTAAAGATATCAACCTTGTTACCATTGCATAAGCAGAGAAGGATAAAGTGGTGGTAAGTTTTCTTTATCTATAATGTGTATTTTGATTATTACAATACTTTGTATGTGCTTGACACATCTATTATTTTCTGCTTATAGGTAAAATATGAAAATTTTAAGGAAGAAGCACATCTTCTTAATTTACATTTGAAAAATGATAGCAAAAGTATCTCCTTAGGAATTGCATTGAAGGAAAAGCTGGTTCTATTAAATAGATAAAACAACACTTTGAAGAAAATAATTAAAGAGTATGGTATGGATCTAAACATTTTATTGAAGCAAAAAATAGATGTGGATCCTACAATTCTTTCAACAAGAGATGCAACGAATGAGGAAAGGGTGATTCTTCCACAAATGAATTCTACTGTAGAGGATCTTTAGAAGGAAGGAATGATAATGGAGGATTCGTAGGCAGGTCTAGACATTAGGGTTTTCATGGGTGGGGATGGCAAGCTAGGGGGTGGAGATTCTCAACCATGAAAATAATGATTTGTTTAAGTTTACATTATTGATAATGATAATTTCTATTGTTTAAAATAGTTTATATTATGTTTATTTGAAAAACACTTGCTTTATTAAATGATATTTTATACTTGTTCCAAATACTCTTAGCTATATAATTTTAATATTATATATATATAAAATGTAGTGGTCAAGTTTATATATTCTAAGAAGAAAAAGAGGAGTAAATATTCTATGGATGGTTTTAATGTTCTAGTAGTTGAAATATATTAGTGGTCAAGTTTAATGTTCTATGGATGTTATGGTTTTATGGTTTGAATGCATGGCTATAATGTTCTAGTAGTTGTAACCTTGAATGCATTGTTAAATTGTTCTACTAGTTTTAGCATTGAATGCATTGATTGTGATGCAATTTGCAAATATGCGAACCCAACCATAGAAAAAATATTTATAGTAGTTGTAGTATTTGAATATTGTAGTAGTATAAAAAATAGCCTATGGTACAATAAGTATTCTATGGATTTATATTTTTCTACTAGATGTAGTATTGAATGTATTGGTAGGAGAAAAAGTAGAGTAATTATTGTATGGATAGATTTAATGTTCTAGTAGCTGAAATATGCCAATTGTAGCATTTGAATGCATGGCTATAATTTTCTAGTTGTTGTAGCCTTAAATGCATTGTTAAACTATTCTAGTTGTTATAGCATTGAATGTATTGTTAGTGTTATATTATTCAAGTAGTTGTAGCATTAAATGCATTGTTAAATTATTCTAGTAGTTGTAGTGTGGAATGCATTGATTGATTATTAAATATGTGAACTATAGGTAAAATATTTCTAGTAGTTATAGTATTTAAATATTGTAATTGTAGTAGTTGTAGAAAACATAGCCTATTGTAGAGTAAATATTATATGGAAATATATTGTTCTAGTAGTTATACTATTGAATGCATCGTTAGTGTTATATTATTCTAGTAGTTGTAGATTTGAATGCATTTTTACACTATTAGTGTTCTAGTAGCTATAGCTATAGCATTGAATTGATTGATTGTGGTGGAATTTGAAAATAAACAACCACAAGTTACAAATATAATAAAACTATTTACTATATATTTGTGTAATGGTACTAATGTAAACATGCAATAAAATAATTATAGTTACATTATTATGCATGTATAACAATAAATATTAATAATTGGAGTTTTAATGGCAAGATAACTAGTGTCTTATGGTGCACCATGCATGTTTAGACATAAGACTCATATGCTTCAATGAATGATATAAGGAAAATTGAAATGCTCTGTATGATGTTAATGAGAATTATGATTGCTCTGTACTATTTGAAATACACAAAATTTTAATCAGACAAAAAATATTAAATCTGATGTATTAAATAAGATTCATGATTGTAACATCTAGGTAATAGATTACAAAATTTAATGTATTTGAATAAGATTGAATAAGAAATATTTTAGAAAACAATAATTGCTATACTTATCAAACTAAAATCGAGGCAGTAGAAACAATCCTTGAGAAGCTTACTCATCGTAAGATTGATTTGCATCTACCATGATAGTGCCATATTCAGTCTCAATATTCTCATGCTTTGTAGAATTTTAATGAAAATTATGATTGTTAATGAATGACATGCATTGTAAAGATAAATTAATATTTGAAATACACAATTTTAATAGGGCAAAAAATATTAATTCCAATGTATTGAATAAGATTTGTGAATGTAACATCTAGGAAATAGATTACAAAATTTGATATATTTGAAGATAAAAGAATAAGAAATATTTCAAAAAATAGTAATTGCCATACTTATCAAACTAAAAGTCGGGCAGTGAAAACAATCCTTGAGAAACTTGCTCATCTTTAAGTGTAATTCATATCTACCATGCCAGTGTTTAATTCAATCTCGGTATTGTCTTCCTCTATATTGGTAGCTATATTAGTCATGCCTCTTATTTCCACTAGAGAAATCCATGTTTCCACTACTCTATCGTATGGAAACTTGTCTATAGAATAACACAAAACATATAGTCTCAAGAAAGTCTCTATATTTTTATCCAATCTGTTTCTAAGTTTTGACTTCACGAAGGATAATGAACCAAACACTCACTCATATTCCATAGAACCTAAAATCATTATTTGAGAAAGTTCATATAATCCAAAATATTCACTAATAATTTCTTTTAAAACACTGCTTGGATACAATTTTTTTCATAGACGAGTAATGACACCATTTTCTGTTGGGTCACTTAAACACTGAAATTGATCCATCATTGTAATCCCAAATTATGTTGACTGAGATGTACGTAATTATTTTTTTAAAATACCATTAATTTGAACTCCATTCACATATATAGATTTTAAAAAATGCATAACAATTATAACCATGTATTTGTGGAATAATGTGCTGATTTGTTCTTGACTATTAACACTGTTCCAAAAAAATGGGATTCATAACTCCCATGCCCTCCAACAACTCATCCTTTTGAAAATGTTTTCTGATCTCAGTGGATAAACTTTGTGAGATTTTTCTCAATTTAATTTGTGTTTTAGATAAAATAGTATCATATAGCAAATGTGTCATAGGTACATCTTCAAACTCAGATCCCACAACTTTGAGTCTTCTAGAGCATGTGTGCATTGGGATCTCAATGCCATTTACCATGACACAAAGATGATCATGTATATTGAATTTCAAATAACTCTCTAGATTTTGAAAACCAGTCAAAATTTTCTAGGTTCTAAAAATAGGTCTGTGAAATCTTTCATTCGATGTATATAATATATCTAAACATTGACATACACATTTTATCAAATGTATGAAGTCAATAATATAGATAGATCTCTCTTAGGCATGTTTCATTAAATAATTGATTTCATTCAACATTGGAAAAATATTACATAATGTGAGTAAAGTTTATAAATATGTTAAATGACATAACAAATCTTTTTCTTTGTCAGCTTCCCTAATGATATTTATATATAAACCCTGTTAAATATGGATATTCCTCAAAACTTTTCTAGGCAAGTTCATACATGAAAATCCATCTATTTTCCACATCTTTTAGTAGTTTTTTACCATATGTCACCCCAATTACAAATTTTTGGAAATCCATGAATCTTTTTAGGCTTATTAACAAGTACGCATGTAAGTCATGAATAAAATCTTCCAATTTTGTGACATTACTGAATGTGCTAATAATTTTTTAAGAAAGATTCATCCTATGTTGCATGCAATGGATTCAAATCATAAATAGATAAACTGTTGTTTATAGGCAAACACAAAAACCCTTTCTATGCCCCTTCATCATTGATGCACCATCAACACTAACACACACCATCTTTGTAGCTATGGCATAATCATCCATCCCAACTCTCTCTCTTAAATTGGATATAACCAATTTATGGAGGTTTTCTACATTGTAAATTTCTACCATTTTATGGACAACTAAAAGATGAGATTGCCTTGAATAGTTTTCAAAGGTATACACATGCATGCAAACCCATGTTGTGTTGTCAGCTATTGTGACCTCATTGATGGATAGAGAGATAAACAATGATCTCTTAACACTTTCTCTCAAATCTTCCTTCTCAACAATGACTAGACATTTATCCATTTCCCAAGCATTGTTATTCGACCAATGTGACTATGGAATATCCAGAAACCCATTATGTTGAAAAATGTTTTATAATCTAATAAATTAGAAATGGTCTTCCCTTTTTTAAGATGTGGAAAATAGTATAGAAATGTACATATTTTGTCCTAAATTGGACTTCATAACTTTTCTAAATTGCACTTTTATGGTTCCCCCTTTCTCAACAAGATGTTTTTGTCATTTTTGATCATTTTCATATTCACGTGCACATATGACATGCATACATTCTTCTCCATTTTTCCATCTGTGTGTTCTTGTTATCTATCTATCTGGGTGCTTCACTAATATATATATTTTCCCATAATATTTCTCAATTATGTCCAATATAAGTTGCATTCTGTGTTCTTTTCCAAGTTTCTAACTACAAATTATACATTTGCATTCTGTTGAAGGCTCATTACCATTTTCTAAGTTTACAAGTTCTATATATGGATATTCTATAACCCAATAAACTTTAAAAGACCTTCCTATTGTCCATGTAATTCTCTTCATCAATTTTTTTGAGTGGAATTAAAAAAAAAATGTCTAAAAGGAACTGCATTTATCTTGTGGAGTACCCATAGGAGTGTGTTCTAGTGAAGTGCCCAGAGGTGTGTCTTCTAGGGGTAGCATTTCATCAATAAAATCTTCAGGTGGTGAGAACTTATTGGGATTAATTATTTCTAATGAAATAGTGTCAATATCCATGTCGATTTCTACATTGAAATAGTTTTTATATTATTCTACAGTGAAAAAAAATTAACTGATACATTTTTAAAAAGATTCAAAATTACCTGTATTTGAAGTGCTTACAATTTTCACAATTCTTTTTCATAGATTTATAAAATAAGACATGATGTTACATTTTTTTGGTATTTCCATTGGTGTTTTAACCTTGTTGGTACCTCTTGATGCTTGAGCTTTATTGTCAGGGAGTTTATTGCTATCGACTTCCTATCCACCTGCCATAATTGCAAAACATAGATTTGTCAAGCAGTAAGCTACCACTATATGACATAGTGTGACATGACATAAATCCATGATCGCATGACACACTACTATTAGATGCTACATTTATGTTATGTGGGATATGGTGGTTAGGTGATCAGTTGTCATTGCATGGCACAACACTATTGGGTGGCAGATTATCATTAGATGACATATTATCATTGCATGGTAGATTGCCATCATGCATTAGGTTACCATCATGCATTACACTAACACTATGTGACATTGTGCCATCAAGCATCCAATTTTCATCATGTAACATAATGCTGGTAGAAGTCAAATTGTTTAAAGTAGTCTAGTGGTAGAGTGTGGCCTTAAGTCTCTATCTTCACAATCTGATAAAAAAGATACATCAGTGGTAGGTTCATGACCTAAGACCTCTAGGAATATATGTACTATATATAGATGATGAATTACATAGATAACCCCATAATTATTGTAAATCATTGGTGAGATGACCCCTTAAAAAAATGATATCATAGCATTTTAGGCAAAAGGGTCGTATGTTGTAGCCAACAAATCACCAAATTCAAAATCCCCAAAATGGAATATTCATGAATTAACAAATATTCACCACTATAATTTACCTTATAAAAAATTTGTGGAAAGCATAACATGGAGTAGTGAAATAAATTAGATTCATATAAATTACATTCTATTTTATTTGATGAGAATGGTCTTCTCTTTAAAGATCAGTTAAAATATCCTAACAACTCATGGTTATATGGTGATGGCTTAGCTTCATGCTATGAAAAAAACAAGTATCCTATCTATGGAAAGTTGATAAAAAGGGTAGATTATAAGCATAACGTCTTGGGAGCAAAGGAAAAAAGAATTATTGAACCTAACTCATCTTCTCAGCATAAAGGAAATCATGGCATCAGATACAAACCACATGGAGGGGACCCTTCTAATTTTGAAAATAATACAACTACAATGTCTAATGAAGAATTTCCTGGTAGTGACACATAATCCTTTTATAAAATCTAAGATGAGATTGATGATACTAATATATTTGATACCAATTCCATCCTTACCATCCATATAGACCTCCCTTATCTTGACCTTATAAATTGGGACTAACAGGATCACATACCTTTTGACATTTTTCATAATGATGAGGTAATTACCAAATTATTGGGACTTAGAGATGGATTCCTGATTAAAGACCATAAGAAAGGATACAAAATCAATTTGGACCCTATTGCTTACTTTGAAGAGTAGGTGGATTTACTTAGTCAATAAAATCAAAACTTAATGTCCTCTGGCAGGAACCACTCTTAGGCTCTATTGGATAGAGATTTAAAAAAATAGATGTATTCATTGGTGAAAATATTTATAAGGTGCCAATTAATGGGGAAGTACATTCTCTTTATAAGGAAGCATAGAGTCCTAGAAGTATTCACATCATCTTCAGATCATATGTCAATCCAGAGGAGCAACACGCATTTGAATAATTGGTTTGAGGATCTCCACACATATTCAATGAGTGGCCATTGCTCAAAATAAATGACTCTAATTCTTCTTATATGGGTGATATCAATGAACTAATTAGGCCACAACTAGATGAGTGTTATCACTTAATTTTTTTGAGGGTGGTTCCACATTGCTTGTGGAAGACACCATTGATGCCAACCTTGGTACCAACGATAATCCATACATCATTAATGGGTAGATGCACAAATTTGGGGGACAAAAAACATGATAGTCCCCTAAATTTTCCATTTTTTTATAAAGGGCATACGCCCTTTGTTTTAAATTTTTGAGGCTTAGGCTATTGCTTGAGCCTCGAGGGTGTAGTCCTTTACAAAGGTCTTACGCCCTTTTAAAAGGGTGTACACCCTTTTAAAAAGGCATACACCCTTTCCATGTATGCTTTTTGGAAAGAGATTACACCCTTTTCAAAGCACATAAGCCCTTTGCAAAGGGCTTACGACCTTTGCAAAGGGTGAAGGTGCAAAGGGCGTACACCCTTTTCAAAGGGTATATGATCTTTTCAAAGGGTGTACACCCTTTTCATATTTACAAATTTTTTTTGCCCACTTTCCCTCCAATTTTTCCTTGATTTTAGGCCTGGGGGTCCCAAACCTAGCCAAATTCTATCATGGACCAGCCAAGGAAATTTACAAGAAATTTAGGGGTTTTTTTTCTTTTTATCAACACGTCTGATCAGGTATCTTTTATTATTTAAAAAAAAATTATATGGATTTGTAAATAAAAAAGCATAGTTTTCAAATATATATATATATATTAATGTTAGAATATTATTTATAATTATTATTTAATTTCTACATAACATAGCTCTTAATAGTCTATATACATATCTCACAAATTCCCTTATAAAATTTTGAATATTAATTGGATGTTTATAAAACTTATATGTCAACAATCTACACATTTTCAACTATGTTTTAAAAAAATGATTTTCATGAAGTTAAGGTCAAAAAGTTATGTTCGTACACTTCCAGTTTCAATTTTCTAGCTGTCTTGATTGTAAAATTATTTAAAAATTATATATATAATAAAAAATTCATAAAAAATATTCTCAATAATATTCAATATTTCAGCTATCTATATATGAAATTTCATACAAAAATTCAGTCTTTTACTAAAAAAAGTGTGTTCATACACATGAACTCTCCTTATCTTTTTACAAAAAATGAACAACCTATTGTCATAAATGTAACTATTTCTCACACTTTTATCATCTAGGTATTGGAAAAAATTATATATTTATAAACTAAATTTAAAATTCCACAATTCATGTTTTTATGTCATTGTCAAATTCCTTTTTAAATTATCTCTAACGTTATCTCCAAGTTCAACTATTGTTATTTTTATAAAAAAGGTGTCGCTTTATACCTCCCCTTTTTCCCCTCATTATCTTACACCTACCCTAATCTCGATGCCTCTCTCACTAAATAATAATACAAGCTCATCATTTTTATCCTCAAATAATTCATTGATATATTTTCATGGTCCTATTTTGACATGATTGGATTAGATCTATCCTCAGTTATCTATCATCTTATAGTGCATCATGATGCCAAACTTATCAAGTTACAGAAGATGCACCCACGTATTGTTACTTTTTTAGTAATTATGATGAACTATTAACATACCACTTAACACTATGGCCAATATAGGATCACTTTTGGAGATGTCTTATAGTATCCAATAATATCAATTATGCATTGAATAACTCATCTTGTTGGTATATGATTGTCTAGAATCAGAAATGGTATGTGAAATCATTAGTCCTAGTTCACCTTGGTATAAAAATATTTATACCTACCTTCATGATCATATCCTCATGAAAGATCTATCATGTAACCAAAAAAATCCTTCATCCATAAGACATCCTATATAACTCTCTTAGTGGAATGCTCTATCCTAAAGGCTATGACAAAATGTTGCTTTGATGGTTCAATTCAATAGAGATTGATTTAGCCATTAAATACATTAACATTGGGATTTGAAGGGCCTATACTAGTAGAATGGTCCTTGCTAAGAATCTCCTTTTTATAAGATACTATTGGATGACTATGGAATCTGATGCATGTGCATATGTAAAAAATTGTGTTTCTTGCTAGAATCACATGGACCTGATTCATGCTCTATCACAAGCATTAAAACTGATCATAACTCAACCATTTTAAATATGGGGAATTGATCTCATAATAAAGATAAAACCCACCTCATTTGATGGTCACAAACACATCCTTACTGCTACTAAGTATTTTACAAAGTGGGTTGAGGCAATCCCTCTCACTTATATAACTGGGAAGAAAATATCCAAATTCATCCTCCATCACATTATTTATTGTTATATTATTCCCTCTAATATTATTATCAATAATGGTAAGTCCTTAAAAAATAATGATGTAAATCCCATATTTTCCCAATTCCATATCTGACACAGATGCTCTAATTCTTATCATCCACAAGTTAATAGCCAAGTTGAGGCATCCAACCAAAAAATATTTAAAATCCTCAAAAGGATTGTTAATTATGTTGGCCATAAATAAAATTTGTAATTTTTTATAGCCTTATGGGCTTACCGTACCAACATTCATATACCCAAAGGTGCTACACCTTGTTCCCTAGTCTTTAGGTCACAATCCATCCTCCATATTTAAATTGAGTTACCCTTACTATGTATCTCATTATAGGACATAGTTGATGATGAGGAATAAAGGGTTGCATGACTACAATAGATAGAGATCATTGATGAGAATATAATGACAACATTAAATCACCTTAAAGCATATCAGAATCAACTTCATTGTAGCTATGACAAGTGCATTAAATATTCAAAGTTTGAAGTTGGTTACCTTGTGATAAATAAAATAAAAGGAATACAAATCAAAAGTGGGAGAATAAAGACAAGTTTGGGCATAATTTGCTAGGTCCACACATCATCACTACTAAGTACAGTTTTGGTGTTTACAAAGTGGACAGAGAAGATATAATAAAACTAGATGAGTCCATGAAAATCATGCATCTCAAAACATTTCCATGCTTGAATTCCATCCAAAAAAATAAAAAATATAAAAAATCAAAAGATATAGAGAAATATTTCATCAAAATTTGAAAACCATTTTTGAGAACCATGAGTAAAGTCCATTGTCCATGAGTATGCTTGTGGATGTAAAATTTTAGTTGCCAATATTAAAATGAACTTTGGGTTTTTCAAGAGAATTGGTTTTGAAATTATGGAAAATTAGTTTAGAAGGTGGATAATTGGGCAAGAGAATCAAGTGTGAGAACATGGAAAATTGAAGATGGTGGAATATTAAAATTAATCTACATCAAAAACTTCTCTAAACATAAATCTAATTCATATCTGTATTATTCTCGAAGAGTTATGCAATTTCAAAAAAAGAATCATATAAATATGAGTCTGTATGCAAAATTTATGACCCCTGGAAGCTGACAAGACTTATATTTCATATGAAGATGACCCATTTGTATATGCAGATGAGCCATATACATATACAATATAAGTTATGCCAAATTCTAGAGGCTATAGCATTTGTATAAGGACACATATTGAGATGAGTTATTTTTTGAAATTGCATAAATATTCAAGAGGAATCAAAATATGCAATAATATTTAGGTTTATGGAAGTTTTTGATTCTATTTTTTCTTTACCCCACAACATATCTATTTTAGCTCTTTAATACACATAGTGACTTCATGAATTATACCGATGATTTAAAAATAAAACCAAATTGATTATAAACCTGTAGCTTATTTAAACTAATTATTTTATGAAGTGTTTGATGCTACAAAAGTGTTGTAGTAGTGATGCTTCCCATGGGATAATCTTCAACATGCCAAAACAATAAACAAACCAATAAAACCACATGAACACATAACTGCTATTTTAGTTGATGCAAGATTGCATGTACGCCTTAGATGATCCTGCATCACTTTATTTACACTACAAGCATATTTATTTGTGGAATAATTTCCATTTTTCTTCTAATCCATCATTTAATAAGTATTTATATCAAATGCAAATGATAAACAAAAATTTTAGGTGATTGACAACAAATGCAGGTGGTTGAAAAAAAATATAGGAGGTTGACAACCAATACAGACAATTGATAACAAATGTAGATTATTGATAATGATGCAAATAATTGATAACAAATGTAGATGATTTCTAATAAAATGTAAACTATTGAAAATAAATGTAGATGATTGAAAATAATGCAGGCAATTGATAACAAATGCAAACAATTTCCAACAAAATGCAGATGATTGATAATAAATGTAGACAATTGATAATGATGTAGATGATTGATAGAAAAATTTAGATAATTGATATCAAATGTAGATGATTGATAATGATGTATATGATTGATAAAAAATGTATATGATTGATATTAAAATGTAGATGATTGACAACAAATGCAAATGATTGACAATGATGTAGATGATTAGAAATAAATGTAGTTGATTACTAATAAATACATACAATTGAATGTGGTCAGAGTGTCTAATAGTATAAATAGTGGTGAATGCATCTAGACTGACTTTTAAGGCACCAAAAAAATACATTTATATACATGAAAATTATGTTAAATAATAGGTGATTCGACCCTAAAAATTAACTTACACCCCAAAAATTTAGGCAATTCCACACTGTTAAATACCCCATTAAATCACCAAATGCCAATTTCTAAAACTGGAATATTTGTGAATTAACAAAAAATCAACACTAAAAATTTCCTTGCCCCTATTCTTGGGGGTAGGTTTACATCCTTCCACATCCATCCATCCAATCCATATCATTATTTAACAAACCCTTTTCCATTTTGACCTTGGTGGTGGCTTTCAACTATTACAAGGTGCATCTATGTTTGGCAGATCAGAGTATGGAAACATGTTTGCAATAGGATATAAGAGTGACATAGGGGGAAACTTCCCTAGTTTATGATCTTTGGAAAGCTTTTTTTTTTTTCCACATCTATTCATTTTTCCTTCACATCTAACATCACTTTCCACATCCAATATTAAGAGTTGATTTTAAATTTACTAGTAGCCCTTGCACACACATCCTAGACACCCATTTTATCTATTTATTATAAAAATCCAAAAACATCAAAAATATATATAAAATATCAAACATAATGATATAAAGACACAAAACCTAGAGTTTCCATGGGCACTCTTGTTTTAGGTTGGGCTTAAATCCTTAATAAAATTTGACCTAGATTATAGTCACTTCATTAGGTACATTATTTCCACATCCACTCCCTTTCGTGTATCCTTGCTTGGGGTACCATCCAACTCTATCATTTAAATTTCACACAAAGATTTCTACTCCATTAACTATAAAATGCTTTTATTTTAAATTTTGTGTGTATTTTATTGCTTGCTTGTTTATTTACTTTTCCTATTCTACCTTGACTCAACCCATGTCAATAGGGTCTTCCTAATTTTTCCATATCATGGTGATTTATTATGCTTATACTTGAGTCCATCCATAAACATACAATAATAATGTCATCCTAATTTTTTCATATCATGGTACATTTGTGTTATTTTTCTATTGGATTGGGGGTCATTCCTTATGCACATTTCAACTAGGTCATTATGGTGTTTTCTATCATGGTGCATACCATTATGTGCTACATCAAAAATAATATTACAAATTATATAATGATACATGCTAAAATGATAATATATTTTCTTTGTAAAATATAACCATTATTTAACATCCATTTTCAAATCCAATTAGTTCATTCATATTAGAACAATAAAATTAAAATAAACATATATCTTCATCTATTTATCATCATCATTCCTCTTTTTTTAGGATAACTACATTGGCATGAGGTTCATTTGGACTATGTATGTAGATATTTTTTACATGAAGTTTCTAAGGTTAGGTTGACCAATATTATTACATTATTATCCTTCTTTCCATTGTCCATACTCATCATCTTTAATAATTTCATCCCATTCCTCCTCCATAATAATCTATTCACTCCATCACTACCCATATGCACATCATATCATCCCTTTCATCTTGTCAATCTATTTTAATCAGTCATCCAACTTACCAATCTATTTTAACAAGTTGGTTGATAACCATCATCATGTCATGCCTCCATCTAGGCCAATCCTCCACTTTACCCCTCTTTTCTTAACCCCTTTGACATTTTCCATTCCATTTTCATCTCTAAAGCCACCATCTGATCCACCATTTGGCTTATCACCTTTATCACCATAAATTTTTATCAATGCTTAGTTGATCATGATACCACCTACTTATTCATTCTTCTACCATTTTTTTGTCTACTTCTTCCACTCCTTTGCTCTTTCATTTCCATTTTTCCATGTTTTTTCTTATCCTTCATTTTTATTTCCATTCCATTTTCTCCTCGGTCTACTTTAGATCTATTTTCACCACTTTTATTTTCAGCCACATCCCTCATCATGCCATTCCCTACACAATAACTAACACTCCCTCACATACGCTTTTAATTCCCAAATCTACTTATTTTTGCTACCATCCTTTCACCCTCATCTTTTACATTTAATTATTCATTCTATTTATCTATTTTATTTCATTTTTATCATGTTCCCCATTTGCACTTGGTTTCATTTCCATGTCACATATAAAATCATTATTCCTAAAAACAACTCCTTTAAGGGTCTTTATCCTTTGAATAATCCTTCCATAATTTACCTTTTCTTCTTATTTGAGTAATCACTCAAAATCAACACTACCTGTTCATCCCATATTACCTGCCAACAGCAACATGGTTCTTCATCCTAACCATCATCTTTATCTATGACCTTTTTATCCTTTTCATCCTATTTTATCCATATTAACATCAATAATAAGGGTACAGTCATTGGATTTTACTTATTTTACATCCATGCTCACCCACATCCTCAACTCTCTTACTTTAATGCATGAAATATTATGACATTCACTGCTTGATGCATACACACAGTGCATCTCAATGTTTTGACATGTTGTGCATGGGAATCTCTTTTTCTCATTATCTTTCTCCATTTAATCTCTTGACATCAAGACCAATTTTCTCTTCATTCCATGCCATGGGTTGTGTAATTCTCAATTAATTTGGTCCATTTATGTACTAATATCTCTACCCCCTATGATGAAGTAAGTCCATACTTATTGTGTGAACTTGATTTATTAATTAAATCATAGGTCAAGGTGGAAAGATTAGATGCACTTTGTTGAACCATATTCATCCTTGTTTTTATCCCTCAATAATCATCACCACCTCCACTTGGGAATCATACCATAACCTATCAAAAATTTGAAATATCCATCAATAAGATCATTCATCATTACTTATACTAACTCAAATATTTCACTAATGCTTATAATACAAAATCACATTTTTCACCTTGCTTAGGGCACATCAAATCCTATATCTTATCTCAAAATATATCCTTCACAAATTTACCCTACTTGGATCAAATCAATTCATCATCATCAGACAATCAATGTAAAGAAGAATTATCTCAAGTGAGTTAATTTCATACATGGTTTAATATCATCCATTCATAATCATACCCCCCTAAAGAGAGAACTACATCGACCTAAGGTTCATACTGACTATGTAGGCAACACTTAGTTACATGGGGTTTTAAGGGAAACTTAAACATTATTTATTATAATTATCATTCCTATCATCTCATTCTTGATCTATGCTTGAAAATCAATCAATAAATTATTCAATCAATCATCCATCCAATCTATGGTCATAAATTTTTCCCTGCTTAGGGAAAATCAAGATTGTAGATTCATCATTGGGATCGATCATTCCTTAAATCAAGCTCACATCTTTTTGGGATATTTTTACCAAGTCTTCCATGTTTGGGTCAAGTCAAAGTGTGCAATATATCTTGGGATATATCCTTCCTAAATCTACCTTGCTTGGGGAAAATTGATTCATCATCATCAAAAACCAAAACATAAAATGATTGGCTTGAGTGGGTTAATCACATCCACAATTTATTCTCATCATCACATATTTCATCCCAATCCATTATTTATTCATCACCAACCCATTATTTATTCCATTAAAATTCTTTCTCTCTTTCAATATCCCATTTGTATCTTTCATCCCTACATATCCTCTTGAGGGGGCATCATCCATCACATTATTTCATTAGTCATCATCTAATTATTCATCCACCTTTATTTTTTTATTCTTATTTGTTTTGAAAATAATTAATCCACCCCTCATGTCTCGCAATGCTTTCTCAAAGAGGGAAACAAATTAAACATTTAAAATTGAACACTTCATGATATTTTTAACTAATCAATCTTCTATTCACACTAACATCCTAGCCTTCATTATTCATCACCCCTAGCCAATTAATTCATTTATCCCATAACCACCTCCAATCCCATTAAATTTTCAACCTATTCCATTAGTTAATTAATCTAAATTAACTAATTAATCCTTCTCTAATTCCATGGAATTTGGATATCCATAATTATTAGAATCTAAAAGTTAAATAATCAAGACATCATCCTCCACCTCCTTCCACTTTAAAAATTTTAATAATACCATAGGCTCCACTTTTACCACATCATTTAAAATTTATAATTCAAATATTCTACTTATCAAATGAAATAATCCTCCATGAATCTCCAATATATCCACTATCTCTATTAATCAAATTAAATAATATCCACTATCTCCACTATTTCAATTAATCAAATCAACTAATCTACACTATCTCCAATATCTCCATTAATCAAATTAAATTATCCATATTCAATCGAGAAGGATATTGTAAGGGAGGCCAAGATCAATGACATGCATAAAATTTTGCTATATGATAGGCCCAACAAAAAAAATTCATAATATCTTGTCCATATGGTAGAGTTTGGAGCCTTATTTTTTTCCAAAAATATTTTTTTGAGCTTGACACATTGGTGTAGTTAGATTGACACAATTTGTTACCAATCAGTGAGAAATTTTCAAAGGTAATGAAGTTATTAATAATTGGTGTATGTGAAAAATTTCAGACAAAGGCCAAGAGATTGATATCTCTTAAATGTTTTAAATACGTGTATTTAAGATATCTGTACTAGTGGTAACACTCAGTGACTCAACCAAAACTTGAGGCGGGTCCACTATCTCCTCTATACCCATTAATAAAATTAAATAATCACCATTATCTCCACTATCTCCATTAATCAAATTAAATAACCTCCACTATCTCCACTATCTAATTTCATAATCCAAAAAAGTCCCCAATTGTTTCCCAACATATAATTTTATAATCCTAAGATTCCCACTATATAATTTTATAATCCCTAAAGTCCCCACTTGTTTCACACCATATAATTTTATAATATTAAGATTCCCACTATCCAATTTAATAATACTCAAATTTGACCAATCCTTGACCCTTGATCAAGATCAATAGTTCATATCATCCTCATAAATATATAGATAGAACCATCCAACTCAATTGATACTAAACTTGAATTATACAATGAAGTGCCATCTAGAATCATTTAAATATTCATCATCATGAATCATAAAACTAGTCAAAACATAAAGTTTACAAGGATATGTGCTACCAGTTTCATCCACACCCTTCGTCAAATCCATTTGCAACCACATCACTTCCAAACACAATCAATTATTCAAAGGGGTAAATTAAAGGTATGCTATTTGGTATACTTAATTTTCATCTTTGTCTTATTTCTCAATATAAAGTACACTTGCATAGATTATTTAACATTTCCATTAATTTTGGATTTTGGATAACCATTTGCTAATCTATTTTTGTGTTACCTCTAACAACATGTGTTGGCTATGATGCCACAATAGATAGATATATGCAAAGATATGTTCAATAAATCACATGGATGGGTATAATTTCCCATTGGTAAATATAGGTATGAATATTATTTATAAAGCTTATTTTTTTAAAACTTATCTATCGTAAAATGTATATAAGACATGATAAAAAAAATTCATAAGTGAGAAATAATTTGTTATTGTCTTCATAGGATTTGTTCAATTAGTAATTCATAATAGGATGCCCTTATTGGAAATGTAGATGTAATGCACACTAATGTTTAAAATATACTATTGTGAATAGTTAGCATGGAAATAAAGGTATGCCAAGATGAAAATAATGCTTTAGGTATAAGAGGCCCTCTAGTGTGATGATGTGAGGCATATATATGGAATATGGCTATGCAAAGCTATACTATCTCAATAATGTCCAAGGAATACATATGCAATATGATGCAATACGCCCATTATGGGTGTATAAGAGATGTATATGAGGTACAACCATGTGATAATCTCAATTTATTTTAAAGTGTAACAATGTCACACTACCCCCCACATGGAAAGATATGAACAATATGCTCAAGGTGAAAGGGTAAAATAGTATGGCCCAATAGATGCTCCCAATTTTTAGAATATATGTGATAAGATCTAGGATATATGTTAAAATATTTCATTCTAGTAACAAGGCAAGATGTGAAAAATATGTCCTTGATAGGATAGGTATAGTAATGATGTCTAAATTATATTCATAATAGTATGGACGATATGGTACTGAAATATAATCATGTATCAATCAAGGCATGTAGTATAATTCATGTGGCAAGTAGTATGTAATAATATCATTGATGGTATTCATGAAATACACCCAAATATGTATACTTCATGTAAGTAAAAGTAAGAAATATAATCTATGTAAAGTATCTCTATATAAAAAATGGAAGAAGGCAACAAATATGCCACCATGTAATAACTTTTTTTTTTGACGATGACCCTTTAGGTTAGATATAAATATATCCATAACTATATGTAATTTGGATATGCCACATCACACCCATTTTAAGTTTACTATGAAAAACATACGTGGAAACATAAATAGAGAAATACTATAGTATAATAAAATAAACATGATACATATCGTATTACTAAGTTAAAAATAAATCAATTTTTGGATTTTTACCTTTTATAAATATTTTTGCATTTTATGAATGTTTTAGAATTTTGTTTTGTAATACAGTCACACAAGTAGATTTTTTATCATGAGGGTATATGGTACCCTAAATATGTGTCAATGAAGCTCTAGACCTTAAGAAGACTAGTGTATATGTATATATGTTATAGGTATATAAAATAATCATGCATAAGTATGTGCAACATACTAATTGTATAAAGTGTCCTTAATTAAGTGAAGAGATCCCAAGTCATCAAATGAGAGAATCACATAAATAGAATGATACATAAAAGTTAATGAAATTGAAATAAGTGTGTATTAATATATAGATATATCATGTATCAAAACTTTGAATATGTAATAACAATATCAAGAAGATGATTAGATCTATTGAAACCATACTAAAGAAAAATAATGAAACTAAGCTAAGGTGTTAAAAATGGAAATATTGTAATATTTATGCATTGGATCCCATGTTATTCCTTATGAAGTATTAAATTATGGTGTGGGGGTGATAAAGATTCCTTTAATATATCTCATTGTATAATACAACATCATCATTAGATTCTTGGTTGCATTAGAATTGCTCATTAGTTTTAAAGCTTATTTATTATGAATCAACACAAGGATGTTTTAATTTTTAAACAATACCATTTCTTAGGGATGTTCGATAGGGAAGTTTAATGTTATCTTGGTCAAGTAACTCTTAGATATTATAGCTTAAGGATATACACATCTCTATTGAGTGCCCATTAATGGAATGATATGCACAAAAGTATGTGGACTTATAAGATTGTAGATTATAACTTGTATCCAGCTTGCGAGTAGGTGGAAATGTAATCATGTTTTTGTTCACTAAATATTTTAACATGTTGTATTGATTTTTGAAAAAAGTAATAGTTATTTGGTTTTAATAGTTTCCATGTATTTTATTGTTTTTTATTTAACCTTAATAGTAGATGTACTCTTGATTGGCTCATGGGTAATATAATTTTTTGATTCCTTAATAGGTGATGTTTGGACCTTGGGTTTAACTACTTACTCTTCTTCTAGATCAAGAGCCATATATGTAAGATAATTAAATGTTTCACAAGTTTTTCCAAGTAATTTGTCCTTGATATGGGATACAATACCATGGATAAAGATATGATACATGTTAAAATCAAATTATTGATAGATGGTGCAATTCATGGAAGGGGTTACCAGTGAAGGGTGCCCTTAGCCATGCAACTAGAGTCACACAAATAATAAACACACCTATTCTCTATTTATTGAAAGAAATAAATCCTTAAAAACTTTTACATTCACAATGAATATCTACACCTAATCTATCTCTCTCAATTATATAATGCATCTATGGGATTTTATAGTCACAGTCCATTGTAAAATATAAAACTTTCACTAAACAAATTAGAACCAGACTATAAATATGTGAGATTAAATTAGGAAATAAATATTTATTGATTGATTATATTAAAATAAATCACAATTGCATTAAAATTATCATTTCCCTCTTTGATCGAGCAAGCTACTTTGAGCAAACTCAATTCAATACAATTCATGGATGACTTATCTATAGTCTAGACTCTTATGTATACTAATTTATCGCTAACTAAATACTACTTAAAATCAATGTGGGATTATTAAAATGGGCTTGAGGGACATATTAAAGATCATATGCATATGTAGCCTTTTATTTAAGAAAGAAATTACAAAAATATGGTTAGGACAAAGGGTCCTAACATGCCCTCCCCCTTAAAATGTTTTCCCTTAAAGTTACAAGTGAGGAAAGTGTTGTTGGATTTGAAGAAGAGGTTTTGAAGTAACATATTTTGGTTGCATTAGAAGTAATTAAGCTAGAAATTCACTGATGACCTTATTATAGATTTGAGAAGATCACCTATTAAGTATAGATGTATGGGTTAAAAGGAGATATCCTTATGCATCAATCTCTAGAAGCACTATTTGGTTGGTGACATTATGGCCATGGACATGTTTTAAATAAGAGACATAAAAAATGAGGTGCACACATGATGAAGGTGGAAGTTCCAACATGTAGGAGACAAGGCCAATCCATTGGATAATTTTATAGGGCCCATAGAATTTAAAATATAATTTTTTATGGCCTTTCAACTTCAAAGAGGATTGCTTATAAGGTTGCATGCAAAGGCAAACATATCTACTGGTTGAAAGGATTATTTAGAGTGGTGTTAGTCTGCCAGCTAATTTATGCAATTTTATGCTAGGTAGAGATTATATTTGAGGAAATGAAGGATATTATCACATGCACTAAGGTTAGTATCAACATCCTACACTTGAGAGCTACTTGGTATATATGAGATAACATGTCATATATTTTGACCATAGACAACATAATATGGGGTTAGCTTGGTGGCCATATGGTAGGACATGTTGTACCACCATTTGAAGAGAGGTATTAATTTTACCCATTGATTTTGTTGATCCATGACAAAATAATTAAGATAGGTCTCTAAATATTTTTTGATAATTTATATCAAACCATTAGTTTATGGATGATATCTTGAACTCATTTTTAGATGTGTGCGAAGGCACTTGAAGAGTTCCTGCCTAAAATGAATCATGAAGGCCAAGTCATGATTTTATATAATAAAAGGTGGGATTCTATGAAGCTAGAATATTTAATCAAGAAATGTTTAGGCTATGGTGGAAGTAGTGTAGGGGTGGGTCAAAGCATGAAAATGAGCATATTTATAAATGCAACCCACCACATGAGAATGACTAATTTTCATCCATATTTGGGGAAGACTTATATAAAATTCATTAAAATTTCAGTCTAAATACATTTTAGAATTGGTTGTGACTAGATTAAACTAGGTGGTGTGACTATTTACCCTTTTGGCATTGGAAAATATCACATTATGAAAAAAATATATTGATAACTTGCTTGATTATAAGCTAGAAGAAAATATGGTGGACTTACTCATATGTTTTTAAAAAACTTGAATAACTTGTTGAAAGAGAGGCACTTAAATCCTATTAAATAGTTTGTTTGAACTTGGAGTATATGATTAATACAAAACAACCTTTATATCATAATGTTTAGCCATCCCAAGTATAGTGAGGTTTAGAAGTGGAATAAACAAATAATTAGAGAATGAGATGTTGGGTGGGGTTGTCAAGATAAAAATCCTATTGAATATCCTATATCCATGTGAAAATGGGAAAATATATATCACATAATAGTGCATGTTCTTAAAACTAGCAAGAGAGGGCATCGACCACCAAGTTTTCCTTTCTTTTTTTGTATGTGATCTCATAACATACCACATGAGTTTAAAAACCCATTTTTTATGATCTATGAAGATACCCATTGATCTAGAAAATATTTAATGTTTTGGTGGATAATTTTGATGCAAAAGTGTCAGCCTACCAAGTATGGATGGCATTTTTTTATTACATGGAGTATAACCATCATGTTTTTGTCATACATGGAGTGTACCAAATTTCACCCAATGAATAGCTTGCGAGTGAAGGTAATATAAATTCCATATTTCATGAGCACAACACCAAGGCCTGTACCACATGAATCACATTCAATAACAAATGGATTAGATAAATTAGGCATGACCAAGATGGGTATGGTGAACATTACTTATTTAAGGTGATAAAATACTTATTCTGATGCTATTAACCATAAAAAGGACTTTTTATTGATCATAATCATCAATGGGGTTGATTTTTTATTGTAATATTTGATAAATTTTTAGCTAGTACCTTATCAGGCCAAGAAATCCACGTAGACTTTTGAGTGTCCTAGTTTCACCCAGTTTGTCATAGCCTCAATTTTGGTAGGGTTGACATGAACACCATAAAATGAAATAATACATCATAGGTACTATAAATATGGTATCCAAAAAGAAAATTTAGAATGTTTGGCACATAAGTAGTTCTCAACAAGAATTTTCAAGGCAATGTCGAGGTGGTTGACATGATTTTCACAAGTTCTGATATAGATGAGGATGTCATCAAAGAAGACCAAGATGAACTTCCACAAGAATGGGAAGAATAATTTATTCATTAAGCCTTAGAATGTAGAAGGGAATTGGTAAGCCTGAATGACATGACAATGAACTCATTGTGACTGTAATGTGTGTGAAAGGTCAAGTAAGGAATGTTTGCTTCATAAATGTAGATTTGGTGATTGATAGAGTGTAAATCTAACTTGTATTAAAATTTGGCATCATGGAGTTCATATAGGAGATCATATATTATTGGAATTAGAAATTTATCCTTATGGTGAGCTTGTTCAATTCTCTAAAATCAATGCAGAGCTTTTAGGAGTCATAATTTTTATGAAAAAGTAAGAATGGGGAAGAATATAGGCTAGTATTGGGTTGAATGAATATTGATTGTGGGAGGTCCTAAACCAAATTTTCAATATCAACCTTTTGATGAAATGGGTAGTGGTATGGCTGAATCTTAGGGGGTGCACTCCTTGGAAAAATTTGGATGAGATGGTCTTTAGGGTGGTGAGGCAATAATCTTCATAGATTGTAAAAAATTGCTACATGCTTGCCTAAAATATTTTTAAAGTTTGATGGTTGGACATAATTAGTTAGAAAACTAGTGTGAAGAGAAAAGAGTTTGGAAACTATTTCATGGGATCCATTTTTGACAAATTTATCCATGCAATGAGAGATAATGATTTTAGTGGATCTAAGAAGAAGGCCTTTTAGTGTATATTGATGTCCATTCTTAGATAATTGCATCCATAGCTTATAAAAACCCCAAAGAATAGGTCTAAGAGTTATTATCAATTGTGATCCTATAAAAATATCACATCCACCCAAGGGTAAAGAAAACATGTCAGTCTTGAGGTTATAGTCTCCAATGAAATGCAAACACTATGAAATTTGCCCTTATAGGAAAATATTCCTATTGTCACTTGGATATTAACCCTTTGAGGAGATGACAAAGATATACTCATCCAAGTGGTAGAATGAAAACACCTCTAGGCTTATGGGTAGCCTTAGGAATGAGGTGAATCTTTATATAGGGCTAGCTCCCTTGATGTACCACTTTGGATTGCAACTACACTTAACTTTAGAGGGTGAAAAGGGAGAGAGATGATAGAAAAAAAAATCCTAAGAGAGGTGATACACAAAATATATTGATGAATTCCAACCATATGCATGTTACACTTGAAATCAAGGGACAAACTAAACATACACTTCTCCAATCTTCATCTTCTCACATCAATGTTACATTGTGAGGTTATGGATGAATTTGCAAAGCTAAGAGGAGTAGATAAGAGGCATATGAGGGAAATAATGAATATAATAACTCACTTAATCCTTGAAATTTACTAAAACACTTTGCATGCCCTACAAAAAGAGGTTTTCCAACTATAAATAGATGATATAATGAAACAATCATGCTAAGGAAACAAGAGTTATCACTTATGAAAAATCAAACATTCTAAAAAAAATACTAAGAATAGTCATGGAAGAGGCAAAAATTAGTATTATTATTGATAAAAATATATAAAAATGATCAGGGATTCACCATACTCAGGTGGAGCATGGATTACAATAGCTAAAATGGCTAGTTCTTATAGAACTTGAGAGAGAGATAAGAAGAGACAAGTCCAAGGATCACAAGGACACTTGGAAAGTTGAGAAAAGTAGTTAATTGTACATGAGAATAGGATATGGGATTAACCATGAAATTTAAGTAAGTACAAGTGTCAATTCAAGGCATAAACTTTATGAAGAGTGGCATAAAACTCCTTGTTTTAGCTCAAAAAACTTGCCTTCATGATTGGCTCTATTTGAACACCTCATAACTAATTATGACTAGGTTTGATGATTAGGATGAAGTTTACAGACATAATACATGATTTTACATGCATTGGTTGTAGGCCTAGTCGTTTGGAATCATCTATAAAGGAGCTATCATCATCTGTAGTCCAAAAAACTCCTCCATGCACCCTGCACACTTTGCCTCAAAATTGGCATCATTTTCTCATGAAAATATGTGGGATGGAGTGGATGAAACTTATAAACACCCTAAATGGATTTAGAATCATTAAGTGCACCTTAAATTTAGTTCAATTAAAGTTTTCCACCCTTCTCACTAGCTTATCCACTAGGCTAATTTTTATTAGCTAAGATGAGAGTTATTATTTTCACACTTATAATATTTTATAAGAAATTAAATGAACATGGGAAGTTATAAAAAATATAAATATTTCTCATAAAGTTGGTTTCATCCTTAGACTCCTTCTAGAACCTGTAAAACATAAATAATGGTAAAAAATAGCCTATTTCTCACCCCATCCATACAAGTCTATACAACCAAAAAGCATGGGAGGGAGATTGATTAAGTCCTATACAATTTAAAATATGTCTCATGGCCAAAATATGCCATTATATTAGATATCCAACTCCAATTTCACAAACTGGTCACTTGTAAGGGTTTAGGAGGGTTTTACACCTATTTGACCTCTTAAGGTTCATTCATAAAAAATAGACATCCAAATTACAAAAAAATTCCAAAAAAATGGCGTTCAAGACTATTTATAACATCCCTAAACTCCCTTGTCATCCATGCAAAGCCTCCAAGTAGATATGAGTATCACAACTTGACCTATCAAGCTCCTTTTCTCCTTTCCTACACATCTGAGTTGTTTCAAGGTCCAAAAATGGATCTCCTTGGTCTTATCTACCCTAAAAATATTTTTCACCTATTTAATAATCCCATACATATGGTATAATAGGTTTAAATTTTTGTCTCGGGCCAATAGTGTGAAAGACCTCATATTAGGACACTAGGCCTAATCCTTGCCTAGTAGGCTTACCTGCATTCTTGTGGTTTAGACCATACAATTTAGTTTATTTGAATTTAAATAGGTCAAAAAACTATAATATTATCCAAAAATAATGTGATAATCAATTGGAAAGCTCACCTAGGGCTAGAGTTGAAACTGATCCCTTGTGTGGCCTTTAGGCATACCCGTGCCTCATGAGTTTGTTGGACCTTTGAAGGCATGAAACTTTATATTGGTATTCATCCTTACTAAATTATTTTAAAATATTTTAATATTTTTCCATCAACTTTACAAACCATTTTTTAGGATCTCCTTAACTTTTGGTTTTATCCTTTTTCCCAATCCACTAAATCTGCCAGTTTAAGCCTAAGGGAAAGTACCCTCTATCTGAGACAAAATAGAGGGTAATTACCCTATTTTTCCAAGAAAAAATTTTATTTAAAGGGATAATAAAATTAATATATATTATTCACAAAAAAATTTAGCTCCTGGTTATATGGATAGATCTTCTAAAAGCATTCAAACTTAAAACAAACCTTGGTGAAAAGGACTATGTGCAGGATTCTTCCAATAGACTATGTTATGCATGCTTGGGATCATTTATTTTCATGATTTTCATTGGATAGATCATTATAAATGTGTAAAAATAATTTTTGATATGTTTAAACTTTTTTTATCATTTCAACTTATCATACCCCTTGATACTCTTTACTCAGTCAAACCGAGTTTCCACTCTTGACTGCATTCTACGCTAATGACTCCTACCTATAGGTTTACTTATGTATTTTAGTTGGAAATAAATTATTATAGGTCTATTTTAAACTCATAAAATATTTTTTATTTGTTTTAAACCTATGTATCCCATTCATGTACTTCTCACATTCACAATCCCTGAGTCTGATCATTGTATGCATAGTACAACTGACTATGTTTTGCTTAGGTAGGACCCCTATAGGTATTTAATGCATGAATTAGGACTTAGGAAATGTATAAATATTATTAAGGTTTCATTAGAGTAATTTAGTTTTTAATTTTGTATATCATGTTCACCTTGTATAGGCTAGACCTCACCAAAACACTCTTCCTTACTGTCTGCCTTTCTCTATCCTTATAGTTGGCTAAGGGTATACATGAGTTGTAAATGAACTTTGATCATGGTATTAGAGGCCCTTATTTGATTATAGAGATAAAAAATCACTTTAATATTCTTGTATTCCCTTTGATAGGTTGAAACATCACATAGAATCATGCTCAGTCACTGTTTGTTTGCAATCAACTGATTGTATTGCTTGTTTAGGAGGATACCTGTAGGTATATTTGTATGTAATTTAGGCCTTATTACATGTTTTATGTTCTCTTTGAAACTCTAAATAATATGACATATATATTTTCATTCCTTATACTCTAAAATTTAGGCTTATATTCAAGGCACCTAGCTTCAAGTTCCATGGTAACCTTCAACCAGCATATAGGGTTACATTCATGAGGTAAAGGAAACTTGTAGATGCTTGTGGGATCTTAAGATACCGCCATTCAACATTTATTAATGATATTTAGATCATGGATGGTTAATTTCACCCTTAAACCAAGTTAACCCTTCCAATACCTAGGTAAACTTATGGATGGGGTAAGAGTTAAAGCTTGTTGTAGATCAACCTTTCCTTAGTGTACAGATTGTGGGTGTGAATAGGGGTCTAAACATAGTTTATGAACCTCTTTGATCACTGTTAGGTCAAAAATGACCCTTTAAAATATTATAAACATTATAAATATATATATATAATGTCAAGATTCAATTTTTTAATGGAGAAAATTCCTTCTTAGACTCAAGCTTTTAGATGATTTTGAAGAAAATTAGTGTTTTACTATCAATTTTGAGACCCCAAATGACCATCTTCTACTTGTCATCTTTCTCCCAAACTTGGAATACTCATTATATCATGTATGGGATGCAATATTTACATATTTAAATGCATTATAACTCTTTTAAGACATGTTTCAAGACATACACAAAAACCCTTAGACCTTTATTTTTATAATTTAGGGAAAGTGGGCCTGAACACTATTATTGTTCTCTAGAGGCAATTTCCAACTCACAATTACTGACATATCTCTCAACATGGTCTAAAATGATTATTTAAACTCAATATAATCCAAATAAGGACTTTAAAACTTGATTCAATTCTCCATGATAATATTTTAGTTCTCTGTTAGCACCTACAGGCAGGTGAGTATTTCAAAATACAAGTAGTGAACATTGCCTTTGATCCTTACACAAGTTAAAAACCTATCTCATTGATTAAAAATACACCCTTCCTACCTAAAATATCTTGACACCATGACTAAGGATCTCATAGTGACATGAAATCATCATGGAAATCCCTATATGTGTGCATGAGCCGAGTGTGGATAGTGAATCATGACATGGAGCAAGAGTGTGGATGAAAGGCTTTATGGAAACTAAAAATAATTAAAAATTATTAAATTTTATTTATTAAAATTAATTAATTATTAATATTATTTACAAAACATCTCATTTAATGTGAAAACACTTACAGATGTATGGAACAACGCTGGCAGGCATCTAGTGGCTAGTTAGTGTGGTGTTCATAACTATAAACCATGAAGAATTTCTTGGAGAAAGAGGATGAAAAGGTTAAGGGGGAGTCAAAAACATATTTTAAACTTGTTAATGAGCTTACCACAACTTCTTGGAGCCATGAACCAACTTGAAACTCTTGAAAATGGTGAGAACTACCTACAACTCATAAAATTGTATCTTCCTGCAACTTTGAGCTACTTGACTCATCCAAACACCTTAAAACATGAAAAAAATCATGGTATACATGAGGGTAAATATTAAAAATCATCCAAAACTATTATAATCAAGTGGATCATATGGATCTACTCAAACCAGGGTAAAACCTATAGGCTACACAGATTAGCAAGCAAATTTGAAAGGTCAACTTCTTAGGAATGGTTCATGAAGCTCAAGGAACCATTCATATGAAATAAAACATAAAATGGAATCTTAATTAGTGTATAATATAACCCTAAAATCATTTTTCATAAACCCTTCATGTTGAACATACCAAGAAAAAACCTTAAGGTCACTTTTACTTGCCAAGAAGGATAAAAAGGGAGTAGAAAGGTTTTAAGAAAGAAATGGCACTTCTAAATAAAAAAACATGTAAATGAGCTTGAGGAATCTAAAGAGACATTGGTTTATCCTTTCCCATGTGTCACACTTCCTAAGGATCCACACAAGTGCTAAAATCTCCTTTTTTCCCAAGAAAATTGCCCTTTTAACTAAAGAACCTACCAATTTTCAGTTATGACAATTTATTAAGACTTAAGTAGATACATGGGGCATGAAATAATATTTTTTAACCTTCACACTTCCAAATAAATCTATACAACTCATTAAATGCTAAATTTTAACCCCTAAAATGACTCAAAAGGGCATGTTAGCTAATAAAATAAGTGACCAAGGCTAATATAATATTGAATAAAATTTAATGACCTATGATATACCCCATAAAACACTTAAAACTCAAATTTTTACCTAGGGGTGTCCCAATTTGACCTAAAATTCAAATTTGGTCAACAAATTGGTGACTCATAGGGGTAGTATACCTGCTATACTAAGTAGACCAGTAGCCTTATCAGTCCATTTAGATAAGGGAGTCATCTAAAGTCTAAGACAAAAAATTATACCTTTTACCACAAGCTTTGATCAAGATAAGACCACTTGACTACCTCAACCACATAAAACAAAAGACACACACAAATTAAAAAAAACACACATGTGCTTCATGAGAACTTATGGAACACACACACCAAACTAAATAAACTAACTCAAACACTAACTAAATTAAGATGAAAAATCCCTCCTAGATCAAAGGGGAAGTTTTAAACTCTTCTTGATTCATGACATGAAGGATTTAGTGAGACATGTAGCCTTTTATCCTTTAGTATTGATTCCTCCAAAATTTTCATGATGTTTGTTAAATTCATTGGCATGATTTTCATTGAAAACTAGGAAACTTCAAATAGGTTGGCTATATAAATAAACTCTTCTCAAACCCAAACAACATCAACCTTCTCATGTGGATCTTAACTTGCAACCTCATTCTTGATTTCCATAGGGCTCTCAATAGGATTAGGTTCCTTCTTGATTGCAAGTTCTTCTATCTCATCAAGGAGATTTTCATACTCTATCCAATCTTGATCATTTTCATTCACCTTATCATGTACTTGGCCCTCAACTTGGAAAATATCTACAAGATCTTGAAAGAGCTTCATTTACAACTACCAATCATCTTTGTCCTCTTCATCTTATAGAACCACTACCTCTTTAATCTTATCTTATTGATGTGTGATGTTATCAAGATAATATTTTTCAATATCCAATGCATCTGATAATGATTCAAGATTAGGCTGAGGTATTAGATCATCTTCAAGAACAACATCTTGCACATTGGTCTCAAGAGAGTTTTCTAGGGCTGTAACCTCTTTGGAAAAGACTTGAAATTGTTCTCCATCCATGAAAACACATTCATCCTCATACTTTAGATGATTATCCAATTTTTGTTTATTAGATGTAGAGTCTTATTTAAGGGCTGTAGGATCTTCCATCTCTTTCTCCTTCATGGCGATGCTAAGACTAGGCATCTTGAAATCATGTGACCTAGCCCAATGAGACTGCCAAGGAGGTAAATTTTCTTCAAGTAGGAGTTATCTTTCCTTATTAGCCAAATAATCCTCTTTAGGTTCCCATACCATAGGTCCATCAAGGCAAAGGGTGATGGGGTGAGGACAAGATGAACTAGTTGGTGGAGGTGGCACATAAAACTCAAAATTAGATTGAGAGTGAAATATAAGGGGTTGTTTTGGAAGGGGAGGCAGATATTAGGTTAAAATCACTTGATTTTCTTCCTTCAACTTGAAAAAAAACTTCATTCACTTCTGATTTAGGTTTGGGACTCTCTTGAGGAAGGGTAGATGGGGTGTGTTTAGGCATATGATCTTCTTTTGGGTCTAAACCTTCCATCACACCTTGACTTAGTATATTCATCTTTGACTCTAACTCATCAATTTTATTAGCTAGGTTCTCTTGCAAATTTCTCTCCTAAAGTCAATATACATCATCATGAGGATGAGGAATACAAGGGGATTCATATGGAGGACAAGAGGTTTCTTGAGGAAGGGTGGGAGGAACTTGAAAATGATCAACTTCATTCACAACCTCATACTCCTTATCAACCAAACTTCTATCTTCTTTCTTTCCCCATAATTCTACTACCTTACTCTAGCTTAGGATGTTAGTAATAGAAGTATTTTCTTGAGGAAGGGTGGAAGGGGTTTGTATAGGATCAAGTTCCTTCTCAACTTCACACTTTTTGTCAATACTTTTCTCCTCTTTCCTTCCCCATGACTCTACTATCTTATTCTAGCTTAGGATGTTAGGATTAGAAGTCTCTTTTTGAGGTGGTGGGGATGCAATGTGAGAGGGTAATGAGGGTATACATTATACTTATTTTTATACTAAGATGTACCACTTTATTTTCTTATTATCTAACTCAATTTTTCTATCAAGGCTTGCTTCAAACACAAGGCTAGTCTTTCCAACTCTCTCTTCCACTTGATTTGGAAAAGGATGACTTTGGCAATTTTGATTAGGTTTATGAGTAGGGATAAAATATGGATGATAATAAAATTGGGGAAGTGGATATGAAGGTTGATATACTTGGTAAGGCTTCCTCTCATGAATGCTTATCTTATCCTCTAAGGATGCCATCAAACCACTCACATCTAGCATCTCATTTGTAAGCCTTGCCAATTAGCTCTTTCAATAGGTGCCCACTCTATTTTAACTAAATCTAAGGAATATATTACATTTTTAATGGAATATATATGGACCTATTGATCACATCCTCTTAAACTATCAAGTCCCAACATGTACCTCTTATATCCCAAAAGTGTTTGCTTGAAGGTGGAAATGGATGGATTTGAGGAGTGGCTAGGTTGACTAGGAGAAGAAAAATATTGAGGAAACTAGCTATAAGACTAATAAAACTCATGAAAAGGTTGAATATGATCATATTGGGGATGTTACACTTCATGAAAGGTCTGGTTAAGGATTTTCTCTTATTGATAAGGAATGACACAAGCTTTCAATGTCTCAGTAACTTGTAAAGAACAAAACTCAACACCAAAGTCAGTCATAAAACCTCATGAAAGCAATAATACAATGGAAAATGTTACTAATCATCTTCAAAGGATAACATAGGATACTTGAATAGATGATATAGATTTAGATTCTCCATTGATGCTTGAATAGATGCCTCCAAAGATTGATTGTTGAGAGATAACACCAAAAATATATCAACTTCTTGGACCAAGAGTCCCACCAGACGTGCCAAAAACTATTGTCACTAGGATTTGAACCCTTTGAGGAGAGGGGAAATATATCCAAGTATAAGTGACAATAGTTACACCATTGACAATTATCAATTGAAAATTAGAATAAGGGTGCACAAAATAGTCTACTTTCTTAACACCTAAGGGTCGATGAATTTATGAGTGTTGCCCGAATCAATATTAATAGTGAGGGGTTATTCATTGAAAATCCATTTTACACACATTATTTGTGGAGTAGTTACCCTTATCAAGCCATACACATAAATTTTTGGATGTGAATTTAAGGGACTTAAATCATTGGTTTCCTCTTATAGCTCATCTAAATGGGTATCTATGCCATCCTCCCATTGTTATGTATTAGGTGGGGAATATTTAGATTAAATAAATTTTTTATTAGATGCATTTGTGTACCCTAGCCCATTTGTCATCACAATTATAGAATAACCCCTTATTGCAATGTGCACACATTTTTGCCTTAGTGAGATGTTTGATGGGTGTTTCCTTGAGAGGGGGATTTGTGTTGGGGTGTTATATGGAAGATGACTTAGAGGGTGCCTAATTGGAATTATGATACAATGATGTGATTTTATCTTCTATGATCTTAGTTAATCCTAAATATTCCATCATGGTTTGAGGTTTAAACATTTTAACCTCAAATTGAATCACATCTTTCAGTTTGCTAATCAATCAAAATTTTAAGAAATAACTAGATAGGCCTTAAGTTAGATTAGCTATTTTTTAAAACTCTATTTTTTATTCTTGAATTGATATAGTTTGAAGAAGTTTAGTCAAAGCACCTATGAAAAACACTTAAGCACTAGGCCTAAAACATAATAGCAAGAGTTTGGAAAATCTGACTTAATCTATTTTTGGATTTGACTTATGGTACTATTGGATAACTTCCTTATCTAAGTGTGATAGGTATATTTTCTTCCCCATAATAAGATGTAGACTAAAATGTTGTTATGTATGGTAAATATGGCTAGTGGGTTTAGTACCATAAAATTTAGAGAAATATAATTTAGGGCCACAAAATGGTGATCTGAAGGAAGAAATACCATCAGATTGATGATCCCCATTAGTTCAAAGTGCTTAATTTTCAACATGAAGGCCTAAGATGTAATCATTCATTTTAGACAATTAGGATTCAAATTCAATTCAAAGATCAACAATGTCATGTGCCATAGTGTGGGTCCCTGCATGAGTAACAACCAATTAAAAGAGGGTCTAGAGGTGCCATAAAATTCTAACTACATTTATATGTTAAATCGGTCAACTTTAAAATATGATCACAAAGGTGTAATTTCACACAAATGAATTTTAAAAAATTCTTATGGGCTGCAAGCTAAAATATTTTTTTGTATAGGAATTTATTTTTTAGAAAATTTGAAATACCCTTTAAAATGACTAGCCTGTTGATAAAATTAGAATGGTGTGTTATGATTATGGGCTCCAAAAATTTTCTATCCTTGAAAAAATATAGTTACAATTACAATGCAATTGGTTGGCAATATGGCCAAAATCAGATCAGGATTTAGATTTTATAATAAATAGTTACAATGTGATCAATTGTTAGTATGGAAAAAATTGGATCATAATTTAGAGTTTATAATAAATAATTAAATGATATTAGTTGGTCATATGGCCAAAACTAGATCATAATTTGAAACTTATTATAAATAATTACAATTATAATGAAATAAGTTGGCTGTATGGACAAAACCAAATCAAATTTGGAGCCTAAGAAACTTAAATATTTTTTTTGATTTTTTTCAAATTAAAAATGAAATTAATTATTAGAGTTTGACATTGATGATACATTACACAATTGACAATAAAATTCCTGTAACAAACATTATAATAGGAGAAAATGATGAATACATGGTAATTTGAGGAGCCTGCGCAAAAAAATGTCAATGCATAGGTACATGATTTAAAATGTGGATTGTAGAAATGATAGTATTTTGAAAAAAACCTTAAGATCTCAACACAAGTAAAAATTTTAAAACTTAGCTCATAGCGATGACATTCTAGGGTGAAATCTTAATGTCACCACTCTGTTGCCACTTTATGATCACAAAGATCATGTAAAGGTGAGGTGAGAACATATGGTGGACATATATAGATAACCCTAAATTACTGAAGATTTTACAAAAACCACCTCAAAAGTGTTTTGATACCAAATGACAAGATCCATCCTGAAACAAATTAGAACTAGACTACAAATATGTAAGATCAAATTAGGAAATAAATAAAAATTAACTGATTATATTAAAATAAATCAGAATTACATTACAATTATCACTAACCTATTTGAGGGGGAGCCTCCTTTGAGAAAAATCAATTCAATACAATTCATGGATGACTTCTCACTAGTATGTATTCCTATTTATACTAATTTATCACTAAGTAACTACTACTCCATGTGAATGTGGGATTATTACAATGGGATTGAGGGAATCTTATAAATCATATGCATCCATAGTATTTTATTAAGGAAATAAATTAAAAAAATATGGTTAGATCAAAGGGTCATAACACACTCTAAGACCTCTCTTTGATCTACTAATGTCAACCTCTTATATTTTGTTTAATCCTTCCAATGATTCCCTCTCTACACTATACACCATAGAGGAAAAATTCCATTTTATGATTTGCCTCTATTTTAATTTTTGTTTTTGAGAAAGTTCCCTAAATTTAAGGTATGACATCATTTTTAATTTCTACGATTATTAATTTCTTGAATGTTCCCTTTAACTGCCTTTGATTCCCAAGATATTTATCATAACAACATTTACATGGGACATCTCATTACCTTTTGATAATTACTAATAGAAATCTCTATTTGAGAGCTTTCCAATGAGACCTTAAACATATGAATTGGTTATTTTACATGAAACTACAACCACATGAACATATTAATGTCATTCCCATTATTGTTACCAAACTATGAATAACGATCATAGGGATCATGAGATTGTGACACATGGCATGATCCCATAGTATTTTCTTAATGGATCTAAACAATACCCATGACCTTTATAACTATTTTGGACATGTGGAAACATTGAAAGTTATTTATAATATTCAAAACATCTGCATTCATTATGATTTCTTTAAGATTGTAACCCTGAGTGATTTTGTTACATGTGATAATCTTGGGCTCTTATACTCATATAATCACCTTTGCACCTCATGGTAAGAAACCAAGTCCATGGAACCTATGAACATGACATTAAGTTTAATGATCATCACTTCCTATCAACCCAACATCTTGTGAAAAAATTCCAAGAGCTTTGTGTTGAATTTGACCTTTGATTCCATGGTCATAGACA
Source organism: Torreya grandis (assembly GCA_037957365.1). Taxonomy (NCBI): domain Eukaryota; kingdom Viridiplantae; phylum Streptophyta; class Pinopsida; order Cupressales; family Taxaceae; genus Torreya; species Torreya grandis. The sequence continues at coordinate 1,470,612 of JARHVA010003730.1, forward strand.
TGTTATACTTTACAATGTAAAATATAACTATCAGGTCTGGTGATCTCCATCAAGTAAGAATTAGTGATGGTCATTTTAGAAATTAGGAATATAATAAGCAACCATCACAAAGCTGTGACTATAAATAAAAAATTTCTCTGTTGGAAACTTAGGGAAATAATGTGGCCATCATGAATTATGAATATTGAATTGGCCATTGAGACAACTTATGAACATAGAAATATTATGGTTTCATGAACATTGAAAATTATATTTACGAGTATAAATTTGATCATAAATTTTATTAAAAACTTATAATTGTGATATTTTCATGCCACCATGTGTTCCCATGTCCTCTTTGAATTAAGAGATTAAACATATGTCTCCTTATTAAAACTATAAAACTATCTACCTATTTTTGGGAAATTAAAGATTACCTATAACCCTTAGATGCTCCTACATCAGATACCTAGGGAAATTAAAATGTGAGATCCTACTCACATGTATGGAATAAGAAAAAAACCACTCTTTTGTAAATTGAAATTGATGACAATGGCATTCCATTATAGCACAACAAAAATATCATCTAATTGTCACATTTATTTTTCTACTTCTAGCTTATTTATGGCTTCAAATTTACTCTCTTTTTATCATTTTTGTTCACTCTTTCATATTTGTGGGTTTAGGCCCACCATATTCCATCCACCTCTACCAAATTATTCTTTTCTTATTATTTTTACCTAACTATTTGGGCATAGTTCCTCCACCTCCACCAAATGGTTCTCTTTTTCTTATTCCATCTTTCTATGGATAATATCTAATATCATCGAACCACCTCCACCAAGATGATCCTTCTTAAAAATTAATTTATCTTGTGGGTTTATACCCAATATATTCTGACCACCTCCTCTTAAAGCCTTCTTGGCTTTGTTTGGTTACTATACAACCTGCTATTAGATTCTTCCTTCTCTCACTCTTATCTATCTACATATATTTTTTCCTCATGGCTACCATATCTTCCTTTTATTTGATTATTAATACTAACACATTACCTGTGGCTTCTACATTTATAATAATATTAAAGTACTCTTTTTCTTTCTTTTTTTCTTTACATGCTTTAGTTGATGTATGAATCAACTAATCATTTTCACTTTATTTTATGAGTGCATAATTTTTCAATTATGGATTCACCTCTTCAATTTAAACAACCTCTTTGAATTCTTCCTTTCTCTTCATCTCTCCACTTGCACATAAATTAAAAAATAAATTATTTTAAAAGTATGAGACCTTGATGTCCTAAAGGTACTTCCTCCATATTCACATAATAAAATTGATTTCCACCAAGCTTGGGCTCCTTAAAATATTCATAATTATACCTGCTCCTCTAAAAACTACTCAAATGTGTGATGACCCCTCTTTATTTTTTCACATCCTTTGCATCAACACTAGGTTGGACATTCCTCATTTTTTTACTTCATAATTGTGTCACATGTGTTACATATTTCACTTATTTGGAGAGGATTTTAAAACCAAATCAGGGTCGAAACATGGCCCAAAATGAGGTTAATGATAACTTATTATAATGTGAAAACTGAAAATTTCAATGTTGTATGTACTGACATAGGTGTTTACACTCTATCAACCAAGTTTTACACTCATAATAAACATCAAATCAACGCTAACCACACTAGTTTATGGATAGTATTATTTGATGGATCCCATTCCAAATAAGGCTCAGGCATAGGGGTTGTGTTGATCAAACCCAAGGGTGAGATATAAATTGCTACATATAGAATATGATTCTCCTATACCAATAACTTGGAAAAATATGAGACCATTATTTTGGCCCTACATTTCATTTTAAAACACAGGGTGAAGAGATTATGAATGCTTGGTGACTCTAAGTTAGTAATTAACCATGTTAGGATCTAATGTTAATATAAACCATCCCATCATAGGTGATATAAACATAAAACATGGGACCTAACTCTTACAATGGGAAGGCAAACAAATTGTATATTTTATTATTGCATTAGCAACAAACTTGTTCCTTCTAGGTAATCCCAAATTATAAAATTTCTCAATGGAATTGATCCCTTGCCTATTTGTGCTTGAAAATGTCATGAGTTTCTAAGTATTAAAAATTGATCAATAAATTATAATTTTTTTTGACAAATAATTTTTGCAATTATTTAACATAACTAATGTTTTTGAAGTATGGGTTGTTGATGAAAATGGAAGAAAACATTCCTTAGACAAAGAGATTAAAGTAGTAGATAAAGGGATTTTAGAATTGAAAAATAATAAACTACAAAATGGGATGGTTTCACTCAAAATTTTGATTTAATTGAATATGAATATAAAATATCATATTGAAAAAATTCCCAACAATCAAGAGTCACTGATAATTAACTTGGGTTCACCTTACAAGCCATAGAAGGTGAACGCTGGCTGAGATTGTTCCTAAATAGAAAAATATTAAATTTAGTGTCTCCTTTCATAATATAATGATATGAATATATAATTATAATATTTGATCCCATAATCATCTCTCAAACAATCCCTTTCAAGAAAATCCACAAACATTTTAGCCAATTATAGTAACTAATATACACAAATTCTAAAGCCCATTATATATAAAGAGGCCCAAAAATTTCTTATGAAAAGAACTATTTTTTCCATTAGATATTTCATATGGGTAAAATATTTGGTACCTATCCATAAGATAAGTGGTGAAATAATACTGTGTGTATATTTTTGAAATTTGAAAATCACTTCAGATAAAGATAACTACCCCTTTCCTTATTTGGATGAAATGGTGCAAATGGTTAGTGGGTCAGAAATGATGTCATTTTTAGATGTATATTTGGGGCATAATCAAAATCTTGTGTAAAGAAAGGATAAAATAAAATATATTTCACCACAAAGTGGAGCACTTTTGATTACAAAATAATGAATTTAACTTTAATTAAAGTGGGTGTAATGTTTCAACATGCCATGGACTACACTCTTGAAGGATTGGTAGGAAATTTTATTGTTAGTTACATGGATCACTTGACTACTTTTTTAAACACAAGTCACAACATGTCCAATTTGAGAAAATTTATTGAATAATGTAGGAGGTATGAAATATCACTCAATCCTAATAAAAACCTTTTTTTGTTACTAAAGGTAAGTTGCTTAGACACATATCACTGAGGAAGGTATGTTAGTGGACTTGGATAGAGCCAATGCTATATATAAAATTTATATTTTAAAAAGTAATAAATATCTCAAATCCTTCTTTGGAAAAATAAAATTTGTAAGAAAATTTGTTTCCAATTTTACAATGATTATATGGACTCTTCAAATTATGTTGAATTAGCATAGGAAAGATGAATGGGGTGATAAATCAAAGATTTCCTTTTAGAATATAAATAATTCCATAATGTAAGCACCAATTTTAGTTAGCCCAGTTTTAATGAAAGAATTATACCTATATTATTTCACTTTAGATCACACCATAGTTGTTGTTATAACATACCAAATTTAATCATAAGAGCATCCCATTGCATTCATGAGCATAAATTTTAAAGAGTAGATCTTAGGCATTATTGACAATCTTGCCCCATAGGTCAAATTATCAACCCTACTATTCAAAACTTCATATATCATGCTAGTTTATCTTGTGAGTCAGTTTTTGGTCCTTAAAAAAACCCTTGAAGAGTCCATGGTTAATGGGTCATGAAGTTGTTTAGGTGCTTTAGGGTCTTTTCTTTCACTTGTCTTAAATTTAAGGATCGACTCATTCACATCAGGAAAAGACATGCAGATACCCTTGACATGGCTCTGTCAATTCAAAAGGAAAGGACTTGAATGCATGAGGGGATAAAAGAGATTCATATATCAAATTTGGGAGATTGGAGAGATAGTTGCAGCATTGAATAATGATCGAAACCTTCAAAGATATTTTCTCCTTGAAAGGATCATGACTCACCATATAAAACAAACTCTTGTCCTCTACTACACTTTTCTGGGCCAATGATAAGGACTTGAGAACTAACAAAAGCTATTGAAGAAAAATTTTCGATGATGGACTTGTCCAAATTGGACAAAGGGCTGGTGGGGAATCCCTTGAAAGACAAAGCTCATTCAGTGATCATGGATAATGTGCCCCTCTCATTTCTCTCTTTTTTTCTCTTCCCTCTTCTATTTATCCCTTTTTTTCATTTGGTAAGGGTTCCTATTTTTTAGACTTTTTTTTCTCTCTGGGAGATGGGACACTCCTTGAGATATTGAAAAATATTCTCAACTTGATTAGGCTCGACCCTATCAAGAATTTGTAAGAAATACCTCTTGATGCAATAAAGGATTTTCTTTACCAATCTCTTACCTTGGATTTGTGTTTATTGAGTTGCGCACTATGACATCGTGTGAAGAAGAAAATTCCTCATCCATGGTACTCCTTTATAAACTTGTTTAAGAAGTTTTTCAATGTTATTTATAGGTCATGATGAGTTCTCTTTCTACCATTGATGTGAGATTTCAATGAGTCTTAGAACTCCTCTTTGTTTGCATTCATTGCTTTCTGAACCTCTTCCATGAAACATTAATGCAACCAACTTGATCTTGAGGTTGTGTAAGTTAGTATTGTACTATATAAAATTAGTGTGGGTTTAATCTTATGGGAGTTTCCCATTTTATTTTGGTGCATCACCTAGTTAAGCTTTCTTAGGAGCCCTTATCCCATTTATAACCCTTTGCCCTATGGAACATTAGTTTATCTTTAGTTTTAGGTGATCTACCAAGAGGAAGCTGGCCTTCTCCAGAGGTTCAACCTCACTACATGATACCAATAACCTGAGGTTGTCCCAATGCTTATAGATAGGAGTGAGAGAGCTTGAGAAACTCTCCCACAAAGAGTGAAATTTTGTGCTACAATAATTTTTTACATGTCCAGTGGAACCACGTTGTTCACTAAGTGAAGAGTTTTGGTGTTCTCTTAATATAATAAGCCTTTAGAGGAATACAGAAAACATCAATGGTGACTTCAAACATCTATCAACTAGTTGAAATAGTCTAAGTGCCTAACCACTATTATTTACTATGTATAATTAACCATTTTTTGATCAGTATGCTTATTATCTGCCTCAGCATCACACTTATCAAGATAATAATGTTTTTGTATTCCTTCTAAGTGGCCCTCAAACAACCTATCAACCCTATCATGGCCTTTGTCTCCCTTCCACCCCTATGTAGGACTAAGATCAGCCTCCTAAGCATTCAAATCAATCCTCTAATTCCCCTTGTCAAGACTATGTTTATCTTATTACATCTTTTTCAAGATTCAAGCAAGAATTATCAAATTATATTGAGTTGATAAGGGAGACTGGTAGGGTTTAAAACTTTCTTCAATTATCCCTATTTGTGTTTTATAAGAGGCAAGACATACTCTTCAGCTGGTTAACGATAGATGGTCAGTTTGTGAGAATGAATAATGGGTAGTTTGTGAGAGGGATAATAATGTGTGGTTGAGAAGCATTGTCTAAGATTTAGAAAGTGTGTTGATATCTTACAAAAATAAGCAGGCTCATTTAGATCAATATTATGTGTCCTCTCCTTTCCAAGAGCCAATCAATTTGTCCTCTCCTAGCCCTATGCCCATCCCACTCAAGATTTTGAAACCATCCCACCATGGATCTTATCCTACACCTTTGACTTTGATTATGTCATGCCCTCTCTTGTGAAACCACCCTCTCCTATAATTGTTCAAAAGGAAGAAAATGTGGTTGTTCCCTACACATTTCCATCATGGAAACTGATTCAAAAAGGTATAGAGAAGAAGGAAGAGGTGTTAGTTGTGGTGATCCAAAAGCTAGTTCAAGAGAAGGAGTTAGTGATTGAAGAGTATAAAAAAGAGGTGTTAACTTATCTCAATGAGCTTGCCCTACAAGATTTCCAAGACTCTTTCTCCCTCCCTCAATAACCACAAAAGAGACCATTCAAAGTATCTAGTTAGAAAGACACTCTCTTAAGCTACAAGAAAAATGAACTTCTTCACCCTCCCACCATCTCCCTCTTGGAGGAAGATCTTGTTTTGAAAGGAATAGAAGAGGAGATTAGAGTCAAATTTGAGCATGAAGAGGACAAAATAAGTTTATATGATGAGGAGATCATGATAGGCAGTCCACTCCAAAAAAGGGAGGAGAAATCAGAGGTGTATATTCAAGATGCAGTTGAGAGCAAAGAGGATTTTGTTTGGTCCTAAGAGCTTCCTTTTGGTGTGGCTACAGATGAAGATGACCAAGGTGTAGATATTTATGTATTTAATCAGTTAGCGAACCATGTTGAAGAGGTCATGAATGATCAAGAGGATCAAGAAGTATACAAGTAATTATACCATGAGTTCATGGATTGGGTAAAGGTTCTAAACTAGCATATGACTCTTCTAGAGTATGAGGATGAACTCATCAATCAGGTTGAAGAAGCTGACCAATCTCAAGATGAATTATCCATTGAAGGAAGTATTGATGTCTTTAAGAATGAAGAAGAATTGTCAGATTCAGAGCCACAAGAACATGACATGTTGGGCCCTAAGTAGATTGATGAACTACCATATGGCCCCTTTCAAATAAAGTAGAGAAAAAATGGATTTGAAGTTGGCATTGTCTCATGTGACCAAGAGGAAGCTACCTTTTGGGATGATTTAGAGATTTTTTGCTTAAGTTTAGACAATCAACCAAGCACCAGTTCAAAGGATCCATCACACGTTGTGCATGATTTAGAGCACAAATTTGAGCCATAAAATGAGAAGAATACAAAAGCCCCTATAATCCAACATGAACCAATTTTGGAGGACATGAACCAATATGTCTACATTGAATACATGTTTGCTCCATTCCATCCATTAGAGAGCACACTAAAAGGATTGACCATAAAGCTACCTGGTTCACCAATTTTGGTAGCTCCAAAGCAAGGTATTTTCCATCTTGGATTGTTACAAGTGAATAATACTCATAGTTTCCCATTTGATCTAAGAGGAAGATGCTTATACAATTGTAACCTTTTATATATTAGAGTAGCTTTCCATGCTTTCCTCTAAGTGCCTTGTGCACATTTCCTTTTTGTTCTATTTTTCCTTTCCCAAGTGCTTTGTGCACTTTGTTTTGTGTTATCCTTGTTGATTCAAGAGGAAGTTCTAGAAAGGGGCAGCCTTGTATCTAGTTTCAGACCAGCTTAGTTGCAGAGGCTAATGACTCCATGCCCAATGGACTAGACAAGGCAAGTGGTCTAAGTTCTCAAGCATAGTAGGCATGCTTCCCAATTGAGTCACCAAAATGTTTACAATCTTGTCTCATAGGTCAAATTATCACACCTACCATTTGAAACTTCATATATCATGCCATTTTGTCTTGTGAGTTAGTTTTTGGTCCTTAAAAAAACCCTTGAAGAATCCATGGTTAATGGGTCATGAGTTGTTTAGGTGTTTCAAGGTTTTGTCTTTCACTTGTCTTGTTCTTTGTAGGAAAGTATTGATGTTGATCAAAGCAGTGAAAGGAGTAAGATTTTGGAAGATTCTGAATGTAAGAAGAAAAGGGAAACCCAATGAAGTGAGAGTACCAGTCTATTTCATTTCAAGATTCTTTTTCACCAAGTGTTGGAATTTCTTCAAAATTTTTGTTTGAAGGAAAGGCTCTGAATGATCCTTTGCAATATTCTTGAAAGATATCTTTTCAAAGTAATTATTTCAAACTTTTTGTTCGAAACAACTTGGGTACTTCATTTTCCAATTGGTCTTGTAAAAAAAAAAGCCGAAAGGTCACTTTCTTTTCAAAGTGGACCATTGTAATTTTTTTGAAGATATTTTTCAAAGGGAAAAGGACTCTTTCATCTTTTCTCAAAGACCATTTCATTTTTTCTGAAGGGCACTTCTCAGAGAAAGGGGCACTTTTCAAAAAATATGAAGGTTCATTCAAGTCAAAGGTCAAAGAATGAATTCTTTTAGGAAAATTATCTGAGTGAATTCTTTTGAAAGAATTATATGCAAGAAATGGTCCATTGAAACATTTTCAAAGGGTCATTTTATTCTCTAAATGGACCATTTCAAGAAATCCAAAGGGCACTTTTCTTGGCAAAGTGGTCCACTTAAAAAATTTTGAAGGGCACTTTATTTGGAGAATTGGACCAAAATAAGAATTTTGAAGGGTATCTTTCTTTTAAAGAAATGGTCCATTTCAAATTTGTTAAAGGGTCACTTTTTTTTCAAAGTGGACCATTGCAACTTTTTTGAAGGTATTTTTCAAAGAGAAATGGACCATTGCAATTTTGCTGAAGGCTCATTTCAAAGCTTCAAAGGACCATTTCAAAATTCTTGAAGGGTGTTTTTCCTTTTGGGAAGAACACTTTTCAAAATTTTGAAGGGTATCTTTCCCTTCAAAAAGTCCTTTTCAACAAAGCCAGAGGGTCATTTCTTTAAATTCCTTTATAAAAATTATCCACAAGAATTGTCCATTGTAAAAAACCCAAAGACCTAATCCCTTCAGACAAAATGTCTGAAGAAATTGTTCAAAGCAAAAAGTGCAAAAAAATAGCTGTTGAGATTCAAATATCCCATGACAGGCTTGTAAACATCAAAATCTAGCCCCCAAAAATATCCATTTGAATTTGAAATCTTGAAACATTCTCATAGATATCAAATATGGGTCTTGTCAAGTAGATATTTGCATTCAAAAGAGGTCATAGGGAGTCAATGAATATCAAGGGTCAAAATGTACATGACAGGTGTCAAGGATGCATTTAATTAGTAGGAGATCAATGAATCATAGGCATCCATGTCAGGTAGATCAGTGATGTGAATCAAAGATCTAAGTTAGTTTCTAATGACCAATCAAAAAATAAAATAAAGATCAAGTGACTCGTAGGAGTTGGTAGGTGAGAATTAATGAAGAAGCCTTTATCATTCAATATAGCTCTCACCTCTGACAAACAACCACTCAATCAGAAGTAGCATGGCTATGTCTTGATTCCAAGAATGGGGATTTCATCCTTTTTTAGGTAGGACATGTAAAGGCAAAAGAGGCATGCTAAGTTTTAAGTGCAAGGATCGACTCATTCATGTTAGGTAGAGACATTCAACTACCCTTGACATGGCTCTGTCAATTCAAAAGGAAGAGACTTGAATGTATGAGGGGCTAAAAGAGATTCATGGAAAAATTTGGGAGATTGGAGAGACAGTTAGAGCATTCAATAATGATCAAAACCTTTGAAGATATTTTCTACTTGAAAGGATCATGACTCACCATATAAAACAAACTCTTGTCCTCTAGTGTACTTTTCTGGGCCAATGAGAAGGACTTGAGAACTAACTGAAGCTATTGAAGAAAAAATGTCAATGATGGACTTGTCCTAATTAGACAAAGGGGTGATGGGGCATTCCTTGAAAGGTGGACCTCATTTAATCATCATGGACAACTTGTCCCTCTCCTTTTTCTCTCTTTTTCTCTTCCATCTTCTGTATATCCCATTTTTTTCATTTGGTAAGGGTTCGTAGTTTTTAGAATTTTTTTTATCTCTCTGGGAGATGGGACACTTTTTAAGATATTATGAAATATGCTCAACTTGATTAGGCTCAACCATGTCAAGCATTTGTAAGAACTACCTCTTGATGAAATAAAGGATTTTCTTTGCCTATCTCTTGCCTTGGATTTGTGTCTATTGAGTTGTGCACTATGGCATTATGTGAAGGAGAATATTCCTCATCCATGGTACTCCTTTCTGACCTTATTTAGAGAGTTTTTCAATGCTATTTGTAGGTAAGGTTGAGTGGTCTTTCTGCCATTGATGTGAGATTTTAGTGAGTTTTAGAACTCCTCTTTGTTTGCATTCATTTCTTTCTGAACCTCTTCCATGAAAAATTAATGCAACCAACTTGATTTTAAGGTTGTGTAAGTCAGTATTATCCTCTACAAAATTAGTGTGAGTTCAAGCTTATGGCAGTTTCCCATTTTATTTTGGTGCATCACCTAGTTATCTTTGGAGAAGTGGACCAAAATGAGAATTCTGAAGGGTATCTTTCTTTTGAATAAATGGTCCATTTCAACTTTGTTGAAGGGTCACTTTCTTTTCAAAGTGGACCATTGAAACTTTTTCGAAGGTATTTTTCAAAGGGAAATTGACCATTGCAATTTTGCCAAAGGCTCATTTCAAAGATTCAAAGGACCATTTCAAAATTCTTGAAGGGTATTTGTCCTTTTGGGAAGGCCACTTTTCAAAAGTTTAAAGAGTATCTTGCCCTTTAAAAAGTCCTTTTCAAAAAATCTAGAGGGTCATTTATTTAAATTCCTTCAGACAAATTATTTGTAGAAATTGTCCATTGCAAAAAACTCAAAGACCTAATTCCTTCAGATAAAATGTCTGAAGAAATTATTCAAAGCAAAAATTTCAAAAAAATAGCTGTTGGGATTCAAATATCCCATGATAGGCCTATAAACATCAAAATCTAGCCCCGAAAAATAGCTATTTGAATTTGAAATCATGAGACATTCTCATAGATGTCAAAGATGGGTCTCATCAAGTAGCCATTTGCATTTGAAATAGGTCAAATGGAGTCAATGAATATCAAGGGAAAAAGTGTACATGATAGGTGTCAAGGATGCATTCAATTGGTAAGAGATCAATGACTCATAGGCATCCATGTCAGGCATATCAATGATGCAAATCAAGGATTTGAGTTAATTTATAATGACTAATCAAAATAAAGGAAATCCCAAGTGACTAGCAGGAGCTAGTAGGTGAGAATTAATGAAGAAGCCTTTATCATTTGATATGGATTTCACCTTTGATAAATGGCCACTCGATTAGAGACAACATGGCTAGGTCTTCATTTAGAGAATGTGGATTTTTTCCTTTTTTAGGTCAGACATGCAAAGGCAAAAGGGGCACACCAAGTTTTAAATGCAAGGATCGACTCATTCACATTAGACAAAGATATGCAACTACCCTCGACATGGCTCTGTCAATTCAAAAGGAAGAGACTTGAATGCATGAGGGGCTAAAAGAAATTCATGAAGCAAATTTTGGAGATTGGAGAGATAATTGGAGCATTCAATAATGATCAAAACATTTGAGGATATTTTTTCCTTGAAAGGATCATGAATCACCATATAAAACAAACTCTTGTCCTCTACTACACTTTTCTAGGCCATTGAGAAGGACTTAAAAAATAACTAGAGCTATTGAAGAAAAAATGGAGATGATGGACTTGTCCTAATTGGACAAAGGGGTGGTAGGGCATCCATTGAAAGGTGAAGCTCATTCAATGATCATGGACAATGTGCCCCTCTCCTTTCTCTCTCTTTTTATCTTCCCTCTTCTATATATCCCATTTTTTTTCATTTGATAGGGGTTCCTAGTTTTTAAACTTTTTTTATCTCTCTGGGAGATGGGACACTCTTTGAGATATTGCAAAATATGCTTAGCTTTATTAGGCTTGACCCTATCAAGCATTTTTAATAACTACCTTTTTATGTAATAAAGAATTTTCTTTGCCTATCTTTTACCTTGGATTTGTGTCTATTGAGTTGTGCACTATGGTATTATGTGAAGGAGAATTTTCCTCATCCATGGTACTCTTTTTTGACCTTATTTAGGGAGTTTTTCAATTTTATTTACAGGTCAAGATGAGTGCTCTTAGTGAGTCTTAGAAATCCTCTTTGTTTGCATTCATTGCTTTATGAACCTCTTCCATGAAACATTAATGAAACCAACTTGATCTTGAGGTTGTGTAAGTCAGTAGTGTCCTCTACAGAATTAGTGTGGGTTCAAGCTTAGAGGAGTTTCCCATTTTATTTTGGTGCATCGCCTAGTTATCTTTGGAGAAGTAGACCAAAAAAAGAATTTTGAAGGGTATCTTTATTTTGAATAAATGGTCCATTTCAAATTTATTAAAGGGTCACTTTCTTTTCAAAGTGGACCATTGCAAATTTTACGAAGGTATTTTTTATAGGGAAATGTACCATTAAAATTTTGCCAAAGGATCATTTCAAAGCTTCAAAGGACCATTTCAAAATTATTGAAGGGTATTTTTCATTTTGGGAAGGTCACTTTTCAAAAGTCTGAAAGGTATCTTTCCCTTTGAAAAGTCCTTTTCAACAAAGCTAGAGGGTCATTTCTTTAAATTCCTTCAAACAAATTGTCCACAGGAATTATCCATTGTAAAAAAACCCAAAGACCTAATTCCTTCAGACAAAATTTTTGAAGAAATTATTTAAAGCAAAAAGTTTAAAAAAATAGAGGTTGGGATTCAAATATCCTGTGATGGGCCTGTAAACATCAAAATCTAGCCCCAACAAATAGCAATTTGAATTTGAAATCCTGAGACATTCTCATAGATGTCAAAGATCGGTCTCATCAAGTATCCATTTACATTCAAAAGAGGTCAAAGGGAGTCAACAAATATCAAGGGAAAAATTATACATGATAGGTGTCAAGGATACATTCAATTAGTAGGAGATCGATGATACAAATCGAGGATCTAAGTTAGCTTCTAAAGAATAATCAAAACAAAGGAAAACCTAAGTGACTAGTAGGAGCTGGTAGATTAAAATTAATGAAGAAGCCTTTATCAGTCAATATGGCTCTCACCTTCGACAAATGGCCTCTCGATCAGAGGTAGCATGGCTAGGTCTTGATTCAAAAAATGGGGATTTCATCCTTTTTTAGGTAGGACATGTAAAAGAAAAATGGGCATGCCAAGTTTTAAATTCAAGGATCAACTCATTCATGTCAGGTAGAGATATGCAGCTACCCTCAACATGGCTCTATCAATTCAAAAGGAAGAGACTTGAATGCATGAGGGGCTAAAAGAGATTCACAGAGCAAATTTGGGAGATTGGAGAGACAGTTGGAGAATTCAATAATGATCAAAACCTTTGAAGATATTTTCTCCTTGAAAGGATCATGACTCACCATATAAAACAAACTCTTGTCCTCTAGTGCACTTTTTTGGGCCAATGAGAAGGACTTGAAAAGTAATTGGAGCTATTGAAGATTTTTTTTTGATGATGGACTTATCTTGATTGGACAAAGAGGTGGTGGGGCATCCCTTGAAAAGTGGAGATCATTCATTCATCATGGACAATGTGACCCTCTCCTTTCTCTCTCTTTTTTTCTTCCCTCTTCTATATATCCCATTTTTTTCATTTGGTAAGGGTTCCTAGTGTTTAGACTTTTTCTTTTATCTCTCTGGGAGATGGGACACTCTTTGAGATATTGTAAAATATGCTCATTAATTAGGCTCAACCCTGTCAAGTATTTGTAATAACTACCTCTTGATGTATTAAAGGATTTTATTTACCTATCTCTTACCTTGGATTTCTGTCTATTGAGTTGTGCACTATGGCATTATGTGAAGGAGAATCTTCCTCATCCATGGTACTCATTTTTGACCTTACTTAGGGAGTTTTTCAATGATATTTATAGGTTAGGTTGAGTGCTCTTTCTGCCATTGATGTGAGCTCTCAGTGAGTCTTAGAACTCCTCTTTTTTTTCATTCATTGATTTCTAAACCTCTTCCATGAAACATTAATGCAACCAGCTTGATCTTGAGGTTGTGTAAGTCAGTATTATTCTCTACAGAATTAGTGTGGGTTCAAGATTATGGGATTTTCCCATTTTATTTTGGTGCATCACCCAGTTAAGATTTCTTAGGATCCCTTATCCCCTTTCTAACCCTTTTCCCCATGGAGCATTAGTTTAGATCTAGTTTTAGGTGATCTACCAAGAGGAAGTCATCCTTATCCGGAGGTTCAACCTCACTATAGGACACCCATAGCCTAAGGTTGTCCCAATGCTTGTAGCTAGGAGTGAGAGAGCCTAAGAAACTTTCCCATAAAGGGTGAAATTCTATGCTACAATAGGTATTCCACATTAGAAAAGTATGCCTATGCACTAGTCAAAGGCATTAAAATAATTAGGCATTACATATTGTGTTATAAGGTCACCATAGTTCTTGACCCCACAATCAAACTCATGCTAATACAAAATGAATTAGAAGAATGCTAAGGAAAGTGGATGGCCAAGTTAAAATAGTATGATATTGAGAACATGATAGCTAAAATGGTGAGAGTTTAATGCCTAACATAATTAATTAAATATGTCAACATGTGGATCACCATTATGAAAATGAATTAGATCTAAATTAATCCATATTAAAGGGAGTGGTATACAAACATTATAGATTTCTTGATGTATGGGAATTATCCTAAAGAGGTTAATCAAATGTAGATAAGAGATGTAAGGCTTAAATTCACCCACTATATGAAAAAAATTGGATTTATATATCCCCATAACTTTAAAGGCATCTACTTAGATGTGTGAATAAGGAAGAAGCTAAATAAATAATCAACACTTTTAATGAAAAGCTCTGAAGTTG